>CM057456.1:1277018750-1278240625 GCA_016271365.2 Neoceratodus forsteri
CCTTTTAATATCTCCTCCTGTGAGCCCCATTGGTAGTATCTGCATAAGGTACAAGGTGCGAAGTAGCACATTCATTTTAATAAGACTGATACGACCCATCCAGGATATGGGCATGGCCTGCCATTGCTCCAGATCTGCCGATATGTCCTGCACTAAGGGCCTATAATTCAAATTGTACAACCCAGCCAACTCCCTTCCCACCTTAATACCTAAATATGTGAACCAGCTCCCAATCTCTTTAAACTCCCATGCATTGTGGGGTCCCCCTCCTCTCTTTATTCAGTCTGAGTAGCTCTGACTTGGATACATTTAATTTTTTATTTTATTTTTAGTCTTTGGTAACTGGGTTAGTCCCACTAGGCACAAGTGCCTGTTTTCAGGGATGACCTGGGAGCACTGTGGAGTTAAGTGACTTGCTCAGAGTCACACAGTATGCGAGTGGAGGTTGGGGAAATCAAACCCTGGTCTGCTGATGTACCAAGCTCATTCACAGCTCATTACTTTAACCTCTAGGCTATACTGCCAGCCCAGCAGTATTCATATCCAGAGAAAGCTGCAACTTATACCGGAGAAGGCTGCAAAGTCCCTCATGTCCTCCAGTAAGACCAGTATGGAGGTGTCTGGTTCTGTGACATAATAATAACAAATCATCTGCATATAAGGTTATCTTGTGTCAGCGGCCTGACTGACTTTCCACCCCTTGAATCCTCTGCTCCTCCCTAATCTGAATAGCAAAGGGCTCAATGGCCAGCGCACAGAGAAGTGGGGAGAGGGGGCACCCCTGTCTCTTCCCTCTCCAGAGATCAAATTCCCCAGACCTCTCACCATTCACCAGGATCTGTGCATGAGGACCCTGATACATTAACTGAACCATGTTTATGTATGCATCTCCCACCCAAATCTCCTGAGGGTCTCAAACAGATAGTGCCACTCTATATGGTCAAAGGCATTCTTGGCATCCATAGACAGCACTATCACTTGCCCAAGACATCAAGCACCCCAGTGTATCACATTAAGGAGCCAATACATGTTGTGGTATGATAACCATCCTTTAACAAAACCGGTTTGATCTGGGTGAACCAACAATGGAAGAAAGATCTCCACCCCTCATGGCAAGGACCTTTCTACAGAGTTTGAGATCACAATTCAGAAATGAGATGGGCTGGTAAGATGCACACTGCAGAGGGTCTTTACCAGGCTTCAGCAAAACATAAACCTAGGCTTTTAGACACAAGACAGGAAATTCCCCGTCCTCGACCGCCTCCTCCAACATTGCCACCATTGGGTCAACCAGATCTGATTTTAGCACTTTATAATATTCCATAACAAATCCATCTGGACCTCCGGCCTTCCCCTTTTTTCATTGATCCAATTGCTCTCCCCCAACTCCTCTGCAGTCACTTTAGACCCAAGGCTTCCCATTGCTCCTCAGTTAACGTCGGAAATTGTATGTCATCTAGAAAAGCTATGACCTGGTGTTCCATACCCCTACATTATGTTTGGTACAATTTCTGAGAAAAGGAGCAGAAAGCCTCTTTAATGTTATCCCCATTATTTTCTACACTGCCTGAGTTCCTTCTCATGGCCGAGGTGGCCGGGGACCATTTTCTGCCTTGCAATAACCTCACTAAGAGACCCCTTCCTGGTTTGTTCCCCCACTCATACACTCTCTGACAAGCATAAAACAGGGAGGTGCTAGCATCCCCTGTCAGCAGTAAATTAAGAGCCTCTCTTACTGCTAACATTTCTCCCTGTATTACCTCAGAGGAGGCATCCAGAATCTTCCTTTCCAGATCCTTTAATGAGTTCCAGTTTGTAACAGTTTAAGAAAGAGAAGATTTCTGACCCAAAGCTGTTTTGAAGAAAATGGGTCTACGCTGTGTACCCTGTAATAATCTAGTAGTACGCAAACTTAAATTACTTGTTATAAAACTCAAACATAAAAGATGTTGCATTAAGTAATAATCTTCTAAAACTCAAAGAGCACCTTTCTTGGTACTAAAAAGCAAAAACATGGAGCTCCCTTTCTTCAAGGGGAGCGCCACCCTGATGTTTAAAATAGTTTTCTATTAGCCCCCAAAGGAAGGGAAGGTATCATAGTTTGCTCCCGAGGGGGCTGGCATCATGATCCTTTTCCACCTCCTGACTCCGATCTGCCCTGTGCTCCAGTGTTTTGTGACATCTCTATAGGGAGAATGCAGGGGCATGCTCCATTCACATGAATAGAGCATATTTTTCAAAGCTGATTTCCCAATTTCACATCGGGTTTTGGTATCGATAAATGCTAGGGTTTAACAAACAAGGTTCTTGTTAGTTTAACACTGGCATCAATCAGTACCAAAACGTGATCTGAAAATTGGGAAATCAGCCTAAGAAAAGATGCTTCATTCAAATGAATGGAGCACACCCTCACTCTCTCCCTATAGAGACATCACAAAACATCAGAGCACGGGGTGGATCACAGAGTCAGGAAGTGGAACGGTATCGTGCTGCAAGTCCCCTGCAGGCAAATTATGATCCCTTCCCTTTTGGGGGCTAATAGAAAAATGTTTCTAAACATTGTGGTGGAGCTCCCATCAAGGTAAGGCAGCTCCATGGTTCTGCTTTTTAACAAAAATAAAATGCTGGAAAGGTTCACTTGAGCAAAGTAAAAGAGAAACATCTTGCATCAAAAGAAAACTAATTCAAAGACCTGTATAATGCACAATGATGAACTTTTTTGGAACCAGATAAAGTGAATCGGCGTATGGAATTATACAAAACCTTTCCTCAGGACATTAATGTATCATTGACTGTTATATAAATCAGAATACCATACGGAATGTGCATATTCAAATAGCTCTCCCAGCCAGGAGAATATGACTGGGGTCAAGAAGTGAGCACAGTAAAAAGAACTTGTGCAAGCAGCAATGCACTGCTTGCTGCAGACAAATGTGCAGTAGGAACTTTTGAAACTCTCAAAAACTGTTGAAGGAGAAGTAGTAGCAGCTGTGAAGTATGGGGTGCTGAAGGAGTCTTATAACGACTGCGTAGTAAAACTGAAAGTTAATTCCCGGAGGAAGAAAAGAAAATAAAGCAATGCACCTGGACCCTAGAAACTGCAAAATGTCCAGCTTACTTCCGAAACACTCATATTACTATCCTGTGTGGGGCCAGCTTCAGCTTGAAAAATAAGAGCAGTAACCCTTTACTTTTACATTTCACTGTATGACTAAGAAGAAGTTTGAATTTTGACCTTTGTATAGCCAAAAAAAAAAAAAAGTGGAGGACACTGATTTGTGGGACTGGAAACATTAGTCATTCACTCTTGTTTTCTATACCTATATACTATCCTCTCTCTTTATTTAAAAATCTGTGATCGAGGGAAAACCAGAAGGTATGCACTTGACAGATTTGCCCCTCCCCCCCAAACAACATAATAGCATAAGGGCAGGTCAATGCAGGTAGATTAGCCAAAAGAAAGAAGAGATTCAAAAACTCAGGATAAGAAAACTAAAAACAAAGCAGGTTGCTTAAAAAGACTGGGAGAGCTATTAAATACTTCAGAATAAAAATACACAAAAATGGAAAAACAAAGAAAAAAATAAGGAAAACAATAGGTTCAGGTGAGAGTAGCAATAAATACCCCATTAGGGTGAAGTCACAAAAACCTGTTGAACTAACAAAAGTATCAAAAAATTGATGAGATTTGGCCAAAAATGGCACCACAAATGGCTTCTAAAACTTCAATAGAGCAGGAAGCAAAGAAGAAGAAAGAAGCAGAAACACATTTAAATGATTTTTTTTTCCTTATCTGTTTCTCCCCCCTCCAAGCCAGCATCTCCTTCCCCCCAGTCCTCCTAGCCCCATCACCCAGCCTTAGGACCTACCCATTCCACATGTCTCCCATGGCTTGCCCTCTGTGGCAGGGGGTTCCTTTGACCTGCCAGACCAGATCCAAGATTCGGAAGCAGTCTGAGTCACCAGCGTGTGGAGCCTGCAGAGGCCAGAGATCATTCTGTGTGTCCGGGGATTTTTCCTGTTTTCTCCCGGTGCAGCAGAAGGGCATGCAATGACACCAATGGCAGTGTCATGCATGTTCCCATGCGCATCACGCCAGGCATCTGCCCCACCTCTGCCACCCTTGTACAGCATCAGTGTGCCGACTCCTAGCTTCCACTAGGGGCCAGGCTAACACTGGTCACTGCTTGCCTCCCTTCCTAGAGGAGGAGAGCTGTCCTTGGGATACTCAATCCTCCCACTCCCTGGCCGACCCATGACAACCCACTCACACCACGAACACGGGTCACCGGCATGGCAGTAGGTAAGGCATTGATGTCTCAGCCCTCCACCACACTGGGCTGGCCCAAAAACACTTAAATGACGAAACCAATGATGAAATATCCTCAGATGCACAGACAAATCTGGCACAAAATACAGTTGTGGAGGAGAAAAATAAAAATAAGGAACAAAATGTGACTAATACAAGTAATCAGGAAGAAGACCTTAGAGAAGATGGGGGGGGGGGCGGCAACCACAAGAGAGAAGATCCTAAGGCCCAAGGCACAGCTGGATCCTCCAACAAACAAAAAGTCAGCATAGCTTGAATGATGATACCACACCCGTTATGGGCTGTTCAGATTCTCTCTAAATTTGGACACTTTGCAACAGAATATGAATAAATTAAAAGGACATTCCAGAAAGCATCCATAACATCAAAAAAAGAGGTTGATATGCTAAGAAAAAAAGTAGACAAAGTATCAAGCAGGATATTGCTTCTTGAAAAAAAGACAGAACTGGAAGATAATATTAAGCCTGTGATTACTGACATCAGAAATTAAAAATACAAGTACAACAGTGAACAGCAAAATGGGATAATCAGGAAAACAACACAAAGAATAAGAAGTTTTGGAGTTTTAGTTGATTGGACAAAAGACTTACCACTTAAAGATATTGTTGCTGACTTATTTAAAACTGTATTTAAATCGGATTCAAACATTCCAGAAATTGATAGATTACACTTGATTGGGCAATCAACCAGATTGTCAGACAAGGGAGAAACTTCTCCAGTGATTGTAAAACTTACGAGAAGTGAGAACAAATGGTGTTTGATCACAGCAGTTTCCCAGAACAAAAACATAAACCAAGAGATTGGCATCAAGCAGGACTTTTCTCAGGAGCTTTGGAAGCTCAGATGACAATGACTCGGCAGACTTTATGG
Source organism: Neoceratodus forsteri (assembly GCA_016271365.2). Taxonomy (NCBI): domain Eukaryota; kingdom Metazoa; phylum Chordata; order Ceratodontiformes; family Ceratodontidae; genus Neoceratodus; species Neoceratodus forsteri. The sequence goes on from CM057456.1 coordinate 1,277,023,951, forward strand.
ACATAAAAAACTAAATACATGATTATTTTTCCTGCAAGATTGAAAGCATTTCTGAAAAGTCACATTTTGATTTATGAAAATAATATGGAAGCCCTGATGGTTTTAAAACTGCATCTACCAACACTGTTTTAAGGCATTTCTTGTGCCTCGAGAGCTATTACTATGGTTGTGCTGGGGAGGGGGGGGGGCGCCAAGAAATGCAACAGGGAAACTTGCCTATGTCACTGTAATTCACATATATAGTATAATGTGTTTTTCTTTCTTTCTTTCATAGCTAGAAGGTGGAATAGCCTTTGCTAGGGCAGATGCATCAAGACCTAGGGGATGTTGCTGGACTATGTCCTTAGCATCTTCAGTACAGGAAGGTTATGAGAGTTGTGTAAGGGATGTAAGGGGATGGAGATGAATAAAAATGAAAGAAAAAAGTTATATAATATAAAAGATGAAGGTTGTAATCAGAAAAATATTTTGCTGCAATTGTATCCAAAAAATCTGAGAGGGAGAAATGTCATGCATAGGTTAATATCAAAATGGAAATAATTCTAAGATTTTTAATGTGGAATGTAAATGGCATAAACACCCCAATCAAGAGATGCTGAGTTTTAAAATATATAAAGAATAAAAGGATATGCACAGAGTATTATCCTACTGCTTACCTGGCTAGTATATTCAGTTCGTCACTATTTGGCCAGCATGTTCCGTTCTCTGCTTCTACAGACATATGTAACAGTCTGTAAGATCTTTGCAATGTATCCAACTGTTTTAATGTTTGTATTGTCTTAATAAGTAAAATCAATAAAACTTCTTAACTACAAAGAATAACAGGATACATATAACTGCCCTCCAAGAAACATTCTTAAATAACAAAGAATCACAACATTTAAAAGAGGGTCTGTGAAGGAAGTATATTTTTCCATGCAGCTGGTAATAACAGTAAAGGTCTGGCATGATTGTTAGAAAAAAGGTAAAGTACTTGACTCTTATATAGATGGAGAGGGCAGAACTGTATTACTGAAAACTCAAAGTGAAAATGCCTTGTATGATAGGGTCAGTTTATGCTCCTTTCAAAGAATTCCACATTTTTTGAGGCTATCAATAGTGTTTTATGTCAATTCGAGTGCTAATATGTTATATTGGGTGGTGACATTAACAGCATGTCTGATGTTTTTTTTGACGGAACGTCGGGTGGGGGGGTAAAAGGGTGGACAATTTTATGTCCAGAATCTTCAACAACATTTTGAACAGTAATTCATTGGTGGATATTTGGAGACAGTTACTGTATATTCTATAGATAGAGACAATATACATATTATTCCGCTAGGCACGGCTCTAGCTCCAGATTAGACTACATGTTGGCAGCTAAGTCACTTTTAGTTGACTGCTCATGTCATCACTCCAAAATACAGTATATCTGATCACAATCCTGTCCCATTTTCATGTATGCTATAAAATACATCTAAAAGATGTCTCACATGGAGACTGAATATTAATATATTAAGGGGAACAGATCTTTAAACAAAATACAAGGCAAAATTAAAGAATTTATACAGTTTGACAAAGTCAACAGCAAAAATATTAGATATAGGATGCCCTTAAGGCCACTTTGCAGGGGATTATCACTGCAGAACCATCCAGGCGTAATAAAGATAAGTCAAAAGTAAAAGAGAGAGAAAATAACTTGGAAACTCTAGGAATAAAGTGAAAGGAGGAGATGTTTCTATGAAAGAAGAATATGGCAATTTAAAAAATTAATAACACAGAAATATTAGGAATAACAAATAATTGGCTTAAACAATAAAAATGGTACCTGACTAGTGAATTATCAGAGACATTCCTTGCTAAAAGGCTAAAGCAAGCAAATCAGAAGACAGAGATTGTAGCAATTTATGACAGGGGAAATCGACTTTGGACCCAATTTTTGCACCGAGTCATTTAATTAGTAATTATGTGAGATATAGAAAAGGAAACTATTTGCCACTTTCATAGACATAAGAGCTGCATTCAATAGCATAAGTAGAGAATATCTATGGGAAAGAGGGGGAGAAAAAATAAATCCTAAACTTTTAATATTAAATTACTGCATAAAAACAATAAAGCCATAATAAGATATGGAAAAAATGGATCCACTGCAGAAGCACTAGAGATAAACTATGGGGTTAGGCAGGGTGCATACTGGCCCCAACCCTATAATATATATATATATATATATATATATATATATATATATATATATATATATATATATATATATATATATATATATATATATATATATATATATATATATATATATATATATATATATATATATATATATATACACACACACATATACATACACATACACACACATATATATATACACATATATATATATATATATATATATATATATATATATATACACACATACACACACACACACACACACATATATATATATATATTATATAATACACACACACACACACACACACACACACACACACACACACACACACACACACACATATTTCTATAGGGTTGGGGCTAGTATGCACCCCTGCCTAACCCCATAGTTTATCTCTAGTGCTTCTGTAGTGGATCCATTTTTTCCACACATACAAACACATACACATACACATACACACACATACACACACAGTGGAGACCTTACCCCCTCAATAGATAGGAAGCCCATTAAAATGTTATTATACACAGATGATGGGGTCCTAAAATCACAAACCCCTCTAGGGCTTAGGAGAGCATTACATTGTTAGGAAGGTAGAACTGGGGGAGAAAGGGGAGAGGGGAGGTAAGGTGCCTGCCTGGCACCATGGCTTGGAAGGACAGGGATTGAATCTTCAGGATTGCAGGAGCAGCTGCACAGGGGAAGGAGCTGGATGTCACTGTCCACCTAGAAACAAATGACCTGGCTAAGAAAGGGATCAGAGCAGTGCAAGAAGCATTTGTGGAGATGGGGATGGGCCTTAGACAAATAGCACACATGGTAACCTTCTCAGAGGTGCTGCCTGTCTATGGCATGAGTGAGGCTAGGGTGCTCCACACCATGGGATTCAATCAGTGGTTGAAAAACTGGTGCAGAGCTCAGGGATTTGGCTTCATTGGGGACTGGGGGTCCACCTGGAGGGATGCAGGACTATACTGGCATGATGGTCTGCATCTGTCCAGGAGGGGAACCAGGATCCTAGGTGATAGGTTTAAATACTTCATTGACACGCATTTAAACTAGCCAAGGGGGGAGGCACTGGAAAGAAGCAGGGAAATACTAGCCCCCAAAATATCAGGGTACTAAGTGAGGTAGACATCAACATAGAGATGACGATAGGGAGAAGCACAGGGGTAAATGGAGAAAGTGACAAATGCAGTAAGGACAAGGATGGGGCAAAAAGGGGTAAGGCCATCAAGAAATGGAGGGTAATGAGTACCAATGCCCATAGTCTAGGCAACAAGCTCCCTGAACTGGTGGCCTTGATGGAAGAGGGATGCCTGGATATCATAACAGTCACAGCAACATGGTACACAGAGAACCATGACTGGGATGTTAACATACCAGGGTACACAACCTACGGGAGAGACAGGAAAGGCAGAAGGGGGGGAGTAGCTATCTATGTAAGGGAAGGGATAAAAGCAACTGAACAAAAGAATAAACAGGGAGGAGAGGAGGCACTGTGGGTCACCTTAGAGACTGGAAATGGCACCACAGTCTGCACAGGGGTTGTATATAGACCCCCATGTCAGGGTGAGGGAATGGACAAGGATATGATAGAAGGCATACTTAGGATGGCAGAGAAAGGGGAGATACTGTTGATGGGGGACCTTAATATGCCAGATGTTAACTGCAGCACCTTTGCAGCAGCCACATTCAAAAGCAGGGCCATTCTTGATGGCCTTCAGGTGGCATGTCTCAGACAGCTAGTTTTGGAACCTACTCTTGAGGGAGCAATCTTAGACCTCGTACTCTCAAATGGGGATGGTGAGAGGATCTCAGATCTAGAAGTGGGTAGCCATTTGGGAACAAGTGACCGCCAAACAGTGTGGTTCACGATAAACTCAGCTACAAAGTCAAGCCATACAAAAGTGAGGGTATTGGACTTCAGGAGGGCTGATTTTGGCAAGATGGAAGGGTGCCTTAGAAAAGCACTAGCAAACAGGCTAGAAGGATGGGTGTAGCAACAATGGGGAAATATCAGAACTGCCATCACAGAGGCAACAAGCCTTTGTGTGAAGCAAATAAACCAATCAAAATGAAAGCAAAAGCCACTATGGTTCTCAAAAGAGGTGGTGGTGAAGGTTAGGGAGAAAAAGATAGCATTTTAGGAAGTATAAGGAAACGCAGAAGGAGCAGGACAGAAAACTGTACCAGTTAAGGCAGAAGGAAGCAGGGAGGGTAGTCAGAATAGCAAAGGCACAAACTGAGGAAAAAAGATAGCTAACTCGGTTAAGAAGAGGGATAAAACCTTTTATAGGTATATCAGGGAGCGTAGAAAGACAAAGGGAGGGATAGTGAGGCTGAATAGAATGGATGGTAGGTGGGCAGAGAGTGACAGTGAAAAAGCAGGGATACTGAATGAATACTTCTGTTCAGTATTCACAAAAGAGGACGTGGGGGAGGTGCCTAATCCAATTAACAGAAGCACTCTGGAGAGGGGGGTCGATCCCAGTCCTTTCACAGAAGAAAGGGTACTGAAAGAACTCCTAAAACTGAAGGTGGACAAAGCAATGGGGCCAGATGGAATTCACCTCAGAATTCTAAAAGAATTAAGCAGAGAACTAGTGACACCACTGACTACCCTCATTAACAAATCATGGGAGGATGGTGTGGTACCCGAGGACTGGAAGAAGGCAGATGTGATTCCCCTTCACAAAAGTGGGACCAAGACAGAGGCAGAAAACTATAGACCTATCAGTTTTACCTCTGTGGTAGGGAAAGTGATGGAATCACTTCTGAAGGAAAGAATTGTTGAGTACCTAGAGGCCAGTGGGGCATAGGACCCAAGGCAGCATGAGTTCACAGTGGGAAGGTCATGTCAGTTGAATCTAATTGATTTCTTTGACTGGGTGACCAAAGTAGTAGACCAGGGAGCGGCTGTGGACATGGCCTACCTAGACTTTAGCAAAGCATTTGACACAGTCCCACACAAAAGATTAGTAGTCAGATTAACCAGCCTGGGAGTGGATCCCACGGTGGTAGCCTTAATAAAACGTTGGCTGAACAACAGGACACAGAAGGTAATTGTAAATGGAGTCCACTCTGAAGAAAGAGGGGTTACTAGTGGGGTACTGCAGGGTTCAGTACTAGGTCCAGTCCTTTTTAATGTCTTTATAAGTGACATTGCAGAGGGACTGGAAGGAAAAGTATGCATCTTTGCAGATGACACAAAGATCTGCAACAGGGTTGATATGCAAGGAGGCGTGGAAAGGATGAGAAGGGACTTGGCAAGGTTGGAGGAATGGTCAGAAGTATGGCAGCTTGGATTCAGTGCAAAGAAGTGCAAAGTAATGCACCTGGGAAACAAAAACCCAGGGGATGATTACACAATGGGGGGGGGTAGTAACAACAACAAAAATGGAAAGGGACCTGGGGGTAATCATAATCATATCATATCATATCATATCATGAGACCTTAAGGTTGGCAAGTAATGTGAGAAGGCAGTGGGGAGGGCTGGGGGGATACTGGGATGTATAGGGCGAGGTATCACCAGCAGAAAACAGGAAGTTGTTATCCCCCGTACAGACAGTTGGTGAGACCCCATCTGGAGTACTGCATCCAGTTCTGGAGACCCCATCTCCACAAAGACATAGACAGGATGGAGGCAGTTCAAAGGAGGACAACTAAAATGGTGCAGGGTCCGCAAGAGAAGCCATACGAGGAGAGACTAAAGCAGCTAATATGTATACCCTTGAGGAAAGGAGGAGAGGGGACATGACAGAAACATTTAAGTACCTCAGTGCAATCAACAAAGTCCAAGAGGGTAGCATCTTTCAGAAAAAGAGATGTGCAAGAACAAGGGGACACAATTTGAAGATAGAGGGGGGACAGCTCAGGGGCAATGTGAGGAAGTATTTTTTCACAGAGAGGGTGGTGGACATATGGAACAGCCTTCTTGAGGAGGTTGTGGGGTCTAAAACTGTGGGAGAATTCAAGAATGCATGGGACAGACATAAGACAATTTTTGTGGGGGGTAGGAAGAAATAGGTTGTTGGTTAAATAGGATCTGTAGCTTATCCTCTAGGTAGGGAAATGGGCAGACTAGGTGGGCCAAGCAGTCCTTATCTGCTGTCAAAGTCTATGTTTCTATATTTCTATGTTAAAACAGTCATGGACTTTCTGATAGACTTAGATTTGGAGCTTAATATGCAAAAAACTAAAATTATTACCCTCAAGAATGGTAACAGTAAACCAGAAATTTGGAAGATTAATAACAAAAACATTCAGGAAGTAGACAACTTCTGTTACTTAAGAATTTGGATGCACAAAAGGCAATCATGGACTTTACATATTAAAAACAGTAAAAGAGAAAGCAACAAAAACATTGTTAGCTATGAATCATTTTGCCCATGCACGTGCCAAAAATTCATACACAGCACAGAAAAGGTGCTATTAAGCAAAAATATCTAGTCAAGTGTTCTATGGTTCAGAGATTTGGGGAATTATGTGCAATCCCAAAGAATTAGAAATATTACAGAATCAGTATTTAAAAATGCTACTGGGTGCCCCTAGATCTACACTTAACATGATCACTAGGGCAGAAACATAGAAACATAGACTTTGACGGCAGATAAGGACTGCTCGGCCCACCTAGTTCACCCATTTCCCTACCTAGATGATAAGCTGCAGATCCTATTTAACCAACAGCCTATTTCTTCCTACCCCCACAAAAATTTCCTTATGTCTGTCCCATGCATTCTTGAATTCTCCCACAGTTTTAGACCCCACAACCTCCTCAGAAAGGCTGTTCCATGCGTCCACCACCCTCTGTGAAAATATACTTCCTGACATTGCCCCTGAGCCTTCCCCCCTCTATCTTATAGAAAACTGGAATATTTTCCATGCAGACAAGGATAATGAAGACAGCAGATAACTTATGGTGTAAGACTGACTGTTCTCATTCAGAAACCCTTATGATAAGCTGTCTGAAAGATGTAAGAAAGATGTAAGACACAGTGGGAAGGAACAATTTTGGTTTATTTGATTAAATAAAGCTTTAAATAGAATGGGGCTGGAAAGAGATTTTATTCCACAGCTAAGAAATGATTGCCAAAAATTTAGGGATGCAGCCCTACAAATAATTATTGATTTAGCTGAGCAACAGGATCTAGTGTCCATTCATGAATCATGGGAGTTAAATATATTAAAAAATATCAAGAGGACCTTTGCCACTGAAAAATATCTATTGTATTGCAAAAATTCACTACATAGGAAGGCTATGTGTAAACTGAGACTGGAAAATCTGGATAATTATTGGAGGGAATCAGGATGTACGAGGCTAGCAACTTCATGCTGGTGCAATGAGAATATTAAGCTTACTGTTACTCATGTTCTTCTATAATGCCCTCAGTTAAAGAAAGAGAGACAAATTGATCCAACCATCTATTAAAGAAATTAAAGGAACTGTGTGAAAGAGAAGACACTGTCTTTGTTATCAACCCAGCATGAGCCATTACTGTTTGCACTTGGGATATTTGCAAAAAAAAAAAAAAAAAAAATACAGTTTGTGAAAATGAAAGTTTAATCCTTAAGGCAACTATTTATTAAGGGAAAATGTATGGCATTTTAGGAAAACTGGTTAAGTGATGTTTTTGTTTTTAAAAACGAAGTTTTGTATAATGAAACAGAAATGGATTTTAGAAATTTTATTAATGTGTTTGTATGTGACATCATTTTTATACATGGTGTACAATAAAATTGAACCTTGAACCTTGTAGCAGTTTATGACAACAATGGCACACTTGTAACACAAACACATGCACTCTCTAAATGCTTTCAAGAATATTATCAAGAGACCAACATAATACTCAATGTAATCCAACTAAAGGGGAAATAAATTGTTATGCGGCACTGTTGAAGGATATAAAATTAACCCAAGAGGACATTAATCAACTATTAGCCCCCACTGACCAAGAGGAAATAAAGGGAACCACCAAATCTATGGCAAAAGGGACATGCCCAGGGGATGATAGCTTTACAATAGAATTTTGTAGCCATTTTATAGATGAGTTAATCCCTTTACTGATTCTTCTATTTTAGGCCATACAAGAACAAAATGTAACATAAAATTATTTTACATCTGCATTTATTACACTGTTTCCCACACTTGGAAAATACATTATGTTCAAAATGACAGGCCTATCACCATTTTGAACAATGAATATAAATGTTTTGCCAAAATCATCAATAAACAGATGGTCCCCTTTCTAGATAATTTGATACACTGTAATCAAAGTGGGTGTATCCCTGATAGACACATTCAAAACAGTATTCATAAGGTACAGTATACTATAGAGTATTTACAGAAATCAAAGGAAGAACCAATGATACTAAATCTTGATGCCAACAAAGCCTTTGATATGGTGGAATGCAATTATATCTTTTATATATTAGAACATTGTTTTTTTTCCCCAAAGCATTAATAAATTGGATAAAAGTCCTATATGACTCTCCTAAAACAAGACTAAAAATAATAAAATGACTGGTAGTTTTAAATTATTTAGGGGATCACATAGGGCTGTCCTTTGTCCCCCACTCTTTTTAGGATAGCTTTGGAACCTCTGTTAACTGAAATTCATTGTAACAAAAAAACTTGTGGGCAAACAAATTGGGAAGAGGCCACTACTCTGCAAGCTCATGCACATGATGTCTTATCACTATTGAAAAACCCTAAAAACAGTTTACAGGAATTGAGATCCATTATAGCAATTTTTTTTCAACAGTAAGTGGCTACACAATCAATGTCTCTAAATCAGAGATACACATTTTTGGAACCAATTTAGAACAGAAAATGTTAGCTATCTGTGGTGGTATGATGAAGTCCAATTACATGGATCATTTAAGAATGAAAATAACAAAAACTGTGCAGTGGAAGAGATGTATAAATATAATCATGTGCCTATACTGAAGAACTTAGAAAACAAAGTCATGAGGGTCCATAATATCACTGTAAATGGAGGAGAGAGATACAAGTGCTAAAGATGGTAACAATACCATTTATATTATATATTCTGCAAACGCTATTAATTCTAATACAAGACAACTGGTTCAAAAAACAACTGATCATCTGGAGTTAAAAAAAAAACCAAAAACAGAATAGCATGGCATAAACTATGCCTTCCAAAAGAAATGGGTGTTTTTTATGTCTGGACTTAAACAATTAACTTATATGGTCAAATATGCCATTTTGTTAACAAAGGGGATAGCTAAGATTATGAATTAGAAAATACTTTGGTTAGTTAGCACTCAGATTTAAATTTATCAATAGACATATTATGGTATGTTCCAACATACTTAAAAAAATAAACGTATAATTATTCAAAATCTTCTCAATGTGGTGTGTCAGTATCTTGTTAAAACCAATATAAACACTAAGAATTTAGAACAAACAAACTATGTGATAACCTGAACATCAAAGTCAATGAGAAAACTATACAGTATGGTCTATGGCGGGAAAGAGGTATCACCTGATGGGCAGACTTACTACAGGATAAGAAATTCATGGAATGGGACTAATGCAAAAACAAATATAATTTACCTAGAGTTGACTTTTTAAATACTGTACATACAATTGAGCAGTGTACATCAGAAAGAATATACAAGATGGGAAACATCACTGAATTTTGAACATAATAAAGGGCAGATGAAGGGCTGAAAAATACTTCAATAAGCCTTTCCAGTTTCTAGATTCAAGAATCTTATGGCAAAACTGTATTTAATGAACAAAAATTGTATCCTGGTATGAGAAACAAATGGGAGAAAGAACTCAGCACAAAAATCACAAGTGAACAATGAAATCAGGCCTTACTTTTAGTGATGGAGTAGCCAGCATCTAGAGATAGATCAATTCAATTCAAAATCTTAAATGGAGTCTGACTCCACCAATATTATATAAAGCAAAACTGAAAGGAAATTTGTACTGTTGACATTATCAAGAAGAAAATGCTGATATAACATATTAATTGTGGTCATGCCACCAGATGGTGATCAAAATCATTTGCTGTTTTGGAACAAATAATTCCCATTAACTATAATTACAGTACCATTTCAGTAATTCTAAAAGGCTATATTATATATATTTTTTATTTCCAAAAAAGAAATCAAAATGATTAAAGCCAATAATACAGCTGTAAAAATAATTATACTAAAATATTAGAAACTACTGTAGATTATTGTTGTGAATCTTTTCCAACAGGGGAAGGGAAACAACTTTTTTGGCTGCACTATACAAGATTAATTTCTTCAATTTGATATAACTATTGGGAAAATATATCAAAATCCAATTTTCAGAATAGTCATTTCAGCTCTTCCAAGTTAACCAATATTTTTAAGCTAGATACTGTATGTTTTAAGAAAATCATTGCTTTGCAATAATTAAAAAAGGGTATTTATGCTAATATATAAAAAATGGTAAGTTGATAACCTAATAACTTAAATAAGTTAGGTTACATCTTAGAAAATTTTTATAAGTAATAGGTGCATTCTCTCAATAAAAACTACTTTATGCAATAAATAAATAAATGACATTTGGATGACCTGTTCCAAAATTATAGGGACTCAAATGCTAGTATTTTAGGTGAAATTTCCTGAACATTTATATCTGCTTATACAGTAACTTGGTCACCTTTGGAGCCAGATGTATGAAAATTGGCATGCAAAACTTTTTGTAAGGGTTATTGAATTGGCTAAATATGAAGAGATTTGGGTAAAAAAAGTATTATATTACAGGAGTTAAAAAATGTCATTATATTATTACTGTGTTTGTGAAATGTTGTGAAAACTTTCTAAAAATATTTATTTTGCTCTTGCAAGTATAAACCTGACATTTGCCATACATATCCCATGTCAGTGTATCTTGGTATCTAACAAAACTGAGAAAAATGGTTTAGAAGTTTTAAACTTGCAGTAGAAATGCCCAAAATTATTATTGGCAACATTTTCTTGAATATTTATGGTAGCATTATAGGTAATTCCTCCAAAATTCCTCTTATGGTATTTAACATGCACAATGCACAATACACACATCAACTTCATCTGATCAGCTGACCTAAGCAGTTCGAAGTCCTGTGGGTCCTCCCTGGGTGACTATTTTGTCCCATTCCTTTCGTTCTTAGCTTTCATTTTCTTATACTGGTGAGCAAGTGAGCAAAAAATTGACTATTTTCACTTGCGACAAGTCACAAATAAAAACAGGCATTACAGAAACAGGAAATCTAAGAACAACAATATTAACATTGTAAACAATTATAGGCTAATCGATTGAACAGGGCTTTCTTAAGCTTATTCTTAAATAATTAAAGTTTGTTACAGTTAGCAACATCAAATTGTAAACTGTTGTAGAAGGAAGTAGATCCTAACATAAGTGAATTCTGGTCATGAGGGAAAGTGATAAAGGAATTATAAAAATTAGTTCCATATGAAATGGTTGCTTTTTGACAATGTTCCAACAAATGAACAGGTATTAAATCAAGTACAATTTTATGCTGAATGATAACTGAATTCATATTCCAATGAAAGCAACCTACGGTTCGATACAACTGACAATGGTGGGATGTCCTTGGACTGTAAGTGCCTTTTGGTTTGGAGAGGCCTCGATTTGAAGCTGAAGAGTATACTAAGAATTCATAATCAATTAAGGTGAAAAGTAAGCTACTGTATTTGCTAGTAGCTTTCTAAACTCCAGGACAAGAAACTGCATAACACCATATAACAGGCCAATCCTTTGGTACAACATTTTCATCAGACGATTGACATGGTGTTCCAAGAGAGCATGCAATCCAAAGTAAAGCACAAATATATGAAGTGTTAAGCAGTTCAGTATTATATTCTTTTAGATCGGTGATCTTGTAGTCATAATCCATACTTTTTCTTGGCCCTAGAAACATCAAGGTCTTAGTTTTTTGTATTTAAGACTAATTTATGTGACAAAAGCCATGAGACATACGAAAGTCTGCTTGGCTCAACCCAATTAAGTCTACGAGATCTCTTCCAAAACCATACAAGACAGCATCATCAGCACATATGATGAGTTCAGTGGACATACATATCTCAGGGACAGAATTCTGAAACATAGAAAAAAGAAGGGGCCAAAGAACATAAGAAAAGTGTTGGCAGATGGGGATTATACGATCCATCTAGTCTGCCCTAGAAACTACTCCCCTTCCTAGACAGTCTTCATCCTAACTTGTCCTTTATGTCTGTCCCATATGAGTTTGAACTCCCAGATTGTCTTTGTTGCTACCACGTCCTGGGGCAGGCTGTTCCATGGGTCTATCACTCTCTCTGTGAAGAAGTGCTTCCTGAGGTTGCTTTTGAACCTTCCTCCCACCAGTCTCATATCATGCCCTTTCGTACATGCTGCCATGTTCTGTTGAAATAGATTGCCTGTCTGAGTTGCGTTAAATCCCCTCACATACTTAAATGTTTCAATCATGTCCCCTCTGTTTCTTCTCTACTCGAGGGAGTATAGGTTCAGCTGCCCAAGTCTTGTTTCATATGACCTGTGATGCAGTCCATGCACCATCTTAGTAGCCCTTCTCTGTACCATTTCCAAAGAGTCAATGTCCTTCTTGAGGTGAGGTCTCCAGAACTGAACACAGTACTCCAAGTGTGGCCTCACCAAGGACCTGTAGAGGGGCATGATAACCTCCCTCTTTACTAGAAAGACCTCTACTTGTACATCCGAGGATGCCACCCACTTTCTGTGCTGCATTGTTTTCCTACTTTTAATTCATCAGTAATGATTATGCCAAGATCTTGCTCCGTTTGTGTCTCCTCAAGTTGATGTCCTCCCAGTGTGTACTTTTTTTCCTAAGGTTCCTCTTTCCCAAGTGCATTACCTTACACTTTTTGGTGTTAAATTATAACTGCCAGTCCCTGGACCAATCCTCTAGCCTTCTACGGTCAGCCTCCATGTTGTCTGCTCCTTCCCTTGTGTCTACTCTGTTGCAGAGTTTTGTATCATCTGTGAACAGGCAAACCTTCCCTGTTAGTCCATTCGCTATGTCTGCTATAAATATGTTAAATAGGATCGGACCCAGTACTGATCCCTGCAGGATGCCACTGATCACCCTACCCTCCACTGAGAATGATCCATTGACTAGCACTCTCTGGGTCCTATTATTCAGCCAGTTACTAATCCAGCTGACCATCTTCTGGCCAACTTCCGTATGTTCCAGCTTGTTGGGTAGCCTTCTGTGAGGGATGGTGTCAAAGGCCTTGCTGAAATCTAGGTATACAATGTCCACCACCCCTCCCTGATCCAATGTTCTGGTGACCCAGTCGAAGAAGTCTCAAGTTGGTTTGACAAGAGCGTCCTGCTGTGAAGCCATGTTGCTTTGGGTCCATTTTTCCAGTATCTGTTAGGTACGCCACTATCCTCTCTTTTAGTAGTGACTCCATAATTGTCCCCACAACTGAGGTCAAACTGACAGAGCAGTAATTTCCTGCCTCTTCCTTGTTTACGCTCTTGTGTAAGGGCACAACGGTTGCCTATTTCCAGTGCTGAGGTATTTTCCCCACTGCCTAGTGACTTGTTGAAGAGCTCAGCCAGCGGTGCAGCCAGTTCCTCTCGGAGCTCCTTCAGTATCCTATTGGTGTATGCCATCCGGTCCCATGGCTTTTTCCACTTTCAGTCTATTAAGTTTGTTTAGGACTCTTTCCCTTGTGAATGGGCTAATATCTGCTCCGAGTATCTTCCTTTGTTCTGCTCAGTGTGGGACCTTTTCCACTGTCTTTTATGGTGATGATGGAGCAAAAGAACTTTTTTAGCATTGCTTCCTTGTCCTCATCACTCTCTGCCATCTTACCTTCTTGGTTGCTAGTCGGACTATTCCTCCCTTAGTTTTTCTTTTCTCTCTTATGTATCTACAGAAGGTTTTGTCTCCCTCCTTAACGCCCTGTGCTATTTTCTCTTCAGTCTGTGCATTTGCCCTTCTAACAGCTTTCTCTGCCTCCTTTAATTTGTTCTTGTGTTCTTCCATGTCTGCTTCATGTTTTGTTTGCTTGAATTGTGTAAAAGCCTTTTTTTTTCTCTCTTTGGTTTTGGATGCTATTTTGTGAGAGAACCAGAGAGGTATTTTTCTTCTTTTGGACTTGCTGATCTGCTTAGTGCATACAGTTGTTAGTGTATACAAAGCAGCCTTCAGCGTATTCCAGCAGTCCTCTACATCTCCTGTGAGACCTCCTTCTAGCATGGATGCGATCATAGTTCTCATTTTGGGGAAGTTGGCTTTTCTGAAATCTAGTACCTTGATTTTGGGGTCACTATTTTCCTCCATATTGTTCACAGTAAACCAGATTGAGCTGTGATCACTGGTCCCTAGATTGGCTCCCATCTCTGCTTCTGGGATCCTTGTGCTGTTTGTCAGCACTAGATCCAATATTGCTTTGTCTCTGGTGGGGGAGTTCACCAGTTGATGCAAACCTGCTTCCCTTAATGCAAAAAGGAACTCTCTGCTCTGGTCCGAGGATGCCATGTATGAGGACCAATCCACATCCAGTAGATTGAAGTCCCCCACCAGCAACAACTCGCCACTGTCTGCCATCATTGAGATGGTTTCCAAGAGCTCCTTGTTTACATCGGCCTCCTGGGATGGGGGTCTGTATGTGACTCCTACTCGGATAGGGGCTTTGTCCCCAGCTCCTAGTGTAACCCAAAGGGCCTCTGCTTTACTGTGTTTTCCCTGGATTTCTGTTGCGCATATAATGCCACCACCCTTTCTATTCCTCGCGATCCTTCCAGAACACATACCCCGGGATGGTGACATCCCAGGAGTGGTTCCCAGTGAATCATGTTTCCGCAACAGTGACCCAGTCTAATTGTGCATCTGCCATTACTGCTGTGAGATCAGGGATTTTATTTGGCAGACTATGAGCTTTGATGCACATTGCCTTCCATCCCCTTTTATTTTGGTTATTTGCATTTTTAATATGTTTTGGTTGTGTAATTTTGTTGAAATGCTTGGTCCAAGTACATCTGGTGAGATGTTTGGTCCAAGTATGATTGGCACATCCTTGTGCTGAACTAGTCGGTGATGGGGAGGAGCATTTGGCAACCCTTTTTGTGCTAGGGGTGCCTGTGCCACCCCCCATCCACTAGTTTAACTGACTGATGTAAAAGTCGAATTTTTGCCCTAGAGCTCGGGTCCCCTCCTTTGAGAAGTGTAGGCCATCAAATTTAAAGAACTCCCATTCCCAGAAGTCCTGCCATTTTCCAATATAGTGGTGACCTTTTTCCTGGAACCAGTCCTTTAGCCAGGTGTTTAGCTCAGAGATGTCCCTGTCCCTGATCTTACACTTGCTGTCTCCTTTTTTCCAGACTGGCAGAATTTCAGAGAAAGTGATAGTGGATGAAAGAGAAGCAAGCTTGTTGTCCAGCCAGGTGAGGTTTTGTTTAATTTCGTCTACTGACTTACTGGCTAGGTCATTCATTCCTATGTGGAGAATGACATGTGTGTCTCAATCAACACCTCGAACAAGGTGTTGTGGCAAAGATGGAGTCTTTGGGTACCAACCAGGAAATCTGACAGAAGCCAGAACAAACTCCAAAGATAGCAGTTCTAGGAGTCCTTTCCTTTAAATAAGATGAAAACCAGAGAAGCACATCCTCAGGAAAAAATAAGTCTGGCTACTGCTTTAATTAAAAGGTTGCGAATGAGCTGGCCCATCAGTGCAGTGGTATCCCTACCACTCACAACACTGGTAATCCTAGATCGGTAGTGATCCTGGGTTCGCAGGGGCCAGTCAGTGGGAGAGGAACTGAATGCTCCAGATGATGTCCTCTTCCTCCAGGTAGGAAGGGTTGCCTCCTCTGCCACAACACTACCACCTGGGTGACAACAGGTAGTACTGTGACTGGAGAAGCACAGCAAGTGGAGTAGGTGGCTGTGGACATCAATGTGAGAGCATGTTTGCATGTATGTGCACATCATGATGCCATCCACCATGCCACCTCTGGAGGAGGAGGAGGAATATTAAGAAACTGAGCATGGCACCAGAGGCTAAGCAAATCCCAGTAAATCTGGCCTCCACCCCCAACTGAGATATCTCAGGCTGGGCCTAAAATGTGCATGTTTGAGGGGAGCCCCCCCTCCCAGACCCCACCTGGGGGGTGTCCAAGGCTCTGTGGCAGATTCTAGCTGGAGAGGTAACCTTGGTATGTGGCAAGGGAGGTCCTGGTGCCAGGATGAAGAGGGCATAAACAGAATGAAGGGGGGAAAAGGTGGTAATCTACAAAGTTGAATGCCTTGGTGCGGTTCACAAACACAGCAGCCACATGTTGCTTAACCAAAAAGGCTCAGTGGAACTCAAGTCCCCCAATATCCTCCTTGTTCTGTACAGTGACAGACTCCTCAAAAAAAGAGTTAAGTACTCCTTTTTCTGTCAGACCTATCTGGTTGGAATAGTCAGATTTAATCCTTCTTGGTGCCCCAACATTTTCTGCCCCCATTACATCTTTCTGAGTACCTCTAAGACCAAGACTTCTGAGTACATCAGGCTCTCTGAGTAATCAGTTTATGGATTTGATTATTAGACAGACCTGTCTGCTTTTTCGTACCATCTCCCGCTGCTCTGGAATAATTTACCTTCTGACCTTCGTCTAGCCTCCCCGCTGTCGTCCCTCAAAAGTCTTCTCAGACTCCTCCCTTCCCACAGTGCCCCAAATGCTCCTAATACCCCTCCTTCTCACTTTCTGCCCCTTAAGAGTTTTCTCGCATTATCCCCCAGGTAGCATGCAACAAATCCTCCCCAAATTGCCACATTCTTGATTCCTTTATATTTCCCTCCCACTCTGGGGATATATATATATATATAGATATATATATATATATATATATATAGATATAGATATAGATATATATATAGAGAGAGAGAGATATCTATATATATATATATATATATATATATATATATATATATATATATATCTATATATCTATATCTACTATACATACATACATACATATACATACACACACACATATACACACACACACACACACACACACACACATCTGCTGCTCTGAACTGGTACCCCTTAGGTGCTAACTCAGCTCCTATACTCTCCAGGATCCTAAACACTGGACTGGACCTCTCTGGACTACATCCTGAGTGATCCATAGTTGAATGGGAGCTTAATAGTCCTGCTCCGAGAACAGCAGGGGCCAGGTGCACAGTGCAGGTGTGGCATTCATCTCCAGTGGAGCGGAGAACAGTGTGTGCCACCCAACATTTGTAAACCCCTTACTGCCAACCATGGAGTAGCCCATATTAGGGCTGTGGAGACCCTGAAAAAATATTTCCCCAATACCACAAATACCAGGGTCACATGTACTCAAGACCAAAAAATTAATTGTTTTCCTTATCCGGTGCTATTCAAGGAAAAATACCCAGGGCACTTGATTTTCTAAAACAAAACCTCTGTTCCCTCCCCATGTGGCCACAGCTGGTCCCCCAAACTCAGTCATCTCCCCCTCCACCCCCTGACCTCCCAAGTAATAATTAATAAAAAAAAAAAAAAAAAAAAAAAAAAAACACACCATTCCTTTAAATCACACCCCATCCCTAGCCCAAACCTCAAATCCTTACATATGTAGCACTTGATGAGAGCCAGCCTTTTACACAGACCCAGGATTGGGAGGGCTACTAACAGCAGTTCCCAAGTAGCCCAGGTACCTCTATGTGTTCTAGTAATATCTGTAGCTACATTCATGTATTACTCACATAATTATACTGTGTCCGATTTCTGTAAATATTATGCCTGTACCTTTTGTACCTTGTTATACTTTTTGCTATTCTTTGTCAAATATTATTTACTTTTTTTCTATGGTAAAAATGTTTGCTGTGTACACCTTGTACCCAAGTCACACCTGGAAATGAGCCTCGGCTCAGCGTGTCTTTCCCAGTCACCAATTTTAAATAAATAAATAATATTAAATAACCTGCATTCAAGTTGGAATTATTTACACTGTGTTTCCTTGCTCCAACTTGGAGGTTTACTACCCTTGTGCTACCCAGCTCAGCTATCATTTCTTAGTGAACCCATGCATCTTACTCCTGCAACTGGTGACCCCCTGCACTAGCTGCCTTTCCAACCCCGATCCTTTAATATGAATCCCCCAGATTTCATAGCCCTTGAAAAGACCAGTACCCCCTCCCTCTTGGCACAACTGCAGCACATTCTGAGCAAGCAGGAATTCCTTGCCACAGAATGCCCTCTAACCTGCCAGAAAAAGAAGATCCTTCTTCTTTCATAGAACATAGAAACATAGAAGTTGACGGCAGATAAGGACCGCAAGGCCCATCCAGTCTGCCCATTTCTTTTTCTACCTTATAAATGTGCCATCGGCCTTTGCTCTGTCAGTGACCTATCTATTCATAGTCATTTGTATTGCTCCCTTATGCCTATCCCATGCCTGTTTGAAGCCCTGCACTGTATTCATAGCCACCACTTCTTGTGGTAAGCTATTCCATGCATCTACCACCCTTTCTGTGAAAAAGAATTTCCTCACATTCCCCCTTAATCGGCCTCCCTCTAGTCTCATGCTGTGTCCTCTTGTCCTGCTATTTTTCTTATATTTAAACATGTTAGACATAACATAACATAATCTTACAAAAATATAGTTTATCTAACTGATGTCACTGTCATTCCTCACAGGCCTCAGAATGTTGAGGGCCTTTGAGAAGATCCCTCTGGACATCTTCTCCCTTAGGAACATCTGTCATTCAGTAAATGACATCCTCATGTCCTCAGGACTTGTACTCCCCCATCACAATGTGCACAACAGTCAGCAACTGCCTCTACATGCAGTGTAGTGAAGTGCTTCACTATGGAGTGCACTCATTTAACCTGCAATGTAGGCAGGCAAGTCACCTTACCTGCATTAGAATGAAGGGCCTGCAATGTCCCTCCAACCGTTCTGCTACTTTCATAACGCAGTCCCCCGTGAAGCCAACCTTATTAATACTCTCACTAGCCTTTTTATTTCTCTGGCATGAGAGGTTAGGTGTATGGCTGGAAAATATTCATGGTTATGACCTGCACATAATTGTCACAAAATTGCACAAGTTTCACAAAGACTCATGGGGCACGATTCTGAGACGTATGGTGCAACTTGCTGGCGGATGCGAGTTGCAACATATACCACTATGCCAGGGACCCTGTGCCAGATTCCAGAACAGGCAGGGCACCCGGCACCTATGCCCTGCAACTTGCAGCATCTCCAGGGTTGTGCCATAGGAAGGGTGTACCTGACCTGGGTGCCGCAAGCCACTGTTAAGCCTGACGTCAGGATGCCGCCCCCCCGACCCAAGCCCCAAGACATGCCCACAAGCCCCAGTGGGCCATGGAGAGGGAGTGTGGGCAGAGTGACACTGACACTGGGGGGGTGGCAGCAGCATATCGCAGTCCTGGGAGCCAGCGGGTAGAACCTCGGCATTGCCAGGAGGATGGGAAGGGGGTTGTTATGCAGTGGGGGGTCTGTATGATATGGCAGTGTGCAGGTCGGGGCCATGCAGGGGGGGCATCAGGCATTTGGGAAGGACAGAAGCCTCTTATGCCAGCTAATAGCTGGTCTAACCCCACAGTGCCACAGGGACTCTTGGAATGGCGTTGAGGAATTATGGCAGCTGCCCTTTTGGAACTGGGTGCAGCTGCTGCCGTAACCCCCCTTCCGCCATGCCATAGGGGTCTTGGGTGGCGTAAGTACCTTAATCACGCCATGGTGCAGGCCACCTCTTAGAATCCCGGCCAGCAGAACCCGTGGCGCAAAGTGCGACTTACGCCATATGTGTTGGCCCAAGTCGCATTGTGCCACAGCGGACCTGTCTTGGAATCTGGCCCCATGGAATTTAAGTACCGATTTTTTTTTTGTTGCTGCAATTTTGAGCAGCATATAGCATGGATATCGTTTAAGCAAGAGATTCGTAAAATTGACAGGCACAATCTCCTTTTAAGGGCTATGAATCTGCCACATTTAATGTTGTTGTATTCCCTATTTTTAAAAGTGCAGGTGTTTATAATTTTGCAGTTCACATACAGTGCTTTCAAATTTACTGTTAGCATTTTAGAAGGGTTGGCTACTTGTGCTTTGATTCCCTTTAAAGCTAGAAATATGAAATAAGGCACACATAACTATGCTACATAGTAGTTTAAATGCTTCAAAGTTGGCAAAATTTGGATAAGTTGTTTTAAAATTATATGGCAATAACTGAAATTTAAATGTTGGCAAAATGTTCACTGCCTATGACTCTAGCCCACTTTAAAACTAGGAATCTGAAACATGGAACAAATTTACACATGATATGCACCTGTATTCCTGCCAAATTTTGTAACGTTTAGATGAGTGCTTTAAAAATTATAATGAAATACAGTAGCTGAAATTTATAATTTGAGAAAATGTTTGGCTGTCCATAACACAGCCCCCTTTGAATCTTGAGGCCTCAAACTTGGTACACATAGCTATATTGTATAGCTTTTTATGTTTGAAACAGTGAAGAAATTTGGGTAGGTAATTTTAAAATGAGATGGAAATAAAACTGAAAATTACATTTTTATTAAATGTTTGGCTGCCTGTAACTCTGCCCCCTTTAAAGATAGGGATCTATAACTTGGTAGACTTCTATATGCGGTATAGGCCTGTATACCTTCCACATAATATCTGGATGTGTACTTTTAACATAAAGCCAAACAACACTCCTCGGTGGTAGCAGCTTGGACTAGAAGCCCCCGCAAGCCTCCCCGAAGCAGAACCCCAAAGCAGGACCGGGACCTCCGCGGCCAACAGCCGGTTCCTTCGGCTCCTTTCAAGTGCCCCATCCAGGTAATGAGTAGCCCCTGACCAGGCGGACACTCCTTGGTGGTAGTGGCTTGGACAACAAGCACCGCCTGCCTTCCCAAAGCAGAACCACAAAGCAGGATGAGGACCTCCACGGCTAATGATCGGTTCCTTCAGCTCTGCTCAAGGGTTCCATCCAGGCAGCGAGCGGCCCCTGACTTGGCGAACACTCCTCGGTGGTAGCAGCTTGGACTACAAGTGCCGCCTGCCTCCCCAAAGCAGAACCGTGAAGCAGGACTGGGACCTCCGCGGCCAATGGCTGGTTCCTTCGGCTTCGCTTAAGAGCTCCATCCTGGCAGGTACGGTAGCTTCTTACGCTACAAAATTTGAATTTCGGGTGCCAGAACCTGGCTCTTTCCTGATTGGTTTGCGCTCTTCTACTTCAGCCACCTATTGGCTAGCGCTGAACTCCTTGTTGGACTGTAGCTCAGTTGCTCCTTTTTACAGAAGCTATTATTGAAATTCATTGTAAAGCTATGTTAAGTTTAATGTAAAGCGCTGTCTCAGTTTTTAGCTGCAGTAGTCCTAGAATTTCACTAAGTTCCTGATCCTTTTGTTCACCCCTTGCTATCCCCTCTTCAGCCCTCTTTTGTCTACCCTTGCTATCCCCTTTTGCCGCCACAGTTAATTGCTTGCACTAACTGCCTGGCTCTGTTTCCAACCCCACCCAACAATTTAGTCCTTCTTTGTCTGCCTCTACCCTCTGCAGCCACTCTGTTTGCTACTGCCTCCCCCCCGACCAACGATTACTGCCTTGTTTTAAATTGTCCCCCGTTTCTTTTTCTCTCCCCAGTGAGTGACCCCTGACCAGTTGGACACTCCCCAGTGGTAGCAGCTTGGATTACAAGTGCCACCTGCCTCCCCAAAGCAGAACTGCAAAGTAGGACCTGGACCTCCACAGCCAACGGATGGTTTCTTTGGCTCCGCTTAAGGCTGCCTCTCTCCTGCCTACCCTCTCTGGCGATTTACTTATATAGGGTGGTTGGATCATGTGGTCACAGAAATTTACTAAGTGGCCATTTCTCCATACGATGCTTATACAGAGTAACCGCTATAGGGATCAGTTGCACTATCCTGCCCTTGCCCTTGCTTGCTGCTTTCTACAGTGCTTAGGGTTCTACTAAGAAAAGTTAGAGCTGTGCTTAAAATAATCCTCTGAAAATGTGCAGGTCACATCCTGTTATCCCAACACCTCTTTTCCTAGTCTTTTTTTACCACGGCAACCTGCTTGGTGACAAACAACGACACACTCCAAAAACTGTTCTCAGTCTCAACTTTCACTATGACCCAGGCTTTCAAACAGGTAACTTCCTCATATCAACTAATGGTCCCTGGTCACAACACTGGCTCTTGTTACATCCAATGGGCTCGCCAACCCCTCGTGTCCATGAAACCTACCCCCTCCAGGCACTACCCATCTGCCTTACAGTACTGCACTCTGGCATGAGGAGGCACCCCAGCCATAAACAGGCCAGCAAAGTGAATTACAGACTGCTGAAAGGTTTTCTCATCAGAATAGTCCTCATGCTTCTGTTAATATCAAGCAATGTTCATTCCAATCCCAGCCCAGCAAGAGCTGCTCACCTCATGTGCCAAGTAAAGACTGGATCCATCAAAATGGCAGCAGTCAATATCTGCAGCCTAGTAAGTAAACTGGACAGCTTCAAAGTCTGGATCACCCAGCATAACCCTGATATTCTATCAGTGGCAGAGACAGGACTTTCCTCGAAGATTCCGGACATGGCAGTCACTATACTTGGCTACACCATTTTCGTACTGGACAGGCTTGCTAAAACATGATGACAGCTGTGCCATTTATCTTAAGGAGACATTTAAGGGACATACCCTACTTGTGATTGACTTTGGATGCACCACACATGCAACTGAAATAAAAGCTTTGCTCGGTGCTCGTAATAAGGCACTCACGATTTTATCTGTCTACGTTCCACCTAAGGAATACTTGACAGGTTTCCACAGCATTATGGATTACATCCACAACCTGAAACTCAACTCTGAAACCTTAGTCTTTGGTGAGCTCAATGTCAACTGGCCGTCCCCTAGCATTGGCCCTTTCAAGGGCTCCATCTCTGCGCTTCATTTCTCTCAACTCATTCCCTCCTCTACCAGGACCAACTACAAAATGAGGACAAGTACCCTCCTCGATGTGATCCTCTCTAACCGTCCTGAATGCATTACCAACATGATAGTTCACCTGGACTCACTAAGTGATCACTCCCCCATTATCTGCAGCTGGATAAACAAATTCCAAAAGCCTCCACCTCAGACAATTTACAGTAGGGTGCTGAAATGTGGGCACCTTGAGCTCCACAAGAAACACTTGTGTAACCTGGACTGGTGATTACTTGACTCCACCAGTGACATCAACCTAGCCTTGGACCATTTCTTTCAGTAAGTTCTTCAATATTACTTGTGACATCCATGCTTCCTATAGAAAGATGAAAGTGCGTGGCACCACTAACTCCTGGATAACCCCTGAGCTTATCACCAGGATGAAACTCAAGGACCACCTCTGGCTCCGAGCTAGAAATACTGGTAGACAGGCAGATGTGCTGGAATATAAAAAGGTCAGGAATGAGTGCAAAAGGCAAACTGTCTGGAAAAAGCAAAATTCCATCGGGAAGCACTTGCAAATTCCCAGGGGGACAGTAAGAGTTTCCGGCAATGTTCCAAAAACCACGCCTTCATTGCTAAACATCGATGGTACCCCTACTTTGGACCCTCTTACCATAGCAAATGTTTTCAGTAATGTCTTCACCAATCTGAGCAATGTCCTCCCCCCGGACTTCTTTGGTGATGACCCCTCCATACACACAGTCCTGATGATAGTTCAACAGCCCCTCCACCCTTTTACTTTTGGAAGGTCTCAAAATTAACAGCCAAGAAATACATATGCAAAGTGCTAGGGAAATCAAGAAATAGTGGAGACTTGCTGGATCTTAAAATAATTGCTCTGGTACTAGACAAACTGCTCAAACCCCTTATTAAGATTCTAAACCTCTCGCTAAATTTGGCTCAGTTTCCACAAATCTGGAAATCTGCCCTAGTAACCCCCATATACAAAAGTGAGGATAGGGCCCTACATGCAAGTTATAGGCCCATATCTATTCTCCCACCATTATCTAAGGCACTCGGGCACATAGTGGCTGATCAATTGATGGATTACCTTGAAAAATACTCTATCCAATGCCCGCAAGCAGCACGGGTTCCGGAAAGGGCATAGCACCACCACCACAGCATTATTAGAGTTCACTGGCTCCATCCATCAATTTCTTGACAAAGGTAATCTAGTGGGTGCGGCATTCATTGACCTAACAAAGGCTTTTGATACTGTTCACCACCCTCTACTTTTATGGCAACTAGCTTCCATTGGTCTCTCCTCATACACGTTACAATGGTTCAAGAGTTATTTGGACGGTCGCTCCCAACAGGTAAGAATTTCAAATGTTACCTCTGACAAGCAGCCTATCCACTCTGGAGTACCGCAAGGCTCTATTTCAGGGCCTTTACTTTTCAGCATCTTCCTAAACAACCTCCCTCGGGCCTGTCACCAATGGATTCTCCTATATGCAGGTGATGCTGTCATTTTCTCCAGTAATCCTGACCCCCTGCAACTGGAGCGTCAATTTCAGCATAGTTTTAATGAAGTAGAGACCTGGTTCAGCTCTCATAAATTGATACTGAACTACAAAAAAAAAAAAAAAGTCATGAAGTTCAGCAGCATCTGCAGTAAACACAAATCTCAGCCACTCACCATCAGAAACTGTTTTGGAGTTACCACTCAAACAGATCCAACATTTAAGTATCTGGGAGTAACCCTGGACTGCTCACTCTCCTATACACAACACATTGACAATGTTGGCAGGGCGATCAATATCAAGATTGGTTTGCTTCACCGCCATAAACACTGTTTGATACCCGAAGTCCTTAGAATTGTAATTACCAGCTCTGTCCTACCCACTGTTGACTATGGCCTGGTTATCTATGAGGCTGCTGTTATCTCCACCCTCCATAGAATATCCGTTGCATTAAATAAGGCATGCAGACTTCTCACTGCTGCTGCATGCCTCACTCATGCTTGTGACCTATACTCTCAAACTGGAAGGCTTCAACTAAGCAGAAGGATACAGTAGCAAACATATTTGTTAGCTAAAAAAGCACTTCTCGGCCTCTTACTTCTTGGGACCGTCAACCTACTAAGCCTCCACTGCAGCTTCCAGTACACCCAAAGCTCAGCCCACCAATCTTTGCATGTTCCCAGGTGCTGGACATCTCAAGGGCAGCGCTCATTTGCCTACAGAGCACCACTTGGTTTCAATGCACTTCCTAATGAAATCTCATCCATACCAAAACTTGTACATTTCAAGCACATGCTCTGTCAGCATCTTACGGCTTACAGTTCCTGTGACTGCTTCACCTAATGCTATCTCCTACTGCTTGCTTCAATCAACCTTTTCCCCTCACCCCTCACCTCTCAGCATTTCCTTTCCTTCCAGTTACTCTGCTCCTACCTCCCCCTCACCTCCAGCCCCCTCCTCCCCATCTATCCCAACTATTCCTAGCACCACACCACACCACATTCTCTACCTACGTACTGACAAGGCCCGATGACTGCTTTCCCCTTATCTCTTTATTTCTACTACCTTCTAAGGGTTTTATTTTTAGTTACAAAGTATGTACTATCGCCTTTGTTTTAAACCATGTATTTGTCTTGACACCTTTGTAATGTTTGTTCACCCTCCCCACTGGCATGGAACCTTTGTAAATGAGCGCCTTGCGTTCAAAGGTATTGTAATCCAAGACTGAATGAATAAATAAAATAATTGAAATTCAAATTTTGGCAAAATTCCACAGCATATTCCCTGAAATTCCATGGAATCAGAATGGTAATTCTGTCATATTTCTGTTAGTGGAATTTTACATTCTGCAGAGCTACAAGTGAAAGGTCTTGGGTGAGAAGGACTATCTCATATTTAAAACAAAAATAATTAAAACATATTTCCATCAGTGTTAAACAGTGGTGGGCACAGCCTCTGGTGTCCGCAGGTGCCTATCATGGTAGGTTATAACATGCTAGTGCATGTTCCCGTATTGGTGCACTACTAATGTGTTCGGAGCATAAAGTGATGTAAAGCAGGCTTGGCAAGAGTATGGAAACTAAGTGCATGCCTGCATTTGTAATTTTAAACAAATCACGGCACAGCTACACAAGGTAACATGGTAGTAATGCAGTAATTTAAGGTTGCAAATGCCACATGTCTAATACATAGGGATTCCCTGCCCATTCTACTACGTAGAGTACCCATTGGTTCCCTTGGTATGCAACAATGTGTCCAGGCTTAAAGGCCTGTTCCACAGCTTTACTACCTTCTGGGTAAGAAACAACCTCCTAGTGTTCCCCTTGGATTTACCACTTTTGAGCTTCGGGGACTGTCTCAGCATACTGTTGGAGGACATCAGATCAGACATTTCCATATGTCTAGTGCTGTCGATACCCTTCAGTGCGTAGAAGCATGAGATCATGTCCCCTCTCAGCCACCTTTTCTCTGTCGTGAACATGTTAAGGGCCTTTAGCCTCTCCATAGCTTTTATACCCCAGACTCCTGATCACATTGGGGGCCCTGCGATGCACCTTCTCGACCGCCTTAATGTCCTTTTGGTACTGAGGAGCCCAGAACTGTATACAAAACTTTAGGATGGACCTGGCTAGGGCCTTGTGAAGTGTCATGATAACATGATTTAGTTATTTATTGGCTGACTGATTGATTTGTTTTATTTTTGTAAACCAGGTTAGCACACTGGAGTACAACTTCTTTTACAGGAGCGACACGGGACTATACAGCCACAAGGGATACAAGGATTTAGAAAAAACATTTAAACATACACTGTAACATTGTACCAGTTCATATAGTTAACCACAGTTGGTCACACATTCATCATAGCAATATGAATACAGTACACTGTGTTATGCATAACTGTTACATCATGCATAATAGTTACATCATGCATAATAGTTACAGATCGAAGTTACATTTAAAAATTATTTCAATGCCCTTTAAAAAAATTATATGTAAAACAACTGTACTCAGATCACATGGAAAAGCATTCTACATCCTGACAACCATAGAATCAAAAGCCTTTTGCTGGTTACTGTTCACTTAATCAGTATAAATCTTTGAATGTTATCTAGGGACCTCAACTTCCTATTAAATTCTTGTCTCTGAAAAAGGTCAGTTAAAGGACCTTTTTCTGTCACTGTTCAATGTATAGTGTATGAGATTCCACACAATTAATTAAAATTTTATCCTCAATTGACGACCAGGACAACGTTCATAAATTAGACAGCAGTGTTCTTGTCATTTTGCTAGCAACATATAAAATGGTCCAACACTTTATAAAGCACTTGCCTCCCCTGCCAAACCTTCTGGGAAGCATTACCCTAGACTAGGGAACTGTAATCAAGCCTTGGTAGCAAGCTTGACTGGGCAAATAGCTTTTCTTGCATCTTCTGTCAAACAATGATTTATTCTAGAAAGAATCCCACTTTTCTGATGTCTCCTTTTACTAAAATAAAATCAAATGATCTTCAATGTTCAAGGCTAAATTAAGCTCCCAAAAAGTACTGTCCCAGCTCTGCTGGTCATACCCCCATCACCACTCCTGATGGATCACAGCATTCTACTGGCCCTCTTGACAGCAACCATGCACTACTTGTTATGCTCCAGTCCCTTTCTATAATGATCCTTTTCCTCCTCCACTGCAGAAGGTGTGTGCTGTGTGTAGTAGCTCTTCTGTTTTTCTTCCTCAAGTGTAGCAATGTTCAAGGTAATAGAGAATGAGGCCACATGTACAGAATATAAACCATTTACAAGTATTTGATTATAAAAGTCATAACCTTGAATTATAGTACTGGGTATGGCAGATAACATCTCATGTGACAAGGAGTTTAAAAGTAGTAACTTTGTTCTGAAAGCCCTTGCTTTCTGCTGAATGGCATGGCAGCAGCTCTCTGGACTACATCCTGAGTGGTCCATAGTTGAATGGGAACTTAATAGTCCTGCTCTGAGAACAGCAGGGGCCAGGTGCATAGTGTAGGTGTGGCATTCATCTCCAGTGGAGCGGAGAACAGTGTGTGCCACCCAACATTTGTAAACTCCCTTCCTGCCAACCACGGAGTAGCCCATATTAGGGCTGTAGAGACCCTGAAAAATATTTCCCCCAATACCACAAATACCAGGGTCACATATACTCAAGACCAAAAAATTAAATTGCTTTCCTTATCCGGTGCTATTCAAGGAAAAATACCCAGGGCACTTTAAATTTCTAAAACAAAACCTCTGTTTCCTCCCCATGTGGCCATAGCTGGTCCCCCAAACTCAGTCATCTCCCACCCTCCACCCCTGACCTCCCAAATAATAATTAAAAAAAAAAAATACCATTCCTTTAATCACACCCCATCCCTAACCCAAACCCCAAATCCTTACATATGTAGCATTTGATGAGGGCCAGCCTTTTACACAGACCCAGGATTGGGAGGGCTACTAACAGCAATTCCCAAGTAGCCCAGTCCCTCCATCCCACAGAGCATAATCTCCCCTTAGTGTGCATTAAAATGAATGATTGCAAGGAGCATGCAGCCAGGAGGGGGTCAGCAATGTATGTCATTGATGACGCAGAGCAGACTCATTGGTCAGTCTCTGTTTGTGTCATCAATGATGCACACTGCTCCACTTCCCCACCCCACCTCTTTCCTGGTCCTGCACTCCTTGCACTTATTAATTTTAAATGCACAGTGAGGGGAGCTTGCTTTTTGTGGTGAGAAGACAACTGGGCTAGTCGGGAATGTTGTTACTGGCACCCCCCACATTGTGTGTTGGGGGGGCCACATCAAACACATACAGGCCGGCCCAGTGGCGCTGAGGGTTGAGGCGCTGGACACCATACCTCATACCACACCGGCGACCTGGGTTCAGGAGAGAGCCTGGGTCGACAGGGAGGGAAAAGGATTAAGCGCCCGACAGCTGCTCTCCTTCTCCGGGAGGGGGGGGAACCTCGCTCTCTGCCACGATACCGCCACCTGTTGGGGAAGCTCAGGTGGTTGGTGCGGTTGAGGAGAGCCAGTTGCAAAAGGGTAGACGTTGGCAGAGGTCTGGCTTTGACGTGCACCTCCATGCACGCCGGCAGCCTTGTGCCTCATTGCACGCCGACGGCGGGGGGGAAAATCAGAGGAAAGAGCTCTTCAGCCTACCTAGATGATGTCCCTCGGAGCCAGTCTCTCCACCCGCCGACCAATCAGGGCAGACTTCACTGTACAGCTCGCTGCAGGACAGAGGAGGTAAGGTGGGAACCTCTCCTCGCCCCGCCCGGGACGGGGTAATCCGGGCCATCAATGGAGGTCCGATGGCAGCGAGTGTGGTACTCTAGGGGCAGACCCCGAGTGTCGGTAGGGTTGGGAGGGTGATACTCTTTGGGGGAACGAAGGAGTGGAAGGCTGAGGGACAGTAAAAAGGTGGGGGAAAACAATAAGTAGAAAAAAAAACAATACCTACATATTTGGAAATGGAGACTGGGCTGGGGGGTGTTTAAATGAACAGTGTCAGCTCCTGGCAAAATGCCAGGAGCTACAAATTTTTTGTATGCATGCAAATTATAATTTGGGAGATCAAGTAAGAGAGTGGCTGTAGGGAGATGATTACAATGGGTGGAGGTGGCCATGAGTGGCCACAAGAATAGCCTTCACTGCCTTGGTGGGATAAAGTTTTTTTTTTTTTTTTTTTTATATATTTAAAAACTGTTAGAATAGTCAAGTACCATATACTGAATAGCCAAATATCTAGGGTGTAGAATAAGAATTCTCATCAAGTATTGAAGAAAAAAGGTAATGCCACTGCGTCCCCATGTAAAAAAATTGTGGGTCACTGGCCCTCAGAATGTTGGAAAATGTGTGGCACTGGCCCCCAGAATGTGGGGAAAACACTGGCCCTCAGAATGTCGGACAATGTGGGGCACTGACCCTTGGAATGTGGGAAAACGTGCAGCACTGTCCCACAGAATGTGAAATAAATGTGGGTCATGAACCCTCAGAATGCGGGAAAATGTGGGGCACTGGCCCCCAGAATGTGGGACAATGTAGGGCATTGGCCCTCAGAATGTGGAAACAAATGGGACACTGACCCTCAGAATGTTTTTGTTTGTTTGTTTAAAATTTATTTTTATACAGGTTAATCTGTTGGGGAATAAATCCCCATTTACAACAAATACCTGTGGTACATAACAAGAACAACAAAGCAAAACTAAATAAATACACACAATACAAAATCACAATAACCTAGAAACAACTACAACAAACATTTAAATAAAAATATGGGAATGTGGGAAAATGGTGAGGACACTGATCCTCAGAATGTGGTAAAATATGGGACAAGGGCCCTCAGAATGTGAGAAAAATATGGGGCACTGGCTCTCAGAATGTGGGTCACTGCCCTCCCAAAATATGGAGGAAAACACTGGCCCTCAGAATGTGGGAAAATGGGGGGCACTGGTCCTCAAAATGTGGGAATATGAGGCAGTGAACATCAGAATATGGGATGATGTGGGATACTGGCCCTTAGAATGTGGGAAAATATGGAACACTGACCCCCAGAATGTGGGAAATTGTGGGACATTGGCCCTCAGAATGGGGGAAAATGTGGAGCACTGTCCCTCAGAATATGACATAAATGTTGGGACGCTGGCCCCCAGAATGTGGGTGAAAATACTGGCCCTCAGAATGTGGGACAATATGGGGTACTATACCTCAGAATGTTGGAAAACGTGGGCACTGGCCCCCCAGCATGTGGGGGAAAACACCTGCCCTCAGAATGTGGGAAAATGTGGGACACTGACCCTCAGAATGTGGGAAGATATGGGACATTGATCTTCAGAATGTGGGACAATGTGGGACACTGGCCCTTAGAATGTGAGCAGATGTGTGACACTAACTCTCTGAATGTGAGAAAATATGGGACATAGGCCCTCAGAATGTGGGAAAATGTGGAGCACTGTCCCTCAGAATGTGTCATAAATGTTGGCCACTGGCCCTCAGAATCCATAGATTCATAGATTCTGTCAGCAGATAAGGACCTCCTGCTCCACCTAGTCTACCCATAAAATCCCCCAGAATAGTGCTACCCAAGTCACTACTGGGGGGCTGTCATCCACCCCCTCCGTTATCCAAGATACGCATATGTTTATCCATGCATACTTAAAACCTGTAACTACTTTCCCCCACCACCTCCACTGGGAGGCTGTTCCAGTCATCCACCATCCTTTCTATGAAGAAGCACTTCCTCACATTACCCCTGAACCTACAACCCTCCAGCTTCATATCGTGACCCTTAGTCCTAGAGCATCTTTTTCTCTGGAAGATACTCTCCTCCTGCACCTTGTTTATTCCTTTGAGATATTTAAATGTCTCAATCATATCCCTCCGCCTTCTCTAGTCCTCCAGGGAGTACAAGTATAGTTCCTTAAGACTCTCCTCATAGGCCTTCCGATGCAGGCCCTGCACCATTTTAGTCACTCTCCTCTGCACCTTCTCCAATCTGTCCCTGTCCTTTCAAATATGGGGCCTCCAGAACTGCACACAATACTCAAGGTGAGGCCTCTCCAATGAAGTATACAGGGGAATTATTACCTCCCTCCTTCTGCTGATGATGCCCCTCCCTCTGCAACCAAGCATTTGGTTAGCCTTTCCCACTGCCTTCCCACACTGCTTCACCACCTTCAGGTCATTGATAATGATCATTCCCAGGCCTCTCTCTTGCCTTGTGACCTCTAGTACCTCTTCTCGAAGTGTGTACTCCGCCCCCGGGTTCCTGTGTCCCAAGTGCATAACCTTGCACTTCTTAACATTGAATCTTAGCTGCCACATTCTTGACCACTCCTCTATCTTTTCTAGGTCATCGGTCATCCTTTCCACACACCCCTTGTGAGTCCACCCTGTTGTAGATCTTTGTGTCATCTGCAAGCAAGGCATAACCTCCCCCCAGTCCCACTGCTATGTTACTAACGAGGATCTTGAAGAGTACAGGTCCCAACACTGACCCCTGTGGTACCCCGCTAGTCACCCTCCCCTTCCCGGAGAGTGCACCCCATTTACCACCACTCTTTGGCTCCTGTCCATAAGCCAGTTTTGCACCCATTTTATGATTCTAGGCCCCCCAACTCCAGGCTGCTCAGTTTCATTACCAATCTTTTATGTGGGATGGTGTAGAAGGCCTTGCTGAAATCTAGGTAGGCCACATCCACCACCATGCACTGGTCCACTACTCTGATCACTATGTCGAAGAACTCTGTCAGGGTGGTCTGACAGGCCCTCCCCACTATGAACTCATACTGTCTCTGGTCCCGCAGCCCACTGATCTCAAGATGATCTTCAATTCTTTCCTTTAGAAACGATTCCATTACCTTGGGCAACTACTGACGTCAGGCTGACTGGCCTGTCATTTCCTGGCTCTTCCCTACCACCCTGTTTGTGGAGCGGAACAACATCAGCCCTCCTCCAGTCTCTCTACACCTCTCCAGTTGTCAAAGACCAGTTGAACAGGGTTGCCAGGGGCTCAGCCCGTACCTCTCTGAACTCCCTCAGCAGCCTGGCATGCACTGCATCAGGGCCCATTGCCCTGCGCACTCTTAACTTGGACAATACCCCTGTCTACAGTGAAGGGTCTAGTATTTACTTTCCTACCCTCCATGTCCTTGTTGTGTTATTCAGGCCCATTTTCTACCTCCTCCTCCTCCATGAAAACAGAAAGGAAGTACTTGTTCAATATATTGGCCTTTTGGCCATCCTCCTCCACAGAGGCCCTTTTTTAACCCCGTAGCCTGACAATTCCTCCCTGGGTCTCCCTCTTTTCCCAAATATATCTGAAAAAACAGTTTTATTCTCCCTCTTCACCGACTTAGCTATCCTTTCCTCTGTTGCCACCTTTGCCCTCTTTACTTCCCTCCCTGCCTCCCTTTGCCTGTCCAGGTAAGTTCTCCTATCCTCCTCCTTTTGTGTTTTTTTATACAGCCTGAAGACTGCTTTCTTTGCCCTCACACTTTCCACAATCTCCCAAGTGAACCAAAGTGTTCTCCTCCTTCTCTTGCTTTGCTGAATGCCAGAATGTTGGAAAATGTGGGACACTGGAGCCCAGAATGTGGATAAAAACACTGGCCTTCAGAATGTGGGACAATATGGGGTACTGTACCTCAGAATGTGGGAATGGGTGGGGCGCTGACCTTCAGAATGTTGGAAAATGTGGGGCACTGGCCTCCAGCATGTGGGGAAAAACACTGGCCCTCATATTGTGGGACAATGTGGGACACAGATCCTCAGAATGTGGGAAAATGTGCAGCACAGGTTCTCAGAATGTGGGAAAATGTGGGGCACTGGACCTCGGAATATGGGAAAATGTGGAGCACTGGCCCTCAAAATGTGAAATAAAGGTGGAGCACTGGCCCTCAGAATGTGGGAAAATGTGGGACACAGGCCCTTAGAATGTGGGAAAACATATGTGACACAGAACCTCAGAAAGTGGGACACAGGCCTTCAGAGACACTTACCCTGAGAATGTGGGATAATGTGGGTCACTGACCCTCAGAATGTGGGAAAATGGTGGATACTGACCCTCAGAATGTGGGAAAATGTGGGATACTGACCCTCAGAATGTGGGACACCATAATCAAACATGGAGAGACAAGCTCAGAACACTGTGGAAATTACCACCTTTACTCATGCAAGTTTAATTTTATATACTCAGTGTTATGAGTGTCTGCTGAAATAGAAGTTTTCCAAAAAGCAAAAAACCACACTCCTCAGCTGAATATAAATAATGCAGCTTTATTTTATTTATTTAAATTTTGGTGACCGGGTAGGCCCACTGAGACCAAAACAGTCCCTTTTTTAGAGGCGACCCAGAATTAATTACATACATGTCATTTCATAATTAACAGTCAATATAGACATACTGACCCAGTCAAGGATACAGTGACAGGTTAATTACAATCAATATCAACAGGAGTAGAAGTACTATTATGCACAAGACAGTCACAATCAGATTGATTTCCCAATAAGGTTAGATCGGCAGCAGGAAGTCTGGTAGACTCATTAGTAGCAGTTGCAGAGGCTCAGATCCAACAAGTGGGCTTTAAGACCCTTTCTGAAGCCCCCAAGGGAGGTACATTCCTGGAGACTACTAGGGAGACCATTCCAGATAGGAAGGATGAAGGCAGCATAGGACCGGAGTCCTAGGGAAGTCCTAACACTGGGGACATGGAGGAGCTGGCGGCCAGAGGATCTTAGTGTTTTCTCATTCTTTTGGGGAGCTAATGTGTTAATTAGGTTAGGAGGAGCGCCATTTTGCTGGAACTTAAATGCAAGGCACAGTGATGGATATGATAATCTGCCATCTAGAGAAGGCCATCTAAGAGTTAATAGTACCTTGCAGTGATGCTCCCGTGGTGGCACCCCTGCAGCGAAGCGCCCTATCCTGTGATACAGTATTTTTAGCCTTTGCATTTCAGAACTTCTTACAGAATATGGTAAAGGGGCCCCATATAGCAAGATTGGTAGGAGTGTATCCAAAAAAGAACGCCCAGCCACCATTAGCTGGTCCACCACCAACAACCTCGACCAATTTAGTACTCATAAGTATGTCATCAGGAGGAAATAGGAGTTTACAGCACCTTTCTCTGTGTAGGCAGGCTGGGAAGCACTGTTTCTGTCCCTCCTAGCCAGAGTATAAAAGTAGGACTGTAAAATGCATTTAAAAAAAAAAAAAAACACACCACACACACACATGCATACGAGTAGGTTAGGAACAGGATGAAAAATTGTGGAGTGCAGTTTTGCCAGCACAACAAAAAGGCCTGATTTTTTCTAACTTGCAATATCTCAGTCTGGGAAAAAATATGTTTAGACTGCTCAGGGAGTTCTTGAGAAAGATAAATACAAGTTTAGTAGGTGCACACACATACCCACAAAGTAGAGTAATGCTTGTGCAACTTGTCAGTAGCTGAAGATTAGTTGTACGGTTGGAGGTTGACTGTCATTGGTAATTACTTTGGCCATTCGCATTCTCTGTCCCGCAGCACACAAGAAACATTTTGAGAAGAGTAGAGTATTGCAGTGGTGTGGCAGTGTTTGGCCAATCCGGCGAATGCTTTCAGGGGCACGTCCTTCAGCCACCAATCAGCAGGGATGCTGCCAATGATGGCAGTTTCAGAGCGAGTGCTGGACTTGAAAGAAATCTGCCACTCCAATCACAGACATTTTCATCATTGCAGTAGCAGATTCCACCCCCCCCCCTTTCCCGGCAACCAGGAACATTCCAGCGATGCGCAATACAGTGCACAGTAATGCGCATGGCTGGACTTATGAGCAACTCATTTGCTCAGTGTGCCTTTCCAGTGAAATAAAATGAGCCGGCGCAGGCTTTTGCATAACTGGCAGCTCCTGCTGCACCACACCTCCCCAAAGCTGACAACAGGATGCCCAATCCTGTGTCAGCATGCCCTCCCACTATTGTGGCACACTGGGAGCCGACCCCAGTGTGCCAAAGTAAACATTATGTTTTTCCAACATCGGGATGCCCACTCCTGGTGTCGGATGTGCTTCCCATAGCCCCCTTTTTTCAGCTGACCTCAAGGTGCCCAATCCCCGGGTCGGCATTGACCACCCCCCTCCACCAGTCTCTGGCACCCTGGGAGCCCACTCCAGTGTGCTGGAATCTATTTTTCATAAAATTACACCTGTAAAAGAAGAAATCTACCCCCAATGTATTTAAAAAAAAAACAAAACACCTATAAAAAAGAAATCGGTCCCTCGTTGTCCCAGCAGCCACCTCCCCCCATCCCGACCCTCCCTCTGTGCACCCCACCTCCCCACACCCCCCACTCCATACTTACCTCCGGAGGTCCAGCGTTGCGATCTTCTATGTACAGGGAACATGTATGCACTCTTCAAAAGCTGACCACAAACTGAAGAAAATCACGATAAGCCCTATAATGGGAGTCAATGGGGGGAGGTCAACTTAGGTTGACATCTCAGCCATTATTTGGAGTTTTGGCCCCAGATTTTCAACATGAGGTTCTTGAGACCCCACCTTGTGACCAGTAACACTATCATTTTGTTTCTTGGTCCCGAAAGGTGATTTCGCAGTCACTGTGCAGAATCACCTTTCGGGACAGAATAACGAAAAGCAGTGCAACTGTTCATGAGGTGGGATCCAAAAACCTATGTTGTAAGTTTAGTGAAAAAAAACTCCGAAAAATTACTGCGTTATGAGTGTGCATTGCGCAGTTTGTACGCATGCTCGTAACTTCACCAATTTTTAATATTTTCATTCCAAATTTCCAGCATTGCCATTTTTTCACACCTCCTTGTGAATAGTACAGCTGTCATTTTTTTGCATCCTGCCTGAATCGTGTTTTCGCACCTGTGGTGCAGAATGGCGCAGTCTCTGTGAGAAATCAACTTTTGGGATAGAGTAATGAAATCACAGTGCCTCTGTTCATGAGGGGACATCCCAAAAAGGCCATGTTGAAAATTTGGTGAACAAATTCCAAAAACTGACTGATTTACGAGTGTATGCTACTCAATTTCTACGCATGCTCGTACCTTCGCCACTTTTTCATATTCTCACTCCAGATTTTCAACATTGCCATTTTTTCACACCTCTTCATGAATAATATTGATGTCATTTTTCACATCCTCCTCAAAATGTCTTCTTGCAGCTGTTGCGCCAAATGACGCATTCGCTGTGCAAAATCACCTGTCAGGATTGATTAATGAAATGATAGTGCCACTGTTCATGAGGTGGGGTCCCAAAAAGCCCATATTGAAAATTTGGAGTGAAAACACCAACAAACGCCCTGGGCATTAGGGTTTCCAACCATAACGTCCCACCCCGTACAGACTGACAGGCATCTGGGGTGTGACTTGGGGTCGTCGGCTGTAATGCTCATGCCATTCCACCCCCACCCCCACCCTGAAGCTACTGACAGGCACCAATGTGTGCCTTGGGGTCTTCAGCCCTAATGTTCACCCCATCTTCCTATACTGCACCCATCTCAGCTTATTTCCTTATGGAATGGGGTAAGCATAAGGGCTGAAGACCCCTAGGCACACCATGACACTTGTCAGAGACTGCAGGGTGGGGTGAGGTGGAATGGCATGAGCGTTGTGGCCGATGACCCAAAAGCACACCCCAACGCCTGTCAATCTCTGCAGGATGGGGGGTTGGGGGATGGCATTAGTTCAATACTTCACTGCCATTCCTATTATGCATCTTTCTAACTCATGCAGTATCAGTGCCAATACCAGCAAGCAAACATTTAGCATTGACAAATGCTCGTATATAGGTATTTCAGGAAGGAGCCTAAAAGAACAGTGCAGCAAGAACTGCAAACGTAGATAAGCAGTGTAATGACAGACAACTGAGAGCTGGTAATGAGTGACAGACTGAGGCGTGACTTCCAGAGGAGAGAAGGAATGGCAGGGTTGTAGGAAGAGGCGGGCCACCATCCAACCCCAACTCACAGCAAAAATTCTACTGGGAAAATGGTACTGCACAACTACTTTATGGACTTTGACACTCTGGAGAGAGAGAAAAAAAAAATAACCCAGTGGAGGAAATCTCTGGGAATCCATAGCCTTGGCCTCCATTCCTCCTGGCATGGGTACTGGTATTAGGCTTACTGTGCTAATCTGGAATTCCAGTTCAGTGGGAACTTTTGGAGAGGTGCCTCTTGCTCTGTCCTTCTAAGGGGATACTGTTGTGGTAGTGCCATGAGTAAATCTCAAAGCCAAAAGAAGTACCTCAGGGAAGGAGACCCCCACAAAATGTGGACTAAGGAGAAGCTAGCACCCAACCTAGAGATTGTCAGGATGTCTATCCTTGACTGGAAACTAAAGGAAGGGGATATGGAATGAGACTAGTTGGATCTTAGGCAGTCGCAAGGAGAACAGCTTTCAGTGGAGCTGCCAACATGATTTGCACAGCTAAAGGAACCCATGTGGGCTTAGGGCCCCACCCTCCAGCAGCTGACATCTTAAATACTACCCTGTGAGGCGCCACTAACCATGGGTCTGCATGGCTCAAGCTTCCTTCAGAGTGCTGGACCTTCACACTACCCAGTGGGACTACAGGGAGGCACCACTGGAGATACGTGGCCTGAAAAAGACTCCCACCTAGTGATGGACTCGTACTCAAGATGCGGACATCAAAGGGAATAAGTGTGCAGGGAAGGGGAATATGATAATGGCCAGTAGGAATGCGTTTGTAAGGTCAGATGGCATGATGCAGAAAAGGATGCAGAGGGAGTGAGTACTGGACTGGACTGAATGAGGACTGCTGAAGAATAATAGGTCTTACAGCAAATGAACTTTGTGACAAGGTACTGAAAATAGGAATGCATACCAAAAGCCATTATCATAGTAAACACCAAGCCATAATTAGGAGTTATAGTACAGCCATGACTGTAGTGAAAATACTAAAGCAGACTGACTGAGTGATGGCTAAATGATTGAGGAAAGAATGGCTGGGAAAGGCAGGGTGAATTGGCTGGGTTAATTGGTTGCAGTTGTTAGGTAGAATATAGTGTATGGAGAGGCGCTGTTAACGATGGATTTCAATGTAGCATAAACATTGTTCTGCTGCAGTAGTGACGTCTGTAGTGCAGCAGAATGACTTTTTGTTTTGCTGCGCTAGGTACGTCATACTTGCATACCCACGAGCTTCAAAACAGCGATCAGTTGAGCCACATGCTTGTCACTAAACACAAACGAGCAACTGATTGTTTTTAAAAACAATGTTTCAGAAAGCACATAATGAGTGAGCTGGTTCATTTCATTCACATACCTCTGTACAGCGATGTCCATCACGTTTTTCCTGCCTTGTTTACTGCTATGTAGCTGTGATAGCATAATAAAATGTGGGTGGAAGTTACGCAAGGCAGTGTCAGGGGTCACAGGCTAGTGGACCATATATATCCTGGCCCAGATATTCAAAAGGGTTGCGCCATGCGCAATAGGGTTGCGCCTGCGCAAGTCTGAAATTGCGCCATTCTGCGATATTCAGCAGGAGGCAGTTGTGCCACTGAAAACATGCTGAGCAACAGTGCAATGCAAATGAATGCATGCTGAACTGGAGGGGGAGGAACCATGCACAAACTGCACAGCCCGATATTCAGCCGGGCTGTGCAGAGTTGTCTGGCGCAACCCCAACCTGCACCTACAACTTTGAGCCAAAAAAAAAAAGGTAAGTGGGGCCACCCACAGGTGAGCTGCCACATTGCAGGGCGCAACACAGCAGCTGCCACCTGTGGCTGGCCCTCAACTTACTCCTGTGCCTCGCAGCCCGATCACGGGCAAAAGTGTAAAACATCCCCACCCCGACAGGCGATCGCGGGCAAAGGCGAAAAAGCCCCCCACTGGCCGATCACGGGCAAATGTCAAGCCCCCCCCTCCCCGACTGGCCCGATCGCTGGCATAAGCCATCACCTCCCCCACCAGCCCGATAGCGGGCAGCAAAGTGTTTCCGAAACATATCCCTGGTGGTCCAGTGGACCGCTAAGCCGATCGCGGCTGAAGAGTTGTAAACCCCCACCCCGAACGTATCCCTGGTGGTCCAGTGGACTGATAAGCCCGATCGCTGGCTGCATAATGTGAAACCCCCGCCCAAGACCATATCCCTGGTGATCTATTTATTTATTTAGCTTTTGTTGACCGGGTAAGTGCACTAGACAAATCCTGCCTATTTTCAGGCACGACCCGGGGGAAGGGGATACAGATGAATGACAACTGACCTTGAACCAGATTAAGTTGTTGGTGGTATTTTTAGTGAATGAGGGAAATTTGGCCAGGACACTGGGGAAATTCCCC
The DNA here is from genome assembly GCA_016271365.2 of Neoceratodus forsteri. NCBI lineage: Eukaryota > Metazoa > Chordata > Ceratodontiformes > Ceratodontidae > Neoceratodus > Neoceratodus forsteri. Next base: position 1,277,063,925 of record CM057456.1, read on the forward strand.
TACTCTTTTCGATAAGTGCCATGGGATCTTTAACATCCACCTGAACTACCACCAATCCAGGCAGATGGGATCTCGATTTAACGTCTCATCCGAAAGACGGCATCTCAGAAGTGCAGCACCCCTCTCATGCTGCACTACAGTGTCAGTACTGGGATATTAACCCAAGTGCCAGATGTGGGAACTGAACCCACAGCCCTCTGATCTCCCGGCCTCAGAGGCGAGTGTGCTACCTACTGAGCCACTGACACTGCATTCACATATCTGGACTGCCTTGTAAGGTATGGGCTGCACGCCCATTGGCTCTTGTTCTGCACCAATGGGCGCAGCCCTACCAGGCAGTCAGTTGGCGGGGCGTAGCGGTGGATGCTGCCGCCGCCGCTGCGCGGGGAGCGGTGGTGGGACTTCGTGGGTGGGTGGGGTGGGGGACACTAGATCACCAGGGATATGGTCTTGGGGGGCGGGGGTTTCGACACATTATGCAGCCCACGATCGGGCTTATCAGTCCACTGGACCACCAGGGATACGCTCGGGGACACTTTGCTGCCCGCGATCGGGCTGGTGGTGGGGTTATTTAGGCTGTTGCCCGCAATCGGGCCACTGGGGAATTTTGATGCTTTTGCCCACATCGAGCCAGTCGGGGTGGGGGATTTTATAACATTTGCCCGCCATCAGGCTGCAGGGGGCGCCGGTCCCCAATGGCTGCTGCCTGGCAGGGCGCCAGGCGCAAGTCCTCGGGGATCGGCACACCTGCATGCTAATGGCATGCAAATGGGGCCATAAACAGATGCAAATGCCCCCCCCCCGTGCCTTGCATGAATTATGGCCCCATTTGCATGTCACCTTTTGAGTATCAGAAATTTGCGCATGGTGCAATGGTACTTGCGCCACCGCAAGTTGAATGTTCCACTCAGACCACTTGTGGTGGTGCAAGTTCCACTGCGCATGCACAGTGGCTGTGGCGGGGAGTGATATTCAAAGGAGTTGCTCAATAGCGCAACTCCTTTGAATATTGCTCCAGCCACACCCCTGCGCAACTATTTTGTGCAGCGCAAGGGCTTGCGCCACAAAATAGCGCAGTTTGAATATCCGCCCCTGTATTTTGTTTTGCGTTGTTAGTATGGTGCCCGATGGGGGGTGGGGGTGTGAGAGCTCACTAAACGTTTAACCGCTAGAAGCGTGAGATTGAATCATTCCTGACTGCTGTACTGCAAGTAAGCACCTCTTTTTTGCCTGCATTCTGTTTTGTTTTTTTTGTCCCTTCTTTCATTTATTGTATTGAGTGTGTTTCTTTTTTCTTAATGCACAAGCAGTGCTCCATACACTATATAAAACAGTGTATGGCTCCCAATGCACAACAAGGCTAGTCTCCAACCTCGTAGTTACTATGGCGACTGTTAGACATCTCGAGCTGTGCTCTCAAGGTCAACAGTCGCCATAGTAACTACTCGGTTGGAGAATAGCCTTGTACATTAGGAGCCATACACTATCTTATATGTAGTGCACTGCAGAGGGAATTTAGTGAAAAGGTTGCTAGTGCTGGTTATAAACACAGATAAAGCAGGCTGAGAAAACAAACAAAATACAGGAGCATGACAGAGGCAGGGCAAAGAACTGAGTCAGCACACTGAAAATACACTGCAGGTAAGCAATGGAGTAAAATGAGTGCATGAGAGCAGCAGGAGTGACTGCCCTAGTGAAGGCAGGGTAGGGAGCAGGAAGCACAGCCAGACAAGGCAAAACATACTATCCAGTGAGTTACAAAAGGCACAGACCAAACAGAAGCCGAAGGCAAAAACAAACAGAAAGGCCCAAAACAACTGAGAGGAAAGCAGCAACCACGGGGGAGAAATCAGCACCTCCGGCTGCAGCGAAGAAAATGAGCTTCCAAATAAAGCTGAAAGAAGTTGGTTTATATAGCCTAGGAAGGAAGTGTGGCTGGTTGCTCCCACCCATCACACCACAGGCTTTGCCTTTTACTTGTGTAATGCTTGCTGTAGACATGGTACAAGATTAGATCATGAAAATACAAGTCTCAAGTTATGACAGGCATTACTGTTGCCAATGGCTCCATATAACATTCAGATGGCACATTTGCAAGCTACATCAGTCATTTCAGGTACTGTATAGGAAGATAAAATGGGCATGTTAATTTTTATCAGAGTATCATCAAGTGCCGCTGCTTTAACATAACATTTGTTTTTGAAATCAAGGTGCCGTTTTTAAATTGGGGTGGAAATACAGACTAAACAAAATGTGGTAGGTAGCAATGTTAAGTTTGTTAAGTTAATAGATGGCTCTTGTTAACCTAATAAAAGGAATGATCAATACCTAACACATGCTGTTTGATCTGTGCTCTTTGCCGGCTAATGTGGCATTCTGCAAACAGTCTCTTTGGGAATGGAATTAAATGCTATCACTTGACAGCTCCAGGAATGCCAGTCAGTGCCACCGAGCACCTTCCAGGGGGTTGTGAAAGCAGATATCATTCAAAGAGCCCTTCACCGCCCACCAGCATTCCCTGCAGCTATAACCTCTGAAATCCCAAGTACAGAGACCTGTCCTACCTGCTCCTTGGCTTCACGCAGCACTGCTTGGTACTTGCCAACCATCCTCCAACCCTAAGCTGGTGTTTCGCTTAAGGAGGGGACGCCAGGTGGAACCAATCAGCTCAATCCTGGACCCCTGCAGCTCCTGCCTCTTGTTCTCTCCCCGCCTTCCCCTATTTTTCAAAGTTACTTGGTAGTTACCATCTCCTTAACACCCAGCAAACAAATCAACCTCACCTGAGGCGCATCCACCCTCACCTCAGATACAACCTGACATACACTTCACTCATAAATTGCCTTGAAGCAAGTCAGGCATCTGTATACCTATTCCCTAGCACATTCTACCCCTGCTTTTCTCCTCTCCCTTGCAGCCTCTCCCCCATGATGAAGCCTGTCATGTTACCCCTGCTAGCCGCTCTACTCACTGGACTACTGCAGGGCACTGACCTTTGTGCATGTGTCCTGGCTATTCACCAGGCAGAACTGTTCCATTTCTACCACTCCCACAAGCCAGATGTCCCCCTACAAAGGGCGGATTGGTGGGAGTTCACCCCCTCAGCCCTCTTCTCCTAGCTCTCCTCTCAAACAGAGACAGCCTCCTAATACAGTTCTTCATCTACATGAAATCCATCTTGCCCATCTCAATAAGCCACACCTATGAGTCTCTGCTTTCATTGCTGCTTCTATCAGGTGATGTTGAGAGCAACCCAGGTACCTCTTACATCCCTATCTTCTACTCTAGCAAAGCATAGGCCAGCACATCAGGACTGAAAGTTGCCCACCTCAACATCTGCAGTCTTCCAGCCAAATTTTCTGACCTAGAAGCATGGGTGTCCCTCTATAAGCCTAATATTCTTGGCATCACTGAAACATGGCTCAAGCCATCCATCCCTGATGCTAATTCCCACCTGCCCAGCTACTCCATGCTAAGGCATGATAGACCCGGCCAAATGAAAGGTGGAGGAGTACTCTTATACATCATGGACACCCTCACAGCTACCCTAGCCCTGTGCTCCAACACCAGCTCCCCCAGTGAATGGCTCATTACAGAAATTACTCTTAAGTTAGAATTAAAAAAGCTACATTGGGTGCTACCACAACCCTCCAAAAAGGGGAATCCTGGGGCTATCTAACTTATTGTCAGACCTGGGACAGCTCTCACCTCACAGGGAAAGTATTGTGTTAGGTGATTTAAACTTCAACTGGTTAGGTTCTAAGCAATCAGAGTACAATAACCTACTCAAGCAGCAAAACCTCACAGACCATTATTCTGCCCACAACAAGCAATAGCAGATCTAACAAGCATTTGTCAATGCCGAATGTTTGCTTGCTGGCATTGGCATTGGTAGTGTAGAAGTTACAGAGCTGCATAATAGAAATGGCAGTGAAGTATTGAACTGAAGCCAACCCACCACCACCCTGCAGAGAGTGACAGGCATTGGGGTGTGTCTTTGGGTCATCAGGCATAACGGCCACGCCATTTCACCACACCCTACCCTGCAGACACTGACAAGTGTCACGGTGTGCCTTGGGGTCTTTGGCCCTTATGCGCAACCCATTCCATCAGGAAATACTGTGAGATGGGTGTGGTATAGGAGAATGGGGTGAACTTTGGGGCCGAAGAGTCCAAGGCATACCTCGATGTCTCTCACTGGCTTCAGGATGTGGGATGGTATGAGCATTACAGGCAAGAATCCCAAGTCACACCCCTGATATCTGTCATTCTCTACAGGGTGGGGCGTTATGGTTGGAAACCCTAACACCTCAGGCATTCATTGGTATTTTCACTCCAAATTTTCAACATGGTTTTTTTGTGACCCCCACCTCATGAACAGTGGCAATATCAGTTTGTTAGTCGAAAGCTGCTTATGCACAGCGACTATGGCATTTAGCACCACAGGTGCAAAAACACATTCCGAACAGGATGTGAAAAATGACAGCTGTACTGTTCATGGGGAGGTGTAAAAAATGGCAATGTTGCAAATCTGCAGTCAAAATATTAAAAAAACTGGTGAAGTCACGAGCGTGCATAGAAACTGTGCAATGCACACCCGTAATGTAATTAGGTTGGGGAATTTTTACAGCAGATTGTCAACACAGGCATTTTGGGACCTCCGATCATGAACAGTGTCACTGTGATTTTCTTTATCTGTCCCGAACAATGATTTCCCACAGCGAATTACACATCTCTGCACTGAAAGTGTGAAAACACATTTCGCCATGTTGTGAAGAATGACAGCTGTACTGTTCATAAGGAAGTGTGGAAAAATGCCACTGGTGAAAATCTGGACTGAAAATATTACAAAGTCATGAAACTTCTGAGGTGCATGGAAACTGCACAATGCTCACTCGTGAACACAGTCATTTTACGGACTTTTGTCACCAAATTTTCAACATCGCCATTTTAAGACCTCTGCTTATGAACAGTGTAACTGTGATTTCTTAATCTGTCCCAAACATTACTTTAGCACCGACTGCACCATTATGCGCTACATTTACGGAAACACATTTGAGAGCACGATATGTGAAAAATGGCAGCTGTACTGTTCATAAGGAAGTGTAATAAAATGGCAATGTGGAAAATCTGAAGTGAAAATATAGAAAATTCACTTAAACTTACAAGCGTGCGTAGGAACTGCATAGCATACGCTAAATAAAACAGTCATTTTTAGGAATTTTTCACCAAATTTTCAACATAGCCATTTAAGACCTCTGCTCATGAACAGCATCACTGTGATTTTCTTAATGTGTCCCATACATTGATTTACACACTGACTCGCCATTGCTCATGCATGGCGGAAACATGTTTTGGGCAAGATGTGAAAAATGACAGCTATACTGCTCATAAGGAAGTGTAATAAAATGGCAATGTTGAAAATCTGGAGTGAAAATATTGAAAATTCGAAACTTACGAGCGCATGTGAGAACGCGCAATCCATCAATCTCGAAAAGTCATTTTAGGAATTTTTCACCAAATTTTCAACATAGCCATTTTAAGACCTCTGCTCATTAACAGTGTCACTGTGATTTTCTTAATGTGTCCCATACATTGATTTCGCACACCGACTGCGCCATTGTGTACTACATGAGCGGAAACACGTTTTGGGCAAGATGTGAAAAATGACAGCTGTACTGCTCATAAGGAGGTGTGGTAAAATGGCAATGTTGAAAATCTGGAGTGAAAATATTGAAAATTCGCAAACTTACGAGCGTGCGTAGGAACTGCGCAATGCACAATTGTAAAACAGTAATTTTTAGGAATGTTTCCACCAAATTTTCAACATAGGTTTTTTGAGAGCCCACTTTATGAACAGTGGCAGTGTCGTTTTATTGCTCAGTCTCGATAGGTGATTTCACGCAGTGACTGCGAAATCACCCTTCAGGCCTGATGAACGCCATGTCAGTGAGAGCATTCATGAGAAGGGGTCCCAAAAACCCCATGTTGAAAATTTGGTGCAAAAATTCCCAAAAATGGCTGAGATATATAGCAAAGTTGAAAAAACCCTACTCATTACATTATACAGCTTACCGGCATTTCCTCAGTTCGCAGTCGGCTTTGAAGAGTGCAGATGTGTTCGCAGTCCACCGAAGATCGTCGCGCCAGAGTCCGGAGGTAAGTATGGGGTGAGGGGGGGGTGTGGGAAGGCAGGGTGCGCTGTGGGTGGGTGTGGGTTGGGGAGAGACTACGAGGGACCGTTTTAAGTTTCAGTTTTTTCTTTACATGACGACTGGGACGCTTGCCACGCTTGGGTGGGCACCTAGTGCTGCAGCACAAGGACGGCTGTGGGGGCGGGGCGCGGGCAATAGCATCTGTTTCCACGCTGGGGTGGGCTTCCAGCCTGTACTGGGGAGGGACAGTGGTTCCCCGTTGGCTATACATGTCTACGCCACGCTGGGGTGGGCACCCAGCACGGCATATATAACCTGCTTGGGGGCACAGCACAGCCGACGTGGGATTGGGCACCCCGCCGGCTACACAGTGTGTGCGTAGCTGAGCACGCAGCGCGGTGCATATGTGTGTGTGTGTGTGTGTGTGTGTGTGTGTGTGAGGGGGAGTGCACATGAGCAGGCGATATCTTATCGCTGCTCACTGAAGCGTAGCTCCCCCTTTCAACTGTACTCCACTGCATTTTGGAGCTGTCATAGACAGCTCTGGCAGGCATTGGAGAACTGCAGCCGCACCTGCAAATACACTGAATGAATTGGAAGAGGGCTGCCACACCTCCGAAAACTCAGATGATGGCACTATGTTTCTTGCACATGTGTGCAAGCAAACATAAAAATTACTCCTTGCTGGACTGAACAGTAACAAACAGGGATGATAGGATCCTCCAAGCAGGGATCCTATCTGATTCCATTAGTGATCATTCCCCTACCTACGTCAACTGGACATCCAAATCTAAGCGTCCCCCACCAAATATAGAAATTTTGTCTGCTGTGACACCACCTGCCTGTTCGCTGACGTCTGGGCAGTAGACTGGGAAACCCTCCACTCCCTTCCTGTTGCTGCTTTGGTGGTAGGTTTCCTCATCGATGCCCTGCTGCATGTTCAGGACAGGCATTTCCCACAAACCACCCACCATGTGTGAGGCAGAAGCACCCACTGGTTCACAAAAGACCTCCTCTCCTTAATGAAAGAGAGAGAGAGAGACACACAAAATGGGCTACCTACAAAGTCTCCCCCTTCCCCACCCTATGGAACGATTACAGAAGACTGCACAATCTGTGTAAACAGCAGATCAAAACCCACAAGGCAAGTTACTTTCAAAAACTGTAGAGTGATAGTCTTAGTAACCCCCGCCTATTCTGGTCCACCATAAGCTCCTTGATAGCCCCAAGATCCCACCACCCTGATTTACATTTCAACTCCCCAACAGGTCTTTTAACTGACCCCACTGCGGTTGCCAGTGCCCTAAATGTCAAGTTCACTGACTTCTCAGCCCACCTTAATAAACTTCCCTCACCCAACCCAGCATGCCCGGCAAACCAGACAGTGAACATACCTGTGGCCAGCACCCTCCAGCCACCTTTCCACTTCAGGGTAATCTCCACATAAGAAACTTGTAAATGACTGAAGAGCCTCCCCAACCAGGGCAGTCCCGGCAGTGATAGGCTATACCCCGCTTCTTTAAACTCATAGCCCCCTGTATCGCCAAACCCTTGACCACAATCTTTAATCTTGTCCTCTCCACATCAGCTATACCCGCCATATGAAAAAATGTTAAGGTAGTCCCCATCTTCAAAGCTGGTGATCCCCTGTCCGCTGATAATTACAGGCCCATCTCTATCCTGCCTCATCTGAGCAAGCTCCTCGAAAAAGTTGTTCACCACCAACTCTTGGAGCACGTCAATACATGTATGTAACCCTGGTGCCGTTATACTGAGGGCTACTACCCCTGCCTGCTTCCCTAACAACAGGTTGAGGGGTCTGGGTTTGGAGTTAACTGCTACTTGGGTCTCTCTACCCGCAGTGTACATACAATTTTGGTGCCTCCACCCAGAGTAGTGGTTAAGTGGGTTCCTAACAGAACTGGTACAGCCCTCTGAGAAACTATAACCACCCATAATCCTGCCTAGTGACCTCATACGCTTAGCTGGGAAACTGCAGTGCTTAACAGTTAGGATACAAGCTGGCCCGGTGGCGCTGAGGGTTGAGGCTCTGAATGCCACACCTCGCACCATGCCGGCGACCCGGGTTTGGGAACGAGCCAGGGCTGTCGGGGTTCGGCGGGGAAGGAGAAGATCAAGTGTCCTGGAGGACTGCTCTTCTTCTCCTGGGGTGGGATTCAGATGTACTGTGCTCGTATGCCCTTAGCAGAAGTTGGGGGCATTTCGGCCCAGTAGCACGGCTGGATAGGGATGAGCGTGGATGACGTCTACGGGGGCAGCCTGTGTGCCGATGCCATTGCACGCTGCGCTCATGGGGAAAATAAAAAAGGAAATACCCTCCTTCACCACCGGTGAGATGACGGTGGCCCCTCGGGAATCGCCCACATCCCAACGCTGGCCCAGACGCACCCAGATCTGTCTCCATGGGCCAACCCGTCGACAGCTGGTAAGGCACCTCACACTCAGGAGCCAATCGCCAGAGGGAGGATGGAACCAGCCCTGGAGGTGATCCCGGGGGTCGAGCCTGCCTGTGGTCGTTCGGGGGAGAGGATCCAGGGAGATGCGGAGGGTTCAGGCAGGGAGTTGGGGGGAATTCCGAGTGGTCACTCCTGAAGGATGCCCGGGGGTGCAAGGTGCATAAAGAAAGTTAAAAAAATATGTAACCCCCCTGCAAATGGGGGTTCCCAAAAAGTCTTCCAGGAGCTTGCTTGAATGCTCCATGCCTGAATGGTGTTTGGCGTTTAAGCCATTTATCTGTGAGTGCTTTTAGAGCCTCTGGTACTGTCTCTTTAAGAGCTGTCTGCTTGCAGACATAATTAGTTTGTATGGGGAGGACTGTGTGTTTTCCTGCTTGAGTCCCGCTCGAGCTACTGCCAAAATCGCTCCGTTTCTGCCATCGCTAAGTGGGCAGAAGGAGCACTCTTCAAAGATGTAATTGTTTGCTTGTAACCTGTTAGAGTAATAATGAAAATGCAGTTTGATTTAACCTGCTTTCTTGTAGAAAGGACAGTGCAAAGTAGCTCCCTCATGTTGATTCTGAACTGCTGAATTGGATCAATCATGGTGGGGATCCTTTAAAATGGAGCCTGCTCTGGGCGAATCAGAACTTGGACTCTCCTCTGGAGCCTGCTGTAAGGGGATTGTAGGGGCAGTGACTCTGGGAAATGTAGTTTTGACTTTGGCGCCTTTTTTCCACCAGCAGGGGGGAGTTTACTGTGAGTGACAGCCAAACCAGCCAACTGAACTGAACTGGGAGGAACTCAAAGGAAATGCCTAGCTCTGTCTACTGGAAAGATCAGATCAGTTTGGGCTGTGAAGAGACAGGGAGCTGTGTGCTTCTTCGGTGTGTAGTTTTAGCGCGGTGATCTCGTGTAAGTCCCTACGTTTCAGTCTGCAGTTTGTGCAAGCACCTGTTCATACTGAAACCGACCTGTGAAGAGAATCAAGGAGATCTGAAGAGTAGAAACCAGGCTCACCCTGTAGAAGACTGGAGAAATTGCTGAATCGCGCTCGGTCTGTCAAGAACTGAATGTGCTGTGTGTTCTCCCGGGTTTTGTGCAGTAATTGCGATCGGGATAGAGAAGCAGCCTGCCTGGTATAGTACTTTCCTTTTACATATAAATGTGTGTAGTGCTTATGGGGAATCACGTTTCAAATCTCCTGTACAGTGAATAGAGTGCATGAAGCTGGAAGTAAACCCCAGCTTAATCCAGACTACATCCATTTGCTCTAAACTGCAGTGGGGTCCAGTCACAAGGACCTTGTCCACATGGTCTGCTCCTCCTGGCAATCCAGGACAATCTGCCTTCCATCCAGTTCCCAGCATTGAGTTTGTGAGTACAAAGCATGGTAGCTCCCTGCCATCTGTTTATTGAACTGCAAGTATGTCATCTAATTGTTGGTTTTTTTTTCATTTCTTCACGAACTGAGCCAACCAGCTCCAGATTACAATTTGGGTATTGTGCCAGTGTTTTTCCATCACAGGGCCCCAACCAGCTGCACTGATCCTGGCTACCCCCCATCCTGGGTACCCAGTGAAAGTGACAATTTGGGACTCTGAATATGCGCACAGTACTGCGATTATTAATGTGTTTAACCTAATTAACCTGATTTCCCCTTTCTTGTTACAGCTCCTTAAATAAATCAGATCTGTTGGTTTCAGCAGAGTTAGACTGGCTGAGGTACTCATTTATGTTAAAGTATTGTACTGTGGTTTTTGCACTGTATCATCTTGTTTTGCAGGGGGTTCCCGGGGTCCAGTCGATGGAGCCAGTCCCGGGGGTAAGTGTACATTGTGAAGATATTCCTAATGCATTGTGTGGGCCACTAGTGGGAAGAAAGGGGGTTACAGTGTCCCAGAGGGCTGTGACCAAGTTAGTTTAACTACTGCAAACCCTGATCTCTGGGTGGAGGCACCCGCCACTGGACCTAGGCCCCTCAACCTGTTAGTAGTTAAGCAGGCAGGGGTAGTAGCCCTTGGGATAGTGCCACCTAGGGGTTAAAAAAAAACAATACAAATCAGTTTCAACATTAATGATATGCTCACACTCAACCCACTTACCAACAGAGTCTGGATCTCTGGCTAGCACCCTGTATTCCCCTGTAAAAGACAGTTTCAATAGAACTATGCACGAATACGTAGAATATACCTTATCACTGTAAACCAAGTAATAATATGCTCATGGCTCAGATTAAACTTGAAACAGTAAAACAGGCTTATATATAGGGGAAGTAACAAGGAAGGGGCGAGAATGGGTATTAAGGTACTTGCAATAAGTCAATTTATATTGCTTTGATTTAATCAGCCCCTGCATTCACACAGTCATAGCAACTACTGGGTACCCAGAGTGGAAACAGGCATGCCTGAACGGTGCTGCAGGTTGGCCGGCGTAGCAGCTACATTGGGGCCCTTGACTGAATAAGGTGATTAAACATAAACAAAAAACACTTAGAAATTTCTCAAAATCAATTGCATCCGTGGCCAGATGACTCAGTCTATTTAAACACTTTAACTGGTGAGAAGAATCAGATGGTACCATAATTTAACAGCTGGTCACAGGGAGCTACCCTGGTTTTACTCACTGTACCCAGATGATTGGAAGAAGGCTCTGGTGACATGGAAGACCTGATGCTTGCTTGAGCTGTTGGTGGGGACTGGGGCCGACACGACTCACCTCCACTTCACAGCCTGTCCCTGTAGGTGGCTGCAACCTGCGTTTGATTGCTGCGCAGGGGCTGACTCCTCATGGCTGGTCTCTCGCCAGGATGCTGATGAGGGCACAGGAACAGTCTGGCTGGGCCGTTGCTGACATAGGCCCTGCTTAGGAAATGTATTTTAAAGTTTAGGCTGTGTGCTGGTGAACCCTCCAGCTGGGCTTTGGCAAAGTCTTTCCTGCACTGGAGCTGCTCCTGTCTTGGCACAGAAGTCCCTGGATCAATGTTCCACTCACGCGGTAGGCCACAGTCTTGGTGATTGAAGAAACAGTAAACTTTTCCTTTTGGAATCTGGCGAGTTTTCCTTCAGCTTTTCCTGCTGAAGAAGCCACTCAGGCTGCTTAGCTGGCAGTCCCAGGATAATCGATCCCCTTTTGGGATTGAAAAGGGGTCACAGGTAGTAAGTACAGACTGTTTCCCTGCACTGCTCTTCAGCTCTCATAGCAGCTTCTTCTCGGTGGCTCGAGCTAAACACAACTGAACTTTTTTAACACAGTTTTGACTGCAGACTGGGATCTCTGTATTCCGGTTGGCTACCTTTTCTGCCATACACAGTCTGAGGGCCCTCATTGGTTAAATTAGGCGCCAACCTGAAAGTTCACAGCTTTTCCCAAAAGTCACTGGAATCAGGATCCCTTGAGGACCCCTTGGTTCCGAATGGTCCAAAATGGGAGTCCAGGACCAATGATGGCGGCTCCCATTGGGAAGTTCACTTACTTGCAATACTGGCAGTCAAACAGCTTATTTTATTTAAAAAACAGTAAAGATTTAGAAATAAATAGTTACAAATTATCGAAGGACTCCCTCTGCTCTGTAATCGACAGCAGACTGGGGCTGATCAGGGTGATGCCTGGCTGGCCAGGGTGATGTCTAGCTGGCCACGAGCTCCAAAGCACTCAGACCCAGTCCAGGCTATGGTACTATACACTGGCTGAAGCTCTTAAAGAGATAGCATGGAAGCATGGCAGTGCACACTCACGCAGAGCAACAGCAGAACATTAATAACAGTGGATTTAAGTTCATTTTGGATATCTGCCAGGCAGTGGGTATCAGGTGAGCCCAGGAGATACTCAAGGTAAGTCCCTCAAAATGGGAGGGGGGCTACATATAACCTTCTCTGTTCACACCAGCATAGTTTTAGGAAATTTCACCATACTACATCTGCCCTAGCCCTTTTCACAAACCATGTCTTCAGAAACATGGCTATAGGGAAGCTCACAGGTGCCATCTTTGCTGATCTGACCAGGGCCTTTGACCCGGTCAACCTCATTCTGCTCCACGACAAGTTAAAGAACCTTGGTTGCTCTGTGGGGATGGCTACCTGATTTCAGAATTACCTCTCTGGCTGATGCCAAATGGTTAGCATTGGAGGTGCCACCTCCGTGGCTAAGGCTGTGACCACTGGTATCCCCCAGGGCTCCATCCTGGGTCAGCTCCTTTTTTCGCAATTCATAAACTCCCTACCAACTGATAGCCTCTCATGTGAGGTCATCCTGTATGTAGACAACCTAGTGGTGTTCCACAATGCCGAGTCACTGACTAGTCTCTCCACCACACTAACATTAAACCACCAATCAGCCCATAAGTGGTTCCTGAGAAATAGGCTCCTAGTAAACTCAAGCAAAACTAAGGCCATGCTGCTGGGGTCTAGACCCAAGATCTCTAAGCTTACCAATACTCAATCCACCCTGACTGTTCTATCTCCAGATGGCCCCCCCTTGAAAATGTACTCTGTTTCAAATACCTGGATGTCACCCTTGACCCTGCCTTAATCTTCTCCTTGCACATCAATAACGCCTTGCAGCGTATCAACCAGAAACTGGTGGTGGGTTTCCGACTAAAACACTATCTGACCTCTGAGGCCTGACTTGCTGTAACACAAGACAGCCTCCTTCCCCTATTGGATTATTGTTCCCCCATCTGTACACATACCCCCTCCCAACTTCTTGCAAGGCTCATTACTATCTACAATAACATCTGTAGATTTGCACTGATGGTGCCCTACTCTACACACCATTGCTCCCTTTACTAGACCCTGTGCTGCCCCCCACCCCACCCATGCCAGAAACAGCTATTTCCTTGGCTACACAATACATAATTTAATCAGAAGCAGAAACCTGCTCCACTTTTACTCCTGCTCAAACAGAAAACCTGCCCCCTCAACCATCTCAACTCCAGCATCCTCCCCTTATAGGTTCCCCAGGTATCCACCTGCCTGGGTAGCAAAGCCTTCACCTTTGTCACACCCAAACTGTGGAACAATCTATTTGCCTCCCTCCGCTCTCTAGACTCTCATCTAGCATTCATATCTCACTATAAAGCAGTCTTGCTGGCTGCCGCCATGTGTGCCTGCCCCTCTGGGTGAAAATACTGTTTCACATTTCTGCTGGGGATTCTTCAACTTACTGTACCAATGGCTGGCTGATCCTGATGTACTGCACTGAATATTTACTGCCGTAAGCTTGCTTTCTGTATTTGCTGCTCTGTAATGTTGTATTTTGCACTTGCACTTTATATTCCTATTCCTATTTGTCCTATGTTGTACCATTTTTACGTAGGTAATTGTATTTCCTGTATTATCTATTTGCCATCTTCATGGCCCTGGTTGCGCCTGAAAACGGTCCATTAGATCAGTGCGCCCACCCGGTAAACAAATACATAAATAAATAGTGAAATGTCTGTACTGTGGTGCTGTGCTGCTTATCTGTAGTAAAGGTGAAGGTTGTACAGTAGGACCTAAGCTGGGGGGGCAGGTTGTGCAACGTACTACACTGTTGCCTCCCAGTATTAGGTGGAAGCAGCCCATGGAGCCAAGGTAGGGCAGGCTGCAGGGGATGGCTAAAGGAATAATGTATGACAGGGTGGGTGTTATGCTGGGATAACATCCCGCCTTGGGTGGTTGGGCACAAGGCTGCACGCCAAGGGCATCCAACACCCAAGAAGGGATGTTATCCCAGCATAACACCCACCCTGGAGAGCATTAATCTTATTATACAATGGCTTCTATGTTAAAAAAAAAAAAAGAGATGAAAAAAAACATTTTAAAGTATATTTTTTCAGTTTTTCCAATGGGGAAGTATACTTTCCCAAAAAATAGTGCTGATTGACTGCCAATAACCCCCTGTCTGTCTTATGTCTGGCTGTGACGCATCATCGTTGCCCCCCAGTCTCTTATGAGCGTTTGTGATTTTGTACCAAGAGAATGAAGTTTTAAACAGAAATCTCTCTTTTTGTTGTGGGACTGTAATGTTTTCTGTGAATTTTTTCTGCCCACCCAACTACATAACAGTGATCTTTTTTTCAGTAAGTATAGAGTGGCTTGCAGTGTATATACACAGTTGATGTTTGTGGTCTCCCGGTAGTTTGCAGACCACAAGATAAAAGTAGAAGCTGGCCATTCCTCGATAGTGCAATGCATGTTAACAGGACAACAAGCTGTATGACGTAGTTGTTCTGTGGTGAAGTGCAGGCTGAAAGAGTCTGCCAGTGGGGAGTAATGGATGGCCACTATGCTGATAGAAATTTTGTTTTGAGGAGGTGGCAGTGTGACAAATGACAGCTTTTTTTCCATTTAATAAGCTTTATTAAGTTTTTAAGCAGACCACGATACAGAATCAGACCAATTGACAAGATGAACTGTATATACATACACAACAAACACAATACAGTTACTAGACAAACAAATCCCCCCACCCCTTCTTCCCCCAATACCCTCTCCCCCTTCCCCAGTACCAACGCTCTGGGATCATTGATCTAGAAGAGTGCTGAGTCCTAGTAAAAAAAAAATTAAAACAAAGAGAAAGGACCTATGGTTTCCATATTGATAACAAGGTATATAAGGGCTCCCAAATAGTCTGAAAAGCCTGGGGTCTATTGTACATGTGGGCTATGTGCTTCTCAAAATGGAGTGCGAGTAGTACTTCACGGTACCACCCCATCACTGGGGGAAAAGAGTCCTCTGTCCAGTGCCTCAGCATAATCAATTTTGCTGTGGTTGCTATTAAGGCGAGATGGGCTTTCCTAATTCTAGGAGCTCCCGAAGGGAATATATTTAGGAGGCAGCTTTCTGGAGTAAAGAGAGGTTCAAAGCCCAAGAGTGGATCGAACACGTGCTTAATAGAGCTCCAAAAAGCTTGGTTTTAGGACAGCACCATAACAAATGAAACAGCGTTCCAGAAGCCTCTCCGCATCGGGAACACAATGGAGAAGAAAACTTATTCATCCTATTAAACTTTACAGGGGTATAGTAAAGGTTGAGCATAATGTTAAACTGGACAAGCCATAGCCTGTCCTGCTTAACATATTTATAGACTGACTGCCAGGCCTTCCTCCAGATAGCCACTTCGGTGGGAAGAGATGGTTCCTGAGCCCAATAGTAGCAAAAGCCAGTAGGAAGCTGGGAGTCCAGAGATTGCAGGTGTTTGTAAACTTTAGAGACTGCTTGTGGCTGGTCATCCACTTGGAAGAGTGAGGGTAGATCTTCTTTGGGCAAGGGGAGCCAAGGCTTCCATCCCAGAAAGGATAGGATTGCATTCCTAACCTGTAGGAATTTGAAGAGGTCTCTACTGGGAACCCGAACTTGAAGCTGGAAGGCAGGGAAAGAAACTATTTCATCACCAGTTAGAAATGAAGAGAGAGTGCAGGCTCCCAAGGGAGACCAAAAGGAGGATGGGATAGGGCGGTGACCAATCCAGAGGTGGGGATTGCCTGTAATGGGCTGTGCATGAGATCCATGCCAGTTTACAGAGAGATGAACTTGAACTTGGTGTACGGCCTTTAGCGACCATCCTATCGGGGAGTTCCTTAAGGGGCGGGGAATATGAGAAGGGGATGAGTAAGCCAAGGCTGATAAGAAGCAGTGAAATTTATTTGCCAGAGATCTTTCTGTTTCAAGCCATAAGGGAGCATACCCATGCAGTCCCTGCAGGGATGCCCTAGTGAGCCAGAGTGCTATCTTGCTTATATGCTGGGCTCCATAGTAGGTAAAGATGGAAGGGAGTGCAAGACCACCTTGTAGTTTGGGGGCAGTAAGTTTATAATAGGCCCTGCAGACCCCTTTTCTCTTATGATCTCCCGACATCCTCCCTGACATAAACTCCACGTGCTCATGGCCAATAATTTCACCCATAATTGGGGCAAGATGATTTGCCAGTATTTTAGCTAAGATTTTGACATCAGTATTTAGCAATGAAATAGGCCAATAATTTTCGGGATATAGAGGTCTTTCCCTGGCTTCGGAATGAGAGTGATCAAGGCCTCTAAGAAGGTGGAATCTGTCACTCCTTCCTCAAATCAATAATTGAAAACATTTACTAAGAGGGGGGCTAATTGAGAAAGGCAGGACTTATACAGATTATTAGAAAGGCCATCTGGTCCAGGGGCCTCATCCAAGGGCAATTGTTTGATGGCCTACTGTACCTCGCTTAACCCTATTCGAGTGCCCAGGGACACAGTAGAAGCTGGTGATAGTTGGGGAAGATTAGCAGAGTTTAAATATGCTATGATAGCATGATCAGATGGACAAGATGCTGGATCCACTGAGTAAAGATCCTGAAAATATCTCCCAAATACTGAAGCTGTTTCCTTGGAGTCAGTGACTACAGCATCGTCTCCAGCTATGTGGAGACCAGGGATATATCTGATGGCTTCTGCTTGCCGCAATCTAAAAGCTAAAGATTTACCAGCCTTTTCCCCAGATTCTAAATATTTAAGCTTAGTACGATGTAGGGCACGCTTGGCCTTTTGAGCCACAAGGTCAGAGTATTGTGAATTCAACAGGTGTAGCTTAACCCATTCTGATGCACTGGACAAACTCCTAATGAGACGTTCCAGGTGGGTGATTTCAGTAAGCAAGCAGTCTAGTTGGTCCCAAGCCTTGCAGGACCGGGTAGCTGATAAGTGTATAAACTCACCTCGCAGAATACACTTGAGGGCCGCCCAAACAGTTTCTATTCTATCTACGGAACCCATATTGGCCTCCAGAAAGGAAGTAATAAAATCTTGAATATGAGTAAGGGATGTAGGGATTTGCAGAAGGTGGGTGTTTAGGTGCCATAACGTGTCTCGCCTGATCCCTGGTCCCAACATGTAGGAGATACTGACAGAGGAGTGATCAGATAACACTCTAGCATGTATTGCAGCATTCACGAGGCCTGGGAGGCCAAAAGAGCTGACTAGAAAGTAGTCAATTTGGGAAAATGTGTTATGTGGGGGAGAGTTATAGCTTTAAATTTCACTTTGATATATCTGCTTTTTAAGTAAAAAAATAAGAATGTTCCACGAGGGAGAGATTTTCGGTAGCATGAAGTCAATTGCCGACGTGGCTTTCACTTCGGCTGGGAGTTGAAAGCAGTAAAGCCAGTGGCTTTGCAGCATTGATTTTTTTTTTGTTTTTTAACATTTTCTGATGTCATGAGTGTGTTGGGACTAGATGCGGGATTTTATGCTGGGATAACATCCCGGGTCCAGTCCCAGTCTGACCAATCAGGGAGCAGCATTCTTTCTTGCCATTGTATAATAATGCATAGAGGAATGTATTGACTTCAAGGCCCTACTCTCAGGGGAAGGACATGAAGGCAAAAGTGCCATCTCTGGTGTTGGATGACTGTCACCTAGCCCCTACCTATGTCACCAAGTCTGTGCCCTACAGGGCCCTTCTCCTCCGACATCCCAGGTCACCCCTCAGCTAACACAGTGTGTTCCTGCTCCCTATATTTTTCTGCCCATGTGGAGAGGAGGCCCCTATTAGCAATGGACACAGAGTCAGGGGCAGTACAACCCTTTTGGAAGTTCAGAGAGGATGTAGCCTGAGATGCAGTACTCATAGCAGGAGGTGGGGCATTGGCGGGCCCATTTTTGTCATTTAAGCAGAATCACAGGGGTTGCAAATCCTCATTTTGCCAGGGTTGTAAAGCTCCCCTACCCACCAGATTTTATATGAACAAATCCTGGGTTAACAATGCTTTATGTATTCCTGTGAGTTGCAATGGACATACAGTATTAGGGGTTATAAAGCTCCCCCACCCACCAATTTGTATGTACCCCCAGGTAGCTCTGTTCCCCATGGGTCTAGTAGGCTGTGCGTGAGTACTTGGTGTGTCCTTTAAGAGCTCTGAGTCCACAGGCATCTGATTGAAAGTTCAGGGGGGAGTCAGCTGCTTGGGTCTAACAAGCCCAGCGGGTTGTGGTTCAGTTGGATCCAGGGCAGTGAAGCTGCAACATCTCCCTATGTTAACTGAAAGTCCCTGCTATAAGTAAATGACCCACCATGTGGTTGCAAGAAAAATACTGCATTAGCCTGTACAAGTTTACTTGAATATCTTCTGTGAGAGAGCATTCTGGGTAGTGAGAGGACCCTGTAAGGTGCTTTGAGAAAAAACCTAAATTTACTAAATTAATTTTAATTTCAGCATGAAATTAGCTGTACTCCCTGCATTTTGCCTGCAACCCTAACCTTAAATAAAGCACTTGAACCTGATGGGACAACACTCCCTGTCAAGAAACTAGATTTTTCCTGCATGGGAAAGTGTATTTAAGCTTCTGTGGGACTTAACATCTGAATCCTGCTATGTATGATACTTCTCTCACTGGACCTTTACCTATGGTGTTGACATCAATTATTTCAGGGCAAATGTTGCTTGCTAACTCCAACTGATTTGCAGCCCTGCACCTTCCTGAAGAAGCCCACACTCCCTAGAAGTCACCGCAGAGTCGGAAGGTCAAGTAAGTGGTGTGATGTTTGTTCCCCTCCCTGAAAATAAAATGCACTAGCTAAACTCCTAGACCTGGGTAGGGACTAATATTTGTATGATCATATCCTGGGGATACAGTGCTTTAGAGATTCCTGGGGGTTGCAGTGAACACCATAGGGGTTGCAAAAAAATCATAGGGGCCTCTGCAGCAACTCCTGGCTACCCCTAAAGGATGTCCCTGGGTGGGCCTGAAGGAGTGACAGCTGAGAGGCAGGTTGTGACGTTCTGCAAGGAGGCACGAAGGTCAGCTTAGGGCACGATCTACAAAGGTTCCAGGTACAGTTATTTACCCAGCTGCATAGCAGATGGGTCGCTACTTCCACACCAAAGCCGCGGAAGTCAGCCAAATGGCCAATAAACAGTGCACACTATATGTGCAGCCCTGCAACAGGTGGTGCAGTTGCTTGCTCCACCAGTTACAGTGTTCTCAGTGATAGATATATGGTGGTGTGGGCATCCCTCTGTAATGTGCCTCACTCTGTAATGCACCTGTTGGCAGTCTGTACCAGAGTCATCGTACAGGATAATGCTGTATGACCTTTTCTGACCCCAGTAGTTCAGTGGTCTTTCACACCCAGCTGTAGGATACAGTATATGTATCATGACCCCCACAGTCACAGTGGACTGCATCTGTGGCAGGAGTGTGGCATGACACTACTGTTCTTTGTTGCAGTGGCAGTTGTGGCATATCCACAGGATCCAGACATCTTCATCCTGACCTATTATGGGCCAAACGACTGCTGGGTGTATGCAGCAGACACCCCCTCCAAATGAAAGGTGGTGTTCTATTGAATACTCTGTTTAGATGCCTACTGTGCCAATGTCATGGTATCACTGACAGGCCTTGACACATTCACTGATCCTATGCTTTTAGGGCAGGAATATGGGCCTCATGATAGGGTTGCATAAGGTGCCCTGAGGTGGCCAGGCCTTGACTGGGAAACACTGACTGATGCTTGAAGATGGCATGCCCATCCCACCCTATCTGACTATCACCACTGATGGGGAGGGGTATAGTGACCCCTACACCTCCTGTGGTCCATTGCATGGAGCTTTGTAAATACATTTCATGTTCTAACTACAATTCTATTGATTGAGTCCAGTGTGTTCTACTTGGAGAATGGTGGGCATTGGCACATTCTATGTCTCAAGAGCTGTATCCATTTGTGTCTTACAGGTGGACAATGATAGCCAAAGAATGTGGACCCTCATGCTGATAGTGGATCCACAGATGGAGGAGGAGTGATCCTGTGATGTTTTATTTGCTGCCCCCTGTGACCTTCCCATTCCTGATGGTTATCACCCCTCCAATACCCTTTCCTGTTTATTCTTGTATATTTTTCTGGATATGTGATGGCTGCTAGTCATTGTTTTGTGTCTTGTGCAGTAGTGTGCTGCTGCTGTCTGTTCATGGAGGGGGGGTCACTTGGGGTTTCCTGATGTGTACTGGGGTGCTTTTGCAGCTGGCATGTGTTGTATGTTATGTGAGGTGTGTACTGGTTAGTGGTTTGAAACATCAGTAGGGGAGGTCACGAAGGCCCAAAGTGTGCATGCGTAGCAGCTTCCCCAATATAAAACTACTAGGTGTGTGGGACACATTATACAACTGCTGCATCCTACATGCCTGCCATTCTGGCACCCATGCTGGTGACAGCAGTAGTTTTGCTGGGCGCCGTTACTCGGGTGTCCAGTTCCCAGCCTGTACTAGTGCATGACTTTCAAGCAATCCTCGTGGATATGTCCACATAGCTCCATGCTGGGGTGTTTCACTGCCATATATGATGGGATCAAGGGGCATTTTGAGGGCGTGTTGATGTTTCTCTGAAGTCAATCCCTTCTCAACATAGGTCACTCCATGCACTTCT
This sequence comes from Neoceratodus forsteri, assembly GCA_016271365.2. NCBI lineage: Eukaryota > Metazoa > Chordata > Ceratodontiformes > Ceratodontidae > Neoceratodus > Neoceratodus forsteri. Next base: position 1,277,084,910 of record CM057456.1, read on the forward strand.
GCATGCACTGTTGCCCCTTCCCCCACGTTTGTGAGTCAAGCAATGCACACAGTTCCTATGCTGTGTGTGTGTGTCTGTGTGTGTGTATAGAGCAGCACACATTTTCTACACTGTTTGTGCACATTTTGGCCACCTTTGTGGATTGGGCCCTAAACTGTAAATACAATTCCAAGGGAAAATATTTTTTTTCTTTATTTGACATTTGCAACTGGATGGTGCAGAGGGGTCTGAGTAGGTGCAACTTTATATTTAACTAGCTACTTATGCATGGGGTCTCCGGATGTATTTGAGCAGTAGCAGACTTAAAAAGTTTGGAAAATGCTGCCTGACAGCTTTCCCATGGTCAAGTGGGGTACTTGGACCAAAATCTCCAGGAGATAATAATGGCTAGAGAAACTTAAAAAATGGGTTTAAAACTCCACTAGCAGAAGTGAAACTATATGACAGTCACAGTCAGGAGGGGGGACTTAGTTTGAGAAATTATTTGACACAGACAGACAGAGAGAGACAGATCAGAGACTGGAACACTTTGCTAAGACACAAAGGCCAGGATATTTGACCGTGTTTAGCAATTGCTAAACAGGTTAGCAAATTGCTAACACTACTTTGTGAGCTCAAAGCAGCGAGGGACCACAAAATGTCATATTGAATGGCATGGTTAGCAAGTCACTAACTCATTAGTGACTGGCCCTAATATATGCTGGTATAACTATGCAAAGCAGCTGATAGTGCCTCGTATATAGGTGCATGGGCATATTGGCAGTTTTGAAGAGATGGTAAGTAGCTGTCTGTGCTGTGCTAATTACTGCCTCCTGAAACCATTCCTTATGATCTGTGCCCCTAAACTGTGCTCTACCAGCCCCTGAAGATCCTCAACTGTTAGTTAATAATCCCTGGTGTCCAGTAGTCTCTTCAGCTCCCCAACAACCCCGACGATAATGCTGTAATTATCCCTGGTGTCCAGTAATCCCTCCTGTCCCCAACACCCCTGACGGTAATGTTATAATTACCCTGGTGTCCAATGGTCCCTACCATCCCCCACACACCTGACAGTAATATTGTAATTATCCCTGGTGTCCAGTGGTCCCACCTCCCCCCCCGGTTGTAATGTAAGTATCCCTGATGTCCAGTGGTCCTTCAAACCCCTCAGTTTGCATCCCACCACCTATGCCCAGCACCCCTCCAACTCTGCCTCACCCTTCAGCAACCAACACAGATTCTCCACTCATTTCCATGGAGGCCATCGACTAACAGTTCCTGATCACATGCCTACTGCAATATGCAGCAAAGTTGAAAAAACCCTGTTTATTCTATTATACAGCTTACCGGCATTTCCTCAGTTCGCGGTTGGCTTTGAAGAGTGCAGATGTGCTCCCTGCTCACGAAGATCGTGCGTTGGACTCCGAGTAAGTATGGGGTGAGGGAGGTGGGAGGCAGGGTGCCAGAGGGTGGCTGCGGGTGGGGAGAGGGACACGGAGACTATGAGGACTGTTTTTCTTGCAGGTAAGAAAGAAAAAAAAACATGAGGACAGTTTTTTTTGCAGGTGATTTGGCACGCTGGAGTGGGCTCCCAGCATGCCACCTCACTGTTTGTGGGGGGTGTCTGTAACTGATGAGGGATTGGGCACCCCCGTTGGCACACAAGGAAGGGTGGGGGGAGTAGAGCCAAGGGGGATTGGGCACCCCCCTCGGCATTAAACAATTGGAGTTCTTTTTGCTGACAGGGAGTGGGCTCCCCCATCGGCACATTCATAGGGGGCAGGGTCAACTGACAGGGGGATTGGGCACCCCCAAAATCGGCAGTTCGGCGGCCGGTGTGCTGCCATGTGTATAATGTCCGTGAGCATGTAAAGAAAAGGTCTGCTGCATGTGACGAGCTTTGCTCGGATTGCAGCGGACCTTTTCTCAGATGTGCTCGCCACACTATGCATGCATGGTGTGGCACTGGCATGCAGGCTGATTGGGGAATGAGGGACGCACCTACTGATGCATGCCCTGCATTCGTCCAACAGCGACCACGCCTCCAAAGCCCCACTGTCCCAAGATGTTGGCTGCGCAGGTGCACCAACATAAAAGGGCAGTAGAGGTCGCCATACTGCGGGTGGAGTGGCCTTTAACTGCCCCCGGAAGGGACTTCCCATATTTCATGTACTAAAAATGTATGTAGTTAGCTAGCCATCGAGAGATGGTTTGCTTGGATATAGCCTTGCCCTGGCACTGTGGAGCAAAACCTATGAACAGTTGGTTGGATTTACAAACCTCTTTAGTCCAGTTCGTGTAGTACCTCAGGATCCTGTGCACATCAGGGGTGTGCAGAAGGTATTCCCCCCTGTTGGAATACTGTGGATAGTATACTGGTAATTCCACACTCTGGTTCAAAGTGGTTTCTGAAACCACTTTGGGTAGGAAAGAAGAGTCAGTCCGAAGGACTACTCAGTCCTTATGAAAAATCAATAAGGTTCCTTACAGACGAAAGCATGTAATTCAGAGACCCTTCTGGCCAAAGTAACTGTGACTAAAAATAAGGTCTTCCAGGAGAGGAAGTGTAAGTTGCAGGAAGAAGCTGGTTCGAACGGGGGTAAGATCAGCTTCTCGAGCATGAAATTCAGGTCCTGGGGGGAACAAGGATTCCAGATCAGAGGTTTCAAATGAAGGATGCCTTTCAGGAAGGTTTTGGCAACCTCCAGCTGAGCCAAGGTTTTGCCCTCCACCGGGAGGTGGTAGGCTGACACCGCAGATAGGTGGACCTTAATGGAGGAGTAGCTAAGGTCTGCCTCAGATAGATGTGTGAAGTACTCTAGAACCTGGGAAGCCGAGCACGAAAATGGGTTCCATCACCTTGCTTGGGCCCAAATCGTGAATCTTTTCCACTTCATGGCATAAGTTGATCTGGTGGAGGGTTTTCTAGCCTCCACTAGAATTTGCGCAACCTGAAAAGATACCCCATAACGAGAAATTGCTATGTCCACAGGTGCCACGCATGAAGATGGAGAGGCTGAAGGCTCGGATGCACCAAGGTGCCCTGCTCCTGAGTCAGAAGGTCATGGGAAATGGGCAAAAGAACCGGAGGTTCCAGTGCCAATTGTCGTAGCAGAGGATACCAAATTTGGCGCGGCCAAAGTGGAGCAATCAGAATGGCGTGAGCGCCCTCCTGCTGTAGTTTCACCAAGACCTTCTGAATGAGAGGAAAGGGAGGAAAGATGTACAGAAACCTCCCTGTCCATGAAAGAGACAGCGCGTCTCACCAAAAAGCACCATGCCCGGGAACACGCGAGCAAAAGATGGGTAGTTTTGCATTGTATGGGGAGGTGAACAGATCTATCTCTGGCTGACCCCATCGAAGAAAGAATTCTTTGACCACCTCTGACTTTAGCTCCCACTCGTGGGCCCTGGCCACTGATTGACTGAGGCTGTCCGCCAGGATGTTGCTTAAGCCGGGAACGTGGACTGCTGTCAAGTAAAGGCTGTGCTGAATCGCCCAGTACCATACCCTCATTGCTTCTCTGCAAAGAGGATATGATCGGGTTCCTCCCTGTTTGTTTAGGTACCAGACTGTGGACATGTTGTCTGTCTGGACTAGGAGTGCGTAAAGAACTGCCCTGGTCTCCAGAACATTGATGTGAAGCATAAGCTCCTGGTCGGACCAAGAACTCTGTGTCTTGTGAGTCATCAGATGGGCTTCCCAGCCCAGATCTGAGGAGTCTGTGGTGAGGATTTGGGTTGGAACTGAAGGCTGAAAAGAAATTCCCTTCGATAGGTTTGAGAGATCCTGCCACCAGCAAAGATCTCTCTGTAGACCGTTGGAGATCATGACCTTTTGGTTCATGTCATCCATCCTCTGGTCCCATTGGACTTGAAGAGACCATTGGGTGACCCTCATGTGAAGCCTGGCCATGGGAACTGTCGAAATGGTGGCCACCATCAGTCCCAAGAGATGGAGCACAGAGTGTGCTAGGATCCATTGGGCCTGGGCCAAAAGAGTGGTCTGAGAAGCTACAGTCTAGGCCTGATTTGATGGCGGAAAAGCCTTGCCCTGAACTGTGTCTAGTACAGCTCCAATGAACTGGAGTCTCTGGGATGGTACTAGCTGGGACTTGAGAAAAATGACCGTTATGCCCAGGAAACCAAACAAGTTCAGAGTGAAAGAGAGAGACTTTCAGGCTGGTAGGAGAGGGTGCTGCGAGGAGCCAGTCATCCAGGTAGGGGAAGACATAAATGCCCTGATGGTGTAAAAACGCCACCACTACCTGGGCATTTGGTGAACTACTGGGGCGAAGAGAGGCCAAAAGGGAGTGCTCTGAATTGGAAATGGTTCTCCATAAAAACAAAATGGAGAAAGGGGCGGTGGGCCGGGAGGATAGGAATATGCAGGAAAGCATCCTGCATGTCCAGGGAGCACAGCCACGAGTTCGGGTGGAGCAGGGGAGGAAGCCCCTGAAGAGTCAACATATGAATCTTCTTGTACTCAACAAAGACATTTAGTGTGCTGAGGTCCAGGATTGGTCTCAGGTCGCCCGTTTTCTTTCGTACCAGGAAGAAGTGGGAGTAGAATCTCCTTCCTGTTTGGTTCGATGGGACAGGTTCTATGGCCCTCTTTAGAAGAAGAGCCTGAATTTCCTGAGAGACAATGGGGACCTGATTCCAAGGATAGAGGGACCGTCCCAACAACAGAGGGTCTGGAATCTCCCTGAATTCTCTCGAGTGACCTCGCTGGATAAGCTGAAGCACCCAAGCGTCTGCGGTGACATACCTCCAACCGTCCAGGTGTAAGCCGAACCTCCAACCAGTTCCTTCTGTGCTACTGGAGGGAGTGGAAGGAGGGGAAAGGAGTCAGAACGCCGAGGGGAAGGGAGCTTTTGCCCCAGAGGCCTGTTTAGGAAATTTGGCCTGTGGGGTTTGAGCTCCAGATCCAGGGGCGCGTTTCTTTGCTTGGCGCTTAGCCTGGGATTTGTTCCACCTTCTTTGATGGCAAAAAGGCTGCTTTTTTTGGACCATCTTATACAAGGAATGGACATCCTGCAAGGAGCGTCCACTCTCCTGCAGCCCTGTAATGATATCCTTGCCATCGCTGCCAAAGAGGACAGAACCCCTTAAGGGGGCATCCAAAAGGGAGGACTGTACATCCTGCACCAGGCCTGCTATACAAAGCTAGGAGAGGCTGCGGAGACAGATCCCCAAGGCTGCCACTCTAGCCACCGAGTCCACCGAGTCATAAGTCACCCATAGAGCGTGACAACATGATGACTTCCCCATCCTAACTTTATCCAATAACTTCTTTCTCAGTGTTTCATCCTGAAACTCTTGGAGGTCTCTTTCTAGATCCAAAAGAGAGGCTTTTTGGAAGGCGACCATATGCGAAACGTAATTAAGGGATCGTATCACACATGAGGAAGAAGAATAGATTTTACACCCAAACTGATCTAGTTGACATGAGTCCTTGTCAGGAGGTGAAGAGCTCAAGTGTTTGGGCTGGGCTGAATGGTCATGAGCGGCAGCGATGATCATAGAGTCAGCCTTAGGATGGGAGTTAAGATAAGAGATCATTTCCGGGGGGGGGGGTAATAGGTGTGGTCTGCTTTGTGAGAGATGGCTGGTATAGAGGACGGTTGTTGCCAAATCATGGTCACTAGGTCCTCATGGGGCCCCATCCACGGGGGAATGGGGATAGGGTCAGAAGTGGCCAAATCCAGGTGTTCCTCAAGCGTTCTTTGCGGGTCTACATCTTGGTCGGGCCAGCAGCCTGAGTGGAACACAGCAAGTCTCCGAAAGAGGGTCCTCTGGTGGAGACTTGGGAGAGTCTTAGGGGAACCCATACGGGAGACCTAGAGTCCGATGGATCCGAGTTGGACTCCGTGTCAGAGGGCTCAGAACCACTAAGAACTGACGGGTCTGCTTCCATGGTGCCAAGAGTTAAGGAGCCTAAAGCTCTGGTCCGAGAAGGCAGTGGAGAGGTGACCCTGGGAGTGGGTGCCTCTCCCAACGCCTGTCTTATCTCTGACAGAAGTTGCGTTCTGGTGTCCTTCCACCAAAGGGGTACAGACTCGTGGTCCGGTACCGGAGGTGGCTGGAAGCTCGGATACCCCGGATACTGAGGGTACTGCCAGGATGGATAATAAAAGGAGTACCCTGGATAACCCGGCGTGGGGTGACCTGGGGTGGGATACCCCAGCGTCAGAAACATAATTAAGGGATCGTATCGCACATGAGGAAGAAGAATAGATTTTACACCCAAACTGATCTAGTTGACACGAGTCCTTGTCAGGAGGTGAAGAGCTCAAGTGTTTGGGCTGGGCTGAATGGTCGTGAGCAGCAGTGATGATCATAGAGTCAGCCTTAGGATGGGAGTTAAGATAAGAGATCATTTCCGGGGGGGGGGGAGTAATAGGTGTGGTCTGCTTTGCGAGAGATGGCTGGTATAGAGGACGGTTGTTGCCAAATCATGGTCACTAGGTCCTCATGGGGCCCCATCCACGGGGGAATGGGGATAGGGTCAGAAGTGGCCAAATCCAGGTGTTCCTCAAGGCGTTTTCTTTGCGGTCTACATCTTTGGTCGGCCAGCAGCCTGAGTGGAACACAGCAAGTCTCCGAAAGAGGGGTCCTCTGGTGGAGACTTGGGAGAGTCTTTAGGGGGAACCCATACGGGAGACCTGGAGTCCGATGGATCCGAGTTGGACTCCGTGTCAGAGGGCTCAGAACCACTAAGAACTGACGGGTCTGCTTCCATGGTGCCAAGAGTTAAGGAGCCTAAAGCTCTGGTCCGAGAAGGCAGTGGAGAGGTGACCCTGGGAGTGGGTGCCTCTCCCACCGCCTGTCTTATCTCTGACAGAAGTTGCATTCTGGTGTCCTTCCACCAAAGGGGAACAGACTCATGGTCCAGTACCGGAGGTGGCGGAGGAGGGGGCTGGAAGCTCGGATACCCTGGATACTGAGGGTACTGCCAGGATGGATAATAAAAGGAGTACCCTGGATAACCCGGTGTGGGGTGACCTGGGATGGGATACCCCAGCGTCAGATATGACGGCATCGGATAACCCGGTGTCGGGAGACCCGGCGTCAGAGGCACATGGCCCGGTGTCAGATGCTGAGTGGTCGATGGAGGGCCACCCAGAGGCGGGAAGGAAGGTCAGGATCTGGGAACCCAGCCAAAGAGCCTGCAGGGGGCAGTGCTACTGTGCCAGCAGATGGCGCAGGATCCAGGAACGCATCTGAAGGACCAGAGGGTGGAGGCTCCTTGGCAGGATCCCCAGCCGGCGACGGACTCCTGTCCGGGGACAGCGGAAGGCCTGGCAAGGGGGAGAACCCAAGGGGCCCCTAACGGCAGGTCCAAATACGATCTAGCTAGTGCAAAAAGCAGAAGATCGGGTGGCGAGTCCCTGGGATGAAGAACCGTAGGGGACGATGGGTCAACTTGTCCCTCACTCTGTCCAGTGTCGGGCACCAAACTAGAGCCCGATGGGAGAGTGGATGGATCCGGGCAGACGTTGGAGGAGCTGGCATTTGACACAGCAGATCCAGCTGGGCTAGAGACGGCTGGAAGGCCGCTGCTAGATTGATCTGAGTGGGCCGCACGCCCTTCACTAGAGGCGAGGGTGTCTTACCGGCAGGACAAGGCAAAGAGATTACAACCTCCAAAGAGGCTACCCTAGGCTGCCTGCTCACCGCGGCAGGAGGGGGAGAAGGGGCCCAGCCCAAGGAAGTGGACAGGGCGCCCAAAGAAGTACTCACATTTGCAGGCCTCTCGTGTGGCGACTGACTATGGTCCTGGAGCTTCTCTTTGCTTTTCTTCTTTTTTGGGGCCGGCAACGACGACCTTTCCCCTCAGTTTTTGGAGCTCCTTTTCCGTAGACGCCAAGTGTCGAGTCAGAAGATGGGCCTCGAGGGACCATTTACGCCTGGTTCTGGTTGCCTGGTTGAAGGTCTGGCAGATGGAACACTCCTGGATGTCGTGTTTAGAACCAAGGCAAAGGAGGCAGCGGGAATGGTCGTCCCCGTGCGGAATTTGGGCGCCGTACTTAGAGCACTTTTTCTTCTGTCTAGAAGACATTAAATTGAAGAAAACTTTTTGAGAAATACTAGTAAGTGTCGAAGAAAACTTCGACAAAAACCAACGCGGGCGTTGGATTGCTGTTCAAACACGAGCCAAACGTACTGAGGCAACGGCAGGAAAGAACTGATAAGCTGGAGCAGGACCACCCCTTTTTTTTAGTCAGGCTGACATCACGCCGCCTGACGTTGGGAGGCGGTCCCCGCTGATGATTGCTATCTACAAGTTTGCCGTGTGGACCTGATGCCAGGAGGCGCAGTCCTATATGTGAAGACCTACTGCAGGAACCCTCTCGAAGTAAGATCAGTATATTTTTCTTGATGTTTTATCTTTAAAATTGCAGATTCAGTCTTACTAAATAACTGATCCACAGAAATCTGCTGCTGCTGTATAGACAATCTACAGTGTGAATTCCATATATAAAATTTAAAACACACAAACAACCATAACGTAGTTTTGTCCCATTTAGTCCACTGATAAGAAAGAATCCCTAACAACAAGATGTCGGGTGTTAAATCAGAAAATGGAGACCCCGGCCAATTCTGTTTTAGAGTAGAGCAAAAGTTCCTAATATATGGGCATTCAAAATATAAATGTTTTATTGTTATTTATTTAAATCTAGGATTACAAATACCTTTGAGCCAAGGCTCTTTTACAAAGGTTCCACGTCACAGACAGGACAATACAGTAGTACACAGTGGTGCAAAGGCAATAAGCAATAAGGCAGGTGCAATCAGAGCACATAAAAAACAGATTTAACATACAGTTGCATAATAATACACTCCTAAAAGTGAACAAGAGCTTGCTAGAGGCAGTTGTCAATTAGGACAGAAGTGCAGGAAGTGAGGAGGGGTGGAATGGAAGTGGGGGGAGGTTAGGGTACAGGGGAGGGAGTGGAAAGAAGAGAGAGGTGCAAGGAGGGGCCTGGTGACTAGGACTAAAGGACTGAGCTGAAAGGACCAGCTAGGTATGACAGTCGCAGGTGCTAGAGGCACAGAGGTGGAGACAGAGACTTGATTTGAATTTGTCCTAGCTTTGGAACGGAGGAGATCTCAGTGTTAAGGCTATTCCACCAGTAAGGGGCCTGGTAGGCAAATGAGTGTTGGCCCATGGAGGTTCTGCAGAGTGGGACCAATAGGCGATGAGATTCCGAGCCTCTTGTGTGACGGAGGTTACTACTTGGGCTGAGGAGAGATAGTACCCCAGGGGGTGCCAGGCCCATAGTGATCTTCTTAGCCATAGTGCAGGTTTGATATTTTATTCAATTTGATAGTTGCAGCCAGCCAGATTGTGCATAGAGGTCGCATGTGTGGGTTAGGCGGTGAGACCCAGTAATTAGACGACAAGCTTTATTGAGCGAAAGTGGAGATGCATCTGAGGGCCATAGGAGTGGCCAATCTGTAAATGATGAGGCCATAATCAATGATGGAGACAACTGAGCTTTGCACTGCAATGCTCAAGGCAGCAGGAGTTAAGCTAGACCTGTGCTTGTAGAGAAGGCCAAGATGCATGCTGGCATCCTTAGCAACATTGTCAGTATGGGATATGTAGGACAGGTTACTGTCAAGAGTGATCCCTGAGTATTTGAAGGTTAGAACCTGTTTGAGGGTTGACCCATGCTGGTTTGATATGATCGGGGGAGTGACCTGTGCTTGCTGTGGAGATCAGGAAAAAGCATAGTCTTGTTTTTTTTTTATAGTTGAGAATAAGTCTCTGTGAACTGAACCATTTTTCCACAGATGAGAATCCAAATTGGAGATTGTTTTGCAGGGAGTACTGGTCCTTGTGTGAGGAGAGAATAATGGCATCACCTGCACAGAGAATAATTTGTTCTGGGCTGGATTTTGGGAGGTTATTCAGGAAGAGGGAAAATAGAAGAGGTCCCAGTATGGAGCCCTGAGGAACTACCGAGCGGACTGGCAAAGTGTTAGAGAGAGTACCCGCAATCTTAACTCTTTGTGATCTGTTTAACAAGTAGCGTTGGAACCATGCCATAGAGTCTGGGGAGAGTCCCACATTTGAGAGCTGGTTCAGAAGCAGGTTGTGGTGGACGGTATCAAAAGCCTTTGTTAAATCGATGTAGACTGCCCTGGCAAGGCGGCCATTGTCAAGGGAACTGTGGAAGGCTGCGGTAAATTCCATAAGGGCAGATGTGGTGCTGTGCCCTTTCCTGAAGCCATGTTGCTGAGAACATAAGATGTTATGGTTGTCCAGTTAGTCAGTGAGTTGGTCGGCAACAATACGTTCGAGTGCTTTTGAGAGGGGAAGTAGTATGGAGATTGGTCGGTAGTTTCCATGGTGGGTCTTATCACCGTTCTTGTATACGGGGGTGATGATAGCAGATTTCCATAGGTTAGGGAACTGGCCAAGGCAAAGGGAGAGGTTAAGAATCTTGGTGAGTGGTCTGATAACTTTGTCGAGAGTGAGGGGCAGCAGTTTTAAGTCCAATGAGTCCCTGCTATACCTTTTGTTGGCAATTGCCTTGTTAATGTACTTGTGAGCTTCGCACTGCTTGACTGCTTTGAAATAGAAGGAAGGTAGGTAGTAGAGTGTGGATCATTGGTAAGGTCTGCTAGGGGGTAAGAGTCTGTGAAGAAGTCAGGGGGAGAATGGAGCTGAGGTCAGTGAAGGCAGTATTGAAGGTATCTGCGATAGTTATGGGGTCAAGTGTAATGGTTCCGTCGATGCTGAGCATATTTGGGGATATTAACGGCTGTTTACCGGCCACTTCTTTGATGTTGTTCCAGAAAGCTCTACCATTACCCCATGTGTTAGTGAGGGCTTCCCTGTAATAGGTGCTTTTGTGTAATTTAATGGCCTTAGTGCAATCGTTCCGCGCACGCTTATAGTTCTGGATGGCAGTTGGGGATCCAGAGGCACAGCCATGAGCCAGAGGCGGTCCCTGGATTTTAGCTGTGCTATTAGGTCAATGGTAAGCCAGGGATTGCAAAGGCACTTAACTTTACACTTTTTGATGGGGGCATAGGTGTCACAAGCTTCATTAAAGATGGAGATGAAAGAGTTCAAGGCTGAGCTGACATCATTTGCACTGAAGACTGGCCTCCAGTCCAGGTTCATGAGATGAGATTTAAGGAGCTTCAGGTTCCCAAGGGGGAGGATTCTACTGGTGATGATTGATGGTGGGGGTTTGTGGAATTTGTTGGACCATACACAGGTGACAGGAGAGTGATCACTGAGGGAATCCGGAAGGATGGAGATATCGGAGAAACGGGTGGGGTGACTGGATAGAACCCAGTCAAGTAGAGAGCTGGTGCCAGTTCTGTAATTGTGCCTGGTTGGACAGTCAACCAGCTGTGAGAGGTGAACAGAGGAGATGGCATCCTTGAGACCTCCAGGATCAGGGGCAAGCCAGTTAATGTTAAAATCACCAAGCATGATTAACTCAGAGTCAGGTGGCTGCATTCGGGTGAATTCCAGGACAGCGTTTAGGCCATTCACTTGATGGTTGGGTGGGATGCAGACTGCGGCAACTGTGAGTGCTTTGCCATGGACTCCCAAGGATGATACCGATTGGGAGGATCTGTGCTAGTGAGTCTGTGGGTGGGGTAGTTAAGGGGTGACCCAGGAGGGAGTCTTTGAGGTATAGTGCACAGCCCCCTCCTCTTTTGGCCCGCCTATCCAGCCTGAAGACAGTGTAGCCAGGCAGGGCAATTGTGAAGTCAGGAATTTTGGGAGACAGCCAGGTTTCAACAACTGAGATGACGTCAGGTTTATGCTGGTTGGTGAAAACTTGTAGAGCATCAAGCTTGGGAATGAGACTGCAAATGTTTATGGTCACAAGGGAAAGAACACCAGTGTGTTTCAAGTTCTTTGCTGGCCCAGTGGTTAGGAAACCAGGGTTTGGGTGTACATTCCCTGACAGGAGTCATAGAAGGAGTAGAAGCTTCAGCGAGGATAATCGTAAGGTCCTAAGGGAGAGTTTATGAGACTGCTCAGTTTTGTAAGTGCAAATGGGCTGTTGGTGTTGCTCCCAGGGGGATGTTATAGATTGTAATAGAGGGAGCGGAAGTGGCAGGGCCCAGGGACCTGGGGTGGATGATCCTGCGAGTAGCCATTTATAGCAGTAATGGGGGCAGGGGTGTGGGGAGGAAGAAAGGAGAGGGTGCCTGTGTGGAGGTGGATGTAGTCGAGCTGAAGATGGGTAGTGGGGAAGGCTAGCATGCCCCATGGAGGTAGCAGAGTGGGGGAAGTGACAAGAGAAAAAGTATCCAAGCAAACATAGTGAGGAAGTGATAAGAGCTAGTCAGCAACCGAGTTGGTAAGGTATGGATTGGTTGTAGAGGAGCACACAGAAAAAAGGAAGGTAGGGGAGTGACGTCACAGGAAGAAGGAGAGCGAGAGTTGGGAGGTCAGGTAAAAAGTAGGAGTGGTAGTAGAGTGAGAGGATAAGGGGGACCAACAGAGAAAGGTGTAGGGTGGCAGCTAGGTGAAGTGGGAGGGGCTTAGTGCTATTTAATTAAGGCTGGAGGGGGTTGGGGGTGTAAAAATGCAGCACTTTTCAATGGGCGCAGCAGCCCAGAGTCAGCGAATTCAAGGTGGACCAATTCCAGGCAGAGGTGTGAAAGCCTAGTCCAATAGGAGGCGGCAGCAAGACTCTAGCCAATGGAGGCAACGGAGCTGTCCCGGTCAGGTCTGCAAGTCTTACCCGGTTTCGGAGCTCCTTGGGTGGCTAGTGGAGTTGGTGAAGGCGGGCGTCTGGCTTCCTGAGCCATGGCCGCAATGATGGCAGAGACGGGCCTGTTCAGGGGCCGAGATCTGCGGGAGGAGAGAGACAGAGGAGAGGAGAGAGGGGGGGTCAAAGAATAAGCTAAGAGGGACAAAGGAGCGATGACGTAGGTGCAAATTGGGGGACGGGGGAGACAGCAGGAGGCCAGGAGCAGGTAGACGAAGAGAAGTTATCACGGTTGAAAACAGAGAGAAAGGAAGCGGGGTAGGGGTGGTGGCAGTCAAGAACAAAAGGTGCAGTCACCTGCCCTGGTGCCACTGGGGGAAGGAAAGAGACACGAGAGTTAGACAAAGGGCACAGTAGAGAAGTAGCAGGCAGGTCAAAACAAAGCAGTAGAGTACAGCTATTTTTAGGAGTTTATACAGTTTTTAAGGCAATTAATAGTAGTCAGCAACATTAAAACAGTAAAACAGGGTATAGGAGGAAAAACAAATAGCGAGCTAAAAATGCAGCACTTTTCAATGCTTTTCAATGGGCACAGCAGCCCAGAGTCAGCGAATTCAAGGCAGACCAATCCCAGGCAGAGGTGTGAAAGCCTAGTCCAATAGGAGGTGGCAGCAAGCCTCTAGCCAATGGAGGCAACGGAGCTGTCCCGGTTGGGTCTGCAAGTCTTACCCGGTTTCAGAGCTCCTTGGGCAGCTGGTGGAGGTGGTGAGGGTGGGCAGCTGGCTTCCTGAGCCGAGGCCACTCCGGCGGCAGAGGCGGGCCCATTCAGGGGCTGAGATCCAGTTTCGCCACTCCTTGGGTGGCTGGTGGAGGTGGTGAGGGCAGGCGGCTGGCTTCCTGAGCTGCAGCCATTCCGGCAGCAAAGGCGGGCCCGTTCAGGGGCCGAGATCCAGTTTTGGAGCTCCTCGGGTGGCTGGTGTTTCAATTTGGGTAACACAGCAGAGGCATGGACAATACCTTTCCTCCAGCCCCTTGTGTTTTAAGTTACCCTTCACATTCAATTTCTCATGTAGGGCCAGCCACATAACATCCCACATGGGGCGGGGGGGTGCGAGAAGATGTAAACATTTTAGCTATACTACTGTAGTTAAGTCCCGTGCAGTTCGTGCTTCAAAATATGTTACTTCCTCAAAAAATTTACTCATTATATATGTATATAGTTCACATCTGGAGAACTTCATAATTTGATGTATAGTTATCAACCAAGGTTTTATTCTAGCAAAGCACTAAAGATCCAGGTAGATCAGCTAATGATTTTTGTTTAGGAATACCCATATCTATCGGCCAAGTTTCCAAAAAGTCTTCTAGTCTGTCTTTCATTCATGGTGACCAAATTTTTTCCACATTCAGCAGTATGGGTTTAAGATTATAAGTTACAAACATAGAGAAAAAGAATGGTATAGGGTTTACCATATTAAGCCCCCCTTTTGATATAGTTTTATACAGAATGCCTCTTTTTATCAAATTCAGTCTGCTCCCCCAAATGCAAGTAAAAAAAAAACAACTGTATATACTAGTCTCCATTTGTCTGGGCAATGTGAACACTGCACTTAGATGCAAAAATAATGTCAGAAAAAATGTTTTACCATGTATACACACTTCTGCTTAGCCATTTTCCACCTATTCCATGATGCTACTCTTGCCTGAGCTTTTTCCAGAACAATCTCCCAATTCAATGTAGCCAAATCCCCTTTACCAAAGTGTAAGTCCAAAACAGAGCATGGCTCAGCTATGACTGGTACATCAATTGCCCTGTCACGTTCCTCCCTACAATCACCTATCATAATACACTTACTTTTTCCATAATTAATTGTTGAGCGAGAGTAGGGGAATGTCCCCGGTGTTCTGGCCAAATTTCACCCATTCACTAAAAATACCACCAACAGCTTAAAATCTGGTCAAGTTTCAGCTGGCATCCATCTGTATCTGCCCCCCCGGGATGAGGCTGAAAATAGGCAAATAATTGTCTAGTCCTCCTTCCAAGTCAACAAAAACGAAATAAATAAATAAATAGATAAAATAAATATTGCAACGTCTTTAGTAGCAGCTGGCCTGGTGGTGCTGAGGTGCTGGACGCCACACCTCGCACCACGCCGGCGACCCAGGTTCAGGAACGGGCTTGGATCGACGGAGGGGGGGAAGGAGAGGAGCATGAGTTGCTGCTGGCGGGTGGCTCGACACCTCAGGAGGGATCTGGCAGGCCTCTCGGTGCTTGGCTGCCACCCAGTGGAGGCTGGGTGGTGGTGCCGCCTCCAAGAGCCCAGGCGCAAGGCCGGGGAAGGATGGAAGGGGCTGTCATCTGGAGCTGCAGTGCACATAAGTGCCTCCACACCCATGTGGAGCCACTTCTGGGGTCCCGGGAAGACAGGAGGGGAAAAAAGTGGAAAAATCGAGGACACCACTTGATGATGCCTCCGGGCCAGCTCGGGAATTCCGCTGGGACATGCATAGTGTTTGTAAGTCCCGAACGACCCCAGGTCCGGTAAGGTGGCAGAGATTAGCATTGTTCATCGTGGATTATACAAATAATTGTTAAAAAAAACAACATGACTTTAGCAATCACAAAGTGTAATAGCAGGTTTCAATATACCACTGGTTTGGTCCAGGCATTAAGTAGCTCCAGGAGCAAATATTTAGTTGGCCCTAATCTGAACCTATGAATATCCTGGCTAAAGTTACTGGACTGGTTACTGGACTGTAAATGGAGGAATTACTTTACTATGAAATTTTGTCTGTGTGGACTGAGTTTCATACAGAACACAATATCAAATACCTTCAAAGATATGACTTTCCACACCAGTACGCATAGTGGAAAGAATTTGTGGGACAGTGTTGAATAGCCTGAACACAGGTGAGCCATACCCATGCAGGTGCACAAGAAGAAAACATTGCTCACTGTAAGAATGTTGTTTTTTTCTCATGGATCCCTCACTATGGGGACTATTCACAAAAGCCTATGCGCCACGTATGTACAGCGTGTAGGTATGGTTATGACTGAATGCTGCACAACAGGGTCCACTGAACCCCTGGTGGCATTCACTACAGGCATGCTAGTGCTTTGTGCACTGGATCCCTGGCCACCAGTTCAGCTACGAGCCACGGGCGGTCAGGAGGCATGCCCATTCTCACACCATTCACTAAGGCATGGAGTGCCAGACTGGGGGGGGGTGAAAGTTATGCGATGGGAGACCCTGCCATAACTTTAATGTGCCCCTGCAATGGCTACCCAATGGGCATGGCAGCAACGGGAACCCCCTACACTCTGCTGCCCTGGGGGCAGCCATTCGGGCATTTGCTTGTCAGTGTCCTCTAGCCAAGGTCTGCACCTTTCCAGGATCCCCTTCACATGGGCAGCAGGAGATCCACTTCAAGATCCAGGACTGGTATCCTATTGGATGTCCACCTGCGTCCCCTGCTCTGCACCCACGATCCACCCTTGCACAGCTGTGCACTTGGGGGGCAGGGCATGGACAGGTGGCTAGCAATGGTGAATATCAGTTGGTGTGTGTCTGTTCTGGGCTGCAGAGCTGCGCAGACTCTGTTCATGTGAATAGCATGTACATCATGCACTTTTGTGAACAGGGCCCTATGTTTACACTCTATGCATCAAGCTTCATGAAGACAGATACCCCAGAGATGGGATCTATTCTAATTCTAGAATTTAGAATCTTGGGTCAAACTCTGCAGCCATGCTCCATTCTGGCAGCTATCAGATTTGTTTCTATAGCCAGAATGGAGCAGTGGCTAGTAAATGTTGCTAAAAGGCTACCAACATTTTTACAATTTTAATCACAGTTTTTAAAAAAAATAAAATAAAATTAAAGTAGATGTGTAAATCTAAAGTAGATGTGTAAATGTTAGAATCATATGAATGTGTATGAAAACTTGAACATTACAATTGTAGATTAACTGGAATAATAATGCTCTGGCAACCTTAATGAAAAGAACTGATTCTTTTGCGAACCTATTTTTAGGTTCTGGAAGGGGAGGCAGGGTAGGGAGTGTAAACATACTGAGGGACCTTGAGAAGAAACATCACTACAATGAATCATTTTTAATACTAACACCAGTAATCCCTCACTTATACTCTGGGCTCAATTCCAGAAGGTGGACGCAGGGCTTGCGCCAAACCCTGCATCCGCTGCAAAGTTTGCTGCAACTGCACTAAAGCCCTCTGACACAACTCCATGCTATTCCAGAGAGGCTGGCACATTTGCGACAATTTTTCTGCTTTATGGCAGCTTGCACCAAAGGTTTGGCGCAAGCCCTGTAATAAGGGTACCCCCGTGGACCCAAAGTTAGACCAGCAGGAAGATAATCTAACTTTGCGGTGCCAGGGACTTGCGTCAAACACCCTGCTGCAATTCCCCTGTGGCAATCATAACCCGTTCTGGAATTGGGCCCATGTAGACTCAACAGCAGTACCTAGGGAGGCTGGGATGAGAACCTACTTAGGAAAAAGGTTCTGCAAGACAGCAATTCCAAAGCTGGCATCCCTCCTGGACTGTATGTCCAGGCAGTAGTGCTTTATGAAGGTGTGCACTGTTTTCCAGGTAGCTGTTTTGCAAATGTCTAATAAGGAGATGCCACTTGTGGAAGCCACAGAGGCAGAGGTACTCTTTGTGGAGTGTGCCTTTAAGCCTCTGGGTGGCATTTTCCTAGCTTTTTCGTAGAAGAACTGGATGCAAGAGACTACCTAATGAGAGACAGTTCTCTTGATTACTGGTTTACCTTTGCCTACCTCACTAAACGTAACAAAAAGCTGAGTGTTTTGGGACCTGATTTCTTTTGTCCAGTCCATATAGATACCCAGAGGTTTACATTATGACAGTATAACAGGTTACAGTAGTAAATAAATGCATGAGTACATATGGTTCGGAGGTACAGGGTTGATTGACAAAGGACTGGGTACAAAATATTAACAAGAAGTTGGTGATACACACAAAAATGCAGCCAGTGGCTAGTGTCAGGATCTCACATAACACAGAAAGTGCAAGTAGGAAGTACAGTATGAGTGGGGGTGGTGTGGGGAAGAAGGGAGAGGAGGAGGGGGTCTAGTAAGCGCTAGATAGAGAAAAATTAGGGATGACAGTCACATGAGCTGGAACCCATGTATTTTTTTTTTTATGTTCCGTTTTCTTGTAGATCTGTCTGACATACCCACTGTAAGAACAGATAGAGAGAAGTCTGATCCCCTCGAGGAAAGCATAAAATGCAGTTTAAACTACGAAAAAAAAATTAGTGTGTGTTGATAAATAAATAGCCAGTAAAATAAAAAACAGAGGTCCCGCGTACTTTGCGTCAGCCTGACGTGACAATAGTTAGACAGAAATGACAGTTGGAAAAAAAACCACAAGAAGAAGAACAGGGGAAAACTCACCTCTCATTTCTATTTATTGATGAAAGAACTGCAACTTGTGGCTCACATCTAGCATCTCGGTTCCCAGAAATCGGAACCAAGATGAGACATAAACAGCACAAAACGGAGAAAAATGTAAATAAATTTAAGTGATTTAAAAAATTGAAACACCACTAATTGACAGCACTAACAGCAGAGCTCTCTGGTTCAGATTGTGGCAGACCAGAGAACTCGTGCTGTAACTTAAAACATAAGAAATACAGGGACCCCCCTAAAAAAAAATCAATAAAAACTAAGAAGGCAAAATGCTAAACAATAAAGAAAAATAAATGATAGTTTGTCACACCGTCACTTATACAGAGTGAGCTGAGGAAGAGAGCTCTTCGGGGCAACTTGCTTCTGTAGGCAGAGAAAAAGATCTGATGTCAGGCTGCGGAATGCAGAGACTCCTTATGGGCAGAATCTGAGTTTGGTTCCAAATACCTTTCACGAGCTCCCAGGCACTTCAACCTACCAGGCTAAAGTGCATATGTTAAGCATAATGAGGGATTCCTAGGGTTTGAATAGCTATTTGTGGAAAGGCTTAATTGTATTCAGAAAACACACCATACCAAACCATACATACCATTTAGCCCATAAATGTGGTCACCCATCACAGAGATGCCAGTAAGGTGAACACCAAACTCTAGTTTCATCTGTTGGAACATCATCAGGGTTATCCAAGTTTTGACCAAGTCAGTCTTAGGGAGTAGGCGCCAGATATTGATGGGGCAGATTTTAAGGCCCTTGGATAAGAGGAGAGGTCTGCTGCTGGTGTTGGTGGGTGAGCCTGCATTGGCCTCCATGTCCCCACCCAGAAGGAGCAGCAGTATGATGAGAAGCTGCCTGTACTTTCCTTGGGAGGTGGCTGGATGGTAAAGGAGAGATTAGGGTGGAGGAAGATTAGCCTCGTCAGCGACTCCAGGCAGAGCCAGCTGAGGTGGAAATGGCCTGGGTGGATATTTGCGAAGTGAGAGTTTGGGTTTTGAAATGGGGTGGTTAGGAGGCGGCATTAGAACCAATGATCCAGGAGATATGCAGCAGCATTTTTGTCACTTTGAACCTCCTGCACGGTGGGCAAGGGGTTCTATGCCCCTTGTGGGGAGCAGCAGGGCTTGCGTGCTGGGCAGTGAGACGGGACTGTCTTGACTCACAGCCTGGCTGGGCCTTCCTGACATTCGGCAGTTGTGGGCAGGGCTCTAGATAGCCAGGTACTCACAAATTGGACAGTAGCAGTTTATGAGATACAGTTACACACCATATACTTTTTAGCAGAATAAGCAATAATTATCAGTGTCTTAAAAAGCATTAGTCATCAAACTGTTTATTCAGTCATTATCCTAACATAAGCACAGTAGATCACAGACCAGCAAGAGCTACTGTTTTGCTTGAAACTATACTTTTAAGGAGAAGCAGCTAAGTACTTAGCTTGTCCTAGCAGCAAACTGTATTCAGGCCTTGACCATACACCATCAGCTGGATAACAGACAGACCTTAGCATTGAACATTTATCTGATAAATCATACTGTAACTAACTATATAGCACCAGTGGAATACATGTTCAGGCTGCAGACTAGGCAATTTCATTTGGGTGGAAAGATCATATATCAGCTACAGTTCCAGGCTTCTGACAGACTGTAGTGTTAGTTATCTTGGCATTTACCAAGCTGAGATAGACGCCAGAAGGGAGTTGTGCCCCTAGCCCAAACTGCCACAGCTGACTCTGCAGACTTTCCACTCAGCTTGTGCCACTCAGTGAAAGCCTGCTTGTGTATTTTAACTCTTCAAGAATCATGTCCTCAGGCCAGCCCATCAGCATGGTGGTAGTGCTACCACTCATCATGCCGGCAACCCGAGTTCGGAAATAAGCCTGGGTCATTGGGGCCCAGTCGGTGGGAGGAGGTTTGAGCAGCCCATAGGATGTTCTGCTCCGAGGGGGGGAGGGCTGTCACCCTGCCCTGTTACCACTGCCTGTGGATGCATGGGCAGAAGTGCAGGACTCACGGTGTGGGGAGAGGAGGATGCTGTTAGGCACTTGGCTGAGACGTCTACAGCCTGGACTTTTGTCCTTTGTGTTGGCCTCCTCAGGGGTAGGGTTCAGGGGCCAAAAAGCAACCAAATACAAAAATTCCAGCCCCCACTTCCGTGCTGCATGATGCCCAACAAGTTGGAGGGGGACAGAGCATGGATGGTCGGTATTACCACCACTGAGCCCTGCCAGCAGTGGGAGATACTGTGATATATAACAAAAAAAAGAACCATGCCCTCAGGCACAGTGTCCTGGAGTTTGCGAATGCTATCTTGCCTCAGGATGAAGTCAGCAGATGGTGACTTAATGGCAGGCTGATTAGAGACCTGCTGGACAGGTCCAGGTGCACTAAACACCTAGTCTGTCTGGTCCAGTCTGGGGCTATTAGAATCACTGTTGCAGGATCCCTCCTGAGTTTTAGGAGAACCTGGTATGAGATGACATGGTTAGAAGACATACAGGAACCTTCCTGCCCAGTCCAAGACGAGGGCATCCTATGGGACTGTCCCGCTGGCTTGTGGTCTGCAGCAAAACTGGGAGAGCTGATTGTTCTCCCAAGGGGTGAATAGGTCAACTTTTGGAGTGCCCCCCTTTCTGAAAACTGTGGCCAGAACTTGTCAGTTCAAGGCCCATTCATGATTTCCTTGGCTGATTCAAGAGTCTGACAGGATATAGTCTTTTCCTGGCAAGTGCACTGCAGAAATGTTTAAGGAGTATGCCAGATCACAGATCCTCATTGCTTCTGTACACAGTTTTGAGGATCTTGTCCCTCCCTGCTTGTTTATGTAGTGCATTGTTATGGTGTTGTCTGTTCTAATTTGGGCAGACTGACCTTGCAGCAGGGAGGAGAATGACTGCACTGCTAGCAGGACTGCCCTGAGCTCCAGGAGGCTGATGTGCTCCAAGGACTCCTGTGGGCTCCATGTGCCACTTACTGCAAGATCCTGCAGGTGGGCACCCAACCCAAGTGTAACCCCCTGCAAATGGGGGTTCCCAAAAGTCTTCCAGGAGCTTGCCTGAATGCTCCAAGTCTGGGCGGTGTTCGGCATCTGAGCTGTTTAAATGTGGTTCCAAGTGAGTGCTATTTGATCCTCCACGTACTGTCTCTTTAAGAGCTGTCTGCTTGCAGACTTAATTAGTTTGTATGGGGAGACTGTGTGTTCTAATGCCCAAATCCTGCCCGGGCTGCTGTCAATTCGCTCCGTTTCTGCCACTGTTACATGTGCAGAGGGAGCCTTGTTGAAAGATATAACTGTTTGCCAGAAATCATTTAGAGTGACTGAGAAAATGTAGTTAGTCTAACTTGTCTTCATTTCAGCACGAACTGTTTCAATATAGCTCTTTCATTTTTGTTCTGAATAGCTGATTTGGACCAATCAGGATGATAGGGAGACCCTAAAATGGAGCCTGTGGACGAACTGGAACTTGGACTCTCAATTTTGAGCCAGCCACAAGGGGATTGCATGGGCAGTGACTCTGGGAAACGTAGTTTTAACCTTGGCGCCTTTTTTCCACCAACAGAGGGAGTCTTATTGTGAGTGACAGCCGAACCAGCCAAGAGAATGGTGTGGAGCTAAAGGAAATGCCCTGCTCTGTGACTGGAAAGATTAGATCAGTTGTGACTGTGAAGAGAGAAGAAGCTCTGTGCTTCTGCAGTGTATAGTTTCACGTGGGAAGCGCGTGTGAGGCCCTGAGTTTCGGTCTGCAGCTGTTGTGAGTGCCAGTTTGGACTGAATCCAAGTCATGAGGAGAAAGAAGCACTAGAAGTGTGGAAACCAGGCTCACCCTGTAGAAGACTGAAGAAATTGCTGAATCGCGCTCGGTCTGTCAGGAACTGAAGCTGCTGTGTGTGCTCCCGGGTATTTTGCAGTAAGTGCGATTGGGATCGAGGAGCAGCCTGCCTGGTATAGTACTTTCCTTATACATATGAATGTGCATAGTGCTTGTGGAGAATCGCTATTTCAAATCCCCTGTACTGTGTGCTGTGTGTTGAAGCTGGAAGCAAACCCCAGCTTGTCTCGGACTGAATCCATTTATCAACTGCAGTGGGGTCCAGGCACAAGGACCTTGTCTCCATGCCCTGTTGTTCTGGCAATCCAGAAGAACATCCACCATCCGGTCCTCAGCTTGGGTATTGTGAGTACAAATCAGGGTATTCCCCTGCAGCCTGTTTTCAATCACAAGTGTGTCATCTGATTCTTGTTGTTTCACTACTTCATGGACTGAGCCATCCGGCTCCGGTTACAATTGGGTATTGTGCATATATTCTTCTACAGGACCTATCCATCACCTGCCGTGACAGACAGCGGACCTGGCTAGCCCCCCCTCCCCAACCTGGGTACCCAGAGTGTGACTCTTCAGACCCTGTATGTGTGCACAGTACTATGATTTAATGCCACCAATTAACCTGATTTCCCCCTCCCGTGTTACTGTCCCCTAAATTAATCAGATTTGTTGTTGTTATACTATATACTGTCTGTGGTGTTGGTACTTATGGAAACAGTATTGTATTTCGCTGTGTATGTTTAACCTTATTTTACAGGGGGTCCTCAGAGACGTGCTGCAGAATCAGTATCAAGGGTAAGTGGTACTTTATGAGTGAACAGTGTGTATACGTGGGGTATTGGGACTGTAACTCCTGTGTACTGTGCGAGCCACTAGAGGGAATAAAAGGGGGTCTCAGTGTCCCAGAGGGCTGTGTCCAAGCTAGTCTAACCTCTACAAACCCTGACCTCTGGGTGGAGGCATCCGCCATAGAACCTAGGCCCCTCAACCTGTTAGTAGTCAAGCAGGCAGGGGTAGTAGCCCTTGGGATAGCACCACCAGGGGGTTACACAAGGAATGCGGTATCAAATGCCCAACCCAAAATGATTGGGTAAAGGAGGAGAAGACCTCCACCTGGTCTGCTGGAAGTCAAGCTCCGCCCCGATGAAGTGTATCACCTGGGAAGGTATGAGTTCTGACTTGGTCTCATTCACCAGGAGGCTGAGGGACAAGCAGGTCTGGAGGGCTAGATCCCTGATCTGCTCCACCTCCTCCATGGAGGGACCTGTTATCTGCCAGTTGTCGAGGTAGGGGTACACCTGGACCCCTCGAAGTCTCAGGTAGGCAACCACCTCTGCAATGCACTTGCTGAAGACCCTGGGAGCCAAGGAGAGGCCGAAGGGCATGGCCTGGAACTCACAGAGATTCTCCTCTGCATGGAATCAAAGGTGGGACGGACAGATGGGAACATGAAAGAATGCATCCCCAAGATCTAGGGAGCATAACTGCATGTTCTGCTCCAGGGATGGAAAGACCTGAGACAGAGTGACCATCCTGAAGGTGTGTAACTGGAGGAACTTGTTCAGGTTGTGCAGATCTAAGATGGGGCACCAGCCTACCTTCTGCTTTGGGACCAGGAAGTACCTGGAGACAAATCCTGGGCTTACTGGAGGGTCCAGGACTTGAGCCACTACCTCCTTCTGGAGGAGCTGGGCAATGTCTTCCCAAAGGGCTGACAGCAAGTCGGTGGACACCATGTCCTCCCATGGAGCGTGAGCTCGGCATGGTGGGTAAGCCTCAAACTCTAGAGGCAGACCCTAATGGACCACTTCGAGGATCCACCTGTCCGTGGTGACAGCAGACCAGGTAGAAAGAAAATGGTGGAGCAGACCCACCATGGTAGAACCCAGGGGAGACAGGAAGGGCATGGGGGAGGCACCCCCCAGCCCATCACTGGGCGGGCTTAGAGGCAGAGGACAGACCAGCTGAGGAAGCAGTGGGATCTTGACCACCAGGTTTGTGGACAACTGAAGCAACCGACTTTGGTTGAGGACACCAAGCCTGAGCCTGCTGTCCAGCTGGAGGCTGGGACAGCTTGGCCGCAGGGGCAGAGAAGGTCTGAAAGGGCTTCTTCCTCTGAAGCTTGGAGCCCTTGGGATCCCACTGGGCAGAAGTGACAGAGTTCAGGGTGGCACTGGGCTTCTCAGTCTGAGTGATGTGTCTGTCTACCCCCGGCCTGAACAAGTTGGAGCCCAAGAAGGGAACATCCTCCAATTTGTGCTGGGTGTCTGCCATAAAGGTAGAAATCCACAGGCAAGCCCTGTGGTGCATGGCCACCACAGCAGCCATGGACTAGGCACATGAAGTGCCAACTGCTCAGCCCTGGTCATGAACATGCTTGACCATGGTCCATAAGTCAGCTGGGAGCCAAGGAAGCACTTCATTGAGAGTGCCAAGTAAGGCATGAGCAAAAGGGGCCATCAAAAAGGCCGAAATTGCCTGCCAAAGGCTGAGAAAAGAGGCCACATAGACATTTTTTGGCTGTGTGATCCAATTTCTTGGATTCTTTGTCGGGAAGTTTGTCCACATCCCTGACATTGCTGGTATGCCGAAAGACTGTTGGCCACCAGACCCTCGGCCATGGGATGTTCGGTGAAACCAGACAGGGAACCCACATGGACTGCATACTTTCAGGCCATATGAGCCGATGCCACGAGGCAGGGTGCTGTCAAAGCTCCAGATCGGGGCCAAAAATGGCCTCAGTGACCAGGAAGGTAACCCCTGGGGAGCCACCTCGGTTGAGAATTTTGGTCAAGAGATACTTGGCCCATTTTTGAATGAGCTCCTTCTGGATCCCAGTAGACTCCGAAATTAAACAGAGTGAGCCCCCAAAGAAGAAGAAACATACTCCATGGATAAATCCTCCCCGATTCAAGATCCACCAGACAAGAATGCAGGGAGGAGCCTGCGACATCGAGGATTTGCCAAAAAGCAGTCACCCTCCCGAATCCCCACTGACTCTGCGTGGTCTATCAGGAGTAACAGTGACTGACAGTTGACGAGGAAGCCCAGGAGCGGTACAGGCATCCTTAGGAGGGGGATCATCCTTCAGCTGCTCAGGAGGTGGTTCCACCTTGATGGGTGGAGAGGCTGGAATAGGCTGAGCTGGAACCAGATGCACCAAGGCAGCCTGGGGCCTCAGTGATGGGAGCAACAGGAGAGTGGGGGTTGGGGCCAAAATCAGCTTAACCCTGGACAGCATGAGCTGCTGCTGCAGCATTAATACCTCATAGCGCCGGAGCCTCTCCTTACCTGAGGAGGAAGAAGAGGAGAAATAGCAGTGGCACTGCTTGCCTGAGTGCCAAGAGTGCTGTTGGCAAGGGCTGCTCAACTTGGGGTTGCGGGATCTTGGCCTCGACTGTCAGGGAACCCAATGGTGAGAAGGGGAGGAAAACGGTAAAAGCTGAGGGACCTTTGAGGTAACGGGATCCTGAGGGTTAGGGGAACAGATTGGCAGGCTGGTCAGACCCTCCCTGAGAGGTGATAGGCAGGACCGGATTCCTAGAGAATGAGGTATCAACCTCGTCCTGCGACAACGTGTCGACTGGATGGAGAAAAATCTCGACAGCTGGTCGACATGTGTCTCACCCGATGGGCCTGATGGGCAGACTGTGGAGCCAGTGGCCTGGACCGAATTATCAACTGAAGTCAAAAACTCCAAGGAAGTGCGGGAAGGCTTGCGATCCCACAGTCATCGATGAGACCATTTCTTAGTCTCCTTTTTCGATGACTTAGAGGATTTGGTGCCCTTAGAGGGACCGTGCTCAAGAGTGGGAAGGGACCGGCACAAATCCTGAAACGGCCCCATAAAGGTGGCACCAAAGGAAAGTGTCACAAAAGTCGAAGCCGAAGAGGCATGCTCCATGGCCTGAGTCACCGCCTCCTCAAAGCCCGCTAGTTGTTCAGTGGACCCTGCAGCTGCAGAGACCATCTGATTGGTGTCTTTCAAGCAAAGTGCCCAAGAAGGAGTCGAGCATGCCGGTCCATCAAAGTAGTAGGATGCAGGGTGAGGCAAAGGCCACAAGCCTGGGGACTGTGTTCATGGCCTAGGCAGTAGACCCACGAGGTGTGTGGGTCCATCTGGGACATCTTCTGCCCACAGTCGCATCGCTTGAAACCGGGTGCCAACTTTGAGTCATCCATGAATTTAAAAAACAACTTGAAGATGATAGTTTTTTTATTGTTTTTGAATGCAAAGGGCCTACTCAATGCAGAGCAATAAGGAGGGAACCTTCTTCTTCCAGTGGAAAGGACGATCTGATATCATGGGGCGGTTCCAAGGGAATTACCACCTGGGTGGGTGGGAGCAGGCAGCTTAAAGACCTTCTTGACAGTTCTTAACAGAACAGGAATCCTGCCAGAAGTGTGGATAAGTACACCATATCCACGTCCCTAAAAGTGTTGTTTTAAGTTTACTTTCCCCTTACTTGCTAATCTTCATTCAGTCTAGCGAGTGTCTATTGTGGTCACAAGTGATTAGATTTTTAGCCTAATTCCTGTATTAATATCCTTTACTCATTCTCTACACTGATATACTAACACACACAGCCCCACTTAGTGTGCAGTTCTGTTTTGTAGTTTCTATATATTTTTTCTTTATGTGCTGTCAGCAGTGTTGAAATTACAGGGAGGCTTGCCAGGACTCAGGTCCCTAGCTCTGAAGTGAGCCCCAGTACCTCATGCATCACTGCCATTGACTTATAAGGAGAAGGAGGGCTCAGTTTAAAAATAGTGCCTTTATGCACCCCCCCCCCCGATTCAGTGTCATACCGGAGCAAGATTAATGTACAGAGAAACTCATATACATTCCTTACTCCTTGAGATGTACTCTGTGGTGACAAGGGTCACTTAGCGGGAATAAATGCAGTGTTTACGAAAGGCAGCTTGTGGCAAAATATGTGCAACAACGCAGACAGTAACATATCAGGCATTCAAAGGCTACACAACATCTGCCTTAAAGAAATGACTGTGGTCGTCCACCTGGACAGTTGTCTCACTACTATCCCAAGGCTGTGTCTCTTGTGCCTTCATATTTTTGTAACCCCTAGATGACACTATCCCAGGGGCTACTACCCCTGCCTGATTTGCCACTAACAGGTTGAGGGGCCTGGATCCAATGGCGGGTGCCTCCACCCAGAGGTCAGGGTTTGCAATAGTTAAACTAACTTGGTCACAGCCCTCTGGGACACTGCAACCCCCCTTTCTTCCCACTAGTGGCCCACACAATATATCAGAATTACCTTCACAGTATACACTTACCCCCAGGACTGGTTCCGGCACTGGGACCTCCTGTGAAATAAGATACAGTGCAACAATCACAGTACAGTACTTTAACATAGACAAATACCTCAGGCAGTATAACTTTGCTGAAACAAGCAGCTCTGATTTATTCAGGGGGATATAACAAGGACAGGGGGAAATCAGGTTAATTAGCTTATCACTCTACTCATCTACCTATGGCTCTGTGCACAGGCCTATCCCTATCAGTTACTGTCCCTGGGTACCCAAGCCCTAGTGGCTAGTCAAACTGTAGGCAGCTGGTGAGGCCCTTTCACACAAGAAAAGAAAAATTAAACAGTCAGCAGTACAGTAATTCCATTTGGATTTAATGTGGCAATTCAACAGGAGCGACCCTGAATTAGTACTCACAACCTCCAAACAAGATAGGGTCCTTCAATGTCAGCAGGGCTACTCTTGAGCTCCAAGAGACTCCTCACACATTTATATGGTAAACAGTCACAGGCAAAAGTCACTTAATGGCAGCAGGATTCACTTGAGGTACACAAACCTCTTCACACATTTATATGGTAAAAAAGCACTATACCAGGCAGGCTGCATCTGTATCCGATCGCAATTACTGCACAATACCGGGAGAACACACAGCAGATTCAGTTCCTGACAGACCGAGTGCAATTCAGCAATTTCTCCAGTCTTCTACAGGGTGAGCCTGGTTTCAACTCTTCAGATATCCTTTGATTCTCTTCACAGGGCCAGATTCAGTCTAACAAGCAGATTACACAAGCTGCAGACGGAACTCTGGGCCTTACACACGTTCCCGACTAAAACTGCACTGAAGGAGCACAGGGTTCCTTTCCCTTCACAGACAGAGCTAAACTGAAACTCCAACAGACAAAACGGGCACTTCCTTTGAGTTCCTCCCAGTTCTTGACTGGATTGGCTGTCACTCACAATAGACTGCTCTCTGTTGGTCCAAAAGGCGCAAGTCTAAACTACATCTCCCAGAGTCACTGCCCATACAATCCTCTTGTGGCTGGCTCAGATTATGAGTCCAAGTTCTGATTCGTCCAAGGCACCATTTTAGAGCTAGCTTACCCCACACTGATTGGTCCAGTTCAGCAGTTCAAAATCAGAATGGGGAACTAGGCAGACACAGTTCTGACTGCAAAGAAAGCAGGTTAGACAAACTGTAATTTCATTATTACTATAAATGATTTCTGGCAAACAGTTACATCTTTCAGATAGGTTCCCTTTACACTCCTAGTGACTGCAAAATGGAGTGAATTGGCAGCAGCTCAGTGGTACTCAAACAGAGAAGCACAGTCCCCCATACAAACTAATTATGTCTGCAAGCAGACAGCTCTTAAAGAGACAGTACCAGAGGCTCTAAAAACACTCACTGATAAATGGCTTAAATGCCAAACACCATTCAGGCTTGGAGCATTCAAGCAAGCTCCTGGAAGTCTTTTGGGAACCCCCATTTGCAGGGGGGTTACACCCTTCCTGGCCTGGGAAAGCTTGACATCCGCGTCAAGCAAGTACCCCCATAAGTTTCAACTGCAACCATATACATTTGCATTAGGCTCGCACATGTAATCATCAGTCAATATATCATTTTACCAAGAACACATTTCTGAAACATTGCAGTACGTCACTCTTTACACAGTATTACATACACATTGTACCATAACTCAAGTTATTACCTCTTGTACATGAAACCTGAAGAGGGGCCCTTCCTATCAGTTACCTTGGGGCTGGACGGGCAAGGGCACCATACTTAGAGGGCAACACAAGTAACTTGGAGTTAGCACTGATGCTCAGTTTGGGCAATGAGCTCGGGGACACATACACTCCTTTATGGACAACATTGAGAGGCAGATCCACTGGCCGCCCAGGAATCATAACTGAGGTGCACCACAGGCTTTACAGCTCGACCAGTCTTTCTAGGGGAACTGTTACAGTCTCTGCACTCTGAGCCTCATTTTCAGCATTGTCCTCACTTGTCAGGAGTCTCCATGGGGTAGAGAGGCTAGAACTTGGGGCACTTTCAGCTCCAGGAGTTACAGTTTCTGAGTCCACAACATTTGGCTCGAATGGAGAGCTTTGGACACTGGCAGTGGACTGTCAGGGCACTCAAAATACTCTTCTTGTTCTGGTGTATCCAGATCTGACCCAATCCATCATTTTCCTCCCTGAAAGCTCAAACAGTTCAACCATGCACAATGATTCCATTTCCTCTGATGTGATGCTTTGCACTTCACTTTCTGGGACATTGGCTCCAGGGACGAAGCTGGGGCTTAGACAGTCCAGAAGGCCCAGCTTCGTCTCCAGTATTGACGAGGGATTGCCCGAAACAATTGACTCAGTTCGTAAGAAGGATAGTATTCAAAGTCACTCTCACTTTCTTCTGATATGGACTGACAGTCATGCTCAACTGGGACTTGTGGAGGGGAAGACTTTAACTCTGCTTCTGTAGGTACAGACTTTCTTGATCTTTTCTTAGCAGCAGCTCTAGTCACTGGTCCAGAGGGGGCATCTTCTGGGGGCTCAGACTCAATCAAGATTTGTCCAATGGGTAGTAAATGATTTCTATGCATTGTTTTTACATCTTTTGAATTATTCTCGGCCTTACTTTGTACACTGGCAGATCATCTAGTTTGCCCACTACAATGTGAGGGAGATGGTGCCATCTGTCAGCAATCTTGTGTTTGCCATGCAGTCCCAGATTTCTTAGCAATACCCGATCTCCCTCCTGGAGTTCCTGTGCTCACCTTTTATCATACCGTTCTTTGTTGGCCAGATTTCTTTTGGCAGCCATGGTTTGAGCCAGTTGGTACGCATGAGTTAGCTGGGCTTTAACTTTGCACATACTGTAAATAGTTGTCAGCTTGAACCCCATCAGGAGACCCCAAAACACACATCTACGGTAGTCGAGGCTTCTCTTCCAAACATCAGGCGGTAGGGGGAGAACCCAGTGGCATCACTTTTGGTGCAATTATAAGCATGTACCAGGGTGCTAATTTGTTGGCTCCATCTAGGCTTGTCCTTTGGGTGCAGGGTGCCTAGCATATCTAGCAAAGTGCAGTTGAAACGTTCAGGCTGTGGGTCCCCCTGGGGGTGGTAAGGAGTGGTTCTGGACTTTCGCACTCCCCACAGAGAAAGCATCTCTTTGATCAGACGACTCTCAAGTCTCTCCCTTGATCAGAATGGATTCTTTGTGGAGCCCCATAGTGAACAAAAAAGTTTTCTACAAGTACTTTGGCCACAGTGGATGCTTTCTGGTCTTTGGTGGGGAAAGCTTGGGCATATCTCGTGAAATGGTCAGTGACCACCAGCACATTACTGATATTTCTTTGATCTGACTCCAAACTCAGAAAATCAATACAGACCAGCTCCATGGGTGCACTGGTGGTGATGTTAACAAGGGGGGCAGCCCTCTGGGGCAAAGCTTTCCTCTGTAAGCAGCGACTACAAGTTCGAATGTGTTGCTCCACATCAGCCCCCATCTTAGGCCAATAGAATCTAGATCTCACCAAGTCAAGTGTTCTGTCTATACCAAGGTGCCCCATGTGGTTGTGCAAGGACATCAGTACTGAGTCTCGAAAGGCAGTGGGCAGCACTAGTTGTTTGTCTACTTGTCCCCCTCTGTCTACTGTTTCTCTGTATAACAGTTTATTGATCAGTTTCAATTTAGGACCTTCTTTGTATAACAGTGCAGTTCTCAAATCAGTGGAGCATAATTTGGACACATCTTTTCCTGCATAGAGGGCTTCTAAAGCTGCTCTGATCATGGGATCGCGGGATTGAGCCCGCCGAATACTGTCATTGTCCAGCTGAGGCACTGCACCAATGTCTATTGCAGAAAAGTGGCAATAAGCAGCAGGTATGCAATTCTCAGAGGGTCCCAAGCAATCCACCATGAAGTCCACTGCGTCCGTGGACATTTGTTCCTCCCTGTCAAACTTCCGGCAGAGTGCCCGAATGTCAGGTTCTGCCAATGGACCCAATCATTCTGGGGAACAGGCCTCCGGGAGAGAGCATCAGCATCTATGTGGTTCAGACCTGCTCGGTATTCGAGAGCATAGTCATATGTAGATAATGCAGAAAGCCACCTATGGCCAGTGGCATCCAACTTAGCTGAGGTCTGCACATAGGTCAAAGGATTATTGTCAGTTTTTACTAGTATTTTAGCCCCATACAAGTACTCATGGAATTGGTCAACAATAGCCCACTTCAAAGCTAGGAACTCTAACTTATGTACAGGATAGTTCTTTTCGGATGGGGTCAGGCTTCTACTGGCAAAGGCCACTGGTCTCAGGCCATTCTCATGCTCTTGGTACAACACAGCCCCCAACCCTTGCAAGCTAGCATCAGTGTGCAGGACGTAAGGTTTTCTTGGATCTGCATAGGCTAGCACTGGAGCATGGGTAAGTTGATATATGATCTCATGAAAGCAGTCTCACAATCAGGAGTCCAAGCAGCCCCCAAATACTTCACTCGGACTAAAATACACTCTTTCAGTCTTGAGGACGCTGACTTTTGGTATTTTTGTGGGTTGGGGGATACCCTTGAGTAAGGTTAAGTAAAGGGCGGATCACTCTTGAATAGTCCTTGATGAAACGCCGATAGTAACCACAGATCCAGGAATCTTTGCAGTTCTTTTAGATTTTTGGGCTGTGGCCAGGTGGTCAAGGCCTCAACTTTACTGGGTCGGTCTCTATTCCTCGGTGGATATTATGTGTCCCAAATACTTTACTGATGTTTGAAAGAATTGACACTTATCAATGGACAGTTTAAGGCCAAAGTCCTCCAGTCGGTCCAATACCTTAAATAATCTGCTCTCATGTTCCTCCAGTGAGCTGCCAAACACAATAACATCATCTAGGTATACCAGGCACTCTAGTAAGTTCATGTCCCCACTGCCGCTCCATCAATCGTTGAAAAGTGGCTGGGGCACCTGAAATCCCTTGAGGCATCCTCATGAATTCATAGAAGCCAAGCCGGACAGATAAAGGCTGTCTTCTCACGGTCCTCTGGGGCCATCGGGATCTGGTAGTACCCACTGGAGATCCAGCACAGAGAACCACTTGCTCCCGCTTAGGCAGTCCAAAGCATCCTGAATGCGGGCATTGTGTACTGATCAGGATAGTCCGCCGGTTTAAGGTGCGATAATCCACTTATCCTTACTGTCCCATTCTTTTCCTCACTACCACAATGGGGAAGCATAAGGGCTTCTGGATTCTTGTATTACACCAGCAGCTAACATCTCTTGCAGATGCCGCTCACATCATCTATATCAGCAGGTGCAGGCCGAGACCTCTCATGAAATGGTCTTTCGTCATGCAGCCGGATATTGTGCTCAGCTCCTTGCACGCATCCTATGTCCCATTCCTTTAAAGAAAACACCTGGTCTCTCTGGGCAAGCTTCTCACTGATCCTCACTTTCCATTCAGCTGGCAGCGAGATCGCGAAATCAAACAAGTCAGGCGTTACTCTGTCATTCTTCCTCTAACTCTTGCTGCTGGGTAGCACTGCAGTATCTGCACAATGCACATTAGCCAGGATGCAACCTCTATTTACTCGAATGTCTCTTTCAGACACATTATGAACTTGGACCATTACCCTTCTGGCATAAGCATGGGCTCTAGCGGGCAAAATACTAGGCTTGACCAGCAGTCCCTCTGGCAATTTTCCATTGCCTGGTGCATCCAACATTAATATTTTATTCTTAACATCCTTTCTGATACAGACCTCTCCTGTAAGGTACACTGGGCATTTGCGCCAGGATCAGAGACTCAGGATCCTTCTTCCATACAATTCCAACGGTTCCTCTGATTCTATTTTTTCAGCATCTCTCTGTGCCTCATAGGCCTTCTTAATTAAAGCCAGAACTCTTAAAGCTCTACTAGTCTTTGACCCCTGTTTTTCATAACACAACTGTGCCAGCCTTCGAACATATGAGCATTTGTTCCAATCAACAAAGGACACCATCATACAGTCCAGTGGGGACACACTAAGGCTAGGGTCTCTACTTGTTCGGCCACTCCAGCCACGGAGGTGGGGAAGGACAACCAAATTCGGATATACCCAGAATAGGGGTAGGCCTTCTCACTTAACCCCCATACATGCAGTCCTTCTAATGGTTGTAAGGGTACATCTGACAAATGCTTCTGAAACCAATCCTGGAACATAATTGTCACTTGGGAGCCACTGTCTAATACAGCTGTTGTAGACACTCCATTCACCTTTACAGTGGTCTCCATGGAGAGACCCACTATTCTGGACCAGTCTGGAGAGGCGGTAGTGGGGGCCTGGGCAACTGACCTTGCCACAAAAGGACGTGAATTAGCATTTTTGGTGCCCTCACTGGGATCATTTCGTGCACCTCTTAACCACTGATTTGTTCTCCAGCTCTCCTTGTAGCCTATATGCAACTTTGTCAGTGTCTTTTGGGGACCGCATTCTCTTTTCATGAGCCCATCCTTCCCACAATTATAGCAAAACATATTTTCTGGAGTTTGAGCTGGCTGAGGCCACACTGGGAGCCAGGGCGGGGTATTACTAACTGGAAACCTTGGTGCCATCTCTGTCTGCGGTGATAAGCATTTGGAGACATCTCGTCAGTTTCTCCCTTCCATGGTCAAGGAATTGAGTTTGGAGCTGTTATCAGCAGGAGATACATGGTGGGTACCCCACCCCATAGCAGATGCAGTCGGATATAGGTCGGGGCCTGTGACTTGCAGGCGTGGCCTTCATAAAGGGACTGTTTTGAATTCCGGATCTCCTCAACAGTTCGCCCCATTGTGGCATATCTTTTCCTTGTCAGAGCACTCAATGACTGCCAACCTCTGCCCCTGAACTCCACTTGATGGGCCACCCTCAGTCACTCGGGTCGTAGCCGCAGCTATTGGTGCAGGTCCCTTCCGAGGTCGCCTTTTCTCAACTCCTCGAATTTCTCTCATTAACTCATCATAGGAGGGTGGGGATTCCAGTCGATTTGCCAGGCGTAACTGAAGCAACAGCAGTTCTGAGAAGGGGGCAGACTTAAGGATCCTGTCCAGCCTGGTTCTGTCCAGTTCAATCGCTAGCAAACTACCCTTTCTGAGGCATTCTTGCAACAATTTTTCCAGCCGAGATACATACACAGACAACAACTCCCCTTGGTACTGTTGTGCATTTCTTACTCTCCACCATAGATCCTCATCAGAATCTGGGCTCCATACACATTCTCAAGGCCTCAAGATAGGCCTGTGCAGTCACTTCAGGGTTACTGGCCCGTTTAGCATGGATGGTAGCCAGGGCAGGACCTCGGGCTCTCACCAACCCTCTTTCGGCTTTCGGCTTCCGAGCATTGCCATTCTAGCACTTGGGGGGCAACATAGTCTATCCAGGTCTCCCAGTCATCCTCCCCTTGGGGGGTGGGGAGGGTGCCAGAGAAGATCCTCAACCTTCGGTAAGAGTCGTGACTAATGGCAGGTGCAGAAATAGGAGTCTGCATTGGTTCAGCTACCATTACGGGTACTGGAGCGGGAGAGGGTGTTGGGGGAGGAACACCCCCAGGTGGCAAGAATAGTTTCTTCAAGTCCTCCACAGTTTTCCCTTCCCCCAGCAACCATTTAGCAAATTTCTCCTCAAAAGTTTCAGACAGTGGTGGGGCTCATCCCCCAGGTCTTACTGTACTTAGTTATCACTCTCCAGGCAGTGAGGGCTCCCTCTGGGGTAATGGTCTGTGGCACTTTGGAGCTATCTATGGGATCCTTAAACTCTACTAGGGCCAGGAAAGTGTGGGTGAGCAGATTAGCATGCCGACCCACCACCACAGGGCTTTGTAAACCTTCCACCTTGGAAAGTACTCCCTGTACAGTGTCCGTATTGATACCAGGGGATGTCCAGGATAAGCATAGCATTTTGGGGTCAATCTCCTCCCAGTACACCACTCCACCAGCGGTGCACAGCCACTTCTGTCGGGTACCCATTTTTTTTTTTTTAACAGTGGTTCAGAATATGGCCACTAGAGGACACACAATCCCAGCGGTGAGCCTCCAAGATGTAACCCCTAGATGGCGCTATCCCAGGGGCTACTACCCCTGCCTGATTTGCCACTAACAGGTTGAGGGGCCTGGATCCAATGGCGGTGCCTCCACCCAGAGGTCAGGGTTTGCAATAGTTAAACTAACTTGGTCACAGCCCTCTGGGACACTGCAACCCCCCTTTCTTCCCACTAGTGGCCCACACAATATATCAGAATTACCTTCACAGTATACACTTACCCCCAGGACTGGTTCCGGCACTGGGACCTCCTGTGAAATAAGATACAGTGCAACAATCACAGTACAGTACTTTAACATAGACAAATACCTCAGGCAGTATAACTTTGCTGAAACAAGCAGCTCTGATTTATTCAGGGGATATAACAAGGACAGGGGAAATCAGGTTAATTAGCTTATCACTCTACTCATATTTATGGCTCTGTGCACAGGCCTATCCCTATCAGTTACTGTCCCTGGGTACCCAAGCCCTAGTAGCTAGTCCAAACTGTGGCAGCTGGTAGGGCCCTTTCACACAGAGAAAAGAAAAATTAAACAGTCAGCAGTACAGTAATTCCATTTGGATTTAATGTGGCAATTCAACAGGGAGCGAATCCTGAATTAGTACTCACAACCTCCAAACAAGATAGGGTCCTTCAATGTCAGCAGGGCTACTCTTGAGCTCCAAGAGACTCTCACACATTTATATGGTAAACAGTCACAGGCAAAAGTCACTTAATGGCAGCAGGATTCACTTGAGGTACACAAACCTCTTCACACATTTATATGGTAAAAAGAAAGCACTATACCAGGCAGGCTGCATCTGTATCCCGATCGCAATTACTGCACAATACCCGGGAGAACACACAGCAGATTCAGTTCCTGACAGACCGAGTGCAATTCAGCAATTTCTCCAGTCTTCTACAGGGTGAGCCTGGTTTCAACTCTTCAGATATCCTTTGATTCTCTTCACAGGACGGATTCAGTCCTAACAAGCAGTTACACAAGCTGCAGACCGGAACTCTGGGCCTTACACACGTTTCCCAACTAAAACTGCACTGAAGGAGCACAGGGTTCCTTTCCCTTCACTGCCAGAGCTAAACTGAAACTCCAACAGACAAAACCGGCACTTCCTTTGAGTTCCTCCCAGTTCTTGACTGGATTGGCTGTCACTCACAATAGACTGCTCCTGTTGGTCCAAAAGGCGCGAAGTCTAAACTACATCTCCCAGAGTCACTGCCCATACATCCTCTTGTGGCTGGCTCAGATTATGAGTCCAAGTTCTGATTCGGCCCAAGGCACCATTTTAGAGCTAGCTTACCCCACACTGATTGGTCCAGTTCAGCAGTTCAAAACCAGAATGGGGAACTAGGCAGACACAGTTCTGACTGCAAAGAAAGCAGGTTAGACAAACTGTAATTTCATTATTACTCTAAATGATTACTGGCAAACAGTTACATCTTTCAGATAGGTTCCTTTGCACTCCTAGTGACTGCAAAAATGGAGTGAATTGGCAGCAGCTCAGTGGTACTCAAACAGAGAAGCACACAGTCCCCCATACAAACTAATTATGTCTGCAAGCAGACAGCTCTTAAAGAGACAGTACCAGAGGCTCTAAAAACACTCACTGATAAATGGCTTAAATGCCAAACACCATTCAGGCTTGGAGCATTCAAGCAAGCTCCTGGAAGTCTTTTGGGAACCCCCATTTGCAGGGGGGTTACATTTTAAACAAAAAATTGTTGGGAAACAAACTTCTTACTATGTGTTAATCCATCATAAAACGTAAACAGCCCAGTGTAAAACTTATAAATAACATGGAAATGAGTGTTAAAAAATGAATTGTGCTTTTCTCTCAGTATCTGTTTTACTTGTGGGATAAAGAGAGTTATTTTAGATTCTGTAGTTAGTGGGACTGTGATGTTGTGGATCCCGTACACGGTGGTGGTAGCGGGGAGACTCTTTCCTGTTTGTTCTTTCTTTTTTTTTTGGAAAACCATAGTAACATGTATTTAAATTAAAATATGAAACTGAACAACTTAATTGTATTTGTCTTTATGAAATCAATCAATCATACCTGGAAAGAAGTTATTTATTCAGAATGAATACCACACAACTTGGGGTTCGTACAGTACCTCCATCACTCGTAATTCAAGTCTAGAAAATCCTTAGCATTAGAGTATTGTACTTTTGTTTTATTAACTCGCTTGGTCTGGGAGATGCTCTGGAGCCTTAAGGAGTCATTTCATGCACCCAGCCACCACCCTTGACCATACACAGCCGGTAGTCAGGAGCCTGATATTATACTGTAGATGGTTTACTCTGAGACCACAGTATGATGCTGATGTAGGTTTTTTTTTTTCAATCTTATTTTTCCTCTACTTGGGCTCCAGTGACCTGCTCCTATCTGAACTGGTAGCCCAGCTATGTCACTTGACATCCCTATGTATTGCTTTACTACAGTTTCTTTGTCATAGGAGCTGGTTGGAGTTGCCCAGTCATTGGTGTGGATCTTGCGGTGGACTGGGCCATCACCCATCTGCAGTTGTAGATTTTATAATGTAGATGGTAGTGCACGCCACTAGATGGCAGCAGTACTGAAGACATTTATTGTAAAAGTACTGCACTCAACCCCCAACCCCCCCTACTGTACTGTGCCTTGGCTCAACCCCCCCAACTGTATTAATTTAGTGGATGGCAGGCAGGTACATATCCTCCCCAACTCAATTGCTCCCCAGCAGCATGCTTGAGACTCACACACTGCGGCTTTGAAGAATTAGCCTGTCCCTCGCAAGCTGCTATCTGCCACCCCACAACTGTACTGTGTTTGCTGTGCCTCACCTCACCCCCACCCCACCCACTGACTGTATTAAATTAGCGGATGGGAGGCAGGTACATTCCCCCAAAAAACTACTGTTTTCCCCGCAGTCTGCAGGAGATGCACACAGACTGGCTTTGAGGAAGTGTGTGTCTCCCTTGTAAGCTGCCATATGTTTGCAAGTGAGTGTGTGAAAGAAAACTGGTCAGTGGTTTTTCTAGTATAGTAATGTCTGGCGTGGTTGCAGTTTAAAAAAATTCAGTAGGATGTTGGATAATGTATTACTGCTGTTAAGGGTGGCTGGTGTATCCACTGAAAGTAGTGGAGGGGGCAGGGGTGGCAGCAGCTGGTTGGGTGGGGGAGGACAGATGATCAATGCATGGACAATGGCTGCAAGGTGGGGCTGTGGATTAGTGGCTTTCTGAGACAAAATCAGAGTCCCTGGATTACCAGCCTGCTTAAAATTTAAAAACCAGGTTACTTTGTACAAACCAATATTTTTTTTTTATTTGTTCAGTTGTTGTATGGTGTGGAGTTGGGGTGGGGTCTTATAAGAATGTACTGTATAGAAATGTTTATATTTGAACAGTACACAGGCCACATACTCCCTGTATAGTACACAGGACGTATGTCCAATACAATATATAGAACGCACATTCTCTGGATTTCCATACAGCAGCCAGCTGAGGAGGTGAGAGAGCGCTGAGCCAGTCGCTCTATGGGCTCCCGTGCACCGATGCTTCAGGTAAGGGGGATTGGGAGGGAGGGAGAGTGGTCAGTGCTGTGGTGCAAGGGGAGCCTCTAGACACCAGGGAGTAATATCTTGACAAGGAAACGGCGATCAAAGGGCGGGGGTATCACTGGACTCCAAGGAATATCATCTTCCTTTATTTTCAGTACATTTTTTTTATTATGTGACTACTCATTTTATCCCAAAGTAGGACTTGTGTATCTGGGACATGGCCGGGAATCTGAGACTGGGGGGACCACTGGCCACCAGGAAGTCTGCTTTTTTTTGTTTTGTTAACAGGGCCTGGGATCGGGGAGACCACTGGACACCAAGGAGGCTGTTGTCAATACCGAGGCTGGGGAAACACTGAATGCCAGGGAGGCGGTCATAAATAAAGGGGCTGGGAATCAGGGATGGACCAATGGACACCAGGGAGGAACTGCTAGGCACCAGGGAATATGATTCTATGTACAAGGTCAGGGATTAGGACTGGGGAGGGACCATTGGGCATGAAGGAATATGATTCTATGTATGAGTCTGGTGACTGGGACAGGGGACAGATCAATGGACACCAGGGAGTAGGTGTGCTTCCCCACCGCCGCTTGGCTGATGGCTAGAGTTGCTCCGGCAGCTGCTAGGGTTGCCTGGAGTAAGTCGGGGTTTTGATCGGCAGTATTTGTGCTGTGCAAAGTGGCCTGCACTAATCCCTTTGTGCAGCACAAATGTATTGAATATCGTACTGCACTGGTATTCCTGTCCCTACCCTTGGCCTACTGCATGCATTATTCTATTTTATGTGTGCTAACGCTATTAGCACATGCACAAGCACCCTTTGAATACTGGGACTGGGCGAAAACCCTGGGCAATCACTGTGCCCACTGGGCAAACCCTTGAATATCAGGCTGATGGTGTTTCTTTGGTGAGCATGAGAAATCACCCACCTTTCCTTACTAGCTTACCGGTGTAATCTCTGTTGCTTACTCTTCCATAGATACAATTGAGAAAATGGCTCTTAAGTTTGCCTGTGGGTGGGGTATTACATAGAAACATAGAATTTGACAGCAGATAAGGACCGCTTGGCCCACCCAGTCTGCCATTTCCCTACCTGATGGATAAGCTTCAGATTCTAGTTAATCAACAGCTTACTTCCTCCTGCCCCCCACTAGAATTGCCTTATGCCTGTCCCATGCATTCTTGAATTCTCCCACTGTTCCTGACTCCACAACCTCCTCCGGAAGGCTGTTCCATGCATCCACAACTCTCTCTGTGAAAAAATACTTTCTAACATTACCTCTGAGCTGTCCACCCTCTATCTTCAAATTGTGCCCCCTTGTTCTTGCACATCTCTTCTTCTGAAAGATTCTACCCTCTTGTACCTTGTTAATTCCCTTGAGACACCTGAAAGTTTCTATCATGTCCCCCCTCTCCCTCCTTTCCTCAAGGGTATACATATTAAGCTGCTTTAGTCTCTCCTCATATGTCTTCTGGTGCAGACCTTGCACCATTTTGGTTGCCCTCCTCTGAACAGCCTCCACTCTGTCTATGTCTTTGAGGAGATGGGTTCTCCAGAATTGCACGCAGTACTCCAGATGGGGTCTCACTAACTGTCTGTAGAGACAGATAATAACTTCCTGTTTTTTTACTGTTGATGCCTCTCCCTATGCATCCCAGTATCCCCCCAGCCCTCCTTACTGCCTTCTCACATTGCTTGCCCACCTTTAGGTCATCTGATATAATTACTCCTAGGTCTCTTTTGATTTTTGTTGTTGTTATTAACTCACCCCCCACTGTGTACTCTTCTCCTGGGTTTTTGTTTCCAAGATACATTACCTTGCACTTCTTTGCATTGAATCTGAGCTACCATGTATTTGACCATTCCTCCAACCTTGCCAAGTCCCTTTTCATTCTTTTCACCCCACCTTGTGTATCAACCCTGTTGCAGATCTTTGTGTCATCTGCAAAGAGGCATACCTTTCCTTCCAGGTGCTCTCCAATGTCACTTATGAAGATGCTAAAGAGGACCGGTCCCAGTATCAAACCCTGTGGTACCCCGCTAGTTACCTTCCTTTCTTCACTGTGGACTCTATTTACTATTACCTTTTGCGTCCTGTTGTCCAGCCAGTTTTTCATCCAGACTACCACCTTGGGACCCACTCCAAGGCTGGCTAACTTGTATATTAATCTTTTGTGTGAGACTGTGTCGAATGCCTTGCTAAAATCTAGGTAGGCCATATCCACAGCCCCTCCCTGGTCTACTACTTTGGTCACCCAGTCAAAGAAATGTATTAGGTTCATCTGACATGACCTTCCTGCTATGAAACCATGCTGTCTTGGGTCCTTTGCCCCACTGGCCTCTAGGTACTCAACAATTCTTTCCTTCAGAAGTGATTCCATCATTTTCCCTACCACTGAAGTCAAACTAACTGGTCTGTAGTTTCCTGCCTCTGCCCTGCTCCCACTTTTGTGAAGTGAAATCACATTTGCCCTCCTCCAGTCCTCAGGTACCACTCCATCCTCCCATGATTTGTTAAAGAGTAGTCAGTGGTGTTATTAGTTCTACCTTTAGTTCTTTTAGTATTCTTGGGTGAATCCCATCAGGCCCCATTGCTTTGTCCACCCTCAGTTTCAAGAGTTCTTTCAAAACCACTTTCTTCTGTGAATGGACTGGTATCGACCCCTTATTCAGAGTTTCTCCTTGTTTGGTTTAGGCACCTCCCCTCCTCATCTGTTGTGAATACTGAGCAGAAATATTCGTTCAGTATCCTGCTTTTCACTGTCACCCTCTGCCCACATTCCCTCCCTTTATTAAGTCTCTATCCTCCCTTGGTCTTTTTTGCTCCCTAATGTACCTATAAAGGTTTTATCCCCTTCTTAGCAGAGTTGGCTATCTTTTCCCCAGTTTGTGCCTTTGCTATTCTGACTGCCTTTCCTGCCTCCTTCTGCTTTAACTGATAAAATTCTCTGTCCTGCTCCTTCTGTGTTTCCTTATATTTTCTGAATGCTATCCTTTTCTCCTTAACCGTCCCTGCCACTTCTTTTAAGAACCATAGTGTTTTTTTACTTCGTTTTGTTTTATTGATTTGCTTCACACAAAGGCTTGTTGCCTCTGCGATGGCTGTTTTGATTATTCCCCATTGTTCCTCCACCCCTCCTTCTTGCCAATTTGCTAGTGCTTTTCTAAGGCACTCTCTCATTTTCCCAAAGTCAGCTTTCCTAAAGTCCAATACTCTTGTTTTTGTATGGCTTGACTATGGTTGTGTTTATTGTGAACCACACTGTTTGGTGGTCATTTGTTCCCAGATGGCTACCCACTTCTAAATCTGAGATCCTTTCTCCTTCCCCATTTGAGAGTACCAGGTCTAAGATTGCTCCTCCCCGAGTGGGTTACAACACTAGCTGTCTGAGGCATGCCCCCTGTAGGGCATCAAGAATGACCCTGCTCTTGGATGTGCCTGCAGCAAAGGTACTCCAGTTAACATCTGGCATATTCAGGTCCCCCATCAACAATATCTCCCCTTTTTCTGCCATTTTAAGGATGCCTTCTATCATTTCCTTGTCCATTTCCTCCCCCTGAGATGGGGGTCTGTACACAACCCCCATGTGGATTTTGGTGCCATTTCCTGTCTCCAGGGTGACCCATTAACTTCCTGTTTACTCTTTAGTTCTGTTGCTTTAATCCCTTCCCTTATATAGAGAGCTACTCCTCCTCCTCCTCTTTTTACCCACCCTGTCCCTCCTGTAGACTCTGTATCCTGGTATGTTGACTTCCCACTCATGGTTCTCTGTGTACCATGTTTCAGTGACTGCCACAATATCCAGGCATCCCTCTTCCATTAAGGCCACTAGTTCAGGAAGCTTGTTGCACAGACTACGGGCATTGGTACTCATCACCTTCCATTTATTTTTTATGGCCTTACCCCTTTTAGCCCCATCCCTGTCCTTACTGCCTTTTTCTGCATTTATCCCTGTCCTGCTCCCTACTGACTTCTCTGCCTTGGTGTTTACCTCTCTAACTACTGCGCTTTGCGGGGGGAGGCTGGGATTTCCCTGCTGCTTTTCAGTGTTTCCCCCCCTTGGCTAGTTTAAATGCTTGCCAATGAAGCATTTAAACCTGTCACCTAGGATCCTGGATCCCCCCCGGACAGATGCAGACCATCGCGCCAGTATAAGCGTGCATCCCTCCTTACTGCTTTTATGCAACATGATTATTTCTTTTAAGTTGTGAAATGCCACTTAGCAAATTTATTGATGAATGCCATTTGTTTTACAAATAGGTTATCACAAAATGGCTTCAACAGTGTCAGAATGAAGACTGGCAAATTGGTTGGACGAGGAGACAAAACTTATCTCAATAAGGAGTGACGATTCTATTCAGCATGCTTTAAATGGACAGCATGAAAATAATCATATATTCCAGGACACTGCTGGAAAAATGAATGAGCATGATTATGTAAGAAGTGGAGCTCAGTGTCACATAAGACACTTAAACACTGTTATATATCTGTCAGGACAATAACAAGAGCAGTGGAAGAGATATCAGAAAGAATGCTGATATGCTAAATTTGATGCAGTACTTGGTATTCGTCCTTCATCCCAACCACAGAATGTGACTGCTACTAACAGCGGACGTGGACCTAATAAAACCAGTATGGAAGGCAACTCATTTAAGTGATGATAATTCAGACCATGATAAGTCTTCTACTTCTCTGTGTAGATTATTCAAGTCAGCAATAACCTACAATGGGGTATGGGGTTATAGGCATTTAATCCACGCGTCAGGTGCATAGTGAGGCATGAGGCCACAGGCCGAGTGTCCTCACAGCATCTGAGGCATGGATTAAATGCCTAACCCCATATCCTGGAGTGGGTTATTGCCCTTATAACATGGGTAATGTTTCAAACAAAAAAAATTTTAAAAAGTGTGTTTCCCCTCTTTAAATAGGGAAAATGTGAATGTATCCTACCGAGTTGAAAAGTAGTCCCCACCACTGATGCATATGTCATTGACTCTACGAACATACAAATATGAGAAATATACTTTTGACATCACTTCTGACATGTCTGTTCTTAACATTAATGACAAATGCATGTCTCACTTCCCCTGTCTCTCTCTCCCCACCCTGCACCACCTCTGCTTTTCTGTCTGTCTCTCTCTAACTGCCCCCACCATTTTGTGTGTGTGTGTGTCTCTCTCTCTCTCCCTGCGATGAGGACACTGTGCTATTACAAGGCTCACAGGGAAAATGACACTTTTGGATTCTCAACATGTGCCCATCACTGTCTCTTTGTGTCTTGGTGTGGGTGGGTGTGCTGCTCCCTTACAGGTTTTAGCACAGAGGCTACTCCCAATGTCATAAAGTGCACTACACAGAACGGTGCAGTTCAGCTACCCTGCGGTGACATGCAACAGTCCATAACACTGAAAGACAGAAACAGTGAGGATGTTCTGATCTTG
This sequence comes from Neoceratodus forsteri, assembly GCA_016271365.2. Classification (NCBI taxonomy): domain Eukaryota; kingdom Metazoa; phylum Chordata; order Ceratodontiformes; family Ceratodontidae; genus Neoceratodus; species Neoceratodus forsteri. The sequence continues at coordinate 1,277,129,166 of CM057456.1, forward strand.
GTGTCACTCTCTCTCTGAGCTATCATGTACGGGTGGTTGTGGAAGGGGACTGCGGCAACAAGTTTCAGGTGTCTCTGTCTGTCTCTGTGTCATGTGGTGGTCAGGATCCACTGTCTGCTAGGCACTTTCACGAGACACTGCATTTCCCCTGCCATGCTGCTACACTCTCTCCATCAAGATGACATGTGCCAAATGAAAAGTAAACACTCAGCATACTTTTACAATGTTACAACACATCATCAGGGGTGGGGGAGTGGGGGGGGGATTGTAGGCACCAGACAACAGCACAGGAAAGACTGAGCCCTATATTTTGGTTTATTGAGTTCAACATTGGTGACTGGGAGAGGCACGCTGAGTCGATGCTCATTTCCAGGTGCGAGCTGGGGGATAGGGTATCAAAAAAGATAGCTGCTTACCCACAGGTCACACTCCCTGGTCTCCTGGTCACTGTCTCCCTGTTCTACTGCCCATATCTCCCACTCTGCTGAATTTCACTGTCTGTCTCAGGTACTGGGAAGGGGGGGCCTGTAAGTCTGCTGGACTCTGACATTATCGGGTGCATGTGGGGGAGTGGTTACAGCTGTCACTACTGAGCCACAGGGAGTTTCGGACGTTAGGCGGGATATTTACAGCGACACAGTGCCCTGTAATAACATAGGTTAGGAAAATAAATACATGCAACTGGTGAAACACCATCAGCTGACTGTGGACTACATGTAAAAACTTACTGATGGCTCCCCATTATCCCCGATACCCACGGTGGAGCACTCTCTCACTTCACCATTATTTTAAATGGCTGCCTTTCACTTCTCATTTTCCCTGTACATAACGAGTGCTGCACTGCCCCAGGATATCGACTCAGGGAGCACCACAACTACTGTGCATATATAGGCATTTAAATCCATGTTCACCTGATGGTGTTTCACCAATTGCATGTCTTTGTTTTCCTAACCCATGTTATAAGTTTGGATATACTGAGTGTTTAAGGGGAGATGTTGTTTGTTGCTATGAAATGGGTCCATGAGAATGAATTCATTTTTTTTTTGTTTGTTTTACTTAAACTAATACTAAAACAATTCCAGATTTGGCTTGCTCTACGGGCACAGAAATGCCTTCCTCCCTGTAGTAAAGCAACAACTCGTCATGTGCTACATACTAAGTCTCACTGATTACAGTCTGGTGGTCTATGGTGCTGCCTGTGAAAGAAAGCTTACCAGGGTCAGAAGCCTTATGAACATGGCTTGCTGTTATGCCCTCAATCTAAAGTGAGACTCCCACAAGTGCACTTTGTATACTAACTTGGGCTGGCTGAACCTCGATTCCCGACTGCAATATAATACACTAGTCATGGGCAAAAAAGCCTTGCTTGGCCTGTTATCCCCTGGGGTGTTGTCCCTCCTGAGACCTGTTGACTCCGGGTATCCCACTAGAGGTGTTCAACATAACGCACTGGTGCTCCCATGTAGAAAAACCTCCCATGGGCAGGCCTGTTTCTCCTTTAGTTTCCCAGAACTATGGAACTCCCTTACCCCATCCCTTAAAGTCACAAACTCCCTAGCCAACTTTAAATCACACCTCTGGGCCTCCCTTGCCCCTCCTCACCCATGTGCTCATTACCGCTGACTTGCCCCCACCCCCCTTAACTACCCTTGATCTCTGCACCCAATGAGTATTACACATTCCCACCCTGTATTTTACACTCTCTTTTTTTTATCCTGCCTCTTAATGTAGCTCCACTCAACTCATGCCAATGTAACTGTGTTTTCTTCTTTTCTTTTACTGTACTGAATTACATTGTAACCTGTACAATACTCTTGTAATTAAGTTACACATTTCTGTTTTCACTACTTTGTATGACTCTAGACCCTTTGAAAATAGGCCCGGCCTAAAGGGTCTTATGTGCAATATATAACTAACTAAATAAATAAATAATACTAGAGGCATATGACATGCTTCTTAGCCCATAGAGTGTAATTAACTGACCATGATCCAAACTGCTGCGTGCGTATTCATTATTGGTACATTAATGGTTAGGGAATTTTATGCATTGTGATTGGTTAAGACATACCACATGCCATGCCATTATGGGCACATATTGTGCCAAATTATTCTTCTTGTGCCAACCAGGATGCAGCACAGCCAGAGATCCATGCCTGCCAGAAAGTTTTGAAACTAACCTTTTTGACAGTAGAGTTAGTACTGTAAAAACAGTGACCACACAGGACTTGCCCCAACAATTTAAAATAAAATGTTCCCACTTGACCAAAACTCCCAACCTCTGCAATAAAATATGACTGGCCAAATTCAAGTTGCAGACTAAAAGCAGAATCTGACATTCATTGTGATCCTGTTAGCAAAAGTCTGTTGCAGGCTGCTGATTCACAGCTCTCCTGCATATTTTCATCACTGCAGTTCCACACCATGCCCACTCCCCACTGCACAGCTGCCTGTTCCAGGAGTGCACTGTCTGTGGTTCTTAGCAGCCACCCCCACTGCACAGACCATGACCGGGAGTGGTAAAGTAAAGCTACTCTCCTCATTGGTGGCTTCCCTTTCAAAGACACACCCACTCTGCAAGAGGCACTGAAAAAAAAGCGACTGCACCACGATGACTGCAAAAGAAAATGCTTACTTCCTGTAAAAAACACAGTAGCTGTGAAAGTGCATAAAAACACATCCTGACAATAATATAATTAAACAATGAAAAAAAAGTGTAGTGGGTATTTGTGTGTGTGTATGAAGTGGTGGTGGGCAGACAGATACAGACCACCACCCTCTACTAGCTCAATCAACCACGTCTTACATGACAACTACTGTACATGAACAAGGACTATGTTTCTATTTTTTTTAGTATTTTAAATATTACCTTTACTTTTACATTTATAGTTTTGCATGTGAATTTTTTTTTGGGAGGGGCATTTTATAAGTGGAATAAGACACTTTGATGTGTGGTTTATTTACTGATAAAAGCACTTCCCAGGTGCTAAAGACACTCGGCCCAAGTGCTTCATTATGCAGCTGCAGCATGCTCTGATCAGCCCATAAACCACTCCACATAATGTATTATTCCTTTAGTATGAAACAGGTAGAATAAATGCTGACTCCTGGTTGGCTAAGAGGTACTTTCAGCCAGGTTACTATCCCATCACAACAGCCAGGTTGAAAGTAACTCTAGAAAATGTTTAAACAATACATCCAATTGACTAAACAGGGCCCATTTCATAATTGCAATAAGACATTACAGGGGGTGCATTACATATAGAATAATGCATGGGGAGTGTGGTTTATGAGGATTTTATGCACACCCGAGGTGTGTGATGCCCCATAAACCCTGAGGGTGAAGCCCGAGGGGTTTATATGGGCATCGAACACAAAGAGTGTGCATAAAATCAAGTTTTGCACACTTCCTCCATGTTTTATTTTTTATATTTACTGGTCTTAGTAAGTTGAGACAGATGGTAACTGAGCTGCTCATGATATCAAGAGCGCAGTTTCCTTGCATGGAGCAGTGTTTTAGCAGTTTGTCTAATAAATGTTGCACTTATCTGAAGGGAGCTTTTCATTTTTTTCTTTTCATGTGAGGAGTGTCTCTTTTTTTTCCTTCCAAATTCTATTTATTCGCCTACCTTCCGGGGCATCTCTCGGGCTGTTCTCACTCAACCTGCAGACCCTAACCACCTGCCTGAACCACTCTCCCCGACAGTAGCATCTGTGTCAAGACCCTTGACTCTCCTGGGCCCCCTTGAGAGGTCGAGGATCCCCAGGGGATAGAGTTGGGGATTGTGGCTGGCGATGGGCGTGTGGATCCTCAGTCCCTGGAGGTCGCCATTGCCTTACCTGGCCGGTAGTTTTTATTTTCTTACTTTCCTCACCTAGGCTTGGACGTGCAATGCATCCAGCACAGGCACGCATGCTCCCGTACGTGCCTGCAGGATCACCGCTGCAGCCAATCCTGTGGTTGCTAGACCTCAGGCTTGCTGTGCCTCCGACTGCTGCCAGGAGCCACCAGAGCCCGAGATCAGGACGCCCCTCTCTCCCATGACAGGAGAGCAATCTTCCTGATGCTCAATCCTGTCCTCCCCCTGCTGACCCCTGACGGCCCGAGCTCACTTCCGAATCTGGGTCGCCGGCATGGTGCAAGGTGTGGCATCCAGCTCAACCCTCAGTGCCACTGGGCCATATGTGAGGAGTGTCTTGTAGGTTGTGTTGTCGGCGATCCTGTGTCACTACCAGGAGATGATCTGGTGCATCTGGGTGCTTGGTTGATATGAACGTAAGGAAGGGAGATACAAGTTTGGAGGTGTAAAATGTGAATTTGTTGCCATCTCTATTTAAATATATGTCACTTTTTTTTATTTACTTGTTGCTCGGTTTGTGCTTTTTATTTGTACCCATTAAGAAGCTTGTCTATTGCGCTGGCAGTTTTAAGAGGTAGCGCAAGCAGATATTTGGCATGAGGACAGCTTCTCAGACGGCTTTGAGAGGTGCTGGCGAGGCTTTTACTCTGCCCGTGGTTTACGGAGTTCCATAAACCACATATGTGGTTTACGGAGCTGTTGGGCACTCACTGGCAGTGATTTATGACCATTGACCAGTAAATATAGTGGGTTAATGGCGCTTCTGGGTAGTGGAAACACTTAGTTTTTCCGTGGACCTTTCAACCCACCCGAGGTGGGCTGTTATCACACCACAGTGCACTTCTTGCCATGCCTTACTGCTTAAATCATGTTTCATAAATATTTAAAAAATAAATATTTTTTTATTTAATTGTGGATCACATACACATGGTTGCACCTACTCCCATCATACATTTCACAGTCACTCACCATTCCTGTATCACATGGTCCCCTCTCTGGTGTTGCTGGAGCTCATCCATAAACAGTTATATTGCGTGCACCATGCTGACACTTGGGGTATGAAAAGTCTCTTGAGATGTGGTGGCTATTATAGAGGAAGAAGTCTGACTAGCTGTGGCTGCCCGCAGTGCTGTGCATATGTACATGCTGATGTCAGCTGTTGCTGCCTATATTGAGTAGTGGATAAATACCTCTGGCACAGACAAATGTAGAGGTGGTTGAGGTGATCAATTCAGTCACCCAACCAGAATCCCATTTATGACCCTTAAAAGGACACTGTCAACCCTCTTGGTCCTGAAAGTGTTGAGACTGGTCACATTCTGTAGAGACTGGTGATGTTACTGGTAGTTTGATTCTTTTTAAAAGTGAAAAACAGATGGTCCACCACACTGGTGTCATCACACAAAAAATGTTTGTGTACAGTCCTTGATTAACTCCCACTGCATCTTTCCTGGACTTGAGAACACCCCCAACACAGTTTAGACACTCAAGATACAGTGAGAGGATACTGCGTCATGAGTGGCTGCACTGTTTGGGGGTGTTCCTAATGTTAAGGAAATATGCAATAAGAGTAGATCAAGGATTTGAAACAAAACAAGGTTTGGTATTATTACACCATTAGCATGCATTTCAGTCCCACCTAGAAAGGAAGGAGATAAAATAACCAGCAGCATCATTTACTTTCAAAGAAGATAAGTAATTGGAATATGTGGGTTTTCAACTAGAAATAACAGGGTGTAAAAAGGGTTGACAGTGCCCCTTTAACACCCCAGACCTGTTCCAAAACCCATGTACCTGCTGTGTAGATCTGCTTACTTTTTTTTTTTTTTTAATTTATACTTTATGGCTCCTCTGTGTAGCTGATGGGTTGCTCTGGCCCTCCCTTGGAGGGACTCGTACTCAGACCCCAATGTATCGGGTCATAATGGGCCCTGTTGACTCCTGGTCATTTTTCCCTCTTTTCTCCCCGGGCACCTGAACCGTGCAATGGGCAACGCAGCTGCCACCACCTACAAGGAAGCAGCCATACACCCTGGACAGGTGCCCTTCCCTGGTCTGGGTGACACACCTGTGCTGACGCCCAGCCACTGCTGGGTGTCAGTCTACAGTATGCCACACCGTCCTCCCCGAGGAAGGAGAGCTGTCTATGGATGCTCAATCCTTCCTCCCCCAGCCGACCAACTGAGCCTGCTCCTGAACCCGGGTTGCCGGCATGGTGCGAGGTGCGGTGTCCTGCGCCTCAACCCTCAGTGCCACTGGGCCAGCCCGCTTACTTTTTTTTCAAATTACTATGCACATATGTTACTAATACTAGAAAATTCTCTTATCTTTCTAGATAATAGCATCAACAATGAAACATCTATCCCCCTCCAAACCATCAACTGTTCAAAGCAGGAAACAAAAGTTAAACAAAGCAGACCTTGCAATGAGGCCCATGACCGAGGAAATTCTTAACCATTTTCAAAAATCAGATGAACGTATCTGTTCAACGGAAAAGGAGGGAATGGAAATGTTTGTTCAATTAGAGAAAACTCGAATGGAGCAAGAAAAGAACATGATAGAATTGTTGACTACTCTTAAACAGGAGAACAGCAGTGCACAACAGTTGAGGCACAATACTGTCTCAAATATTGCTCAGAGCTCTCAGCACTTATTTCCATCTTTCCAATGGGATCAACATTATCAGTCTCAGTCTTATTACAATTTCTAACCTACTGTATGCATAGAAAGTTACCCATGCTGGGATATACATGCCCCCATGTATGTAAAAGATTAACGGTGCCAACCATGTTAGAATATACTTCTGCACCATGCAGATAAGAGATCCATCAAGCATACATGACTTTAGCAAGGCATTTGACACAGTACCACACAAAAGATTAATAAACAAGCTAGCCAGCCTGGGAGTGGGTCCTAGGGTGGTAGCCTGGGTAACAAATTGGCTGGACAACAGGACGCAGAGGGTAATAGTAAATGGAGCAAACACTGGAGAAAGGGAAGTTACTAGTGGGGTACTGCAGGGTTCAGTACTGGGACCAATCCCTTTTAATGTCTTTATAGAACACATTGCAGAGGGTCTGGAAGGAAAAGTATGCCTCTTTGTAGATGACACAAAAATCTGCAACAGGGTTGATACACAAGGAGGGGTGGAAAGGATGAGAAGGGACTTGGCATGGTTAGAGCAACGGTCAATGGTATGGAAGCTTAATTTCAATGCAAAAAAGTGCAAAGTAATGTACCTGGGAAACAAAAACCCAAGGGAAGAATACACAATGGGGAGTGGGGGGGATACTAACAACAACAAAAATGGAAAGGGACCTAGGGGTAATCATATCAGATGACCTAAAGGTAGGCAAGCAATGTGAGAAGGCAGAAAGGAGGGCTGGGGGATTCTGGGATGCATAGGGAGAGGCATCACCAGTAGAAAGCAGGAAGTTGTTATTCCTCTGTACAGACAGTTGGTGAGACCCCATCTGGAGTACTGTGTGCAGTTCTGGAGACCCCATCTCCGCAAGGACATAGACAGGATGGAGGTAGTCCAGATGAGGGCAACTAAAATGGTGCAGGGTCTGCACCCGAAGCCATATGAAGGCAGACTAAAAGAGCTTAACATGTTTACCCTTGAGGAAAGGAGGGAGAGGGGGGACATGATAGAAACTTTCAAGTACCTCAAGGGAATCAACAAAGTCCAAGAGGGTAGCATATTTCAGAAAAAGAGATGCACAAGAAAAAGGGGGCACAATTTGAAGATAGAGGGGGGATGGCTCAGGGGCAACATGAGGAAGTATTTTTTCACAGAGAGTGTGGTGGATGCATGGAACAGCCTTCCTGAGGAGGTTGTGGGGTCAAAAACAGTGGGGGAATTCAAGAATGCATGGGACCGACATCAGGCAATTATAGTGGGGGGTAGGAGGAAGTAGGCTGCTAGTTACCTAGGATCTGCAGCTTATCCAATAGGTAGGGAAATAGGCAGACTAGGTGGGCCAAGCAGTCCTTATCTGCCATCTAAGTCTATCTTTCTATGCTTGTATGTAGTAATATAGTCAGTGGTTTTGGCAGTTCTCAACAACCTCTGTCAGAGAGCTGTTTAACCCTGCCCACTCTCCCCTGCCCTATAACAGCACAAGCCCCACCAGATCTCCAACACATACAGAGGTATCTAGTTCTGAATAATACTACAGTATAAGTGTAACCCTCCTACCAAATTGGGGACTAGTAACACTGCTGACCTGTGAGACAGAATCGCTGTGAGACAGGCACCAGCAGCTATTTTGCAGTGTGTGTTTTATTTGTGTTTTGTTTTAGCAGTAAATGGAAATTGCAGCGAATTACTTGTAACACAGGGGAATTCTCTGATACATGCCAGCAGACAGGAAGGGGAGGATATCTGTAGTTCGGAGAGGTGTTTTCCTGAACTACAGCTCCTGTAAATAGAGGCCTTTTTGGTCCTGAGCGAACAACTAGTATTCTTAGGCTCATATTAGGGGCTTGCAGTACCGTGAAACCAATAAATGTGCTATACCTTCATTGATCGTACCAGATGTGTCTGACATATAAATGTGCTGGATATACCAAACATATAAATGTGCTGGATGTACCAAACATATAAATGTGCTGAATATACCAAACATATAAATGTGTTGGATATACCAAACATATAAATGTGCTGGATATTCAGAAATACAGATTAGAACCAAACTGTGTAACTGGCTGGTTGCACCTGACCAGGGTTTTCGACTGCAACATGCAGGGCAATTCCTGCATACCCCAAAGAGACTGTAAATAGTTCAAATATCTAATTTTCAGAATTTAGATGCTACTCTATTGAATCAAGCTGGCCAACATACAGCTGCAACGTCTTCCTGGCCTGTAACATTGCAGGAACTTTAAAGTACTGGGTACCCAGGGTTAAATGTGTGGAAATGGGGTCTCATTCTAAATTCTGGGGACTGGTACCAGTTGTGGGAAATAACGTGGTGTGTCATTTGATTCTATGCAGTTTAGACAGTCAGGGCTCTGGATATCAATGTTGGTGTAATGTTGATGTCTTTCTAATTTATAACAGGTATCTACCCAGTTGGAGGGTTTTTCACTAGCACCAAACCAAACCAGACCCAATCTGATGTAAATACTGTACATAATGATAATAATAGTATTGCATAACCTCTACTCCAGTTTCCCCATTCCTAAGCCCTAAGCCTCCTCTAAATAAATTGTTATTGTTGTTTGCAAATTATGGTGTTGTGAGCATATTATTAGAGAGCGTTATTAAATGGTAAAATGTCTGAAATGTGGGGAAATGTCTGTCGGGTCCAGTGTTGGGGTGGCTAATGGTCATAGTGGGTGGTATGACATCCCAGGGAGTTGTACCAGATAAGAGCTAGCCCACTTAAAGGCTAAACCCTGGGTGGAGGCACTGCGCAAATTGTAATCTCGTGGAAAGAACCAGTTTTAAATTAATCTTGGGAACCCAGGCCCCTCAACCTGCATCCTCGGTAGTAGGCAGGGGTAATAGCCCTTGGAGTAGCGCCACCTAGGGGTTACATAAGTAAAGTATGTAATGCAGAGCAGTGTCTTGCCAATACAGTTCCTAATACAGTACAGCTAATTTATTTATTGAAATTTGGTAACCGGGTGAGCCCACCAGAACCAGAGATCCCTTTTTCAGGGGCAACCCTCAGTTAATCACACGCATGAAATCATACAGTGAGCAGGAACATGGAATACAATACTTTATACAGCACGGGTTTAAAATACATACAATTTACAAACTGCGGATAAAATACATATCATTTACAAACAGAGGATGGAGATATGGTGTCCCTGATGTTAATTACAGTGGCCCTCACACATATACAGCCATACTGTTTTAGGGCTGTACTGACAGCATACTGCTCTTCCATATACATTACAAAGCTTGCCAACATGCTGGTGAACATGAGATTACTATGCTGCCTTTCCAACAGGCCCCCTCATTGCAACTTACCACAGCTTATTTTCTCTTTTTGTTCAGTTCAGTGCCATGGTTAGCTTCCATGGTAAGGTTAGGGGTCATGGCCACCCCCCTTCCAAAAGAATGCTTGTGGTCCACCCATGAGAGAGAACTCGGCTGAGGTTGGGGGTCAGCTGGATACACTGGGGTGTCTTGGCCCTGGTGCCAGGGCCCATTTTTTCAGATTTCTCCCTACCCCCGGTCCAGAGGCAGTATATAAGGAACAGCTATGACATGAGCAGATTGAGCATGTCAGATAACTGAATTTATAAAATGGGTAGAGACAGTAACAGAATGTGATTTGCTGACAACTCTTACATAGATACTGACTGCAGATAAAGGCCTATGGCCCACTCAGTCTGCCCATTTGAGCTCGTAAGATCACTTTAAGTTTGTCTAGAAGTCTGTTGCCCCTTACCCCTGACCTCCAGGATTCCCTTATACCCTTGCCAGCCATACCATAGTAAATAATAAGTTCTCAAAAATGGCAACTGCCTTGCGAACAGTATCAATGTGCCACTGTGGTTTCAGAACTCCAAATGTGCCATGCTGGATGCCGCTTAGAAAAAGTCAGAAATGGCCGTGGCAACGGAGTGAAATTGTGAGCTGCAAAAGTAGTTACAGTGACAACACTTTAAAAAGTGTTGCTTTAGCTTTCAAATCCTCTCACTATCCCTCCCGAGCTGCTCCCTTCCCCATCTTACCTGTAGTTATTACGGAGTCTCTGAACTCCCTGCAGAGCCGCACCTAGAGTTAGACCGGCAGGAGTTTTATGAAAGTCGCTACAACAGATGGTAGCATGCTGCCAGTAAGACCAAAAGAAAATCATGGTCTTATCAGCGGCCTGACATAGAAACTCACAGCTCTCTTCAGCACCCCTAGTGACAGCAATGCAATGTCCCTAGTGACAAGAATTGATTTAACAGCATCCTTAGCAATTTAGATCCAGAAGCAAATGATTTGATACCTTTTATTGGACCAACATAGATGTAACAAAAAGAACAAAGTGCTTTAGTTTTCGGAACAATCCAGTCCTTCCTCAGAAGCAATACAACAAAGACTAAATCTATATGTCAGCATGGAAGACTAGAAGTCTGTTGCCCCTTACCGGACTTCACTGCAAAATATGGCAGTTACATAACATTGAGAAGAAACTGGCACAGCTAGACAGTGACATGTATCTTAGCAATTTAGGACATGCGGAGGGACTATTTCACATGAAACCAGGTTTTTTTATTTTATTTATTTTAAAAAAAGAAAAGTTACAGTTTTTCAACATATTCCCATTTTATAAGCGCAATAACACACTCCGGGGTGTGATGTATTCTGGATAAATGCACTTCTAGGGGCAGTAAGGCACTCTGTCTGTGGCGTCGTGCCTCTCTACGTCCCAGGTGTGTTTATTCAAAATAAACCACACCCCGTCATGTGTTATGTGTTATTGCAAACTTGGAGCTTCACTGTTACTTCTCAGTTACTGAAACAGTTCATATTCTTTGAATGTATATAATTTTATACCATAGTGCAAGTCAAATCATTGTGATTTAATGACATCTGATAATCTGTAATTCATAAATGATATAGTATTGATCGTTTTGAGTGTTAACAGCAATATTATCAATACAAGATAGATAAATGAATATGTATACTCAGTATATCAAAACAAAACAATAAAAACGCACCTCAATATTGAAAGCTGGGCAGTAGCACAGCCATTTGCCCTTAACTTGCACTTGCCCAGCTCTGGAGACATTCAGATGGATAATGCTCTGTGACAGAGAGGCACTATCCGACTGTATATTGTTCCATGCAGGCGCAGTGCTCAGTGGATCTGCAAAGCACTAACACAGACCTGGGCTACATATGGCCTATAAGAGATAGCGCTGCCAGAAGGAGGATAGCACCAGGTTCCCTGTGGGCCATATTCAGACTCAGCATGCAGATGAGCCCACTGGGCATGCGGGATGCTACGTGACCATCTGCATTCCCATTATGGGCTTGTTTACATGTGACACAGCAACCCCCTCAGCACCCCCATCACTGGAAAAAGAAAACCCTGATGGCATAGTGGTCCCCTAACCCCACCAATTGCCTGGCAAGTATTTGTTGAGCAAGCCCTGCTGGTCCAGTGGTTCCACCCACTCCCTGATTGCCTGGTACCTATGTGTTTAGAAAGCCCTTGTGGTCTAATGGTCCCCCCCTCATCCATCAAGAACCCCTGACCTGCACCCCCCTCGCCGCAAGTGCTGATTAAATGAAAGTCACAGAGCACAATCACATGTACCGGGTGATTGGGGGTGGGGGGAACCACTATGCCACCAGGTCAGATTTCAATCACATCTACTGGGTGATCAGCGGTGGAGTGCAGCTTGGCACAGGTGCAGCGGCTGCAGTACAGCAGTCCTGCCTTCTGGGGATGGTGGAGCGAGCTTAGTGCCAGGTACAGAGGGGGCATACAACATACTAAACATAAAAACAAGCTCTATCTTTCAAACCCTTTTTATAATAATTATTATATAAAATTAAAAAAACATTCCCTGAACACTCCCATTTCCAGGGCAGCTGTACATGAGAAACTCTTTATAGAATAAATGTCTCACATGCAGGGAGAAGGAACATCCTGATTGTTGGTGAGTGCTGTATTTATCTATAATGTTGCAAATAGTACAATTATATGTATATGCATTATATAATGTTTACACGTGATTTATACTTGTCAATCAGATTACTCTTAAATGCAAACAGATGTCATTTAGTGTTCTGAAAAAACAAGTTAGTCACCTGTAACTGTAGTTCTAGGCGCAGTATATGGTATTCATGCACTCTTCTGGTAGAATTCCTTTCCCCTTGAAATCTGGCTGGAAAGTCTTCAAGCTGGCTCCTCCCACCCACCCAGGTGGTATCCTCCTCGGCACCACCCCGTGATGTCAGTTTGCCACTTGCCAGGGGAGGTCAGGTGGGTTGTGTGCATGTACACCATATAACACTCCTAGAACTACCATTACAGATGAGTAACTTGTTTTTCTAGGGGTGTGGATAAGGTGTAAAATCCACACTTCTGGCAGACTCCTAGCAGTTCTCTGGGAGGAGGGGTCAAGATTCACACCCCCTATTTAGGGAACAGAGATTGGAGAACTGAGGCCCCCAAACCAGCATCCCGGTGTGACTACAGGTTGATGTGGTAATGGAAGATAAAGGTATATACTGATTTCCATGTAGCAGCCCTGAAGATCTCCTGGATAGGGACATCCCTGGAAGCAGTCACCAAGGCAGCGGTATGTCTGGTGGAATGAGCCCTAAGCCCTATGGGAGGCGCCCTACCAGCCAGCCTATAGCAGAGGTCAATGCAGGAGACTATCCACCTACCAATCATCCACTTTGCCGCTGGTCTGCCAGGTGCAGCTTCAGCATGACAAAAAGCTGGTGAACCCCTTCCCGAATTCCAGATGTGCGCTCCTTCTAGTAGGCAAGTGCGCACCGCAGGTCCAGAGTATGAAGCGTGTGCTCGGCTTCTGAGGCATGATTGGTGAAGTACACCGGAACATTGATCACCTGGTTAAGGTGAAACTCCAAGACAACCTTTGGAAGGAACTTTGGGTTGGGGTGAAGGACAACCTTGTCCCTGTGGAAGACCAGGAAAGGAGACTCCACCGAGAGTGCCTCTAGCTCACTGATCCTTCTGACTAATGTGAGGGCCACCAAGAAGGCAGTCTTCCATGACAGGTGTGACATCTGACACACCTGTGCAAAGGTTCAAATGGCTTGCCCATGAGCACTGCCAACACCAGCAACAAGTCCCATGGTGGTGCTGGGTCACATGCTGGAGTTGAAATGTGGTCAAGGCCCTCAAAGAAGCACCCAACCCCCTTCCCCTGTGCCACAGTCAGCATACCAGCCCATGTCCAGTATGCAGAGATGGTTGCCAGGTGCACCTTGAGGGTCGTCGACTGAAGACCCAACTGAAAAAGGAACCACAAGTAATTGAGGATGCGAGCCATAGGACAGGAAAGAGGGTCAAGCTCCTTGCCCTGGCACCAAATGGGGAATCTCTTTCATTTGAAGGCATAACATCGACGAGTTGACTCCTTTTGAGAGGCCTCAACTACATGGAGGACCTCATCGGAGAGACCCAGAGCCTGGAACTCTAGCCACTCAGGAACCAGGCTGTCAGGTGCAGGGATTGAAGATCCGAGTGGAGGATCTTCCCCTAAGAGCATGAAAGGAGGTCCAGGTGAAGTGACAGATGTCACGGAGGCCTACTGCTGAGACTGAGGAGATTAGAGTGCCAGAACTGGCATGGCCAGTCTGGAGTCACCAGAATTATCTGTACCTTGTCCCTCCGAGCTTTGATCAGGACCTTGTGGATCAGAGGAATGGGAGGAAAGGCATAAAGGAGGCCTGGGGTCCAGGGCTTCGCTAAGGCATCCTCCTGCAGTGCACCCCGCTAAGGGGGGTGGGCACAAAACAGCCTCAGCTTGGGGTTCTCCTGGGAGGCAAACAGATCCACCTGAGGGGTGCCCCACTGACAGAACAGATGGTCTACTAGCTCCTGATGAAGGGACCACTCATGAGACACCTCGCCCACTTGGCTGAGGGCATCCGCCAGCTGACTGGACACTCTGGCCACATGAATGGCCAGCAGGCCAGCCTTGAGGCTGAGCACAAGAGTCCAGATGTGGAGAGCTTCCCTGCACAAAGGTAGGGAGTGTGCCCTGCCCTACTTGTTGAGGTAGTACATGGTCATCATGATGTCTGCCTGGATCTGGATGACCTGACCCTGGAGATGTGGAGTGAAGGCAGTCTGGGCCAGGCGAACAGCCTAAAGCTCCAGCAGGTTGATGTCACATTGGGACTCCTCGGGGGAATCAGAGGCTGTGGACCCTGTGTTCCCCCAGGTGGGCATCCCAGCATGGCAGACAAATGAGACTCATTCCTGTAGCTGTTCTGGGACCAACCACCACTTGAGGGCATCCCACATCTGCTAGGTCATTATGACTGGCTGGTCGAGGTGGCCCTGGTGTGAAGACCACTGATGGGCCAGCCCCCACTGCAGAGGGTGCATTCTTCAGTGGACTCAATGGACCACGCTAGTGCAGGTGGCCATGTAGTCCAGGAGGTGCCAGAAGTCACTGGCAGGGCACAACTGCACAAACCCAAAATGATCGGGCAAAGGAGGAAAGATCCTCCAACCTGTCTGCCGGGAGCCGGGCTCTGGCTCTGCAAGAGTTGAGCTCCACCCTGATGAAGTGAGTTACATGTGAGGAGATGAGTTCTGACTTGGCCTCATTGACAAGGAGGCCAAGGCTTAAGCAGGTCTGAAGGGTCCGGTCCCTGGACCGCTCCACCTCCACCCTGGAGGGTTCTGCAATCAGTCAATCATCCAGGTACGGGTACACCCCGACCCCTTGGTGCCTCTGGAAGGCTTCCACCACTGCAATGCATTTGGTGAAGACCCTGGAGCTGAGGAGAGGCCAATGGGCATGGCTTGGAACTGGTAAAGGGTCCCCTTCACATGGAACTGAAGGAATCATCAGTGGGAGGAATGGACAGGGACATGAAAGAAGGTGTCCTGAAGGTCCAGGGAGCAGAACCACATGTCCTGCTCCAGGGATGGAATGATCTAGTTCAGAGTGACCATTTTGAAGGTACGCAACCACAGAAACTTGTTCAGATGGTGCAGCTGTAAGATGGAGCATCAGCACCCCGTCCATTTTGGAACCAGAAAATATCTGGAGATGAACCATGGATGAGCAGGTGAGTCTGGGACATGAACCACCACCTCCTTCTGGAGGAGCTAGGTGATGTCCCCCCCTTAGGGCAGACAACATATCTGCGGATACCACATCCTCCTGAGGGGCACGGGCTCAATTGGGCAGAAGAGCCTCAAACTCCAGAAGCAAGCCCTGACTGAAACACTTCTAGCACCCATTTGTCCGTGGTAACATAGGACCAGGTGGAAAGAAAGCGGTGGAGTGAGTCAGCCCCCCATGGAGGATCCAAATGAGACAGGACAGGCAGGGAGGGAGCACCCCCCGACCCATCACTGGGCAGACTTGGAGGTGGAGGCATGGCCAGCTGAGGTCATGGCTGGGCCTCAACCTGCAAGCTTCTGGATCACGGAAGTGACAGACTTATGTCTGGGATGCCAAGCCTGCTGGTGTCCATCCAGGGGCTGGGGCTGCTTGGCCGTAGGGGCAGTGTGGGGCTGAAAGGACTTCTTCTGGGGTTTAGAGCTCTTAATGTCCTTTTGGCCTGAGGTAATGAAGTCCAGGGTGGCACTGGACTTCTCAATACGGGTGAAATGACCATCCATCCCAGCCCAAAATAGTCAGTGCCCAGGAAGGGGACATCCTCTAATTTGTGCTGGGTATCTGACGTGAAGGTCGAGATCCTTGGCCAAGCCCTGTGGAGCATAGCCACAGCCATGGCCATGGACCCTGGCACAGGAGTCATCAATGTCCATGGCAATCTGAAGCTGCTGTTTAGTCACAGCATAGACTTGGTCCTGGACTTGCTTGACCATCATCTGAAGGTCAGCCGGCCACCGAGGGAACATCTGGTCAAAGGTGCCCAATAAGGCATGTGTAAAGTGGGTCATCATTAAGGCTGAACTAGCCTGCCTAAGGCGGAGAGATGAAGTCGCATAAACTTTCTTGCCCAAACCAATACATTTCTTGGATTCCTTATCGGGGACTTGTCAACATCCTTAACATTGCCTGTCTGTCTGAACACAGAATCAGTGACGAAGACTTCAACCGAGGGGTGATCAGTAAACCAAGAGAGGGCACCAGTAGGAACTACATACTTACAGGCCATACAGGCTGATGGCATAGGGCAGAAGGCTGGGTGCTGACAGAGCTCCAATGGAGGCCAAAGAATGGCATCAGCCACTGGGAAGGTGACCCCAGGGGAGTTGTCCTGATCAAGGATTTTGGTGAAGGGATACTTAGCCCATTTCTGTACAGTCTCCAATTGGATCCCCGTAGCCTCAAAAATCAGGCAGAGCATGGCCCCAATGGAAGTAGTATCATGGTCCACCGAAAAATTCTCCCCTGACTCCAGGTCGACAGGTCAGGAATGCATGGAGGAAGCCTCAAATTCTGAGGATTCATTGAAGACCAGCCAACCCCCCCCCCACGAGTCCCCGCTAGTTCTGTGGGGCTTGTCAGTCTGAGTGACCATAACCGACAGCCATCGAGGAAACCCGAGAGCAGTACGGGCATCCTTGGAAGGAGGATCATCCTTCGGCTGAAGCGATGGCAGTTCCACCTGAATAGGAAGAGAGTCCGGAAGCGGGCAAGTCAGTTCAGGCCAGGGAGGCGGCACCCAAGGGAGCGTCGGGGAGGGAGCCAGCACCGGCTTAGGCTCAGCACCCAAAAGGAGCTGCTGACACATGAGCTTCTTGTAGCACAGTCGCAACTTGAGGTGGAGTCGCTCCTTCTCCAAAGAGGAAGAATAGCTGCAACGCCACTTTCCTGAGTGTCAAGAGTGAGACCGGGGACTCTGGCAAGGGCTGCTTGACCTCAACCACTAGTGGACCAGGTAGTGAGGAGAGGCAGGAACCAGTGAGGCATGCTTGGGGTCCCCTGGAAGCACGGCATCCTGAGGGTTAGGGAAGCATCTACCTCATCCGCGACAACGGGTCTACCGGGTCAAGGAAAATCTCCACAGCCTGGTTGGCCCACATCTCAGCTGACCAGCTCAACAAGGACACCATGGGGCCAGCGGCCTGGACTGAATCATTGGCCAAAGCCTAGTTGTCAATGAAGATCGATGAAGCAGGAGTGCGGGAATCCAAGGCTGAGAGCACTTGCAGTCCCATGACCTGTGACAGGACTTTTTGGCTTTCACCTTGGAGTCCTTCTTGGAAGATTTAGACCCATGGGAAGGGCCCTTTCTGAGGGTAGAAAGGGACTGGCACAATTCCTGAAATGCTCTAGTAAAAGAGGCACCAAAATCCAGGGGAACCAACACGGACACCGAAGAGCAGCCTGCCATGGCCTGTGCTGTAGCATCCTTGAAAGCTGCCAACTGTTAGTGGACCCCACAGCTGCAGAGACTGCCCGACAGGTGTCCTTGGACCAAAGGGGGAGGACCCTGCTAGTCCAGACAGCCAAGCAAAAACTACATGTACCAGTTCTCCAACGTGGGGGGCTGTAAAGTGCGGCACAGGTCACAAGCCTGGGACTCGTGTTCCTGGCCCAGGCAGTAAATGTGCATGGTGTCAGGGACTTCGCACAGCATTTTCTGCTCGCATGGACAAAGTCTGAAACCAGGCGCGGCTTAGAAATGGTCATCCATAAGCCAAAATGGTGAAAACCACAAAATCAACTCTAAGACTAAGTATTTCTGTAAAAAAGAACGATATGGCCTACACAAACGCAGAGTGCTGTGGAGGGAACCTGTCTCTTCCAACAGAAAGGAAGATCTGATGTCACAGAGAGGTGCCAAGGAGGATATCATTTGGGTGGGTGGGAGGAGCCAGCCTGAAGATCTTCTGGCCAGATCTAAAGGGGAAAGGAATTCTGCCAGAAGTGTGGACAGTACACCATATCCTACAAATACTATTACTGTAAAAACTGACATCAGCCAGAAGATAGGGGCTTTTCCATCAAAATATTAGAACAGCCGGCCCATCGGTGCAGCGGTTGGATTTCCACTTGTGACGCCAGTGACCTGGGTTCAGGAATGGACCCGGGGTGCTGGAGGGCCGGCCGGGGAGAGAGGGGTCGAGCATCTGACGACTGCTGGCCTTCTCTCGGGGGAGGGCCGGGAGACAATCCAATGCTTTCTGACTACTGGCGGGGGCCAGGAGTATGGCAACATGCTGGGTCCCGTTCAACAGAAAGGGGCATGGTGAATGTCAGCATACGCCTAGACGTTAGTGGCACACCATGCCCCAGGGGAGAAAATGGGAAACCAGAGCCCCATGGCTGACTGGATGATGGTCACCTGCTCCTGCTGCTGCAGAAGCCCCGGAGACAGCCTAGACCACTCCAGCAGCACCCGGGCCAAGTGTAGTGTGCTGGCCGGTCCCCACCGGTGCCTATCTCCCTCGGAGGAGGGGGACCCATCTGGCGAAGGGTTACACCGGATTACCCAGGGGGCTGCGATGTCGAGTGGTGGCTGGAATCAGGGGGCAAAGCGCCAGCAAGGCCTAGATGGCCTGAAGGAGTGGCTGACCAGGGGCCAGGGGAGGTGCAAAAAAATAAATAATAGAACAGGCCATTAGTGATTCTTCATATTTTGTTTTGCTTCCCACCTCCATCACAAACATTCACACATATTTCCAATTCATGTGAAAGTTTTTGTTTTGCTGCACTCAGTATGATCAGTCTGAGCATTTCTGCATATGTGAGCATTAATCTTCACACTGATATATGCATTACAGATCGAGTGAGAGCTCCTGACCAATCAGAGCAATCATTTACTCTGCACGTGAGGCAGCTTTATTCTATGAAGAATTTGTCATGCTCAGCTGCCCCTGAAATGGGCACTTTTGGGGCAAGAGTTTCATAATCCTAATTTATTGTTTGATTTCGATCAATAACATATTAATGCAGATGACGAGACCACTCTTATGGTTGTAAAAGTGTTCTCACTTACATGCTTTGGTTTGCAGTTCGCATACCCTCTAAATGCACATGAGACCAGTATTACAACTGTAAGAGAGGTCTTTAAGGCTATATCAACATACTGTACACTCATACCCAAATGGGTTCACCTGCACATGAATCCCCAGATGAGTAGGCGGTAATAGACTGCCCCTTACTAATATAAAGGCAGAGACAGAATCATAAAAGTGAAACATTGCAGTCCGTAAAAATTCATACAAAATACTACACGATACATAAGAATTAAAAATGGAAGATGATGCATTTTCCCTGTCCTATCTTCAGAATTATAGATCAAGGGAGAGCCCCTGGCCAATCAGAACACTCTTTCCTCTGTGTGTGAGACACACTTATTCTGTGACATGCCTGAACTTCAGTTTGCGGTCCTCATACTTGAAGAATGCATGGGAGACCACTCTTACAACTGTAGGAGTGGTCTTGGTGGCAGTATTAACATACAGATTGGTGCCCCTCATGGGTGGGCATGCACACACACACACACACACACACCTAATGAGGCATACACACAGACAGCCCTTGGACAAGACTGAAGGCACACACAGAACCCAATGACTGCACAAGCACACATAGACCAGATGAGTACATGCACACATAGACCCACATATTGCTTGGTGCATGTACACAGTCTCAGGTCTGATGAATGTAGGTGCGCACACAGATACCTGATGAGTGTACATGCACACATGTACCCCATTAAGATGCATAAACAAGAGCTTGATATACAAAACAAAACCCTTGTTGCATACATACACACATTGCCTCAAATGCACACAAATACACACTAACACACACACACATCCTGCATGTACACACACATATAAATGAGAAAGGCTCCACACTCCAAGATACCCAACATGAATTACACTCACATTTGTGAAGCAGTTATTGCTCAAAATATAGTACTATCTGGGAATATCATTGCCGGGGAGTTGATTAGGACCTAATAATCTGCCTTCACACCTCCCACTATTAAGATGAGACAGCACAAGTGCGACTGAGTAATCATTGTTAGAGGGAGTGTCCAAAGGGTGGAAGCTTGAGGGCAGACATTTTAGTCACAGAGGAAAAAATAGCAAAAGATGACAAATTACAGATTACAGTTCCTGAATGGTGCAAAGGAACTTCCTCCTGGTCAAAGTGGGTAATAGACCAGGTATAGATGGAAGTGGGATGTCACCTGAGAGTTAAATAAATGCTGATGGTTGTTTAATGTAGCAGATATACCCAAAATTCTTGTTCTGTCTGTCAATCGCATGAACTCTGGGGCAAAATCATAGTTTGCATCAATTTTGTACTGATGCCTTGACAAATTTAGTGATTTTCAGCTCCACATACTTAATGTAGATTCTTGGGTCATTACTTCGAGAGTAAGTGAAATATACATTAAAGTGTGGTCTCAATGAATAGGTGGGAGTTAGAGCTTTAAAATGCATACCCATACGTTACCTCAAAAGATTAATGGTAAAAATTATAGGATTAAATACCAACCACCACCCCTCAATTTTTTGCAAAATTAAAAATATTCTTACATTTAATCTTGTCAGACAGGATTTATTGTGCTTTATAATGTAATTTTATGTTGTCTAAAAGGCTAAGGATTCTAATTTGAAATGCATATGTGATTTTGAAGTCTTAAGGTACTATAAGAGGATAATATAAGCAGATGCTTGAACTTTTATGGTAATTTTGTATTTAGCCATCATAATGTGCCTTATACAACCAGTGTCATGATTCTGTTGCCTTACATAAGTTCCTTGTAACCTTCTGCATTGTTGTATATATGTGCTTTGTAACCTTACTTTGTGAATTGATTGTGCTCGATTGTTGTACATCCTTGTCTTGTATTGTATTCAGTGACTTGCCCAGGTCCACCTTGAGAATGAGTTTTCTCAAAGGTGTTTCACCTGGTAAAATAAAGATTTTGATTGATTGATAACCTGATAAAAGGGAAGACACCATTAAGAGACAAAATTTTAGCAAGTTTATACTTTTTGAGTTTTTCACGCCATATCTTCTGTGTTTATAGATGTGTGGTGTGTGTGTACATACACACACACACACACACACACACAACATTTCTTTTTATTTCAGACTCTTCAAGGATGTCTCTAAACCTTCTGTCAAGCGGAAACGTGGAGAGGAAAATCCTAGGACCCCGTAGTGTGTAGTGCATTACCCTGCCCTGACAACAAAAAAGACTGAAGTAACTCCTGAGAGTGACAAAAGTTACTGCACACTTATAGAGAACAAAGATATTCAAACCCAGTTAGGTGGTGAAAATCGTCATGATGAGCAGTGTGCATCAATTCCAGTGCCTAACTGTGACCCTGCTAAGCATGGCTACCATAGACAATGCTATCAAAAATTCACAAAAGCCAAGAGTATCACAAAATCTGGAGAATATGCAGATGCTGGTGAACGTAGCTCACATCATCCTCTCAGGGGTGTGTTCCTTGTTCTTCATCATCTAGAGTGTTATTTCCTGATACATGTGGAATCTGTAACAAATACGTAATCAAAATGAAGGAGAAGAAGCAATATCCAACTGCTACTGTTACAAAAACAGCTGAAGCCACAATGAAAAGGGCGGCAGAGCTACGTGATGACCAAGATACATTATGTGCACAAAAATTAAGACAGAGGACCTCATTGGTCTTTGTGCCTCTGGCAGCATAAGGGGAGTTTTGCATGGGAAGTATTACAATCGGGCATGGACTGTACATGAGCATTTTGCAGATGCATTAAAGCGATTGTTTCACGTCAGATTTCTAGAGTATTCAACTTAATGTAATGCCACCCCTGCAGTATTGCTTGACCTGATCAGATCATCACCTCAACCCATAGACTTCCATAAACTGCTTCAGAAAGATGAGATTGTCACTTTCCAGACTAAGTATGAGGCCTTCAGGCAGTGGATTCATCATGGTGTGCTGGGGAAAACCCTACAGCTCTGGATGACATATCTGGATATAGTGGATTGACAGCATTTGCTCCACACAGCAATAAAAGACAACTCTGATCTTATACTGTGTTGAAAATATTCACCGCCCCTGTTCTTTGCCTTCAACAAGAAAAGTTATGCTCGATATGGGGCTTACTATGTACACACACTTGAAACTCTTGAAGCTTCTCATCCAGGGTCCCAGACATTAATAGAAAAGTAAGGGCTTTCAGTTCAAAGGAGCCATCACAAAGCTTCTGGGGAATCAGTTGACCAGGCTGGTGAGCAAACTTACAATCAAAGTGCCAAAATTCCAGGTGGAATCAAACACTTTGCTGCAAATCATATGGCCTATGATAAATGGGTGTTAAATTGGCCACATCTAGCAAAATTCAGACAGGCACTTTTGGAGATCACTGGCCTTCACAGTTCAGCCAGTAATCTGCAAAAAGCATGCAGGCTATCTGAAATCATCAAGTCAGAACAACATATCAAAGCCATATTAACTCTTCTTGATCAAGAGTTTATCAATCCATTTAGTGCTACTTTAGATACTGAAAGATTGTACAATTTGTCCTCGAGAGCACCTGTTGTGCCTGATATTGAAGAGAACCTCACCAGTATCATTGAACAAGATACAGAAATGTATGAACAGTTTGTCAAAGAAAGACTGGAAAGTGGTAAAAATAAATATTTTGATCCATTTTCAAAAGCCCCAGTGAAAACTTTCAATGATGCAAACAAAAAAGCACAAGTAACAACCCAAGAAAAAGTTACAGAACTTAAATTTGAAAGAGATACTGTATATTGGGAAAACTTTTGGCCCTTTCAAACAAGCACACCTTCCCTGTAGATATAAACAAGTTATTAACATATTGCCAATGCAGATGGAACTAGATGGACAACACCAAAGAGCAAGTTATTTGAGGTGCTAGCTGAATACTGTCCAGTGTTAAGACACTTTGGAGCTCCCCCCAGGAGAAGTGTCTCAGCATACATAGGTGATCTAACGGCAACAGTGACAGAGGCATAAGTACATTTGCCCAAAAAATTTAACCTCCTGGATTCCTTATCCAGAGGTGTCTAGGTACCCTGGATCAATCATGGGCTGCTGTGATCACCACTGAATCAGTCTCAGTCCAGTTAGTATAATAAGGTTTTCTAGAAGCAGCAGAATATATTCTGTCAACCTTTCTGGCAACAGCTGGTATGTTGTTTGACCTGCACCAGACTGCATAAGTAGCATCTGTCATGAACCCACTCCTGAGGGTCAGGTCCACTGAGCTCACAGTGCCCACCCCTAAGTGCAATCTGTGACGGGGGGGGGGGACAGAGGATACCCTCTTTGAGTCCTTCTACAGTGCTCGCTGAGTTCACAACTGAACACTCACCATGAAGTCCCAGGGTCCCCTCTTTACTCTGGATCAGGGTACAATACTAGTCTTAAGTCTTGTAGCCAAATATGAACCCTTCTTGGTTGTTACACAAAGGGGAAGATCCAGGTGTTATAACCTCTTTAGGGTAGTATTGTAACCCCTGATTCTGCCTTGTCCCAAAAGGCATGCAATAACATGGTTCAAATCCACACAGACCTTTCCTTGAGACTTTGGTATTACCTCTATCTTTACCCAGACTTTCCCTTTTCAGACCCTTGTTCAAGTTGGTAGCTTATGATGGCACCCCTTACCAATAACAGTTTAGCCACAGATTATTACCGAAACGTCCCACAATCACACACACAATATAGAAATCTCACTCAGGCAGGTTTCTTAAGCAGAACAAATGTCTTTACGAAATAATTAAATAATTATCATACATTACAACAAAAAGGTTTGGAAAATTATGGTCACAGAATAACACAAATAACAGTGGATATGTACAAAAAAAAATGCACTACAACAGTTATCTAAAATTCTACCTTAAATTCGTAATGAAATGAAGTCCAGAAAAATAAATGTTTTTTTCAAAGGTTTCAGGCCTTTCTGTAGCAGTCTTGCTTCTTGTGTGTCTGCTGGCAGTTGTTCTCTTGTGGTCAGGAGAGTGTCCCAAAGCAAAAGAGTCCTCAAAATGCTCTGTGGAGGGTCTTAAATACCTGTGGTCCAAGGCAGTCTGTAAGTCTTGGTCTGGTCCTAACTTTTAGGCCAGTAGATGTCACTCTTGCGCTTTCCTAACAAATTCTTATTAAGGGACTCATACCTTTATTATTCAAACTCTCTTACAGTTCCAAAATTCTGCCAACTAACCAATGTAATTATACCATGACAGTTTCCTGGAATCTAGCACTGTACTTTGAAGAGTAAAATTTTTTTTGTTTTTTTTAATGACAGAACTAGCTCTTAACATCTCCTGAGTTTATAACCCTTTTTCTCTTTAATAGCTACCCCAATGCTGTCTTCTGAAGCATCCTGGCTTTTCAAGAGACAATTTTCATTACAGGGGATAGATTTAGCACCTCTGTGTCAGCCAAGAAGACTCTTTTGAAATGCGGTTTCCAGCTTCTCTGGGAAAATCAGTTTCTCCTAGGTCACAGCTAGAAATGCAGTGAATTTAAATTCCGCTGGTGAAGTGAATGTGAAGTGGGCACTTCGCGTTGCCACTCCACTACGCGGAGTGGGCAATGCAAAGTGCTCACTCTGCCTTGTCATTACCACTTCGCGTTAAGGCGGAATGGCAATGCAAAGTAAGGCAAAGTCATTGTTTTTAATGGACTTCGCGTTATTCATTATGATTCTAAGTGACACACTTGGTGTTTCATATTTGGCAGCCCCCCCCCCCCCACATCACATGGCTTACAGTACTGTAAGTCACATGCTCTTTAGCTAGGCGGGAAGAAAGTGAGTCATACAAGCAGACACTTTTACTTTCTCCTGTGTAGACGGAGAGAGAGTAGTGTGTTTTGTAACTGCTGATACTTTGAGATCAGAGAGGAGGAGATTTAAACTTTGATTTAGACCCAACAGCTTTTTTAAAAGCTACATTTTTTTTGTCTTTTCTGTACTCTTTTTTACTTATCTTGCTCTTTCTGTAAATTTTATTTTTCTTACAAGCTTAAAATACATCCAAGTAACTATTAAAAAAAAATAATGTTGTGATTCGTGACGTGATTGTAAATCATGATTTATGACTGCATTTGTGACTGTGATGATGACAAAATGCGAATGCCTACAGCTGTACTTCCCCAGGCCCCCCCGATGAGGTGTGACACAAAACTCCCCGACTTAAAAACACTCATTAATGAGTACAATGGTGGGGTGATGAAGCATGGAGAGATACTATAAAACAGGCTTAAAATACATCCAAGTAACTATTAAAAAAAATAATATTGTGATTCATGATGTGATCGTAAATAGTGATTTGTGTGCATTTGTGACCATCCATGATGATGAAGAACATGATTTGTATCATGAATGACTCTTGATAATGGTCCTGACTTAAAAACGCATATTAATGAGTACAATGTTCATGCAGAATTATGCACCACACCTGTCCAGTACTCTGAAGGGAAGTCAAAGAAACAACTGTGACTTAAGTTAGAGATGGAGATTGGGCCCTAACGAGATGCAAATGCACAGACAGATTAAGATTGCACTGCACACTGAAGAGATGCAGATGCAAAGGCACAACACCTAACCAATGCACACCATCAGAAATTCAAAAATCTGGAAAAGAATTCCTTTTCCGGTTGGGGCAGGCCGTGGGGGGGAGGGGGGCCGTGTACTGCACTGCTGCAGTAACAGTCACTAGTACTAGTAAAGATACCACAAAGAAGTACAAAAATTACACTGCTGCAGTGGATAGCATAGCAGGTTCACATTGCTGAAATTATGTGGCACAATAAAAGGTGTCTGATATGATGACACACGTCACACGCATACTCACACACACACTAAGTAATGCATAGCAAATTGAAAACTTCAGTAATATAACCACATATTTTAAACAAACTAAAATTATCCACTGCTGCACCACAACAATCAGCAAAAAAATGGCAAACAGTTATACAAGAAAAATATCACCAAAACAAAAAGCTCTGTCTTTTTCTCCAAGTTAATCTACCTACACCACAGATACGCCCCTCCCCCAAAGCACATTTCCACTGTCTCTCAGTACACAGACTGACTATTGTACATTAACATTCAAAATCCACACACAAACAATAAATGCTCGATGATATAAGCACAGGGGGGTTTCCTATAATCGATGAACTAAAATTTCAGCAAAACAAATGACCCCAAAAGGCTTTTTTAACAGCTTTTAGAAGGTTTGAATCACAGAGCTCTCAGAGCAGATTCTCTCCTACAGCTTCATACACACACTACCCCAAACTGCGGCTGTGCAGAGCAATCTAGAGCCCATGTGACCTGCAATCCCATGAATCAATGCAAAATTACCTTCTTTAGACTTAAAAACAAGGTGAAGTGGAGGTACACTGTTTTCAATGTACTTAGCCTTAAGAATAGTGTAGATGAAGTGGTTTGGGAAGGCGAATGCTGAAGTCATTGTTTTCAATGGATTTCGCGTTACTCATTACTGAGTATTCCACTTCGTGTTGTGAAGCACTCCATTTAATCCGCTTTCCTCACGGATCACTTAGCGGAGTGAATTGGGGACACTTCGCCCACCACTAATCACAGGGAATTTGAAGACCTTTGAAAAAAACAATCCATTCACTTGTTCCATGTAACCCTTTTATCTATTATTCCTTGTGGCATTTTAAACTTACACAAAATATAACAGAATATAACACCATATATCTGTACATCTGACTGGCAGTGGCATATCTCACCATAGCATCCTCCAATGCTGGAAACTGGGGAGGAACAATATTAGAGGGAGAGTCTGGCATCTCCAGAAACTCCAGCAGGTTCCTTTTAGTAGAATTCTGCTCTTCTAAAGTAAAGCCCACGGCAGCTTCCATTTGCTGCACTATGCCAAAGGTGACCTTGATGTATTCACTACGCAGTCCTCACTACAGGAGCAGACTGTTGAGCTAGTGCAATATATATACTGGTAATCCTCAGCATAGTCTTTCTCCTCCATTATGAGGTCAGGATTATATTCACATTCATCATCATGTCGCTCGACAGTAATAAATGACTACAACAGCAATGGTGGTGGCAGGTGAGGAGGTCAATTCTGCAGTATATTAGACTGCGGCATTGATGGGGCTGTTGTAGCAGTAATAGTGGTCCCCATCAACATACCCACCATAGTGGGTAGGCCTGGCAGTAAATGCTGTATCATATCTGAAAAAGACAGGAATACTGCCTGTGTGTCAACACCACTTGGGGTAGTGATCGTGATTGCACTAGTCGACGGCGGAAGTAGATTTTCCAGCAACAATGGCAATGTACTGGCCACAATAGGCCCAGTGGAGCCTACGCCAAGCCCTGGCCTTGGTGTCTGGTTGATGGGCAGGGGCAATTGATGCTACTGTCAAAGCAGACAGTGTTGTAGTTTGGGACGTACCTGTAGATCACAGCAGCAACCTGGATATTGCCAGGGAAGCCCTCTCCTTATCCTGGTGCTTGTGGTTCCCCAAGAAGGATCTGTCCTTAGATTCTGATGATTGCAATTCAGCTGATGGAGGTTTTTCCCATAGCTGCTGTTCCACTGCTGCTAGGGCTTTCCGTAGGAGGAATTTCTCCGATGCCCCCCTTCTTGTACTGCCTGGTAGTGGAGTTGAATCCCTGGCAGATCTCACAGGCTTTCACACTGTGAGAGTGGCCAAGGCAGCAGACATACACCTCATGGTCATCGTCCTTGTAGATTTTCTCTCCGCAGCTGCAGTATCAAAAAAGCTTTGATGGCATACAGATCACCAAAAATCACTATAAACTGATTACTATGATCGTGAAGAAAAAAAACGGCAGCTATTAGCAGCATTTCCTATGGCAGGTCCAAAGAGTGTGATCAAAAAGAACCAAGGAGAGAAGGGGCTGCCCATGGCTTAGGTAGACACTAGTGCATGATATCATCATGGTTGGCCTGAGGCTTGCAAAGTTTTCATGTGGTCATAGTGCTGATGCGGGTATTGTTCCAAAAGTGTGGCCTGATGAGAGATATCCTCAAAGAATGATTGGGGATGCATGAAATCTCTGGCTACCCATGGGCATCTCTCTCTCTCTCTCCCCCCTTCTCAGGAAAGTCCTGCATACAACAGTTACGTAAGAACTTACCGTAACAGTAGATCTTCGAGGAAATTTCTTTCATCAGGTCACACCAACAGAATTTACAGCTGTCAGGCACTAGGACCACACAGAAACTTTTCTAACAGTCTAGTAGGGACCTCCCATAGAAACACAGAAATTGTCGGCAGATAAGGACCGCTAGGCCCATCCAGTCTGCCTGTAGGCCCTATACATTGTATGTGGCCACTGATCCTATGTGATCAATGGCTTGCCATCACTCCCTCCCATCTCAGGCCTCCCTTGTGCCCGTCCCAAGCATGCTTAAACCCCTCCACTGTGCTTGCCCCCACTACCTCCTGTGGCAAACTATTCCATGTGTCGACTACCCTTTCTGTGTAGAAAAACTTCCTCACATTACCTCTTAATCTACCCCTCTCCAATTTCATATTGTGTCCCCTTATTCTAGTACTTTTTCTACATTGGAAAAGCTCTCCTGCCTGCACCTTATTTAAGCCCTTAAGGTACTTGAAAGTTTCAATCATGTCCCCCTGCTGTCTCCTCTCCTCCAGTAAGTACATATTGAGGTCCCTTAGTCTCTCCTATGTTTTGTTGTGTAAGCCCTGCACCATCTTTGTTGCCCTTCTCTGGATAGTCTCCATCTTATCTATGTCCTTGCGCAGGTGTGGTCTCCAGAACTGCACGCAGTACTCCAGCTGAGGCCTTACCAATGTTTTACACAGTGGCATCACCACCTCCTGCCTCCTGCTAGTGATACCACTGCCTATGCACCCCAGCATACCACTGGCCCTCCCTGCTGCCTTTGTACACTGCTTTGATACCTTAAGGTCATCAGAGATGATAACCCCTAGGTCCCTTTCCTCCTTGGTGACAGTCAGCTCCTCTCCCTCCAACCTGTAACTCTCCCCAGGGTTCCCTCCACCCAGGTGCATTATTTTACACTTCTTTACATTAAACCTCAGTTGCCACATCTCTGACCATCTTTCAAGCTTCTCCAGGTCCCTCTTCATTTTCTGCACCCCTTCTGGAGTATCCACCCTGTTGCAGATCTTGGTGTCATCTGCAAACAGGCAGACCTTTCCTTCCAACCCCTCTGCAATGTCACTAATGAAGACATTGAACAGGACTGGTCTTAGTACTGATCCCTGAGGTACCCCACTGGTCACCCCCCTCTCCCCAGAGTGTACCCCATTTACCACCACCCTCTGTCTCCTGTCTGTTAACCAGTTCCTAACCCAGTTCACTACCTTGTCTCCCATGCCCAGACTACTCATCTTGTTAATCAGCCTTCTATGTGGGACAGTGTTGAAGGCTTTGCTAAAATCCAGGTAGGCGATGTCTACTGCTCCTCCCTGATTAAGTTCCCTTGTCACCCAATCCAAAAAAAACTATTAGATTCATTTGACATGACCTTCCTGCTGTGCATCTGTGTTGCCTCAGATCCTGCACACCACTGGATTCCAAATGTGTCACTATCCTTTCTTTCAGCAGTGTCTCCGTGATCGTTCCCATCACTGAGGTGAGGCTGACTGGCCTGTAGTTCCCCGCCTCCTCCCTACCGCCACTTTTGTGCAGTGGGACTACATGTGCCCTCCTCCAGTCCTCTGGAACGACAGCCGTGTTGAGTGACTCTGTGAACAGGGCCGCCAGAGGCGCTGCTAGTTCCTTTCACGGCTCCTTTAATATCCTCAGGTGGATGCCGTCTGGCCCCATGGCCTTATCCACCTTCAGTTTTGTGAGTTCTTCCAGAACTCTCTCCACTATGAATGGATTGGAGTACACTTCTCCCCCCCCACCACTGCCTCTGTACCCCAACTGTGGAACTTGATCTGCCCCCTCCTTAGTGAATACTGAGCAGAAATATTTGTTCAGTATTTCTGCCTTGTCCAGATCCCCCTCCTTACACTCTCCCTCCTCCCCTTTGAGTCTCACAACCCCATTTTTCTTTTTTCACTAATGTACCTATAAAATGCCTTATCCATTTTGTTTATAGACTGTGCTAAGCTCTCTTCTGTCTGCGCCTTCGCCCTCCTAACAGCCTTTCCTGCTTCCCTTAGACATTCAAGGTACACCTCCCTGTCTTCCTCCCTTTGGCTCCCCTTATATTTCCTGAAACTCAGCTTTTTAGCCCTGACTTTGTCCCTCACCTCTTTGGAGACCCATAGTGGTTTCCTTCTTCTTCTTTTCCCTTTGGTCACTATCCTAATGCATTGGTTTGTTATATCCACTATGGCTCCTTTCAGTTTCTTCCATTGTTTTTCCACCCCCTCTACTATCTCTCCCTTCCCCAGGACTGCTTGTATACATCTACCCAGTTCAGTGAAATCTGCCCTCCTGAAATCTAATACTCTTGTCCTTGTGTGGCTCGATTGAGGCCATGTCTCCATGCTGAACCACACCACATGGTGGTCACTGGACCCCAGTTGCCCTTCTACCTGTACTTCTTTGACTCTGTATCCATTGGTCCATACCAGGTCCAGAACGGACTTGTCCCTGGTTGGCTCATGCACCAGCTGCCTGAATCCAACCCCCCTGCAGGGATTCTAGGATGGCTGTGCTTCTGGCTGAAACAGCCATCTGGGTGGCCCAATCCACGTCCAGCATATTGAAATCCCCTAGTAGCAGGATTTCACCCTTAGTTGCCACGTTGTGTATATTCTCCGCTAGTTCCCTGTCTTCTTCCTCCCTCTGTGCTGGAGGTCTGTAGATCACCCCAGTGCGTACTGCTGTTCCATTCTCTGGCTCCAGGGTGACCCACATTGCCTCGGCCTCCCCCTGTCTTCCCTGAACTTCTGTAGCCTTTATACCATCTCTGATGTACAGG
Source organism: Neoceratodus forsteri (assembly GCA_016271365.2). NCBI lineage: Eukaryota > Metazoa > Chordata > Ceratodontiformes > Ceratodontidae > Neoceratodus > Neoceratodus forsteri. Next base: position 1,277,160,564 of record CM057456.1, read on the forward strand.
GCCGCTCCCCCACCCTTTTTTACCCTCCCGGTCCCTCCTGAACAATGTATAGCCTGGTACATTGACTTCCCAGCCATGATTTGCAGAGTACCATGTCTCTGTTATTGCTGCTATGTCAAGGTCTGCATCTGTCAACAAGGCCTCCAGGTCTGGCACCTTATTTCCCAGGCTACGGGCATTTGTTAGCATGACCTTACATGTTTTACAGTCTGCCCTCCCTCTGCTCTTGTTCTCCCTATCCAGTATCTTCCCCCCACCCCAGTTTCTTTTCCTATGTGCTCCTGCCACCCCTATATTACTCATTATACATTCTTCACCTGCCTGCCTATTTTCGCTGTTCCCATAGACAACTTATTTTCCTGCATGTTCTCATGGAGAGTGTTCCTAAGCCTCCTGGCTCTCCCCCCCTTGGCCAGTTTAAATGCTCACAGTTAAAGCATTTAAACTTCTCACATAGGACCAAGGTCCCCTTCTTAGACAGATGCAGGCCGTCGTCCTTATATAAGCTTGCATCTGCCCAGGTCAGGCCCCAGTCCCCTATGAAGCCAAAACCCTCCATTTCACACCAATCCTTCAACCAGGAGTTGAAGATATGGATGTGGAGTGCCCTAGCTTTCCCAGGCTGTGCCCTGGAAAGGTAGCACCTCTGAGAATGAGATGGAGCATGCTATCTGTTTCAGGTTTCCCAGAGCTTCCTGAAATCATACTGGACTCTGGCTAACTCCACCCTTCTCCTGGCCAGGTCATTGGTCCCCAGGTGGACAATGACATCCTGCTGCTCTCTCCTAGCTATTGCCATAGTGATTCTATGGATCCGCTTCCCACCCCTCCATGCAGCGCTTCCTGGGAGGCACTTGACCGCCCTCTCTCCCCTGCTAGGTGACCCTAACACCACTCCCTGGACAATAGAGTCCCCCACTAGGAAAAGCTTCCCCCCCATCCTCCGGGTTTCCCATGTAGATATTCCTGCATATATAAGTGTGAGTGGCCCTGCTCCCTGCTAAGTTTCCCCACTGCAGACCATATTTGCTAGACCTTTCTATAGGGAACAAAGCAGAGAGATGAGGTGCTCAGCTATAAGAAAGGCTGAAGCAACAGAAAAGCCAGTCTGGAGACAGACAATATGGGGAAGGAGGGTGGTACGACATGATCTAATAAAAGAGATTCCCTCAAAAATCTAATGTTATGGTAAGTTCTTACGTAACTTTTTTATTTTATTTTATTGCACAGTATCGGAATTACAAACCTTTGAGTCAGAGACTCATTTACAAAAGCTCCACGTCCAGGAGAGACAAGGTTACAAAGCATACAGACATGGTTACAGATAATTTACAGACATAGTTACAAATAGTTTACAGACATAGTTACAAATAGTTTACAATAGTTGCAAATAGTTACAGCGTACATTATACCATCAGGATCTAACAATCAGAGAGCAGTTTAAATTACACAATATACAATTTAGAGCAGACCAAGAGGGTCGGGTATGAATTCAAAAGAGAAATGATAATATAGCTAGTATAGGCAGGACAGAGGCTCCCTGTCATAGAGAAAGGAGAAATGGGGGCAGGATGGCTGGGGTGGAAGTGCCATAGATGGAAAGAGAGGCTAAATTATCCGAGTCTTGATGGTGGCTTGGGCAGGTGGGTTTTGGGGGGTAGATAGACAGGGAGGAGAAGGAAGTGAAAGTTTAGTGGCAGGTGCAGGCACGAGAGTTGAACAGATGATCCTGGAGTAGGATTTTGAATTTTCCAAGCTTGGGGTTGCAGCAATATGATTGGGTAGAGAGTTTAGCTAGGTGGGGGCATGATAGTAGAAGGAGCATTGCCCTAAGGCAGTCCTGAGATGTGGTACTTGGAGAGAGGGTTTGGTGGAGCTGCGGGTAGCTACCATTTTATTGGGGCAGTGTGAAGGAGTGAGGAGACGCCAGGTGGGGCAAGGCCACTGAGGATTTTTCTAGTGAACAGGCAAGTCTGATACCTTAGTCTTTCATCAAAGTTGAGTAATTTAGCTATGTCATAGAGAGTGAAGGTATGTGAAAGTCTGTCACAGCCGGTGACAAGGCGACACACTTTGTTTAGAGAGACCCTAATTCTGTTCAGGGAGGTGACATTAGCGAACCCGTAGACCAGTATACTGTAATCAACAAAGAATAGTACAGACGAGGACACGGCCAGTTTAAGGGCCTCAGGGGGGAGACAGTACTGATGGTGGTAAAGCTGGTGGAGTCTTGAATTAATAGTGGTGGCAAACTGTTGAATGTGAGCTTGGAAGGTAAGGACAGGGTCCAAGGTGATCCCAAGATATCTGAAGTTCTGAACTTGTTCCAGAAGTTGGTGATGCTCGCTGTGGATCAAGAGGGGATAGTTGCAAGATTTGTTTTGGTAGTGGGAGAAGAGCATGGTTTTGGTTTTTTTGCTGTTCAGCTCCAACCTGTGATCAGAGAACCAGGCCACTACTTTACTGAAGGAATCCTGAAGGGATAGCTGTAGTGATGTCAGGTTGGCATGTGCAGTGAAGAGGACGGCGTCATCTGCATACATAAGAATCTTCCCAGGGCAGGCTTTTGGGAGCTTGTTGACAAACAGACTGAACAGAGAGGGTCCTAATATAGAGCCCTGAGGGACCCCAGGTAGGGTCACCACCTTTGGATGAGGTAAGAACTGGATCCGAAACCACACCCCAAACTCTGCCTCTGGCTCCACCCCTTTTTTATGACTGGTGAGTATATCACTCCTCCTCCAAAGCCATTGGTAATGTGGAATAGACATTACTAGTGATAGGAAATTATTTTTATACTGTTATTTATTTGATTTATTTATTCAGTTATTTATTTTCATTCTTTGGCAACCAGGTTACCTCCCATAGGCCACAAAGCCCATTTTACAGGAGTGACCCAGGCACACAGGAAGGTTAAGTGACTTGCTCAGGGCCACACATTATTTAAGTAGAGGTTGTGGGAATCAAACTCAGGTCTGCTGGATGTGCCAAGCGCAGTCACAGCTTATTGCTCAGCCCTCTGTTAAACACTCTCCCATTTTCCTTTCCATGTCAGCCATGTATTCCGATTCTTTGACCAATTTTTGATAACTTAATTATCAGTGCTTGTGGTACCCTTAATACTGCACTGTGTTCCCCTTTACCTCAGCAGCTACTGCTGTTTCTTTTCATATTTCTAAGACATTCCACAGTTTCAGATACACCATTCCATGCTGTTTATCTGAATGACCTGTAAAAGTGTAGCTAATATCATGGAATGTTCAGGTAATACAAAACATTAGAGCAAATGTAGTGATAAAAGCAATAAAAGTTAGATTATAAATTTAACAAAAATGGGTTTAAAACTTACCATAATATAGAACAAACAAAAAGAAACACATGAGAGCACATAAAGGTGTAAAAACTGTTTCCTGTCATAACAGTAAAGGGCCATACTTAAAATTCAGAGTGGAAAAGAATAAGTTAATTTACTGCTTATGATCTTAATGGCCATACTTTACACCTCTCAGACAGTCTGGTTTTACAAACAAAGGCAGGTCTGAATGACTGTGACAGCAGAACTTCTTTGTAACCTGGACATGTAATGCAGCCAAAACAGTGAATGATTTGATAAATCAGTTTTAAGAGTATACTGTATGAGCACTCAAAATGGCCCAAAAACTGGACTGCATGTAACCAAAACCGGATGACCGGATAAGGACTCTAAAAACTGGATTATCCGGTCAAAAACTGGATAGGTGGCAACCCTAACCCCAGAGCGGACAGGAAGGCAGTTGGAGAGAGTCCCACTTATTTTCATATACTGGAGCCTGGAGGAGAGGTAGTCCTCAAACCAAGCAGTGGCATCACTTGACAGGCTGAATCGGGAGAAAATGGATATTAAAAGGGGGTGACTAACAGTGTCGAAAGCTTTCAACAGGTCTATGAAGACCGCACCAGTGAGGTGTCCTTTGTCCAGGGTGGAGTGGATAGAGTTAGTGAACTCTAACAGAGAGATGATGGTGCTGTGTCCCCCCCCCCGAAACCATGTTGTTCATCACATAAGAGGTTGTACGTAGAGAGGTAGTCGGAGAGCTGATCAGAGACTATTTTTCCCAATGCCTTAGAGAGAGGGGGGAGGATAGAGATAGGACGATAGTTACCAGCCACAGTTCGGTCACCACTTTTGTGAACTGGGGTGACAGTGGCTATTTTCCATACACAGGGAAACTTACCAAGACAGAGGGAGTGGTTTAGGATAAAGGTGAGGGGGAGAGGACCTGGTCAATGACTGGTCAGAGAACATGGAGATCCAGGGTGTCACTACTGTGACGTGTGCCATTAATGGCTTTGAGGAAGTAAGGCCTACCTTCATGGGTATCGATGGCATGGAAGTAGAAAGGGGGGTTGGAGTGGGAGAGGGAGAGGGGGATGGTCAAAGAAATTTGGTGGGAAGACTAAACTTAGGACCAAGAAGGACCTATTTAAGGTATGGGCCACTTGCTTAGGATCAGAGGATAGTGTGCCATTGCAGCCGAGTTGGGTCAGAGAGGATGGGACTGACTTGCCATTTAGTTCTTTTAGATTATCCCAGAATTTTCTTCCAGAACCCCAGGCAGAGGTTAGGGACGATTTGTAGTGCTCGGCTTTGGCCCTGTGGACAGCCCAGGTGCACTGGTTGCAAGCCGCATGGTAGCGTTGTTTGTCAGAGGGCAAACCAGTTTCTAATGCCTTGTACCAGAGCTGGTCCCGAAGGCGCATCTGGTCTAATAGCTGTTGTGTGATCCGGGGGTATCAGCTCATTTGATTGTGCACTTGGTAAGGGGGGGAAACCTGTCGCAGGCCAGATTAAAGGACTTAATGAAGAAGTCAAGCGCAGAGTCAATACTGGAGGCTCGGTATAATGGTTCCCAGTCATGACTGGTGAGGTAATCCTTTATGGGGGCCCAGCTTACTGCGCCTGACCCACCGCAGGAGGACCGAGACGGGTGCCTGTTTCTTAAGTTTATATGATCACGTACAGAGGACAGGACAGTGGTCACCTATGACATCAGAGAGCACCATTGTGGACATTATCTTATGCAGGCGGTTTGTAAAGAGTAAGTCAAGTAGGGTGGAGGTGTTGTTCCTGTGATTGATGCGGGTGGGCGAGGTGACTAGCTGGGTGAGATCAAGGGCCATTGTTGCATCTTTGTAGGGTGAGGCAGTGTTGGCTAACCAATTAATGCTGAAGTAGCCAAGGATTATTTGTTCTGTCCTGGCAGAGAAGGTAGAGAGGTGGTCGATGATAGACTGGAAGGCACAGTTCTGGTCATGAGGGGGGATGTAGACCGATGTGATGATCAGGGGAGCCCTGGAGTTATGTAGGCAGACTTTCAGGGATAGGCTTGCGCCCCAGCTTCAAGCTGGGGTGATGAGAGCTTGGTGCCCTGGAGGGAGTCATGTAGGTATATAGCACACCCACCTCCACGTTTCCCAGTCCTATCTTCATGGAATAAGGCATACCCAGGTATGGAGATGGTGGAATCTGTGGTGGTCTTAGACAGCCAAGTTTCGACCAGCGACAGGACATCAGACTGATGCTGAGTTATCCAGCACTGGAGAACATCAAATTTTTTCTGAAGGATGCAGACATTTAGGCGAGCAATGCAAAGCACTGGTGAGGGGGGTGATTTTGGGGGGGCAGTGGTGAGACCAGGATTAAGGTGCACATTACCGGATAGCAGTAGGAGAATGGAGAGAAGGCGGAGCAGGGCAAGGTGTCGTTGACGGCGGCAGCAGGCGGAGGAGTTCCGAGTGATGGAGAAGATTTGAGAAGTGGCAGGGATAGGTAGGGCGTGAAGCAAGGGGACGGTGAAAACACGAGTGGCAGAGGGGAATCATCAGATGGGACAGAGGGGCAGTTGGGGAGTGGGGCGAGGTGGTGTTAGGGCGGCAGTGGAGGCTGTGTGCTGGCAGAGAGGATGGAGCAGGGGAGCAGTAAGGCCAGAAGTAAGGGGCACAGATTCTGGAACAATGAGTGAGAGGAAGCGTGTTAGTAGATGGGGGCTGAGGAAGGATTGAAGGGGGTGAGGGCATAGGGCCATGGTTGTAGGGGGTGGAGGAACAATAAGAAGAGATTAACATGGTTCAAAAACAGAGACTGCCAGTAGTACAGTGGTAAGAGCACAGCCTCTGGTGCAAAGGGTGCAGGGTTCAAAACCAAGGAGGGGTGAGAGGAGAAAAGCAAGTAAAGGGGAAGGACAATAGGAGAAAGAGAGCAGAGTTTAAAGGTGACGGAGGGGGAGAGGTATTAGGGAAAGAGTGGCAATACTGACTTCTAATGGTTGCTAGTGGTAGTGGTAAGGAGCATCAAGGAGGAAGGCATGGGAAAAATGAGCAGGAGTATGAGTGGAAGTGCTGCACTCCCCCTTGTGGCAGAAAGCTATAACCTGCTAATGGGAAGATAGGGACTTAGAAAAATGGTCACGTGACCAGGAAGTGGTAAAAAAAATTAGAAAACACCCAAGGGTGGAAGAGTGGCTGGGGCAAGCGGGGCAGTCGACATGAAGTGTCGATGGGTTAACACCCCTCCAGAAGATGCAGGGAGGCAGATGAAATTACCTTTAATCACTCCTCGAATGCTCCATGAGCCCCTTGGAGAAAGCTTGCTTGTCTGGTGGTTCTGTGAGTGGGGCTGGGGGTCCTGAGGACTATACTGAGAGGGAAAACAAAGGATATTAGTACGGGACTGGGAAGGTAACCAGAGAGCAGCCTGTACAGCGCATATGCGAACTGCGGTGGATTCAGAATGGCAGAATGGGGGAAGAGAGAGAAGAAAAAATTACTCACCATAGTAATGTTGTTTCTTCTAATGGAGTTTTGCTGTATTCAGACATAATGCAGTTAGCCCCAGCACTTGAACTGCCCCGGAGAGGAAAGAGTTAACTCTATGCAGAAGCATAGAATGCTGAGCTCGAGCTCGGTTTTCAAACCTCTGTCTGTGGTACTTCCCAGTGTAACCATCAGATTCTTACTAGCACACTAACATACTATAGTATGGAAATTGTTCAGCATATAGCCAAAGGGCAAAATATTCCTTTTGGGCCCAAAAGACTCAAGTCGAGAACCCAAGAAGGAAAGGTAGTGACAACATTTAAGTATAAAACACCAGAAAAAATAACAACAACATCCACCCCACCCAAGAGGGAGGGTACAAGGTACACCCCTGAGGTGCAACACTGTACCTGCCAGCCCACTTCCCAAAAAACAGGTTCTGAGAGGGGAGGGGGAGGGTTGAATACAGCAAGACTCCATTAGAAGAAACAACATTACTATGGTAATTTATTCTTCAAACAACATGAAGTCTTGCTGTATTCAGACATAATGCAGACTACCAAGCAGTTCCCTATGGAGGAGGGAATGCAGAACCTACTTTGGAAAGAGGCGGCTCTGCAGTACTGCTGTGCCAAACCTAGCATCACTCCTAGCCTGGATGTCCAGGGAGTAATGCTTGGTAAAAGTATGTACTGTTTTCCAGGTGGCTGCTTTACAGATCTCTAACAAAGGTATGTCTCTGGCCGCAGCTAGAGAAGCAGCTGTACCCCTAGTCCAATGAGCCCTCAGGCCTGAAAGGGGCGTTCTACCCAACTTGTCATAACAGAATTGTATACAAGAAACAATCCACCTGGCAATAGTTCTTTTAATGGCAGGCTTACCTTTCCCCAATTCATCATAAGTGAGAAACAATTGAAGACAGTCATTTCTATGTGCCTTAGTATGCTCAATTTAGTAGCTAAGGGCCCTCTTAACATCCAGACTGTGTAACCTTCTTTCACCTGAAGAAGAATGATCAGTGAAAAACACAGGGAGAGATATAGACTGGTTCAGATGAAAATCTGGTACCACTTTGGGCAAGAACCTCCTATTGGTTCTTAGGACCACTTTGTCCCTATGGAAGGAGATGAAGTCAGGTTCAACTGACAGAGCCTGTAACTCACTAATCCACCTGGAAGAAGTAATAGCTACCAGGAACACAGTTTTTCAGGTCAAGTACTTCAATTTGGCTGAAGCCAGAGGTTCAAAGGGTGGCTGCATAAGCTGAGCTATGCAGACATTAAGATCCCAAGGCAGAGTGGGATCCCTAAAGGGAGGGTTAATGTGAACCAGGCCCTTGAAAAACTTTCTGAAAACAGGATGAGATGCCAGGGAAGAGCCCTTTCCTGCTGAGAGGAATGCAGAGGCTGCTGCTAAATGAACCTTCAGAGTGGCAGGCCTAAGGCCTAGACCATTCAGATGAACTAGATAGTCTAAGGTTGTGGAAATGCCTGCAGAATCAGGCAGGATGCCTTTCTGAGAGCACCAAATACTGAACCTTTTCCATTTTGAGTTGTAAGTTTTTCTAGTGGAAGGTTTCCTGGAGACCTTCAGAATATCCAGAACTCCCTGAGACAGATGTAGTGCTGCATATTCTAACTCTTCAAGAGCCAGGCCTTGAGATTGAGAGACTGGAGATTGGGGTACCAGATCCACCCCTGGGAGGAGGACCGGAGATTGTATGTCCTGGGCAGAGACGGGGGACATGACACTGACAAGGACAGCAGTAGAGGATACCAAGGTTGTCTGGCCCAATCTGGAGCCATCAGTATCACTGTGCAGGGTTGAGTCCTGATCTTGATCAGAACTCTGAACAGCAGAGGAAAGGGAGGGAAGGCATAGAGAAACCTGCCCTTCCAGTCCAAAATGAGAGCATCCTGAGGAACCGTCCCCAGGACTGGAGGTCTGCAATAAAACAGAGGAAGTTGATGATTGTCCGGTGCTGCAAAGAGATCTATCTCTGGAGTGCCCCACCTAGAGAAGATGACCTTCAGGATGTGAGGATTCAGGGACCATTCGTGATGTCCCTGTGAAATTCTGCTCAGAGCATCTGCTAGTACGTTGTCCTTCCCTGGAAGGTGAACTGCTACCAGAGAAGTTTGAAGAGAATAGGCCAGAGACCACAGCTTCATGGCCTCTGTGGACAAGGCCGAGGACCAAGTGCCTCCCTGTTTGTTGATGTACCACATTGTGGTGGTGTTGTCTGACCTGACTTGGACCATCTTGCCCTTGACTGAATCCAAGAAGCTCTGCAGGGCTAGGAAAACTGCCCTGAGTTCCAGGAGATTGCTATGAAGGAGAGATTCTTGTGGACACCAGACCCCTTGAGCTGTCAGGGCTCCCAGGTGGGCTCCCCACCCTAGGAGAGAAGCATCCGTAGTTAGAACTACTGATGGGACTTGAGGGAGAAATGGAACCCCTTGTCTGAGGTTGTCCTGGTCCAGCCACCACTGGACAGCTTGGACCAGAGTCTGAGTCACTGGAATCAGTTTGGTAACTGAATCCTTATTTTGAGACCAAAAAGACCTTAGATGAAACTGAATATCCCTCATCTGGAACCTTGCTCCCTGCACCACTGCCATGGAAGCTGCCAAGTGGCCCAGGAGCTGGAGGAACTGTCTTGCTGGGCGGGAGACCTGAGGTCAAAAGTAGGAAGTGAGATCCACCAGGGCCTTCACCCTTGCCAGGGGAAGGAAGGCTTTTGCTTGTACAGTGTCCAACTCTATGCCTATAAAGGTGAGAAGTTGAACTGGTTCGAGGACAGACTTTGGAAGATTGAGAAGAAACCCCAGGGAGCTGAGTAGGTCCTGGGTAGTTTGAAGAGCTGACTTGACCTGTAAAGGTGACTGACCCATTAAGAGCCAGTTGTCCAGATACGGGAAGATGGTGATACCCTGTCTTCTGAGGTAAGCCACCACTACTGCAAGGCACTTTGTGAACACCCTTGGAGCTGATGTTAGGCAGAATGGCATAGCTCTGAATTGGTAATGGCCTGAAGGCAACTCAAACCTGAGGTCTTTTTTGTGGGAGCACCTGATAGGAATATGGAAGTAGGCACCCTTGAGATCCAGAGATGCCTGCCAATCCCCTGGCCTTAGAGAGGGAAGGATTATTCCCAGAGTTACCATTTTGAATTTGGGCTTTGAAATGTGTTTGTTCAAATACTTTAGGTCTAGGATGGGTCGCCACTCCCCTGATTTCTTTGGGGTAAGGAAGTACCTGGAGTACAGCCCTTTTCCCTTGTGTTGAGTAGGAACCTTCTCTATAGCTCTGAGAGCTAGAAGAGAGGAAACCTCTGCCTCTTGGGCAATGGTTTCTGAGAGTGATGCAGGTGGAAAAAACTTGGCCCTCTTTTTTGCAAATTTTTTGAAGCTGAGGGCCATTCCCTGGCTTACTACTTCCAGGACCTACTTGTCTGAGGTCACAGACTTCCAGGCCTGGAAGTAGTAAGCCAGCCTGCCTCCTACTGGAAATGGGGAGTCAACCCGGGCTGACACATCAGGGTGTCTGCTTGGCAGGAGCCTTAGACTGAGAGGAGGAGGGAGGAGCTCTGCTCATCCCCCTCCTGCCCCTCCCTTTGAAGAACCCCCTCTGTGCGAAGGGAGAGGAGGCCTGGGCTTGGTAAAAAGGCCTTTGAAAGGGCCTGTCCCTGCCCCATGACTGCTGCTTGTGCAGAGTGGCTTGCCTTTCTTTGGCCTGTGCACTCCTGTACGTGGTCCTGTATTCATCCATTTTCTTCATGTAAGCCTCTGTCTGCTCCCCAAACAGAGAGTTACCTACTACAGGAAAATCCATAGCCTTCGTCTGGGTATCCTGTGAAAGGCTAGTACATCTGAGCAAAGCATGTCTTCTGAGAGACACAGATGTAGCCATGACTCTAGATGCCACGTCACTGGAGTCCACAGCAGCATGAAGTTGCATTTTGGATGCCTCAGTTCCATCAGCAGCCACCTCCTCCAGCTCCTTGGCTAGCTGGGGAGAGGCCTGTTTAGCCAGTTCCAGAATCGTATCCCATCTGGATTTCTGGTACCTGGCTGTGTAGGCCATATAAGTAGCCTGCCTGAGTCCCAAAGAGGATGCCAAATACTGTTTTTTGGCCACGGCATCCACTTTCCTGGAGTCCTTATCCGGGGGTGTGAAGCCAAAAGAACGTTAGCCCTATCACAGGCTGCAGCCTGCACTACCCCAATATGGCTGAAATGATCATAAAGGAACTCCGCAGCTGAGCCTGATAACAAATACCTCCTGTTCATTCTCTTACCCACAGGAGGTATTGAATTAGGGGTTTGTAAAATGTTGTGTGTCTGTTTCCCCAAGGATTTATGAAGAGGGATAGACAGCCTTTTGGACTCTGGGATGTCCATCATTTCCACAAAAGCAGGCTCTTCATCCTCCTCTGCAGCTTCAACCAAGGGAAGCTGCAGGGTTTCTGCCACCTTTTTATAGAACAAAAAATGTGAAGGGGACTCAGAGAGCCTGGGAGGAGAGACACCTGAGGGTCTGTCTGGGGAGATGTCAGGTTCAATGGGCACATCCAGATCCCCTGGTCATCGTCATCATCATCATCACCGGGATAGTCTTCGTCTCCCTCCCACTCCTCATAATAAGCGTCTGGATCATAATCCAGAGGAGACAGATCCGACCGAACCGACTGCCTAACCGGCGGTACCGGTTCGGATGGAACCGGTCTAAGTGATTGAACAACGCTAATCACTTTGGCTATTTCGTCCGCGGTTGGAGAGTGCGATACGATCCGAACCGCAGACTTAACGCTTTTTGATGGAACCCACCGGGTCGGTCTTCTTTGCCCGGAGGTATCGCTTTGGTCAGTAGACACCTCCTCAGGTTCGCCGTTAACGAACCGGCTGGCCATCCGATCTCACGGACTTCTCGCCTCCCTTTCCTTCAGCCTACTCAGTCTTTTGTCTAGAGTGGATATAGGAAAGTTTTTACAGATTTGGCAGTCTGACTTGAGGTGGTCAAACCCCAGACGATAAACACAGATGAGGTGGGGGTCAGCCTTAGCAAAGGCCTCCCCACATTCAGTACAGTGTTGAAACCCAGTGGGACAGGTTTTCTTCTTGGGTTTCTCAGACATGGCCAACCTAACAAATTACCCTATTTCAGCTTTCAAGCCAGGTAATACAATAACCAATCGGTTACAAACCGTGTCACGGGCTGTTTAAAAGAACCGGCAAAAGGTCCGGTTCTTTTGAAACTGATCAGTACCGGAACACCACTCTAATCCCAGAAATAAAATTAAAGAGAATGTAACAGGGTCGGTTCCAAACCGGACCGACCTGAAAGAAACCGAAGAAAAGAACAATTTCCAACTTTTTCACAGAAATAAAACACAGTCACTACCTAACTACACACTACCTGTACCGTAGACAGAGGCTGGAAATCCAAAAATAAAAAATATACGGTTTAAACCGAATGTTTTTACTTTTACCGAACCGAGCAGAGGACATCTCCGGAGCCACTTCACTGTTAGGTGGAGTAAAGAATCTGACGGTTACACTGGGAAGTACCACAGACAGAGGTTTGAAAACCGAGCTTGTGCTCAACGTTCTATGCTTCTGCATAGAGTTAACTCTTTCCTCTCCAGGGCAGTTCAAGTGCTGGGGCTAACTGCATTATGTCTGAATACAGCAAGACTTCATGTTGTTTGAAAGAGCCCTGTGAATTTCAGCCAGAAATAATGAAACCAGGAAAGTCCTGAACCTTACAGGTACGCTAGAGACAATAGCAATGCACAGAGCCCTACACTCATTACTGAAACACCCTAAGTGTAACTGAGCTATGCAGTATCACATTACAGGCAGAAAGGCAAGTGAAAACTGAGTAAACATACAGCAATAGGAGTCCCAATTAGTTGTACACACAGTGTAGTCTGTCCCCATGAGCTGAAACCCTCACACAGAGCATAGCAGAAAGCTAATGCAGTCTTACAGCACCCGAGATGGTGCTAAATCCCCCATGGCTGAGGTACAGAAATGCTGACTCCAAAATCAATCAGCTGCTGTAGGAGGGCAGTAAATGAGAGTCAAACACCCCTCCAGAAGATGCAGGGAGGCAGATGAAATTACCTTTAACGGCTCCTCGAATCCTCTGTGAGCCCCTTGGAGACATCTTGCTTGTCTGATGGTTCTGTGAGTGGGGCTGTGGGTCCTGAGGCCTTTAACGGCTTCTTGAATCCTCCGTGAGCCCCTTGGAGAGACAGCTTGCTTGTCTGGTGGTTCTGTGAGTGAGGCTGGGGGTCCTGAGGCCTTTAACTACTCCTCAAATCCTCCATGAGCCCCAAGAGAGCTTGCTTGTCTGGTGGTTCTGTGAGTGGGGCTGGAGGTCCCGAGGCCTTTAACGGCTCCTTGAATCCTCCGTGAGCCACTTGAAGAGAGCTTGCTTGTCTGGTGGTTCTGTCTTTGTCTGGGATATCTCTTTCATCAGATCTCATCTATGGAACAAGTCTCAAGCAGTTCTGACAGTAAAACAGTCTAAGTGGCAGGAGGCCAAAAGCCTAAGAAAGAAAGAAGGCCTTGAAGCACAGTTACACCAAATCCTGCCCTCCTTCTAGAAGCAATGTCCAGACTGTAGTGTCTTGTGAAAGTCTGGACAGTACTCCAAGTTACAGCAGCACAAATGTCAGCAGCTGATACATTCCTCTCACAGGCAACTGCAGTGGCCATGCCTCTGGCTGAATGGCCATGAACTACACCAGGAAGTTCCTTACCGTACTCCCAATAACAAAAAGTACTACAGTTGGCTAACCATTTGGACAAACACTGTTTAGAAACTGGAACACACCCTTTCCCAGGGGCAAAAGAAATACAACTGTGAGGACTTTCTACAGTCAGTACGGTGTGCACAGTACCTGGGAATTCTAAGCACATTTAAGTATGGAGCAATGCTTCCCCGGATTGGCATGCTCTGGGTAAAAAACAGGCAGGTGCATACATTGATTTAAGGTAAACTCAGACGCCACCTTAAGAAGAAACTTAGGGTTACAGGGTTTTAAATAATTGATTAGCAGTTTTTTTCTTGGGACAATACTAACTGTACAGAAAATATTTATATAGGTTTTCTAGTAGTGTTATGTTTGTTAAACACAATGAGGCAAGTGCTATGCATTTTCACAATGTTTTAGCACTATTATGAGCAAAACGCTAATCAGTTTTTGGAGTTAAATAAAACCCTGGATTAGTACGCAAAGACACCCTGTCTTTGTGGAAAACCAAACAAGGCTGCTCACATACGAGAGCCTGTAGCTCTGAAATGCTTTGAGCAGAAGTAATAGCAACTAAAAATAATGCTTTACATGACAGAAAGCAAAGCTTGCAAGATGTGGCTGGCTCAAAAGGAGGCAAAGTCAGCTCTTCTAGAACAAAATTCAGGTCCCAAGCCAGGATCAGCTTATGGATAGGAGGCATTAAATGCAGAATGCCTCGAAGAAAGGTATGGGCCACATCCAACTGGGCCACAGTATGGCCTCCAATGGACACATGGAAGGCTGAAATAGCAGACAAGTGCACTTTAATAGAGGAGTATTGGGAGTCCATACTCTAGAACCTGGTTCACAGGACAAGTGAAAGGGTCCAGGTGATGGGAAGCGGCCCACTTGGCAAAGTGCTTCCACTTCATTGAATAAGTGGCCCTGGTGGAGGGTTTCCTGGCAGCCACCTGGACATCAGCCACTTTCTAAGACACTCCAAACCAAGCAATGGCTATGTCTTCAGGAGCCATGCATGCAGATGGAGGGACTTGAGGTCTGGATGGACCAGGGTCACCTGTGCCTCTGTCAACATGTCCCTGCAGAGGGACAGGGGAACTGCAGGTTCCAAGGCCAGTTGCTGCAGTAATGGAAACCAGATCTGGCGAGGCCAGAATGGTGCCACCAGAATTACGGTGGCCCCCTCTGTTTGGAGCTTGATGAGCACACTCTGGATCAGAGGAAAGGCATAGAGGAACCTCCCTTTCCAAGAGAGGGACAGCACGTCTCGCCAGAAAACTCCAGACCCTGTATCTAGTGAGCAGAAATGCAGCAGTTTTGCGTTGAGTGGGGATCCAAAAAGGTCCAACTCTGGATGACCCCACCTGTTGAACAAGTTTTTTAAGACCGAAGTCAACAGCTCCCACATACACATTTTGGACTGTGATCTGCTGAGGCCGTCTGCCAGGGTGTTTTGGTCGCCTGAAACATGGACAGATGATAAGAGTGTTCTAGAGCCCAGTATCAGACTCTCATTGCCTCTCTGCACAGGGGGTAAGAATGAGCCCCCCCCTGCTTGTTTCTGTAATAAACTTCACTGAGGTTGTCTGACTGCACTAGCAGGGGACCCGGAGAGAGGTGTTCTGGAAGGCCTGTAAGGCATACAGCATTGATCTCATTTCTTAAACATGTATGTGGAGGTGAGCCTCCATTAGAGATCAGGTCCCCTGGGTCTGGAAAGGGCCCAGGCGCGCTACCCAACCCACACCGGAGGCATCTGTGGTAAGGATCTGTTGGGGAGAATGGATGAGAAACAACACCCCTCTCAGAAGGTTGTAGGGGTCCATCCACCAGTGAAGTACTTTGCATACAGGGGAGGAGACAAGAACCTGCTGATCCAGACTGTCAGTGTGTTGATACCACTGGACCCGCAGGGTCCACTGGGAAATCCACAAATACAGTCTGCCCAAGGGTACAGTGACAATGGCTGTAGCCATCAGGCCCAGCAACCGCAGAAACTTTCTGGCTGTGATGTACCAGCTTTGAGCAACCAACTGAGCCTGAGCTATGAGGCATTCTGCCCTGTCTTGGGGAAGGAAGGCCTTGCCCTAGACCACGTTCAGAATCGCCCCATGTACTGCAACCCTTGGCACAGGGTCAGAGCGGACTTGGGCAGATTGACCTTAATCCCTAGGTCATGGAACAGCTTCCTGGTAAGTTCTAGAGTGAGCAGCAGGAGATCCCTAGACTGGGTGTTCAATAACCAGTTGTCCAGATAAGGGAAAACATACAGTCCTTCATGCCACAGGGCTGCCGCCACTGCTGCTACGCATTTGGTAAAGACCAGTGACACAGAGGATAAGCCAAAAGGCAATACCCGGAACTGGTAATGTTCCTCCTGGAACAGGAACCTGAGGTTCTGCCTGTGGGGGGAGCAAACCTTGATATGCAGATACGTGTCCTGCATGTCCAGGGAGCATAACCAGTTTCTCTGCCTGAGCAGAGGCAGCAGACCATGCAGAGTGATCATCCTGAACTTCTTGTATTGGATATAAAAATTCAGGCCTCTGAAGTCTAGAATGGGCCTCAAGTCCCCTGTTCTCTTGGGGATGAGGAAGAACCAGGAGTAGAACCCTTTGTTCCTTTGCCAACTGGGCACTGGTTCTATGGCCGTTTTGCGCAGCAAGGAGGCCACTTCCTCCTGAAGCACTGGAATGGGGTCAGGAGGATAGGTGGAGGGAACAGATGGAAAATCTGGAGGCTGTTCTAGAGTATTTTTTTAACTCTGTTTTACTGCTCCGGTTGGCCAGGGCATCTCTCAGAGGTGCTTGTGTGACCTAGCCTCTATTCCCCGTCTGAGACCTCTTTTCCCCCAGCATCCCCCATCCAGGACCTTCCAGTTCCTTGGATCACCCCACGGGGGAGGGCCTGCCCACCTACCTGGCAGCCTTTCTGTAATTAGAGGATCAGTCCTGGTTAATGCCAGAGGGAGCCTGGAGGAGAGATGGTCTGGCGCTGGGGATGTGGGTTCAGTCCCTGGAGCCCTCATCGCCTCCCTGATCCACCTGGGGTTTTTCCTTAGTGGTTGCCCCCTTGGAGTGCAGACATGCAATGATGTCCATGGCACTGATGTGCTGTCTGCCGCCGTTCTACCCCCACGTCTATTGGCACCGCATGTTCTGGTACTGTCCATAGCTACCACCACGAGCAGCCTAGGAGTGGCAATAACTCCGGATCCCTCCCCAGGAAGGGAGAGCAGTCCTGGATACTCAATCCCCTTCCCTCCCCTGCCGAACCCCAGTGGTCAGAGTCCGTTCCTGAACCCGGGTCACCGGTGTGGTGTGAGGTGTGATGTCCAGCACCTCAACCCTCAGCACCACCGGACCAACCCCAGAAGTTCTAAAGTATGGCCCAGTTCAGTTAGTTGCAGGACCCATGCATTGGTCATAAGGGCCCTCTATTGCTCAAGATGGAGGGAGAAACAGCCCCCAACCACTCCCTCCTGGCTTGGGGCAGGAGGAAGGGGGTTGGGCAAGGAGTCATGTCGAGGCAGAGTCAGCAGCTGGGGCCACACTGCCACCTCTGGGGCTTTCAGCACAGGTATCCGTGGTAGAGGAAGGAGCAAGCAGGGTAGGCCTTACCCTGTGCTTGCCCTGAGGTCTGGTTCCCGACCCAGCCTTATGGGAGAACTTACAAAAGGAGGGACGTGGCTTACTCCTGGGATGGGTATGATAGAGGGAGTGGACAGATGTAATGACTCTACCAGAGGCCTGCAGGTCACTGATAATATCCTGCATGTCAGGGCCAAAAAGCTTAAAGCCCCCAAAGAGGGCATTTAGAATGTTCTGCTGGATATCAGCAGCAAATCTAGAGACCCTCAGCCATTTCATAAATGGCCCTTAAAAGACGCTTGCTGACATCCACCACAGCCTGATGAGTCTTAAGAAAGTTCCTGCCTCTGTGGACCCTCAGGAAGGGCCTGTGCTGCAGCTCTGCCCTTTTTCCAGAGAGTGTTCTGGTATTTCTCCATGGGGGACAAGTAAATGTCAATCCTGAGGCCTAAGGTGGCCGAAGCAAAGGTCCTCTTGCCCCAAAGGTCAAACCTCCTAGATTCCCTGTTGGGGGGGAGGGAACGAAGGTGCTGGTGCTTGGGCACTTTGGCCCTATTATGAGCCACCTTACTGATCAATGAGTCAGTTTCTGGTTGGGCAGCACGGAAAGGCTTTACCAGATGGGCCTGATAAAGTTTGTCAGCCTTCCTAGGCATCGCAGGGACCATGTAAGGCCTATACCAGGCCACAGTGGCAGCATCATCCAGGGCCGGAAGCAAAGGAGGGATGACCTTAGGAGGAGACTCAGGAATCTCCAAGAAATCCACCAGGTTCCTCCTGGTGATATGCTCTTCAGTCTAGAACCCCATGGTAACCTGAAGTTGCTTCACAGGGAGAAGAAGAGGTCCTCAGAAGGGGATCTCGGATCCCGTATTTCATAGAGTTCTCACTCCCTGAGGAGACAGGAGATCTGTCTGAGAAGTCACCTCCAATATCTGGCCCCTTTATCCTCATTATCAGAGAGAATGAGATCTGGGTGGTATTCCTCCTCAACGTTGACCTGATCCAAGGCAGGGATCGATGGCAAAGACACCGACGATGCCCAAGAGGGCACAATGTGTAGGGGCTGAACCAGTGTCAACACAGAGGCAGCCCCCCCCCCCCGGCAATGGCGACAAAGGCAAAGGCTGGGGAATGAACTGCTGAATTAGCGCTATTATAATGGAAGAAAGTACTGTGTTTAAGTCAATGGCAGAAAGAGGCAACACAGTTGCTAACATCGGTGATGGAGGGGACAGAGGCCCTGGCATCATTGGATCACTGCCTGCTGAAGCAGAGCCGGTGGAACCCCGTGCCGTGGATTCTGCAGCTGCAGAGGTCGCAGCGGCAGAGCTGGGATCGACGAGCTAGGCAAGCTCAAGGTCGACAGCCCATCACCTGCTATACAAAGGCAGGTGGAACTCGCTGCTGGGGACAGCCTGGAGGGAGCGGAGGCCTAGGCGGCAGGACAAGTAGACGCTGAAGCAGTCAACGGCGCTATCCTGGAGAAGCAGTAGCCAACGTGGATTGGAAGCACCTCTGGGGGGGGGGGAACAGTCTTTGTTACGTTCCATGTCCTGGTGAGAGTATTTCCCTGAAGAATTGTCCTGGGCTTGGTGGCCTGAGAGCCTGAACAGTGAGCTGGGGGCTGGAAACGGGTAGTCCCTGAAGGTCCCTGCTCCATCCTGGCAAGTTGTTGCTCCAGAAGAAAGGACCGCAGGGCTTTCTGGTGGCGCCACTGGGTTGCAAAGATAAACTTCAAGCAGAGCTTACAGGCTAGGGCATTGTGGCTAGGCCCAAGACAGCACATGCAGAGGTCGTGCTCATCTTTGGAGTAAATTTTCTTTCTGCAGCGACAGCGACGGAAAAGGTTGGTAGAATCTTTCATTCTCGACATTCAACACTAATAAGAAAGAAAAGGTAAGTTGAAAAACGGTGGCCAACTAAACAACAAAGCTTCCACAGAGACTGTGTGAGTATGGTCAACAGCGGGAAAGAACTGAGGAGGGAGCAGGGCTGCCCACACTTATATAAGCAGGGACATCGGCGTGTGACGTTGATGTGGGCAGCCTCTACTAGACTGATAGAAAAGTTTCCATGTGGTCTTAGTGCCTGACAGCTATAAATGCCATAGGTGTGACTTGACGAAAGATATCCCCAATGAAGATTCTGCATATGGAAGGTGCTGGTGCCCACAGAGTCAGTCAATGTCTATTCAACCAGGATATAATAAGAATATCAGAGGGATGTCGTTCATGGCCAGATATGGCATGTTTCCATTCCGCCTCTTTATGTGACTTCTACCATTGATAGCACCTCCTATATAGTCACTAAAATCATCACTTTTCTATACTTCCCCATAGACAGCAGCCCACACCATAGCCACCCAGTAGCTATCATTTAGACACACAAATAGCAAGCAATCATCCTAACAGCTGGAGAGTTAGAGCTTGTCAACAGTCGGACGAGATTAGCAGTACAAAATTCAGGGATTTGTAAATGTCAAGGCAGTCCCCAATTTATTAGACCATTTGTGTTCCTGATATAGTGATTTGTGTAAGTTTTACAGGCTAATCATAAATTAACAGGTTTGCAACAACTTTCTGCATGTAGTATGCTTTAATGGCTGGGAGGGAGCATAGGAATGAAAATGAAACTAGTTTAAAACTGGAGTCTTTGTAAGTAATGGAAAATAATGAAGGGAAAGAGTCACAGACCACCAGCTACTATGAACTGAGTCACCTACAGTCAGCAGCACAGTTTGGGAAGACATTGAAAATTAAACACAGGGGTATGTGTGTGTTTATGTGGTCCCAGGGAGGGGGGCTTACTTTAGGACCTTTTAAACGAAGCCCTACTCAAAGCACTGTGGTTTCCAACCGCTCGTTCAGCTCCATCTGCATTGCTGTCTTTTGCTTACACACATAGCAGCCCTGCAGCGGTCTTGTGGCTCTTCCAATGTTTTTGCTATCTTTCTGGCTGGCAGAAAGCCTGAAACTTACTTGCTGGGCTGCATTGATGTGAGCTCTGTGCTTTGATTACACAGCAGCATGATGCAGGGTAAAACAAAAAAACGTAACGGCAAACCCAAGAAAGCAGGGTATGCCAGGACAGCAAATACTCCCTTCAGATGCGGTGCAGCTTGTCTTTACAAAACAAACAAGCATTTGTCAGTGCCGAATGTTTGCTTGCTGGCATTGGCAGTGGTAGCGTAGAAGTTACAGAGCTGCATAATAGAAATGGCAGTGAAGTATTGAACTGAAGCCAACACCACCACCACCCTGCAGAGAGTGACAGGCATTGGGGTGTGCCTTTGGGTCGTCAGGCATAACGACCACGCCATTTCACCACACCCCACCCTGCAGACACTGACAAGTGTCACGGTGTTCCTTGGGGTCTTTGGCCCTTATGCGCACCCCATTCCATTAGGAAATACGGTTAGATGGGTGCGATATAGGAGAATGGGGTGAACTTTGGGGTCGAAGAGTCCAAGGCATACCTCGATGCCCCTCACTGGCTGCAGGGTGTGGAATGGTATGAGCATTACAGGCAAGAATCCCAAGTCACACCCCTGATGCCTGTCATTCTCTACAGGGTTGGGCGTTATGGTTGGAAACCCTAATACCTCAGGACTCGTTGGTATTTTCACTCCAAATTTTCAACATGGTTTTTGTGACCCCACCTCATGAACAGTGGCAATATCAGTTTGTTAGCCAAAAGCTGCTTATGCACAGCGACTATGGCATTTAGCACCACAGGTGCAAAAACATTCCGAACAGGATGTAAAAAATGACAGCTGTACTGTTCATGGGGAGGTGTAAAAAATGGCAATGTTGCAAATCTGCAGTAAAAATATTAAAAAAACTGGTGAAGTCACGAGCGTACATAGAAACTGTGCAACGCACACCCGTAATATAATTAGGTTGGGGATTTTTTACAGCAGATTGTCAACACAGGCATTTTGGGACCTCCGATCACGAACAGTGTCACTGTGATTTTCTTTATCTGTCCGAGCAATGATTTCCCACAGCGACCACGCATTCTACGCTGAAAGTGTGAAAACACACTTCGCCATGTTGTGAAAATGACAGCTGTACTGTTCATAAGGAAGTGTGGAAAATGCCACTGGTGAAAATCTGACTGAAAATATTACAAAGTCATGAACTTACGAGGTGCGTGGAAACTGCAATGCTCACTGTAACACAGTCATTTTATGGACTTTGTCACCAAATTTTCAACATAGCCATTTTAAGACTTCTGCTCATGAACAGCGTAACTGTGATTTTTGTACTCTGTCCCAAACATTGCTTTCGCACACCAACAGCACCATTGTGCGCTACATGTGCGAAAACACATTTTGGGCGACATATGAAAAATGGCAGCTGTACTGTTCAGAAGTAAGTGTAATAAAATGGCAATGTTGAAAATCTGCAGTGAAAATATTAAATTCGCAAACTTACGAGCATGCTTAGGAACTGCGCAATGCACACTCGTAATACAGTAATTTTTAGGAATTTTTTCACCAAATTTTCAACATAGCCATTTTAAGACCTCTGCTCATGAACAGTGTCACTGTGATTTTCTAAATGTGTCCCATACATTGATTTTGCACATCGACTGCGCCATTGTGCGCTACATGGGCGGAAACACATTTTGGGTGAGATGTGAAAAATGACAGCTGTACTGCTCATAAGGAGGTGTGGTAAAATGGCAATGTTGAAAATCTAGTGAAATATTATAATACGTGAACTTCTGACGTGCGTGAGAACTGTACAACGCACGCGCTAGTAAAACAGTCATTTTAGGAATTTTTCACCAAATTTTCAACATAGCCATTTTAAGACCTCTGCTCATGAACAGTGTCACTATGATTTTCTTTATTTGCCCGACATTGATTTCGCGATAATCGACTGCGCCTATAGCGCCTACATGGGCAGAAACACGCTTTGGGTGAGATGTGAAAAATGACAGCTGTACTACTCATGTAGAAGGTGTGGTAAAATGGCAATGTTGAAAATCTGGGTGAAAATATTGAAAATTCGTGAACTTCACTGCGTGCATTAGAATTGCTTAGCCTTGCGCTCGTAAAACAGTCATTTTGGAATTTTTCCACCAAATTTTCAAAATAGGCTTCTTGAGAGCCCACCTTATGAACACTGGCGGTTATTTGATTTAATCACTCCCAAAAGGTGATTTCGGCGCGGTGACTGCGCGAAACGCCCTTCGTCCGGCTAACGCCATGACAGTGACAGCACTCATGAGAAGGGGTCCCAAAACCCCAAGTTGAAAATTTGCAAAATTCCAAAAAATGCCTGAGATATGCAACAAAGTTGAAAAACCTTATCTATCCCATTATACAGCTTACCAGCATTTCCCAGTTCACGGTCGCTTTGAAGAGTGCAGGCAGTTCCCGTCCACCGCATGATCGCCGCCGCCGAGCCCGGGAGGTATGGGGTGAGGGGTGTGGGGAGGTAGGGTGCGAGTGGGTGGGTGCGGATTGTGGGGGTCAGGAGACCGCGTGGGACTGTTTTTTCTTTACAGGTTGTTTTTTTTATTCTACGACGCGGGGCGTTTGCCATGCTGGGGTGGGCTCCCAGCGTAGCAGGGACGGCTGGGGAGGCATGGAGCCGACGGGGATTGGGCACCCCGTCGGCCATAGTATCTATTGCCACGCTGGTGGGCTCCCAGCGTGGCACCCTGTACTCTGGGGGATGAGGACAGTGGAGCCGATGGGAGTTGGGCACCCCGTCGGCTATACCATGAGTTGCCACGCTGGGGTGGCGCAGCGTGGCATGTGGCAAACTTTGGGGGGGGAGCGCAGCACAGCCGACTGGGGATTGGGCACCCCCGTTGGCTATACAGTGTGTGCGTGGGGGGAGGGCAGCATGCAGTATGCATGCGTGTGTATGTGTGTGTAGGGGGAGCTGCGCATGAGCAGACGATATCTAATCGCTGCTCACTGAAGCGTAGCTCCCCCTTTCAACTGTACGCCACTGCATTTTGGAGCTGTCATAGACAGCTACAGCATGCATTGGAGGACAGGGGCCGCGCCTGCCACCACACTGACTGAATTGGAAGAGGGGGTGACACACCTCCGAAAACTCGGATGATGGCACTATGTTTCTTGCACATGCGTGCAAGCAAACATAAAAAGGTAACGTTCCAACTGCTCTGCACCACTGACAGCAGTGCAGAGCAAATAGTGTAAAAGGGCCTTTTAGCAAGTTATGGCTGCTGTAGTTATTTAGCAAGTGTGAGACAGACAAGACATAAATTTGTGACAGATTTAGTCCTTGAAAACTCACAGCACGGCAGGGGAGGCTTGTGAAGAGATTCTTTTTATCAAGTATCAGGACATATTTACTGCAAGCCCAGTGTTTGTATAAACATTACAAGTGAGAAAAAAAAACATGCAGTCCACAATATAAAATTTGCCAGTTTATCATACTTTTCTTTAAATGTTTTTATTTTTTACATTTGTTAGCAACACTTTTATGCAAAGCAGCATAGATTTTCCAGCTCAGATAAAACTACATTAAAGACCTTACACATCAGTCATCATGAAATCAACCATATCTCCAATAAAGTGCAGTTTCCATGGTGACTGTAACATCCAGTTCAAAGAGCCAGGCGTGGACGTCCCTGAACTGAAATTCTCTGCGTATGCTAGAACACATTGCTTTGCGCATGCTTCCTTTGGAAAAGTTACACCAGCTGTACTGCAAGTGTAAACGCAATCTGGAATCACAGCTCAGTGACAGAATATGAATGTGATCAAACCGGAAGGTATATGTAAACACAGCTAAAACCAGCGATTTTTCTGTGTAAAGGGATTTTAACAAAATTTTCCTGACTTAAAGTTATTATCTATGTATATGTGAGGCACAGAAAATCTGCACAGATTACTTTACCAAGCATTTTGTCAACATCTCCTTGCATTTCACTAGGAGACACACACATCATACCGGCACACATGACAGCAAAGGAACATTCTAACATCCTATAATTTTGCCTTCCACCACATCAAAATGTATTTTTTTAGTTTAATAAACAAATACATATTTTAATAAATAACTAGATATGTGTGTTTGCTAAATTTTTATATATGTACATGTGTGTATGTAAATTTTAGATCTATTTGTGCATCTGAGTGACTGTGCCCCTCAGTTTTCCTGCCATTACACTCAGTAGCTCATAACTGAGGGAACCTTGAGTCACTTAGTTGTTTGTGTAACCCCCAGGGGTGCTATCCTAAGGGCTACCACCCCTGCCTGTCTCAGCTGCGACAGGGTAAGGGGCCCAGATCCGTTGACGGGTGCTCCGGACCCAGAGGTCGGGGTTAAGACAGTCAAGGTTGACTCGGTCACAGCCCTCTGGGTTACTGCAACCCCCCTTTCTTCCCACTAGTGGCTCACACGGATTAGCTACAATACTCTCCCCCTGTACATTTACCCCCCGGCTTATACCTCTCAGCTCACTCCGGAGACCCCCTTGAAAGTAAGGTACAGTTATCAAATATTCACCGTGCAGTATATCCTCAGTAAGACACAAACCAGCCAGGGTACAGTTGCAAAACAAACAATCTGATTTATTTGAGGGGAGATAACAAGGACCGGGGGAAATCAGGGTGATTGGCTTATCACTATAAAATATATT
Organism: Neoceratodus forsteri; assembly: GCA_016271365.2. Lineage (NCBI taxonomy): Eukaryota > Metazoa > Chordata > Ceratodontiformes > Ceratodontidae > Neoceratodus > Neoceratodus forsteri. The sequence continues at coordinate 1,277,185,350 of CM057456.1, forward strand.
TAACTACCTAGGGCTCTGTGCACAGGCCTAAACCTATTAATTACCGTCCATGGGTACCCAAGCCCTAATGGCTAATCCCTCGTTGTAGCTGGTTGGGGCCCTGACACAAATGAGCATTTACTTTCCTTAGCAGATCAGATGGAGCCAGAAAGCTCAAACAGTACGGTCTGCAATACAACAGAATGACTTTGCCTTTGGTAGTAACCTTTGCCAGGGAGTTACCCTGATTCAGTACTCACAGCTCCAAACAAAGAACCACTCTTTCACTACTCGCAGGGCTGAGCCTGAGGTTCCAAGGCCTCCTCACACATTTATATGGAAAAAACAACAGAGGGGTACCATACCAGGCAGCTGGTCCCTGAACTCGACCGAACTCACAGCTATGCGGGCAGTTTACTGCAGCTTCAACTTTCCTGACAGACCGAGCGCGATTCAGCAGATTCTCCAGTCCTCTACAGGTTGAGCCTGGTAGGTAGCTGTGTTTGTACACAGCCTCCTCTGACCGCACACTGGCGGATTTAGTCCGAAGCTTTCTGGCTATGGGAAATGGCCGCCTAGGCCTCTCACACGCTTCCCGCACGAACACTCAACGGCGCAGAAGCTCGGGGTTCCCTTCGCAAACAGTCACAACGCTCTCCTGCTTCTCAGGCAGTGGGAAACCTTCTCACTCGCGCGCCATCCGTTCCCATAGGTGGGCTGCAGACACCAGGCTATGAGACCTGTCCCGATTGGCGCAAAAAGGCGCCCTTGGTCAGCCTTTACTTCCCAGGATTACTAGCTAAGTCCCCATTGGTCAGCCGGCTCTATCTAGAGTTCCGATGTACTGATTGGTCCAATTCGGCAGTTCGGGACCAAAATGGAGGAGATAATCAAAACAGTCTCTGCTGCAAAGAAGGCAGGTTAGAACAACCACATTATCATTATTACTCTAAGTTATTTCCAGCAAATAGTTACATCCTCCAGCAGAGCTCCCCCTGCATACTTAGCGATGTCAGAAACAGAGCACTCAGGCAGCAGCTCAAGCGGGACTCGAGCAGGGAAACACACAGACCCCCCATTCGAACTAATTATCACAACAAGCAGACAGCCCTTAAAGGGACAGTACACAGAGGCTCTAAAAGCACTCACAGCATTGCCATTTAAAACGACTTAAATGCTGAACGCCAAACACCAGGGGGAACACTTAGGCAGCTCCTAGGAGGCTTTTTAGGAACCCCCATTTATAGGGGGGTTACATTTGCTTTGACCAGTGCTTGGATATTTTGTTAGTCCTGCGATGGATTTCATTCCAGTTGAGTTTCTTCACGAGTTTAGTGACAGTGAGGAAGTTTCTGGGCGTCACTGAGGATGAATTCAATGATGTTATCATGAGGGGAGGAGTTAATTTCGGACCTCAATATCCACTTTATCCATGATGTCACAGATGAGGTTGGCAGTGATGTTGATGATGGTAGTCTGAGGAATACGTCTGGTGATGTTTTATGGTCCAATCTTCTGAAACAGGTCGAGGTTGCAGAATTTAAGGAGGTGGTCGGACCAGCAACAGTGATGCCCCCGAATAAGGAGACTGACTTCCGCCACCTGCACCTGAGCTGTAAGTACCAACTGTGGAGAAGACCAACCGGTACAGCCCAGAGAATCAGGGTGCAGCTTCCGAGACTGATACAAAGTGGACTCCAGTGATACTGGAAGACGTGCATTGCTAGGAATGCACATGTAGTGTATATGTCTGTGTCTAAACTGCCCCAGTACAGAATGTACTGGAGCAAGGACACTGTCTTTGGTAAATTCTACATCTCCTAGCTGATGTCACAAGAACGGTTTGAAAAGATAATATTTTCACATTAACAAAACGTATGTCAGCCTGCCTCATGGATAAAGACACTGACAGAATCCAGCATATACATCCAGTGCTCAACAGTGTTCTTTCTGCGTGCATCTGTCAGTACAATCCATATCAAGAGGCATCAGTGGAAAAAGGCACAGTAGGGTTGCAAGGGTGCTTGTCATTCTGCCAATACATTTTAAACAAGCCATAAAAATATAGAATAAACGTCTGAGTCCGAGTTGATGGCCACAACCGCTATGTAAATGAGATCCTGGTCTACATCAGTAAAGTGGATGGCATTTCTGAACCTGGACCTGATTCGGTGCCTACAGGGTAAAAAACATTGTGTGTACCATGATAACATTTTACAAGTGTGCCCTTAGCCTCAGAACTGTTGAAAGAAGCCACATACTCCTGAGAGACTACACACTAATCATGTTGGGTGGCTGAAAAAAATTTAACAAAAAAGAATTTTCAAAAAAGCCTGAAGGACATTTTGAACAGATGCAGCAGAAGGCATTGGTCGTCATGGCTGTGAAGGACAAGCCCATACTCCTTCTGTCAACCAATCATGATCCAACTAAAGAAGCAACCTCAGCACTCTGGAGGCAGAAAAATGGTGTCCTGCTTTAAGGCCCTTGTCCAGAAGTAATTCCCCAGCACAACTCCTATATGAATGGAGTGGATGTCGCTGACCAGCTGCGGACACAATACCCGAAACACAGAAAGTCAAATAATTGGTGGCACTATCTGTTTCTTAGTTTGACATTTGTATTGCAAGTGCTTTCCCGATGTTCTGAGAGTCAGCAAACCATGACAGGAAAAGAAAGCATGGAAGTACAAAAGAGAAAACACAAAGTACAGTTACGTAAGAACTTACCGTAACAGTAGATCTTCGAGAGAAGTTTTTGCAGGAGGCCACACCGGTAGGACCAAGCCATCAGGTGCCAGAACTACACAGAAAACTTCTAGCTAGCAGTCTACCACGGGGGACCGCCCACCACTGACTTCAGCCTATTGTATAAAGGCAGGCGGACCCCCACACCTACTTCAGTTCTCCCACCAAAGTTCCCAAGTGGGCAGCGAATGGAGAACCAAGGAGGTTCCCGAGAGCCAAAAGAAAGACAGAAGTAGTGAGAGAGAAACAAAGAACAGCAGGGGGAAGGAAGGAGGCAAAGCAGGGCCTGCTGCAAGACCTTCTCTCGAAGATCTACTGTTATGGTAAGTTCTTACGTAACTGTACTATCTTACTTCAAGGAAGACTCTTGCAGCAGGCCACACCAATAGGACTGAGTCCCAAGCAGTACCAGGTATCACCAGGAGAACAACACTGGGAGGAGGACAGATCAGCAGCCAAAAACTCAGGAGAGAAGGCCCTGAAATGCTTCTAGGCTGAAACTGGCCCTGCGCCTAGAGGCAAAGTCCAGACTGTAATGCTTGTTGAAGGTGTGGACAGAACTCCAGGTGGCAGCAGCACAGATGTCTGCAGCAGACACAGTTCTGAAACAAGCCGCAGAGCTGGCCATACCCCTGGTGAAATGGCCCTTAACAACTCCAGGAAGGGCCTTGTTGTACTTGTGGTAGCAATAAACAATGCAAATGGCTAACCACTTAGACAAACACTGTTTGGAAACAGGAGTGCCCTCTCTCTGAGGGGTGAATGAAACAAACAACTGGCCAGATTTCCTTAAAGGTTTGGTGCAGTTCGTGTAGCACCGCATAATCCTATGTATATCCAAAGTATGGAGCAAAGCCTCCCCCTGATTAGAATACTCAGGAAAATAAACTGAAAGGTGGATGGACTGATTCAAAGTAAACTCAGACAATGCCTTGGATAGAAACTTAGGATTAGTACGCAAAGACACCCTGTCTTTGTGAAAAACCAAATAATGCTCCTTACACACAAGAGCCTGAAGCTTGGAAATCCTCCGCACAGAAGTAACAGCAACTAAAAAGAGGTCTTTCCATGACGCAAAGCACAGCTAACAACTTGAGGCCAGTTCAAATGGAGGTAAAGTGAGTTTCTCCAACATGAAATAAAAGGTCCCATGGAGGAATCAGGTCCCGAATGGGAAGTTTCAGATGCAAAACACCTCACAGGATGGTGCGGGACACCTTGTGCTGGGTCACAGCTTTGCTCTCTATAGGTGCATGGTATGCAGAGATGTCAGAAAGATGCACCTGGAGTGAGAAGTATCCCAAGCCAGAGTCCGAAAGAGAAAGAAGGTGCTCAAACACCTGAGTCACTGGGCATGTGAAGGGATCCAAAATAGCAAGCAGCAGCCTAATGGGTGAAACGCTTCCATTTCATAGTGTAAGTGGTCCTGGTGGAGGGTTTTCTAGCAGCCACCGGGATGTCCGCTACCCTAGAGGACATTCCGAAGCGAGTGATAGCTAGGTCCACAGGAGCCACGCATGGAGATGCAGGGATTTGAGGTTCAGATGGACTATGGTGCCCTGGTCCTTGGACAGCAAGCTGGTGCACAGAGGCAAGGGCACTGAAGGTTCCACAGCCAGCTGTTGCAGCAAGAGGAACCAAATTTGATGTGGTCAGAAGGGAACTATGAGAATCATCTCTACCCTTTGCAAAAGGAACTTGAGCAGAATCATCTGTAGGAGTGGGAAGGGAGGAAAGGCATACAGAAACCTCCACTTCCAGGAGAGGGACAATGCATCTCGCCAGAAAACTCCAGGCCTGTGATGGAGGGAGCAGAAAAGTGGCAGTTTTGCATTGAGTGGATAATGCAAACAGGTCCAGCTCTGGACGACCCCATCTGTTGAAGAGATCTTTGACCACCAAGGTTAGAAGCTCCCACTCATGGGCCTGCGACCTGAAGCAGCTGAGGCTGTTGGTCAAGATGTTTTGGAAACCTGGAACATGTACGGCAGAGAGCTCCAGACCATGCTCGATGGACCAGTACCAGACTCGTCACCTCCCGAAGCAGGGGGTATGTGTGAGCACCACCATTTGTTAATGTAATACACCATGCATATATTGTCCGTCTGCACCAGCAGTGGACCAGGGAGGAGATGAGTCTGAAATGCTTGCAGAGTGTAAAGAACCACTCATATCTCCAGGACATTGATATGGAGACCCTATTTCCACTTCTGTCCAGGTACCCTAGGTCTGGTGGTCAGTCAGATGAGCACCCCATCCCAGGCTGGATGCATCCGTTGTGAAAATCTAGTGTGTGGGGGGGGGGGGTCGAAAGATGAAAAGGGCCCCCCTCCGAAGGAGGCTGGCCAGCTCCAGCCACCATGGCAGGACTCTCCGTACTGGACTGAAGACCATGATCCACTGGTCCAGGTCATCCGTGTGCTGGTCCCACTGAACCCTCAAGTTCCACTGAGGAACCAGCATATGCAGGTGGGCCAGGGGACTGTGGCAATGGCTGCCGCCATGTGGCCCAGGAAAATCCTAGCAGAGACCTGTCGACTGGAGGAAACCAGTCACACCTGCTCCATCAGTCATTCTGCCCTGTCTGTGGGCAAAAAGGCCTTGCCCTGGCTGGTGTCGAGGATCACCTCAATGTATTGGAGACACTGATAAGGAGAGAAGCAGGACTTTGGCAGATTGATAGTGATGACCGAGGCCTGAAACAGACAGAAACCTTAGTCCACAGTCTGAATCAGGAGGTTTCTGGAGGAGGCTGCTAGCTGCCAATTGTCCAAGTAGGGGAACACGTGACAGCCCTGCCTCCTCAAACCAGCTGCCACTATTGCCAGGCACTTGGTAAAGACCTGGGGGGCCAAAGAAAGCCCAAAAAGGAGGGTCCAGCATTTAAAATGGGCTCTCTGAAAGTGGAAGCAGAGGAAGCGATGATGGGCAGGGAAGATTTGGATGTGCAGGTAAGCATCCTGCATGTCCAGTGAGCAGAGCCAATCCTCCTGGTGCAAAAGGGATAACAGACCCTGGAGAGTGGCCATCTGGAAACACTTGTATTCAAAGTAGATTCAGATGGCTCAGGTCCAGGACGGGCCAAAGATCCACAGTCTTTTTGGGGACGAGGAAGAAGTGGGAGTAAAACCCCCTTCCCCACTAAGCCGGAGGGATGGGCTCTATAGCTCTTTTTTGGAGAAGAGCCTGAATTTCCTCCCAGATGAACGGCAAGTGGGCTGGGGAGTAAGAGGAGTGTACTGGAGGATTTTCTGGAGGCCACTCTAGAAACTCCATCGTGTGACCACGCACTATGATATGGAGCACCAACTGTCTGTGGTTACTCCCTGCCCTCTGTCCAGGTGAAGAGAGAGGACCCCCGACCATCTCCTTCAGAGCCTCGGCCGGGGGGGTGGTCAGTTAAGGAGTCAGGAGGTGGGTGCGGGCACTGGCAGGGTGGCCGCAGGTGCCTTAGGGGCTCTGGTGGCAGCAACTGCAGGGGTCACTGTGGCTTTTCGCTTGTTCTGACCCTTGGCAGACTGGTTTCAGGACTGCTTGCGAGAGGACCATCATAAGGACTGATGCTGGCCTGCTCTAGGCTGTGTGTGATAAAGCGAATTAACTGACTTAAGGGCTCGCTCCGACTCCTGCAGTGTAGAGATAATGTCCTGAACATCCCTCCCATAATGGACAGAGACCCAGAACTGGGCATCCATGAAGCTGGCTTGCACATCCGAGGCAAACCCGGAGCCCCAAAGCCAAGAATGGCACTGGAGGCAGACCCCAGCAGCTTCCCCAAGTCCAGAGGCATCCATGGCATCATAAGCAGCCTGCAGAATGTGGTTGCCAACGTCCAAGCCCAACTTCAAGAGCTGGGCAAGTTGTGTCTTGATGGGGTCTTCTGGAAATGCCTGCACCAGGTCCCTGGCTTGGTCCCAGAGAACATTCTGATACTGGACCATATGGGCCAGGTAATTAATGGCTCAGCTAGCTAGGGTAGTAGACGTGAACACGCGCTTACCCAGGTGGTCCAGCTGACGAGACTCCCTGTCTGTGGGAAAGGCACTAAGGTGCTTGGGCATTTTGGTACGGTCATGCGCTGCATTTATGACCACTGAATCAGCCTTGGGGTGACTCCCTAAAGGTTTACCAGTAGGGGCATGGTAAAGACAGTCCTCATTCTTGGGTAACAGAGGGGTAGTAAAAGAGGGGTGATATTACATGCTACCATTGTGACATCCTCATAGGAGTCAATCATGGGTGGCACCACCACAGGGAGGGTGTCCAGCTGTCTTAAACGGCCAAGTGGCTCCGCGCCGGGTACTGCTTCTCCGTTTCCCAGCCCATAATGGACTGGATGTGGCACATGATGTCCATGAACACTGAGTCGCCGGGGGCTAGAAACATCCCTGGGTGGGTCCTCCCCATCCGAAGACTACTTAGGTGAGAAGGAAAAACCAGAACAATCTGAGCCATCTTCATTGGTCTTGCTATCTGGGTCTGATGCTGGTGGCATGTGCTCGTACCGACGAGAGCTGAAGCAGACATCGGGGCGACACCCGGAAGAGCCCAACGTACAGGGTTCACTCGGCCCAGCCTGGCCTGGATCCTGGGGTGGTGGGTCCCGGGGCGGATATTGGGGGGACCCCGGAGGCAATCTTTCAGGAGTGGGAATCTGCCTCTGGACAAAAGACCACCATGCTGAAAACAAGGTGTTATAATCCACTGGGGGTGTAAGATTATACACCGCTAGGGATAAGAAGGTGTCAGGTAAGGGGATGACAGCGGCAGGGCTGGCGTAGGGTACCCAGGAATAGGGCCACCTAGCGCCGGCTGAGGTTCCGGTGTTGGGCCAGCAGGCATTAGCTGTGGCGCAGGCTGCGGTAGGGGCGATGCCAGCATTGGGCCCACTGGCTGATGCAGTGGCAGTACTGGTGGCAGCCCAGTGGGCGTTGGCTGGGAGCATCCAGGGGAAGGGTCTGCCGGCACCAGCTGAGCCAGAGAAGTAGGCACCGGGGGGAAGGAGACCACCCTGGCAAAGGCAGAGGTGACACCGGAGTAGAGGTAGCCTGCTGCAGATGCTGCCCTGAAGGAATGACATCAGGCCCAGAGGTGGGGACCGACATAGGCAGTGCTGTGGCTGGGGGGGGGGGCAATGGTGGAAGAACTGATGCCCAAGAAACCAACACCGTCCGAGCCACTTGGCTGAAAGCCCGTGGAGGAGATGGGCCTGAGCGGCAGGAGGTGAAGTCCCCTGCCCGAGGAGCTGCTGCCTGAAATAACAATGAGGGTGGGCAGCTGAGCAACTGGGAGCCCGGTAGAAGAGAGGGCTGGTGGGGCTGATCCCCTGTGGGCTGATCCCCTGTGGAAGGCCGACCCTGACGGGGTTGCGGGTTTGTGGGGCAATCGTGAGTGGGAAGCAGACCACTCCTGGTGTTTGTCCCGGTGCTTGTGCTCCCCACTGGATTTCTGAGAAGAAAAGGAAGCCCCAGAGCACTGTGATGATGAGGCTGAACAGCTCCTAGCCTACAGCTCCTTTTCCATCACAACCAACTTCTGCTTCAAGAGATGGCTATCCAGAGTCTTAAGATAATGTCTCTGAGTGGCCCGATTGAATTTCTAGCAAATCTGGCAGATTTCGGTTTCGCAGCTGGGACCTAGACAAATAAGACACGCAGAGTGGCCATCTCTTTCAGGAATCTGTCTGCCACAGGCACATTTTATGGAGCGGTCGGAAGACAAGGCTGGTGTAGAAGACATAAACTCATCAACGAGAACACCGAAAAAACAATGTTTAACACTCGAGAAAAAGGAAAAAAAAAGCACGGCAAGCGTGAGTAATGGTGGTTGACTGTAGCTGCGGCATCTGCTAAGGTCCGACATGTGTGGATCGATGGCAGGAAAAGAACTGAGGTAGGTGTGTGGGACCATCCACCTTTACAGGATATGCTGACATCGGCGGTGAGCGGTCCCCCGTGGTAGACTGCTAGTTACAAGTTTTCCGTGTTGTCCTGGTGCCTGATGGTTTAGTCATACCAGTGTAGCCTGCTGCAAGAGCCTTCCTCAAAGTAAGATCTGCAGTTTCATAAAAACTTGGCAAGGGGTCTGATAGCTAACTATTGCTCCAGGAAAAGGAAGCATTTCGTAGGTCCCTCAGTAGTGCAGTCTCCTCCAACCCATGGACTGCATCATCCAGTAAAGGCAGAAAACAAGAGTAAGAACTGTGCCTGCAAGAAGAAATCATAGTCTTGACATATTTGCCTTGTTAGGTAACACTGTGTGTGGACTGCTTTAGAGTACCATACAATAACACAGGAAGAAAATTTGAGCAACAAAACAAGAACTGCCAGAACTGTCTGAACTGATCTCTGGACAGTACATAGCTGTATAGTTGTCATTCCCTTATAGTGTCTTCTCCTTTCCCAGTTTTACCTTTACCATGTTTTCTTTTGTCTGATGGGACTTTCCTACACCTCAAAAAAGCAGATGTAGTGTTTGTAAATAAATTATTATATTGTTTCAAATTTAACCCGATTCTGTGTGTGATGGTGTAAAACAAAAAACATGCACACAGTATAACATGTGAACATCAATTTTACTGGACAATCTAAACATATTTACACAATTCATGTCGTAATATTTTAAAATATTACAATAGTACTTTAAGTTGGAAAAAAATCAATACAGTGTATCCCACTTAAATGCATACCTTATAAATGCATAGCCTGCATAAACTCAGAATATCCAAGTCCTGATTTTTTTCCTATTCTTCCTATGTAAATCGACCTGTTAAACACATATATAAGGATCCCTTTTAAATGCATATTTTTTCCGTTTTGTTGTTCAAGTGTGGGCTAACTGGCCCAATTTTACCGACACTTCCTAGAGCTGCCTTACTATTAATTAGCAATTAACTGTCTGTAAATGGGCTGCTCTATTTAAAATGAGGTGTTAATCACCTACTTCAACCTTTTAGCTATCAAACCCAGGTCACAAAAGCACCCTCCCTCACACTGATATCAAAGCAAAGAATCCAAAAGAATGTCACAGAAGCACCTTCCCTCATAAAGGAATCTGACCAAAGAATTCCACAGCATGTCACAGATCACTTTATCCCAACCAAAGAAGCACTTAACGTACTACTGGCATTTCTTTTTCCCTGCCCAACCCCCTGGCACATACTGCAAGTTGCGCTCACCATTAAAAGAATACAACATCTGATAAACGTATAGTCCTCTTAAACGCATACTTTTTGATGGTTCCAATGGTATGCGTTTAAGAGGGTTGCACTGTACCATCTATACAGGTTGTTGTTCCCAGTTTCTGCTTCCTGTTTTCTTCCTGAACAACTATGTGGTAAGTCGCACATGTGCTCACCCTATTCAGTCCATTTTTTTCAATTTCTTCTAAGTATCACATCAATGGATTCTGTTTTCAGGATTTTTATTTTGACGAGGTCTTCGCAGAACATCTTCTGGAAAGGTAGGAAATAAGGTTTTCATATTAGCATACAATTCCTACCGTTTGAAATCAAAGCTCATCTTGTTTACATTGTGGAAACCCTTGCATTTAAGCTCTAAATATGCAATTTATTTTTCCTTGTGTCTTATGCCAACAAAAACTTTTAAAGCACAGTACCATATGTCATTTCTGGAGGTGGTTAGGATTTATAGTGATTAAAATATAGCTCCAAAGTGTAAATGTCATTAAAAAAACATACTGGTAAACAAACAGCTATATTTTAAAAATCATAATGAATGCAGCTTAGTGACTAACCTTATTTGAAATGCCTTTTGGTCCTGAACAACTTTGCTTCTGGTGGTTGTTGTGTAGCTTATGGTATCTGAGATATTTAAATTTGTCTGTCACATGCACCTGGGCCCAGATATTCAGAAGTGCATGCTCGCGCAGTGTTTGCACTGCACCTGCACCGGTCCCTTAGCATGTGCCAATGCTAAACCCAGTGAATATAGGCCAGCCTGCGTGCTGCACAAATGAGCATTAGCACAGTGCAATACAGCAGCTTAGCACGGAATATAGCACTGAGAATAGCGCTGAATACAAAGGGCCATGCAGCAATAACCAAAGCACTGCGTATAGAGCAGCACACTAGGGGAGGCTGTGGGTGGGTGAGGAGGGCATTAATGACAGACACCCGACACAGCAGTATATGCAGCAGAGATAAACTTCAAAGGAGCAAACTGGCAACAGGCCCTACAAAACAAAAATAAAGCAGCAACATCATATAACAAGCATTTGTCAATGCCGAATGTTGGCGCATTGGTAGTGCAGGAGTTAGAGAGATGCATAACAGGAATGGCAGTGAAGTATTGAAGGAACGTCAACCCACCCCCACCCTGAAGACACTGTAAGGCATTCAGGGTGTGCCTTTGGGTCATTGGCCATAACGTTTATGCCATTAGACCTCACCCCACCCTGCAGACACTGACAGGTGTTGCGGTGTGCTTTTGGGTCTTCGGCCCTGATGCTCACCCCATTCCATAAGGAAATAAGCTGAAATGGGTGAAGTATAGAAGAATGAGGTGAACGTTAGGGCTGAAGACCCCAAGGCAAACCTCGATGCCTGTCAATGGCTGCAGGGTGGGGGCGAAATGGTTGGAGAACCTAAGTCACACCCCTGACATGTGTCAGTCTCTACAGGGTGGGGCGTTATGGTTGGAAACCCTAAAGCCCTGGGTGTTGTTGGTATTTTCACTCCAAATTTTCAACATGGGCTTTTTGGGACCCCACCTCATGAACAGTGGCACTATCATTTCATTACTCAATCCTGAAAGGTGATTTCACACAGAGACTGTGTCATTCGGTGCCATAGGTGCAGAAACACATTTCTGGCAGGATGTGAAAAATTACAGCTGTACTGTTCATGAGGAGGTGTGAAAAAATGGCAATGTTGAAAATCTGGGGTAAAATATGAAAAATTGACGAAGTTAAGAGCATGCATAGAAACTGCGCAACACACACCCATAACGCAATCATTTTCTGGAATGTTTCCACCAGATTTTCAACATGGGCATTTTGGGACCTCCCCTTATGAACAGTGACACTGTGATTGGGAGAATCTGTCCCAAAAGTTGATTTCCCACAGCGACCGTGCCATTCTGTGCCACAGGTGCAAAAAGATGTTTTGGGCAGGATGTGATAAATGACAGCTGTACTGTTCATAAGGAGGTGTGAAAAAATGGCAATGTTGAGAATCTGGAGTGAAAATATTAAAAACTGGCAAAATTATGAGCGTGCATACGTAATGCATAACGCATGCCTGTAACATGGTCATTTTTTTGAATTTGTTCATCAAATTTTCAACATGGGCTTTTTGGGACCCGACCTCACGAACAGTGGTACTGTCATTTTGTTAATTGGTCCCGAAAGGTCATTCTGCGCAGTGACGGCGAAATTACCTTTTGGGACCAAGAAACGAAATGACAGTGACATACATGTTCACGAGGTGGGGTCCCAAAAACCCCATGTTGAAAATTTGGGGCCAAAATTCCTAAAAATGGCTGCAATATCAACCTAAGTTGAAACTCCCCACTAACTCCCATTATATAATGCTTACTGGCTTCCTCACTTCGCAGTTCAGCTTCCTCGAGCGCAGATGCATCCTGGTCCAGAGAAGATTGCTGCTCCCGACCTCTGGAGGTAAGTATGAGGTTGGGGGGCAGGAGGTGGGTGCTCAGAGGAGGGTTGGGATGGGGAGGGGGACGGACACAACGATGGACCGCTTTCTGTTTACAGGTAAAAAAACTTAAAAAAAACTATGAGAGACCATTTTCTTTATTTTACAGGGGAAAAAAATGAAAGGCATTTAGGCGCATTGGGGTGGGCTCCCAGTGTGCCACAACAGTGTGTGTGTGTGTGGGGGGGGTGGGGAGTGCATGCTGACTCGGGGATTGAGCACCCTGATGTCAGCAAATAACAGACGGGTTTGGGCTAGGGCATGCATCCGACACCAGGAGTGGGCATGCCAGTGTTGTAAACATTAAACCATGATTTTGGCACACTGAGGTGGGCTCCCAGTGTGCTACATTAATGGGGGGAAGGGGATACATGCCGACATGGGGATTGGGCACCCCAATTTCAGCTTTCTGGGAAGTGTGTGGCAAGCAACAGGAGCCGCCATATTTATTGAAATGTTTCACCAGGAAAGGCACACTATACAGATGCCTTACTCCTGATGCAAAGCTCGGTACCGAGTGCTCGGTGGCAGGGGCCAACCGCTTGCTCCTGGAGCAAGGCCCAGGGACAGAATGTTCAGCTGCAGGAGACGACAAAGTGGCGAGGGGGGAGGTGCCGCTGCAATGACGAAACTGCTCATGATTGCAGCGGCACGTTTCTTTCAAGTGTTTGGCTCTCTTTGAAGTTTTCTGTCATTGCCAGCATGCTCACTGATTGGCAGCTCAGGGACGCACTCATTAAAGTGTCCCCTGCATTGGCCACAACACTAACACACCTCTGAAATTTGCTACTACCTAAATGTAGCTTAAATGAAAGCCAACATAAAAAGGGAGTTGAAAAACAGAATAGGGTAACTGCCCATAAATGGGATCCTATGGGAACACCTGTTCCCTAGCTTGTGCCAGTCCAACATCAGGATTCCACTGCCGCTGGTGGTAGTGGTGGTGGCTGTTGTTGTTGCAGAAGAGCTGCAACCAGGTCCCAGATGGCCCGATTAGTGTCCTCCACCTGCCTGATCAAGATGTGCTGCAGGCAAATCAGCCTGCGCAGGTCACCCAGTCCCTCTCGATCCTCGATACACCCCTAATGACTGGCAGTCCTCTGGCACCTATGGACAGAAATAGAACGAACCCAGCCAGCCATGCACACAGGACGAGAGACTCAGCAGTGGCCTAACATATGTAACCAAGGTACAACCAGCTGACACTTGGGCAACGGGAGTCACACAGCCACAACTGACTGGTTGTGGTATACCAGAGACAGCATCATGGACCTCTACAGTAGAGGACTGCACATGTAATGACTGTGCCATGCTGTACTGTAGCGAGCCCAAGCCATAGAATAGACACACACCACCGGCAGGTAAGTCAAATGTTTGAACATAGAACATTCAACAGCTGCATCAAGCTGGAGCCTAATAGGTAGTGCCTGAGTGGCAAGAAGTTGCACCCACATACCCCACGCCGACTTACCAGGCGTCAAGTGCACAGGCCAACACTGGTGTGCAGGACAAAGACATCCATGAGCCATCCTGGGAAGCAGCAGGTGCAGGGCTCAGGCACACACATGTGGTGTACATAACACAGCTGTGCATGGGGGGCAGTCAAGCAGCACTGTGTGCAGCAGGCTGGTTCCACCCTAAGTAGAGGGTGTCCCCCAGTACAGAGCCTGGCAAGTCACTGACCCTGTAAAACCCGGTAGTGTGGGAATATTTGGCTGGCCCCTTCCATGTACAGTGAAGTAGTCATACCCTAGTCATCACTATGTTAGACACCATCGCGTTTGCATAACAATGTCAATCATATATGATACACTACATGCACCACCACCAGTGGCCCCACCTTCCACCAAACCCATGCCACAAAAACGGGGCTCCGGTGAGCCGCAAAGGCATGACAGAGTGCATATGTCCCTGGAGATGGCATCACTGCAGGTGGATTACCACGGTGGCTGTATGATGCGCACAGCAGGACACAATATTGCGTTGTACTGCAGTGGTGAATGCCAACTGCCCGATGACAGCCACGCATACACAGTCCGGAGCACATGTCAGTACAGACCGGACAGACACTGACAGGGTTGCATTCAGGGCTCTGAGCACTACCACCCCCTTTGGCACCTGATCAGTGACACAGATGGCATACCACCACACTGTGGAAGGCATGCAATGGCATGATAGACAGACACAGGGCAGCACTCAGCAGGATGTAGGTGCACAACAGTAAACTGCATAGTCCACGACACACCAAGTGCTGGGTGAGCATCCCCTCCACAACCCCAGAGGTGATGTCCCCCACCCACAGGCATGCATCCTGCATGGTAGGCCACATACAGTCCTTCATCACTGGCCACAGAGGCATGCAGCATAGTGTGGACATGGGTGACAGAGGAGTCTAAACAGTGACAAGACCAAGGATGTAAGGGGTGAATCCCCCCCCACCTTGACTGGGTTCACCCATACCCATATTGCTGCCTCAAACAGGTGTAGAATGTGGTGTACCTCCCCCCAACCCTGACAGCATTACCCTGTACTGTGTTTCCCCAACCAGGCATGTCATTTACATTGGTAATGTCCACCCACTGTACTTTAACCCAGCAAGCCATGACCCCTGCCCACCCCCATCAACAATACCAAGGCCTTCACTGTCCACAATTCTGATGACACCCTGCATGCCACAGACGGTGCTGTAAGTAACATTGCATACAAAATGCGCTATACTGTCAAGACACACTCCACTGGTGTAATAAATAGCTACGACTGCAACAACAGACAGAGCCAGGCCTTACTACCCCTGAAAGTGTTAGGCCATGGCCATAGCAGCACAACCTGTTCTGGCACCTATGTGTAAACATGCAACCTCGGGCGTGACACATATCTCAGGGTACTTACGTGGACGCCCCTCCCATGATCGGCTTTTTCAGGCCTCATCGTGGCCTGGTGATCTGGACTGGTCCTCTCTGCAGCTTGGCTGGTCCTTCGGACCTGTGCCCTTGGCTGGGGATTGCTGTCAGCTGAGATATGTAGAGGAGGGGAAGGGAGGTGTGATCAGCATTCTGCAATGGAGCACAGTGCACTGTTCAGTACTCTATATATAGTATAAAGGCCCACATGCCTGTACTGTGCCCCACCTGTCAGATGTGCACGATACAGATGGACAGGTCTGAGCAGGCTGCAAAGTACCTGTAGGACCACATGTTGCACCACACACCTGCGTGCCTTGATCCAGGTGCAGCAGGTATGATACCTTCTGCGGTGGTAGATATGGCCTTGCACAGCATATGCTGGCCTGTGTAATGCCCACATCCTGCCTGCCCCCCCAACCCTTGTACAATAGACCCATACAAGTCAGCTTCAGATCTTTTCAAGGCATAAGTATGCATGGTGCATCAGTTCCCATATGACAAGGACAGGCACAGCATAGCAGCACAACGGATAGGGGAGCAGGATTCAGTAGATGTGGCCCTGCACAGTGGCCGGTACATGTCCGGAACCTCATGTGCAGTGACATAGTGCTCCATGCTGTATCTGGCATATGCATACCAGTTCCCATGCAGGGTGGGTACAGGCAGAGTGCATGACACAGATGGTGGCCACATCCACATCCTGCTGGGGACACCTACCAGCACAGCCACATATAGGACACGTGACTCCCTCCCGGTTCAAACCCAGCAATGGGCAGTGACATGTTTGGTCACTGTATTAGTAAACAGATCCTGCAGAACATGCCATGACACTATACTTGGGCCTGAAAAAACAGCACAAGTGTTCCACTATGTGGAATGCAGGTCAGCACTAAACAACGCTACAGAAAGAAGAAATTAACTTCATACTTACCGTAATTTCCTTTTCTGTTAGCTCCAACATTGTCAATGGGTAATCATAACAACTGGGTATAGTGCACCCCTACCAGGGGAATGGCACAGCCCAAACTTTAGAATGTTAGGCACATGAGGATTCCATGCAGTAGCAGCAACTCCCTAGTTACTACTTACCTCGCAGTGCCATGACAGCTACACATACATACAATAAAAACAATCACATGTAATAATAAAAGTCTTACCTTCCTATCCGACATTCGGGGAAGGGATGCATTTCATGGACAAAAAAGAAGGCCTGAAGTATTTGGTTCTTCTTGTAGAGAAACCCTGTAACCTTAAACATGCTTCATAGTAGTCACCAACCTGTGAACTGAAGCTAATACACACACACAATGAGACATGTCCTGTTTTTTTTAATGCAGAGAACTAATCTGCAACAGGAAAATACATTAAATAACCAATGAAGCCTGTTAACCTGCGGTCGCAGATAACTTACAAATCAGCCTGCAAATAAACATATCAGAGTACAGTGCAGCAGAATAGAGAGATCCAAGTAGGGAATTTTTTTTATGAAAAACAGACCTCTCTCCTAGCATGCAGGATAAGATTCTCCCTCAGGAGCCAAGCTCCTGGGTGGGTCCCACTGACAATGCTGGAACCAACTGAAAAGGAAATTACAGTTAAGTATGAAGTTAATTTCTTCTTTCTGTAGCGCTTTGCATTGTCAATGGGTAATCGTGACAACTGGGTTCTAAGAAGCAGTACCCAGACAAAAACCGGGAGGGGGAGAATATTATCCCATGCACCAGATGCTTCAGAATTACTTGCAAACTGCTGCCTGCAACACTCTGCGACCAAAAGCTGCATTAGCAGAACTATGAACACAGTGGCGGAGCCAGGTTTGGGAGCATTTGGGAGGCGGGGGGGCCATTCAGTCAATCATGGGCTCCACAACAGGCACTAAACAGTGAATAAAGATGGTGGTGGGGCTCCACTACTCACACTGGGGCAGCCAGGAGGGGCGACCGCTCCCACTGCCCCCCCTCTAGCTCCGCCACTGTATAAACATACAATTTATAATGTTCCATGAATGCATGGACTGAGGACCATGTAACTGCCTTGCATAGTTCTGAAACTGTGGCTTCGCCCCTCTTCACCCAGGAAGTTGCCACTGCCCTGGTGGAGTGAGCCTTGATAAGAGCCGGAGGCCTCTTCTTTTTCACCATATAGGCCTTAGCAACACAGGCCCATACCCACCTACCTAGGGAGGGTTTAGAGGCCTTTTGTCCTTGTTTTACCGTCCCAAAAAACACAAATAGACTATCTGACTTACGAAATTCAGACGTACATTTAAGGTAGATCCTAAATGACCGCCTCAGGTCCAGTTTATGCAACTCCTTCTCCTTGAGGTGAGAAGGATGCGGACAGAAGGCAAATTTCCTGGTTCACATGAAAGGTCGTGGGCACTTTAGGAATGAAGGATGGAACTGTCCTAAGTACCACTTTGTCCTCATGCATGATAAGGTAAGGCTCCTTATGAGACAAGGTCTGGAGTTTGCCCACTCTCTTGGCTGAACACATGGCCACAAAGAAACAGACCTTGTAGAACAACACATTCAGTGGCATGGATGCCAGTGGCTCGAAGGGTTCAACACAGAAAGCATGCAGAACCAAGTTAAGATCCCACAGGGGAACCAGGGATTGAAACAGCGGTCAGCTCCTGCCAACCACACACAAAAAACGAATAATCTCTCTATTTGTTCCTAGGGAGAACCCCAAGGAAGCTCCAAGAGCAGAAACCTGTCCTATCAGTGTGCTCAATGCCAGCCCCTTATCCACGCCCTCCTGAAGGAAGTCCAGGATTTGAGGAATGCAGGCTTTAGAAGGTTTAAATCCTTTCTCTCTGGACCAAGAGGAAAATACTGTCCCGACTCGGGCATAAGCAGCCGAAGTAGAGGTTTTTCTTGCTGCCAGCAAGGTTTCAACAACCTTCGGTGAAAAACCTAATTTTAGGAGTCTCCTCCTTTTAGGAGCCAGGCTGAGAGTTGCATTGCGCCTGGGTTCGGGTGGAGAATGGGCCTTGCAGCAGGAGGTCCCTTCATACTGGAAGGTGGAAAGGTACTTGTTGGGCTAGGTTCACTAGATCTGAGAAGAAAAATTACTCAGTTTTGTAATCTTGTTTCTTCCAAGGTATTCTTCAATATGCTTAACTCTTGCAGTCAATCCCTAGTGTTGAACTGCCCAGAGAATGGAACATATGCAAATAATGGAACACTCATTGGCTCATGCCACTGTTCAAACTACTGCCCTTACCAACTGCTGTATTCTATAACGCTCAGATTCATTTGGAGCCTGAAAGGAAAGGCCTCTTAAACTAAACTATCATAAAATACTAATATTTAAATGATAAAATCCCCCATGAGAAAAAGTCCCCCAAACTGTCAGACAGGACCTAAAGAGGGGAAACAACATCCAACTGGGTTAAAAAACCTAAAACACAACCAGGGTGACCCCCCCCCCCCTTTTTATTTAAGAAATCCAGCTGATATGTAGAGGCCACTGGTTCTGGAAGGGGAAGGAGAGTTAAGCATATTGATGAATACCTTGGAATAAACAAGATTATTAAATTGAGTCATTTTTTCTTCTAACCCCAGGAATTCTTCAATATGCTTAACTCTTGCAGACTACGAAGTAGTACCTTTGAAGGTGGGCACAGAAACTATTTTGGAAACATGCTCTGCAAAACTGCTGTGCCAAACCTGGCATCACTTCTGGACTGAGTGTCAAGGCAGTAGTGCTTTGTGAAAGTATGTAGTGTTCTCTATGTAGCTGCTTTACAGATTTCTAAGAGCGGACTATCCCGGGCAGCTGCAATTGTGGCAGCTGTGCCCCTTGTGGAGTGAACCCTCAAGCCTACTGGGGGCTCCTTACCAGCTTTGGAGTAACAGAACTGGATACATTGTACTATCCAGAGTGAAATGGTCCTTTTAGATGCTGGTTTTCCTTTTCCCACATCCCCATAAGTCAGGAACAGCTGTTGTCTGTCCTGCCTGTGGTCCTTTGTATGAGTGATGTAGTAGATTAAAGCTTTCTTAACATCCAAGCTATGCAGCCTGCATTCACCTGAGCTAGAATGCACAGTGAAAATGACTGGCAAACTAATTGACTGATTTAAATGGAAGTCAGAGACCACCTGTGGAGTGGTTCTGGCATAACAGATGGACCAGACACCGTATTTCAAGTTCAACACACAATCTCTGTGTGATGTTTATTCAAAATACAAGAAATAACCTTCAGAAATGGCATATTTCTTTTTCAGTACATCCGTTTGTAGCAACATACTATGTATGTCCTTTCTCTGCACTTAGCACCTACTGACATTGATCTCGGATCTATCAACTCTATGTGGGCCTTGTTTGCTTGGGTAGTGGGGGCTCAAAAACAAAACAAGCTATAAACAAAAAGCCTCAGTGCAGAAACACTGAAAAAAGGGTTACCTTAAAGAGCATCGGCAACATGTCAAGTTTCAAAGAAATACAACATCATACATACTTCCATAATGCAAGGCATCATGGGATACATGCAAATCACCATGACATTTCAGACTTGTTCAGTTTACAGCAATTTACACGCATTTTAAATAGCACAACTAACTTAATTTCTATTAATAGTCATCTAGTACTTTTTACCATTATCAAAAACACCTAGTGCCATGGTATTTTCAACATTTACAGGTTTCATGAACATAAGGTATATACAGCAAGGTATTTTATGACATAGTGCTATTACATACTAAATCCAACAACAATAAACACAAACTGTTTTACATACGCTTGGAGGTCACCACAATAACCTACCTGTACGAGGACCTGAGAGGGAAAAGGAAAATGAAAGAGGACACTATAGCATAGTCAAGAAAGGGAAGGGGATGCCCATAGGTGGCCAACCTTATGGACTAGAAATTGTAATGGATAGATTAGGCTAAAAAATAAAAGAACTGTTGCAACAGATTTAAGAAAAGGTCAGTCCTCAAGAGTGGCAGGAGCTTCCTGTCTCAGTCCTAAGCACCACCTTGTCCCAATGGAAAAAGATGTAATTCTGCTCAGTACACAGGGCCTGGAGTTCACTAATCCTTTTGACCAAAGTGATGACTTCTAGGAAAACTGTTTTCCAGGTCACATATTTCAGGTGTGCTGAGACCATAGGCTCAGAAGAAGGTTCCATAAGCTTGGCAATCCATACATTAAGGTCCCATGCTGGCACCGGTTCCCTGTGAGGGGGTGCAGGCGGGCCAAGCCTTTGAAAAACTTCTTAAAAATGAGATTGGATGGCATGGAGACCTTTTCCTGCCAAAATATAAGTTGATACTGAAGCCAGAAGGACCTTCAGAGTAGTGGGCTGCAAGCCCAAGCAATATAAATGGGCAAGGTGGTACAGCAAGGCTGGTAACCCTACCTGTGAAGGTACTACATCATTGGTAGAACACCATACAGAAAACCTCTTCCATTTGGAAGCACAAGTCCTCTTTGTCGAGGGCTTCCTGGATCCCCTCAGGTCATTAAGGACACTCTCTAAGAGGTGAAAGCCTCCATACTCTTAAGTCCTCAACAGCCAGGACTTGACACTGAGGGACCTGAGGTTCGGGTAAAGGATCCTCCCATGAGGAGGTTAGGAGATTGTGCCTCCGAGGAAGGTGTATTAGTGGGGCTACTGACAGGGAAAGCAGCAGTGAGTACCAGGGCTGCCTGGCCCAATCTGGAGCTATCAGAATCATTGTGACTGGCTGGGACCTGAGCTTGATCAGGACCCTGAGCAGCAATGGAAAAGGGGGAAATGCATAGCTTCCTCCCAGACCAGTCCAGCACTAGGGTGTTCAGGGGTACTGTGCCTTTTGCTGGTGGCCTGCAACAGAGTTTTGGCAACTGGTGGTTGTCACGGGATGCAAAGAGATCTATTTCTGGGGTGCCCCATGTACTGAACACCACCTGCAACACTTGTCTGTTTAGAGACCATTTGTGGTGATACTAGTTGATCCTGCTTAAGGCATCTGCTAGGGTGTTGTCCTTTCCTGGCAGATGAATGGCTACCAGCGAAGCTTGAAGTGAGTAGGCCAGACTCCACACCTTCATTGCTTCTGGGCACAGAGGGCTGGACCTTGTTCCTCCCTGCTTGTTTATGCAGTACATTGTAGTCATTGTAGTGCTATTGTCTGTTCTGACCTGTCCACTTTGCCTTGTATCAGAGATGCAAAGGCTTGCAGCATTAGAAACACAGCTCTGAGTTTCAGCAAATTTATGTGTTGGAGAGACTCTGCACTTGATCAGGTGCCATGTATGGTATGTGCCTCTAAGTGTGTCCCCCAGCCTAGGAGGGAAGCATCTGTTGTGAGGACTACGGTGGGAAATTCCTGCTGAAAAGGGACTCCTTCCCTGTGGTTGTCCCTGATCTGCCACCATTGAAGGGCATGTGATAATGTTTTTGTTTCTGATATCAGTTTTGAAAGGGGGTCCCTTCTCTGACACCAGTGTGCCCCGAGGAGGAATTGGATGTCCCTCATCTGGAACCTGGAGCCTATGGCTGTGCCTGTTGCTGCAGCCCTATGCCCGAGGAGCTGTAGGAAATACCTTGCTGGCCTTGGCTTGTTGAGTTTGAAGGTCCCAGCAATCTATAGAATGTTGCTCACCCTCTCCTGAGGTAGGAATGCCCCCCCCCTTAGGGTGTCCAACTTTGTTCCTATGAAGTTTAGCACCTGCACCGGCTGCAGGACAGATTTTTTGATATTGACCAGAAACCCTAGGGATTCCAGAAGGTCGAGGGTTGACTTCAAGGAATCTCTTACTTGTTGTGGTGACTTTCCTACCGCAATCAATCATCTAGGTAAGGAACACCCGATTCCTTGCCTTCTTAGGTATGCCACCACTACTGGCAGGCACTTTCAGAATGCCCTTGGAGCTGAAGTGAGGCCCAGTGGCAATGCTGAGAACTGGTAATGACCTGATGGGAGTCTGAATCCGAGGTATTTTCTGTGTGACTCCCTTGTCGGGATATGAAAGTATGTATCTTTTAGATCCAAGGATGCCAACCAGTCTCCCTTCTGGAGGGTTGGCACAATCATAGCTAAGGTTACCATTCTGAACTCTGGCTTTGCCAAATGCCTGTTCAGTAATTTTAGATCTAGAATGGGTCACCACTCACCATTTTTCTTTTGGGTCAAGAAGTACCTTGAGTAGAATCTTTTCCGCTTTGCTGCAGAGGGACCGGTTCTACTGCCTTTGACAGCGACAAATTTGCTACTTACCTCTCTAGCAGCTTCTTTTCTGAGGTAGAAGCTGGCTGGAAAATTCTTGTCCTTAATGTCGGGAAGGATGTGAAACTGAGAGGTGAAAGCCTGCATACTGAGGAACAAACCCTAACTCACTATTTCCAGGACCCACTTGTCTGTGGCGATGTTCTTCCATGCCTGGTTAGCTTGTTTTTTTTATTTTAGTCTTTGGTAACCAGGTAAGGCCCACTAGGCACAAGTGCCCATTTTCAGGGGCGACCTGGCAGCACTGTGCTGTTAAGTGACTTGTTCAGAGTCACACAGTATGCAAGTGGAGGTTGTGAGAATCAAACCAAAATCTGGTCTGCTGGATGTACCAAGCTCGTTCACAGCTCGTTATTCTAACCTCTAGGCTATACTGGCTCTATCACAGGCTGCAGTCTGTACCACCCCCTCATGGTCAGGGTGGGAAAATAAAAATTCTGCCCCTGACCTGTCCAGCTGATATTTCCTATTAGCTCTCTTATCCAGGGGTGAAACAGAGTTGGGAGCTTGTAGAATCTTGAGGATGTGCTTTTTCAGAAATGTATAGATTGGCAACAGTAATTTCTTGGTGGGAGTTAGTACCATTAGATCCAAAAACTCCACTTCCTCTTCATCCTTTACCAACTTGTTGGTAGTTAGAGCCAAAGCATCTACCATTTGTTTTACAAATGTGTAGTACGAGGAGAAATTTTCAGGTAATCTGGGAGGGGACTTAAATTCCTGGTCGGGGGAGACCTCTGATCCAATGGGTTCCCCCTTCCTCAGCCTCATCGTAATCTTCATACTGTTCCCGAGTGCTATCGGTTGCTGAACCGAAGGCTGAACCGTTGGATATTCCGGTACCTGCTGCACCAGGATTGGTATGACTCCCTGTGAAGTAGTGGCTCACAAAGCCTGAATAACCTTTAAGGCTTGTGCAATCACCTCAGCTGTAAGCATAGCCGTTTTTTTGACAGAAGTCCCCTTTGCCTTTCCAGCTGGGGGTTCTGTGTGCTTGGTTTTCTGTTTCTTTTTTGGCGGTTTCGGTTTGTCAGCTAGTTCACTTTGTTTTTGATGGCTCTTTTTTACTTGGAGTTTGCAGTTCAGGTTCACTATTTTTATCTGTTTTAGTGGAGGGAGAAGGCTGGTCAGAGCCCCTATCCTCTGGAACCGCATGAGATGCCATCTTTTTCTTGAACCTTTTAAGTCTTTTTTGCACAGCTTTAGGAGGAAAGGTTTTACAGATATTACACTCGGCTGTAAAATGAGATTCCCCAAGACAGACTAGACACAAGTTGTGTTTATCTGCCTTGGCAATAATCTCACCAAACAGTGTGCAATGTTTGAAACCGGTAGGTCCCATTTTCTTTTTAGATTTATTTGACATAACTGAAACCCACTAAATGGGTAGAGTTTCACTCAAAACTAACCACGGTTATGTAAATAAACATCTAAACAGCGGTTATAACCACACTCTCTCGGTTGATTTCTCTGAGGAAAAAGACCATAATCCGAGTAAGAACCATTAAAATAACAGTTCAAATACAAGAAACAATAGTAAAAATAATATAGAAAACTAACAGAAAGGTAAATAAAATAATGCCGGTTCCTCGACAGTTAGTCAGAACCAAAGAGGAACTGTGAAATTAAGTTAAAAAACACAACAAACTAACCTAGCACTATTAAAACAGAAATTAAAGGCAGCAGATTAGTACATTTAAAAGTTACTTGTTTTTTCACACGAAAAACCAAAAATGTTATGACTTGTGAGGAGAGAGCTCTGAGGCGTATTGACTTGCAGGCGGAGAATGAAATCTGAGCATTATAGAATGCAGCAGTTGGTAAGGGCAGCAGTTTGAATGGTGACACGAGCCAATGAGTGCTCCATCACTTACATATGTTCCATTCTCTGGGCAGTTCAACACTAGGGGCTGACTGCAAGAGTTAAGCATATTGAAGAATTCTTGGAGTCAGAACCATGCTTTTCATGGCCACTCTGGGGCCATCAGAAGAAAGTTTCCGCTTGCGTGCCTTATTTTTCTTAAGACTTTCTGAAGGAGAGACAGTGGAGGAAAAGCATACGCTCTGTGGAAGGACCACACCCGAGTCAGACCGGCCACTGCCTCTGCCTGTGGACACCGATATTGACTGAAGAACCTGTGGGACTGAGCATTGTGGCTTGAAGCAAACAGATCTACAGTATCTGGGACTGTCCAAATCAATTGCTTAGGAGTGTGAACACTTCTGAGTTCAACTGCCACTCTTTGAGGTGAACATTTTCGCAATTTAGCCAGTCTGCTTGAATGTTTAGTTCCCCCGCCGGATATACTGCTGATAGAGAGAGAAGGTTCTCCACTGCTCAGCTCAGGAGTTCGGAGGCCTCCCGAAGCATTGCCCTGCTTTTTGTGCCGCCTTTGTTGTTTATGTATGCCACTGTGATGGCGTTATCTGACTGCACTTTTACTGCAGTGTTCCTCAGTCTGGACTGAAACTGAAGCAGAGCTAAGTGAACTGTCCACATCTCCAGGACATTTATGCGGAGGTGCTGTTTCTGTAGGGACAAAATCCCCTGAGTGGGAAGTTGGTTCAGGACTGCCCCCCACCTGTGCAGACTTGCATCCATTGTGAGAATCCCCTCTGGCAGTAGTTCCAATGGAACCCCCTTGTTGATATTCTGCACATTCATCCACCAACTCAGGGAATGATGCAGCTCAGTGGTGAGGAGAATCCTGGCTTGATAGTCCTCTGATAATGGTCACAGGCCGTCAGCAGTGCCGTCTGAAGGGGCCGCATGTGAAAAGCGGGCCCAGGGGACCAGGTCTATTGCTGCTGCCATGAGGCTGAGAATACGCAACAGACTGTGGGCCGACAGTGAGGAATGATTCCTGAGCCACCATATCTCCGACAGCAACGTCTCCTCCCAGGAGGGTGATAGGAACACCATCCCTACTTTCGTGTTTAAGACTGCCCCCAAGTGCTCCAAGAACTGAGATGGTTCGAAGGAGATCTTTTCCCCTGTTCACTATCCAGTCACATGATTCCAGGATCTCCAGGGTCCTGGACACTAACTTCTTGCAAGCAACAATGTCAGTGCCCAAATGAGCAGGTCATCCAGATCAGGGTAGACATGATGACCCTCCTGTCATAGTTGAGCCACCAGAACTATCAGCACCTTTGAGAAAACCTGAGGGGCTGCTGCAAGGCCAAATAGAAGCACCTTGTACTGGAACTACTGGCCCAGTATCGAGAGTCTGAGGTACTTCTGGTTGGACTGATGGATGGGGATGTGAAGGTAAGCATCCGTCAGATCTATTGAGGCTAAGAAGTCCCCCAGTTGTACAACCCGGATTATTGACCTCAGAGACCCCATCTTGAACGTCTTGTGGTGAACAAACTTCTTCAGATTCAGAATGGGCCTGAAACCCCCAGACTTCTTGGGAACTGCAAAACAGATGGAGTAGAACCTCTGACCCTGTTCATTTGGGGTTACTGGTACAATGGTCCTGATTTGAATGAGGTGGGTCAGAGTGTCTGACACCACTTGGCATTTTGACACTTGCTTTGAAACCAGGGATGGCAGAAAACGTCCCCTTGAGGGAACCGTAAAGAATTCTATGGCATAGCCTGCTAAAGGATTTCCATAACCCAGGCGTCTGTCATTGTTTTGGCCCATCTTGCAAGAAACTCCTGTAGTCTTCCACCGGGGGAGGGGGGCAGGGATGGGCCCGTGTACCTTCATTGTGAGGCACCAGACTTTTGCACTTGTCCTCCTCTGCAGCATCTGGGAATGGACTCTCTATTGCCATATCCCCTATTGCCAGAATAGGCACCTCTGTTTCTTTGGCTACCAAAGTTCCGAAAAGGACAATACCCACCCTGGGACTGCCTGCGCCAGCCATCATCCTGACCTCATTGAGGAGCTGTGGCCTTGTGCTGCTGTTTAGACACTGGGAGTTGGCCCTTCTTATCCTACACATCCTGCAAGACAAGAATCCAGACCAGAACCAAACAGTAAACTTCCTTCAAATGGAAGGCTAAACAGTTTCGCCTTAGAAGTCTGATCAGCAGACCAATGTCTGAGCCACACTGCCTTCATGGCCAATGCAATATGGTAGGCCAAGTGGGATGACATGATTAAATTGTCCACTGTGGAATCACCAAGAAATGAGGATGGCCATGGACACTAACTGCAATATGCTCACACCTTCCGACTCAGGAGGAATGCAGTCGGTCAGCATAATGACCCAAAGGTTTAAGGCTCTGGTAACAATAAATGAAGTATAGGAGCACGGATCGACAAATATCAAAATGGCATGCTAGTCCAGGACAACTGGCCTAGTCAAAAGTGGTAGTCCCAGAGTTCCAAGTGGTAGTCCAGTACATTTAAATGAAAATTTTAAACCAACTTATGTAGAAATAAAATACATGGTGTGGCTGAGGTCGTATTGTAGTATTATGTCATAAGATGGATGTAGATGTAGAACAATGTAAATCAGGAAGAAAAAGAACAATACGTTTTCATCCAATTTCTATACTTGCTTTTCAGACTGTAATACAGCAGGCCCAGGGTGTGTGTGGTTGTGGGCAGGCTGAAGTCTGTCTTAGAAGAGATTGGATAAATGTTTCAGAATTAGTTTGAACTGAAGGCCATCAACAAGCTGTCTGTGAATGTAGCATGACTGTCATCAAGGGGTAGACTGACTAGACTGAGGACAGGAAGAAGATGATAATGGAGCAGGAGTACTTGCATCAGGATCATCAGGAGAAGAAGCAGAAGCAGCAGCAGATTTAGCAGCAGCAAGAGCATGCCCACGAACATGTCTAGTTCCTGGACCAGAGAGCAGCCAGTGGTTAATTATAGGATCAGTATCAAATTCATGCAGTTCAGGACCTTCTACTGCTATCTGCAGGAGAGACTGTAGTGTGTCATCAGCAAGCCGTATCCTTATTTTTGTTTTGATAAGGTTCTGAATAGAAAAAACTCTTTCACACTTTGCAGTTGATAAACTCATAGTTACTAGTATTTCGACCAAGTCAAGAATAATGTGCCCAATCTGTGGTGGTTTTTCTTTTAGTAATCTTGCATAGACCTGCAAATAGGGCTTGTCAGCTGAAGATTTAAGCAGCGTTTTAAATGCAGCATACTCAGACTTTATATGTTTCTGTTGCTCTTCCATGAAAAAAATCAAAGTATTCAACCAGGTTTGCAAGTTCAGAGGTCCCAAACACCGCTAGTTGGTCTCTTGGCAGATCAAACTGCTTGAAATCTAAACAGCTGAACCATTTGAGAGGCACCGCTGAGAAATTTTTAAACTTCTCGTCTATGTACGTTATCACTGCATCTATTAAATTCTGCAGTTGTGTATCTCTTACAAAATTTACTTTTGGGCAGTTGTCTGAATGGGAAAGGAACAGTCCTCTCCTCTCCTCCACTGTTTGACACAACATACTCCATATATTTCTGTTCAGGTTTGTAATGGCGAGGGAAAGCTGCCCTGGTGATGTTTTCAGCTCCGTAAGCTGGAGTAGGCAGGTCTCAACAAGCTGTGGAACTTCCAGTATTACTATGTTATCTCTTTGAAACTGGAGTGACAGGTTTTTTAGTATTGGTAAGAAATCTTACAGTATATAAAGGGAATTTACAAACTGCACACTCTGTACTTCTTTTAAGAGGGCCTTTGTTCTAGAACCTTCATCACCAGCAGCAGAAGATGCATGTTCTAGGTGTTGCACAACACTGGGTAGGTTAACCTGAACTGATCGTGACCTACTGGCAAGCCATCTCACTTGTTTTACAGCACTAAAGTGAACATGATCAGTACCCATGACATTAGCAATTTCTTTTAGCTCTCTCATTTTTTTGGGACTGTAATGATAAAACTTAAATATTCCCTTGAGAGTACTTTCAAGCTTTGATACAAATTAATTTTTTTGAACACATCGAGAATTGGCGCCTGTCTCACGCGGCAACGTAGCACGTAATTACTTGAGGGACAGGTTCCGCAACTTTGCTATGGTTCCTCTTTCGCCCATCATTACACTGGCCCCATCAAAATTTGCTGAAATAAGGAGCAGCCCTGGATTGTGAACATTTTGTAGGTTACTTAGGGGAAGATTTACTGACTCCAGTGCAGTCGTTATTGCATGAAATACACCTTCTGCATGTGCATGCTCCAGTGGCACAGCTTGGATAAGCAATGTACGCACCTGTTTTGAGTTTGGGTCAACAAACCATAGGAAAACATTTTCCCACTCAGTTTCACTAGAATCCATACTACCATCAGCAAGAACTGTCACATATTTAACATCAGTAACAGTCTGTATCTGGGTTTGGGATATAACTGCTGATACAGCACCACAAAAGTCCCTGGCTTGCTTATCATTGGTATAATTAGAACCAAGCATTATCCCAATTTTTTCCTGCAGTTCAGAGAGCCGCTCCATGTCTGAGAAAGGGCACAGATATTTGGCAGTGGAATATGCTGTGTTGAACAGACATCGCATCTTGACCTTAGTGTCCTCATCCAACTGCGTAAATGCTTAATACAGTGGGGACTCTATGATTTCAAAATGTACCTCACGCTGACCACTGTCTGCAATATGTTGATTAATACACAGCACATGTGGATTGGATTTGTCATGTGCACATAGGGACTCAGTCCAAAAATTATTTGAGCCAAACACGTTAGGTTTCTTTGAAAAGGCAGGTACTGCAATAGTTGGATATTTTTCGCACACTGTGCAATACATCAGTTCTTTTTTTTTTTCCATATCTCAGCCACTTATAAATGGTTGACCAATGCCTTTGAAACATTCTTGCCCTTTTCTCCTGATCGTATTTCTTATCTTTATTTGCCCTCTCTGGCCTCTCATCCTGCTCATCGAGCACTAAAATACATTTCTTAGTGAGTGGATATGAACTTTCAGATAAGGCTTCACTGCTTAATTCAACACACTGATCAGCAGTTATATTCCCTGACACTGATAAAAGTAATAATAATGAAAATGAGTCTTTATCTGTACTAGACTCAGAGGTGGATTGTGTTTCTGTTTCAGGTGGTGTCTTGCTGCTGTTGGTACTCGTGAGGCTACTGACTGAAGAGAAAAAAAAAAAAAGCGTCTGCTGTTTACCACTTTTCTTCTGCATATTGTTGCACTTGATAAAATATATTTTACCAGTTGTGTGGTGTATGAGTTTCTTGGGGTGCCGTGGTTTGGTGGAGACTGGGTGGGGTCCAATCCGGGTTGAGTCGTAATAGTAATGAGATGCTATTTGCGCAGCCTTTTCAATAAACTGTAGCTCTTTATTTGAAATGTCTTGAAAGTTCTGATTGCCTTCCCTTGTTTGCACAGTCAACTAAGCACACACAGACAATCAAGACTAAGGCAGTGAGTGAGGGGGGATGACAGAGTTACCTAAAAAACTGACAGTATAAACCACACTTACACTATACAACTAGCAGTTAAGTGAGGTCCAGCAGGTCACCCTTCTTTATTCTTATTTTTTTGTTTTGTTTTACAACAATCCTGACCTTACGCTGTTTTTTTCTGCCTTCTCAATTATTTTCCTTCTTACTCACTAGTAGCAACTGTTGTACAAATGTGCACAGAATTATTAACACACACACACACACACACAGGTTAGCCCGCACTGCAGGTGCATCCCAACAGTGCAATGTGTGGAATATTTTTTCCTTGGGCACTTCCTGTTTTTCTTGACTTCAACTATTTTTTTTCTTTACTTTTCCCCCCGTGGTGGCCAAGAAAAATACAGCACACACGCACACCTCCCTAAGGTTGCCTGCCCGACTTGCTCCCTCTGGTAGCTGACTGGCAGATAGCAGTTCTTAGTCCTCAGTTTTTATTTATTCGGGCAATTAGGTACACTTGTCTTCTGCCATTTTATTTTCTACTTGGTGGCAATAGCAATTCCCGAACCACTAGTAAGTCTTGCTCTTGATTGCTCCTCTTTTCTTTTTTCTTACTATCCTATTCTTTTAAGATATTTCTTTTTTATGTTTGCTTGCACACATGTGCAAGAAACACAGTGGCACCATATGAGTTTTCGTAGGTGTGCCTCCCCCACTTCCAATGTCCTGCTCCTTTCTGCCGGCACGGCTGCACCACACCAATGAATGTCTGAGCTGTCTATGACAGCCGTTCAGATGCAGTGACGTACAGTTCTGAGAAAACCACCGCTACAATCAGCGGTGGTAATGTGTAGGCAATTTGCCTACACATCAGCACTGCATCTGAACTGTCAAACAGTTCCTTTCTGATCCCCGTAGGATCCGTCCCCCCCACCTGGAACACCAAGGTAGCACACTGGGAGCCCACCCCAGCATGCTCATGTGTTTCCCTCCACCCTCACACACTGTATGACCGACGGGGGTACCCAATCCCCCATCTGCTCCACTGCCCCCCATAACAAACTTCCTGGTGCCATGCTGGGAGCCCACCCCAGCATGGCAGAAGTCTGTGGCCCACGGGGGTGCCCAATCTCCTGTCGGCTCCACTGCCCCTCCCCAACAAACTCGCTGGTGCCACGCTAGAGCCCACCCAGCATGGCAAAAGTCCCACGTTTCTTTAAAAACACCTAGAACAAAGAAAACTGTCCCTCGTTGACTCTCTTGCCCTCCCCAACCCATGCCCACTCTCTGCATGCCCCCCTCACACACCCCACCCTATACTTACCTCCGGGCTCGGCCACCCGGCGATCTTGATGGACAGGGTACATCTGCACTCTTCAAAAGCCGACGCCGCAAACTGAAGAAATGCGGTAAGCTGTATAATGACATAAATGCTTTTTTTTTCCAACTTTGGTCCATATCTCGGGCATTTTGGGGAATTTTTTCTCCAAATTTTCAACATGGGGTTCTTGGGACCCCACCTCATGAACTCAGCCACTGTCATTTTGTTATTCGGTTCTGAAAGGTGATTTCACAGTCACTGTGCAGAACCACCTTTTGGGACCGAGTAATGAAACGACAGTATCACAGTTCATGAGGTAGGCCCCCAAAACCCTATGTTGAAAATTTGGTGAAAAGATTCCCAAAAATGACTTTCATGAGTGTGCATTGCGCAGTTCCTATGCACGCTCGTAACTTCGAGAATTTTTACTATTTTCACTCCAGATTTTCAACATTGCCATTTTACCACACCTCTTTATGAGCAGTACAGCTATCATTTTTCACATCTTGCCCAAAATGTGTTTTCCCGCATGTAGCGCACAATGGCGCAATCAGTGTACGAAATCAATGTTTGGGACAGATTAGGAAAATCACAATGACACTGTTCATGAGCAGAGGTCTTAAAATGGCTATGTTGAAAATTTGGTTATGAAAGTCCAGAAAATGACTGTTACGAGCGTGCATTGCGCAGTTACCACACACCCTCATAAGTTCACAAATTTTTTATATTTTCAGTCCAGATTTTCAACACTGGCATTTTTTCCAGACCTCCCGATGAACAGTACAGCTGTCATTTTTCGTATCCTGGCCGAAATGTGTTTTCTCACTTCTAGTGCAGAAATGGGTGGTCGCTGTGGGAAATCATCATTCAGGACAGATTAAGAAAATCACAGTGACACTGGTCATGAGCGGAGGTCCCAAAATGCGTGTTGACAATCTGCTGTAAAAAATCCCCAAACTAATTACATTACAGATATGCACTGCGCAGTTTCTACGCACACTCGTGACTTCACCAGTTTTTTCATATTTTCACTCCAGATTTTCAACATTGCCATTTTTTACACCTCCCCATGAACAGTACAGCTGTCATTTTTCACATTCTGTTCGAAATGTGTTTTCACACCTGTGGTGCCAAATGGCATAGTTGCTGTGCAAAATCAGCTTTCGCCTAATGAACTGATATTGCCACTGTTCATGAGGTGGGGGTCACAAAAACCCATACTGAAAATTTGGAGTGAAAATACCAATGAACGCTTGGGGCATTAAGGTTTCCAACCATAACGCCCCACCCTGCAGAGACGGACAGGCTTCAGGGGTGTGACATGGGATTGTCACATGTAATGCTCATGCCATTCCACCCCCACCCACACCCTGCAGCCAGTGACAGGCATCGAGGTGTGCATTGGACCCTTCGGCTCCAAAGTTCACCCCATTCTCCTATACTGCACACATCTTACTGTATTTCCTTATGGAATGGGGTGAGCATAAGGCCCAAAGACCCCAAGGCACACCATGACACTTGTCAGTGTCTGCAGGGTGGGGTGTGGTGAAATGGCATGGGCGTTATGCCAGATGACCCAAAGGCACACCCCAATGCCTGTCAGTCTCTGCAGGCTGGTGGTGGAGTTGGCTTCAGTTCAATACTTCACTGCCATTCCTATTATGCATCTCTCTAACTCCTACACTACTAATGCTAGCAAGCAAACATTCGGCATTGACAAATGTTTGTTATTTATTTGGACAAGTAACTGTTACACACTAGCAGTCACTTGTGTCCTTGTAATTGTGCTGATGCTCTCAGCTTCTTTTACTGTAGCTTGAACTTCTGTTCTTATTTATTTCCTTTTATTTATTTGGGCAATTGGCAATTAGTTACACACGCACAGCTGCCCTTTACTTTCTACCAGGTGGTAAAACAGCAAGTTTGCAAAACACAGAAACTTTAGCCAAATAGCCTCCATTACTGCTCAGTGCTAGCTACTGTCCTCCTTTCTTAGTTTCTGATGTATGCTGCACTGCAGCCAGTTACAATTGTCCAATACTTTCTCTTTCTCAGCAACAAGTTCAGCCTTCTTATTGCTTATTTATATTTAGCCCCCTTGCTTTCTTCCTCCTTACTGTTTTCTTTAGGCATCTAGTTACACTTCTGGTTCAGTTATCTCACTGTACAGCACTGCACCCACACAATCCCATGATGAGAATCTCCAGCCAGTCCCAGCAAACAAACTGCCCTGATATTAAATACCAGTTGTTCACACTAAAGTACTGCCTGCCTTAGTTTGCTTTTTGCCATTTAATCAGTGACATTTTTGCTGTTTTTTTTATTTTAATTCAAATAGGCTGGGTCCAGACCATTCACTTCACTGACAATTACCCCTCCACTTCAGTGGATGCAGTTGGTTCGTTTGCCTGCCCTGCACTACCTAAATGGCAAGGCAATTAGGCAAACTAGTACTGTAATCCTTTTTTTAACGGTACTGTGTCCCCCAAAATGCAGTCATCTCACTCTCTCCTGAGTCTCTGAGACAGCAGACCATGACAAACTCCAACCATCCGAGTTGGCAACTCGCCCCAAATGCAGCTGCTCTGCAGTGAGCAATCCCCAAAAAAAGCCTCCTTTCATTCATTTTAATATTCCCCTTTAGTTTGTTCGTTTGCACAAGGATGCCAAAATAATGTAGGTAGACTACGAAGCACACACACTTTCAAATTCCTTCACGCAGTCTGTACACACTAGACCATCCGCTCCAACAGATAGGACTGAAATGGCATTTTCAGCTAATTTCTCCCGCTCTGTCCCCAAGAAAACCTCCCGCACCTACCATCGCTGCAACCAGTTACCAGGACTGACAGGTACTCTCCCATATTGGATTCGATAACTCACCTGTCAGTCCTGGATCTCTGAAAGCTTCATCTGCTGCTGATGGGTAGATAGAGAGAGAGAGATAGGGGAGGTCCGGGAGGAGGGTCCTGCCTGATACTGCATGCTGCCGCTACTCCATGTGCTCTCGCTATTGCACTTGGACCGTGGGCATGCCAGGCACCCATGTGATAGCAGTTGTGGCAAACATGTGATTCAGCCTGCTGTAGAAAGAATGATGGTCAGCACTGGTGGCACCTAGTGGTCGGGACAACACACAGCATCAGGCAGCAGAAAAAAAGGTAAACAAACACTTAGGGGCACTTTTCTGGCACTTCTGAGTTGGTTGTCCAGTGGGCAAGTAGCAAACGGGATTCTGCTTGTCCTACCTAAAATTTTGGTAACCCAGGATGTCAGGTTATGGGATTTGTTGATCCCTGCATGGAAGGTATGAATGTTTGTGCCTGTAGAGGCAAAAGCCTTCCTACATGCGGTATCCATTAGCTTGTCATGTGAATCCGATAGTGCCAGCGCAACCTCGATTGGAATGGTGGTGTGTTTTATAGAATTATAAACAGCCTTGTCTGCCAGAGGGAGAGATGCCGACTTGTGAGACCTTTCTCCTAAAAAAGGATAATTCCTAGTTTTTTTGTTTGGGAAGATTTTTTCTCCGATTCACACCAGCCCATTCTTACTCAATAATTTGGTCATAATGAATAAAACCTGGGACACATTTTGGAGCAGAGGAGGACACAGACAGAATTGGATTAACATCCACCATCTACACAGACTGCTCTTCCTTAAGCTGTAAGGATCTACAAGCCTCAGCTATCAAAAAGGACAAGCACTTATTATCAAATAGGGGTGGAATCAGAATCCTGGTCTTGGGCTCTGTGCACTCTTTTTCCTCTACCTCCTTCTCAGAGGGGATGTCCTCCTCATCTGAAAGCAATTTTTTTTCCCAGAAAGGTTTTTATCCTCAACGACAGGCCACTGCTTAGGTCGGCCTGCCTTCGCCATTCACTGGGGTTGTTAGGGAACTTGCTTATGCTTTGCGTGTCCCGGTGGATCCCTAGTGCCGTCCCGGAGGCTTCATTCTGCCGCGACCCCCATATTTTTCACCGGTTTTCTCCCTACTACCCTGAAACATGGTAGTGCATGTGCGTGGAGGCGCACATGCGCACCAGGGCTCCAGTAATGGCCCCTTCGTCCCTCCCCCACCCTAGCACCAGGGCTCCTCTATGTGGCACCTCCACCAGGAGGCAGCCATGTGCTGGGGAGACCCTCCACAACCCTCCCGAGGAGAAGCGCTGCCAGACAGCAACTCGATCAGCTCCCCGCTGACCCGATGACTCAAGCTCGAGCCCAAACCCAGGTCACTGGCGTGGTGAGAGATGTGGCATCCAGCACCTCAACCCTCAGCGCCACTGGGCCGGCATTTGAAAGCTATTTTTTAAGGTCAGGAGTTTCCTCAAGATCCATGTAATCCTCATCCTGGCTTTGTAACAGGTCAGGGTCGGGGTCTGCCTGTATACTGTATCTGATTCCGCAGGCTGCTCTTGCTGCGTAGCACCTGGACGTGCCTGTGCGAGTCCCCACTGATGTGAGGGCCTGTTTTGTGTTCGGGTGCATTTGCTGGGATGTCTTGCAGGACATCGGGGATCAGAAGCTCACCAAGGAGCAATAAAACAGGTTACTCACCTGTAACAGTAGTTCTACGAGTGGTATATAATGTTCATCCAAACTTACTGGCAGTGTCCTTTCCCTTTAAGATGTGTCGGAACGTCTTCAAGCTGGCTCTTCCCACCCACCCGGGTGGTAACTCCCTTGGCTCCGCCCCATGATGCCAGATCTTGCCCGCTGGAAGCAGAGTGTGTGCACCGAAGCTGGGGAGGTCAGGTGGGTCCATGTGGATGAACATCATATACCACTCCTAGAACTACTGTTATAGGTTAGTAACCTGTTTTTCTAGGAATGTGGATATGATGTTCTATCCACACTTACAGGCAGACTCCTAGCAGTTCTCCAGGAAGGAGGCAAGGCGCATGCCCCTTACTTAGGAAACAGAGATTGGAGAACTGAGGCCCCAAAACCAGTATCCCGGCGTGACTAAGTCAATGGGGTAATGGGAAATGAAGGTGTGTGCTGACCTTCAGGTCGCAGCCCTGCAGATTTCCTGGATAGGGACGTCCCTGGAAGCAGCCACCGATGCAGCAGTATGGTGGGTGGAATGAGCCCTTAGCCCTCCGGGAGGCTCCCTACCTGCCAACCTATGGCAGAAATCAATACAGGATGGGATCTATCTGCCAATCGTCCGCTTAACTGCAGGTCTGCCAGGTGCGGCTTCAGCGTAGGTGATAAACAGCTGGCAAACCTCTCCCCGAACTCCAGCCGTGCGCTCTTTGTAATAAGTGAGCACTTGCCTCAGGTCCAGAGTATGAAGCCTGTGCTCGTCCTCCGAGGTGTGACTGGTGAAGTACACCGGGAGATTAATCACCTAGTTCAGATGAAACTTCGACATAACCTTTGGGAGGAACTTTGGGCTGGGGCGCAGGACAACCTTGTCCCTGTGGAAGACCAGGTAAGGAGACTACACTGAAAGCACCAGATCCCTCTGGCTGACATGATAGCCACCAAGAAGGCAGTCTTCCATGACAGGTGAGAGAGATCACACCTGGCAACTGGCTTGCCCATGAGCTTTGCCAAAACTAGCAACAAGTCCCATGGTAGTGGTGGTTCACTCATTGGTGGGGAACTGTAGTCAAGGCCTTTGAAAAAGTGCCCAACCACCTTCTCCTGTGCCACCAACTGCTGACTGGCCCACGCCCGGTAAGCAAAGATGGCTGCCAGGTACATCTTAAGGGTTGTCATCCGAAGGCCCAACAGAGAGGGACCAAAGGTAATCAAGGATGCTAGCCACTGGACAGGACAAAGAGTCCAATCCTTGCCCTGACACCAAATGGAGAATCTCTTTCATTTGAAGGCATAGCACTTCTTGGTCAACTTCTTCTGAGATGCCTGTACTGGTGAAGACATCTTCAGAGAGACCCAAGGCCTGGAACTCTAGCTGCTCAGAAACCAGGCCGTCGGGTGCAGGGATTGAAGGTACAGGAGGAGTACCTTCCCTTGATTGATGGGAAGCAGGTCAGGTCATAGGGGAAGATGTCTCAGGAGCCTGCTGCTGAGGCTGAGGAGATCAGAGTAGCAGAACTGGTGTGGCCAGTCTGGAGCCACCAGGATCACCCTGTACCTTGAGAAGCACCTTGTGGATCAAGGAAGTGGAGGGAAGGCATAAAGAGGTCCAGGATCTAGGGCCTCGAGAAAGCATCCCCTTGCAGTGTTTCCTGCTGAAGGGAGTGGGCACAAAACAGCCTCAGCTTTACGTTCTCCTGGGAGGCAAACAGGTCCACCTGAGGGGTGCTCCACTGGGAGAACAGACTGTGAACTACCTCTGGGTGAAGAGACAACTCATGAGACCAATCGCCCACCTGGCTGAGGGTGTTTGCCAGCTGACTGGAGGTTCTTGCCACAAGGATGGTCAGGAGATCCCCCTCCAGGCTGCGCACGAGGGTCCATACACAGAGAACTTCCTTGCACAAAAGCACGGAGTGCGTTCTGCCCTGCTTGTTGAGGTAGTACATGGTCATGGTGTTGTCCATCTGGACTTGGACCACTTGACCTCGAATGTGCGGAGCAAATGCAGTCAGCACCAGCCAGTTGATGTGGCATCAGGACTCCTCGGGGGTCCAGAGCCCGTGGACTCTCTAGTCCCCCAGGTGGGCACCCCAGCCCATGAGAGAGGCATCAATCGTTAGGATGACCATCGGCTCTGGGCAGACAAATGGGATCTCTTCCTGCAGATATGCTGGGATCAGCCACCAATGGATGGCGTCCCACATCCTCTGGGTCACCATGACCAGCTGATCGAAGTACACCTTGCGCTAAGACCACTGGTTGGCCAGCTCCCACTATAAGGAGCGCATTCTCCAGTGGGCCTAATGGAACACAGCAGGTGCAGGAAGTCCCGGGCAGGGCACAATTGCCCAACCAGAAATGATCGGGCAAAAGGGGAGACAGTCTCTGTAAGGTCGAGCTATACCCCGATGAAGTAGATCATCTGCGAGAGTGCGAGTCCCGACTTGGCCTCGTTGACCTGGAGGCCAAGTTTGAACAGGTCTGGAGGGCCAGGTCCCTGAACTGTTCCACCTCCTGCCTGGAGGGACCTGCTATCAGCCAGTCATCCAGGCAGGGATAAACCCGGATCCCTTGGTGCCTCAGGTAAGCTGCCACCACTGTGACGCACTTAATGAAGACCCTGGGAGTTGAGGAGAGGCCGAAAGGCATGGTCTGGAACTCATTGTGGGGGGTCCCTTGGCTCAAAAGTGGAGGAACTTTCAGTGAGACGGACAGATCAGGATGTGAAATAATGCATCCTGAAGATCCAGGGAGCAAAAATGAAAATGACATACCTACCATAATTCTTGATCTTCTCTTGTATCTTCACCATTCATCACTGTTGGGTGTAAGCCAGATGCATGCACCCGCCACGGGAACTTTTTTTGGGGGGGAGGGGAGGAGTCGGCACTGACGAGCAGAATGCACTATGTGGTGTGTGAGGGGCGGCCATTAGGTGCCGCGGACTCCTCCTCCATCCCAGTTCTGTAAAGCCAGAGAGGTGAAAATAGGTTAGGAAAAGAAGAGCGAGGCAAGGAAGCCGAGAGACAGACAAAGGAAAGGAAATAAACTGAAAAAGGAATAAGCCGGAGAGAGGTCAGAAAAGAAGAACCCTACCCTAAGGGACCACAGGGCCTCACTCCTCGGGCAGCTGAGAGAGAGGAAAAGATAAGGATAGAAGAGAAGAAGAAGAAGCAGCAGCAGAAAAAAAAAGCGGAAGAAAAGGAAGAAGAAGACGAGGAAGAGGATAGTAGGAAGGAAGGGGAGAATCTGCCACGACCATTGGGAGAAACTGGCCTGAGCTTACCAGTCCTAAAAAGACTGAGGACAAGGGAGCAAGGATCCCTCTTGCTAATGGCTGCTTTTAAGTGGCGCAATGAACCATCTGAACAGCTTGTTTTTGAAAGGCAGATTTTCCTTCCCACCTAGCTATCCACTTAACCACAACCTAAGCCAAGAGCTCACAGATCGTCCCCAAAGGGGAAAAACATTATCTGTTCCAAAGAGGAGAGAGCCCCGACTAGATGTAGGAAAAAATGAGTGTACAGCCATATGACTGAGCATTAGTATAGGAGCCCCTGCAGGAAGGGCGTGACATATTTGTGTGGAAAACCAAAACAGACAGGGAAGGAAACTCCTTCTGACTCCCCAGGAGTGTCTTGAGAAGTACAAGCCACAGGGAAAAAACTCCTGAAACTGGAGAAGCCCCAATTCTGGGGGCACCACGGCTAAGAGAATCAGAAAAGGGCTCTTGAAGGTGAGATGGGCCTCACTGACCTCCTCCCTCGGGATGAACTCTATGTGGCTTCAGAGAAGGAACAGAAGGTCCTGAGGAACCATGGGGACTCAGCCTCCAACTGGTCTCAAGGGAGGGGGGAAGGCGAGCAGGGAAGGGGAGATGCCCAAGAAATGAGGCCCATGAGGGGAAGGTGGGCAAGATTCAGTAAAGAATGGTGAAGATACAAGAGAAGATCAAGAATTATGGTAGGTACGTAATTTCCATACCTTCCCTTGTCAATCTTCACCATTCATTACTGTTGGGTGAGTACCATGCCCCCCGAAGGGGGCCTAGCACAGCCCTGAGGGAACATCGCCCTCAGCCTCCTGCTGGTGGAAAACAGGAGGAGGAGGGGAGCCTAGCCATACTAGACTGACAAGTCTAAGGCTGAGGAGGGCTAGGAGGTGTCCCCTGAAGACGAGGGAATGGAGGGAGCCCCCGAAGAAGCCTCCAAGCCCTGCTGGAATAAAGATGGGTCCCTGGAAGGCGGAGCGGATCACCCTACGCCAGACCAGGGCTGACAATCTTGAGAGACAAAGCCAGGCCATCCGTCTAATACAGATCACTGTCCCCACAAGCCTGGAAACCACCTCACTGGTGTCATAACATGCCCTTGCTTGGTGTCTTGCCAGTTCCAGACCTATGGTGGAGAGGGCAATGGCCTGTCAAGATTGCTCCGAATCAGGCAGTAATGCTAACACTTGATCTAGCACTGACCACAAGAGCCTGCTGTAGGCAGCATGGTGTGCCTGATGTGACGCGATGCACATCAACGAGAGAGTGGAAAAGAAAACCCTTTGCCCCCACCGGTCAAATTGCAGGGAATCCGGATCCGGTGGACAGTCGTGCGCCAGGCGCCGAAGCTCTGAGGGAGTGTCTAAGGATGTCAGGCCCGAAGGAGGGTGAGGGAGAGAACCTAGAGACTCCCGGGGAGCACAACACCTTCTCCTGCAGTCTGCCGGGGCTGGAAAAGGGTCACCTGGAGACTGCCAGGTGTGGATAGATGCTTCCTGGAAGGGAATAGGCCAGGATGGCACCACCAGATGGTAGGCACTGAATTCGCTGAGGAATTCACGCGTCTGCCGCTCAGTATTGTCCCTGTGAACGTCGGAGATACAGAGATCTCGAACCATCCTCGAAAGTAAATGCTGTTATTCAGTGAAATCAGCATCAGAAGACAGATGAATGTTGGGTTCCTCTCCCTTAGAAGAGAGAGTTGAGAAGGATGAGGAACCTGACTGTTCAGAAGATGGAGGGGACAGGCGAAAGACCCGCTCATCCATGGCCCGGACATATGATGGGAAGGCCTCCGCAGTGGATCTGAATGTCTCTCAGGTTAAAGGCCTCATAGGACCCACATGGCCTGGGGGGGGTGGCTGCAGAGGGATGGGAGATGGGCACCTGCAGGGAAGTGCCTGACCTCTGCCTGGGCTCTGGAATCCAGGGAACGAAGCCCGAACTGGAGGGATCCCTGAGATCAAACCGGGTTGCAGAGAAGGAATCTGAGGATGCAAACTCTGGAAGAGCCCAGATGGGGAATGTCCCCTGTGACACGCCTGAGGCTGCATGTGTCCAGAAGGGTAACCCTCCGCACTGCCACTCTAGAGTACCCTGGAGCCCAAGGAGAATCGAGGCTCATCGCTGCGGCTCCTCCCTGTGCCCTGTAGGGCGGCAGGAGAGTGCCGCTGCCCCTCACCCTGGCCCCTCAACCCCTCCGACTCTGAGGCTGCCCTCCTCCTTGACACCAGCGAGGGGGTCCCTGGTCCGGAGGCCCCCCAAGGGAGACCACAGAAACAGGGGTCTCCGACCCCCGTGAGGCCACAGCGGCACCAACACTGGCAGCTGCCACAGCCTCCTCAGAGGAGAAAACCCTCCCCAGTCTCAGAGCCACAACCCCCAAAAGACTCCAGGCCACCCCTGGCCAAGGGGTCTTCGGGAGAAGACTGCTCCAGAAACTCGGGGATAGGGCCGCCTGGCACCAGGTCCCACAGAGAACTCCGATCCTGAAGAATCAGGGAGTCAGCTAGGGTCCAAGTCTGAGTCCTTCCCCTCCGAAGAGGAGCCGTGCAGAAGTACCTCAATGCTAGCCACCTCTGGAGATTCTCTGTTGACGGTACCACGAATGGCACTGTCCCGGGATACGGTGCTGCCAACAGTGCTGGCCAGGTCCACCACACCGCTCACAACCCCAGAGCAAGCCTGCCAACGGCCCTGGCTGAGTCCCCAGTGCCACGCACTGTGCCGGAACCCAAAGCGGCACTGCCAGAGGAGTCGCCCACAGCACCAGTGCCACAAGCGGCGCTGAGACCCGGATCGGCACCACACTCAGCACTGCCTCAATCACTGGTGCTGTGAACAGCACCAGGATCCGAGACGGCACCGTAAGGCAGCGTCGAGGGTCCGCCAGTGCCGGACCCAGCAACCATGGACCGTGACACCGGGGGAACCTGCACCTTGGAGGAGGTGACTGCCGGGGTGGTGTCAGCAACGCGACCCTGGGAGGGACCGTGCCGCTCCTCTGACACCATGGAAGAGGCCTCCTCCTCGGCAAGGCTAGAAGCTGAGGAGGCCTCCTCCTCGCTGGGCCGTATAGACCCGGAGGAAGGGCCTAAAGTTCTGGCCTGTGAGGCCCGGGGGCAACACTGTCCTACGAAAGTCGGTGAAGCCCGGCTGACTTTGAATGCGCAGATTTCCAGTACACGGCGGTCCATGAAAAACAGGCATCACGCATCTATCCATATTGTGGTTGGGTCCCAGGCACCGAAGGCAAACATCATGCCAGTCCGTAATGGAAAAGTGCCGGCCACAGGAGCATCGACGCATGGGGGCGCGGCCCACTTGACTTGCGTTTAGCTCCTGAACCTGGCATGATGTGAAATAAACTGCAAAAAAACAGTAATAGATCCCGGCGCCGTTGAAAAAAGAAAATGAAACTGACTTACCGGTTCAACGGCGTCGAGATAGAAAACCAGGATGAGGAGTCATCGAAATCCGTGTCAAAAAACGAGCAATGTAGTAACTGTCTTAACTCACATAGCAGGTGTGGCCTCGGTGGGAGAAACAGAACTGGGATGGAGGAGCCTGCGGCGCCTAACGGCCACCCCTTATGCACCATGTGGTGCATTCCACTTGTGGGCGGCACCGTCAGCGCAGACCCCCCTAATAAAAAGCTCCCATGGTGGTGCGTGCATCCGGCTTACACCCAATAGTAATGAATGGTGAAGACTGATGAGGGAAGATCCACAAGTTTTGCTGTAGATATGGTATGATCTGAGACAGAGACATCCTGAAAGTGCGCGACCCAAGGAACTTGTTTAGGTCGTGCAGATCTAGAATGCGGTGCCAGCCCCCTCATCCACTTTAGCACCAGGAAGTACCTGGAGACAAACCTTTGGTGTTCTAGAGGATCCTTGTGGAGGAGCTGGGCTATGTCGTCTGAAAGCTGACAGCATGTCTGCGGAAGCCAAGTCCTCCAGTGGGGCACGGGCTCGGCAAGGAGGGTACTGCTTGCACTCTAGAGGCGAGACCCTGACCCACCACTTCTAGAACCCACCTGTCCATGGAAACAATGGATCAGGCAGAAAGGAAGTGGTGGAGTCAGCCCCCAAGGGGAGGTAAGACAGGCTTGAGGGAGGCACCCTTCATCCCATCATTGGGCAGGCTCGGAGAAGGGCCTGGCTGAAGGGCCACCGGAGCCTCTCCCTCCTGGTTAAGGACAGCCGAGGCCACTGACTTGGGCCGAGGTCGCCAAGCCTCAGCCTGCTGACTAGTCAGTTGCCGGGCTGGCTTGTCCACGGGAGTGGAGGTGGACCGAAAGGGCTTCAGTTTCTGATACTGCTTGGAGCCCTTGGGGTTTTTCCGGACAGATGTCATGGAGTCCAAGGTGGCATTGGACTTTTCGATGCGTGTGAGGTGACCCTTGACCCCAGGCCCAAACAGGTTGGTGCTCAAGAAGGGGACATCTGCCAGATTGTGCAGAGTGTCTGCCATGAAGGTCGAAATCCTCAGCCAAGCCCTGTGGTGCATGGCCAGTGAGGCTGTCACAGAGCAGGCACAGGAATCTCCAATGTCCATGGCAGTCTGGAGCTGTTTGGCCACAGCCTGTCCTTGATCTCGGACCTGTTTGACCATGGTCTGAAGGTCCACAGGCAGATGAAGAAGCATCCCATTCAAGGTGCCCAGCAGGCCATGGGAGATGTGGGCCATGAAGAGAGCCGAGCTCCCCTGGCAGAGGCCAAGTGAGGAGGCAGTATAGACCTTTTTTAGCCACGTGGACTCCTTATCAGGTTGCTTGTCAACATCCCAAG
The DNA here is from genome assembly GCA_016271365.2 of Neoceratodus forsteri. Taxonomy (NCBI): domain Eukaryota; kingdom Metazoa; phylum Chordata; order Ceratodontiformes; family Ceratodontidae; genus Neoceratodus; species Neoceratodus forsteri. Next base: position 1,277,229,165 of record CM057456.1, read on the forward strand.
TGTTGCCAGAGCGCCGGAATGAGTCGACCACCAACCCCTCAGCTGAAGGGTACTCAGTGAATCCCAAAAGGGATCCAGTGGGCACCGTATACTTGCAGGCCATCCGGGTAGAAGGTGCAAGGCAGGAACCGGGGTGCTGCCTGAGCTCCAGGGCAGGGCCAAGAATGGCTTCTGCCATTGGGAAAGCCTCCGTCGGAGAGTCTCGGTCAATGAGTAACAAACCTGTTTCCGGACAGGCTCCATCTTCATACCCACTGACTCAAGAGATCAAATGGAAGAAGCCCATGAAAGAGGATGGACCTTCGTCCGTCAACAGATCCCCCACGGACTCCACATTAACCAGACGGGAGTGCAGGGAGGAACCCTCGGACTCTGAAGAGTCATGAAAGAGCGGCTGACCACTGGAGTCCCCACTGACCCCTCTGTGGACGGTCAGAGGTGACAGTGACTGACAGCTGATGGGGAAGCCCCTTGGCCAGCAGAAACTCCTTAGTTGGAGCACTGACTGTCAGCTGTCTGGGTGGCGGTTCCACCACATCTGGCGGAGAAGCCAGAGTCGGCCAAGCTGGGACCGTCTTAATCGGTTCCATTGGTGGAGTCGGCGTTTCGGGTGACAGCCATGTGATGGCCGGCGTAAAGCCCGGGATCGGTTTGGCACCTGCAAACCCCAACTGTTGCCACATCAAGCCCTCATAGCATTGACGCTACATGTGCCAAAGCCTCGCCTCACCCATGAAGGACAAGGACAAAGAATAGCAGCGGCGCTGCTGCCCATGGTGCTGAGAGCGGAAGCACCAATGACGGCAGGACTGGCTCGACCCACGGGAAGAAGACCGAGACCTCGACGTCAGCCACCGGGGGGACCGGTGGTGGGGCTCGGAGGGAGTCAGTGATTGCCAAGCTCCTCTGGGTCAGTGGACTGATCCATTCCTCCAATGGTCTGTGTCAGGACCGGGGTCCTAGACAAGGAAGTACTGGCCTCTTCGGTCAACAACTGGTCGGTTGCCTTGAGAAAACTCTCAGCTGGGGCTTCGATCAGCATCTCAACTGACAGGCTCGACAGGGTTACCATGGAGCCAGTGGTCAAAGCCGAAGATTCGACCGAAGTCAAATCCAGAGAAGCACGGGAATCGGAGGCCCTTGACTGAGAGCACTCTCGATCCCACGATCAATGACGAGTCTTTTCTTTCTTGGACTCTTTTTTTTTAGATTTTGATTTGCTGGTGGGTCCCTGACCAAAGGTTGGCAGAGACTGGCACAATTCCTTGAAGAAGCCCATAAAAGTCAAGCCCAGCTGATGCGGCATGAAGGCAGAAGCCGAGGAGGAATGGGCCGTGGCCTGGGCCGCCTCCTCTTTGAGGGCCGCCAACAGCTCAGCGGACCCCGCAGCCATGGACACCACCCAATGGGCATCTTTGGATTTGACTAGTGGGTTCTGTTGTGCTGGGCGGACCAGTTTCAGGTGGGCGAGAAAGTCCTCCAGGACGGTCAAATGAAAACAGCGGCAAAAGTCGCAGGCCTGGTGATCATGCTCCAAGCAGCAGACACATGTGGTGTGCGGATTGGTCCTGGACATCTGCCCACAAGGGCACTGGTGGAACCTGGGAGCAGACTTATCGTCCATCGTGGTCGCGATTGAAGTTCGAGTTGAAGACAAAACTTGTGAGTTGGTATGGAAGTAATTACGAAGAATTTAAGTGCTACGGCTTACTCAATGTGGGAGTGGTAAGAAGGGAACCTGCTTCTTCAAGTGCTCCTTTTAATGTGGTTCAGATCAAGTTTTCATCTCTGTTTCTAGCTGTTTTTGAACACCTACTGCTCCGTAAGGTCAGGGAGCACTGCCTGCTGCATGCTAGTTCATTTTAGACACAACAGAAATTATTTTAAAATAACTGATGTACAAAAACAGCTGAGAATACCGATAAAAACCTGGTCCAAGTCATATTAAAAGGAGCGCTCCTTTTATTGTTTCAGTTGTGAAAAATCAGTGACTTTTTTCATGGCGTGCCCCCTTTCTCTCATGTTGCTATCACCATACATGGGCCTGTCATGCACCCTGACACTGCATGTCACTGTGGTGACCCACACTTGTGTAGTTCAGACAGGTGCACGACTCTAGCAACCACTGCAGGTTCCATCATGTACAAGGCATGGGGACATCCCATGGGATAAAGGCACAGACACCTGCACACATACAGGCCATGCAGTGGGTCATGTCCCATAGCACACAGGGGAACAACATGGACACACAAGTGATGTGCACAGTGCCACGGAGACAGTAACCCTGTTGCATACTCATCATGACACACTGGCCATTACACACACAACAGATTCAACCATTTGCACTCACCTGACCTGGGCACGGTGCCACCATCACCACTGCACGCAGCAGCTGCAGGATGCATGCCTCCCTCCACCTGAGATCATTAAATTGGTGCCTACACAAATCACCGGTGTGGGTGACCCTAGGGCGGCATGTGAAACACCACTCCACAGATGACCACACCTCCCACCGGGGCCTGTCTGAACCTGCCGTCACCACCAGGTTGACCAGACATGCCAACTCAGTGGTGCATCACCTCTGGTACCACTGCTGCATGGCCCTGTCTCTCTTGCCTCATATACTGTCACCCATTAAGTAGGCCTAGCATGTATATGATGCTCTCACCAGGTTCTGGGCTGTCTGGTTGTGTCCTGTAGTGTTGCACAGCACACTGGCATGGTAGCACTGTGCTACATCACGCTGAGTAACATGTATGTCTGAGGGGGGCTGAACCAGGAGCATGTGCCAGGCATATGGTGGCACATCTGTGAGGGCGCATATGCGCAGCGCAGAGCACCGCTATTGCACAACAGTCTGGTGTGCAGGGCTGGGCAGACCGACGACATCAAAGGCAGAAAGTGATGTCATGTCTGCGTCACAGCCCAACATTGCTTAGGCACTGGCCGCAAGCACAAACATGTTAGTGCACAGCGAAAAAGTAAGATATTCAGCCAAGGTATGCAAATATATTCATTTCGTGGTCAGCGGGCAAACAACCACATTTTCAGGGGCACTAGGTCAGAAGAGAGAAAACCATAACAGCGTGGTAAAAAAACACAAAACCAAAATAGCGAAAGACATGACAGCGCTCGGCAAAACCATCGAGTGCTCCCATAGCACCACTCAAACTGTACTGGCTACACTGTATGTTTGTAGGGGGTTCCGCCACCTGCACCCCCGAACCCATCTATATATAATCACCTTCCGGGAGGAGGCAACTCAGGGAAGGGGAATGGCACAGGACAATTGGGGGGTTGGGGGCAGGCACAGTACCCACATAAGTCGGAAGGGGGAAGAAGCAAGCACACGCACACAAAAAAAGTCCCAGGAGGAAGAAAAAAAAAAAAAGCCAAGTCCCAGGACCAGGAAGCAAACCCCAGTCCACCACTGTTCTGCCGCCCTCCACTGCCTGTGGCACTACCCTCTGCACCACAGCAGCTGCTCGACAGCATACCACCCAACAGACCCTGTATCCTCTTCCTCCATATAGCAAACAGCTACACGGATAGTGCTAATTCCACCTGCACTATACTATCCCTGTAGCCATTTTCTCTTTTGTTATTCTGACAGCACGGTTTAGACTGCGCTATTTTCGCTTCTCTATTTTACTCTGGTACGATTTGCATATCATTAATAGGAGGTATGCATATGGATATCTGTCCTGTGGAATGGTCTGGACAGGGATGGGTGAGCACTGAGCTGTGTACATGCAGTAGCTACAGCATGGATCCAAGATTAATTTGGCATTTTCCACGTGCCTCCAGGGCAAGTTCCTAAGTGTCCCTGTAGGTTCTAAGATGCATTATGAAGGACAAAGTAGTCCGTTGTCCTGTGTATCCAATGTACGTCCATCCGTACATGTCTCAACTGCCCTGAAAAATACAAGCCCTGTACATCTGGGGCCCTGCTACACTATACATCATTAGTTGGGGAGGGACCTCTCATATCCAAATTTCTGGGTCATGGACGAATCAATTGTAGGTGGTGAAACTCATCTATAGTAGTCAACTGGGCAGGATGAGACAGAGGTGGTGGACCTGTCATGCATGTTTCAGTGAGGTAGTGGAACGGAGTTCCTATGATTCCTGCCCAATGTGTATGCTGTGTGCAGTGGTACCCTGGACATGTGACGGTGCTGGTGGTGTTGTTTTGTGTGGATGGAGGCACCCCTCCTACCGTAGTCCATGTTTTTATTTATTTATTTAGCTTTTGTTGACCGGGTAAGTGCACTAGGCAAATCTTGCCTATTTTCAGGCACAACCCGGGGGAGGGGGATACAGATGAATGCCAACTGACCTTGAACCAGATTAAGCTGTTGGTGGTATTTTTACTGAATGAGGGAAATTTGGCCAGGACACCGGGGAAATTCCCCTACTGGCTGCTGGTCAGTGGCTGGTGGGGGTCCTTGCTGGACGTCAGAGGGCGATGGCAGACGCCTCCGAGGTCGGGATGGTGGAGGAGGTGAAGTGGTGGAGGAGCTCTATACAGCACAACGACATCTAGGAGATTCATTATTGAACTGACTACGATGTTGCCTACCCCAGGAGTTGTTTTTATTGACCAGTCACCAGCAGCAGTACACAGTGAGAGTCGTATGCCTTCAGCGTGCCTTTATTACCGAATCAAGTGGTGGTATTGGTCCTCTTGCGACGGAGATATTCCGGTGCAGATCTTCATGAGTCGCGCTTAGTGGCGGAACCAGTGTCTCGAGGCGGTTTCGGGAGGACCGCACAAAGTGATGGACGCGCTGACGCGCTCCTGATGCGACAGCAGTCGGGCTCCAGGAAGGAGGAAGTCAGGAGCCGATTACAGAATGGTCGGAGGAGATGGCGCTGGATGCCGGATGGAGAAGAACTGAGCGGGAGCTTGGGTGCCTGACTTGGACTGACTCCTCTCAGGTAAAAGACTACTGCCCTGGGTTACAGTGTCTCTCAGCCATCTACATCGAGGAAGATAGGGATAGGCCTGGGACTGACTTTACTACTGGGGCTGTTAACTCTATGCCTATTGAGCTTTGGGTGATCCTGTTAAACCAACTATGGCAGATTTATTTAAAGCAAAGTTAGAACAGGCTCCACGTCGTAATGCTGTGCGTTTGAGATATAGAGGGGGCCTGCAAGAACATCCCGATAGATACTATATTTTTAACCATCTTTTGAAGTCCAAAATGGGCTTTTGTGCCAAGGACATCTATGCCCTCATTCATGTTTCTGGAGAGGACTCTTATGACATCAGCTTCCAATCCATTGGCCTTATGGAGAGATTTTGGGACAAATATGCTCACCAGAAAAATCAACCTGTATGGTTACCTTTTTTTGTTATTCCATTATCTAAGCCGTTAATTAGATATGTTACTATTATGTTCAGAAACGAGGGAGTAAACGTCAGTGATATTTATAGATGGCTGCAGGCCAAGTGTGAAGTGTTGGGGCCCCCTGAGGCCCTCTTAGATGTTGAAGGCATATGGACAGGGGGGTGGAAATTTAAAGTAAAATTATTGCAAGCTAATTCGGAAGTGGTTCATTTACCAAATAGCTTTTTTCTGGGAAAAGATAGGGGAGTATGTTTTTATGCAGGACAACCTAAGGCCTGTTATAAATGTGGGGATAGAACGCATATAAGTAGCGTATGTGATATGCTGAAATGTCCTCTTTGTGGGGGTTTTGGGCATTCTGGTGACAGATGCACAAATATCTTTACATGCAATTTGTGCGAGGAGAAGGGTCATGCCTTCCATCAGTGTCCGTGGGCAAGACATAACTGTTCTGATGGTTTAGACCAAGATAGCCTGCTTCGTAAGGCTCAGGCTAAACTACATACTCCGGGTGTAAGGGTTGAGCCCTCCCCTCCCTCCCCCTCCACGACAAGGCCCTCCACTTCCCCCTCCATTACCATGTACTGATCAACCTGTACAAAAGTTGGTTTCTGAGCCTCAGAAAGTAGCACCTCCAGGCCCTCCTCTGCTAGGGGATACTCAGAGTCTGGCCTCCAACATGCCCCCTCCTTTCGAAACAGTTAAAGGCAGACGGTTCACCACAGCCTCCTCAAAACAGGCCCAGACCAGTCCAGTAATGACTGAGAATTTCTTTTCCCCCCTCCAGGAGGAAGTAAGGGACTCAGATATGGAATCTGAGGCCTCTCACCTCTCGGAGCTTGTCACAGATGACGATGATAGCAAATCAACTGAGCTAGCCAAAGATAGGAAAGGAAAAAAAGGAAAAAAAAGAAAAGTCAGAACCATAGTTCATAAGTCATCTCATGGCTGCTATAAAATTTGCTTCCTTGAATGTCTGCAGTTTGAAAACATTCCATAGGCAGATATCTGTGTTTGCATATCTTATGACTTTAAATTTAGATATTATTCTTTTGCAAGAAACAAGGGTATCTTCCATTTCGGAGGAAAAAAAGATTGAAAAGACTGTGGACTTGTGGCCCTTCCTTTTGGTCTTATAGTACTGAACTAGCTGATGGAGTTGCCGTACTGTTTGGTAACACTTCCTTTAAAATCAAGATGGTGACTGATTTGTTACCAGGTAGATTGCTCATATTGGATTGTTTTTGGGGTGATTATTCTTTCCGAGTTATTAATGTATATGGTCCACAAACTAAAACAGGTCGTATCCCTATTTTCAGACCTAAAGCCCTTCTTATTTACAAGGAAACATTTGGTTTGGGGGGCTTTAACTGCTCCTTGATATTCAGTTTCAGATTGCAAGGGAAAAGGTGTATTGTGATTCACATGCACTATTAGAGGTTGTCTCAGATGCTGGGCTTTTGGATGTCTTTTCGTAGTTTACATGCTACAGGTGGTAATACTTATCATAGACACACCTTTGCTACTCGGATTGATATGTTTTTTATTTCACGGTTTTTTCAGATTATTTCTTGTGTTGCTGTTCCGGTCGAATTTTCTGACCATCATATTTTTATTTTGTTCTTTATCCTTACGGCTATTTCCCCCCAGATTTAGTTCAGGTATTTCTCGTTGGAGATTAAATACTTCCTTCCTTTCGGATCCGGTTCATTACTCTTCTCTTGAACTATTTTTGCCGCAAAAATCCTCCACTTTTGATCTCTTCCTCCCATTTGATTGGTGGAGGTAGTTAAATGGAACTTAAACATTTATTTCAGTCTTGGGGTAAGGCTAGGTGCAGGATGACTATAGGAAATATCTAGTTCTGAGGAATCAACTGTATCGCTCTTATGTCACTTCCGTGAAAGAACATTCTTCTTTCTTTCTCAAATTAAAATATTAAACAACAAATGAAAACTTATCAGTATAATAGAGCCAAATCTCTTGATTTGGAGTTCCGCTTTATTTACAAGGATTCCCCCATGGCTGACCCATTTCATGCCTGTAAAACATATTTGAAAGATACTCTTATGACCGGATTACTTAATATTAACAACGAACTGATCACCACTGATGTCGGTATGCTACAGGTGGTAGAACGCTATATCCAGGATTACTTTTCACCCCCCAAGGTGTTTTCTATGGACTCTCTTCACCACACAATTTTTTCTTCTCTTCTCTTCCTCAAATACCCCATACTTTGCTTAAGTCCTTAGGATCACCAGTTACTTCTTCTGAAGTAATTGAGGTAATTAAAAATCTAAGACTCGGGTCCTCTCCAGGTATAGATGGAATACCTAATGAGTTTTATAAAAAATGTATAAAGTATATGGGTCACTTTCTTCCCCGTGTGTTTAATTCTTATTTGTCTTCTGGAATTCCTTATCCGGACTTTACAATGTCCCTGATGACTTTTATTTTTAAAAGGAGATAAAACATCATTTTCAAATTGGAGACCAATTTGCCTACTTAATAGTGATTATAAGATTTTATCTAAAATATTGAATACTAGATTAGAAAAGGTAGCCCGACTCTTTGATTCACCGGCTCAAACATGTGCAATAAAAATAGAAAAATTCAGCAATCTCTTTCTTCTTAGAGATTTATTGGCCTGTCAAACAAATTTCTCTTCTACAGAACTAATAGCTGCTTAGATCAATCTAAAGCTTTCGATGCGATCAGTCATTCCTTGTTTTTGTATTGTCCGCTTATGGTGTTCCTGAGACTTTACTCAATGGATTTCAAACCTTACTCATATGGAGTCTCTATTCCTATAGTGAATGGCCTATTAGGTAAGAATATCTCGATTGGGTGTCCGTCAGGATGTCCCCTGAGTCCATTGTTGTATACTTTGTTTTAGACCCAATTATTAGGAGCATTATTTGTGATCCATCTATTTCAGGAATTGCTCCTCTATAGGTCTAGAAAAGGTTAAGGTCACTGCCTTTGCAGATGACGTTACCCTCCTTTTAGCAGATCCTCTTTAAGACGGGCCTTAGAGACTTTTCTTTTTTCAGTGCATATTCTGGTGCCTTCTAAATATTTCCAAAAGTTTTGTACTGCAACTAGGTCAGATAGTCCCAAATTTAACAAACTGTTATGATATCCCTCTGGTGTCTGGACCTCAAAAAATTCTAGGCGTCTGGTTTGGAATACAAAATATGGAAATCTATAATTGGGAAAAACGGCTGTCGGTAGGAGAAGCTAAAATAAATCAGTGGAAACATTGGAAATTTGGAAAGAAGAAAAGGGTTGTGATAATAAAGAAATTTATTTTACCCATATTTCTTTACATCAGCCATCTTTTTCCACCTCCCCTTTCGTTAGAAACAAGACTTTATAGCATTTTCTTTCAAATGTTGTGGGGTAATAGATTGAACCCAGTGAAAAGGAATATACCTATCTTAAATTCCGAGAAGGAGGGTTACATATGATTAATCCTGTCATTTTTTTTCATTCCATTTTTCTTTTTTCCTCCTTTTCTTTTCTTTTGGCACGCCCATCCTCACTTGGGAATTTTGAATAAATCCATTTGGCACAAATATTTTTCAAATGGTCTCTTCTTCCCCCAAGAGTCCTATCATCAGATGACATACCAAATTATGGGGTTTCCGCTTTAAAAAAATTACATCAATGGAAGATTCCTTTGCAGAAAATACAATCATTACACAGAAAATCCTTTTATGCATATATTGTGTATGATGTACAGAAAATAATTTTACTCTTTCCTTTTTGTTCTCCTTCCAATATGTCAAATGTTTTAAGTAAATTGACAGATGATAGGATTTTATTTAAAGTTTGGGATATAGTATGGCTATCTGCTCATGGAAGACTTGGAGTACGAGGCAATTTAAAGTATAAACCTGTTTCTGAAAGATACTGTTTACGACCAGATTGTACCAATATTGAAGAAACTCAGGTGCATTTTTTTCTGGACTGCCCTTTTACTCAGAAGTTTTGGGACTTTGTAGCCCAATGATGGAATACGCCTCACTTACAGTCCCTTTCTTATAGCACATTGGTATTAGGTGAATATTTAGGTGATTGGACTAAATATCACAGGAGTACACTGAATGTTTTATTTGCCCTTTTTCAATATTACCTGTGGCAAGCTCATTGTCCCTTTGTGTTGCAACAATTTATTACGGATTTTGAAGCTATTCTTTCTACTGTTATCTCTGATTTACAAATGATACGCTGTTTAGATGTGAAAAAGTATTCTAAATCTTATGTTAATTTTTTATGGAAAAACATTTCTTTTTGTTAATGGAAGTTTATTTTCTTTCTCTGTTTTAGATTTTTGACACTTATCTTTCTTTTTGTTGGTTTTCTTTTTCTCTTCTGTGATGTTGTGTTTTCTACTCAATAAAGTACCCCTACTCTTTTCGATAAGTGCCATGGGATCTTTAACATCCATCTGAACTACCACCAATCCAGGCAGATGGGACCTCGGTTTAACGTCTCATCCGAAAGACGGCACCTCAGAAATGCAGCACCCCTCTCATGCTGCACTACAGTGTCAGTACTGGGATATTAACCCAAGTGCCAGATGTGGGAACTGAACCCACAGCCCTCTGATCTCCTGGCCTCAGAGGCGAGTGTGCTACCTATTGAGCCACTGACACATGATGTTGCACATAGACAAAGGAATCGCCACCTCACATACATGCATAGGTGTTGGTGGTCCTGGGTTCCTGTGGGCCCCTGCCCACCCCTGTCTGTCTGTGACCTTGACAATGGCTGTCTGTGCAGGGGAAGGCCTGTGTCAGGCGACCGATGACTGTGTTAGGACATGCATTGCTGGGACACCTCTATAGTGAGGGGGGGGGGCTACAACACAGTCCTGTTCAGCTGTGTGTTCTCCCTGGCTACCTGTATTCCACTCTCCTGTCTAGCAGGTACCATTGAGGACACCAACAGAATTTGCCCCCCCCCCGCTTCTCCACAGAGGAGTTACAAGTGCTGGCACATGCCTACACAGCCAGGGAGGATGTGTTGTCCCGCAGGAAGGTCATGAATGTCCAGGTACAGCAGACCTGGGAAAAGATTACAGACATGTTCAGTGCTGTAAGCAGCCACAGTAGGCCCAAGGAAGAAGTACAGAAACACTTCAGGGAAATGAGGTGGATGATGCAGGTCACAGGCGGTGGACCACAGGCATTGAAAGTTGCTCATACCCTGGATCCCGCAGAGGGGGCCACAGCATTCACCCTATGGCCAATGGAAATGATAGGCATGCTGGGTGGTGACCATGAAAGCCAAGTTGGACCTGCCCAGCCATTTGACTGACAGTGAGACGTTCTGCTGGCCATGTGTGCGTATATATACATATGGGTATATGCATACACCAGTACAGGGTGACACAGGCCTCACTACAGTATCCATGTCATCCAGCCACCCATCTGCATGCATATCCAACTCTGCCCCATGTGTTGTTGCCTATGTGCTCAGCAGTTCTGGGATGGGTGTGTGTGCACAATGCTGCTGGGGGTGTGTTCACTGGTGCCGAGACCTTTGCCCCATGGTGACAGGGTGTGTATGCACCAGTGTAAGGATGTGGGGTGTGTTGGTACATGGTGAGTTTAGGCAGTACACAGCACACACAACATGAAGTGTCACCGTACGCTGGTCATGCACGTTGCCTCAGATGGTACACAGCTCTGTAAGTTACAGTGATATATAACTCATCTCCTGTCTCAACAGCACACCTTGTCATACCACAAATGGAAGATGTCTCATGACCATCTCAGCGGCAGCTGTCCCTACCACCATCCATCTGCACCAGTCCGTGGACAGCAGCAAGGAGGATATGGAAGAAGAGATGATGAGATCTACATCAGGAATTGGGGATAGGAGGTGTGCCCCAGACCAGGAGGGGTTGTCCCCCCCCGTCAGCCCCCATACCAATGGGGCCAAGCCGCTGTCCCCAGGCAGCCCACTATAGCCCCTGTCACAACCACCACTGAGCCACCCTGTGACCCCAACTGTGTCACGGCTATCGCTCTCTGCCCAAGCGGAACGCACAGGGTCAGTAACCGTTGTACCGCTCCATGATCCACCTCTGACATGGACACAGCCCTGCCACCCCACGCCAATTCCAACGGGCTGGCAACAGTCAGCCTCTAGAGTCCACAAAGGACCATAGCACTCAACCCGGTGCAGCCTCAGCCCATACAATGGCTGAGGGTGCATCATGATCATATCCCAATGGACAGTCCCTAGCAACAGCAGGATACAGTGGACAGCTGGCAGCTGCTCTGGTCGGCCACAGAGGCAGAGTGACACCTCTCCACTGCATGCTGCACAAGGACATGCAGTGTGCTGAGCAGCATGCAGAGGCAAGTCATGTGGAGCTCATGGCAGCCCTACATGACCTGCATCAGGATCTGGCTGCTGGCATAGAGCTACAGCACTGGGACATGACCCTATATGGACATGTGTGCCATTGTGCTGGAGGCTGCAGCAATGGTGGCAGGCTCTGTGAGGGACAGCCACAGCCCTGGCCTATCCAGTGGAAGCAGTGCCACCCTATAACAGACACCACAGCATACGCCCACACCACATGGTGCCGGAATGAGACTGCCCAGCACACGTGGGACTCCCAAGCCACTAAGGACACCGTGCACACCATGTCGTGATCTGCTCCTCCCTGCGGTCAGTACCCTGTGGGGCCATGCTAGGTAACACCATCCCTGACACTCATTCCCCATACTGTCGAAGAGGTCCCCCAAAACATACCGAGTACAGCACAGATTTACTATCTGTACCCAGGGAGGTGGTAGGGAACGCATGTAGGTTGCGCATGGCCATCCCTTGCCAACATGTTCCCCAGGACCCATGTGACATCATCTGTCCCTGTGACCTAGCCCAGTCAGTCCTACCACCAACAGGGATGGCAGATACTACTGCAACCCCCCCCCCCAGGTGGTGGGTATCTTTGTGTAAAGCCCTTGGGGGGCCCTCCCAACATGGCCTGTCTGTGTATACCCCACTTGCTACCCCCCGCCTGGATGGCATGAATGTATGTTGACATCCCTTTAGGAACTCTGCTATCATGAACATAATTTGTGTGTGTGCCTATTTGCTACAATGCATTTCTGTTTCCCCCTTTTGTTATCTCCCCTGCCTGGCAAGATGCTCTGTAAATACTTGTATTGGTCTGATATAATACACAGAGTAAACATATTGCAGTCTCCTGTGTGGTCTGTACTCACCCTCCATGTCTGAAGAGGTCTCATGAGTTGGGCTCTGTACTCCTGGGCCCTCCTAGCTATTCTGGGGTCATGCCTGTTGACCTGCTCCAGTATCCCCTCGTTCTCTGGTTCCAAATCTGCTGCAGGGTGTTCCTCTGGAGCCGGAGTACATATCCCATGGTTAAGAGCCATCATAAGCATTCCAAAGACATGCTTGATAATGTTGTGCATGGCACTGAGTGCTGTGTTGCACCTGTCTTCTGCAACAGATGCGGATTGTAGGACAGATGTGAGAAGCCATGGACACACGGGATAGGCACTGTCCTCTATGTAGGTAAAGGGCATTAGTTAGCATCATCATGTGCAACATGAGGATGGAGGGGTCTTTGGGGTATAATCATCAGTAAGGTGGCCACTAGGGATGTCCCCACCTTCAAACATCCGGCACAGGATGGAGCTATGCCAGATGAAGACATTGTGGGCACTGCCAGGGTACCATGTCAGGACACTGATAATGCACTCTGGTGCATCACACATCACCCAGTGATTGAAGGAGTGGTACCCCTTTCTATAGATATAAGCCTCCACTCCATCACCGATGTTTGCCCAGATGGCAACATAGGTGCAGTCAATGGAGCAGGGTACAGATGGCAGGTGCCTAACCTGACAGAACTTCTGCATGGCTGCTGTTCACTCTGCTGGTGTGGTGGGGAATACGATGAACTCCCCAGCATGGGCCAGCAGAATATGGGCCAACAGGCATGAGGTGGCTGTCTGCGAGACACAAACAGTGTTTCCCACCAGTGTTTGGAATGTATGGTCAGGAAATCTAGTGCAGCTATCACCTTGAGCTCTATGGACAACACATGGCTGCAATAGGTGTCTGACTGGAGCAGGTCATGCAGCTCACACAGCTGCCTGAGCATGGGCCTGTTCAGCCTGTACCACCCCACAATCTGGTAGTCACTGAGGACCTCAAATGTGACTCATGAACATTACTGCCTGTTTGCAGCACAGCGCCACTGTGGCTGACATCTGGGCCTAGGCTGGGCACTGGCCCTCTCCTTATCCTCCAGGACGTGCTACATGAGGTACATTTCATTTCATTTTCATTTAGTTTTCGTTGACCGGGTAAGTGCACTAGGCAAATCCTGCCTATTTTCAGGCACAACCCGGGGGAGGGGGATACAGATGAATGCCAAATGACCTTGAACCAGATTAAGCTGTTGGTGGTATTTTTCGTGAATGGAGGAAATTTGACCATTGCACCGGGGAAATTCCCCTGCTCTTTTTGAGAAGTACCATGGGATCTTTAACATCCACCTGAACTACCACCAGAACAGGCAGATGGGACCTCGGTTTAATACATGTGTGCTTCCACGAGTGTCATCTTGGAGTGTAGCCTGCAGTGTCTCAGTCAGTCTCTGCAGTTTGTCTCAGTTTAAGACAGCCTTTTTATAGGTGGTAATTGCGCAGCACTAGTGACCTGTGCAAATGCACTGAATATTGCGCTGCGCCATTATGCATGGTATTGTCCTGCCTTTGCGAGCTGCATACATTATCTCTGTGCTGAGGCACTAGGGCTGTTAGCATGTGGTAGAGGCACCCTTTGAATATGGGGTTTTGGCAGAAACCTATATGCATGTGTGCAACCACTTTGCACCAGGCACAAAGCTTTGAACAGCTGGGCCCTGGTGTTAAAATGTAAAAAAAAAAAAAAAAAAACTTGCTTTTTCTATACGTTGACAGGTTTGAAACTCTCACATAGTGCACAGTACCCAAATATGTCATTTTTGGGGATAGTTTGCATTTATAGTGGTTAAAATATAGCTCCGAAGTTTCAGAATCATTAAAAAAATACAACAAATGGCTATATTTTAAAAACTGCAATAAGTGCAACTTAGTGACTACCCTCATTTGAAATGTCTTTTTTTTTAATTTTACTAAGGAAATTAACATCCACAAGGTATACAGAAACATTAGATGGTATCAACAAATACATTCTTTTACAGTAAGAGTACAGGTAAATGGAGAAAAAGAAAAACAATGCAATGCTATGTATTATTCCATCAACATCAGACTGAGAGGTCTTTTTGTCCTGAACAATTCTGCTGCTGGTTGTTATATGGTTTTTACATTAGTTTGCCATTTGAGCTGATCTGCTGGTGCTGTTGGGGAGGGGGTCATTAGCTGTTTACACTGCTGAGACACACCTGGTGTTCAAGGTCAAAATACTTATTTTTTGTTTATTCTGACAGCCTTAAAACTCTAAAAAACACTAAGTATTATACATGGTACCTGCATATGTCATTATTTGTGTTAGTTTATATTTATGGTGGTTAAAATATAGCTCTGAAATGTAAAATTCACTAAAAAAAATACTGGTAAGCAGCTAAATTAAAAAAAAAAAAGTGTAGAGTACAGCTTAGAGACTACCCTCACTTGAAAGGTCTTTTTGTCCTGAATAACTTTGCTGCTTGCTGTTTGGGTGTAGCTTGTATGCTTTTAAAGATACTGTATTTACATTTCTTTGTTGTGTGTGCTAATTTGCTTAACATTCTGTGCAGTGCCTTTAGGATTTTTTTAGTAAAGCAGCCTGGAATGTAGCAACCAACATTCTAAAAAGCAGAATAAGTTAAAATGTCAGCATGCAATGTGGAACAGCAATCTTTTGAGTGCTAAGAGAAGGATGCTGTGCCTAATATGGGACTGCAGAGAGGTAGGTTCCTCCTACATACCCATCTCCATCTCTTTTTCTCTCTCTCTCAGAGCAGGATGTCATATTTTGCTCTAGAAAAAGGACAAGTGACAGAACATTGTGTGCATTCAAAGGCACTAGAGGGAAATACTGCAGCAATATCAACTGCTAGCCAAGCTCATGCCAGAACAGAATCTCAAGTTTGCTATGGAGCGGAGTAAAAGAGCATGCTGTTTGTCCATCACAGCTGCTTCATTGCTTCCTTGCGCTGCACTTGTCTGGGTATACACTATTCTAACAAACTGAAGAGGCACTATTTAGTTTTTTTCTAAAAAATGGATACCTCATCAGTAATGAGTTCAATAACCATGTTTTTATTATTTTTGTTTTTTAATCTTCTCCTCTGGTCCTCCATAACCAGACAATCCAGACTGACACAGATGCACTCTCCCTCCACCTAGGAGGGTGTGTAAACAGCACTGGTTAAAGCTGACACCAATGCCGGGCAGCCCTCACTCTCCCTTTGCTACATGCTAGGCCTGAAGACAAGATAACATTCTCAAAAAAGACACACACACAAAAAAAAAAATCAGACATTAAGTAATACAACTATTGCAATATGCAAGAGATGATTTCATTAGTGTTTTAGGAATGAGGGGACTCCTGGAAGAGGAGAGGTACCTCCACAGCCAGTCAGTAACTGCAGGATAACTGGGATCATACCCCCTACTGCCCCTGCCCAGCACAGCAGAGAATGTTGCTGAAAGCACTGCCAGATTTGGTGGCAGGGTCTTCACAGTTTTGAAGGTTAAAAATGGGACAAAACTAGGATGGCCCATTGGTTCACTGATGGAGCTATGGCCTGCAATGCCAGCAAATGTGTGTTTGGGAATCAGCCCGAGATGCTGGGAAGAATTCAGCACCTCAAAGGACACACTCCTACTCTGGGGATAGGGTTGCCAACTCCCACTGCAACACTGCCACCAGGGTGACCATAAGCGGCAGTGCAATGGGGAGTCTGCATGGGAAAGAGGGACCTTACCTGGTGCCGGCTAGGTGGTGTGCAGACGGCATGCCAGGGCAATGATGCCCTAGAGAGGTGTCATCCCTAGGGGTGGCAGAAACAATGAAAGTACCCCAGGCATGGCAGGATGGTACCAGCTCCCTTCAAAGGCCCTACACCACTGACTGTGCACCCTTCATCGACACTGGATTAAGGGCACTTCAGGGAGGACTGCCCATTCTGATGACAAACCCATCAGTGGTGGAAGCCACGTGGGCATCAGAGGAAAGAGGTAAGTAATAGACAATGCGAGTGATGGTGACAGGTCAATTAAAAAGGGCAGAAATAGGGAAAAAAATAACTTTGCTTTCACATACACACATAACATGGATGTGACATTTCCCCACAGATGTGGCTAGCACATTATTTCCCTGTATACACAACTGCAGTCAACACTAGCAGTAACCATCCATGTGAACTACATAAAACAAAAGATGGCTAGGTCTGCTATGCTTGGAAATTAACCCATCAAGGGGGCTTCCCAGATCACAAAGTCACTTGCCCTTTAGGCTTCTGGCTTTATGATCTTGTTAACCCCCTTGATGGGTTTATTTCCCTGTACACCACAATTACCCATCACTTATTCTTTCTTTCAACAGGTGTGGGCTGAAACGTGTTATGCATGTATGGTGTAATTGGATTGTTGCAAAAGTCATCTTTTGGAATATTTCAATAAAAATCTTTATGGAAAAACAGATGTGGATTGAAACTGTTCAAGATTTCACTGTTATAAAATGGTAAGGGAAAATCCTGGAATCTGGATTGGCTGTTGTTAATGTAGCAATTATGTTCCACGCATGGAAGATAAAAAGTGCTGCCAAATGAGCACTGATTACCACTGGAATCATTAAGCTAACAGAATGTTGAGAACTCAACTTGCAGCCATTGTTTTTTGCCCTGTAACAATAAATATTACATGTACTTGCACTGGGCCCTAAAAATAAAACTATTTTAAACACAAAATAAAACAGATTAATTAAATGTTGCTTCCCTGATCATCACATTCTCCTTACACACATAAACAAATTAGAAACATTAAGTGCCTTATTACGCCTTTGGCCATGCGGTAAAATGTGTTCCACGCACACCTCATCATGCCTTATTGCTTACCTACCTCACTGCCTAGTATCTTCCAAGTTGAAAGGTCACAATGAAACAATGAAATATTGAACCAATCAGAAATTAGCTTTAACAATGCCAATGACATCACAATAGCCATGTGTAGCACTCAAGGCGGCAGATGTGAGATGCTCTGAGGGGCAGTTGAAATTCTTCCCTTTTTTCTTTGGTAATTTTTTATGATTTCTATCACAAAACCACCAAACATCTGCTGTGCAAATCAAAATGACATGGGTGAGAGTAACTAGTAACTCATTACATTACTCACGTCATATAAAGGGATATGCGAGGGGCCTCTGTGATACATGATTTATCTAAGCAAGTGCTATTTGACCTTGAGTAACCTCATGAGTGGTATAAGCCATGAGTGAGGTCAAACAGCGCAAGTACAAATAACGCATGTATCAAACAAGGTCACCTTTGCATATTTCATTTATGCAATATGTTAGGATCTTGTGTGATGTTACTTAGTTTTAAAATGCTTTTTGTTTTTTAATATTTAATACAGTCTGTGGGTCTCTTTGGTGAAATTGTGTTATTGTGCCTTGTTGCTGGGCTGGCCGCTAGGGGTTTGCTAACACTGCTGCTGAATGGTGCAGCAAGCTTTTGAAAATATGAGGGGGAAAAAAAATAGCGGCATTGTTTAGTGTGCAGGTTTTATGGAAATTCTTTGCATGGTGATTTTTCTCGGGAGCACTGCAGTAGCAGGACATTTGCTTTTGTAAATCAGCTTTTTTAATTTATTATGTTTTGCAGGTTTGGCAGAATCAGCTCAGTGGATGGTGTAAGTGGAGCAGCACATTGACAGGTGCTGCTGGTGCCATCATAGCCAGTGTCTGTTTTCAACTTTTGTGGATCCTTGAATATTAAAAAGAAAGAAAGAGAAAGACTGCTCTTTTGGTGCTCCTCCTAAGGCAGAGCGAGGTATTTTCTGTGTGGGAGCAAGTGGGTGGCCTGATGAATCAACGAGCTGAGGTGCCAAATATTTGGTCAAGAAGGGCAAGAAAGCTCGACTTTATTGCTATTTTACAAGTTAAAGAAATGGAACTATAAAGAAGGTACCTTTCACTGTGTGTGTGTGTGTTTTTTTTTTTTTTTTAACTCTGTGGTGGAGTCAGAAGCAGAAACGGAGGACTGGAGTGGCAGGCTGAAACTGTAGGAGCTGGGGGCGGTGGAACTGTTGTGGGTAGTTAACAGAAGATGAAAATGTGCCTTGATGCATATACACTCATATGTATAAAAAAGGATATGTAATAGGCTGATTCAAAATATGCAGTTTATCTTCACTTGTGAGACGGAACCGAAAGTGAGTTATGAAAGTCTTGCCCTGACACAAGTGACGATAAACTGTGTATTTAGAATCAGACCACTGTATATTAGATTTATAAAACATCAGTTCACTTATATCTTTTAAATTTGCTCTATATATGAAGATGAAACTGTTTCTGTTTGATTTCAACTGCTGGCTTCAGTGCTGCACTTCGCTATTGTGATGTCATCAGCACTGTTAAAGCTGCACTCTGGTTCAGTATGCATTGTGACATACCTTACTTTGTAAGATATCTTGCTATTTATCAGTTCACATGTGTTGTATAATTGGGAGATATTTCATGGGCGGATCGCAAATAGTTTTTTTATTCACTCTGAAATGTGCCAACAATGCTGCCTGGCAATGAGTGGCAAAGCCACAATATCAGGCTACACTGTTGGCATCACAAAGGAGTAAACAAAAAAAAAAAGCTTATTTGTGATCCACCCATAGGACGTCCTATGTATGCAGTGAATACGTTAGTAGTCTTTTCACTGCTCACTATGTTAAAAAAAGCAAGCTGTTATTTGTGGGTTTCATTTTAAATTGCCGTGCAGTCCATTTTACTTTTTAGACTGGGCCTCCCCCGAGCATCACAGACACTGAATGGTTGTGATACTAACCGGAATTAGCATGGGAACCTTATTCCTATCGGTGGGTTTTGGAGCAGTGTGATTTGTCCTGCCATAGCTAAGTTACAGAGATGTGAAATTTGTTGTTTCTGATCAGCTGAGGAAAGGAATTGTGACAGGGCTATAGTGGAAGAAACAGCTGCAGTAAAAATAACATGTTATTTCCAAAGTAGCTAGACAGCAAAGGCAAAACAATGCTTTTCATTTATCAGTGTTATTCATCACTCCCGTGGTATACACAGGGGATATGTGATGGGGATGTTACATAAAAGATTTATTTTTATGAGTTGGCAGTGAATTCTGGTAACCTCACAAGTGGCGGAGCAAAGCGTAGCCATGAGTGATGGTCCAGAGTTCACTGTCAACGAGTAAAAATAAATCCTTTGAGCATCCCTGACCACTTATTCAATTTATGCAATAGGTGGTAGCTGTCTTTTGAAATTGTTTTTTAAATATCTTGGTTTTTAATTTGTGTTGTCTTTTTTATTTGTGGAACTCTTTGTTCTTAAGCTTTTTAATCTTCTGTATCTCTGTAGGGTAGACGCTCTGATGTCTTTAGGCTCTGGTGTCTTTTTGGACCAGTGGAGTGAGTGTGGAAGTGAGTTTTTAAAGAATAAAATGGTGGCCGCATTTAGCGAGGAAATCAGCTTATTAATATTAGCACATCAGGAGATGGCAGCTCTGTATGGAGACAGCTAGACAGAGACTGAGAGCAGGACCGGTGCTGGATCGTGAGAAAAAAACAGCAAGAAACAGACAGCTAACCAGTGTGTCTCAATTAAGGAATCGGTTGAGGTACAATTTTGTGGTGGTGGTGGTGGTGGGGGGTACCCGAGTTACTGCTAATGGGAAGTGCTTGGCCCAGATATTCAAAGGGTTGTGCATGGCGCCCAAACAGTGTTGCATATGCACAACCCACTGATGTGCCCGTGCGATATTTAAAATGGAAAGTGCGCATGACAACCCGCATGCATCAGGGGCTCAGTAATGTATGCGCACAGGTGGGGGCGCGCCCATGCACAAACTGCACATATTCGATATTCAGCCCCAGCCATGCAGAGTTACGAGGTGCAACCCCTACTTGCGCCACACAAAGTTACGCCTAAAAAAAAAAAAAGAACAAGTCGAGACCACCCACAGGTGAGCTGCCGCATTGCAGGCGCAACACAGCAGCTGCCACCTGTGGGTGGCCTATCTGTTTCCGCCTGCCCTGGCGGCGCCTACCTCTCGATCGCTGGGCATCAGTCATCCCTCAAAAGTCCAATATCCCTGGTGGTCCAGTGGACCGTGATTAGTCCGATCGTGGCATCACTGTACCCCGGAGTCCAATATCCTGGTGGTCCAGTGGACTGCGATTAGCCCGATAGTGGGCATCACTATATCCCCTCGAAGTCAATATCCCTGGTGGTCCAGTGGACCACATGGAGCCAAATCGTAGTGACATTCTCACCCCACCCCAAGTCTGAAATTCCTGGTGATCTAGTGGACCCCACCCCACCCGCCCACTGAGCCCCACTTCACATATCTGGACTGACTAGTATGGTATGGGCTGCACGCACATTAGCTCATGCTCTGAACCAATGGGCGTGCAGCCCTACCGAGCTGTCAGTTGGCGGGCGGCGCGGGGGGGTGGGGTGCTGCTGCCCGCCGGCTGACGGGGTGGTGGGGCGGGGGTCCACATGATCACAAGGGATTTCTGACTTGGGAGGGTGAGGAATGCCGCCGCGATCGGGCTTTCGCGATCCACTGGACCACCAGGGATACTGGACTTCGGGGAGGATACAGTGATGCCCGCGATTGGGCTTAATCATGGTCCACTGGACCACCAGGGATACTGGACTTGGGGAATACAGTGATGCCCGTGATCGAGCTAATTGCGGGCCACTGG
Organism: Neoceratodus forsteri; assembly: GCA_016271365.2. Lineage (NCBI taxonomy): Eukaryota > Metazoa > Chordata > Ceratodontiformes > Ceratodontidae > Neoceratodus > Neoceratodus forsteri. Next base: position 1,277,250,463 of record CM057456.1, read on the forward strand.
ACCACCAGGGATACTGGACTTCGGGGGGTTATACAGTGATGCCCGCAATTGGGCTAAATCGCGGTCCACTGGACCACCAGGGATGAGACGTTCCTTGTCCCTTACAGGACATCCTGCGATCGCGCTGCAGGGGGCATCGATCCCTGATGGCTGCTGCCTGGCAGGTCGCCAGGCGCAAGTCGTCGGGGATCGGCGCACCTGCATGCTAATGGGGCTGTAATCAGATGCAAATGGCCCCCCATGCGCCTTGCATAAATTATGCCCCCATTTACATGTCACCCGTTGAATATCGCAGGTGCTGTGCATGGTGCAAGTGCATTGCGCCACCACATCTCAATGCTCCACTCTGACCACTTGCGGTGGCGCAGTTCCACTGCGCCATGCACAGTGGGGGAGGCCAGGGTGCGATATTCAAAGCAGTTGCGCCATAGCGCAACTCCGCTGAATATCGCCCTGGTCACACCCCTGCGCAACAAATTTGAGCATCGCACAGGCTAGCGCCACAGCCTGGCGCAGTCTGAATATCTGGGCCTGTTTGTTTAAATAAGGTTTTGTTGAGTTTGAGGAGCAGAAAGGAGATTCAGTGTGGGCTCATTGTTGAAAATGAAAGTGGTCGGTAAGTGGAAGAAGTACCGGCAGGCAGGGGGCGGGGCTGGGTGCTAGATAGGAATGACAGTACTATATTATTTGTGGTCATCGATTTATTAATATAGTTGGCTCCATGGTCACTGATTTATTAATAGAGTTGCTCTGATAAATGTGTTTATTGGCAGTCGTCAGAGTCCCAACACCTACTGCATAGATATACTTATGCAACATATGTGTCTGGATATATGCCAAGAGAAAGTGATATTTTGGCAACTGTGAAAGATACTATCTTCCTTTGCTCCTGTGTGTCATTCTTGTATCTCAGACTGCACCTATACATCATACAGTACCTACAAAAATAACTAACAGAATGTGAAACTGCTTTTGTAGTGACCCGCAGCAGCCATGAGAAATGAGAACTATGGCCATGCGGCTCTGAATGCTCCTGTGTTCATTAAAAAAAAAAAAAGGTTATTTTGACTCACCTCTAACGTTCATCTACATTCTGCTTCACAACTCCTCTACAGACACAACTCTGCTTTCTCAATGACCAACTGCCAACATGCAAAGTCACACGCAGTTGATATTTTTAAGAACCATGCTACCACAGATAGTATTACACTGCCAGGCACATCACCGTGGATTCTAAGTGGTGGTTCTCTGGCCTACTGTCATTTAAGCACGGCACCAAGGAAAACGCATGGTAGGTGCAGTTTTCTAAATAAAGGATCACAGAATGGAGCAAACTGAAGCCCAAAGTATGTCATCTAGTGGGGGAAATTAAATAAAGCTGTGAAGAAACTGAGCACCAATGGAAAAGCATAGGGGAAGGGGGTGCTGGATTCTAACTTAGAGCCCCTTCATTTTACACAATATAGCCAACTTTATTGAACAGAGTGACATTCGGTTGGGGAGATAGTTCTGCTGCAATGTAATCATTTTCTGAGTGGAACCTTTAAAAAGGGGCAATTGTTGCTCAAACTATCTTGTAAATAAATAAAAAAAAATAGGATCAGCTGGCAGTTTTGACCCCGATATTCTCCCCTGACAAAATTTGTCCTTCTAACTAACAAATTTAAGCCCATGAGGTAACATTTTTATTCTCCAGGAAAATACCCCCCTCAAAATCTGAGGAACACACTTTTATTCCTGGCTCTATTTGTTACAAATGAAATTTCAAAGGGCAATAATTAAAATATCTCAAATTTAATACAAAAAAATTTGACAAGGAAGACCATCTTATGGTCCGTGCCTTTAAAAAAATAAACTGATTAACAAAAAAAATTCAAAATAAAGGATGCGCCATATATTTTGTATTTACTCCACAAACAAAAGTGGAAAAAAAAAATCTCTTCAACACAAAATATTCCTGTTCACAATTTTCAATCACCCCAATCCCCAGTGTCTTCTGTTAACACCCCCCCTCCACAAAATATCTTTGCAACATGTATTTAATTTATTTTGGCTGGATCCTCCTTTGTTTTGCTGGTATCCGCAGGCTCTGCGTCCATCTGCCCCTTCAGCTGGCGCTTCAGATTTCTGTTTTCCTCCTGTAGCTGGTGAAGGTACTTCTCCATCTCCAGGTACTCCCTGATCAGCTCCTCTCTGCTCATCTTCTCAAGGCCCTCAGCATGCAACCGCTCATAAGTCTCGTAAAAGTCCCTCTGGAGGAACCCACCTTCATCCTCGCTTGAGCTATCACTGTCCGTGTCCTCCCCCTCCCCACTGGTGTCATCTAGTTGGTTGGCAGATCTCTTGGGGTTTAAGTCAATCTTTAAATCGGGCTCCTCCAGATCATGTTCCTCCATCAGAAACTCATTATTATTGTACGGAGCAACTGGGAAACCTTTTGCCATCTTTTCATCCCGGATCCTACTGGCCCTTGCCGTTGCTCGCTCATCAAGTCTTCTCATCTCCTCCCATGTCAGCTCAATGTAAGGCCTAAAACGCCGCTTGTTCCTGGAAGCCCTTCGTCTATGCTTCTTCTTTCCATGAAGCTCCACTAGTCCTTCTCCATCCTTTATGTTCTCACTGTGTGCTAGATGAGAGGATTCCACTTGGTTGTCGCTGCTGGCTAAAGAAAATGGAAACTGCCTTCCACCACCATTATGCCACTTATGGACTCCTGCAGCTGGAATGTTGCTGGATGCATCATATGAGCTAGACATCTCGAAGTTCTTGTCAGATTTATTTTTTTAATTCAAATGGCACTTGGTATGATACTGAATGGCCTCAAATGGTGCAGCACGTGACTTCCAGCATCATCATACACTCCTGTAATCCTTCCACTTGGACAATCTGAAGAAAAAAAAAAAACGAAATAAAAAAACAAGCCCAAAGTTTGTTCCCTGCAGAAAGATGCACATTTTAGTTTTGGTGGGGCTGGGCTTCCTGCACCCCACCCCCCCACTTCCACCAAGAAAACATAACAATAGACCAGAAGAAAAAAATCACTCACCTTAGTAATTATGTCTCTTCTAATGGAGTCTTGCTGTATTCTGACTATTGCAATTAGCCCCAGCCTTTAAACTGCCCTGGAGAACAAAGGGTTAGCTTTCTATGCAGAGCATAGAATGCTGAGCTCAAGCTCGGTTGAGGTCTCTGTCTGGAGCCCTTTGAAATCCAACCGTCACATTCTTACAAGCACTCACTAACTATTCTATGTGGAAATTGTAAAATTTTTACTAGCCAATTGGCAACAAAAAGTTTTGGATTCCCAAAGGAAGACTCAAGTCAGGAAACCCAAAACCAATCCAAATAAGAATAATACTAATAATAATAAAACAAACACCCAAACAAAAAGAAGAGGGTGCAAAAGGAGCACCCCTGAGGTGCAACACTGCACCTGCCCACCCACTTCCCAAAAACAGGTTCTGAGAGGGGGAGGCAGGGAAGGAGGTCAGAATACAGCAAGACTCCATTAGAAGAAACATAATTACTAAGGTGAGTAATTTTTTCTTCAAACAACATGAAGTCTTGCTCTATTCTGACAATTGTAGACTACCAAGCAGTACCTCTATGGAGAAGGGACAGAACCTACTTTGGGAATAGGCTCTGAAGTACTGCTGTGCCTAATCGAGCATCACTCCTAGCCTGGATATCCTGAGAGTAATGCTTGGTAAAGATATGGACTATTTTCCAGGTGGCTGCTTGACAAATTTCTAAGAGAGGAATATCCCTGGCAATAGCCAGGGAAGCAGCTGTACCTCTGGTGGAGTGAGCCCTCAAGCCTGAGGGTGGAATTTTTCCAAGTTTCTCATAGCAGAATTGTATACGAGACACAATCCACCTGGCAACTGTTCTCTTGGTGGCAGGTTTGCCCTTTCCCACTTCTCCATAAGTGAGGAACAACTGGAGGGAATCAAACCTGTGACCCTTGGTACGCTCTATATAGTAGCTAAGGGCCCTTTTAACATCTAAACTGTGTAGCCTCCTCTCTCCTGAAGAGGAATGATCAGTGAAGAAAACAGGAAGAGACATAGACTGATTCAGGTGGAAATCTGAAACTACTTTGGGCAAGAACCTTCTATTGGTTCTAAGGACCACTTTATCCCTGTGAGAGGAGATAAAATCAGGTTCCACTGACTGGGCTTGCAGTTCACTGATACGTCTGGCAGAGGTAATGGCTACTAAAAACACAGTTTTCCAAGTCAAGTACTTAAGCTGTACTGAGGACATAGACTCAAAGGGAGGTTGCATCAATTGAGCAATGCAAACATTTAAATCCCAGGCAGGGGCAGGGTCTCTAAATGGGGGATTGGTATGAAGCAATCCTTTGAAGAATTTACAATAACACAGGATGAGATGATAGTGAGGATGACTTCCCCACTGACAGAAAAGCAGAGACAGCTGACAAGTGTACCTTGACAGTAGTTGGTCTGAGGCCTAGGCCATTAAGATGGACCATATAATCCAGAACTGTAGGCAATTCAGCAGTGTCTGAGGAAATATGCTGCTTGGAACACCAAATGCCAAATCTCTTCCATTTGGAGTTATAGGCCTTTCTGGTGGCGGGCTTTCGAGAGGCTTTGAGGAAATCCAGAACCCCTCGAGACAGATGCAAATCTGCATACTCTAACTCTTCAAGAGCCATGCCTTGAGATTGAGAGATTGAAGATTGGGGTACCAAATCCTCCCCTGAGAGGAGGTTAACAGGTTGTAATTCCTGGGAAGAGACAGGGGAAGATGGACTGCTAGGGACAGCAACAGAGGGTACCAAGGCTGGCCCAATCTGGAGCAATCAGAATCACTTTACAAGGTTGTGACCTTATCTTGACTAAAACTTTGAACAGTAGAGGGAAGAGGGGGCATACAGAAATTTCCCTTCTCAGTTCAGAATCAGAGCATCCAGAGGGACTGAGCCCAAGACTGAGGGTCTGCAACAAAAGAGAGGAAGTTGGTATTGTCTGGGGCTGCAAAGAGATCTATCTCTGGAGTGTCCCACCTTGAAAAAATCACCTTAAAGACCAGAGGGGCCAGGAACCATTTGTGATGGCCCTGTGAGATCCTGCTCAGTGCATCTGCTGGCATGTTGTCCTTCCCTGGAAGGTGGACTACTATCAGAGAGGTTTGCAGGGAAAAAGCCAGGGACCACAACTTCATGGCTTCTGTGCACAAGGCCGTAGACCGCAAGCCTCCCTGCTTGTTGATGTACCACATGGTGGTGGTGTTGTCTGTTCTGACTTGAACCACCTTGTTCTGCACTGACTGAGAGAAAGCTTGCAGGGCCAGAAAAACTGCTCTGAGTTCTAGGAGATTGATATGGAGAAGGGATTCCTGAGGGGACCACAGTCCCTGGGCAGTGAGGGCCCCCAGATGGGCTCCCAAGCCCAGGAGGGAAGCATCCGTGGTAAGGACCAATGAATGAGACTGAGTGGCAAATGGGACCCCTTGCCTTAAATTGTCCTAATCCTGCCACAACTGAAGGGCTTGGATCAGGGTCCGAGTCACTGGGATCAGTTTGGTAAGGGAATCCCTCTTTTGGGACCAAAAAGCCCTCAGATGGAACTGAATGTCCCTCATCTGGAATCTTGCCCCTTGGACCACTGCTGTAGAAGCTGCCATGTGGCCCAAGAGCTGGAGGAAATGCCTTGCTGGTCGAGACACCTGAAGGCTGAAGGAAGAAGCCAGTTCTAAGAACTCTTGCCCTTTCCAGGGGAAGAAAGGCTCTTGCTCTGACAGTATCCAGCTCTGCCCCTATAAAGGTAAGGAGCTGCACTGGCTCGAGAACTGACTTGGGAAGGTTGAGAAGAAATCCTAGAGAAGTGAGCACTTGCTGGGTCACTTGCAGTCTGACTTGACCTGGTCTGGGGACTGGCCCACTATGAGCCAGTCATCCAGATATGGAAAAATGGAAATCTTTTGCCTCCTTAGAAAGGCAACGACTACTGCCAGGCACTTTGTGAAAGCCCTTGGGGCTGATGTTAGACCAAAGGCATTGCTTTGAACTGATAGTGGCCCGAGGGCAACTCGAACCTGAGGTACTTTCTGTGGGAGCACCTGATGGGAATGTGAAGAGGCATCCTTTAGGTCCAGGGAGGCTAGCCAGTCCCCTGGCCTTAGAGAGGGAAGAATTATTCCCAGAGTTACCATCTTGAACTTTGGTTTTAAAAGATGTTTGTTTAGGTATCTTAGGTCTAGGATGGGTCGCCACTCCCCCGTCTTTTTTGGGGTAAGGAAGTACCTGGAATACAGACCTTTGTCCCTGTGTAGGTAGAACCTCTCTATGGCTCCTAAGGCTAGAAGAGATGAAACCTCTGCCTCTAGGGCAAGGGTTTCTGAGAGACCTGCAGGTGGAAAAGATCTGGCTCTCATCTTCGGAAATTTTTTGAATCTGAGAACCAGTCCCTGGCTTACTACTTCCAGGACCCACTTGTCTGAGGTAATAGACATCCAGTCCTGGACAAAGTAAGCAAGCCTGCCCCCTACTGGAATAGGAGAGTCGACCCAGGCAGACCCATCAGGGTGTCTGCTTGGCAGAGGCCTTAGGCCGAGGAGTGGATGCAGCCCTGCTCATCCCCCTTCTGCCTCTCCCTCTCCCTCTGAAGAACCCCTTCTGTGAAAAGGGAGAAGAGGCTTGTGCTTGGTAAAAAGGCCTGCCCCTGCCCCTAGACTGCTGCCTTTGAGGAGTTGCCTGCCTCTCCTTGGCCTGAGCACTCCTGTAAGTATTCCTGTACTCATCCATTTTCTTCATGTAATTCTCTGTCTGCTCCCCAAACAGAGAATTACCAACTACAGGAAAATCCATGGTCTTAGCCTGGGTGTCCTGTGAGAGACTAGTACATCTGAGCCAAGCCATTCTCTGCAGAGCCACAGATGTAGCCATGACTCTTGATGACACATCATTGGAGTCCACAGCAGCATGAAACTGTACTTTTGATGCCCAGTCCCATTTACAGCCACCTCCTCCAGCTCCTTTGGCTAGCTGGGGGGAGGCCTGTTTAGCCAGTGCCAGTACTGTCCCACTTGGACTTCTGGTACCTGGCTGCCTGAACATATAATTAGCTGCCTGAGTCCCAAGGAAGATACCATGTACTGTTTTTTGCCATAGCATCAATCTTCCTGGAGTCTTTGGGGGTGTGAGCCAAGGGAATGTTTGCCTTGTCACAGGCAGCAGCCTGCATCACTCCAACATGGCTGCATTGCTGGTATAAAAACTCTGTATCTGAGCCTGATAGTGTGTACCTCTTGTCCATCCTTCTGTCAACAGGGGGTACAGAATTGGGACACTTCAGGATTTTTTGTGCCTGTTTCCCAAAGGATTTCTGAAGGGGAATAGACAGTCTCCTGGACTCTGGGATGTCCATTATTTCCACATAATCATGCTCCTCCTGATCCTCCATAGGAAGCTGTAGGGTTTCAGCCACTTTTCTGTAAAACAGAAAAAGGGAAGGGAAGGGGACTAAGAAAGCCTAAGAGGGAATACACCAGAAGGTCTGTCTGGAGAGATGTCCGGTTCCACAGGCACATCCAGACTTTCACCATCATCACCATCATCTTCAAACTCCCCCTCCTCCTCAAACTCCGGTTCATAGAAATCTTCAGGGGTATAATCTTGAACCAGGGGAACCGACCGAACCGAACCCCTGTGAAAAGGTGCCAGATCGGTCGGAACCGGGGCGAAGCGATTCCACAATTTGAATAGCTCTGGCTATTTCCTTGGTGGTCGGAACATGAACCTCTGGATCCGAATCGGTCGATTTTTCTTTGTGTTTCCTTTTTGTAGGAACCGACACCTCAGGATTGGCTCTCCTCTTGCCCGAAGAAGTATCGCCCTGGTCAGAGGGCACTCCTTCTGGTTCGGTTGGAACTGAACTGGGCTGGCCATCCGGGTCAGGGGACTTCTTGGCCTCTTTTTCCCTCAGTCTACCTAGTCTCTTTTCAAGGGTAGATTTAGGAAAATTTTTACAAATTTGGCAGTCTGAATCGAGGTGTTCAAACCCCAGACAATAAACACAGGTGGTGTGGGGGTCGGCCTTAGCAAAGACCTCCCCACACTCACTGCAGTGTTGAAACCCAGTAGGCCCGTTTTTTTCTTGGGTTTCTCAGACATGGCCAACCTAACCAAACTCGCCCTTTTTATGGCAACTGCCAGGCAAGACTCCCTTATCGGTTCCTAACCGTGTCACGGGTGTTGGAAAAAAACGTTCAAAATACGTTTTTCTTTTTTAGAACCGATAAGGACCGGTAACCACACTCTAAAGTAAAACACAAAGATTCAATACAAATGATCGGTTCAGCCGAACTGATCTAACATTATACAATTTCCAAACAGAAAAACAGAACAAAACCTATCTAGTACTCACGGTACCACAGACAGAGACTGAACCGACTATGCGGAAATAAATTCGGTTAAAACCGACAACTTAACCGAGACTTTAACAGAGTTTCGAACCGAGCTGAAGGAGAAATCTCTGGAGCAACTGTTCAGTGAGGCGGAGTGAAGAATCTGATGGTTGGATTTCAAAGGGCTCCAGACAGAGACCTCAACCGAGCTTGAGCTCAGCATTCTATGCTCTGTATATAAAGTTAACCCTTTATTCTCCAGGGCAGTTTAAAGGCTGGGGCTAACTGCAATAATGAGAATACAGCAAGACTTCATGTTGTTTGAAACAGGCTGCCTTCACACAACAAAAGTGCACTGCAGCTTAACCAAGATAAGAGCAGAGTCCTACCCCCACCCAGCCCACACTTGAGTGGAGTCTCCCCACCCCCCCCCAGCATTAGGGTGGAGGACTAGAAGATCAAAATAAAAGCAACAAAATGGGGGAAGAGGGAATATTTTCTCCAAGAACACACTAGTTGCTCTACATCATGGGCAGTAGTGGGTAAACTTTCAAGTTACATGTTTGCAAAGAATACGGATTTATACCTGCTTATAAAGAAGGGGTGGAAAGATGGACATAGAATCCCTTCCAACTTCGAATTACTATGTCACCATGTGCATTAATGTGGCATACTTATGCTTTAAGTACAAGGATCTTGTTACTTGAGCAGTGGCCTTGATTTATCCCAAATGGAACCCTGAATTATCAAAAAACTAGTTTAAATCCAGCCCCTATAGTAGTCTATGGAGCACACCACCACAGTCTCCATACAATTATGTCACAAAACATGCTAGCGTGGGGCAGCGCTCAGAACAGGGAAGTGGAAAGGGTCAGCTGCTCGGCTCCACAGAGCTAAAATATGATCTCTTCCCTCCCCAAAACCTTGGCTCCTAAAATTAAGATTTATGCATCGAGGAACTGTGACGCAGAAAGGGTTCACACAGTGTTTTAAGGGGCATGTTTAAAAATGGAAGGAAAGGTGCTCTTTAAATACGTGTTGTTTTAGGATAAAGTACAGTTATGCAAACTTACCGTAACAGTAGATCTTCGAGAGTGGTTCCTGCAGTAGGTCATCACAAATAGGACTGCACCCTCTGACGTCAGACCACACAGACGGATGTCAGCGTGACCCTATATAGTGGGCGGTCCCCATGCCCTGTGTCCAGGTCTCCCGCCGGAGATCCAAGTAGGATAAGACAGGAGAAAGGATGGAATCCTGGAGCCCAGTTACAAAAAATGCTAAAGGAAAACAAAACCTGGGGGAAGATGGGAGGGAAAATGTGACCTACTGCAGGAACCTCTCTCGAAGATCTGCTGTTATGGTAAGTTCTTACGTAACTGTACTATCTTACTTCGAGAGGGTTCCTGCAGTAGGTCATCACTAATAGGACTGAATCCCAAGCAGTCACTCATAAAGAGTCCGAGAGTCACGGGAGGAGGAGCAACTGAAGAACAGAACAGGACTAGCCTTAGGACAATAGGCCCTGCAAAACAGCTAAGCCAAACCTAGCCCTACGCCTAGAGACAATGTTCAGACTGTAATGCTTCAAGAAGGTATGGACTGAATTCTAGGTAGCTGCTGCACAAACCTCCGCTGCAGAAACGTTCCTCAAGAAGGCTGCGGACACTGCCATTCCTCGAGTGGAATGACCTCTGACCTACCCCGGCAGAGGTTTGTCATACTTCTGATAACAGAAGTAAATGCAGTTAGCGAGCCACTTGCATAAGCACTGCTTAGACACCGCTGAACCCACAGATTTGGGGGCAAAGGAAACGAAAAGCTGATCGGACTTTCTGGAGCTTTTAGTCCTGTGGACGTAACAATGTAGGATTCTGTGTAAATGCAGTGTATGAGGAAGAGCCTCATCTTTGTTAGAATGGTTAGGGTAATACACCGTAAGTTCAACCGTCTGATTGAGGGTGAACGCTGAAACCACCTTGGGAAGAAACTTAGGACTGGTTTGTAAGACCGCTCGGTCTTTATGAAAAATCAAATAAGGCTCCTTACACATCAGGGCCTGAAACTCGGAAATTCTTCGAGCAGAAGTAATGGCAACCAAAAATAGCACCTTCCAGGAGAGACAGCGCACGTCACAGCCCATTGCTGGTTCAAATGGGGGAGCTTCTCAATAGCAAAATTCAAATCCCAAGGTGGGGTGGGGTTACAGACAGGGGGTTTCAGATGGAGAATCCCTTTCAGAAAGATTTTCGAGATTTCCAGCTGTGCCATGGGTTTTCCCCCTACCAAATCATGATAGGCCGAAATGGCCAACAGATGGACCTTCAGGGAGGAGTAAGAAAGACCCAAATCAGACAGGTGCAACAGATACTCCATAATCTGTGGAGCCAAGCATGTAAAGGGTCCCAGATGCCCAAATGAAAAAACACCTCCATTTCATAGCATAGGTCAATCTGGTAGAGTGCTTTCTGGCCTCTACCAGGACCTGAGTGACTTTATTAGGTCTGTAGGAGCCATGGATGAAGATGCAGGGGCTTGAGCCTGGGATGCACTAACCTGCCTTCACCCTGAGTCAACAGGTCGTGTTTGACAGGAACAGGAACTGGGGGTTCCGCTGAGAGCTGCTGCTGAAGTGGAAACCAGATTTGTCTCGGCCAGAAGGGAGCAATCAGGATCATCCGGGCTCCCTCTGCCTGGAGTTTTAGAAGAACCCTCTGAAGAATGGGAAAGAGAGGGGAAGGCGTCTAAGGACCTCGCTGTCCAATAAAGTGACAATGCATCATGCCAGAAAGCACCAGGCTCTGGAGCGAGCGAGCAAAAGCTGGGAAATTTTACGTTGGATGGAGAGGTGAACAGATCTAGGTCTGGGCGACCCGATCTCAGGAACAGAGAAACTTCTACTTCCTGACCGAGTTCCCATTCGTGGGCGAGGACGAGGTTTGATGGAGGTTGTTTGCCAGGACGTTTAGAACTCCTGGGACATGCATGGCAGTCAGAAACAAACCATGTTGAATTGCCCAGTTCCACACCCACATCACCTCCCTGCAAAGGATGTACGATCAGATGCCTCTCTGTTTGTTGATGTACCAGACTACTGACATATTGTCCATCTGGATTAACAGTGATCCTTTTGACAGAATGGGCTGAAAGGCCTGAAGAGCACAAAGAACTGCCCTCATCTCCAGGATATTTATGTGCTGAACCATTTCCGAATGGAACCATAATCCCTGGGTGCAGTGGTCCCCTAGGTGGGCTCCCCAACCCAGACAAGACACATCTGTGGTGAGAGTCCAAAGCGGTGGGGGGGGCTTTGGAATGAAAGGCCCTACAAAAGGTTCAGGAGGTCTAGCCACTAGAGTATATCCTTCTGGACCACGCTGGAGACAAGAACCGGATGATCCAGGTCGTCTGAACACTGATCCCACTGGACCCGCAAGGTCCACTGGGTGATTCTCACATGCAGGCTGGCAAATGGGACTGTGGAGATGGAGGCCGCCATCAGGCCCAAGAGACATAACCACACTCTGGCCGGAAGGTATCTGGAAGAGGTCAGAACATTGACCTGCTCGCGAATGGTCTCTGCCCTGTCCGGAGGGAGGAAAGCTTTGCACTGGATCGTGTCCACGATGGCCTCAATGAACTGAAGGTTCTGGAAAGGGTTAACAGTCGACTTCGGGAAGTTGACCGTGAAACCCAGGTGAGAAAAAAGGGCCAAAGTGCATGAGAGAGCTTCCAGGAGACTGTCCCTGGACAGGGTCGACAGCAGGCAGTTGTCCAGGCAAGGAAACACTATTATTCCCCAACAGCGTAGAGCCGCTGCCACCATTGCAAGGCACTTAGTAAAAACCAGAGGTGCCGAGGAAAGGCCAAAGGAGAGGGCTGTGGCCCGGGAACATCGGTATATGCAGGTAAACATCCTGCCTGTCCAGTGCGCAAAGCCAATGATTCTTCTGTAGAAAGGGTAGAAGGCTCTGCAGTGTCAGCATGCCAAAAATATTTTTTCTCTCCACATAAAGGTTTAAACTGCTGAGATCCAGTATGGGTCTGAGATTGCCGGTCTTTTCGGAACCAGAAAGAAGTGGGAGTAAAATCCCTTCCCTCTTTGAGGCTGAGGGACAGGCTCTATGGCTGCCTTCTGGCTTTGAGACACAATTTCTTCCTCGACCAGAGGAACTTGATGAGGACAGTAAGACAAACGACATGGATGAGAGTCTTGTGGGGGGATCTCCAGAAACTCCAGAGTGTGCCCTCTTGAGATGAGCTGCAGAACCCATATATCTGATGTCATGTCCCTCCATTCCTGCGCATGGAGAGCGAATCTTCCTCCCACTGGCTCCTTGCTCGCAAGCAGAGGAGGAGGACGTGGTAGCCAGTCAGGAAGCAGAGGGTCGAGGGGTTGGAGGTCCCCCAGATCCTTGCTAGGTTTTTTGAGGCAGTGGGGGGGGGGGACGAAAAGGGAGCGCCCGTGGTCTTTCTTTTTCCCTGTCACTGAGCGAAGGATTGTTTTCCCTGCCTCTTGGTCTGTCTCCAAAAAGACCATTTCTTCTGGGTTCCCAGTCGGTACATGGACCTCACGGCTTGGCCGCTGTCCTGTAAGCCCATGATAATGTCTTTGGTGTCACCTCCAAAAAGGACTGAGCCTCTGAAAGGGGCATCTTGGATTGCAGACTGGACATCGTTAGCAAAGCCAGAAATGCAGAGTCAGGCGTGTTGTCTTTGGGACACCGTCATGGCGGAGGAGTGGGCTACTACATCCACGGTGTCATAGGTAGCCCTAAGCATGTGGCAGCACAAAATTTTGGATAAATGCAGGTCTTTTACCAATTCCTCCTTGAGTTCCAAAGACTCCAGGGCCTGGATCCGGGACTCAAGTGTGGCCATAGTAGCTTTTTGGGAGGACACCATGTGCGCTACATAATTAAGGGAGCAAAAAGCGCACATGGCAGAAGAATAAACTTTTCTGCCATACTGGTCCAGCTGCCGAGATTTCTTATCTGGAGAAGAAGTGCTCATATCCTTAGGTGCAGTTGACCAGTCGTGGGTTGCAGAAATGATGACTGAGTCGGCCTTGGGGTGAGCGTCCAGGATGGAAATTCCCTCTGGAGCGTGGTAGGTCTGGTCCACCTTCTTAGGGACTGCCGGGATTAAATGTGGCAGCTACCAGACAGTACTGGTGAATTCTTCGTGAGGAGCCGTGCAAGGTGGGGGGACGGGGAAGCAGACTCCATATCCAAATGTACCGCGAAGCGCTTCCTTTTGGGATCCTGCTCCTCTGTATTCCAGCCATTGGAATGCTGGATTATGTGTAAAAACTCAGTAAAACAAGGATCCTTGGGGTGGGGGTGGGGAGACTTAGGAGAATCTTTGCCTTTAGGCATAGAGAAATGCTTGTCTGAGGAATCCTCCGGAGACTCTCCTCCAGAAACAGATGAGTCATACTTGGGGGTTCAAAGTCAGGGAGGATGATCTCCTTAGGTTGGATCCCCGACACATGCACCATCAAGCGAACCGAGCTGATGGACGAAAGAGACCATGGGGGAGGGGTAACCACTGGTGCTGGCAGTCGTTTCTCAAGATCACACACCAGCTCAGACCTGGCCTCCTTCCACCAAGAATGAATCAAGGCCTGAAATTCCTGCTGGTGGGCAGGAGTGGGTGGAGGTGGGGGTGGAGGAGAAACATGGGCGGGTCGATAGTGGTAACCTGAAGCACCCTGACCATGAAAACAGTGTGGGTAACCTTGGTAAGAAGGGTACCCCAAATAAAGAAAATCTGACGCAGGACCAGACTGTTGATAAGCAGACGTCGGGCCAAAAGGGTCCAGGCGTAAATCCCTGTATGAAGATTCCTGACATCAGAGGGATTGACGTCAGGGGAACTGTCGTCAGACCTGCCATTGAATAGGCAGGCAAAGTCGGACCCAGCGAAAGAGAGACATCGTCGGGATCAGAAGTGCAGGCCCCAACGGAGGAGCCGACCAAATACAGGTCGATGCAGTCGTCGGAATCGGACGTGAGGGCCCCAACGGAGGGGCAGACCAAACACACGTCAAAGTCTCTGATGGCAGGAGAGGCAGAGTGGACGTAAGGAGACCAAACAAAGAGTCTGATGAGCCAGAGAGTGAGATGGGGCATCTGAAGTCGTCCTTGGAGCCTCTGGTCTGGGACCTTCTGCAGGCGCTTGAGGGATCGACACTGGGGTGGACGAAGGAAGAGCCACTACCAGGGATCCTGTCCCCTCCTCCGAACTGGTGGTGACCACGGGAGGTGAAGGGGCCACCTGGGGAGGTGGGAGGGAAGGTTCCCGCTCAGGCGAAGCCTGAGGGAGAATGACTAGCAACCACAGCAGTGCTTGTCCAGAGGTCGGGTGTGACTGCGTGAGCCGACGGGACAGCTTGGTCCGGGCGGACATCAGAGTCAACCGGCTTATCAGATGCTGAAGTAAACAGGAGGTGGAGGGAAGAACCCTCGACCGACTTACCGGTAGAGGCTGGGCAAGTCCCAACAGAGCCCTGGGGACTCGACTTAACGGCAGCTGGGTGGGCCCTGGAGGAGCCAGGGGTCAATTTATCAGCTAGAATCGGGCGTTCGCCGGAGGAACTGGATGACTTACCAGTGGACGTCGGGAGAAAAGCAGCAGTAGAGGTATCTGGAGAAGCCCTGGGTGCGGCCTGAAGAACCACTAGAGCAGGCGGCGGGGGAGCGGCCTTGCTGGTCGAGGGCCTATTAGAGTCCCCTTGGTCCCAATCCTCCGAGCGCTCCTCCTGATGCTTCTTTTTTCTTCTTTTTAGACTCTGAAGAAGGGGAAGATGCGATGTCCTGAAGATTCTGCATCACTTTTTCTAGCGAAGCCATTCTCGACTTCAGAACATGGACTTCCAGGGCCTGCTGTCTCCTTTTCCGAGTGACCTGGTTGAAGGGCTGGCAGTCTGAGCAGGCTGCAGTATCGTGGTCTGCACCCAAGCAAAAGAGGCATAGAAAGTGGCCGTCCTTATCGGGAATTTGGGCGCTGTACTTCTCCATCTTAGTCGTCGGTGGAGAAAACAAATGAAAATAAAAGACAGATTGCTCAAGTGAGAATTTGAGCAAAAAATGGCGATCAGCTGGGCAAGTGTAATCGCGAGGTACTCTGCGCAGGTCGACGGCAGGAAAGAACTGGGGAGGGTGGGCGTGGGGACTGCCCACTATATAGGGTCACAGTGACATCCATCACGTGACATCTGGTGGGCGGTCCCCCGCCAGGCATTGCTGGAAAAGTTTGCCATGCGGTCCTGATGCCAGAGGGAGCAGTCCTATTAGTGATGACCTACTACAGGAACCCTCTCGAAGAAAGATCTTACGTTGCATCCTCGTCAAGCACAGTGTTTTTCTTTCATGTGCATGGTGAAGCTGTGAGGGTTTTTCTATAAAACTGCGATGCTCAGTGGGGGGGGCAGAGAGTAACATACACTATGGCATGTTGGTTAGTGACTACAAGGGGATAGCACAATGGAGGGTTTGAGTTCTCTAAAGACATGAGACTTTATTTTTCATGTGTTCATATGTTCAGTTTTGACCTAGCTATCAGAAAGCTAAGTCAGCGTTTTATAGTTCAAATGACTTTATTTTCAATGTTTTCTTCTGTAGGCACTTTTATTCTGTTTGGCCAATGTATTTTTTTCTTTATTTATTGAATTTTATTGAACTGGTAGGCCCACTCAGACTAGAAGTCCCTTTTTCAGGGGCGACTGGGGGGAGGGGGGGTACAGATGGTTATCAACTGAAACTGAACCAGATTAAGCTGTTAGTGGTATTTTTAGTGAATAGGGGAAATTTGGTCAGGACACCGGGGAAATTCCCCTAGGTTAAGGTTAAGAGTGATCGCTGGAGAGGTAATACATAAAGCACAAACTTGTGGAATTCCACGTAGAAACATTCAGGAAAATCTGGCACTTATTAGAGATGTAACTGAATATGGGAGGAAAGCTC
The DNA here is from genome assembly GCA_016271365.2 of Neoceratodus forsteri. Lineage (NCBI taxonomy): Eukaryota > Metazoa > Chordata > Ceratodontiformes > Ceratodontidae > Neoceratodus > Neoceratodus forsteri. Next base: position 1,277,266,803 of record CM057456.1, read on the forward strand.
AGAGCAAGGGGGTGTGTAATTGCAATGGATCAGAGTAAGGCGTTCGATCGAGTAAACCACGTTTTTCTATTCTCAGTTTTGGAAAAATATGGGATCCCGAGGGAGTTTCAGGAGTGGATAAAGCTGCTTTATGAAAAGGCTGTTATTCAAATACAGCTAGGGGGAGACGGGGGAGATTAATTGGGGTTCAGTAAGGGGTTAGGTAAGGGTGTCCCCTAACCCCTCTATTGTATACTTTTGCCATTGAGCCTTTGGTAAGAATGATAACAGGGTCAAGTGAAATTAGAGGAATGACAGTGTGATGGTCGCTGAACTGGTAGTCCGTGCTCTACGGATGGATATGGGGTTTCTTGGTTCTGCGTAGTGAAGGAAACTGTCTCACTACCAGCAGCGCCAGCGACACCCTCAGCACGTGGGATGGCGAGGGGCCCCTTAAGGTTCGAATGGGGGTGAGTTGATGGAATCACTCGACAAGGAGAGGCAGGAGTCGTTACACAAAAGTTGGATGAAGCAAAGACGTTTATTAGACAGGAGGGGAAGGAGGACATGGTTGTACAAGAAAATACCAACAGCAAACAAAACAGGGAGTATGGACAGCATTGTGGATAACAACTAACATGCAACTAGATCTAAACTCTGTGTTATTCTTGCTACAAGGCCTACACACCAAGGGATCTAACTTGTTACTTTATCATACCATGTAACAGGCATTCAATGTACAACCATCAAACAGTATCACACACTCAAAGTCTATGAGATGCAGATGTTTGTTGTCTTCGTGCACAGTCGAAGAGTAGGGGTAAAGAGAAAGGACAACTCCTGCTTGGCGCCAAGCTCACCAGAAAACCTATGAAAGGCTGCAAAAGGGAATGGAGAGATTGGTAAACAGACAATAGGCATTGGACAACCCACTCTCCAGGGTTGCCGGAATACAAGAGCACGAACTGACTGACTTGGGGTAATGCTCTTTCTTGGCATAAAACCCTCGAACTGGGCTGTCAAGGGTGAAGAACCAAAATGTGGCAAGGAATCCACCTGCAGGATTGCCACAAGAGAAGGAATCTGCAACTTTCTCCTCAGCACCAACCCTCGATCAGGGTTGCCAAGAGCGAAGAAGAACTGCTGCGGGTTTTCCTGGCACCCACCCTCGACTAGGGCTGCCAAACGAACACCAGATTTGGTGAAGAATCCACTAGGAGGACTACCAAGGACAAAGGAGACACTGCTGAGATGCTTTGGTGACAGATCTGCTTGGAAGACCACCAAACTCGAGCTGCTACCCTGAGGATTGCAGTGGCGATGCAGGATGAAACGAGCAGGAAGGAGTAGAAGGTGAGAATCAGGATTCCACAAAGATGAAGAACAAAATAAGAAACAGCAGCCATGACCACACTTGGCTAGACGGACTCGTCTACCGGCGGGCATCTGGAAGGGACAGACGAAGCACTTTCCAGTCTTTCTTCCAAGATGCTCAGGATCCGGCGGTCGTGACTCTTTAAAGGATGTCAATTTAGACTTCAGCGGACGAAAGGGCAGGAAGATGTAGAAGTCTTCTGCTGGCTGAAGATGGCTATGGTGAAGAGCTGATGGAGGCTGAAGATTGAATCACCAACCTGATACTGCACAACGGTACTTTTTTTAGCACAATACACTGGAATGTTCACTTTCAGGGGCAATTTGCCTGGAGCAGGAGCAAATTGCAACAATCCGGGGCAATGGTTCACTGGCAGGGGCAACTTGCCTGAAGCAGCAGCAAATTGCAACAATCCGGGGCAATCGTTCACTGGCAGGGGCAACTTGCCAGGAGCAGGAGCAAACTGCAACAATCCAGGGCAACTGTTCACTGGCAGGGGCAAATAACCACAATCCTAATATTATACAATACAGTCTTGGTGCTTCATACAATAAACACAACACTTGAGATGTTGAAGGAACAGACAGTTCGTAGAAACAGTACACCAGCTGATAATCACTTCGTAACAGGTTGTGTGCTTAAGCACCCCTTAGTCAGACACTTTTCCTCTTGGGGTCTGTCTTAGTTAGGATCTGGCTACTACTGAGCACTTTAATGTAATTACCCCAGCTGCTTAGCCTGGTTACACTAATTGCCAGTAAGCCTGTTGCCTTCTTCCCAATGGGCTGGGATGCCCTACCTTTACTAGGCCTGGCTACCCTCACTCTACTGGGCCTGATGCCCTTTATTACCATGGGCCTGGCGACCTTTACTTTATTGGGCCTGGTGCTCTTTATTACCACAGGCTAGGTGCCCTTTACTTTACTGGGCTTGGTGCCCTTTATTACCATGGGCCTGGTGCCCTAATCACTGTGGGCCTGGTGCCAACTTCACTTTGGGCCTGGTGCCCCTTTAAATCTCTGCAGGCCTTGGCTGGTGTTGCCCCTTTAAATCTCTCTCTGGCTCTCCGAGGCTGCTGTCACTCCTGGCCGAGGTCACTGCCCTTAATCCCACCCCTCATGCATATGTATGAGGTCTACACTATGGCCTAACTGTACTGGCCCCTCCCCAGGGCGTCGCTACCTTCCCCGTCCTCTCAAATATTTAAATTAGAAGGGTCCTAGCTCCTGAGGCAATCAGCTGCTACCTACTGAGCTATTTAATAAAAAAATACACGGCACAATCTTTTCCCGCTGTTGGACGGTCAGCACACTTCTTTGTGCTGCCGTCTGATTTACCGCTCCGGCCGGGGTGAAGAGAGCTGCAGTCGGGGAGGCTGTCTGGCAGAGGGAGGGAACCAGCGCAGCTGGAGACAGGCAGTGCAAAGGACGGCAGGGGACCTTGCGGGTATCTCGGCGACCAACGCCGTGGCTCTTCAACGTCGTCGACGAGGGACTGGGGAAAACTATTCAAAATGAAATAAGGGCAAAATAAATAAATGAACGGGGCTCACAAGTCCAAAATGGCCGAACTCGATGCTTTCTTTCTTCGTGGTACCCCGATGGCACCACCAACCGCAATGCACAGCAGCAGGAGGAGTCTTCAGGCAGTGGAGGCAGCGCAGGCACACAGCTAAGTCTTCAGGGATGGCTTCAACCCTCAGGTAAGCCCTTTCCTTGGCCCTTTGATTTACTGTGTCCTCTCTCCTCAACAGCTGCCCAGGAACTGCTAAACTCAACTGAAATAATTTTAAAACTTAAACCCTTCTGGTTCTAGAATGGCTGGAGTGGAATGCTGTGCATGAGCAGCTCAGCTGAACATTCCATCCAGGCCACTATTGCTTGAGCTGCATGTAAAATCTATTTTTTGACAAGCTTTCAGTGCACAGGCACTTTTCTCTATCTTTTTCACCATTGTTCTCCCACTTATAAGGAGGGGAATTAACTTTTAAGGGGCCCCTATGTACGTGTACCCTGCAGCCCATACCTACAGCAGGCACCCTGGGCACCTATAAACCCTTATGTGTTTATTGCTACTGTTTTTACTGTGGTGTCCCAACTTTGGGGCATTACAAAAGGGCATCAGAGTAGTGATGAGATTAAAGTGTTGGCGTATGCGGATGATTCAAGTATCTTTTTGGAATCTAAAGAAGATGTTAGGGGTTTAATGAGACTATTGGGTGAATTTTCTGTGGTAGCTGGGGCAAAAATAAATGCGAATAAGAGTAGAGGCATGTGGTTTAAGAAAACAGAGGCTCCAATAATAGGGGAGGGAGGTTTGCCAATAACAAATGAGAACATTAAATTGTTAGGAGTTTCTGTTGGGTTGGGGGGTATGGGAAAAGAGAACTGGAATGAGGCACTGGAGGTAGGAGAAAGGAAGGTAGCTAGATGGAAAACTTGGAAGATGTCAAAATTAAAGCGGGTGTATGTGGCAAAACAATTTATTATACCATCCCTTTTATTTTGCAGGGGTTTTTCCTTTGCCGGTGGAATCCGAGTCAAGAATATTAAAATTATTGTTTCAGTTAATATGGGAGAAATAGACTGAACCTCATTAAATGAGAAATATTATATAAAAACAAGAAGCAGGGTGGTTTAGGGATGGTTAATCTGGTTGTTTTTTTCCACACTTTGTTCTGGTATTCAAATTTGTATAGAATTTTTGTGAAACAAAAAGATTTGAGTAGTAAATGGGGGTGAATGTTTTAGGGGACTGGATGTGGGAATGGACAGGTGAATCTTTGAGAGGGACTCATTTCCAAGGATTACCTGAGTATTTTAAAATAGCTTTTAAAAAAATGATGAGGTGGAAAGTGACAAGAGAACAGATCGAAGGGATATATATGCATATTGTTAAAGAAACAGGAGTGGGTGACCCAGTCTTCAAAGGGGGAAGGCCTGGGGAAACGAAGTTTGTGTATGGAATACTAAATAAGCCAAGGATACCACAGAAAATGTGGGACAATCAGTGGCTGATGGCGTATGACAGGGTAGGAGTAAGGGGTAACCAGAAGCATAAAGCTACAGAAGAACGGACATCTTTATATCCAGGTTGTGGCAGTCTGGAGGATACACAAGAACATTTTTTGTTTGACTGTAAATATACGAAGGGACTATGGCCTTTTTTTAGCAAATGAGTGGAAGTTGCCATGGCTGAAATCTTTAACGTACAAGAATTTAGTGTTAGGAATTGTGCCAGAATTTAGAGATCAATACCACCTTCCAACATTGTAGATACTCTATGCTTGTTTGAAATACATGGGGCAGTGTCATTGCCAGCTGTTGCTACAGCAGAAAAAGGGGTTAGGAAGTCTGTGTGTATCAGGTTTGAGAAAGATCTACATGTAAAACGCATCCCAGGAAAAAGGGAAACGTGGTGGCGAGTGCTACCTTTTTTATTAAAAATGCTTAGAAGAGATAAGGTTTGACATCTGTATGGACAGTTTTGAAAACCTGAGGGGCATCAGTTCTGGTAGGAGGGGAATGACTAGTCTGGTGGTATGAGTCCCGTAATAAATTATTACTGGTATGATTTATTATGATTTTTTATATGTGATAAGGGGTTTTCTGTTTCATTTATGACAAGTTTGAGGTAATATTTACCTGTAGGTATGGAGTTTTTGTTACGTATGTGTGATTGTTGTGATTTCAGTTATTCTTGGTATGTGTTGTTTTGTGTTTTATGAATAAAAAATTCCCCATCTCTTCTTTGGGGGGGGGGGGGCCATTTACAGTAATAAAAATTATATTTGTTTGACATTAAGGTATGATGCAATACTTCTTAATTTTTTTTTACTTATTTGTATTACGATTCTGTATGGTGTAATACATCCCTGTATATTTTGTCTTGAAGTTTTTTGGTAAAAAAAAAAATTCCCCTACCCTGTGTGTGTGTGTGTGTGTGTGTGTGTGTGTGTGTGTGTTATATTAATATGAATTATTTCTGTTTGACAGTTATGTATGAAGCAATACTTATTTATGTTTTTTGATTCCTTTTTATTATGATTTTGTATGAAGTAATACATTTCTGTATATTTGGTTTTGAAGTTTTTGAATAAAAAATTCCTACTCTTTTCGAGAAGTGCCATGGGATCTTTAACTTCCACCTGAACTATCACCAGAACAGGCAGATGAGACCTCGGTTTTAATGTCCCATCTGAAAGACGGTACCTCAGGAGTGCAGCATCCCCCTCATGCTGCACTGCAGTGTCAGTACTGGGATATTAACCCAAGTGCCTGGTGTGGGGATAGAACCCACGACCTTCTGATCTCCCAGCCTCAGAGGCGAGTGTGCTACTTACTGAGCCACTGACACTGTGTAATTCTTTTGCACGATATACAGACTAGTTGTGCATTTTAATAAAAAGGGTATAGTATATGAATCTCTGGGGTGCCCGTCATTCTGAAGAGGCATGCTGAATCTGGTTTAAGAAATCTTAAAACATATTCCTTACTGATATAGGAAAGGGAGTAGAGAGAAGTTTGACAAAGACAGAACCCACACTTCACCTTGGGGTTCAAGCAGCAGGCCTTTGCCTGATCCAGGGGGACTGATGACTGGGAATGGAAAGTCCAGGTGCCCGCGGTGCGCCACCTTTGCACATGGTTGAGTGTGGGCACAAGGACACTGTGAAGGGCGGATACAGGTGAAGGTCTGCAACAGCCAGCTGTGACTGAGATGCTGGTTGGGATGTAGATGGGTGAGTTTGTCACAACTACTATGATAGTTTCCAGCTGCACCCTGGGAGAAGGGGTACACTGAAACAACAAAAATGAACAAACGGTTAAAAAAAAAAGTAGCAAACAGTAATATTAAAAGTAACTAGAACCCAAACCACAGTAGTTAAATTCAGCTTAAGGCATATAAGCACCACAAAGTGAGGAAAAGGAAAACCAATCCAGGGACCCATGGTAGAGAGGGAAAGTGGAGTAGGACGTGAGAGGGGCTTAAGGGATGAAAGTGTAGCAGTTTGTGGGACAGGCAAAAAAAGAGTGGCTTAAGTATAGGGTCATGGAGCAGAGCTTTCAAACTGAAACAGAAGAAAGCCACTTCCACAGCTATGGACTTGGAGCAGGGAAGGGGTGAAAGAACCAGCATTTCTAAGACAGTAGGAGGAGCAGGTAAGACGGATTTCAGGTAGTAAAGGAAGAGAACCAGAATTTGGACAGAAACACTGTAAGAAAGAAGTCTGCCCTGAAACGAGGGAAGAGAAAGGCTGGAATAAAAGAAGCAGTGATGGGAACGGGGGAGGACAGAAATAAACAAAATTTGTCTGGTGCCAACATGACTGGTCTTGTTTCATTATGTTATCCATTTGTGAATCTTTATTAATTTTTTTTTTTTTTTTTTTAATTTCTTTTAGTAATGTACAGAATATACATATCTTAGTATAGTAGTTACTTCTACAAATTTTATTTGAAGAGCTCTAAGTTAATTACATAAAGATTTGCACCTCATATATCGATGCCTTACAGATTCCAAATGATGGGGATGCAGATGTTTTTAAAAATATTCTTGTAGTTAATTTATTATTTTACTCGTAAAATTGCTCCCACCAGGAACGCTGTACTTCCTAGTTAGAAGAACTGCCTAGGACCCACAGCCACATTCTGACATGATCCTAGGGAGAGCGCAGGGGGATGCGCTCCATTATAGTCTTTTGTGGGGGGGGGCGGCTTTCTCATCATTTTTAAATATAATAATAATCATCTGGCAATTAATCAAGGGCACCGGTGGACTAACAAGGGCCTTGTTAGTCCATTGGTGCCCTTGATTAATCACCATGTGACTATTATATTTAAAAATTGTGAAAAAGCCGCCCCAATAGACTATAATGGAGCGCATCCCCGAGCTCTCCCTAGGATCGCTGCAGAACGTGGCTGTGTGTGGGGGAAGAGTCCTAGGCAGTTCTATTAACCGGGAAGTACAGCGTTCCCAGCGGAAGTAATTTTACGAGTAAGATAATAAATTAACTACAAGAATATTTTTAAAAAACATCTACATCCCCAGCATCTGGAATTGGTAAGGCATCGATATATGAGGTGCCATTGGTTTTCTTGGTAAGTCTCTTTAAAAGACCACATCCATTCTCACCTCTACAATTGTACATTATACAGTACTGTACTGGGGTCTGGCTTACATACATTTTTACCATATATTTACATAGGACAGACCGGATGAGATTTAATCTCATTTTCAATGGGGTCCTGCTTTGACACATTTGTATTTATTTTATTTATAGAAGGATCGGAATTACAAATCTTTGCATCAGAGACTCCTTTGCAAAGGCTCTATGTCAAATAACAACAAACAAAGACTGAGAAAAATCATGTGAAGGACTGTAACACTATAGGATACAACAAGAGTCTGGGAGTAGAGGCATTACCATGGGTCAGCAATGGAAACACAGACTACAGAGATTTTAGTATACAATGTAGTGCAGACCATAATACAATAGCAATGGCAAGAGTTATAATAAACACCACTGTAACTACAATTTAGTGCAGACCATTAAACAAGGGCAATGGAGACACAGGTTTACATTGTTAAAATATACGATGTACTGCAGAGCATAGAACAGTAATGGCAATAATAAGCAGTATAATACTGAGAAGTGAAACAATATTGGCAAAGCTGAGATTGGCATTAACATGTTAAGTCTGAGGTGACCTTGTGCAATAGAGTGGAGGGAGTGCCAGATGGTTAGGTATAGGCACAGGAGGAGAGGAGGAACTCTCTAAGGTTAGTTTTGAAGGGGTCGAGTTTCAGCTCCGAGGATTAGGAAACAGGTGCAGGCAGGTCATTCCACCAAACAGGGGCCCTGTATAAGAAGGCTCGATGCCCGAGGGACGTCCTGCAGTTTTTTGGGGAAGACAAGTGGGGGGTTTAGCGGAGCGTCTTGTGGCCGTGTATTGGGGAGCTGACTGAATTAGATTATGCAGCCCTGGTGGGGAGATTTTGTTGACAATTTTCCTGGCAAGCAGGCATGAATGATATTTAAGCCTGCTGTCAAAGTTAAGCCGGTTAGTGAGCCTGAAGAGGTCACAGGTGTGGGTCCGCCTGGCACATCCATTTACTAAGCAGCAGGTTCCGTTCAGGGCAGTCTTGACACGGCACAGGGCAGTGCTATCAGCTGCATCATAGAAGACTATCCCGTAGTTAATAAGGGAGAGGACAGAGAATACCGCTAGTCAGAGTGCCTCAGGTGGCATACAATGTTTGTGTCTGTATAGGAGCCCAATCCTAGTATTGATGGTCTTGCTTAGTAGATGGATGTGTCCATGGTAGGTAAGGGAGGAATCGAGGGTAACTCCCAGGTACTTAAAGGAATTAACTTGTTTTAGGGGAGTGCCCTGATAGTTAAGCATTTGAAGCGGGAAATCCCTGTGACTGCTTTGGTGATTTGAGAAGGCCACAGCTTTCATCTTTTTATAGTTCGACACTAGCTTGTGTGTGGAAAAAAAGCTTCGGCTTACGAGAAGAAACATTGGAAGGCAAGTTGGGGAGGGGGATTGGGTGGCTGCAGAAAATGACAGCGTCATCCGCGTACCGTACTAGCTGACCAGAGCAGGCCTTGGGGAGTGAGTTTAGGAAGAGACTAAATAGATGGGGTCCCAGTATGGAACCTTGAGGAACCCCGAAGCGAACAGAAAGGTAGGTGGATAAGGTAGAGCAAATTTTGGCCTGTTGGGATCTGTCACTCGAGTAGTGCTCAAACCAGGAGATGACGTCTAGAGAGAGCCCCATGGAGGGTAGAGTCTTGAGGAGGAGGGCATAATTGACAGTATTGAACGCCTTAGTCAGGTCCATGTAAACAGACCCAACTAAGTGTCTGTTGTTGAGGGCTTTGTGGATAGCAGTAGTGTACTCCAAGAGGGCAGTGGTGGTACTTATGGCTCTTTCTGAGGTCATGTTGTTCTTTGCAGAGCAGCTTGTATTTTGACAGATAATCGGTGAGTTGGTCGGATACAATTTTTTCTAAGGCCTTGGAGAGTGGGGGAAGAATGTAGATGGGGCGGTAGTTATTCAGGGAGGTACGGTCACCACTTTTTAGTATTGGAGTGACAACTGCCCATTTCCAGAGGGTTGGGAATTGGCTGAGACAGAGAGGGAGGTTTAGAATTTTGGTAAGAGGAGTAAGGACAGAATCAAGGGCAAGGTGGAGGAGTTTTAGGTCGAGGATGTCGCCACTATGGCGGGACTTGTCCAGGAATTTGGTTAGGTAGGATCTGGCTTCCCCGGTGGAGACTGTCCTGAGGCAGAAAAGAGGAGTATTATCAGGGAGGTGGGGAGAGGGCTCAGGGGGAGGGTCAAAGAAGTTAGGGGGAGCACAATACTAAGGTCTGAAAAGGTGGAGTTATGAGTATTAGCTATGAGTAGGGGGTCTTGAGTGAGTGTTCCATTAACAGCTAGTTGGGGGGGGGGAAGGGTTGCCACTGAATTCCTTAATGTTATCCCAGAACTAGCGCCCAGAGTCCCAGGTGGATGAGAGGGCCTCCTGGTAATGGGCTGCTTTTGCATTACGAATCTCCAGAGAACATTTATTTCTAGCTTCCCTATAACGTTGTCTATCTAAAAGCTGGCCAGACTCAAGGGCTTTATGCCACAGGTTGTTCCGCTGGCCCATGAGGTCTAGAAGTGACTGGGAGATCCATGGGGAGTTGTGGCCTTTGATAACCTGTTTCGAGACTGGGGCAGAAAGGTCACTGAAGGTGGAAATAAAATGGGAAAGGACACTGTCAATGGAGTGGGCTGAGTCAATGAGAGACCAGTCAGAGTTCAGGAGATTTCTGAGGTAGTTCAGAGAACCCTTTTTAAGGAGTCGTCGGTAAATAATTTTGGGGGTGGATGTGGGGCTCTGTTTGTCTACCTGCAGAGTATGGGGGAGTGGTCACTTAATGGATCAGGGAGCACTGTGACATTAGTGAGCCTGTGGGAATGATTAGTAAGGATTAGGTCGAGCAAGGTGGCCGACCCAGTTTAATGGTTGAGTCTATTGGGGGAGATAATGACTTGAGTGAGGTCCATTGCCGCAATGGTATCTCTGAACAGGTCTGCCGCCAGCGAGAGTCAGTTAACATTATTGTCCCTTAGTGCAATGATCTCACAATTTGGGGGCAACTGGGTGATACAATTGGCCACTGCATTGAAGGCCAGCTTTTGGTTATGGGGTGGGATGCAAGCCGTCATAACATGGAGGAATTTGCCCGAGTTGCCCACTTTCAATTGTATTGTAACAGCTTGGGCCTCTTGGGAGGGGGGTAGATATTGACAACTTGGGCTTGCAGATATTCTTTAACATACAGAGCACAGCCACCTCCCCTTTTGCCCAGCCTATCTTCTCTGAAGATTATATAGCCATTGATGGCTACTGCTGAGTCAGGGGAGAACCAAGTTTCAGTCACTGCCAAGAGATCAGGGTTATGTTGAATCATCCAGCCTTGCAGACTGTCATGTTTTCCTAGCAGGCTGCAAATGTTTATGGAGGCAATCAGGAGACCGTCCATATTACCACAGGCTGTGTGTGTGTGTGTGTGTGTGGGGGCGGATCCCAGGGTTTGGGTGCATATTTCCAGATAATAGTAAAAGCAGGAAGGGCTCAAAAGAATTAAATAAATTGGTCAGGCAAGATCTGTTTGTTGTGAATCCATGCTGATGTATGTCAACTAGGCCCTCAGTAGCAATATGCTTATCAAGTTAATCTCTGATAAAGTCTTCCATAATTTTCCCAAGAACTGAAGTTAGGCCCGTAGGTCTATAATTCTTTAATTCTCTCTAGGCCATAAGAGATTGAAGGAACTGAATATGTTCTCACTTGAATACTGAAGGCTATGTGGTGACATACTTAGCATTCAAAGCAATGCACAATGAAGATCTCTGGGAATGTGTGGGGTTAGAAAGGAAGTTGAAAGAGAGTCTAGGTTTCATAAATATCAGTTAAAAGGAGAAAATTATAAACAACTAGAAGGGGTAATTGGTTTAATCAGAGAGTAGTGAACCTTTGGCATCGACTACCAGTGGAAGTGGTAGAAAGTAGTTCACTAAATGCATTCAAAATAGCTCTGGATAGATACATGGGAAATATGAAGACGTCTTATAGGGTATAAATCAAGCCGAGTCACAATGGCCCCTGGCTAACAGACTTGTATCTTCCAATAATTGCAGAAGAGCAAGCACTAGGACGTGGTGCTTCAATGCCCAAAAACAAATATCAACAACACAAAAAAGGCAGAGCACACACAAACCAGGAGATACCAAGCGCGCTGGTCATAAAAATATTTATTAAAAATACATAATGGAGGTAAGAGACGTCCGACGCGGTTTGGATACTTCTTACATTCTTTCTTTTAGCCGTTGAGAAAGGATGTAAGCATCTGAAACGCATCAGGTGTCTCTTACCTCTGTTACGTATTTTTAATAAATATTTTTATGACCAGTGCCCTTGGTATCTCCTGGTTTGTGTGTGCTCTGCCTTTTTCGTGTTGTTGAGACTCATATTCTTCTCCAATGTTCCCATGTAAAAAATGACAAAGTTATCAGTTAAAGTTGAAAATGCATGAAGGGGGCACTGTCAACCCCCTTAGGCCTCAAAATAGAAACAGAGAAGTTAACGGCAGATAAGGACCACAAGGTCCATCCAGTCTGCCCATTTTTTCTACCTTATGAATGTGCCCTAGGCTCGTACTCTGTCAATGGCCTATCTATTCATACTCATCTTTATTGCTCCCTTATGCCTGTCTGAAGCCCTGCACTGTATTCATATCCACCACTTCCTGAGGTAGGCCATTCCATGCATTCACCACCCTTTCTGTGAAAAAGAACTTCCTCACATTCCCCCTTAATCGGCCTCCCTCTAATCTCATGCTATGTCCTCTTGTCCTGCTATTTTTCTTATATTGAAACATGTTAAGACTCTTTCACCTTGTTAATACCCTTAAGATGTTTGAATGTTTCGATCATATCACCTCTCTCCCTCCTTTGCTCTAGGGTATATGTTGGAGCATGTGGCTCCTGGATGTAACCTACCTGTCGGAGCATGTGGCTCCTGTATGAAATTATTGTCTTATGGATACCCTGTAACTCTCCCGGGTCGCTCCTGAAAATAGGCACGTTGCTGTCTAGTGTGCTTACCTGGTTAACAAAAGAAAATATATATATATATATATATATATATATATATATATATATATATTTGAGCTCTGTTAATCTGTCCTAATATGTTTTGTGATGCAGTCCCTGCACCATTTTGTTTGCCATTCTCTGAACTGCCTCCATTTTGTTAATGTCTTTGTGCAGGTGCAGCCTCCAGTACTGCACGCAGTACTCCAGATGGGGCCTAACCAGTGTCTTGTAAAGAGGGATTATTACCTCCCTCTTTCGACTTGTGATACCCCTACTAATACACCCCAACATCCCTCTAGCCTTACCTACTGCTTTAGTGGTCTGCTTGGATGATTTCAAGTCTTCTGAAATGATGATGCCTAAGTCTCTTTCTTCCCTTGCGATTGCCAGCAGCTCCCCTCCCCACCTATAGGTGGCTTCAGGGTTTCTCTTCTCTATGTGCATGATGTTGCACTTCTTTGCGTTAAACCCCAGTTGCCACTCACCTGACCATTTTGCCAGTTTATCCAGATCTCTTCTCATTCTGCCCACCCCATATGGATTATCTACTCTGTTGCAGATCTTGGTGTCATCTGCAAACAGACAAACCTTACCCTCCAGTCCATCTGCAATGTCACTGATGAAGATACTGAAGAGGATGGGCCCCAGGACTAATCCCTCAGGTACCCCACTTGTGACTTTCATCTCTTCTGACTGTATACCATTTACCTTCACTCTCTGTTTTATGCCCGCCAACCAGTTTACCATCCAGTTAACCAACTTCTGACCCAGCCCGTGCCTACCCAGCTTATTAATCAATCTTCTATGTGGAACAGTATCGAAAGCTTTGCTGAAGTCAAAGCAGGCAACATCAACTGCTCCCCCTTGGTCCACCACTCTGGTTACCCAGTCAAAGAAATCTATGAGATTAGCTTGACAGGACCTTCCTGTTGTAAACCCACGCTGTCTTGGATCCTGTGCTCCTATGGAGTCCAGGTGTTGCACTATCTTTCCTTAAGGAGAACCTCCATAATCTTGCCCACTACTGAGGTAAGACTGACTGGTCTGTAGTCCCCTGCCTCCTCCCTGCTACCACTCTTGTGGAGCGGGATCACATGAGCCCCTCTCCAGTCTCCTGGGACCTCTCCTGTGCTCAGAGACTCACTGAACAGTTCTGATAACGGCTCTGCTAGTTCCACTCTTAGCTCCTTTAGTACCCTGGGATGTATGCCATCAGGTCCCATTGATTTGTCCACCCTGAGCTTAGCGAGCTCTTGTAGGACCCTTTCTTTTGTGAAGGGACTAGTGCATATCTCCATTCCCCCGTGTCCATGGTGCTGAGCTGTGGGCCCTGCCCTACCTTTTCCTCAGTAAATACTGAGCAGAAGTATCTATTTAGGATAGCTGCTCTTCCTTGATCCTCCTCCTCCTACTACTAAATGTCTCTAGTTTAAAAAGTTTATATTTTATGATAATATTCGTATTCTGTAGAGTGTGCTGATACGGCTGGTAGTTTAATTCGGATTCTTTTTTTGTCTTTTTAAAAGTGAAAAACAGACTGCCCACCACACTGGTGTTAACGCACCAAAATGTGTTTGTTTACATTCCTTAATCAACTCCCACTGCATCTTTCCTGGACGTGGGAACACCCCAACACATTCTAATACACCAACTATAGCACCCTACTTTACCACCCTCAGCTCAGCCCCCAGGACTCTCAGCACAGCTCCAACCTTAACCACTGTCCACCCCACAACAATCTCTACTAGCAGTGTGTGCTCCTCGATACTCTCCTACTTCAACCCTTACCCCAGTCCACTTCATACTCTGCTCTCTCCTGCTCTTCCCTGTTCTCTCTTCCTTCCTATGAACCAGTTATCCTGTTTTCGCTGGTTCCCAGCCTTCTTTCCCCTCCTACTACCCACAATTATCCTGTGTTTTCTCCAAGTTTTTGGTACCTTGCCCATATCTGCAGCCACTATGTTATTGCAACCATGTTTGAATGTAGTATTTATTGTCTATGAGTTTTCCCCTGAATTACTGATTGTATTATTGTTTATGTTTTCCTGTTCTCTGTTAAATGACTGACCATGACATGGGGCCTTTGTAAATAAGCTTCTAGCTGAAACGTGTAATCCGAGACTGTAACAAATAAATAAAGATGGAGTGAGAGTAGAGGAGACTATTGCATCATGAGTGGCTACACTGCTTGGGGGTGTTCCTTATGTTCAGAAAATGAGCAAAAAGAGCAGAGCAAGGATTTGAAATAAAACAAGGTTGGATACTTATTTAAGCAACCGGATGCATACCTTTGAGCATACATGCTCATTTGCAAAGGTTCCTCGTCATAATCTATATCTCAACATCAACCTTTGGTACATAAATAAGGGAGATTACAACTAGTATAATTACACAATTACCATGCATTTCAGTTCTACTAAGAAAGGAGGCAGATTAAACCTCCAGCAACACCAATGAATTTCAGAGAAGGTAAGCAATGATAGAATGTAGGTATTCAACTTGAAATAGTATGATGCAAAAATGGCTGACAATGTCCCTTTTAAAATCCATTAACCAAACTCGCCTTGTTCTCAGTCAGCTGCGGTTTGGTGATGGAAGCAGGAGGACACTGGAGAGGCAGCACTGGACCCATCGGATAGGTATGTGAAGGATGCAGGGCTGGTGGGTGCTGGGGGGGGGTCAGAGGACTGGCCACCCCAGTGCTGGTTTGCTGTTTGGCTACACTGGGTGTAGCACCCCACTGTCTCATCCTCTGTGGGTGGGTGTGTGTGTGTGCGCAATGTGGATCAGGTGGAAGGGAGATGCTGTTGTCTGGCAGTACTGGTGGGACACCCTGGTGCTGAATCCTGTATGGAGGGGGGGAAGGGCAGCACAATGTGGATCGGCAGGGAGGGAAGATGGGAGAGGAATGCTGTTTGGTGGCACCGCAGGTGGGCATCCCAGTGTCGCATCCTGAGATGGAAGGGAGTGCGCTGTGGTATCAGATTGAAGGGAAGATGGGAGGGGGGCACTGTTTGGCGACACTGGAGTTGGGCACCCTGGTTGGGGGGGGGGGAGCCTGTGCAACATGAACCGCCAGCCCTAATTGCGCGTTCCCAAAATGGACGCTGCTTGCTTTTTTCCAGCTCTCATGACCTGTTCTTCATCTCTTATGCACTGTCCTCCTGCGCTCATGCACTGTCCTCCTTGTAACCAGCAGGAAGCTTTGGTTACAGACAGCTGCATGGATCACTAGCAAGGCACACACTCACTTACTGACAGCCATAAAAAGGCGTATCCAAGTTCCCGAATGCATTTCAATGGGACAGCTACGATACACTTCCTGATTTTAATCATAACAGAAACTGGTCAACTGCCCTAAAAATAAAAGAGGGTGTCCATTCTGGCCAGGGTGGCTTTGGAGGCAGCGCTATTAATCACATCCCCGTAATCAAAGGTTGGAAGAATCATGTTATTAACATCCTCGTATTCCATAATCAAAGGTTGGAAGAATCATTTTGACAACAATGTGTTGCTGCGAAGTGGGATACAAGCGTTGTTTCAATATAGTGGAGAATTACAGTTTGGATCTGGTTACTTTTTTTAAACGTGACATGTCATCTGTCAGCAGGAAGTACTCCGCTATCTTGCATCTTCTTGTGACACGAGTAAAAAAAAAATTATATAAAACTTAAATATCAGCCAAAAAACACCCAACCAGAAATCTTTCCAACAAATTCAGAATGCAGACATTATTTATCAAGATTCCTACCAAGACTTCAAATGATCTCATCAAGGAGGATGCAAGCCTGAAGAGCTAGCTTCAGCTGACCTCCAAAACCGAGAGAAAACATAAAACTCGAGCAGAGTATACTGTCCCTGGAGCACCTAGAACTGAGGGGAGGCAACAGATGCGCAGAAGCCAAAGTACAAGCAAAGGATTCCACCAAACTGCTAGCCCAGTAGTCGGACAGCTCAACACCACCAGGCAAGACTGGGGAGAGGGAGGGGTGTCTCACAAACTATCCCTCAGTCCGCCAATGCAGCAATCCTGGCAGAGCTTCAGGAATTTAGGACAGAGATTAGGTCAATCCACGTGGAGTTGAAGGAGAGCCTTATGACCACTGATGCAAAAGTAAAGAATTTTAAGAGAGACACACACAGACGAGACTGACACTCGCACTGGCCAGCTTGAGAGGGTCCTGCTCCATGTAATCAAAGAATGCCAACACTTAATGGAAAAGTGCGACGACCCGGAAGACAGGTCCCGTTGCAATAATTTGTGGATTAATGGAGTACTGGAAGACGAGAAGGGCAAAGACATGGTGGCTTTCTTGGATACTTTCATGTGATGAAATACTACAGCTTGACTCTGAAAAAATAAGGGGAAACAGAAGGAGCAGGACAGAGAACTGTACCAGTTAAAGCAGAAGGAAGGTGGGGAAGGCAGTCAGAATAGCAAAGGCCCAAACCAAGGAAAAGATAGCCAACTCGGTTAAGAAGGGGGATAAAACCTTTTATAGGTACATTAGGGAGTAAAGAAAGACTAAGGCAGGGATACTGAGGCTGAATAAAGAGGAAGGTGGTTGGGCAGACAGCAACAGTGAAAAAGCAGGGATACTGAACGTATACTTCTGCTCAGTATTCACAATGGAAAAAGCAGGGGGAGATACCTAATCTAGTCAAGAGAAGCACTCTGGATAGTGGGGTTATTTGTCCTTTCACAGAAGAAAGGGTTCTGAAAGAACTCTTAAAACTGAAGGTGGATAAAGCAATGGGGCCTGATGGGATTCACCCCAGAATTCTAAAAGAACTAAGGGAAGGACTAGTAACACCACTGACTACCCTTTTTAATAAATCATGGGAGGATGGTGTGGTACTTGAGGACTGGAGGAGGGTGGATGTGATTCCCCTTCACAAAAGTGGGAGCAAGACAGAGGCAGGAAACTACAGACCTGTCAGTTTGACCTCAGTGGTAGGGAAAATGATGGAATCACTTCTGAAGGAAAGAACTGTTGAGTACCTAGAGGCCAGTGGGGCACAGGACCCAAGGCAGCATGGATTCACAGCAGGAAGGTCATGTCAGACAAATCTAACTGATTTTTTTTTACTGGGTGACCAAAGTAGAAGACCAGGGAGGGGCTGTGGACATGGCCTACCTAGACTTTAGCAAGGCATTTGACGCAGTCCTGCACAAAAGATTAATAAAGAAATTAGCCAGCCTGGGAGTGGGTCCCAGGGTGGTAGCCTGGGTAAAATACTGGCTGGACAACAGGACACAGCGGTTAATAGTAAATGGAGTCCACAGTGAAGAAAGGGGGGTTACTAGTGTGGTACCGCAGGGTTCAGTACTGGGGCCAGTCCTTTTCAATGTCTTTATAAGTGACATTGCAGAGGGACTGGAAGGGAAAGTATGTCTATTTGCAGAAGACACAAAGATCTGCAACAGGGCTGATAAGCAAGGTGGGGTGGAAAAGATGAAAAAGGACTTGGCAAGGTTGGAGGACTGGTCAAATGTATGGCAGCTTAGATTCAATGCAAAGTAATGCACCTGGGAAACAAAAACCCAGGGTAAGAGTACATAATGGGGGGTGAGATACTGACAACAAAAAAATGGAAAAGGACCTGGGGGTAGTCATATCAGACGACCTAAAGGTGGGCCAGTAATGTGAGAAAGCAGTAAGGAGGGCTGGGGGGGATACTGGGATGCATAGGGACAGGCATCACCAGTGGAAAACAGGAAGTTGATGGCCCTCTGTACAGACAGTTGGTAAGACCACATCTGGAGTATTGTGTACAGTTCTGGAGACCCCATCTCCGCAAAGACATAGACAGGGTGGAGGCTGTCCAGAGGAGGGCAACCAAAATGGTGCAGGGTCTGCGCTAGAAGACATATAAAGAAAGACTAAAGGAGTTTAAGATGTATAGCCTCGAGGAAAGGAAGGAGAGGGGGGACATGACAGAAACTTTCAAATACCTCAAGGGAATCAACAAAGTCCAAGAGGGTAGCATCTTTCAGAAAAAGAGATGTGCAAGAACAAGGGGGCACAATTTGAAGATAATGGGGGGATGGCTCAGAGGTAATGTGAGGAAGTATTTATTCACAGAGAGGGTTGTAGAGGCATGGAACAGCCTTCCTGAGGAGGTTGTAGAGTCAAAAACAGTGGGGGAATTTAAGAATGCATGGGACAGACATAAGGCAATTCTAGTGGGGGGTAGGAGGACGGAGGCTGTTGGTTAACTAGGATCTGCAGCTTATCTGTTAGGTAGGGAAACGGGCAGACTAGGTGGGCCAAGCGGTCCTTATCTGCCATCAAATTCTATGTTTCTAAATACTTTTAGATACTGAGAGCGCATTGGGCCCTCAAATCAAGTGGCAAGGATGAACGACCTCACTCCATTGTGTTAAAATCCTTTAAGTTACATCACCAAGCAGGATATCCTTTTACGGGACTGGTGAATGAAGCAAGTCTTTTATAAAGGTGAACATACCTACTTTAATAATGAATACTCACCACTAATCATGGTGCGCAGACAAGCGTGCTCACCCATCCTCACAGTAATGTTCCCTGATGGTCCCAAGAGTTTTTCCACACCAAAGGAAGTGCTGAAAGATTTGCAGGCATAGAGAATCGAGGATGATTACCCAGAGGAGACTTGGGACAGAAGGGCAAATCAGAGCAGCGCCAGACCACGTGGCAGAGGGCCTCCTCCCCCTCAACATTAAGAGAAAACAACTCAGCTCATCAGCCATCAAAAACATTAAACAGCTACTGCAATCCTTCCAGAGATCAGGTCAGACCTGGGGACTACCCTAAAGAGCCATTTATATTCTTCAGCAAGGTATGTGATAGGGAAGTTTATTTAAAGTTGGTAACTGGGAGAGGCAGACTGAGCCAAGGCTCATTTCCAGGTGCGACCCGGGGAAGGGGAGCAACTTATACATGAGATTCAAACAAGAGCTACACAAAATAATGAGTTATTGTACAGATAGAAAACCAGAGGTTACATAGTAATGTTTTAAGGTATAACAAAAACTAACATAGAATGAGTTTCTAACATACATCAAGAAGGCATTCGTAAACAAGTGCAATACACTGAGCTAAATAACAGAAGATAAAGCTGTATCAGGAGGTAGCGAATTATGTGAGAGGCAGGGAAAATTGTTTAAAAAGGCACTACTTATTTATTTTATTTTATTTATTTATTTGTGTCTAGGATTACAAAGTACCTTTGAGCCAAGGCTCTTTTACAAAGGTTCCATGTCATGACTGGTTTACGCCCCCTAGGAAGGCACTCTGCCGAGGCGCTAGGGGCTTGTCATCCGGTGAAAAAATAAAGCAGATTTTTGACCAATTTAATGTATTATTGGACTTACTCATTGCTTTGGTAGTGCTGTCACTTTGAAATTGTTTAAGTTATTGGGCTTGCCATGCATACAGCGCTCTGCTCTTATTGTGCGCCGGTTACCCACCATTTCTGGAATGAATTATGTGAGGGGCAGGATAAAACCTAGCACAAGCAGGTGTCAGAGAAGAGAGTGTTTGGATAGGGCTCTTCTGAGGACTAATGAGGAGGAGAGATAAATGGAGAGAGGAAGAGAGTTCCAGAGAGAGGGAAGCCTAAATGACAACGGAGCAGGGTCAGCACAAGACAGGGGGGTGTGGAAGGGAGAAAGTGTGGATATCTCTAGGCCGGAGAAGATGGGAAATCTTGGTCACAGAGGAGAGGAGACATGAGAGGTAGGGTGAGAGGGAGCCAAACCAGAATTTGGAGATGAGAGAGGAATGCAGCATGCAATGGCAGTAAAGTGAGGAGAGGGAGGAGTACAGAGTGCAGTGATGGGTGTGGTGAGGGGCATTCAAGGCTAAGCAGCAAAAAGCATTGTAGAGGGAGTCAAGCCTAGCCAGAGCAGAGGCAGGGGCAGTACTGCAGATTACACTGGCATAATCAAAGATGAAGTTTGTGGGGGGGGGGGGGGTCAAAAATTGGTGATGCTGACATAAACGCATGAAAGGTATAAAGATCAAAACTGTGTTCTTGAACTGTGTTCTCCTGGTAACTGCTTAGCAAATTAACCTTGTATCCACTGTCCCCAGTCGGACACAGCATAGCTGACATAGATATTCAAACTGAATAAACCTGCACAGGTCCCAGTCATGACAAACAGAGCACTATCATAGTATCAGAGCAGCTACCCGCTTAACCTTGGGGACAAACTGGGCACACACACAAGGGCAGCTGGCATCCCCCCCCCCCAACATGGACAGGCCTTATTGCAAATCACTATAATTGAAGATGTGCTGCCTCCAAACCTAGTTCTCGTTCACAGTGCACTGAATGTTCAAATGATTCAGGAATAGGCTTTGGTACCTTTTTCACTATTGTTGAAATGCACGCCTGACTTTAATTATTGTAAAGATGTGTGCTAGCCCGGGCGGGGTTGGGGGGATGTCGTGCCCTACCAGGCATTTCAGGTTTACCCCTGGAAGACCAGGAGGCGAGGGGGGTGACTGTGGGCTGCAGTGATAAAAGAGAAAATTACTCACCTTAGTAATGTTGTTTCTTCTAATGGAGTCTTGCTGTATTCAGATATAATGCAGTTAGCCCCAGCACTTGAACTCCCCCGGAGAGGAAAGGGTTAACTCCATGCAGAAGCATGGAACGTTGAGCTTGAGCTCGGTTTCAAACCTCTGTCTGTGGTACTTCCCAATGTAACCGTCAGATTCTTACGAGCAACTAACTAACTTAGCACTATAACAACATGGAAATTGTTTGAAACATATAGCCAAAAGGCATAATATTTTTGGGGTCCAAAAAAGACTCAAGTCGAGAACCCAAGAAGAAACAAGGTAGTGACAAATTAAGCTATGCAACACAAGAAGGATAAACATAACAGCTACCCCACCAAGAGGGAAGGAGGGTACAAGGTACACCCCTGAGGTGCAACATTGTACCTTCCAGCCCACTTCCCAAAAACAGGTTCTGAGAGGGGAGGCAGAGGGGGAGGTCTGAATACAGCAAGACTCCATTAGAAGAAACAACATTACTATGGTGAGTAATTTTTTTTCTTCAAACAACATGAAGTATTGCTGTATTCAGACATAATGCAGACTACTAAGCAGTTCCCCATGGAGGAGGGAATGCAGAACCTACTTTGGGAACAGGATCTGCAGTACTGCTGTGCCAAACCTAGCATCACTCCTAGCCTGGATGTCCAGGGAGCAATGATTGGTGATTGTATGTACCGTTTTCCAGGTGGCTGCTTTACAGATCTCTAACAAGGGTATATTTCTGGCTGCTGCTAGAGTAGCAGCTGTACCCCTAGTGGAGTGAGCCCTCAGGCCTGAAGGGGATGTTCCACCCAATTTGTCATAGCAGAATTGTATATAAGAAACAATCCATCTGGCAATAGATCTTTTAGTGGCAGGCTTATCTTTCCCCACTTCACCATAAGTGAGAAACAATAGAAGACATTTATTCCTGTGTTCCTTAGTATGCTCTATGTAGTAGCTAAGAGCACTTTTAACATCCAAACTGTGTAATCTTCTTTCCCCTGAAGAAGAATGGTCAGTGAAAAACACAGGGAGAGATACAGACTGGTTTAGGTGAAAATCCGATACTACTTTAGGTAAGAACCTCCTATTAGTTCTTAGGACCATTTTATCTCTATGGAAGGATATGAAGTCAGGTTCAACTGACAGGGCCTGTAATTCACTAATCTGCCTGGCAGAAGTAATAGCTACCAGGAACACAGTTTTCCAGGTCAAGTACTTCAAATCAGCCGAAGCCATAGGATTAAAGGGTGGCTGCATGAGCTGAGCAATGCCGAGATTAAGATCCCAAGGCGGAGTAGGCTCCCTAAAGGGAGGGTTGATGTGAACCAAGCCTTTGAAAAACTTCCTGAAAACAGGATGAGATGCCAGGGAAGAGCCCTTCCTGCTGAAAGGAATGCAGAGACAGCTGCTAGATGAACCTTCAACATGGCAGGCCTAAGGCCTAGACTATTCAGATGAACTAGATAATCTAAGGTTGTGGAAATGCCTGCAGAATCAGGCACAATACCTTTCTGAGAGCACCAAATACTGAACCTCTTCCATTTGGAATTGTAAGTTTTTCTAGTGGAACGTTTCCTGGAGACCTTCAGAATATCCAGAACTCCCTGAGAGAGATGTAGTGCTGCATATTCTAACTCTTCAAGAGCCAGGCCTTGAGGTTTAGAGACTGGAGATTGGGGTACCAGATCCACCCCTGGGAGAAGGAGAGAAGATTGTATCTCCTGGGAAGAGACATAGGACGTGACACAGCCAAGGACAGCAGTAGAGGATACCACGGTTGTCTGGCCCAATCTGGAGCCACCAGTATCACTGTGCAGGGTTGAGTTTTTATCTTGATCAGAACTCTGAACAGGAGAGGGAAAGGAGGGAAGGCATAGAGAAACCTGCCCTTCCAGTCCAGAATGAGGGCATCCTGGGGAACTGTCCCCAGGACTGGAGGTCTGCAACAAAACAGAGGAAGTTGATGATTGTCCGGTGCTGCAAACAGATCTATCTCTGGAGTGCCCCACCTGGAGAAAATGATCCTCAGAATGTGAGGATTCATGGACCATTTGTGATGACCCTGAGAAATCCTGCTCAGGGCATCTGCTAACACATTGTCTTTCCCTGGAAGATGATCTGCTACCAGGGAAGTCTGAAGAGAACAGGCCAGAGACCAAATCTTCATAGCCTCTGTGCACAAGGCCGTGGACCGAGTGCCACCCTGCTTGCTGATGTACCACATTGTGGTAGTGTTGTCCGTCCTGACTTGGACTACCTTGCCCTTAACCGAATCTGAGAAGGTCTGAAGGGCTAGAAAATCTGCCCTGAGTTCCAGGAGGTTGATATGAAGAAGATACTCCTGCGGGGACCAGATCCCCTGAGCTGTTAGGGTTCCCAGGTGGGCTCCCCAGTCTAGGAGAGAAGCATCCGTAGTCAGAACTACTGATGGAACTTGAGGGAGAAATGGAACCCCTTGTTTGAGGTTGTCCTGGTCCAGCCACCACTGGAGAGCTTGTACCAGAGTTCGGGTCACTGGAATCAGTTTGATGACAGTCCCTTCTCTGGGACCAAAAGGACCTTAGGTGGAACTGACTGTTCCGCATCTGAAATCTGGCTCCCTGAACCACTGCAGTAGAGGCTGCCATGTGGCCCAGGAGTTGGAGGAACTGTCTCGCTGGAAGAGAAACCTAAGGTCTAAAGGAGGAAGCAAGGTCTACTAAGGCCTTCACCCTTGCCAGAGGAAGGAAAGCTTTTGCTTGGATAGTATCCAATTCCACCTCTATGAAGGTGAGAAACCATACTGGTTCGAGGACAGATTTTGGCAGATTGAGAAGAAACCCCAGAGAACTGAGCAAGTCCTGAGTGGTTTGCAGAGCGGACCTGACCTGGTCTGATGACTGCCCTACTAGGAGCCAGTTGTCCAGATATGGAAAAAATGGTGATACCCTGTCTTCTGAGGTAAGCCACCACTACTGCAAGGCACTGTGTGAACACCCTTGGAGCTGATGTTAGGCCAAAAGGCATGTCCTTGAACTGATAATGGCTTGAAGGCAACTCGAACCTGAGGTATTTTCTGTGGGAGCACCTGATAGGGATATGGAAGTAGGCATCCTTGAGGTCTAATGATGCTAGCCAATCTCCTGGCCTTAAAGAAGGAAGGATTACTCCCAAGTTACCATTTTGAATTTGGGTTTTGATATGTGTTTGTTCAAATACCTTAGATCCAGGATGGGTCGACACTCCCGTTTTCTTTGCAATAAGGAAGTACCTGGAGTACAGGCCTTTTCTCCTGTGTTGAGTAGGAACCTTCTCTACGGCTCTGAGAGCCAGGAAAGATGAAACCTCTGCCTCTAGGACAAGGGTTTCTGAAATTGATGCAGGTGGTAAAGACTTGGCCCTCCTTGGGTACTGTTTGAAGCTGAGGGCCGGTCCCTGGCTTACTACTTCCAGGACCCACTTGTCTGAAGTAACAGCCTTCCAGGCCTGAAAGTAGTAAGCCAGCCTGCCTCCTACTGGGATTGGTGAGTCGACCCGGGCTGACACCTCAGGGTGTTTGCTTGGCAGGAGTCTTAGACTAGGAGGAGGAAGCAGCCCTACTCATCCCCCTTCTACCCCTCCCTTGGAAAAAAACCCTTTGTGGGTAGAAGAGGAGGCCTGAGCTTGGTAAAAAGGCCTGTGAAAGAGCCTGCCCCTGCCCCTGAACTGCTGCTTTTGAGGAGTGGCTTGCCTTTCCTTTGCCTGTGCACTCCTGTAAGTGGTCCTATATTCGTCCATTTTCTTCATGTAAGTCTCTGTCTGCTCCCCAAACAGAGAGTTACTAACTACAGGAAAATCCACAGCCTTAGACTGGGTGTCCTGTGATAGGCTAGTACATCTGAGCCAAGCATGCCTTCTGAGACACACAGATGCAGCCGTGACTCTGGATGCCACATCGTTGGAGTCCACAGCAGCATGAAATTGCACTCTGGATGCCTCAATTCCATCTGCAGCCACCTCCTCCAGCTCTTTGGCTAGCTGGGGGGAGGCCTTTTTAGCCAGTTCCAGAACCGTATCCCACCTGGATGTCTGGTACCTGGCCATATAGTTTGCCTGCTTAAGTCCCAAAGAGGATGCCAAGTATAGTTTTTTGGCCATGGCATCAACTTTCCTGGAGTCCTTGTCTGGGGTGTGTGAAGCCAAAGGAATGTTTGCCCTGTCACAGGCTGCAACCTGCACTACCCCAACATGGCTGCAATGTGAATAAAGGAACTCCGCAGCTGAGCCTGATAACATGCATCTCCGGTCCACTGTTTTATTTACAGGAGGTAAAGAGTTAGGAGTCTGTAGAATCTTTTGTGTCTGTTTCCCCAAGGACTTATGAAGAGGGATAGACAACCTTTTGGACTCTGGGATGTCCATCATCTCCACAAAATCAGGCTCTTCTTCCTCCTCAACAGCTTCAACCACAGGGAGCTGGAGGGTTTCGGCCACCTTCTTGTAAAACAAGAAGTGTGAAGGGGACTCAAAGCCTAGGAGGTGAGACACCCGAGGTCCTGTCTGGGGAGATGTCCAGTTCAATGGGCACATCCAGATCCCCCTGGTCGTAGTCATCGTCTTTATCATCAGGATAATCTTCGACTCCCTCCCACTCCTCATAGAAAGCATCCGGATCGTAATCTGAAGGAGCCGGTTCTGACCAAACCGCCCGCATAACAGACGGTGCCGGTCTGGATGGAACCGGACGAAGCGATTGGACAATACTAATCGCTTTGGCTATCTCGTCCGCGGTTGGAGTAATCGGTACTGGATCCGAACCGCAGACTTTCGTTTCCTTTTTGATGGAACCGACCCCTCAGAGTCAGCTCTCCTTTTGCCCGAGGAGGTATCGCCTAGGTCAGTAGGCACCCCCTCAGATTCGGCCGCAACTGAACCGGGCTGGCCATCCAGATCCACGGACTTCTCGGCCTCCCTTTCCTTCAACCTACTCAATGTTTTTTCTAGAGTGGTTTTGGGAAAGTTTTTACAAATTTGTCAGTCTGACTGGAGGTGGTCAAACCCCAGACAATAAACACAGATGAGGTGGGGATCGGCCTTGGCAAAGGCCTCCCCACACTCAGTACAGTGTTGAAACCCAGTGGGACCGGTTTTCTTTTTGGGTTTCTCAGACATGGCCAACCTACCAAAATTACCCTATAGAAGCTTTCAAGACAGGTAATACCAACCGATCGGTAACAACTGTGTCACGGGTTTGGAAAAGAACAGAGAAAAGGCCCTGTTCTTCTGAGACTGATCAGTACTGGAACACCACTCTAATCCCGGAAAATTTTACTTAAAATTAGAAGAAAACACAAGGTCAGTTCCCAACCGGACTGACCAAAAAGAAACCGAAGAAGCAAACAATTTCCACAAGTTGTTCAAAATAAATACAGTCACTACCTATCTACAACACTACCTGTACCATAGACAGAGGCTGGAAATACGAAAAAACAATAACATAATTGGTTTTAAACCGAACGCTTCACTTTACTGAACCGAGCAGAGGAAATCTCCGGAGCGACTTCACTGTTAGGCGGAATAAAGAATCTGACGGTTACATTGGGAAGTACCACAGACAGAGGTTTGAAAACCGAGCTCGAGCTCAATGTTCCATGCTTCTGCAGGGAGTTAACCCTTTCCTCTCCGGGCAGTTCAAGTGCTGGGGCTAACTGCATTATGTCTGAATACAGCAAGACTTAATGTTGTTTGAATTAATAAACTACTGATTTCCCAGTCTGGGCTGGCCTACTCCCTACCACCGCAATCCATACCTGCAGTGCAAGGGGGCAACAGGTGTGTGAGTGTACGCGCTACAGAGTGGCACACTGCCCCTGGACGGTGGGGGTGGGGTAAACAACCCATAGCTTGAGACCATCCAGCGAATACAGGTGTGTGCGTGTGTGTGTGCTACTGAGTGGCTCAGTGCCCCTGGATGGTGGTGGTGATGGGGGGGTAAATAAGCCCATAGGTTGAGATCCTCCAGCAAATACCAGCCAGGTGTATTGAGAGGGTATAACTTTTACATCCCAACCTTGGCCGGTGCCTTGGGTCTCATCCGCTTCCTATTGGGGGGGGGGGGCCTCAACGTGGGCAGTTAGCAAAAGGATGTATATTGCATGGAGACTCGATATACACAGTCACGCTTACATATATTCCGCTGGAAAGAAAGAAATACCAAGCTACGCCCTGCACAGACAGATGCTTCACACGTAGCGGACTGGAGATGGGGATTTCAGCGGGAAATCTTGGAGATGGGACGCAATGTTTCGCTGACTTCCAGGGGCAGACAGGGTCGATGCCCTGACCAAACAGGTAAATGGGCCACTGGCATGACGGCTAACCCGCTACAACAACGTGGAACCTTTGTAAAAGAACCAGCTTAGAGGCATTTGTTATCCTAGTACTAACTAAACAAAAGAAACAACACCCGAACCTGCTTAGCTCCCAAGCAAACCTGCTAGGGCCAGTATCCTACAGCAGTTTTAAACTGTCTTTACAGCCTGATCTATAGAACTTGTTTCTAAATGCAAACCTGGGACCCTATACCCAGTAACTGGAAATATATCTGGATCAACATCTAAACTTCTCCAGACATAATGACGCCCCCTTTCATGGGTCTGTCCTTTTTGGTGAGGAGGTTCAAAAAATAGCCAGGAGCTACATGGGCTAAAAGGTAAGCCCCTCAAATCGGTGGTGGTGGTGGTGGTGGGGGGGTTACACTCCCAATGCTTGCTGCATTCTGAGCACTTCAGGTAGATGTTATCCCCCCCACCACCATGGAAATAGAAGAAATTAACGTCATACTTACTAACAAATGATTTGATACCTTTTATTGGACCAACATGGATGTTACAGAAAAGAACAAATCCATCCATGTTGGTCCAATAAAAGGTATCAAATCATTTGTTTCTGGATCTGTTTTTTTAAAAGGACCAATACGGCACCTACAACATTTTTTTGCATCATACTTACTGTAATTTCCTTTTCTGTTAGTTTCAACATTGTCAATGGGTAATCATAACAACCGGGTACAGTGCACCCCTACCAGGAGAATGGTACAGTCCAAGCCTTTAGAATGTTGGGCATACAAGGATTCCACACTGCAGCAACTCTCCAGTTATTATATGGCTGACAGTAAACAAGCATTCCTATTGGTGCGTAAGAGTGTCTTAATATGTCTAACACCACAGTAAAAAGATCAGGCTATAAGCTGGACATTAATACTGGTGAGAGTGCCCACATCACAACGTTAGCAAACAGAAAAGCAGCCATCTTCTTTTTTCTTTAGTGGCATCACACGGCTCACTTCTCCCATGCTTAACATATGTAAATTAAATGCATGACTTGCATAATAAAAAAACAAAAAAACTACCAGGATAATAATCCCAGCCCGTCCACTTACTGTACGGCTGAACAGTCGACTTGGTTTCTCACAACCTGCCTGCCTGCTGTCTCTCTCTCTTAACTTAAAACCGAGGAAGCGGGCACGCTGTGCTTGCAACTCGGCGGCAACCGGAGACACATCAGCACAGAGCGCGAGAGAGAGAAGAGCTGCGAGTCGACGTAAGGGATCGGAGCTGAGATTGCTTTGGCCACCACCGCTGCTAACCCAAACAGGGGTTTAACAACTAAAAATACAATTACACGAGTTACATACATCTTTCACTTTCTTCAGTTCCGCACAGGCAACTAAAAATACAAAAACACGAGTTACAGAAGTCTTTCACTTTCTTCGGTTCGCGTTCCACACAGCGTTAACAGCTTTCTCCTCTCCTGTGTCCTGCAAACAAAAGCAGCTTGTTCTCCCTAACGTAAAACAATTATAAAAAAAGAGAGCATAATTTCTTATTCAAATTAAATAGAGTAAAACTACTGCTAGTTTTGGGGGGGGGGTGCCATGACAACTACAGAAAGACAAGTAAGGAAGCCTTAGCAGCTCAAAAGTCCTCAAGTAAAAAAAAATTAAAAAAAAGGTGGAGGAACTATTTTATTAAACATTAAAACAAACATTTAACTTTTTTACTATTAAATACTATACATTTTAGCTATCACATACATCTGTATTTTTGATAGCCATTTCATAAGTGCAATAAGCCACTCCAGGGACTGTGTGTTAGACACTTTAACACACGGCTAGGAGGCTGGATGCACTCAGCTGGTGGCCTCGTGCCTCACTATGCCTCCTAGCCGTGTGTTACAGTGTCTAACACACACCCTGTCATGTCTTACTGCTTACTTACTACTTACCTCGCAGTGCCATAATAACTACACATTTATTTGTTTATTTTTGATAACCGGGTAGATGTGCTAGACATAGTAAATGCCTATTTTTAGGCATGACCTGGGAGAATACAAAGCAGGTACAGTCAGCACAGAGAAAGCAGTACAATAAAATACACAAATAGTACATCATGAGAGAACACAGTAACATTGTAGACAGTAAAATACATTAGTAAGGTACAGTATATTGGGATGAGTATTAAACAGCAGTAAATACATTATAATCTACCTTTAACATAACAGCATTGCCACATGTAAATAAAAATCTGTCTTACCTTCCAGGCAGACGTTCAAGGGAGAAGACTCTCCATTGGACTCAAGGTTTGGAGAATTCATTGCTCCCTGCCTGAAGAACCATCCTGTATGAAAAGCGGGTACTCATCTTTTGCACATCTGAAAACTGAGGCTGATCGCCGCTAAGAATTACCAGACAACGACTGGATGCAGTGAGGTCACCTGTAATAAGCCAAAAATGCCTCAAGAGTTACCAGTAAAACTGTTACGCTGTGCTCGGAGACTGATCGAAAAAAATATATATATATATTTTTTTTTTTTTACACACACACACACACACACACACACACACACACACACACACACAACAGGACATCCCTCATAGCATACAGGATAAGATTCTCCTGCAGGAGCAGGCTCCTGGGAGGGCCCCATTGACAATGTTGGAGCCAACAGAAAAGGAAATTACGGTAAGTAAATTCTTCTTTCAGTAACATAGAAACATAGAAACATAGAATTTGACGGCAGATAAGGACCGCTTGGCCCACCCAGTCTGCCCATTTCCCTACCTACTGGATAAGCTGCAGATCCTAGTTAACCAGCAGCCTACTTCTTCCTACCCCCATCCCCCAGAACTGCCTTATGACTATCCCATGCATGCTTGAATTCCACCACTGATTTTGACTCCACAACCTCCTCGGAAGGCCGTTCCATGCATCCACAACCCTCTCTGTAAAAATACTTCTAAATTACCTCTGAGCCCCCTCTATTTTCAAATTGTGCCCTCTTGTTCTTGCACACCTCTTTTTGAAAGATGCTACCCTCTTGGACTTTGTTGATTCCCTTGAGGTACTTGAACGTTTCTATCATGTCCCCCTCTCCCTTCTTTCCTCGAGGCTATACATATTAAGCTCCTTAAGTCTCTCTTCATATGTCTTCCGGTGCAGACCCTGCCCATTTTAGTCCCTCCTCTGGACAGCTTCCATCCTGTCTATGTCTTTGAGGAGATTGGGTCTCCAGAACTGCACACAGTACTCCAGATGGGGTCTCACCAGCTGTCTGTACAGAGGGATAATAACTTCCTGTTTTCTACTGGTGATGCCTCTCCCTATGCATCCCAGTATCCCCCAGCCCTCCTTGCTGCCCTCTCACATTGCTTGCCCGCCTTTAGGTCATCTGATATGACTACCCCCAGGTCCCTTTCCATTTTTGTTGTTGTTAGTATCTCACCCCCCATTGTGTACTCTTCCCCTGGGTTTTTGTTTCCCAGGTGCATTACCTTGCACTTCTTAGCATTGAATCTAAGCTGCCATACATTTGACCATTCCTCTAACCTTGCCAAGTCCTTTCTCATCCTTTCCACCCCACCTGTGCATCAACTCTGTTGCAGATCTTAGTGTCATCTGCAAAGAGACATACTTTTCCTTCAGTCCTTCTGCAATGTAAACATAAAGACATTGAAGAGGACCGTCCTAATACTGAACCCTCGCGGTACCCCACTAGTAACCCTCCTTTCTTCTGAGTGGACTCCATTTACTATTACTCTCTGTGTCCTATTCTCCAGCCAATTTTTACCCAGGCTGTCATCTTGGGACCCACTCCCAGGCTGGCTAACTTGCATATTAATCTTTGTGTGGGACTGTGTCAAATGCCTTGCTAAAGTCTAGGTAGGCCATGTCACAGCCCCTCCCTGATCTACTACTTTGGTCACCCAGTCAAAGAAATCTATCAGATTAGTCTGGCATGACCTTCCCGCTGTGAATCCATGCTGCCTAGGGTCCTGTGCCCCTCTGGCCTCTAGATACTCGACAATTCTTTCCTTTAGAAGTGATTCCATCATTTTCCCTATCACTGAGGTTAAACTAACAGGTCTATAGTTTCCTGCTTCTGCCTTGCTCCCACTTTTGTGAGGGGAATCACATCTGCCCTCCTCCAGTCCTCGGTACCACCCCATCCTCCCATGATTTGTTAAAAGGGTAGTCAGTGGTGTCACTAGTTCTACCCTTAGTTCTTTTAGAATTCTGGGATGAATCCCATCAGGCCCCATTGCTTTGTCCACCTTCAGTTTTAAGAGTTCTTTCAGAACCCTTTGTTCTGTAAATGGGCCGGTATCAACTTCTGTATCCAGAGTGTTACTACTGTTTGTTTTATGTACCTCCCCCTCTTCCTTTGTAAATACTGAGCAAAAATATTTGTTTAGTATCTCTGCCTTTTCACAGTCTCCCTCTGCCCACCCTCCCTCCCCTTTATTAATCCTCACTATCCCTCCCTTGGTCTTCCTTCGCTCCCTGATGTACCTATAAAAGGTTTTATCCCCCTTCTTAACTGAGTTGGCTATCTTTTCCTCGGTTTGGGCCTTTGCTGTTCTGACTGCCTTCCCAGCCTCCTTTTGCTTTAACTGATACAGTTCTCTGTCCTGCTCCTTCTGCGATTCCTTGTACTTCCTGAATGCTTTCTTTTTCTCTTGAACCTTCACTGCCACTTCCTTTGAGAACCATAGTGGTTTCTTACATCGTCTTGTTTTGTTTATTTGCTTCACACAAAGGCTCGTTACCTCTGTGATGGCAGTTTTTATTATTCCCCATTGTTCTTCCACCCCTCCTTCCTGCCCATTTGCTAGTGCATTCCTTAGGCACTCACCCATTTAGCAAAGTCAGCCCTCCTAAAGTCCAGTACTTTTGTCTTTGTATGGCTTGACTCTATTGTTGTGTTTAATGTGAACCATACTGTTTCGATGGTCGCTAGTTCCCAGATGGCTACCCACTTCTACATCTGTAATCCTCTCACCATCTCCATTTGAGAGAATCAAGTCTAATATTGCTCCCTCTCGAGTGGGCTCCAGTACTAGTTGTCTAAGGCATGCCCCTGTAGGGCATCTAGAATAACTGCACTCTTGAAGTGGCAGCTGCAACTGCACTCCAGTTAACATCTGGCATATTCAGATCACCCATCAGCAATATCTCCTTTTTCTGCCATTCTAAGTATACTTTCTATCATTTCCTGTCCATTTCCTCCCCTGAGAAGGTCTGTATATAACCCTCACGTATTGTGGTGCCATTGCCTGTCTCAAATTTACCCACAGTGCTTCTTCTCCTCCCTGTGTACCCTTTTGTTCTGTTGCTTTTATTCCTTCCCTTATGTAAGAACTACTCCTCCTCCTCTTTTACCCTCCCTGTCCCTCCTGTACACAGTGTATCCTGGTATGTTTATGTCCCAGTCATGGTTTTGTGTGTACCATGTTTCTGTGACTGCCACGATATCCAGATGTTCTTCCTCCATCAAGGCCACTAATTCAGGAAGCTTGTTACCCAGACTACGGGCATTAGTACTCATTGCTCTCCATTTTTTGATGGCTTTACCTTCCAGTGCAGCATCCCCCACTGACCGTTCTACCTCTGTCTTTTTCTCATTTAGTACCCTGTTTTGTAGGGAGAGGCTGGGATTTTCCTGCTGCTTGTCAGTGCCTCCCCCTTTGACTAGTTTAAAAGCTTGCCAATGAAGCATTTAAACCGATTGCTCAAAAGACTTGTTCCCTTCCTGGACAGATGCAGACCATCCTGCCAGTATAGGCTGGTGTCCCTCAGGTGGAACCCCAGTCCTAATGAAGCCAAACCCTGTGCTCCACACCATTTTCAACCATTCATTAAACTGCATGGTGCCAATTACCCTCGCCTCCCCATGCTTTTGACAGGCAGCACCTCTGAGAAGGAAACTGTGTGTGCTACTTGTCTTAGGTCCCTCCCAGCTCTGCAATGTCCTCCTGCACTGCTCTAATCTCATGATGAGCCAAGTCATTTGTCCCTAGGTGGACAATTACGTCCAACTCGGAATCCTTGCAGCTGTCCTCGTGATCCTGAGGATCGCTTCCTGTCCCTCAAGCCATGGCACCAGGCAGGCACCTTACTTCATTTTTCTCATCTCCCCCCAGTTCTATACCCTAATAATTGAGTCCCCCACCAGGAGCTGCTTCCTTTCTCTTTGGTGTCCTCTGCCTCCTTTCTGTGGGCTGAGTAGCGCTCCACAATGTCAATGGGTAATCATAACAACTGGGTTCCAAGAAGCAATACCCAGAAAAGAAAAGGGGGGGGGGGGATTATCCCATGCGTCAGAGGCAAGCACTGAGAATTACTTTCAAACTACTGTCTGTAGCACTCCATGACCAAACTGCGTCAGCTGAACTCTAAACATCAAGATGGATGTTTTGTGCACATGTGGATGTTACACCACGTAATTTCCTTGCATAACCTTAAAATTAATGCTTCACCTGCCTGTCCAGGGCACCGTCTTAGCCCTGAAGTGGTTAGTCATGAGGAGAGCCAGGA
Source organism: Neoceratodus forsteri (assembly GCA_016271365.2). Lineage (NCBI taxonomy): Eukaryota > Metazoa > Chordata > Ceratodontiformes > Ceratodontidae > Neoceratodus > Neoceratodus forsteri. Next base: position 1,277,300,690 of record CM057456.1, read on the forward strand.
ACCTCTTCTTACTACAACACTGGTCTGAAATGATGCAGGCCCACACCCTTTTAGTCAGGGTGGCCTACAAAAAAAAAAGGGGGGGGGGCACTTGCTCATGCTTGTCTGTTCCACGAGAACAAAAAATAACTCAGACTCATGGAACGCAGCCGTCAGCTCAGCTTGGATCTTAACGTTGCAAGATAAATTCACTTGTGCAAATCCTTCACTTAAATAGAGAAGGCTGTGGACAGGCGGACAGAGACCTATGTCCTGGAAGGCAATGAGCACCTGAGGGATGAACACCATTCTGAATACCACCTGTCCTTATGCCTAATAAGGAATGGCTCCTTAATAGGAAACCTATAAAACAATACTCCTTGCCAAGAGCATTCAGAATCCAAGAGAACCCACAGCAAACCAGATCAGGACAGCAGACATGCCCTACAAAACACGCACCAATGAGTTCCTAAGCCAAAAAAACCTGGGGCTGCGATAGCAGAACCCAGCCTCGCAATGAGCTCAATGTTAACCTCTTCTCCTTCTTATAGAAAACCAAAAAACTGTGGAAAAAGGCAGTTGAAGGAGAAACCTTCCCTGTTGCCCCAAGGTAAAAGTGAAAGAGGTGGCACCTACCGAAGCACAGGCTGCAGACATTGAGGATTTCTGGCAGTCATCAAGGAGTCAAGTAGTTTTTCTCGGGGAAAACACACATATATTTATATATATATATATACACACACACACACACACACACACACACACACACATATATACAATTTTACTACAATAGAAGGGCCTTCTCCAGGAGCCAAGCGTGGACTGTATCATTCCTGGATTTTGTTTTTGGGTGTGTGGGGAGCCTGAGCAGGTCTCTTCACACCAGAAGGTGTAAGAGGTGCTTACTGAGCAACATTCGCTAAGTCCGAGAACTACAGTCTTCTCTGCCACTCATCAGTTCCCTTCAGAGTCTCTTTTATTTCTATTTATTATTCTCTCTGTAAATTTGGAAAAAGAGAAGTAGAGGAAAAATACGCCCTCTTGAGGCAGAGAGGCCCCCCCCCCAGGTGTAGGCACTGAAAGGACTGACTAACCTTCTCGGATCCGAGCATTGTGGCAGGATGTGAACAGATTGATCTGAGGTCTACCAAACCGGATGTACTGGAGTTTGAAAACCTCCGGTTCAACCTCCACTCCAGGGGATGAAAAACATTTTGCTTTTTTGGGGTTTAAGCAGTCCGCCTGAAGGTTCAACACCCCTACCAGGTGAACAGATGACAGGTTGGTGACCTCTTGAAACATCTCCCATGCCTTAATGGTTATGCATAAATGCATGCCATGTTTAACCTCATCGAGGAAAACTAAGGGAAGCTAGGCAGACCTTCTCCATCTCCTGAACACTGATGTGGAGATGCTGTTCGTAGACTCAGTGGGAAAATGGCTCTGACCTGCCTACCCCCAGCTAAACATTTGTTGTGGGAATTAACTCTGGAAGTTATAGTGGAACTTTCTCAGATCTTGCACATCCACTCACTAACTCAAGGAGTGAGGAACCTAAGGGGTAAAAGGAAAATTGGACGATAATCCTTTGATGAGGGATCCCAGGCCTACGAGAAACCCATTGAATAGGCCGCATCTGGAAGCGAGCCCACAGGAGTAAACTGCTGATGGCTATCCTGAAGCCCAAATTGCAGTGAGCCAGCAGACCTCTGACAAAGTCACCTTCCGGGAAAAAAGACTGCAAAACCTTCCCGATTTTCTGCAGAAAAATTATCATCAGGCATACAAGGTCTGAGACGGCTTGGGAGAGCTCACCTCTCCTGGTTCACCCTTAACCATGCGACTCTGGCATATCCCGAGTGCTGAGTACCAACCTCTTGGCTAAGAACAAAGTTGGTGCCTGAATAAGCAAGGTTGTTCAATCAGCATAGACATTAAGCCACCAGGACTATCAACACCTTCAAGGGAACTCAGAGGGGCTGATGCTCGGGCAAAGACATTCCCTATGCTGGAGGGTTGGTCCAGTATCAATACCCGAGATACTTTGTGTAGAACTGACATAGGGAATGTGGCAGCAGGCATCCGTCAAATGTACTGGGGCTTAAGAAAAACCCCTCGACTGAGCAGCCCGGTGATTGACCTCTGAGGCTGCATCCAGAAAGGTTGCAGAGCACAAATTGTTCAGGCTCTTGAATATAAGAAAAAACCTGACAACTCCCTAAGTTCTGGGGACCATAATATAAAAACGAACAGGACCCCTGAACTCATTGAACAGTGGGACATGTACTCTGGTCTGAAGGGAAAAAAGCCAGAAGCTCCAACGACATCTGGCCTTCCCACTGCCCTTGAAAAGTGGAGCATAGAAGAGATCTCTAATAAGGTGTCTGACATTGTTCTGGCCCATCTTGAGGAAAACTCCTCTAATCTATCACCAAACACCTAACGCACCGGGAACAGTTCAATGACAACCACAGCTTGTACTGCTGGGATGGGCTGCACCCGAGTAAAATGGGCAGTGCCAAACTGGGAAAATCAATTGTCAACTTCATTAACAACCATTAAAACTAATTGATGGGGGGCAAATGGGTCCTACCTCGGCTTTTCCTCAGCTGAGCAAGAATGTTAAGGGACTTAAACGTCTCGACAACCAACGCCAGAAGCCTTAATCTTTCCAAGATCAGTAAACTGCGTGCCCTAATAAACCAACAACTAATTGATATAGTGGCAATTTGTGAAACATGGTGGGATGACTCATCGGATTAGTGCAATGGTAGTATTTTAGGCTATAAATTATATTTTAATAGGGATAATAAAAGAGGTTGAGGGGTTTGCATTTATGTTAATAACTCCACAGAGTCCTCCAAGCATGAGTTGAACACAAAGAAGATAGAGGATGTTTGTGTCAACATAGCGGGGTACACAGTCCACAGAAGGGACAGGGAGGGTAAAAGAGGAGGTGGAGTAGCTCTATACATAAGGGAAGGGATCAAAGCTACAGAACTAAAAAGTAAAGGGGGAGGACAAGAGGCACTCTGGGTCACCTTGGAGACAGGGAATGGCATTACAATCCGCACAGGGGTTGTATACATGTTGATGGGGGACCTGAATATGCCAGATGTTAACTGGATGACATGTACTGCAGCCACATCCAAGAGTAGGGTCATTCTCGATGCCCTGCAGGGGGCAGGCCTTAGACAGTTAGTGTTGGAACCCACTCGGGAGGGAGCAATACTAGACCTGGTACTCTCAAATGGAGAGAGGACCACAAATTTAGAAGTCAGTAGACATCTGGGAACAAGCGACCACTGCACAGTGTGCTTCACAATAAGCCCAACCATGGAGACAAGCCATACAAAAACAAGGATACTGGACTTTAGAAGGGCTGACTTTGGCAAAATGGGTGAATACCTGAGGAATGCACTAGCAAATGGCCAAAAAGGAGGGGTGGAAGAACAATGGAGAAAAATCAAAACTGCCATCATAGAGACAACAAGCCTTTGTGTTAAACAAATAAAGAAAACAAAGTGGAATAAAAAACCACTATGGTTCTCAAAAGAGGTGGCAGGGAAGGTTAAGGAGAAAAAGGCTGCATTCAAAAAGTATAAGGAATCACAGAAGGAGCATGACAGGGAACTGCATCAATTAAAGCAGAAAGAAGTGGGGAAGGCAGTCAGAACAGCAAAGGCCCAAACCAAGGAAAATATAGCCAACTCAGTTAAGAAGGGGGGAAAAAACCTTTTATATGTACGTTAGGGAGCATAGAAAGGTTAAGGGAGAAATAGTGAAGATTAGTAAAGGGGAAGGAAGGTGGGCAGAGGGAGACAGTGAAAAGGCAGAGATACTGAATGAATACTTTTGCTCAGTATTCACAAAAGAAGATGAGGAGGAGGAGTTACCTAAACCAGACAATAGAAGCACTCTGGGTAGAGGGGTTGACACCAGTCCATTTACAGAAGAAAGAGTCCTGAAAGAACTCCTAAAACTCAAGGTGGACAAAGCAATGGGGCCTGGCGGGATTCACTCCAGAATCCTAAAAGAACTAAGGGAGGACCTAGTGACACCACTGACCACACTTTTAAACAAATCATGGGAGGATGGGGTGGTACCCGAGGACTGGAGGAGGGCAGATGTGATTCCCCTTCACAAAAGTGGGAGCAAGGCAGAAGCAGGAAACTACAGACCTGTAAGTTTGACCTCAGTGGTAGGGAAAATGATGGAATCACTTCTGAAAGAAAGAACTGTCGAGTACTTAGAGGCCAGCGGGGCATAGGACCCAAAGCAGCATGGATTTACAGCAGGAAGGTCATGTCAGATGAATCTAATTGATTTCTTTGACTGGGTGACCAAAGTAATAGACCGGTGGGGGGGGGGACTGTGGATATGGCCTACCTAGACTTTAACAAAGCATCTACACAGTCCACTCAAAGATTAATAATCAAGTTAGCCAGGCTGGGAGTGGGTCCCAGGGTGGTAGCCTGGGTAGCAAACTGGCTGCACAACAGGACACAGAAGGTAACAGTGAATGGAACACATTCCGAAGAAAGGGGTTACTAGTGGAGTACCTCAGGGCTCAGTACTGGGTCCAGTCCTCTTTAACATCTTTATAGGTGACATTGCAGAGGGTCTGGAGGGAAAGGTATGCCTCTTTGCAGATGACACAAAGATCTGTAACAGAGTTGATACAGGGGGGTTAGAAAGGATGAGAAGGGACTTGGCAAGGCTGGAGGAATGATCAGACATGGCAACTTAGAATCAATGCAAAAGTGCACAGTAATGCACCTGGGAAACAAAAACCGGGAGAAGAGTACACAATAGCAGGAGAGTCGAACAACAACAAAAATGGAAAGGGACCTGGGGGTAGTCTATCAGATGACCTAAAAGTGGGTAAGCAATGTGAGAAGTCAGTAAGGACAGCTGGGGATACTGTGATGCATAGGAAGGGCATCACAAGTAGAAAAAGAATGGTTATCCCTCTGTACAGACAGTTGGTGAGACCCCATCTGAGTACTGTGTGCAGTTTGGAGACCTCATCTACCAAGGACATGAACAGGATGGAAGCAGTCCAGAGGAGGGCAACTAAAATGGTGCAGGGTCTGCATCAGAAACCATATGAAGAGAGACTGAGAGGCTTAATATGTATACCCTTGATGAAAAGGAGGGACGGGGGACATGATAGAAACATTCAAGTACCTAGGGAATCAACAAAGTCAGGAGGGTAGCATCTTTCAGAAAAAGAGATGTGCAAGAAAAAGAGGCAATTTAAAAGATGGGGCGGTTCAGGGTAATGTGAGGAACTTTTTTTTCACGGAGAGAGTGGTGGATGCATGGAACCGCCTTCCTGGGGAGGTTGTTGGGTCTAAAACAAAGGGGGAATTCAAACATGCATGGGACAGACATAAGGCAATTGTAGTGGGGGGTGGCAGGAAGTAGGCTGTTAGTTAACTAGAAGCTGCAGCTTATCCAGTAGGTAGGGAAATGGGCAGACTGGTTGGGCCAAGTGGTCCTTATCTGCCGTCAAAGTCTATGTTTCTATGTAAGTTAAAACTCCAAAAGGAAGAAACCTTCTAATTAGTAATATTTATAGACCTACCTCATCTGTACCGGACTATGATCAAGAATTGTGTTCAATAATTTTAGAACTATCAGAAGATTCAAACATTGTCATTATGGGTAACTCAAATTTGCCCAGCATACAATGGAACTGTCTCAAAGCAGCTTACCACTATGAATCCATGACACTGGATTCCACCACTGAGGCAGGACTGGAGCAAATGGTTATGGAGCCAACCAGAGGCAGTAATATCCTCGATTGTTCCTACCAACATAACAACTGAAATTACTAATCCATCACAGCTCCATTAGCAAACAGTACCCATAACTGTATATCCTTCTTCATCAATAGGCTGAAGTCAATCTCCACTCCTTCTGGCTTCCAGTTTAACTACTCTAAAGGAGATTAGACAAGAATAAAGAGGGCTTTGCAGTCGTATGACTGGAATTTAGTCATGGGTGACCACTTGTTGGAAGAATGTTGGGAAATTCTAAAATCAAGCATTAAAAACTTAGAATCCACTTTCATCCCACTTAGGCAAGTTAGAAATTCGGGCCAGATATTCAAAACGTTGCCGCTGGACTTAGATAGCACTGCCTGGCGGGCAAACGTAGCCCGGAGCACAAAGCAAGCTATATTCAAAAGGAATAGCCTGGGGCAAACAGCCTCTGAATATAGCATGAGAAAGAGACCGTGCAAACTGGGCTGGGAGTGCAGGGCAACTGTAGCCCTGGAATATGACAGCACTGAATATAGCAACCACGAAGTGCAAACCACAACAACATAGTGCACAGTGACATGAGGGTAGGTAGAGAGGTACTACGTGGCCAATGTGTGTGCTAGCAAAGGCGTGGAACCAGTACAGCTGCAAGCAGCAGCAGATGTGAAAGAACAGTGATCAGAACTGTAAAATATTCCCCGAATCGTTAGTGCCACACTGCTTTATTTATTTATTGAGATATTCAGAAAGACCTTTGAGTCAAAGATTCATTTACAAAGGTTCCACGTCAAACATAGAGAGGTACAGGGATAACACTGCTTACAATTTGCGGACATTACATAACATCACAGTGCAGTTTAGTGCGGAGCTAAGCGGTTTGCCTGGTGCAAACATGTTAGCCCTGCGCTAAACTTTGCCATATTCAAAAGTGACATGCAAATGAGCCTACTTAGATAGTCTCTGGGCAAACAGCCACATTAGCATCTCATCATGCCCTGATTTGCATGCGGTTTGCCAGCGTTACTGCAGGATCCCACAGCTCCACCTGTAGGTCAGTCTGGAAGTACAGGGGCTGGCTAGTTCCGACCGCAGCCCCACCTGTAGGTCAGTCAGGCAATGCATGATGATAGCTGCAGGCTGCACGTGAACAGTACAGCATACCATAGCATATCATATACCCCAGGGGACAACACAGCATAGGCACAGGTGGTGGTTGTGCTGCATGCCACCGTCACACTGTAGGTCACGCTACAGTGCACAACAGACACAACAGTAGCAAGGGGGCTAGTAGTGTGAGGGACACAGCAATGCCTATGGTATGTAGGGCAGTGATGACCACTGCACTGTACACAGTGACAGGCCCAGCTTGCAGGTAATTACTGACAGTGGGCAGTACTATTACGCTGTTGTGTGATCCACAGATGCTGCACCTGTGGCATGGGATACACACAGTGTCATGTACATGGCCGGCTGTGTGTGCTGTGGCATCTGTACAGTTGTGTGATAGGTGGCTGGAGGGGCATGTAAGATCCGACAGGCACACAGGTGGTGGTATATTCCCCACTACTGGCCCATGTGTACTGCGTGATGTGTCCCAGCCTTGTGGCCACACCTGGGCAGTGGTGCGGTCTGGCCACCCGTACACTCTTCCTTCACTGGCCACCATGCCCACAGTGCTGCATGTGTGTCCTGGCATCTGTTAGGCACCACAGACGTATGGTCTGCAGGTGTGTGCTATATGGCCACACTACCATGCTGTCCCCTGTGGGTCGGATCACCCCTTACTGTCTGTGTGTGGTGGGACTGGTGGCAGCTGCTGGCATCATGGTGGTGCCAGCAGTGAGCAGCATGTGTCCTCCATGTCTGGCATTTTCTAAGTGTCATACTCCTATGTTAGGGTTGCGCAAACACCGCGCAATGCACCAATGACGTGAAAAGCTGTTTGCCCAGGGTTAAGACCAGCTTTTCCTGGGCGGTAAATTGTACTGCGCTAAGGGTCGCTCTATGTCACACTAAACACCTTAACGCGGCGCTAGCTGCTGAATATCTCATAGCGCCTTTATTCATGTTCACTATGCCCCTTGCATATCATTATGCTTTGCCCGCCGCTGCTGCTGTATGCGCATGCTAGCTGGCCTTTTGAATATGGCAGACCTGCGCTAATCCCGCGCAAACTGTTTGCGGACCACGCAAAGCTCTGAATATCTGGCCCTCTATGTGTAAGATTCCACCATGGTTAAGATGGAACTTGCAACTATTTATCTAGAATGCTACCAAGGTTTTCCCTAAATAGACGGGGCTCTATACAGCTGTGTCCCATTATACTTGAGAAGTTATATATGTTTATGTAGATTTATGGGCAATAAAATGCCAGTTATTGGCTTTATAGAGTGAGTTGCTTCACCTGGTAATGATTCCTTTTACTTATTTTAGGAACTGTCCGTAAGTATGCTGCAAAAGCCACATTTAGGATATCTTACTAGTATATTATGTTTGAAGACTTCATGTTGTTGATGGCGTGGACATAAGATATCCCCCATATGCAGTAACAGTGGACGACAAATACCGTATCCTAACATTACATCTCTGAATATGATAATTTGCTATATTTGTACCAAGGAAATGCATTGTACTACGTAATCTGCATTACAAACCAATAAAAATAAAGTGAAAAAAAAATTTCCACCATGGTTAACCAAAAGGTTAAAGAAACAAATCGAAAGAAAGGAACAGGCATTTAAGAAATTCAAAAAGTCCACAAGCCAGTCTAATAAGGCTATATACAACACCAAACTTAGGAAAGCTAAAATAATCATCAGAGAGAAGAGGAATACATTGGAACTTAAACTCAGTTTACAACGATAGTCACAAAGCTTTTTTTGCTTATATAAATAGCAGTAATAAATTGAATATATATAATTGAAAACGACATCGAACTTATTGACCATAAAGATATCAGCAACACCTTTAATAGATTTTTTTTGTTCTTTTTTTCATCAGTCAATATAACTGCCACACCAGTCCAATATGTAGAAGCACAATTTGTGCCAATTACTGATGAAGAGGTTAAAGTTTTTAAGGCACTAAAAGATAAAATGTCCGCAGGGCCTGATCAAATCAATATGAGATTTATCAAGGTAATAGTGGATGAGCTGACTGCCCCCTGACAATTTTATTTCATAAGTCTCATTGTTCAGGTAAAGTACCCACAGACTGGAAAAGGGCTGCCATTGTGCCCATTTACAAAAAAGGTAACAGGAACACAGCAGGTAATTACCAACCTATTAGCCTCACCTCGGTGGTGTGTAAAGGCATGGAAAATTGCTTAGAAACAGAACAGACAGGGAAATTATTGAAAAGTGGCTCAAGGATATGGCACGGCATGGATCTGTCACCGGCAGATCATGCTCTACCAACCTAATTATCTTTCTACAAGATGGTACGCAACAGTATTGACAAAGGTATCCCTGTGGATGTAACATTGCTAGAATTTAGGAAGACACTCAATACTGTTCATGATCTTATATCAACAAAAATGCTAAAAGTTGGATTCAATTGTTACACCACTAAATGGGTGGAACAATGGCCTTCTACCAGTGCAACAAGTACAAGTTTCTGAAGTCTTGTCAGAAGAGATCAGGGTTACCAGTGGGGTGCCCCAGGGTTCTGTCCTGGGTCCCTCCTTGTTTGGTACCTTTATCAGCAATCTGTAGGAAGGTATTCAGTGTAAAATCAGAAAATTTGCTGATGATACCAGGCTCTGCTCCGAAGCGGACTCTGTTTCAAAAATGGACTCTCTTATTCTAGATATCAGTCAGATTGAATGTTGGGCAATCATCAATAAGACAGAATTTAATATGGATAAATGTTCTGAAATCCACTTTGGAAAAAGAAACCCCCTAATTAACTACATGTTGAAAGGTAGAACAATCAAAGCAGCTAATTCAGAAACGGATTTGGGTATCATAATCAATAAAGAGCTTACCCAGAGAGAATGATGCAGAAAGATCGCTCTCATTACCAACAGAATTATTAGATCTGTGAAAAAGGCATTTATTAACATAAATGAGTCATGCATCATGCCCTTATATAATGCATACATAAGACCACATTTAGACTATGCAATATCCTTTTGGGCCCCTTATCTGAAAAAGGACGTCAGGATATTGGGAGTTTGTCCAGAGAAGGGCGACAAAAATGGTCACTAGAGTAAGTAAACTTCCATACCAAGACAGATAAGTAGCACTAAACTATATGATTTAAACCTTTGCAGGGAAAGGGGTGATCTTTTAATGATATTCAATATTTTACAAGATTGTGAATTAGCTAGGGAATGTAATCTAACCATGGCATCTAAAGCAGACAGTCAAAGATGTCGTAACGGGCAATTTAGTATCCCTAGGGTAATAACTAATAAAAGGAAAAACTACTTCACCATCAGGGCAAGAAATTGTGGAACGCTCTGCTGCAGGATCTTGCTTGACATCGGAAACTTTGACAAGTTCAAAAGAGAACTGGGCAAATTATTACTGGGTAATAGGGCTTAATTCACCCCGCATGGTGCAGGGAAGGCAGTCTCGATGGGCCATCGGCCTACTTCTGCCTTAACACATGGAGTAATATCAAGAAAAGGAGTCCAGGATGGACCGCATTCTTTGAGGACTCTCCCCCCCCCCCCCGACCTATGAACAGACATTAGAGAAATGCCTCTTTCCAGGATCCTTCTTTCTTATACCTCCTTCTGTGAGTGTATGAACACCTCAAAAAATTGTGCTGATACTCCAGCGCCCTCCTACAGCCTCCTCCCAGCCATTGGGGGGAGGAGATGTACACAAAGTGGACTGTAGTTGTGTCTGCTGGTGAGGGAGTGATTTATGTGGTAATGAAAGCATATTATCCAGCCTGGTTGATGCTGCCAAGTTATCCCTGAACTATTATGCCTCTGGTAAAGTTTTCTTCTCCTTGCGTCGCTACTTTGGTGGGGTCCACTCTTCCTTCCCTTCTCCCCCTCTCCTGTTTCCCTCCCTTAAACCAGGTAATACCAGTGTCCTTAGAGGTGGTCTTATTTAAAAGAACGCTGTATTTGCCGCACCTGCAGCATCGATCCTCCCTTTAATCTAGTATGGCTTCCTGTCCTTATTGCTCTTTTTAGACCCATGAACTGCCCTGGTGAACAGACAGCCCGGTAAGCCGTGAAATAGCATCTCCGACCCAGTGCTCCCCTCATCTGCTCCCTGAACTGCTCTAGAAAACCTTGGTAACTGAAACACATAATCTTTTAAGATAAAACATAAAAACTCTTTGTAAAACTTGGTGCCTACTGTAAAAGAACCTTCTGGACTGGCAGCTCGCTGGCACTTCCTGGAGCATGAGCCAAGTAAGGATTAAGCCACGAGAAAGCATGGGTCTACTGTGGTAATAATCCATGGTTGGGGGGAGGGGGGGTTGGACCAAGAGGCCAAAGGCCAAGTGGGTCCAACCAACCAACCATGGATTAATTCCACTGTAGACCCATCCTTTCGAGTGGCTTAATCCACTTGTGACATGGCAATGACTGTATGACTAAAAGTTTTTGAATAAATGAGTACAATCACACTGATTTACTTTCAGAATACTATAAACTGAGCTATTAAACATGATGTACATATACTTGAAAACAATTCGAACACACCTATTGGAAATACCGTGGCTACTACTTCACTTTTGTTACAATAACTTTCATTACAAGCTTTAAGTTTTCTAACATCAAAACATATTTTACAACTTTTCAAAACCTTGCAATTCACTTTCTATTCTGGGTGCTTTGATTTTCCTATGTATTAGAAGATATGGGCTGCACTGCATGATGGGAGTGTGCTATGGTACATTTTAGTTTTCTTTCTCCAGTTCCTTCGCAGACCAATAGGTGGCTGTCACACAATCCTAGTAGCACAAGCACCTTTTCTCCAAATGTACTGAACTAGCCAATCTGAAAAACACTTTATTGAACAACTACTATTTTGCAGGAATATTACTTTCACTTTTTTCCTCTAAACTACCTCACTCCAGCAGGACATAGAACAACATAACGTTTACTGCTTTCATCTTTCAAATACTTGTTTTGACTACTATTGTTAGTCTGTTTCTTTGATTTCTTTTTGTTTCTCTCAATTTATTTTTCTTTTCACCCACAGAAGTATCCTCTCTCTTTGATTTTGCTTTGTTTATCTCAGCGTCTGTTATTTTTCCTTTCAGTTCTAGAAGCTGCATGCTTATCTTTAAAAGGCCAGGCCAGATACTGTTATTCAGTCATCCACAATGCATTGCACCCACAGTTGCTTAGACAGCAGTAGATCAGAAGGGATGGTAACAGTATGTAACTGTTCACTTCTACAGAAATATTGCTGCAGCATAATTAACAGTATATGTGGAGTTTAAATGTACAATCTTTAGTAACTCATGAACTTCTGTTGTAATTACAATATAGAACAGTTTGAAAAAGTCAAAAGCCCTGTGCCAGGAAAACTCTTAGTAAGTACAACTTGGGACAACTACACACTGCAAGCTATTTGCATATTTCTTTCACTTGTATACTGCTTCTTACCTGTAGTGGATTGCCAAGGTATTACAATACAAACCATGATCTACTATGGTATTAGACCATGGTTTCTACTGTACCACATGGTGTGTTTGCACCTATCTGAGTGCTTCATTTCGTTTTTCTTTTTTGTGCCATGTTGCAATCAGCGATAAAGTCCCTTTTTAATCAGCCCTAGCCTACTGCATGTGTTTGGATTCCTGTAGCAGACGGACCTGGCGGCGGCACAGCATGGTCCATCATCTCCTCAGCCGCTGCTTCGGCATTTTCGTCTGCCTTCGCCCAGCAGCTCCGTTGAAATCACCCTTTGTCCCTTTCGTCTACACTGTTCTCTGCTGATTGCTCACTACTGGTGGAGTCATCTCGAATGTATTTTGCTGGTGGAGAGTCCTCTCTAGCCGGCAATTTTCCTCTCTTTCCCATACGACCCCTGGATCACAGCCGAAGTTGTTGGGGCTGAGGGTTCTTCACCATCTCCCGGCTCACTTCCTTCTTATTGTCGGGGCTCCTGTCTATGAGCAGCATTCTCTCTGGTGGCATCACATTACAATCCGCCATTTTAGCTTTGTTACTGGGCGCCGCCATGTTACGATCCCTGGTGCCATTGTGTTTACTATTCCTAGGCATCAGCTTGCTGTTCTGCTGGTACCCCTTCAGGGGTTGTTTTTTGTGTGGGGACCAGAGAGTTCTGGGATTTGAAGTACTGAGCCTTAGTTGTGGCCAGTGTTTTAGAGCCAGCTTAGGATCTCTTGGGGTAATTTACAGTACCTCCTGGCGTCTTTTTGACATTCAGTCCCGCAAGCCCCCTATAACAATATTTGATGTTAAGGGCTATCAGTTCTTTTTTAATGGGGGTGAAGGCTTTTCGCTGCATAGCGACTTCATGCTAGAAATCTCTGTAAAGGGAAATTTCAGATCCTCGATATTCTAGCTCTCCCAGGTCCCTCGTCACTCTCAGCAGCCTTTCTTTGGTTGAGTACCTGAGAATGCAGGCTATGACAGGCCGTGGGTAGTTGCCTTGTGAGGACTGCTGCCCTCTGGTACAGTGTGCCCTTTCCACTCCGACTGGTCCCCTCCCTCTACTTCCCATGAGCTGTGGTAAAAAGTTTTGGAGGAAGTTCTCCATACTGGGACCCTCCAGGCTTTCGGGGCCACCCAGGTTATTGCGACGCCCCTATTTTCTTGGTCTTCTGCCCTTCCCCCAACTTGTTGAGCTGAGCCTCATGGGCCTCCAGCCTGTCCAAAGTTTTATGTTAATATACCTCCAGGACGTCCGTTCTTTGTTCAGATACGTTCATTCTGCTCTGGAGGTGTTTAATGTCTTCTGATGTGCCTGCCAATGTTACTTTTATGTCCGCTACATCAGTTACCAGGTTTTCAAGCAATCTTGTGATGTAGCTCAAAGAGTCTTCCACTGAGCAGGCTCCCACCTGCAACTGCAGTAGCCCCGGATCGGCTATACTGGCTTTTGTGATCAAGCTCTTTTGGGTGATGCACAGGCTCTTTAAGAGAGAATGAACAGCACACCTAGATCGGTGTCCTTTAGTGTTCCCTTTGCGTGTGTTTGGGAGCTGGTTGACGTCTCCGTTTGTGGGCTACCTGCCAGGTGCTGAATTCCCTGCTTCTACCACACTTTCTCCAGAGAACCACTCCTTCTAATCACTCGTGCTGCCACTTACTCAGGGTAGCATGGTGCTTTGCAATGGGCTGCCTCGTGACAGGGCCACTCAGTTTCGGGCGCTTGCCGTCTCCGGAATCTGTCAATGCGATACTCTGTTCTAGAGTCGCTGGATGCGCCAAGACCGCCTTTGTCTGCAGGTACCACTTCTTACTTGTGTTTCTTGTGCCTTACACCTCTTTTGCTATGGATGAGTCAGGTACGGAGAGGTCCCTAATCCTTAAATGGCCATCTTACTTAGCGGCCAGCTGCTCTCGAAGACCCAGGTTGACTTAAGCTTCCATGCGGCACAGAGGTGGCGAAGCCAGGGTGAGCAAAGTTTTTACTTTTTTGCTTACACCTTAGGGGCTTTAGTGATTTTACTAGGCTATCAGAAGCCGGGCTTCTTAAGCAGGTGTGCCTTCACTATTAAACCGTCACTGGAAATTTCTTTTTTCTTTGATATGTCGGTCTGAAAGAAAGATGTGGGAAGGCAGGGAAAATCCATGTAAAGCTACTGTATACATAGTAAGTGTTTGGACCGCTTGCTCTCTTTGTCCTCTTTCTGGCTCTTTTGCAGTGTAACCCGCATCAGAGGAAAAATGATCTGTGTCCACAACGAGCACTGGCGAGGGTTCACCGCTTCCTAGGAGTGGGAGGCAGGACCACTGTATAAAACCAAGGACAAGGGGACAACCCTACGAGGTAAGTGATGGTGGTGGTTCGGGGGGAGGGGTAACAGTGTTTGGAATGTCTTCCAAAATGAAGGACGGGTGAAGTGAGGTGCGTCTCATGGAATGTTAAAGGTCTGAATCACCCTGTTAAGCGCACAAAGGTCCTGCAAAAACCTGACGTTTCTCAGGACAGACCTGGCACTCATCCAGGAGATGCACCTCACAGACAAGACGGTCCACTGGTTAAAAAAAGCCTGGGTGGGTAAGGTTCTACAGAGTTCAGCCAACACTAAATCCAAAGGGGTGGCTACATTGGTACACAAGGTGTGCCAACGGACTGCTGAATGGACCAAAACAGACAAAGAGGGGCGCTGGATAAAAGTCCAGTTTGCCTTCCCAGGGGAAGGGCCATTGTAGTGAATGTATATGCCCCGAATCGAGATGAACCAGATTTCTTCCCGCAAATCGGGCAAACCCTAGTACAGACCATGGAAGAACAATAAGATTTGCCAGTTATGATAAGGGGAGACTTCAATTTAGTTATGGACATCTTTCTAGACAAGTCATACCCCTCCACAGACACACAACCCAGAGCCAGGGTGGCGTTGGTGGAGTTAGAGGAGGAGTGGGTTCTGAAAGACCCGTGGCACAGTGAAAACCCGACTGAAAGAGATTATACATTTTACTCCCCGGTGCATTGCACTAGCAGCCGGATTGACTTTTGGCTGACTAACAGCATGGCAGCGCAGGGAATACACCACCCAACTATTGAGCCACTGATTATAGCTGATTACACACTGATAGGGATGCCATTCATACCCCTTGGAGCTCAACAGAGGTCTACAAGGTGGATGTGTAATCCGCTGCTGATTATAGACCCCCAAATTCGGCATCTGGAGCTGGGACCAGGCAAAGTTATATTCTGCCATCAATAACAATGGAGAGACAGAGGCGGGTATGATTTGGGAAGCTTTAAAGGCCTACATCAGGGGCTGCATAATTTCATACTCTGCTGCACAAAACAAACAAAGGCAGGAGGAGCTGGATAGGCTGCAAAGGGAATTAGGGACTCTGGAGGTATAATTCAAGGGTTCCACTATGATGCAGAAACAGATTTCTTGTCGACCGATGGCTGGCGACAGCACAACAGTCCAACTGGTGTTGTGCTGTCGTACAGGAACAAGTATTTTCTGTGGGGGCTTTGCCCCACACCCCTCCATGGGGTGCTCACCGCACCCCCATATTTTAGATTGCTAACTCCAGTCGGAGTTAGTTCGGATGGGGAAAACACTCTCCGCCGCCAGTGTCGGGTAGCGGAGACCATCACAGCGACTGCCGACAATGTCGCTGTGATGGTCTTCGCTGTAGAACAGACACTGCATGGTCGGTATAAGCAATTCAAGAATACATGCATCACCTCCAAAGAACCGATTGCAGCCATCACAGGCCTCAAGTATAAAATTAATATAACTCAGCAGAGAAAGGCAGAATGACAGTTGCTTAGATCAAAACATAGCTTTTGGGAGGTGGGGGAGAAAGGAGGAAAGCTACTAGTGTACCAACTATGTAAAGAGAAAGTCAGCTCCCAGATCCATGCATTAAGGGATAAACACGGGAACACAGTTAGGAAGCCCCAAGAAATAAATGAAGTGATGCAACAATTCTATCAGGTCCTTTATGCATCAGAGGCCTCCCACTGGGACAGAAACCCAACCCAGCAAATGCAGCATTCTTAGACCAATGTCTGCTCCCCTAAATAAAGCAGGAAGAGAGATCACAACTTCATAGACCATCTCTCAGGAGGAGGTAAGGAAAGCCCTGGGACAACTGGCCTCAGGCAAGGCCCCAGGACTGGATGAAATCCTTGTGGAGCTTTACAAGTTGATGGTGGAGGAAGTCACACCATCTCTTTGGGTGGCCCTGCAAGGGGCCAAAGCCAAGGGTATCCTCCCCCTACGATGAGAGAGGCGATCATCACCCTGCTGCCAAAGAAATCAATAGCCCCCTGGATTGTGCTAACTTCAGACTAATCTCCTTGATCTCGGTAGACACGAAGATCCTGGCCAAGGTGATAGATACCAGGTTGGAGTCAGTCCGTCCCAGCATCGTTCATTCATCACAAGCAGGGTTTAGAAAAGGGAGGACGGGGGCAGACAATATAGGAATGGTCCTTTACCTTAAGTGGACAGCCATGTACTCCATCACTCCAATGGCAGCACTAGCAGTGGATTTACTCGGTAGAGTGGGGGTACCTCTATGAAATGCTGGGGGCATATGGAGTTGGCCCAGAATTTAAACAAGGGATAGCTACCCTTTATAACGCACCTTCTGCAGCCATACTAACCAAAAAATATCCAATTTGTGATGCAAAAGGGGACACAGCAAGGGTACTTGCCATCCCCTCTGCTATTTCTGGAGGTGCTCGACCCTCTGGCCAGGAAGCTGCTCAACTCAGCCAACATAGAGGGTATAAAAATTAAAGGTACACAGTACCTACTGAGCACCTACGAAGATGATCTCCTGCTTACGCTGGAGAACCCCACAACTTCTTTGCCCCTGATCCTGGAAATTCTCGTAGGAATATGCAGAAGTGTCAGGATTAAGGGTAATGTGACAGAGTAGAATAGGACCCTGTCCCATTTTTTATGGAGATCATGTTTAAATGCAAGGATCTTTCCATTTTCTGTCTCTTCTCTATCTGGTTGCGCAACCAAATTTTCCTGTGAGACCTTGTACTTGATCAACCCAAACAGTCTTGTAATTCTTTGCCTCTCACTGTCTCTCAGTTTTCTCTTGCTGTCTGTTTTTCCTCCCTTGTATATCTGCTGATATAAAAATATATGCAAGTCAATGTATGGAATGAAATTGATAACGGGATCACTTTTGTTTACAAAATACTTAGTATTACTGTTGTAATGTATATTTATTGTATTTTGACATGACTTGAAAAAGCTAGAGGTTACTTGAGTGCAAATGCTTGAGTCTTTTGCAAGGTCTGTGGGGACTTCAGGAAGCTCACTGTGCTCTAGCAGCTCCTGATATTTACGAGAACAGAACATTTGGCAAAAACAGGATGTTTGCTAAGGATGGGGGATGAAAAAGACTTATAAAACAGCTGAGCTGAGCTGCAATGGGAGAGATTTACAAGAAAGATTTTATTTTGCCTCTGTACATAGTTCTTATGAACAAGTTTTTATATATTTTTTTAATGTTACTGCTACTATAAATAAAGTTTTGGTGAATTTTACAACTGCTCCTGGCTTTCCTATGCTTCCTGACCGATGTCTCAACGACAAATGGTGTCAGCCTAAGTGGGATTTAAGCCGTGGTGTGGGTAGTGGACCTAGTACCAGGGAAGCAGAGAGGAAGGTATGGATTCAGCAGCAGAAGTCCAGTCTGAGACTGTAAAACCAGCACAAATTATGGAAAAAGAACAGGCAGTGACAGAACCTGAAAGCCTGATGGACTTTTTCAAATGGTGGGCTATACAACAAAGACAGACTGAGAAGCAGAGAGAAAAAGAGATTCAGTGTTTAGACGTGCAGAGAAGAGATGCAGCTACAGCAGCAGCAGTTGAGAGAAGAGATGTAGCGACGGCTGCAGCGATGGCTGGATGCCTTGCAAGCTATCAAAATCAGAGGATCTGGTAGAGACCCAGATGAGCATCAAAATGCTAGCAATTTAAAAGCCATTAAACTTACAAAGTTGTGTCCCTCGGATGACATTGAGGCATACCTGACAACCTTTGAAAGAGTTGCCACAGCCAGCCAATGGCCAAAGCAGCAATGGACAATCAGACTGGTACCTTACCTGACAGAGAAAGCCCAGCTTGCCTACAGCAGTATGGACACTGCACAGTCAGAAAACTATGACCTGGTGAAAAGCAAAATCCTGAAAAGGTATGACATCTCCAGGGAGACCTACAGGCAGAGATTTCGATCTCTGAGGTACAACTTGGTCGACAATCCTCGAGAAGCCTTCACCCGACTCAGAACTCCTGATAAAATGGGTCCAACCAGACAGCAAAACAGGCCCACAGATAACTGACACATTTGCCATGGAGCAATTCATCAACATCTTGCCTACGGATGTGCAACTGTGGGTAAAGGAACACCGACCAGAGAATGGGGAAAAGGCTGTTTCTTTGGCGGAGGACTACCAAATGGCCAGATAATGACGCCACAGCAGCGAGGTAACAGCCAAGCACCAGTAAGACACTCTTTTACCCATTTAAATTCCAAGCCTGATAAGAACTCTAGTGGGTGTAACAAATCTGAGCCCAAAGATGTTATCTGCTACAACTGTAATAAGCCAGGCCATTTTGCAAGAAACTGCTGTAGTAAGGAGAGTGGCACTGGAGCAGATCTGTCCTTGGCAAACTGGGGCAAATACTTAACAGGTGTGAAGGCGGGGGATAAGACTGTGAAGGGACTCATGGATTCGGGGAAACAGACATACCTTAGTGCATGTTAAAGTGCTGGGAAAACACTGAGCAAAGGGACCAGGTACTGGTATCATTTGCATCTACGGGGACACTCAATATTATCCCACCACCCAAGTGACTCTGACCATTAAGGGTGTGTCGCACCAAATGAAAGTGGGGGTAGTACCCAAGTTACCTGTACTACTGGAAATTACTTTCCAGGATTTACTGAGTTGATCAAAGGAGTAAATCCTGATGTTTCAGCAGCTGTGGTGACAAAAGCTCAGGCAAAGAAAATTTCAGACAGTGGGGACACTTTTCCTTTCAAAGATTCTGATTTGGATTTTTTAGAGCACTGCTCCAAGATCCGAAAATCCAGGAAAGAAAGACGAAGCCTGAAGAAACTGTGGCAACAAATGACTGATGAACATAACGGGTTAAAATATGAACATGCTGAAACTAAATTGATAACTGGTTGTGATTTTCTTTAGAACAAGCAAATGTTTCTATCCAGGGTTATTTTAAGTAGCTGGGGGTGAAACCAAAAAGTACAGTTACGTAAGAACTTACCGTAACAGTAGATCTTCGAGAACAGCTCTTGCAGCAGGTTATATCATTAGGACTGAAGCCGGCAGGCGCCGGGACCCCACGGAAATTTTCTAGCTAGCAGTATTCAGTGGGGACCGCCCCAGACGTCGGTCCCGCCCCTGACGTCAGGCACAGTATATAAAGGGGCGGTCCCCCAGAATCCTCAGTTCTCCCGCTGGAGACTCCCGGCCGCTGGATGACATCAGAAGTGGAGACTGAGGATCCGCCATCAAATGGCAGTCAGAGAGATGCTGAGAACACCTGATCCTAGGAGAAGGATGTTGAAACTAGAATCTACCACCAGCGGGGATGGTGGGAGGGAAAGTACCTGCTGCAAGAGCTATTCTCGAAGATCTACTGTTACAGTAAGTTCTTACGTAACTGTACTATCTTACTTCGAGAAACAGCTCTTGCAGCAGGTTACACCATTAGGACGGATTCCCAAGCAATAATGGAAATCCCACACCATTGGGAGGAGGGAAGGTAGAAATCCTTAATGGAACCAAAGCCTAGGACAGAAGTCCTTGAAGTACTGCTAGACCAAAACCTGCTCTTCGCCTCGATGCAATATCCAGGCTATAATGCCTGATGAAAGTGTGCATGGAGCTCCAAGTAGCCGCAGCACAGATGGCTGAGGTGGACACATTCTTTAGGGTTGCAAAGGAGGTAGCCCCCCCCCTTGTGGAATGACCCTTGATTGCGCCCCGTAAGGGTTTGTTGCGTTTCTGGTAACAGAATGTAATACACTGAATGAGCCACCTGGATAACGACTGCTTGGAAACAGGAGCTCCCAACATCCTGTGGGCAAAGGAGACAAAAAGCTGGTCCGAGTTTCGGTGGTGTTTGGTTCTGGTCAGGTAGTATTGAAGACATCTATGCACATCTAGGATGTGCAACAGGGCCTCTCCTCAATTTGAATATTTAGGAAAGTACACTGGTAGATTGATGTCTTGATTAAGGGTGACAGCTGAGACCACCTTAGGCAGAAATTTGGGACTGGTCCGTAGGGATACCCTCTCTTGGTGAAAAACCAAATAAGGCTCTTTGCACATGAGTGCATCAAGTTCAGAAATTCTTCTGGCCGAGGTAATGGCAACTAAAAACAACGTCTTCCAAGAATGGAGATGTAGCTCACAATCCGCAGCTGGTTCAAAGGGTGGCAGCGTAAGCTGCTCCAGGACAAAGGGTAGATCCCATGGAGGAATCGGATCCTTAATCGGAGGTCTAAGGTGGAGAATACCTCTCAGGAAGGCTCGTGCCATGTCCAACTGAGATATGGTGCGTTGGCCTATAGGACAATGATAGGCCGAGACGGCACAGAGGTGTACTTTGATCGAGGAGTAGGCCAAGCTTGTCTGAAAAAAAGACAGGAGGTAGTCCAAGACCGACTTTTCTGGACAGTCTAGAGGCGAAAACCCCTGCGATTGAGCCCATAGGCAAAAACGGCGCCATTTCATGGAACAAGAAGCATGACTTGCCGGTTTTCTCGCGGTCACCAGAACATCAACTACCTCTTGCGAGACCCCGTGTCGCAAAATGGCTATGTCTCTAGGAGCCAAGCGTGCAGGCTCAGCGAACGAAGGTCCGGATGGACCAAGGAGCCCTCCTCCTGAGACAACAAGTGAGAGCTGATTGGCAGAGGCACCGGAGGTTCCCGGAATAGCTGATGTAGTAGAGGGAACCAAATCTGCCTGGGCTAGAACGGCGCGATGAGTATCAGCGTTGCTTGCTCTCTGCGAAGTTTCAGAAGAACCCTCTGGATCAATGGAAAGGGGGAAAAGGCATAGAGGAATCTGCCCACCCAGGAGAGGGACAACGCGTCTCGCCAGAAAACACCAGGCCCTGGATCTAGCGAGCAAAAACTGGGCAGTTTTGCGTTGGATGGGGACGAAAAAAGGTCTAAATCTGGTGCACCTCATCTGTGAAACAGATCCTCTACTACCTCCTGGAGTAGTTCCCACTCATGGACTCTGGCCTGAGAGCGGCTCAGGCTGTCTGCAATGATGCTGTCCACTCCTGGGACATAAACAGCAATGAGGTTTGCGCCGTGTTGCAAAGCCCAATCCCACACCCTCATGGCTTCCCTGCAAAGCGGGTAGAAATGGGTGCCTCCTTGTTTGTCTTTCGGGGTCGAGGTCTTCAGCGTCCCATCCCATGCTGTCCTGGATGTGCCTCATGATCTCAGAGAAAGAGGGATCATCCGGAGGAGACCTGGGCAGGTCATGTGGGTCAGGTGATGGAATGCTGAGTGGAGGAGGAGATCTGGAGTAATCCGAAATATCCGATCTGGAGTCCTCCCCTGATGGAGTATACCGCCGACATCTGGGTCGCTTGGGGCTGGGAGACCCTGATGGAGATCTTGAAGGAGGCATTCTCCGATCCTTGGATCTACCCCTGGGAGGTGGAGTCTGCTCCTTAGGGGTTGGTGGTCATCCTGCTGGCCCCTGTGGTGGAGGGGGGGCACAGGAGGAGGAGGTGGAGGAAGTTTCACAGGGACCACATCCTTTCAGATGGTGTCTCACCAGAAAGTAAAGAGGTCCTTTACTTCTTGCAGGTTCATCCCCGACGATGGGCCTGGCGCCAGTGGTCTGTCACTGGGGTGGGCGTCGGGTCCGCGGGTGTCTCTGAGGTGGGCGAAGGTTCCCTCGGGAGCCTGGCATCCTCAGTGTCGCCCGCCAGGTCTTCGGGCAGCATCGTGTCCTCCTCCGTCGAGTCCCTGTGACCGGTGTCCACCGGTGACTGGGGCGCAGTCTTCGGCTCTGGTGAATGCGAGATCGACGTCGGTCGCTCGGCCGACATCTTTGGGTCCAGCGAACGTCTGGCTGGCGTCTGGTGCCTGGCTGATGTCGGCGGCTCTGGCAAACGCCTGGCCGACTTTGTATGTTTGCCCGATGTCAGGTCCGCTTTAGGACGTCAGGTCCTTAGTCTTCCTGGGTGGTGGATCCGGAACTCTGGGAGACCGACCTGGAGTTGGGGTCCCAATGTCGGGTCGATGAGGAAGACTTGTGGCATTCTGAAGACTTGGAAGAGGCCCGAGAGGGAGTAGAGGAAGCTGAGGGCCTTGAAGTCTTGATGGGTTGGAGAGTCGAAGAGCCGCCTGAGGCTCGGACTTTGACCAGAGGGGGCTGAGAATGAGCCCTGGAGGGAGAGCGGTCAGACCTGGTGGTGCCTGAGCTACGGGAGTCCGAAGCCCGGTTCGGGGATCTGGACCTTGCTTTCTCCCGGTGTTTATCCCAGTGTATATGGGCCTTGGAAGAAGAGTCGCCCCTGGAGGAATGTTCTCGGTCCATCCTACTAAGTCTTTCTTCCAGAAGGTAAGCCTGAAGTGCCTTCTGACGGCAGATCCTGGTGCGGCTGTTGAACCCTTGGCAGAAAGTGCAGGCCTTGGTGTCGTGGTCCGGGCCTAAGCACCACACACAGGAGGAATGAGGATCCTTAAAAGGGATCTGTTTTCCGCAAACACACTTGGAAAGGTGTCCCTCCAGTGGAGAGGACATCAGTTTGGAGAAACTCTTGAAGTTCTAAGTCATCGTGCGCTAGGTAGAGACCGAGAGGCCGATGCTGGCGAGTCGACGGCAGGAAAAGAACTGGGGATTCTGGGGGATCACCCCCTTATATACTATGCCTGATGTCGGGGGCGGTCCCCGCTGAATACTGCTAGCTAGAAAATTTCTGTAGGGTCTTGGCGCCTGCCGGCTTCAGTCCTAATGGTGTAACCTGCTGCAAGAGCGGTTTTTCCAAGTAAGATCAGGGTAGACCAATGTTTAAAAAATGTAATGGGTTACTGTAGAGTTTGGGCTAAACCTCAGACATAGGAACAGACAGAACAATTAGTTATATCACAGAAGTATAGAACAGAATTGTTACAGATAGTACATGACAGTCCTATGGCTGGTCACTCAGGGAGGGATCGCACCCTTGCCAGATTGTTGTATAGATTTTACTGGCCTGGAATTCATGAAGATGTTGCTACCTATTGTAATTCCTGTGCTGAGTGTCAGAAAGTAGCCATAGTCACTAGAGAAGACAAGGTGCCCCTGGTGCCCCAGCCTTGATAGATGTGCCTTTTAAGAGAATTGCAATGGATGTGGTTGGTCCTTTACACAAAAGTAAAAAGGGTAATAGATTTATCCTGGTAGTATGTGACTATGCTACTCGATACCCAGAAGCAGTTCCAATGCATACTGTTACAGCCCCAAAAGTGGCAGCAGAGCTTGCCAAAATTTTCAGCAGAGTGGGCATACTTAAAGAAATTATTAGTGATCAGGGTAGTAATTTTGGTGCTGCACTGCTTAAGGAGCTGTACAGACTGCTAGGTATCACTGCCATAAGAACCTCCCTATCACCCTCAGACAGATGGTCTTGTTGAGCATTTTAACCAAACCCTAAAATGCATGTTAAAAAGGTTTGTAAAAGGGGAAGGGAAAGACTAGGACCATTACTTGCCTTACCTACTTTTTGCTTACCCAGAAGTGCCACACGCACCAACAGGGTTTTCACCATCTGAAATGCTGTATGGTAGGCAGCCAAGAGGGCCACTGGATGTGATAAAAGAAATGTGGGAAGATAACCCCACTCAGAAACGATCTATATCTTCTTATATGTGTGCCTTATGAAAGAAACTGACAAAATATGTTCAACTTGCCTATAATAATCAAGAAGAGGCTCAAAACCAGCAGAAGGTATATTATGGCCATGGGGTAAAAGAACAAGTTTTCGAGCCAGGTGAAAAGGTTTTGTTACTGTTCCGCACAACAGAAAATAAGCTGTTAATGAAGTGGCAAGGGCCTTATAAAGTTCTTAGACGTACTGGCACTGTTAACTATGAGATTGAGACCCCTGACAGGAAAAATCCAACTAAGACATACCATGCTAACCTCCTCAAGAAATGGGTTGAAAAAATGCCAAAAGCTGCTTTGCTGGTTTTACCAGAAACTGATAAGGAAGATATTGATGTAGCTCATGACAGACTGGAACAAACTGTAAATGCTGATGCTGTAAAGGTATAGGTTTCCATAACCTCAGAAAAAACTGCAGACATTCGTAATGTGCTAAAGACATTTAACAGCACTTTTACCATGGTCCCAGGCCAAGCAAAAAGGGTTCAGCATGTAATAGTGACAAAGAATGCTCGTCCTATTAGGGAAAAGTCATACAGGTTGCCAGAGCGGTTAAGAGCTGATGTGGTTAAGGAAATATAAAAAAAATGAAAGAACTGGGTATCACAGGGAGTTGAGGAGTGCTTGGTCATCTCCCATGGTAACTGTAAACAAAAAACTGGGGTACTCTGCCTTGATTTCAGGAAACAATCAAGTGTCAGAATTTGACAGTTATCCTATGCCCAGAATTCATGATTTGATGGACAGACTGGGGAGTACAAAGTACAGTACCCTCGATCTCACCAAGGGTTACTCGCAAATACCTTTAGCTAGAGAATCCAGAGATAAAACTGCATTTGCCACCCCTATAGGGTTCTATCAGTTCACCACCATGCCATTTGGTTTACATGGTGCACCAGCTACATTCCAGTGGTACATGGATGTCATTTTATCTCCTCACACTGGTTACTGTGCTGTGTACCTGGATGATGTCGTGGTGTGTACAGTCCAGACTGGGAAACCCACCTGGAACACCTACGAGCAGTTATCCAAACGATCAAAAATGCAGGTCTGACTATTAATCCTACTAAATGTGCATTGGGCATGCAGGAAACCAGATATTTGGGCTATGTGTTTGGAAATGAAGAAGTCAAAACAGAGATTTCTAAAATAGAAGCTGTAGCTAACAGCCCTGTACCTAAAACAAAGAGACATGTCAGATCATTTTAGGGCTGGCTGGTTATTATCAGAGATTTGTTCCCAACTTTGCTGAGTTAGCTACTCCCCTCACTAAACTCACAAAGAAACAGTACCAAAATAATGTGAAATGGACCCCAGAGTGTGATGAAGCTTTTCAAGCCATAAAGGCTGCATTGTGTTCAGCACCTGTGTTAAGAAGCCCAGACTCTGAGAACCCATTTTTGCTACAAACAGATGCATCCAAGGTAGGCCTAGGTGCAGTTCTAAGTCAAAATTAGATGGAACAGAAAAACAGGTTACTCACCTGTAACAGTAGTTATAGGAGTGGTATATGTTGTTCCTCCACACTCTTTGGTATGTCTCTTTCCCCTGTAAGATTCATCAGAAGTCTTCAAGCTGGCTCCTCCCACCCACCCGGGTGGTACATACTTCGGCTCTGCCCCATGGCACCAGATCTTAGCCCGCTGGAAGCCAGGTGTTGTGCGTCCTCAGCCAGGGAGGTCGGGTGGATCCGTGTGGAAGAACAACATATACCACTCCTAGAAAGTTAGTTACACAAAGCCTTGTGCTGTAAAAGTAGATCTTCTAGGAATGTCTCTTGCAGTAAGTCATTACTTCTGGGAGTTCCCGATAGGTGGTGCTCCAGCATGGAAGCCTCTTCCAGCAGTCTCTATACCAGGGACCTACCTCACTTCCTGGGCTGTACCTACAAAAGTGGGTGGTCCCCAGTAAGCTCCATTCCCCGCCAGTTTCAGCTGGAAGCGAAGGACTGAGGGGAACCGAGGTACTGAAGCTTCCCACCCATACCTCATTTTTCCAATTACATAAGACTGTGGGAAGGAGGGAGGGAAGCTTACTGCAAGAGACATTCCTAGAAGATGTACTATTATGGCAAAAGTCTTTGCGTAACTATCTTCCACGGAACGGTCTCTTGCAGTAAGTCATTACTTCTAGGAGCTTCCCAAGCAGTTATAAGGCAGTGGGTGGCCACGGATGGCATTCTGCTGTAGGTAAAATGTGGTCCTGGGACCAATGAATGCTAACATAGCATATCAGTGGAATAAAGGAATGCATGATTCACTGTGAAGCATCGCGTTTAAAAAACTACGAGTATGTTAAGTGCACTGAGCCAACTATCAAGCTTCAGCGATCAGTAGTGAAAGCACAATCTGAGGCAAATGCAACTCTGTTACGAATTGTAACAGGAGGTTGAGTAATACCATGATATTCTTTAGAAGTGCTACAAAGTAGCAAGTGAAGACCCCCCTTTTGTTTTTTTCCAGACTGTTTAGCCAGTAATGAATGTATCCATTTGACAAAAAGTAGGATACTGAAGTTAACAGATATTGTAACATGGCACAAAAAAGAAAAACGAAATGAAGCACTCAGATAGGTGCAAACACACCATGTGGTACAGTAGAAACCATGGTCTAATACCACGGTAGATCATGGTAGGGAGCGGGGGCGCGGAAAAATGATTAGACCAAGGTTTGTATGCTGCTGGTGCTGAACAGCGTTGGTGAGGAGCAAGCACACAGTGCAGCATAGGAAATGCTGTTTTCTGTCACCTCCTAGTGGCAAGCGAGTAACCCACATCAGAGAACTTGCAGACTGGTAGAGGTACAGTAGGAAAGACCAAAACGAAAAGAAACGTGTAAATAGTAGCACAGGAGCGCGGGTCATAAATTTCTTTTACCAGAAGTAATGGCAGACAGAGCAGTCTGTGTGAGTAGAACTGTCGTCAGAAGAGAATCAGTGCAGTAATGTAAAGATGCGTAGTAGGAAGTGCCTGTAATCGGTGAAGTAGTGTGAGGTGCATGAGAAGTGCCCGCATGGCATAGCTGTAGCGCACTCTGTATTGCATCATGCAAATGTGGACAAATACCCAGAGTGCAGCAGAAAAGAACACAAGAAATGTTAGAGAACGGAGCTGAAAGAAGACAAAAACAGAGCTAGAAAGAATATCGTGTACAGCGAGCAATGTGAATGTCCAGGCTGCATATTTTACCCAGTTCCTGTATAGGTACAGAAAAGCACATCAGTATATGAATAGATGGCGAATGTTCAACGTGCACGCGGACTTTTTAACTGTATAGAAGCTTATAGAGACAGTAGTGAGACACAGAAAAGTGCTATTTTGACAGAGTTACTTATTCATAACATTGTTGTCTAATAAGAATAATGAAGAGTAACCTAGTAAATTGTTAGCCATGCTACATGCGGATTAAGCCACTCGAAAGGATGGGTCTACAGTGGAACTAATCCATGGTTGGTTGGTTGGACCACTCGGCCTTCGGCCTCGTGGCCCAACCCCCCCCCCGACCATGGATTAATTCCACAGTAGACCCATCCTTTCGAGTGGCTTAATCCTCACATGTAGCAAATGAAACAATGTATCTGTGACCAAACAAATGAAGTAGTGGTTAAAACATATAATCTCTGTATAAGTACTCACCCTTTCTGATATGATCTTTGTTCATAATCAAGGGAAGCAGTGGTTACAATATAATCTCTGTATATGTACTCACCCTTTTCGATATGATCTTTGTTCATGCGAATAGCAGTGAAGGAGAGAAGAATATATTCTGTAATGGAATTGATTGTATCTCAGCATGTGAGTTAATAGTATATGGACCTGGTCGAGGGAGGGACAGGACGTCCGGTGTACCACAGGTCAAAAGGCATCTCGATGGAATGGTTGTGGTGGTCTATAAAACAGCGATACCTGAGAAATTGGCCAGATGTATTGAGCCGATGTGAAAAAAAGGCCTCAGTCTTTGTTGTGGCCCTGAAAGGTCCCTGAGGCCAAGAAGAGGGGACCGGGGCAGAGTGTAGAGTCCTTAACGAGGGGCAGAAGCCCTGGGGTGGCCACGGGTTGGCTTCGCCGGGGTCCTTGTTACTTGTTCTCTGCCCTTAGAGGTGTCACGTGGGGTATAATTAGGTCCAGTTTTGTATGAATAATTATACTGAGGGCGTGGTTTTTGGTACATGTATTGTACTGTTTTCAGTTGTCTGTCTGAGGCTTGTAGGTTCTTCAGTATCGTTTGAGCCCCTGGCCTAAAAAGATGGTCCCCTGAAAAGGGAGCATTAGCCACTTTGTGTTGAATATCAGGTGCTAGTCCTGAAAGTCGAAGCCATGCCTGGCGGCGTATAAGAATACCGACAGCAGAGGCTCGAGCCGAAGCACTGGCAAGGTCATATCCTGATCTTAATAGATGTTGAGACAGTGAAGTGACAGTATTATTTATAGATGTAAGTTGCTCTCTTTCAGGGGATGTAGGTAGCCTGTTTATAACTTCTTCAGCAGAAGTGATCAGCGTGCGCAAGTATTGCAGCATGTGCCCCATGTAGTTAAGTATTCTGATATTTAGTGTGTTTAGAGCAAACACTCTCTTCCCCATATGGTCAAAACGTTTAGAGTCTTTCTCTGGCGGTATTGTGCTTATATGTTTAGGCTGGCTGGTGCGGTTGTGGGCAGCTGCAGTAACCACAGAATCCACTGCTGGTGTATTCGTTAAATATTGGTAATCAGGGGAGCCTGATACATCCCGTGGACCTTTCTAGGTAACTCCTGCACTGCTATGGGTTGATTCCAAGCTTCAGTATTAGCATTTCTGAAAGTAGGTATGAAAGGAGGGATAGCCCGAACAGGGCTAGGCCCAGATACTCAGCCATATCTTTACTTAATCTATCCTGTTCCGTTGTGGTAAACCTCATTGTTTTTTGTATTTGTATTATCATTTCAGGGAATGAGGGGTCATCCAGTGGAGAAATGACCTTTTGTGGTTGTAACAGACCTTCATAGGGAATTCATATCCTCGTGTCGGGGGAACCATCATAGGTCCTATGAGGGTTCGGAGTCGTATGATAATCTGAATATTCGTCTGAATATTCAGGAGGAGGCAGGACTGGGCAGCGTTCTAGCTCCGTGCGTGCCTGTTTTGATGGAGGTGGTGATATCATTTGTATTTGAGGATTATGTCCTGGAGTAAGGCTATGGTCAAAACCCATAATAACTAGAGTACTGGATTCTATTTCTTCAATATTTGGAACTTGTGACAATGAAATTGTCATGTAAGCAAGTTCTGAATCCAGCGTACGTGGGGACGAGGGGTATCAATTTGCACCTCCCGGTAGAGTGATCCGGTGTTTGTTTGGTGTCTTTGTTCGTTTCCAACGGGGTTGTGAGCCCCATGTAGGAAAGACAACAAAGCTGGGGGGGCCTCTGCGTTCTTAAGTATATAGTTCTTGGTTTTTCATGGTCGACCTTCCATAGGGATCATCCATAGCGATGCTATATGTAGGCAAGGGTGCTGTTCTATGCAGCACTGATTGTCTTGATGGTGGAGGCATCAGTCCCGTCGATGGAAGAGGCAGAGAAGCATGCCTCATTGGTGATGTACTGTGTCTTCCAGATGAAGGGTCAAGTAACAACATGCTCCATCGACAGGGGATTATACTCCACTGATGATGAGGAAGGCAGGGCATGTGTCATCGATGGTGGGATACGCTCCGACAAAGACGGGATAGTGAAAACATGCTCCATTGATGATGGAAATGCTGTCATAGACGATGGGAGAGTGGATGCATGGCACGTCGACGATGGCAAGCCTCTCATCGATGGGGGAGCATACGAAGCATGTGCTCCATCAACAGAGGAGGCATTCTCATCAATGATGCAGTCTTGTAAAGCCCTCTCTTCGAAGGGGGTTTTAGTCCCGTCAATGGGGACGGCAGCAAGACCACTGTCATTGACTGTGCAGTAGTCCTGGTCGATGGGGGAGCTGAGGAATGACGCCCCGTCCACGAAGAACGTTTCTTTTCTGATGGAGTAGAGCCTGCCATTGACGGGATGAAGTGCCCATCGACGATGAATATCTTCTTGATGATCCATGTTTTGGAGGCATGACCATTGAAAGGTGGTCAGGCAGGACTTTAGGTGAAGGGGTCTCCTTCCCAGTATTATCTCATGAAGAGGGCTCTAACTTTTTTTAGCCCTTTGGCTGGGCACCCTGTGTATGAGACAGGGAATCATCCATTGCCGGTATATGGTGTCTGTATGAAGCCCAGGCACCTAGGCTATGGGTTCAGTCCACGCTGAAGACTGCTACTAGGAGAGTTGCTGCCAAAGCTGAAGCCGGCGGGAAAGTTAATGGAGCTTACTAGGGACCACCCACTTTTATAGGTACAGCCCAGGAAGTGAGGTAGTGTAGATGGTCCCTGGTATAGAGACTGCTAGAAGAGACTTCTGTGCTGGAGAGCCACCTATCGGGAACTCCCAGAAGTAATGACTTACTGCAAGAGACCATTCTGTGGAAGAGCTACTGTTACAGGTGAGTAACCTGTTTTTCTAGGATCGTGGATATGTTGTTCATCCACACTCTTTGGCAGACTCCTAGCAGTTCTCTGGGAGGAGGTAGGCAAGGTGCACATCCCCTACTTAGGGAATAGAGACTGGAGAACTGAGGCCCCAAAACCAGCATCCCGGCGTGACTCAAGGTCAATATGGCAGTCGGTGATGAAGGTGTTTGCTGACTTCCAGGTAGCAGCCCGACAGATTTCCTGGATAGGGATGTCCCTGGAAGCAGCCACCGATGCAGTAGTATGGCAGGTAGAATGAGCTCTTATCCCTCTGGGAGGCTCCTTGCCTGCCAACTCACAGCACAGACCTTTGCATGATGTGATACATCTTGCAACAGTCCGCTTCACTGCAGGTCTGCCAGAAGTGGCTTTAGCATAGGTGATAAACAGCTGGCGAACCTCTCCCCGAATTTCTGCCGTCCTCTCTTTATAACAGGAGAGAGCATGTCTCAGGTCCAAAGTATGGAGCCTGTACTCGGCCTCTGAGGTGTTTATTAGGGTAGTATACAGGCAGAGTCAACACCTGGTTAAGGTGAAACTCTGACACCACCTTGGGAAGGAATTTCGGGTTGGGGCGCAGGACAACTTTGTCCCTGTGGAAAACCAGATAACGGGAGTCCACCGAAAGCACCTGGAGCTCCCCTGTCCTTCTGGCTGATGCAATAGCCACCAAGAAGGCCGTCTTCCAGGACAAGTGTGACAACTCACACTTGTGCATGGGTTCGAATGGCTTGCCCATGAGCTTTGCCAGTACCAGCAGTAGATCGCACGGAGGTGGAGGTTCAAGCACCAGAGAGGATATGTGATCCAGGCCTTTGAAAAGGTGCCCGACCACGGTCTTCTGTGCCAACAACGGCTGACCGGCCCACACTCGATAAGCAGAGATGGTTGCCAGGTGCACCCTAAGGGTCGATGACTGTAGACCCCCTTTAGAGAGAGACCAAAGGTAGTCGAGAATGTTAGCCATGGGGCAGGACAGAGGGTCCAGGCCCTTGTCCTGACACCAAAGGGAAAACTGCTTCCATTTGAAGGCATAACAGTTCCTGGTCAATTCCATTCTAGATGCCTCCACCAGTGTAGACATCTTCAGAAAGACCCAAAGTCTGGAACTCTAGCCGCTCAGGTACCAGGCTGTGAGGCGCAGGGATTGAATGTCCGGATGGAATACCTTCCCCTGATTGAGTGATATCAGGTCCGGGCGTGTACAAAGCCGCTCCAGGGGCCTGTAGTTGAGGCTGAGGAGATCTGGAAACCAAAACTGGCGTGGCCAATTTGGGGCTACCAAGATCACCTTTGCCTTGTCCCTCCTCACCTTGAGAAGCACCTTGTGGATCAAGGGAAATGGAGGGAAGGCATAGAGAAGGCCTGGGGTCCATGGCCTCGAGAAGGCATCCCCCTGCAGCGAGCTCTGCTGAGGGGGGCGGGCATGAAACAGTCTCAGCTTGGTGTTTTCCCTGGAAGCAAACAGGTCCTCCATCGGTTTGCCCCAACGGAAGAACAGGCTGTATGCTACTTCTGGATGGAGAGACCACTCATGGGATGTCAGGCCTAAATGGCTGAGAGCATCCGCCAGATGGTTCGAGGCTCCTGCCATGTGGATGGCTAGGAGATCCGCCTCCAATCAGCTCACAAGGTTCCAGATGCGGAGTGCCTCCTTGCACAGCAGATGAGAGTGCGTGCCACCCTATTTGTTGAGGTAGTACGTGGTCGTGGTATTGTCCGTCTGGACTTGAACCACTTGACCCCGGAGCTGAGGAGCGAAAGCTGACAATGCCAGTCTGACTGCTCTGAGCTCCAACAGGTTGATGTGGCAACGGGACTCCTCAGGGGTCCAAAGGCTGTAGGACCCTTTCGTCCCCCATGTGGGCTCCCCAGCCTATGAGAGGTGCATCGCTTGCAGGGACGATCATCGTCTCGGGCGGACAAACGGGATCCCTTCCTGCAACCAGTATGGGGCGGTCCACCATTGGAGAGCATCCCACATCTTCTGGGTTACAGTTATCAGCTGGTCAACTTGACCGTCGCGATAAGTCCACTGGGCGGCCAGCTCTCACTGGAGGAGGCGCATGTGCTACCGGGCCTAACGGACCACCGATGTGCACGCCGCCATGAAACCCAGAAGACACAGAAAGTCCCGGGCACAGCGCAACTGCCCAACCAGAAATGATTGGGCAAAGGAGGAAAGAACCTCCGCCCTGTCCGCCGGAAGCTGAGCTCTGGCTTGACAAGAGTTGAGCTCTGCCCTGATGAAGCCCATCACCTGAGAAGGTACGAGTTCTGACTTGGCCTCGTTGATTAGGAGGCCGAGTTGGGAGCAGGTCTGGAGGGCCAGATCCCTGACTCTCACCACCTCCTGTAGGGAGTGACCTGCCAGAAGCCAGTCGTCGAGGTAGGGGTAAATTCTGATCCCCGACGCCGTAGATGGGCCGCCACCACTGCAATGCATTTGGTGAAGACCCGTGGGGCCGATGACAGACCGACCGTCGTGGCTCGGAACTCGTATAGGGTCCAATCGACCCTGAAGTGGAGTAACCGCTGATATGAAGGATGGATTGGGACAAGAAAGAACAAGTCCTGCAGCTCCAGTGAACAAAACCACATTTCGCTCCAAGGATGAAATGATCTGGGACACAGTGACCATCCGAAAGGTGCGAGACCTGAGATACTGATTCAGGTCGTGGAGATCCAGAATGGGGCACCAGCCCCCCATCCGCTTGGGCACCAGGAAGTACCTAGAGACAAAGCCTGGGTCTGCTGGAGGATCTGCCACGGGAGCTATTGCCTCCTTGAGGAGGAGCTGAGCAACGTCGTCTCAAAGAGCCGACTGGGTGTGAGCAGAAATCTATTCCTCCTGAGGGGCACGGGCTCAGCTGGGAGGGTACTGCTCGAACTCTAGAGGCAGTCCCTGACTGACCACTTCGAGAACCCACCTGTCCGATGTGACAGCGGACCAGGTGGAAAGGAAGTGGCGGAGCCGGCCCCCCCCACAGGAGGACCCAGAGCTGTCGTGATGGGAGTAGAGGTGGCAGCCCCCACCCCGTCACTGAGCAGGCTTGGAGGAGGAAGAGGCTCCATGACCTCAGCCTTGGCCTCCTTTACGGGCCTGTTGGGGTCCAGGCTTGGGCCGAGGGCACCAAGCCTGAGCCTGCTGAGCTGCAGGGGAAGAATGCCGAAAGGGCTTCTTCTTCTTTTGCTGGTTCTTGCCCGAAGAACCCTTGGCAGAAGTAACGTCCAAGGTGGCACTGGACTGCTCTATGCGCTGAAGGTGACCAGCCACTTCTGGGCCGAACAAGTCGGTCCCAAGGAAGGGCATGTCAGCTAATTTGTGCTAAGTATCCGCCAGGAAGGAGGAGAGCCTCAGCCAGGCCCTGCAGCGTCCATCGAGCAGGAACAACAATGCCCAATGTCCACGGCTGTCTGGAACTGCTGTTTGGTAACAGCTCGGACCTGGTCTTGGACCTGCTTGGCCGTGGTCTGCATGTCTGCGGGGAGATGGGGAGGACTTCGTATAATGACCCAAGAAGGGCATGAGAGAAGTGTGCCATGATGACGGAAGAACTTGCCTGATGAAGGCCCAAGGAGGAAGCCACACAGACCTTCCTTGCCGAATGGTCCAAGAGTTTGGACTCTGTCGGGAGATCGATCAGTATCAGCAGAACTGCCAGTACGCCTGAACACAGAGGCGGTCACCAGGCTCTCAGCCGAAGGGTGCTCTGTGAACCCTGCAAGGGACCCCATAGGCACTGTGTACTTGCAGGCCATGCGGGCAGATGGAGCTGGACAAGAGGCAGGATGCTGCCCAAGTTCGAGTGCCGGACCAACAATGGCCTCGGCCACTGGAAATGCCTCTGTCGGGGTATCCCCTCTCTTAAGGATGTCTGTGAGAGGGTACTCCGCCTTTTTCTGGATGGGTTCCAGGGGCATCCCTGTGGACTCAGAGATGAGGCAAAGGACCCCTTGGAAGGAAGAAGGACCTTCCTCCATCCCTAGGCCAACGGACAACTCATCATCCCCAGGATGAGAGCGAAGCCCAGTGATGTCCGAGTCCGATGAGTTGGGATACAATGGCTTGCAGCCCAAATCACCCTCGACACGCCGAGGGCGGTCAGGGGTGACCGTAACCAATAAACACCAGGGAAGCCTGGTGTCCGGTCTGTCTTCTTTCCAAGGAGCCCCTCCCACGAGCTGCTTAGGCGGTGGTTCCACCACTATGGGTGGAGAAGCCGGCTTAGGCCGAAGAAGTGGGTTTGTCGGCCCTGTGGGCAGAAGAACCGAAGATTTCGGCTCTGGGGGGGTCGGCTTCGGCCTAGGAGGCGAAAGCCAAGTAATGGCCGGGGAAAGAGCCGGAGTCAGCTTGTGCCCAGGCAAGATCAGCTGTTGCCACACGAGGTCCTCTCATAGCGCCAGAGTTTCCGCTGGAGCCTCTCCTCATCCGAGGAGGATGAGGACGACCGATGGCGTCGCCTCTTCTTAGAGCACTTATGGCTCTTCCTCGGCCTGTCGGTCGTGGGGGTTCTAGACCTCGACCGAGATCAGGCGGGCCGACTCGGTCGCTCCGGAGACACCGGCGGAACTGGTGACTTCTGGGGGTCTGGAACCGGGTCCCCGATGGGATCACCAGCAGGCTGGGTTCTCCTCATTGGGGAAGACAAGGACTGGAGTCCTTTCCAAGGAGTCATCGGCCGCAGCCAGAGGGTAGATAACAATCTTGACTTCGTCAGCTGGATCTTCGGTCGTCTGGCCCGACGGAAGGTCTGAAAAAGCCAGCGGCCGAAGCGATCTCGACAGAGGTCAAGACCGCATGCTCCTGGGACTGAGACCTCTCTTGGTCCCAACAGCATCTTCGCCGAGATGAAGACTTGCTCGGTCCCTTCTCCCGCTTATGGGATCAGAAGGAGTGTGAGCCTGCAGGCACCTCTCCCCGGGCGTGGAGAGACTGGCACAACTCACGGAAGAAGCCCGAGAAGGTAGAGCCTACGTTGAGTGGAATGAAGAAGCTCAGAGAGTCGGATGCACAAGCTGCTTCTTCCTTGAATGCCTGCATGCATTCCAATTGCTCAGCAGAGCCCGCATCCACGGAAACCGCCCAGCTAGCCTCCTTGGACTTCACCGGAGGGTTCCTTTTCTCCAGTCTCCCCAATTTCAATCATGCCAGGCGGTCGTCCAGAACGTTGGCATGGAAAGCCAAGCAAAAGCTGCAGGACAAGGTGTCATGACCGACACCTAGGCAGTAGACGCACGTGAGGTGGGGATCGGTGCGCATCTTCTGGCCGCAAGAACACCAGTGAAATCTGGGGGAAAATTTTTCTTCCATAATCGAAGACACGATCGCTAACTCGAATGAGTTTTAATTTCAGTAAAAACAGAGGTTTTGAAAGCCAATGCCTACAAAATGCAAGAGCACAAGGGAGGCAACCTGAATCTTCCAGCGGAAAGGAAGATCTGGTGTCATGGGGCGGAGCCGAGGTATATACCACCCGGGTGGGTGGGAGGAGCCAGTTGAAGACTTCCGGTGAACCTTAAAGGGGAAAGGGACATGCCAAAGAGTGTGAATGAACAATATATGAACAACATATCCACGATCCTAGCACTTCCTATTCTGTACATAAGTAAGAAATTGCATGCCAGAGAGAAGGTACTCCACTATCGAAAAGGAGCGTTTAGCAGCAAAGTGGGCCATGGAGTCCCTTACATTTTATTTACTAGGAACTGAATTTGTTCTTGTAAATTCTGTGATTCTCAAATCTGGTAAAGAGAATAGCAATGCTGATTTTCTGTCAAGATATAGATCAGGAATTGAGGGTTTAGAAGGTTAAAAAAAAACAACTAATGTTTGGGTTTGAACTGTACTTTTTGCTGTACTGTTAAAAAACAAAATGAATGCAAATATGCTTGATTTCTGAAAACAGAAAATGTTAGTACATAATAGTTTTGAAAACATGTTTAATAAAACAGGTTCCCTCTTAAGGAGGGGGTATGTGACAGGGTTGAATAGGACCCTGTCCCATGTGTTATGGAGATAGTGTTTAAATGCAATGATCTTTCCTTTTTCTGTCTGTTCTTTATCTGGTTGCGCAACCAAATTTTCCTGTGAGACCTCAGACTTGATCAAGCTGAACAGTCTCACAATTCTTTGCTTCTCACTATCTCTCAAGTTTTCTCTTGCTGTTTTTCCTCCCTTGTATATCTACTAATATAAAAATATATGCAAATCAATGTATAGAATGAAACTGATAATGGGATCACTTTTGTTCAGAAAATATTTAGTATTACTGTTGAACTGTATATTAATTGTATTTTGACATGACTTGAAAAAGTTACAGGTTACTTGAGTGCAAATGCTTGAGTCTTTTGCAAGGGCTGTGGGGACCTCAGGAAGATCACTGTGTTCTAGCAGCTCCTGATATTTACGAGAACAGAACATTTGGCAAAAACAGGATGTTTGCTAAGGATGAGGATTGAAAAAGACTTATAAAACAGCTGAGCTGCAATGGGAGAAATTTACAAGAAAGATTTTATTTTGCCTCCGTACATAGTTCTTATGAACAAGTTTGTATACATTTTTTTAATGTTACTGCTACTATAAAGTTTTGGTGAATTTTACAACTGCCCCTAATTTTCCTATGCTTCCTGACCTGTGCCTCAACAACATGTAAATCCCAAAAAGACCAAGATCTCCCTGTTAAATCTAGCATGTACAAAGGACAGTGTACAGAAATTACCAGTAGTATCGGCCCCACAAGACTTCACTTACCTGGGGATCAAGATCCCAGCCAGCTGGAGAAGCTTGATGGAGGACAACTACAATCCAGTGTTGAACACGACCAGGGCTGATATCCAGAGATGGTTGAAACTGAGGTTATGTATTAAAAGCAAGATGAAAGCCCTAAGGATGTTTACCCTCCCCAAGACTGCATACATATTTTGCAATCTACCAGTGGAGACACCCATCAAAGTCCTTCGGGTACTAGAGCAAGTGGCGGCATAGCTGCTATGGGAGGGTAAAGATCCAAGATTCAGTAGGGCAAAGCTGAGGGCACGCTGGAAGAGGGGCAGGTTGGGATCACCATGGTTCAGTGGCTATGCTGTGGCCTACAGGCTCGCACAGGCCACCAGGTGGTGCCTCCCCATTACTCCCGAGAGCCCACCATGGGTGGCCCTAGAAAGGGACTTGTCAGGTCAAACATGGCTAAGCACACTGCTGGGAGAAAAAGCCAGTCCCTGCCTTAAGTACCCCCCAGTAGTGAGTGGCACATGGAAAGAATGGAGGCAGTGCATGCGACTAACCCAGATGCCATTGGGTAAAAGTGGCCCCCCAATAAGATACACATCCCTCTGGGACAATCCGAACATTAAAGTACGGGGCAAAGTTATCTCAGGCAGCACCTGGGCGGAGAAGGGTATCCACACAATAGGGGATTTAACAGAGGGGGATGCAGGACCCCTGATGTCATACCAGCAGTTGCAAAATAAATATCATCTACACAAATTGGACTTCTGGAGGTACCTCCAGATAAGGGAAGCAGTGAGAGAATTCCAAAAGGGGAGAACTGGCACCAGGATGGGAGTGGCTCCAACGGCTTCAGAAACCAGGGTGCAACAAAAGGTTAGCAGGAAGGGTATAAGAAATGATCAGGGATAAACAGCCGAACACTACAGAGAGATGTAGGGAACAATGGGCACAGAACCTACAAACAGACATCTCTCAGAAAGAGTGGGACTGGGACTTACTCTTAAGAGATGCACACAGGGCATACACTGATGCAAGGAGTCAAACAACGCAGTTAAAAATCTTGCTGAGATTGTACTGTATCCCCAAAGTACTTCACTAGACTGAAGCTGATGCCACATTCTCAGTGTTGGAGATGCCAGGAACCTGAAGCAGACCTACTGCATATTGTATCACAGTGCCCCAAACTCCCCTCGAGAATTTAAAGTTGGGAGACAGCAGCCAATGGAGAAGGACCTGCTCAGCAAATGGGCCAATCGGAATGCCGGATTGCAAGCAGACTGTAGCTCCGTAGAGGGCGTACCTGCTGGCAGGGTTGAGGGTGCAAGGCATCCGAGGGTAGGTAGAGTGCGCCGGGTTCCTTGCCGCCCACGTGCTGCAGACCTTCCGGGAGCTGGCTGACTTGGGAGCACTGGGGATTTTCTTTGGTTCAGATCCTGAAGCAGGAGGCAGCTGGCCAAGGCCGAGTGGCCAGCGCCACTGAAACAGCCCACCCGGGCTCGACTGCTGTGAAGGTGGCAGAGAGACAAGGGATTATTAAGGGGTAAGTACGTCGTCTCTGCAGACTGTACCTCCTGAGCTGTAAGGGACTACATGTCTCAGATATCCAAGAGACAAGGGCTTACTATGAATCAGGGGTGAAAAAAATCCCTGATTCGGATTCTCTTCTTTACATTAAGTTCAGGAACTTCCCCAAGATCCCCGTAATAGTCATCCTGGCCTTCAAAGGTCTGGTCGGGGTCTGCCTGCACATCAGTTTTTGCAGCCTAGGCTCGCTGTGGTGCACCTGGACGTGCCCGGATGGCCCCCCCAACCTGAGGGGCCTTATTAGGATCGGGTGTTTCTTCATGGATGTCCTGTGGGACATCGGGGCTCAAGCTCACTTCGGAGCTGCAAAGGAAATATCTTGCAATTCTGCTGTCACTGCCAAATAAGAACCAGGCGCTCCCCCTCCTCAGGCCAGAGAACCAGCTGGGGGTGCTGCACAATGCAATAAGGACAAAAGGAACCCATGGGGGACGGCTTCATTACCCCTGTTGCACGACTTATATAATTTCTTGATTAATGGTCTCCGATACGTCATGGTGCCTAAGAGAAATATAACTGTGCTAAATTACAACTGTGAGGTAAAAAATAATAATTAGCCCAACATCTTTTCTGGGCTAAAAGCGCTAGAAGGGGCATTGCCGCTCCAGCAGGGCACTTTCATGCGATGTTAGCGCATTTGTCAGATGTGCTCACACTTGTGCAATTCAAGTTTATGGGGACTGCGCTGTGCAAATGGGATTAGCAGTATAGCGAGTGCACCATGGGCCGCCTCTGTAGACAATGGCGGGAAGCTTAACTGAAGAAGGAGCATGCCCAGCTTAATGGCGGCTGTTCAAACAGAAAACAGAGGTCTGAGGTGAAAAAAAAATCACCAAAATACCACTAAATTGTACCAAATTCACTCATTAGTGGCATAAAAGTACCAAACACAAAACCTGAGGCTTGGGGGCAAAGGAACACGATGCTTGAGCAGCCCGCCCCCGAGACCCTACACTTCCAATAATTAAAACTGTACCTACCTGCACCTTTTTTCCTTCTTTCTTTTTTAAATGAAGACCATTAAAACACCCTTGTAAGGCAGAGGTGTCTCCTAATCCACACAGGGAATAAGAAAAAAAAGGCATGTTATTCAATTGGAAAGCCGTAGATTAACAGACACGATTTTAATTTAGTGGTGTTCCCTGAAACAGGCAGACCCAACCTGCAGTGCAGAATTGCAGCCCCAAATGATGTCTTGAAATTCTTGAGAGAAAAGTAGCTCTGTCCCCTTTGAATGGCACAGTTTAACTGGGGAGTTGCTGCAGCATGGAATCCTCACATGCTCAACATTCTCAAGGCTTGGGCTGTGCCATTTCCCCTGGTAGGGGCGCACTATACCCAGTTGTTATGATTACCCATTGACAATGTGAAGCGCTGCAGAAACACTGTGAACTCGGCAATCCCAAAACTAGATAAGGATCCCTAATGTGCAACATCATATAGGCTGATAACTATCTTAAATTATGACTACAAAGTATTTATGCCAGTCTGGGCAAACTGGCTGGAAAAGCTGTTGCTGACCCTGACTGACAAAGACCAGGTCAGCTTCGTTCATTGCCGTCAGACACACAACAGTGTTCACCAGGACCGCCACACCATGCTACTCTTACACTACACTAAGACCCAACAACTACAGCTTGCACAGTTCAGCTGAGATGCAGAGAAAGCATTAAACAAGGTGGCCTGGCCATTCCTGTGAGCCACCCTGTCGAACTCTGGATTCCCGAAAGATGTGCTTCAGATGTTGCAGGGAATATACGCTACACCACAGGCATACCTTAAGAGTGAGCGGCTTGCTTACTCACCCGTTCCCCCTTAGAAGAGGCACAAGGCAAGGCTGCCCCTTGTCACCTCTGCTTTTCGCCCTGTACTTAGAACCACTGGATGCCGCCATCTGCACCAACCCACAAATAACAGAGATTCCCAATGGTGGGAAAGATTATAAGCTTTCATTATTTATGGATGATTTATTGCTTACTCTGACTTCCCCTGAGAAATCCATCCCAGTGGTCTGGGACACCCTACTGCAGTTTGGAGATATGGCGAGGTACAAGCTGAATATGCAAAAAAACAGAGGTTCTTCTTAACAACTGTATCCCTGCACTGAAACAGGCAATTCCCATTAATGGTATAAGGGAGCTCTTCGTTATATAGGGGTTACACTAACTAAACAACTTGAACACCTGGAGCTTCTCAATTATGAATCACTAGATGACAGATGATCTTTTCAAACAGACTCATTCATACCTGGGCTTTTTTAACAGGCTAGAGGTAATCTGATATCCTCCCTAGGATCTTATATTTCCTGCAGACTATCAATCATGCCAAGTTGAATTTACTTCAAATCCTAGAATAAGATCACTTCTAGAGTTAAATGGCAGGGGCTCCACTCTGGATTCGCTTCTCTATCCTGCATTTGCCTACAAGTCGGGAAGGGTAACTCTTCTAAATCATAGACGGTATACACAAGCAGCTCATCTGAGAATACTGTGCCTCTGGCTATGAGACACCCCACAACCATACTGGAAACAAAAAGAATTCACTCTGAATGCTATATTTAATCTTGACTACTACTTATTTGGGAATCCCCTGGGATGCCTCTCTCCAACTAAATTTGCCCAGTATACAGCGGAGATAGTCCGGCAATGGACAGGAAACAAACTCTCCCCCAACAATTCCAAATACGGGCTATACTGTATGATACCACGTACCCCCCCCCCCCCCAAACAGATTACACCTAGCATCAAAGAGTTGATGCAGGCTAGCATTTCGACTCTACTTCAAAATGTTAGACTCTCAGGATATTCTCCCATTCGCTGCCCTGCAAACAACTTTCCAGCTTCCCGAAACAGACCATTATATGTTATTTGCAGGTCTGCTCATATTTGCTGGATCAGGGGGAAGGTGTCACACTCCTACCCGATAAAACTTCTCCTGACCTTATGCGGATACCCATATCACATCTGAAAGGAGAAACCTGGATACATCTTACAGG
This sequence comes from Neoceratodus forsteri, assembly GCA_016271365.2. Lineage (NCBI taxonomy): Eukaryota > Metazoa > Chordata > Ceratodontiformes > Ceratodontidae > Neoceratodus > Neoceratodus forsteri. Next base: position 1,277,342,830 of record CM057456.1, read on the forward strand.
ACATACCTATAAAGCCCTCCAGGAATCATCCCAGGACATTACTGACAAATCTCTGGGGAGGCCTCGCCTAGAGTACTGCGCCCAGTTCTGGGGTCCTCACCTCAGAAAAGATAATGATAGGTTGGAGACAGTGTAGCACAGAGTAACAAAAATGATTCAGGGCCAGCAGGGCAGATCCTATGAGGAGCGCCTCAAGGCACTAAATATGTACTCACTGGAGACCAGAAAGGAGAGGGGGGATATGACAGAGACCTTCAAGTTACTTAAAGGAATTAAAGTGAACTGTGGAGAACTACTTACCTGAATACCAGTTCGCAGTCACATGGACATGAATGGAAATTAACAGGACATAGGTTCAGGAGGGATGTGAGGAAGTACTACTTTATGGAAAGTGTGGCAGAACATTGGAACAGTCTATCGGTTGAGGTGGAGGGTGCAAAAACAGGGGATTCAAGCAAGGCTGGGGCACAATAAGGGAATAGTGGTTATCGGGGGCGACAGGACCAGGGAGGAGACTAGAGGGATAATGGGGAGGGTTAGTACCCTGGAGGAACAGTAAGTTCCAGGGATTATAGGGAAGTTGGGCAGACTGGATGGACCTCTGGTCTTTTTCTGCCATCACTGTCTACATTTCTATAACTCTGTACTGCAGTGCTGGAATAAGGAACTGGTAGAGACACATTCTCAGAGTTCCTGGTATAAATCTGCACTTCCAGCCTACAGCCTAATCACCACCACCAGCTGGTGCGAATTCTAGCTGGCCTGCATAACGGCCAATGTTGGAAGGGGATCAGACAAGTCTTAGCCAACCATACCCACATCTTCTGGGGGTGCCTGCTTCTTCTGCCATTCTGGATGGATATTCCTGATCCAGCTCCTGTGGTATCACCTTGCACCTTACCAGCCAGACTCCACAACCATATACAACGGCACAGCTTGGCTAATTACAACGCTGTGTTGAAATAAGGCTCATCGGACAACTCATTTCAGTCATATTTCTAGTATAACAGACAAAGCCTTTACAGGTGGCAGATGCAACAGGAGATAAGAAGGCAGACTTCCAGAAGTACAAACGTACTCGGGAGGAGAAGAAGAATAGAGAGGCCTACTGTGCTAAATTGAAGGAGGAGAGCAGAGTGGTTAGAAAAGCAAAGGCTGTAAAGGAAGTAAATCTAGCACACGGAGTAAAATCTAGTTAAACATATAAGGGAGAAGAGGGATGTTAAAGATGAGATTGTCAGATTAAAGAAGGAGGAGGGTTAGGCAGAAGGAAGTGAAGAGAAAGCGAAGGTGCTTAAGTACTTCTGCTCTGTCTTCACTAGACAGAAGGAAGGATCAGGGGGGTGAGCCACAGGTGGCATAATAGAGGCAGACAGCTTGCTAGGGCCTGAAGGTGGACAAGCCCCCAGGACCAGACAGCATACACCCGAAGGTCCTAAAGGAACTTGCAAAGGTGCTGGCAGGCCCCCTGGCAGACCTGTTTAATACCTCTCCGGAGTCCGGGAGTGTGCTCTAGCACTGTAGAATTGCACATGTGGTGCCTCTCCACAAAAGCGGTCCAAGGAATGAACCAGGGAATTACAGGCTGGTCAGTCTGACCTCAATATTGGGGAAACTGATGAAGACTATCCTGAAGGAAAGGTTGATGAGCTTTCTTGAGGAAAACGAGCTGCAAGAGGACAGGAAGCAAGGGTCTGTGTCAAGGAAGTCCTGACAAACTAATCTGATTTGACGTTTTCGGCTGGGTGACCAGGACAGTGGACAGGAGCTACGTGGTCGATGTCCTGTATCTGGACTACAGCAAGGCCTTTGATTCCGTGCCACATAGGAGACTGGTCAGGAAGCTGACAGACTTGGGAGTGGGGGCAAAGCTTTCTAGATAGGTCAAAAACTGGTTCAAGGATAGAAGCCAAAAGTTGGTGGTCGTCAAGGGTGGGGAATTCTTGGAAGCTAGGCCAGTGACCAGTGGGATTCCACAGGGATTGGTGCATGGTCTGGTGTTGTTTAACATCTTCATTAGTGAGATATCAAATGGTATCAAGGGTAAAAGCTGCCTGTTCGCAGATGACACAAAGCTCTGTGGGGGGTGGACAAGCTGAAGAGGAGAAAGGAACTTAGGGAAGACCTGGCTAGGTTAGAAAAGTGGTATGGCATATGGCAACTGGGGTTCAATACAAAAAAGTGCAAAGTCATGCACTTGGGGGCAAAAGAAACCCAGAGACCAAATATTGGTTGGGTGGTGTGCAGGTTACCAAGTTAGAGGAAGAAAAGGACCTGAGGGTACTCATCATGAGTGACCTGAATTACTCAGCACACTGCAGCAGAGCAGTAACAAAAGCAATTCGGATGCTGGGCTGTATAGGCAGTGGGTTACCAGCAGGAATGCAGAGGCCATACTGCTGTTATACAGCTTACTGGTAAAGCCATACCTTGAATATAGTGTGTAGGTGGCCTTATCTTAAGGAGGATGTTAACTTGCTGGAGATGGTCCAGAGAAGGGCAACCAAAATGATCCAGGGCCAACAGAGCAACACCTACAAAGAGAGGCTCAACATGTACTCCTTTGAGGAAAGAAAGGAGAAGGGGGGATATGATTGAGACCTTCAAATACCTTAAAGGTAATAAATCGGGTGAACATGGAGGGCCTCTTCAGTCTTAGTGGGAACAAATGCACTAGGGGGCACAGCCTGAAGTTGTTAGGGGAAGATTCACAAGAGACACAAGGAGGCACTTTTTCACCAAGAGAGTGGTAGCCAAGTGGAATGAGTTGCCAGAGGAGGTGGTCTCCTTGAAAACAGTGGAAAGCTTCAGGACAGGATGGGACAGAATGAGGGGAACACTCCTGGTAGAGGTGGGGAAAGCGGGGAACTTGAAGGGGGTCAGAGCCATGTTCCCGCCTGCCACTCGCCACATCATGGCGAATGTTTTTAGCGTGTGGCTAAGATTTCTTAAGTTACCCGTGCCACAGAGGTGAAAACCTTCTGTTCATGTCGTTTTTAGCAACAGAATAGTACATGGTTTAGAATAAATAATTTGACACAGTATATACTGTAATTGCGTGGCTCATGCTTTCACATAGTGGCTAAACAGTTTGGGGTCACTTTAGCCACAATGTGCTATTCAAAACTCTGGGGAGACAGAGCAAGGGGAATTTGGGAGGGGGTGGGTCCCTCTGGAGACATGATGAGGGCCTGCACACTTGAGCAGGCTAGATAGATTGTAAGGCCTTTATTTGCTGGCATATTCGTATGTTCATATGTACCTTGAAAGCTTCAGTTTCAAATTACGAATGCACTGCTTATTCATGTACTACTCTCTGTACTTTCCTGTTTTTGTGTAATCTGATTAAACTAAATAAAAATTAAAAAAGAGACTCCAATCACTTTTTTTTATTACATTATTACTATTATATGTAGCCCGCCCTTACCTTTGTTCAGCCCTCATACCGTCACTAGTGACCTGCCAGATCAATCCAGCTTACCTGCCTCTTTGTCCTTTACAGTTGGCACCCATGGAGGGGCCTAAGGTTGGGGAGCATTACTGGGAAGAAGAATAACTGAGCACTCCATCAGCCAGATGGCAGGAGAGAAGGGTTTCTCCCCTACAGTCTCGACTCTGCTCAGGATCATGATGTGTACATGACCTTTCTCCTCTTGCGCCCCCGCCACAATCCCGTGGGGATGCATATGGTTCCACTGACAGCCTGCCAAATCACTTCTTGTAACGAGCAAACTCTCACTGCCCACCATGAGGCTGCGCAGTGGCTGCAGCTCCATCCCTTCCCAAATTGGGATTCGCCGCCACTAGTGCCACTCCACCCAGCCCTGGCTGCCTCAGTGTACGCTGCCAGATCCACTCCTGTCCCCGGGTAGCATACAACCAGGCTGCCCATCATCTTTTAACCATTTGACTTCCACGATTTATTTAAAAAAAAAAAAAAAGACACCTTTTGAAACCAATATGATATCAGCAAAATGTCATACCTGTCCGCAGTTCCATCGTCGGGATGTCCCTGGTTTTGTAAACAAACTTTTTTTTTTTTTTTTTTTACATTTAAAGTGAGTTCAACACTTGTAAGAACTTTGAAAAACATAATATTTAGCCACAATTCAGCTCATAATTGATATACCGTCTGCATTTCTCTTCCCTTGGTTCTTCATTTTTAGGTCAATTTATATGGAATCTGGATCCTTGTCCATCACAGTTCATCTCCGCCTGCTGCTTCATCCTTTACTGGAGCCACAAGCCTTGGTTTGTGACATCAGTTTGTTGCTATGGAAATGACCGTCATAAACGGATGATAATAATGCTATAAATTAAGCCCTTTACAGGGAACTCTAAAGAACTGCACGATAGGTGAGCACAAAGGAAAAACATTACTTACCATAGTAATGTAGTTTCTTCTTAAGGGATCCATCAGTAATATTCACAAGCTGCAAACAGTCCACTGGACTGAGTTTCCCCAGAGACTGAACTTAAGCTAATTATAGAATTTAGAACTAGAATGAAGTTCAAACACTGCATTGTGGTCACCCTCCCCCTAACTGCCTAACATCAGATTTGTTTCTACAGCTAAAGGGACCTGTGACTACTAAAACTAGCCTACCAAAAATTTTGATCAAGTTTGAAAAATAGTAAACAATTAAAGCAGACGCACAAAAAACAATACTGCAAACTTTTGATCAGACCACTTATTCAGGAATGTAAACACACTGTGATAAGTGCAGCTCAAGCCAATATACAAACGGATTATTGTCTGAACTTTTTTCCCAGTTCTGGAAAGGGAAGCAGGGTATGGGACTGTGAATATTACTGATGGATCCCTTAAGAAGAAAAACATTACTATTGTGAGTAATTTTTCTTCTAACCCCAGGAATCCATTAGTATATTTTCAGAAGCTGCTGACTCCATAGCAGTACCTCAGGTGGCTGGGTCCAGACTATTTAGGAAAAAAGTTCTGCAAGATACCAGTGTCAAAGCTGGCATCACTAATGGACTGTATATCCAGACTGGTGTGATGGTGTGTACCATCTTCCAGGTAGCTGCTTTACAAATCTCTTGGGGGATGTCTCTTGCTGCAGTCACAGAGGCAGAGATGCTCCTTGTAGAGTGTGCCTCGGACCTCGGGGGGGGGGGGGGCAATCTGACAGCTTTCTCATAGCAGTACTGTATGCAGGAGACTATGCAGCGTGAAACAGTTCTCCTGGATGCTGGTGTGCCATTCCCCATTTCACCATAAGTGACAAAAAGCGGAGTACTGTTAGACCTGGCATCTTCTGTGCAGTCCAGGTAGTGACCTAGTGCCCTTTTTACATCCCGGCAGTGGAGTTTTTGTTCCCCTGTACTGGACTTCCCACAAAAAAAAAAAAAAAAAAACAGAGGAAGGGCAACTGACTGGTTCAGGTGGAATTCCGACACCATCTTAGGGAGGAATTTCCTACTGGTCCTGAGAACTACCTTATCCTTAAAGGAGATGATGTTGTTTAGATCTGTGCCGAAGGCTTGAAGCCCCCCTAGCAGATGTCATAGCCACTAGGAATATTGTTTTCCAAGTTACACATTTAATGTCAGCAGTAGCCATAGGCTCAAAAGGAAACTGCCACCAGGCTAGGCAATGCACACATTCAGGTCCCAGGGAGGGAAGGGATCCCTCACAGGAGGGTACGAATGGTTAAGGCCTTTAAACAACCATTTGAAAATAGGATGTAAGGCCAGAGACTTTCTTTTCCCAGCTGATGTATAAGCTGAAACTGCTGCCAAATGCACTTTCAGGGTGTAGGGTCTCAGGCCAAGGGACTGCAGGTGAACAAAGTATCCAAGACTGCAAGCAGGTCTATCTGCATAGGGATCATCTTTCTGGGAGCACACCAGAATGAAAATCTCTTCCATTCTAAAGCATATATTCTTCTTGTTGCTGGTTTTCTAGAAACCTTCAACACTCTCATTATTTCCTCTTGTAAGTTTAGGCTAGAGAACTCTCTCTTCAAGAACCATGGCCTTGGGCATAGTGTTCTGAAATCTGGGAATGTTATATACTGTCCCGAGACAGGGTCAGCAAACTGTCCATCAGTGGCAGGTTGATTAGAGACTTGCTGAATAGGGCCAGAAGCATGGAGTACCAGCTCTGCTTGGCCCAGTCTGGTGCCATCAGAATCACAGTGGTGGCTCCCTCCTGGGCTTTATAAGAATCCTCTGTAGGAGTGGAAATGCAGAGAGGGCATATACAAACTTCTCTGTCCAGTCCAGGACCAAGGCATCCTCTGCGACTGACCCCACTGCTGGGGGCCTGCAACAAAAATGTGCGAGCCAGCTGTTCTCCCAGGAAGCACACAGATCTATTTCTGGTGTAACCCATTGTCTGAGCACTGATGCTAGCACATGCTGGTTCAGAGTACACTCGTGGTTTTCCCTGCCAGAGTCTGCTTAGAGAGTCATTGGACTGAGAGGACACTGTCTGTACCTGGCAGATGTACTGAGTGTAGCTCTACACCTAGGGAAAAGGTTAAGTTCCAGATCTTCATGGCTTCTATGTGCAGCCTTGAAGATCTTGTTCCTCCCTGCTTGTTTATGTAATACACTGTAGTGCTGTTGTCTGTTGAAATCAGCACAGACTGATCCTGGATGTGGGAGGAAAAGGCTTGCACTGCTTGGAACACTGCCCTGAGCTCCACATATTCCTGAGTCTCCTATGTGCTCCAGGTGCTACTCACAGTGAGATCCTCTAGGTGGGCACCCTATTCTAGGAGTGAGGCATCTGTTGTCAGGATACTTCTTTGGGATTGCTGGAGGAAGGGCACACCCTCTATGAGGTTGTCTTCTTCCTTCCACCGTTCTGGTGCTTAGCAAAATTTTGTAACTGCCACTTGTTTGGACAGAGGATTCCACCTTTGGACCAGTGGTCACTTAAGTGATACCGAGTGTCCCTAATCTGGAACCTGGCCCCTGGTACCACTGTAGTGGAAGAGGCCATGTGTCCCAGCAGCTGCAGAAAATTCCTCTGGAGGCACAGGCTGGCCAACACAGAAGGATTTTGCAGTCGCAATTAGATTTGATACCCTGGCTTGTGGAAGAAAGGCCTTCCCCTGCAGGGCATCTAGCTCTGCACCTATGAACTTCAATACTTGAGCTGGCTATATTTGTGACTTGTGCAGGTTTATCACAAAGCTATTTTTCCAGGGCGCTTTTTACTAACTGTATAGAGCGCTCTGCTTCCTGCTGCATTTTTTGTGAGACTAATGAGTCATCCAGGTAGGGAAAAAAAACACCACACCTTGCCTTCTTAGATACACAGCCACCATGGCTTGGCACTTAGTGAAAACCCTTGGTGCTGAGGTGAGGCCAAAGAGAAAGATGTGAACTGGTATTGGCAGTTCCCTAGCCTGAACCTAACATACTAAAATACCAGCAGAATAGGCCTAACGGTCTTTCGTGTCTGCTTGTTCAGTCAGCCCCCACCCTGGAAGCTGACCTTGCTGCCCCCCTCTCCCTCTCTGGCTTCTCCCTTCTCCGTCCCGGATATTCTCGCTGCACTGGTTTTTGCTTCCAGAACCCTTCCCCTGTGCCTGTCCCACCCTTCTTGAACCCCTCCACCGTTTCTGCCTCCACCAGCCCCCTAGGCAGCACATCGCATGGCTCCACCATCCTCTCACTGAAGTAGCACCTCCTCCTTTCTCCCCAGAATCTACCACCCTCCAGCTTCCAACCATGCCTTCTAGTTGCCCCCTTCGGAGCACCCTGACTGCTCCTCCCCTATTTATTCCCTTCATGTACCTGAAGACCTCTATCATGTCCCCCTGGTCCCTTATCTCTTCCAATGTGTACATATTTAGCTCTTCGAGCCTCTTCCCATAGGTCCTATCCCCCAAGCCCCAAATCATTTTGGTTGCCCTCCTCTGGACGCTCTCCAGGAGTTCAATGTCCTTCTTTAAATGTGGCCTCCAAAACTGCACACAGTACTCGAGGTGTGGCCTCACCAAGCAGTTATACGGTGGGAGTATCACTTCCCTCCTTCTGGAGGTGAGCCCCCTAGCAGTGCATCCAAGCATCCTGTTGGCCTTTGCCGCTGTGGTCCTACAAGTCTCCGAGTTGTTCATCTTGACATCCACCACATGTGAGTGGGTTTGACTGGAATGTGGAAGCAGGCATCTTTCAGACCCACTGACCCCAGTCTCCCAACTGCAGAGATGGTATCACCGAGTCCAGTGTAACCATTTTGAATCTTTCCTTTTTTGTGTGTTTATTTAGATATCTCAGGTCTAAAATGGGTCACCACTCCCCATTTTTCTTGTGGGTCAGGAAATATCGAGAAGAGACCCTTGTCCTATTGTGTGGCAGGGACTTTTTTTACTGCTCTTGCTTGCAGTAGTTTCTTTACCTCCAGCTCCAACAGGGTTTTTTTCTGTCGGGGTGTGAGGTGGGAACAGTTCTGGCTTCTGCAAAGACAAACCTTGGCTCACTACTTCCAGGACCCATTTATCTGTGGTGATTCTTGACCATTCTGTAAGTAGTGACCCAAACCCCCCGGCAATTGTTGGGAAACCTGGGCAGAACTGTCAGGGTTTTGTTTCTGCTGGGGCTTAGGGGCCGCAGCTGCACACCTAGTGTCCCTTCAGCCTCTGTCCCTACAGTAACCTCTTTGGAGTGGATACTCATAAGGAGCATAGGGCCTTGGGCAGTAACCCTTACCGCTGCCTCCCCTTCCATAAACACTATAGGAAGCGGAGGCCTTTTCTTTCTCGGTATTGTTCCTGTAGGTGGTCCCATACTCATCCACATTTTTCATACATGCCTGTGTCTCACCACCATACAGAGAATTTCCCTCAAAGGAGAAGTCCATAGCTTTGGTTTGTGTGTCCTAGGACAGGATGTTAGCCCAAAGCCCGGCGAATCTTCTTAGGATGCTGCATGGGCCAGGACCCTTGAAGCAGTGTCTTTAGTGTCCACTGCAACGTGGAACTGGTACTTGGTGGCAACCATTGCTGATCTAGCTGTGTCCGCCAAGTCACCACTTGCTTTCTCACTCAGTACCAGTATTTAGTTCTGAAATGCCTTCTGGTACTAAGCTGTGTATGCCAGGTAAACTGCTTGCCCAAGGAGCAAGGATTCGGAAGCCGATTTATATACTTCCTTGGCCATGGTATCCAGCTTTCTGGGATTCTTCTCAGGAGGCTGAGCAGAGAAAGGCACTTTAACCTTCTCGCATGCAGTAGCCTGAACCACTCTCTCATGATCAGTGTGGGAATACAGGTACTCAACCCCCTGTCTGCCCACCTGACAAAGCTTTTCAATTTTCTTGTCAATGCCAGCAGCTGAGGTAGATGCTGACATGATTCTGGTAGTGGCTTTCTTAAGATATTTGTGGATGGAATACAGCAACCTCCTTATGTGAGCCAGATCTATCATATCCATGAACTTAGCCTCCTCTTCATCCTCCTCTGCTTCATAGGAGGGGATGCTAAGGGTGTTTCCCATTTGCCTTACTAAGGAATAGTGAGATGTGTAATCCTCAGAAGGCCTTGGAGGAGAGCCTCCTACAGCTGTCATTTTTCACATCCTACCCGAAATGTGTTTTCGCACCTGTGGTGCCAAATGGCACACTCGCTGTGCGAAATCACCTTTTGGGATTCAGTAACAAAATGATACTGCCACTATTCAAGAGGTGGGGTCCCAAAATGCCCATGTTGAAAATTTGGAGTGAAAATACCAACAAACGCCCGGGGCTTAGGGTTTCCAACCATAACGCTCACCCTGTACAGACTGACAGGCGTCGGGTTGTGTGACTTGGGGTTGTCGGCCGTAATGCTCACGCCATTCCACCCCCACCCTGCAGCCACTGACAGGCATCGAGGTGTGCCTTGGGGTCTTCGGCCCCAATGTTCACCCCATTCTCCTATACTGCACCAATCTCAGCTTATTTCCTTACAGACTGGGGTGAGTGTGTCTGCAGGGTGGGGTGAGGTGGAATTGCGTGCGTGTTATGGCCAACGACCCAAAGGCACCCTCCCATGCCTGTCAATCTCTGCAGGGTGGGGTTGGCGTTACTTCAATACTTCACTGCCATTCCTAATATGCATCTCTCTAACTCCTGCACTACCAATGCCAGCAAGCAGACATTCAGCATTGACAAATGCTTGTTCTCTTTCTTTCTGTCTCTTTGCAGACACGGTTTCCAGTGCCTGCGCTGAGTCTCTTTTACTTTGTTTTTTGCCATCACTGGTTCCCCCTTTTGTAAACCCCGAGTTCTTGATAATCTTTACTGTGCTTTTCAGGTGGCTGAGCAGCTCTTACTTTCTTTTCTGTCCCCTCTGACAGGGATTGCTGCATACCCGGAGATCATCGGGACCTTGAGTAGGTTAAATAAGCCTTTAAACTTAGCCTTTAGCCTCTAACAATTAATGGCAATCAAATTTCATAGGAAATAGATGTAACAGGAGAACCAATTAATTACTTTTGTTCTATATATCAGATGGGGGGGATGTATATGGCAGTTTGACATAAGCAAAACATTAGGCATAATATCAAGGGAAAGAGTAGTGCAACATCTAAAAAATCTACACATAGACAAAGCAGCAGGTCCAGATGAGATTGCACCAGAGGGATCCTTACCAACATATTCAGTCTGTCTCTATGGAACAGTGAAATCCTGCCAGAGTGGAGAAAGCTGAAGTAATTCTGATTTTTAAAAAGGGGAGATGGTCACGAAAAAAAAAACTACCACCCAACAAACCTAACCTCTATAGTTGGGAAAACGCAGAGAGGTGTTTAAAAAACCAAAATAATAATAAAAATCATTTCATATATATAGCTCCTTTCAATTTCCAAGGCCCTGTACAGTTTAAAACATTACAAATTAGACATTAAAATCAAATATCAACACAAATAAAACCAATAAAAAATCATCAATTACAAAAACAATCAGTTTTCCAGGAAGGCCATTTGCCATAAGTAGGTTTTCAAACCCCACTTAAATTCCTCCACGGAGGTCCACTCCCATAACTGGCGAGGTAGAGAATTCCAAAGAGTGGGTGCAGCAAAAGAAAAAGCCCTACATCCAGATGATTTAAGATTCACTCTTGGAATCTCCAGCAACCCCTCGTCGGCCGGGCGGAGCGATCGGCCAGGGCAGTAAGGAAACAGAAGTTCTTTCAGATAGACTGGACCCCGATCGTGGAGGGCATTAAAAGTCAATAAATTGACTTTAAAGGTGATCCGCCACCGTATAGGTAGCCAGTGCAGTTCGCGAAGCACCGGGGATATATGACAGGATTTACAGGAAACAGTCAGAACCCGGGCCGCTGCATTCTGCACTAGCTGCAGGTGGCAGATTTCAACCCCTGAAAGCCCAAAGTAAAGGGAGTTGCAGTAGTCCCAACGCGAAGCCACGAAGCCGTGGACCAGTGTTGGAAGGTCATCAGACGGAACTAGGTGCCTAACTCTGGCGATATTCCTAAGATGGTAAAAGGAAGTCTTGACAACTGCTGACACTTGTGACTGCAGCGACAGCCTGTCATCCAAGACAACCCCCAGGTTACGCACCCATTCAGAGGTCAGGAGAGAGACACCGCCAAGAAAAATTCCTGAGGGCGTCCCAACAGACGACCCTTCTATACGACGACCCGGGTCCACGACCAACACCTCTGTCTTTTCTGAGTTCAACTTCAGTCAACTAGAGTCCATCCATTCCACGATTTCTTTCACACAGTTGTTAAACACCGAGAGAGCTCCACCCTGGTCGGGTGCAAAAGACAGGTATAGCTGGGTATCATCAGCATAGCAATGAAACCTCAGCCCATACCGTCTTACAGTGTCTCCGAGGGGCAGCATATACACCGCGAATAACATGGGAGACAGCACTGAACCCTGAAGCACCCCACACAACAATGATGTTGGGCCCGAGGAAAAAACCCTGGACACAACTCTTTGTGATCTCCCAGTGAAGAAAGAGGTGAACCATTGAAGAACAGTTCCCGATATCCCACAAATGTGCCTCAGGCGTCCTATCAACACCATATGATCCACGATGTCAGAAGCTGAGGAGAGATCAAGGAGAACCAAGATGGAACATTTCTTCTGATCCCTCGCCCTCAGAAGATCATTGAGAACCCAAACCAGCGCTGTCTCGGTGCTATGTCTTTTATGAAAACTGGACTGGAAGGGTTCATAGATGTCATGGATGGTTAAATTGTCCTTCAGTTGGGCTGCCACTACCTTCTCAATCACCTTCCCAATAAAGGGTAGGTTAGAGATAGGTCTGTAGTTTGTGAAACAGTCTGGGTCTAAGGTAGATTTCTTTAAGAGTGGTGTCACCACCGCCTCTTTCAGGGAGCTAGGGAACTCATCTGACTCCAAGGAGCACCAGACTATTCGCACAAGGACTGGACCGATGATATCACTACAACCCAAAATTGGGGAGGTTGGTCCAGGGTCCAAACTACAGCATGTAGGACGCACACTACGGATAATCCTCATGACATCGATGAAATCAGGTTGACTGAAGGAACTCCAGGAAAACTGAGATACCATGAACTCGCATTGTTCAACAGCATCCCCCCTAGAGGGTGCTGGTTGCAGATCCGCCCTGATATTGGCCACCTTAGCTACAAAGAATCGAGCAAGCTCCTCGCACTCTAATTTTGAAAAGGCTTTCCGAACTTGAAGACAGGCTGGGTTGCACAGTCTGTCCACAGTTTGAAAAAGCTGAGCTGGTCGATTCCACGCAACCGCATTCTCCCTAGACAGGAATTCTGCCTTCTTACGGGTGATTGCAGATTAATAGACTAAATAATGGTCCACCAATCTAAGGTGGTCGGTCTCAAGGGCGGACCTGCGCCAGCACCATTCTAACCTTCACCCCTGTCTCTGCATCTCCCTCAAAGACCCATCAAACCAAGGGGATTTGGGGTAAAGGAATATGGGGCGCACATGAACAGGAGCAAGAGAGTCCAGAGCCACCGTAACAGCCGTATTATAGGCAGAAAAAAGGCCTCTGGACTACTGCTCGCCAATGCAGGGGATGAGAGGTCAAGAACCGCTGCTAGGCCTTGGGGAGTAATATTCCGTAAAGGGCAGTACTTAACCATCTCCACAGGGTTAGGCCTTCTGAGGGGGGTGCAAAAACTGAACTTCACGATGTAGTGATCTGACTAGACAACTGGTTCCACCCCCAGATCGGATGCTTCAATCCCTAGTAGGAAGACTAAGTCCAAAGAGTGTCCAGATTTATGAGTAGCAGTGGAAACCACCTGTTTAAGGCCCAAAGAAGTAATTAATTGGAGGAAGTGGTTAGCAAATTGCGAGAATTCATCATCGACCCAGGCATTAAAGTCGCCCAGAACCATCAATCTGGGTGACTCAAATGCCATGTCGATGATGAAGTCCGCTACTTCCTGTAAGAATTGCTTCCCATCTCCAGGTGGACGGTAGATGAGAACGAGCGCACCGCTTCACACCTGCTACTACTGTATACTCAAAGGACTCAGTCTCCCAAACTACTACATTTGTGAGGCCCAATTCAGTCTTGAAATGGACTGCAACCCCCTCCCAGCGATCCAATCTCAGGCGGTGTATCACCGAGTACCCAGACAAGTCATAGCCTCCAAAGTGGGGCCTGGATTTCCATCCAGCCAGGTCTCGGTGATGCAAGCCAAGTCCACCGATCCACCAAGATCAGCAATAATGCCAGTCTTATTTCTGATGGACCTGGCATCAAAGCTAGATTGTCAAAACAATGGATTTAAATCAAGCAGATTCTGTACAACGAGCTTATTAAGTTTCTATGAACTAATAAATAAAGAACTGGCAGGGCTTGCGTTAACACGCTACTGACGTCCCCCTCAGGCAAAAATCCCATTTTTGATGCACTATTTTGAAAGCACTGCATCTGCTTTGATACAGCCCTCCTTGACTTAATTGGTGCTGCTGCTACTTTAAATGCATTATCCTAAGCTTCTCCGTGGGACACAGTGAGAGGGGAAGTGATGAGTGGTCCCTTTTTTTTTTTTTAAACATATATCGGAGGCAAGCTGTGATTGTAGAGGCGTCAGTAAGGGGGTGGGGGACCCAGCTGAGTAGGAGTGGCCAAGTAATCAGCATGGGTAGCGATTTGTTAAGTCTGGGGGAGGAGTATGTGGCTGGCATTACTGTGCTTGTTGATATGACCTGTGGTGGCTGAACCAGCGAGGAAAAGTCTGTAGCCCTTGTCTGTGTGGGTCAGGGAGGAGCCGGGGGTGATTGGCATGACAGCGGCTTCGAGGAGCAGCAGCCGAAGACGGTGCCCAGTTCGGTGGATCCCACCTAAGAGGCAATGGGGTAAGACGAAGAAAAGGAACCTGTGTTCCTTCTGTTTGTGGGTCTGCTGGTGTGGGGAGTGTGTCAGGATACAGCTGTATTGGAGACTGGGTGGTGGTCATAGATTGCTGACATTAATTCAGAGGGAGACAGACTGTAACCATTACTGCAGCGAAGGGGGATGGTAAAGCCATGGATTCTGTCACTCTACTCAGTGCCTACAGTAGTACAAGCCTCCCCTGCTGCATGACAGAAAAGTGGTGATTGAGAGACTAACTTCCTGCATTTGTTATGGCTGAACAAGTTTATGGCTGCTAGATGAATGCCTATGGCTGCCCCAACATCATCATCCTATTCCACTCAAGAACTCATATGCCACACTGGCAAATGAGGACAACCAAATAGAGGTACCCAGAGAAGTGGAAGGAAAGGATGTGGAGGTTAGCCAAGGAGGTGACCTCAGCAGGGAAAGCAGTGGACCCCAGAGGAGGAGGCGAATCCTGGTGGGGACTCCATCATAAGAGGATCCAGCTAGGAACACAGGAGGGGAGGACAGGGAGGTGAGGTGCCTACCAGGTGCCACGGCATGGAGGGATGGAAGGAAGATCCTGGGGATCACTGGGAAGGCAAGGCACGGAGGTGAGCTGGATGTCATTATCCACCTAGGTACTAATGACCTGGCAAATGGGGAGCCAAGGAAGTTCAGGAAGAGTTTAGGAAACTGGAGAGGGTCTCAAGCAAGTAGCTACTTCTGTCACTTTCTCAGAAGTACTACCTGTGAGAGGCAAGGAGAGCATAGAGTGCATGCACCGGAACTTTAACTCATGGTTGAAGAACTGGTGCTGTGAGGAAGGGTTTGGATTCATTGGTGACTGGGGACCCACCTGGAGGGATGGAGGTTTGTTCAAGCCTGACGGCCTGCATCCATCCTGGAGGAATCAAGCACTCAATGATAAGTTTAAATGCTACATTGACAAGCATTTAAACTAGCAAAGGGGGGTGGCAGCCCAGCAAGGAGGGTACCTACTTGCTCACCCCCCACAGCTAGCAGTGGAACCAGTGAACCAGAGGAGTGGCTATCTCTGCAAAGCAGTGTGCGAAAGATGGAGATTAGTGCGCAAGAGGTGGATAAACAGAAAAGGGGCAAAATCAGCAGAAGGGCAGACAGCAAGGAGAACCAGGGATAAATTACAACCAAGGAAGGGGCTGGAGTAGAACAGTGAAACAGTCTAGGGAGGTCAAATCATGGAAAACCATGTGTGCAAATGCCAGGAGCCTTAGCAACAAGATGGAAGATCTGGAGACTGTCATGGTGCAGTCAGACCTGGACATTGTGGCCATCACTGAAACCTGGTGTAATGATAACCAGGACTGGGAGATGGCCATACCTGGCTACAACATATTCAGAAGAGACAGAGCAGGCAGGAAGGGAGGAGGAGCACTGTATGTGAAAAATGACATAAGGGCCACAGAGATCCAGGAGGAACAAAATGGGGAGAGATACTGTGGGTTAAGCTGGAAAGGAAAATGGGGACAGCCATCCACACAGGTGTGGTCTATAGACCACCAGCCCAGGAGGAAGAAACAGATAGGGAGCTGATGCTAGCCATCCAAGGATGGCAGACAAGAGGTGAGGTAGTACTGGTTGGAGACTTCAATATTCCAGACGTGGACTGGAGCATCCCAGCAGCAGCATCACTAGGAGCAGACTTATCCTGGACTCCCTTCAGGGTGCCTTCCTCAAGCAACTGGTCATGGAACCAACTCGGCAGAAGGCAATACTGGACCTTGTGCTCACAAACAGGGACAGTGTGATGGGGCTAACAGTGGGGGAGCACCTGGGAAACAGTGACCACCAGTCATTGTGGTTTGAAACCACACAAAAACACGTATCCTGGATTTTAGGGGGGCAGACTTTGGGAAAATGGGGAGATACTTGAAAGAAGCATTAAGGGGAATGGGACAGGAATCAGGGGTTGAGGAACAGTGGGCAGTATTTAAAATGGGGATTACAAGAACAACAGAATTATGCATTAAGCAGGTTAGCAAGAGGAAAAGGAAGAGGAGACCATTATGGTTTTCCAAAGAGGTAGCGAAGAAAGTGAAAGCCAAAAGACTGCATTCAGGCAATACAAAAGACACAGGCAGAAGGGATAGGGAGAAGTACCAGGAGAAGCAAAGGGAGGCAGGGAGGTCAGTAAGGAAGTCAAAGCTCAGACAGAAGAGCACATTGCAAAATCAGTGGTTAGAGGGACAAAACCTTTTACAGGTACATAAGTGAAAAAAGAAAGACAAAGGGAGGGATAGTGAGACTGAAGAGGGAGGATGGGGGCGTGGAGGATGACAACAGTAAAGCTGACATATTGAACAGGTATTTCTGCTCAGTCTTTACTGAGGAAGAGGAGGTAATGGGTCTGAAGGGGTACAAGGGGTGAGAATGGTGCAGAAATGGACACAAGTCCCTTTACACGAAAGGGTCCTGAAGGAAATGGAAGTAATAAGAGTTGATAAAGCAATGGGGCCAGATGGGGTGCACCCAGGGTCCTTAAAGAACTAAGAGAGTGGTGGCTGAACCTCTGGCTATCCTGTTTAGGACGATCACTGGGAACAGGAGGTACCCAAAGACTGGAGGATGGCAGATGTAGTCCCCTTATACAAAAGTGGGAACAAAGAGGAAGCGGGGAACTACAGACCAGTCAGCCTCACCTCGGTAGTGGGGAAGATCATGGAAGCACTACTGAAGGAGAGATTGGTGGAACATCTGGTTGTCAATGGACTACAGGACCCAAGGCAGCATGGTTTCACCAGGAGGAGGTCATGTCAGACCAACCTCGTTGAATTTTTTGACTGGGTGACTGGGAGGTGGATCAGGGAGGGCAGTGGACATGGCCTATCTGGACTTCAGCAAGGCCTTTGACACTGTGCCACATAGAAGACTATTACACAAACTGGGGAATATAGGTGTGGGCAGGACAGTAGTGTGGTGGGTAGGTAACTGGCTGGGAGGCAGGACACAGAGGGTGGTGGTAAATGGTTGTCACTCCACAGAGGGAAGAGTGACCAGTGGGGTACCACAGGGATCAGTGCTGGGACCGGTCCAATTCAACATCTTCATCAGTGACATTGCGCAGGACCTAGAAGGCAGAATTTCACTGTTCGCTGATGACACAAAGCTCTGTAACATGATAGACACACCAGAGGGTGTAGACAGAATGAGAAGCGACCTGCAGAAACTTGAAGAATGGTCAGGGGTTTGGCAGTTGAAATTCAATGCAAAGAAGTGCAAGATAATGCATATGGGCACAAAAACCTGGCACAATATATCAGTTGAGGGGTGAGGATATAGCATGCACCAAGCAGGAAGGGATCTTGGGGTTATCATCTCTGATGACCTCAAGGTGAGAAACAGTGTGACAAGGCAGCAGGTAAAGCAAATAGGATGCTGGGATGTATAGGCAGGGGCATCACCAGCAGGAAAAGGAGGTCATAATTCCGCTATACAAGACACTAGTGAGGCCCCACCTGGAGTACAGTGTACAGTTCTGGAGACCATACCTACGTAAGGACACAGACAGGGTAGAGAAGGTTCAGAGGAGGGCAACAAAGATGGTGCATGGATTGCATCACAAGTCCTATGAAGACAGGTTGAAGGAACTGAACATGTACTCCCTGGAGGAGAGGAGGGAGAGGGGATATGATAGAGACATACAAGTATCTTACAGGGAGGAACAGGGTGCAGGAAAACACTATTTTAAGCGAAAAGATGTTCCAGGACTAGAGGGCATGGGATGAAGTTGGAGGAGGGGCGATTCAGAGGAAACATGAGAAAGAATTTCTTCACAGAGCGAGTGGTGGACAAGTGGAACACCCTGCCAGAGGAAGTGGTGGGGGCTGAAACAATCACGGGATTTAAGAATGCATGGGATAGACATAAAGGAATTCTGGAGGTCAGGGGTAAGGGGCAACAGACTTCTAGGAAAACAAACTGAACTTACAAGCTCAAATGGGCAGACTGGGTGGGCCATAGGCCCTTATCTGCTGACCCTGTCTATGTATCTATGTACATGTATCTATGTATCATCATTAGGACAAGTAGGGGTACTTTCTCTGTTTGACCTGGTAACCAAAAAACAGCGTTTTATTTTGGTAGACTGCTCCACAGACTGCCTCACACTGAATCTGATTCAGTCTATGGACCAGTCGGGTAGCCAAGGCAAACAGAGATTGTACCGCCACTTTTACTAATATGATGTGGCAGACGCATGCATTTACATCTAATAGCCGGTAACTTGTATTTGTTTTTATTCCTCGACAGCCTGACACACAACTGAAAATGCAGGGAGGTCTCTCGCATCACTTTTCCATGTCATGCAGGGCAGAATACTACTGTACTGATGAGGCATGGCAGTAACTTGTGTTTTGTTACTGTAAAGGCAGTTTAGTGGTGGGGAAGGCTTCCTAACAGTATCGGGAGTACAAATGAGGCATCTAAGCATCCGCCTCAATCTCCCATCATTCAGCCTGCCTATAACTTGGATTAGTGTACCACATAGCGTGTTCTTATGCTGCATACGTGGTACACTGATCTGGAACTTAATACAGCTGTTCAGAGCACGAGATATCAATAAGTTACTGGCAGACAGACAGTTTGGATCGTCGAGCAGCTCTGATCTACTTTGTGTTGTACTTGTTCACAACTTATTGACCATTTTAAAAAAACTTTGTTTTGATGAAACATTCTCCAGTTGTAGAGAACTATGTTGTATCTTCATTATTACTAATTTCTGGTGGGGCAGAGTGAGCTTTTGAAGGAGAAAGGAGCAGTTAGTTTGCCCAGCTGCACAGCCTGAAAGGGCCACGCGGTCTGTGGGGCTAGAGAGCAGTATTTCTCTTGGGGACCATCTGGCGTTCAACTAATCTGCAATTTAAAAAAATACAAACTAGAAAAAACACTTGTGGCTACAGAGTTCAACCCTGAATATCATTACTGCAGAGTGCAAGCAGCAGATAGTACCCAACGGAAACCTATCTCAGGCCATTTTTTTGGTAGGGGGAGGGGAATGCAAGAAATCTTGAATACCTAAGAGAGCGCTCAGCTCCAGCCTGCCTTGAAAATTTGGTTTCAGCTCAGCAACCCAGTACTACTGTGGGCCAGTGGCGAAATAGGACACTGCTTTCAATTTTTCTTCTAAATTTGAATTAAATAGCATTGCTTGCCTTTGCAGCTGTAGCAGGGCAGCGACTACCCAGATATAACTGCTGCAGTCTTGGGGGTGGAGGGGGAGAACATGGTGGAAGGGTTCTAAGGCCCTGTTCACACTACACCGCTGAGGCCCGGTAATGGATGCAGACTGTTACGGCTGGGGAGCAGTGCAGTGTGACCACATTGCGGCGGTGTCCGTTATGGGACTGGTACGCGAGTCCACACTGCGGGGCAGGGCAACCATTATGGCGACCCGATCCCACAATGCAGTTTCGCCTGCTAAGGGACCATTGGCCTGCGTCCACTACTGACGGTAACGCGCCAAGGCGTAACCGGTTTATAACTGCTGTTGAAACCACCTTCATGTGGTTTCAACAATGGTTATGAAAACGCCTTCTGTAACGTTACAGGTGTAATCGCAAACCGCTGCAGTAACGGTTTGGGCCCTATTTAACGTTACAGAGGCCTAGTGTGGACAGGGCCTAAGTGAGTGAGCTTAGTATGTGAAACTTGATAAACAAATCACCTACTTTTGCTCAGATAAATAGTTTATTTACTAACTTCAACTTGGTAGCACTAGTTGTACTAGCTTGCTCAGTCTTATAAATAATTCTCATTAAGAGCTCAGCTTGCTGTTGGAGGCTCAGGTCTAACAGTCTATCTTCCTACTATTACTATTGCATTTTGATTGAAAAAATATTCTAGTCTCTGCTCACAAAGAGCCCAGCTTACTGTTTTGGGGGGGCTCAGGTGGTCTAAAAATTATTCCTAGTGTACTGCTTCTACATTTTGACTTTAAAACATAATTATCTACTTCAACTGTTATTGGGGGGCTCAGAGTTCTTAAAAATAAAGAATACATACTGCTGATAGTACAGGTTAAATTTTCGGTAAAAAAACAGTATATTTATACCTTCTGGCAAGCTGATATATAAGCCTTTGAAATAAAAGTTATTTTTGATTTTCATGGACATTTATAATTTTGGTGCAGTGACCCCCAACTTTTGGTTTCTGACCCCCTACTTTGGAAGCAGGGGGTCAGACTGACCCCCTGATTTTCAACCCTAACGCAAGGCCTGTATCCGTATTAAAGGTCATCGTCCATCTTTCAGACCAGTCTACCATTTTTCCAGTTGCGTATTTACCCTCCCACCTATTTTCAGTGTCCTCAATAAATTTGTTGCATAGGTTTTTAACATCACTCGACAGATCCCCATGAATATACCAAACAGTACTGGCCCAAGTACCGACCCCTGCGGCACCCCACTGCTTGACTAGTCCTTTGTTTGATAGCCCTTGATCCTGACTCTGTGTGCGGTTTTCTAGCCAAGATGAGATCCAGTTTATGATTTCAGTGTTAGCCCTAAGTTGGGCATTTTAGTAATAAGGCATTCATGCAATACTAGTCAACACTGAATGTTTTACTGAAGTCGAGAAAAATAGTATTGACTGAATTTTTGTTGTCCAGTTCAGGCCTTGCGTTAGGGTTGGAAATCAGGGGGTCAGTCTGACCCCCTGCTTCCAAAGTAGGGGGTCAGAAGCCAAAAGTTGGGGGTCACTGCACCAAAATTATAAATGTCGATGAAAAACAAAAATAACTTTTATTTCAAAGGCTTATATATCAGCTTGCCAGAAGGCATAAATATACTGTTTTCTTACCGAAAATTTAACCTGTACTGTCTGCAGTATGTATTCTTTATTTTTAAGAACTCTGAGCCCCCCAATAACAGTTGAAGTAGATAATTATGTTTTAAAGTCAAAATGTAGAAGCAGTACACTAGGAGTCATTTTTAGACCACCTGAGCCCCCCCAAAACAGTAAGCTGGGCTCTTCGTGAGCAGAGACTAGAATATTTTTTCAATCAAAATGCAATAGTAATAGTAGGAAGATAGACTGTTAGACCTGAGCCTCCAACAGCAAGCTGAGCTCTTAATGAGAATTATTTATAAGACTGAGCAAGCAAGTACAACTAGTGCTACCAAGTTGAAGTTAGTAAATAAACTATTTATCTGAGCAAAAGTAGGTGGATTTGTTTATCAAGTTTCACATACTAAGCTCACTCACTTAGGCCCTGTCCACATTAGGCCTCTGTAACGTTAAATAGGGCCCAAACCGTTACTGCAGCGGTTTGCGATTACACCTGTAACGTTACAGAAGGCGTTTTCGTAACCATTGTTGAAACCACCTAGAAGGTGGTTTCAACAACGGTTATGAAACCGGTTACGCCTTGGTAACGTTACCGGCCGTAGTGTGGACATGCGGCAAAGGTCCCCTAGCATAGCGTGAGCTGCATTGTGGGATCGGGTGCTGCCATAATGGTTGCCCGGCTCCCGCAGTGTGGACCGGCGGTACCAGTCCCGTAATGGACACCGCCGCAATGTGGTCACACTGCACTGCTCCCCAGCCGTAACAGTCTGCATCCATTACCGGGCCTCAGCGGTGTAGTGTGAACAGGGCCTTAGAACCCTTCCATCATTTTCTACCCCCCCCCCCAAGACTGCAGCAGTTATATCTGGGTAGTCGCTGCCCTGCTACAGCTGCAAAGGCAAGCAATGCTATTTAATTCAAATTTAGAAGAAAAATTGAAAGCAGTGTCCTATTTCGCCACTGGCCCACAGTAGTACTGGGTTGCTGAGCTGAAACCAAATTTTCAAGGCAGGCTGAAGCTGAGCGCTCTCTCAGATATTCAAGATTTCTTGCATTCCCCTTCCCCTACCAAAAAAATGGCCTGAGATAGGCTTCCGTTGGGTACTATCTGCTGCTTGCACTCTGCAGTAATGATATTCAGGGTTGAACTCTGTAGCCACAAGTGTTTTTTTCTAGTTCGTATTTTTTTAAATTGCAGATTAGTTGAATGCCAGATGGTCCCCAAGAGAAATACAGCTCTCTAGCCCCACAGACCGCATGGCCCTTTCAGGCTGTGTAGCTGGACAAACTAACTGCTCCTTTCTCCTTCAAAAGCTCACTCTGCCCCACCAGAAACCTTTGCAAATTGTGTGAGAGGCATTTCGGCACCATGCAATTCTGCTTTAAGCTGGACCAGCATAACATTCTGTGGTGATTTGCATATGCAGCCCATGATGCTTTGCATTGTGGGGGCATGTGTGATTGTGTAATTAGTAATAATGAAGATACAACATAGTTCTCCACAACTGGAGAATGTTTCATCAAAACAAAGTTTTTTTAAAATGGTCAATAAGTTGTGAACAAGTACAACACAAAGTAGATCAGAGCTGCTGGACGATCCAAACTGTCTGTCTGCCAGTAACTGATTGATATCTCGTGCTCTGAACAGCTGTATTAAGTTCCACATCAGTGTACCATGTATGCAGCATAAGAACACGCTATGTGGTACACTAATCCAAGTTATAGGCAGGCTGAATGATGGGAGATTGAGGCGGATGCTTAGATGCCTCATTTGTACTCTCGATACTGTTAGGAAGCCTTCCCCACCACTAAACTGCCTTTACAGTAACAAAACACAAGTTACTGCCATGCCTCATCAGTACAGTAGTACTCTGCCCTGCATGACATGGAAAAGTGATGCGAGAGACCTCCCTGCATTTTCAGTTGTGTGTCAGGCTGTCGAGGAATAAAAACAAATACAAGTTACCGGCTGTTAGGTGTAAATGCATGCGGCTGCCACATCATATTAGTAAAAGTGGCGGTACAATCTCTGTTTGCCTTGGCTACCCGACTGGTCCACAGACTGAATCAGATTCAGTGTGAGGCAGTCTGTGGAGCAGTCTACCAAAATAAAACGCTGTTTTTTGGTTACCAGGTCAAACAGAGAAAGTACCCCTACTTGTCCTAATGATGATACATAGATACATGTACATAGATACATAGACAGTGTCAGCAGATAAGGGCCTATGGCCCACCCAGTCTGCCCATTTGAGCTTGTAAGTTCAGTTTGTTTTCCTAGAAGTCTGTTGCCCCTTACCCCTGACCTCCAGAATTCCTTTATGTCTATCCCATGCATTCTTAAATCCCGTGATTGTTTCAGCCCCCACCACTTCCTCTGGCAGGGTGTTCCACTTGTCCACCACCCGTTCTGTGAAGAAATTCTTTCTCATGTTTCCTCTGAATCGTCCTCCCTCCAACTTCATCCCATGCCCTCTAGTCCTGGAACATCTTTTCGCTTAAAATAGTGTTTTCCTACACCCTGTTCCTCCCTGTAAGATACTTGTATGTCTCTATCATATCCCCTCTCCCTCCTCTCCTCCAGGAGTACATGTTCAGTTCCTTCAACCTGTCTTCATAGGACCTGTGATGCAATCCATGCACCATCTTTGTTGCCCTCCTCTGAACCTTCTCTACCCTGTCTGTGTCCTTACGTAGGTATGGTCTCCAGAACTGTACACTGTACCCAGGTGGGGCCTCACTAGTGTCTTGTATAGCGGAATTATGACCTCCCTTTTCCTGCTGTGATGCCCCTGCCTATACATCCCAGCATCCTATTTGCTTTACCTGCTGCCTTGTCACACTGTTTCCCTACCTTGAGGTCATCAGAGATGATAACCCCAAGATCCCTTTCCTGCTTGGTGCATGCTATATCCTCACCCCCAACTGATATATTGTGCCAGGTTTTTGTGCCCCATATGCATTATCTTGCACTTCTTTGCATTGAATTTCAACTGCCAAACCCCTGACCATTCTTCAAGTTTCTGCAGGTCGCTTCTCATTCTGTCTACACCCTCTGGTGTGTCTACTCTGTTACAGAGCTTTGTGTCATCAGCGAACAGTGAAATTCTGCCTTCTAGGTCCTGCGCAATGTCACTGATGAAGATGTTGAATAGGACCGTCCCAGCACTGATCCCTGTGGTACCCCACTGGTCACTCTTCCCTCTGTGGAGTGACAGCCATTTACCACCACCCTTTGTGTCCTGCCACCCAACCAGTTACCTACCCACCACACTACTGTCCTGCCCACACCCATATTCCCCAGTTTGTGTAATAGTCTTCTATGTGGCACAGTGTCAAAGGCCTTGCTGAAGTCCAGATAGGCCATGTCCACTGCCCTCCCCTGATCCACCTCCCTAGTCACCCAGTCAAAAAATTCAACGAGGTTGGTCTGACATGACCTCCTGCTGGTGAAACCATGCTGCCTTGGGTCCTGTAGTCCATTGACAACCAGATGTTCCACCAATCTCTCCTTCAGTAGTGCTTCCATGATCTTCCCCACTACCGAGGTGAGGCTGACTGGTCTGTAGTTCCCTGCTTCCTCTTTGTTCCCACTTTTGTATAAGGGGACTACATCTGCCATCCTCCAGTCTTTGGGTACCTCCCCTGTTCCCAGTGATCGTCTAAACAGGATAGCCAGAGGTTCAGCCACCACCTCTCTTAGTTCTTTAAGGACCCTGGGGTGCACCCCATCTGGCCCCATTGCTTTATCAACTCTTATTACTTCCATTTCCTTCAGGACCCTTTCTCGTGTAAAGGGACTTGTGTCCATTTCTGCACCATTCTCACCCCTTGTACTCCCTTCAGACCCATTACCTCCTTCCTCAGTAAAGACTGAGCAGAAATACCTGTTCAATATGTCAGCTTTACTGTTGTCATCCTCCACGCCCCCATCCTCCCTCTTCAGTCTCACTATCCCTCCCTTTGTCTTTCTTTTTCACTTATGTACCTGTAAAAGGTTTTGTCCCTCTAACCACTGATTTTGCAATGTGCTCTTCTGTCTGAGCTTTGACTTCCTTACTGACCTCCTGCCTCCTTTTGCTTCTCCTGGTACTTCTCTCTATCCCCTTCTGCCTGTGTCTTTTTGTATTGCCTGAATGCAGTCTTTTGGCTTTCACTTTCTTCGCTACCTCTTTGGAAAACCATAATGGTCTCCTCTTCCTTTCCTCTTGCTAACCTGCTTAATGCATAATTCTGTTGTTCTTGTAATCCCCATTTTAAATACTGCCCACTGTTCCTCAACCCCTGATTCCTGTCCCATTCCCCTTAATGCCTCTTTCAAGTATCTCCCCATTTTCCCAAAGTCTGACCCCCTAAAATCCAGGATACGTGTTTTTGTGTGGTTTCAAACCACAATGACTGGTGGTCACTGTTTCCCAGGTGCTCCCCCACTGTTACCCCCATCACACTGTCCCTGTTTGTGAGTACAAGGTCCAGTATTGCCTTCTGCCGAGTTGGTTCCATGACCAGTTGCTTGAGGAAGGCACCCTGAAGGGAGTCCAGGATAAATCTGCTCCTAGTTGATGCTGCTGCTGGGATGCTCCAGTCCACGTCTGGAATATTGAAGTCTCAACCAGTACTACCTCACCCTTGTCTGCCATCCTTTGGATGGCTAGCATCAGCTCCCTATCTGTTTCTTCCTCCAGGGCTGGTGGTCTATAGACCACACCTGTGCGGATGGCTGTCCCCATTTTCCTTTCCAGCTTAACCCACAGTATCTCTCCCCTATTTTGTTACTCCTGGATCTCTGTGGCCCTTATGTCATTTTTCACATACAGTGCCACTCCTCCTCCCTTCCTGCCTGCTCGGTCTCTTCTGAATATGCTGTAGCCAGTTATGGCCATCTCCCAGTCGTGGTTATCATTACAGCAGGTTTCAGTGATGGCCACAATGTCCAGGTCTGACTGCACCATGACAGCCTCCAGATCTTCCATCTTGTTGCTAAGGCTCCTGGCATTTGCACACATGGCTTTCCATGATTTGACCTCCCTAGACTGTTTCACTGTTCTACTCCAGCCCCTTCCTTGGTTGTAATTTATCCCTGGTTCTCCTTGCTGTCTGCCCTTCTGCTGAATTTTGCCCTTTTCTGCTTATCCACCTCTTGGGCACTAATCTCCATCTTTGCACACTGCTTTGCAGAGATAGCCACTCCTCTGGTTCACTGGTTCCACTGCTAGCTGTGGGGGGTGAGCAAGTAGGTACCCTCCTTGCTGGCCTGCCACCCCCCTTTGCTAGTTTAAATGCTTGTCAATGTGGCATTTAAACTTATCATTGAGTGCTTGGATTCCCCTCCAGGATGGATGCAGGCCGTCAGGCTTGAACAAACCTCCATCGCTCCAGGTGGGTCCCCAGTCACCAATGAATCCAAACCCTTCCTCACAGCACCAGTTCTTCAACCATGAGTTAAAGTTCCTGGTGCATGCACTCCTATGCTCTTCCTTGCCTCTCACAGGTAGTACTTCTGAGAAAGTGACAGAAGTAGCTACTAGCTTGAGACCCTCCCAGTTTCCTAAACTCTTCCTGAACTTCCTTTGGCTCCCCATTTGCCAGGTCATTAGTACCTAGGTGGATAATGACATCCAGCTCACCCTCCCGTCTTGCCTTCCCAGTGATCCCCAGGATCTTCCTTCCATCCCTCCATGCCGTGGCACCTGGTAGGCACCTCACCTCCCTGTCCTCCCCCTCCTGTGTTCCTAGCTGGATCCCTCTTATGATGGAGTCCCCCACCAGGATTCGCTTCCTCCTCCTCTGGGGTCCACTGCTTTCCCTGCTGAGGTCACCTCCTTGGCTAACCTCCACATCCTTTCCTTCCACTTCTCTGGGTACCTCTATTTGGTTGTCCTCATTTGCCAGTGTGGCATATGAGTTCTTGAGTGGAATAGGATGATGATGATGGGGCAGCCATAGGCATTCATCTAGCAGCCATAAACTTGTTCAGCCATAACAAATGCAGGAAGTTAGTCTCTCAATCACCACTTTTCTGTCATGCAGCAGGGGAGGGTTGTAGTACTGTAGGCACTGAGTAGAGTGACAGAATCCATGGCTTTACCATCCCCCTTCGCTACAGTAATGGTTACACTGTCTCCCTCTGAATTCATGTCAGCAATCTATGACCATCACCCAGTCTCCAATACGGCTGTATCCTGACACACTCCCCACACCAGCAGACCCACAAACAGAAGGAACACAGGTTCCTTTTCTTCGTCTTACCCCATTACCTCTTAGGTGGGATCCACTGAACTGGGCACTGTCTTGGCTGCTGCTCCTCGAAGCGCTGTCATACCAATCACCCCAGCTCCCCTCGATACCAGTTCACCCGATTCGCCGGCTCTTCTCCCGACTCACAGACAAAGGGCTACAGACTTTCCTCGCTGGTTCAGCCACCACAGGTCATATCAACAAGCACAGTAATGCCAGCCACATACTCCTCCCCCAGACTTAACAAATCGCTACCCATGCTGATTACTTGGCCACTCCTACTCAGCTGGGTCCCCCACCCCCTTACTGACGCCTCTACAATCACAGCTTGCCTCCGATATATGTTTAAAAAAAAAAGGGACCACTCATCACTTCCCCTCTCACTGTGTCCCACGGAGAAGCTTAGGATAATGCATTTAAAGTAGCAGCAGCACCAATTAAGTCAAGGAGGGCTGCATCAAAGCAGATGCAGTGCTTTCAAAATAGTGCATCAAAAATGGGATTTTTGCCTGAGGGGGACGTCAGTAGCGCGTTAACGCAAGCCCTGCCGGATAAATGCACTGTTATGCATTTAGGTAAAAATAACACTAAAAAGGGACAATTATATGAACAGAACCAACTACAGAACTACTAACTGTGAAAAGGGGCTGTTTATCACCCCTGACCTAAAAAAGTAAAAAATTGGTTGCCACCATCTTCAATAAAGCAAATGTTCTACTAACATGATAAGAAGGCACTTCCCACACAAATCTGAACAAATAATATTTCCATTATACTGGTCATATGTCAGACCCACTGTAGATTAGAGATCTCAGTTTTGGGGTGGCTTCAATGTAGGAGAAGCTATTAAGATCAAAACAATACAACAAAGGCTACTAAGATGATCAGAGGAACAGAACGTTATCTTAGGATGAAAAAATAAATCAGGTCTACAGAGCCTGGAAAGGAGACCCATTAAGAAAAAATTATTCACCATAGTAATGTTGTTTCTTCCAAGGGACCACTTACTACATTTAACAGCTGCATCAGGTTCACTGATCTGAGTGGCCCAGAGATTTCGAAGTGTATGTAAATGATGAAATGTTTACATGGCATTGGAACGCAATTCAAACCGTACTGAGTGGTCACAGCTCCCCCAAGCAACCAACATCAGATCCGTTTCTAGAACAAGAGGAGCTGTGACCACCGAATCTATCTAAATGGCTACCAAAAAGTACGGTTACGTAAGAACTTACCGTAACAGTAGATCTTCGGGAGAGGCTCTTGCAGTAGGTAATTACATACAGGACTAAAGCCAGCAGGCGTCTGGACCCCACGGAAAAATTTCTAGCTAGCAGTCTCTGGTGGGGGACCACCCCCACCTCAGGTGACCGACGTCAAGCGACGTCAGTATAAAGGGGCAGTCTCCCACGGCCGCCTTCCAGTTCTTTCCCGCCAAAGGCCAAAAAAGTGAGACGAGAGAGAAGCAGATATTTCCCTTCTGGGAAAAGGAGCTAAAAAAACTAAGGGGGATGGAGGGTGAGAAGGTATTACCTACTGCAAGAGCCTCTCTCGAAGATCTACTGTTACGGTAAGTGCTTACATAACTGTACTATCTTACTTCAAGAGGGCTCTTGCAGTAGGTAATTACATATAGGACTGAGTCCCAAGCAGTCTGGAACAAAGAGAAGCACACGGGAGGAGGAAACTACTTATACAGAGATCCTCTGGCTGAAGAGGACTTAAGAAAGAAGCCCTTGCAGAACAGCCAACCCAAAGCCGGCTCTACGGCGAGAGGCAATGTCCAAACTGTGGTATTTCATAAAGGTATGGACAGAAGTCCAAGTTGCGGCTGCACAAATGTCGGCTGCTGACACATTTTTGAAACAAGCAGCAAGCAGAGGCCGCGACACCTCTGGTGGAGTGACCCCTGACCTGACCTGGCAAGGTCTTGTGATACTTGTCATAGCAGAAAGTGATACAATGAGCCAACCATTTGGACAAACATTGTTTGGAAACAGCGTTGCCCTCTCTTTTGCTGGCAAAAGAAACAAATAGTTGGTCAGTGTGGTAGGGCGCAGTATATGTGAGCAGTCATAAGAAAAAGATGTCTCACCATTCCTTGTAATTTTTCCAATTTTAATTAGTTCCTTTTTCAGACATCAATCACAACAGGATAATTCCAGCATGGCACAGTACTTTTTCCTCCTTACATTTCCATTCAGACAGCAGACATTACAACGAATGGCATAATTTTGAAATTTATAAATCTTCAATTTCAGAGCAGGAATTAACACAGTCTATCAAAACTCCTCAGAGCACTTTTCCACAGCATCCAGAGCATACCTCCAGGCCCACAGCAAAACAGAATCTGATCTCATCCCACACAGTCTAAATTTATACCCCAAAGGAGTCATGTGATTATTTAAGCACCCAACATATAATTATATACTTTAAAGCTTTATTTATTATGCTTTTATTTTATTTATAAGCACATCACCCCTTTAAATAATCTTAGTTAAACATTTTCAGTCCTATAAACAATTTAAACCCCTTTAATAATATTTTAAATATTAATTCTAACAATTGAAGGCACCTCCCCTTCCTACACCTAATATAAGGAACACATTTGAGGCCGGCCAGCTCCTAAAAGAAAAAAGACGCCGGTAGGAACTGAACCCATGACCTCACAAACACCGCAAATATCTTCGTCTCAAAGAAGTCCCCGACTCAACTCAAACCTCCTCACTTCACCTCCGGAAGGTTAGTTGAACTCAGAAGGCAAATAATACAACTGCTAGCATTCATTATAATTTAAGTCTAACAATAATTAACTTTGCGATAGTGCGAATCTTCGCACTATCAAGAGGAAACGCAACAGCTTATCTCTGAAAGGCAAAGCCGTATTATCAGAGCCAAGAGAGGGTTTTTATCAAAATATATTCCTTTAGGTCTAGAAGGTTTAAGCTTATAGATGTGCAAAACTAACTCGAGTACCTACTAAGAACTCAAAAAGATGTCTCATTAGTATTTAATATAGCAAACCCCTGCACCTAAAGCTTGCCCCAACTCAGCCCTTTCAAACCATGCTGACAACCTTCAAACTAAATGAATTTCAGTTTCAACCTGTTACAATTTGTCCAATCTCACTGGTGTCTCTTTCGTATCAAACCAAATCCCCTACCGTTTGCTTTAGGAAAATCAGTTTTTTCTTCTCTGCCGCTCAGCAATCCCGCATTGGCTCCACTGCCGAAACGGAACCCAAAACAATCGTCCGTCTCCACAAAACCACAAACCCAAGTGACCACAACTCAACCCCACAAGTGGCAGCCCAAAACCAATGCAACTCCGCACATCCCCACAGAGCCCCACATATCTACACCATCGAGAAGGGAACTCAGGACAGAAGCCAGGACCCACAAAATCAGAACCACAGAAACACAGCAGATAAGCGTCCCACCACACTTTACCATAATAACAAAACAAACCAAGAGAGCGCCCAAATAATTCTCGATTTTGCGCATCCAGGCGGCAACACTGATAAAACAGTCCCAAGTCCGCTCCATGCCTTCAATGTTCATCAACAACAGCACAACCAAGCGGACAGATGCGCATAGCCGTAAAGTCTTTTCTATCAATGGCAGCACGAGAACAACAATCTGCATTTAGACAATGACACCGCTCCAAAATCCACATGCACCCACACTAGAAAAACTCCAAATGGCTTTTGCTGTCTCGATTGCTGCTGCTATTCCTCAAACTTGAAGCCCTATCTAAAACTACGGGGCGGGGGTCCAGGTAAACTGTCACGACAATATTTTTACATTAATCTAACAATTATTCTTCCATATATTATTTATGTTATTCATTCCATGTTTTAAATTAATATCATTAAGCAGCGGCTGCCTTTTACCCTAACGAACCTTGAAACAGCCCCTACTCAAACCGAACAGCCTAGCTGTGATACAATAAACATCATGACAGCACTTAAAGGAAAATAAATATGAGGCTTTCCAGTAGCCCGCCCAGTTTTATAAATATTATTTGGGGCCCTCAACCCTTCACAGGAGCACCCTGTGACACTCCTCCCCACTTAAGAGGGCAACCAATAACTTGGTTGACCTACACTGTCAATATCACCTGCTAGAGAAAAAAAAACAATATTGACACCAGTGGAGCTCTAGTCCACCCACACTTAGAGCGCCACCCCAGGGTCCCTTTTTAGTACTTCCATTTCTTAACCTGTTTGAAACTTTAGACACATTCATACCCTGGGGTTTCGATTTGCAGGGTCACTAATTCAGAGTCTATGACTCACTATCCAAAGAACAACATAGGAATTATACAAAAGTAATTAGAAACAATTAATATTCTCCAGTCTGTAACAGTCTATGTGGACCCTACCTCATAAAAAATAATCCACTGCAGCAAGACTTATCCCATCCATAAGTCACCCACCAATTCTCCACCCCTTATCCAGGTGTTGGCACTGCAGGGGCTGACCCAGTCACCTGCCCCAGCCAAATAAATGCTGGGGAACAATCAAAGTAAGCCACACCCCCTTCAGTCTTCCAAAAGGGAAGACTAGTAAACAACCCACACTGTCCAAGCGAAACGCAGCAAAACAAAGCCTGGTCGGAACACAGAGAAGGTGTGTGGGGGGGGGGGGTAGTCGCTTTGCAACATATTGTTCCCAAGTCAATCCAAACAAGAAACCAAAGAGGCACCTGCACGCTCCTGAGGCCCGCCCAAATGTGCCCCCGCAAAATTACTTAACCCAAGTAGTAATAGCTTGTCTCTTATAGTTATCGAGTCTCTTCCACATGGCTATTCTCCATCCACCTCCCTTTAACTTTTTAATTCCCAACAAAGCAAACATGTACTGCTCAGGCTAGAACACACTAACCCAGTACAACCTTCTTTAGAGCTTTTAGAGATCTACCACCTACCCCTAACATCTTTATCCTTATAAGAAGAATTCCCTTTTCTCCAGGGTAGCCACTTATTGTGCTTATCAGCCCTTCAGGATATATCGTTCCCATAGATTCCCACATGTCTACGTTCCCATAAAAACACTGCCACCTGTCGATACATACCAGGCCAGTGAAAATATGGTACCAGACAGTTTAGAACTTTCCCACAATCTAAATAGCCCTTCTTTTTACAAATTTCTTCAAGAACCCATGTCCTATACTTACAAGGTATTACCACCCTTGAATCAACCTGATTGGTATGGGGGTTGGGTTTCATGTGATATAACACCTCATTTTTCATCTCATACCACCATAACTTCCCCTTCCTCCCATACACATCTACATCTGTATTATGTGGTTTGGCATATTTCCTAAGATGTATAATTTCAGGATCCCCTGCCTGTAATACATCCCAGTTAATGGTACATAAATCATCTTTGGGTGCATGCCAATATATATTAACAGTCTCTCCCTTAAACTGTATTTCCTCACTTGTAGTTATTAACTTCACCCCACAGTCCTGAACAGTCTCATTTGGGGACTTACTTGGAAAACACTTTTCCGCTGTAACAGACGAATTAGTTTGTTCAAAACATGAAATACCATAATCTTCTTTCTTCACCCCAATGTCCTGAACAGTCTCATTTGGGGACTTACTTAGAAGATACTTTTCCACTGTAACAGGCAAGTCAGAATGTTCAAGACATGGAGTACCATAATCTTCTATCTTCACCCCAATGTCCTGAACAGTCTCACCAGGGGACTTGTAAAAAAATGTCTTCTTCTAACCAATATAATCCCTCAAATTCAGGTAAATCAGGAAGTCCATTACCTTCTTGAGTTAGTGGCTCCAACTCTTCTCCAACAGGTTCCAAAACAGTCCTCTCTTCAGTGGATACTATTAAACGTTCCAGCAAATTATAATACCGTGATTCAGCTCTTCTACAGCGTTTTTCCGCCTCCATCCATTGATCATATAGCCATCTCAACACTCTCAAATGATTGCAGTTCTGCTTAGCTTGTTCAGACATGATTACACCATCTGCATCCTGCTCCATAAACTCCATCACTGAAACAGCTCTTCAAACCTGTTGTAATATCCCATTAAATGCAGTAAAACAGCTCCTCTCAATAGCAGCAAACGAGTCTGCTGTAATCTTCCATCCGCTCCTCTCAGCAGTAGCAGACAAACCAGCTGTAATGTCCCATTAAATGCACTGCCCACCAGACCTTTGCACAGGCCACAATTATCCCACTTTTGACACCAAATGTGGTAGGGCGCAGTATATGTGAGCAGCCATAAGAAAAAGATGTCTCACCATTCCTTGTAATTTTTCCAATTTTAATTAGTTCCTTTTTCAGACATCAATCACAACAGGATAATTCCAGCATGGCACAGTACTTTTTCCTTCTTACATTTCCATTCAGACAGCAGACATTACAACGAATGGCATAATCTTGAAATTTATAAACCTTCAATTTCAGAGCAGGAATTAACACAGTCTATCAAAACTCCTCAGAGCACTTTTCCACAGCATCCAGAGCATACCTCCAGGCCCACAGCAAAACAGAATCTGATCTCTCGTCCCACACAGTCTAAATTTATACCCCAAAGGAGTCATGTGATTAACTCCACCCCAACATATAATTATATACTTTAAAACTTTATTTATTATGCTTTTATTTATAAGCACATCACCCCTTTAAATAATCTTAGTTAAACATTTTCAGTCCTATAAACAATTTAAACCCCTTTAATAATATTTTAAATATTAATTCTAACAATTGAAGGCACCTCCCCTTCCTATACCTAATATAAGGAACGCATTTGAGGCCGGCCAGCTCCTAAAAGAAAAAAGACGCCGGTAGGAACTGAACCCATGACCTCACAAACACCGCGAATATCTTCGTCTCAAAGAAGTCCCCGACTCAACTCCAAACCTCCTCACTTCACCTCCGGAAGGTTAGTTGAACTCAGAAGGCAAATAATACAACTGCTAGCATTCATTATAATTTAAATCTAACAATAATTAACTTTGCGATAGTGCGAATCTTCGCACTATCGAGAGGAAACGCAATGCTTATCTCTGAAAGGCAAAGCCGTATTATCAGAGCAAAGAGAGGGTTTTTATCAAAATATATTCCTTTAGGTCTAGAAGGTTTAAGCTTATAGATGTGCAAAACTAACTCGTGTACCTACTAAGAACTCAAAAAGATGTCTCATTAGTATTTAATATAGCAAACCCCTGCACCTAAAGCTTGCCCCAACTCAGCCCTTTCAAACCATGCTGACAACCTTCAAACTAAATGAATTTCAGATTCAACCTGTTACAATTTGTCCAGTCTCACTGGTGTCTCTTTCGTATCAAATCAAATCCCCCACCGTTTGCTTCAGGAAAATCAGTTTTTTCTTCTCTGCCACTCAGCAATCCCGCATTGGCTCCACCGCCGAAACGGAACCCAAAACAACCGTCCCTCTCCACAAAACCACAAACCCAAGCGACCACAACTCAACCCCACAAGTGGCAGCCCAAAACCAATGCAACTCCGCACATCCCCACAGTGCCCCCCACATCTACACCATCGAGAAGGGAACTCAGGACAGAAGCCAGGACCCACAAAATCAGAACCACAGAAACACAGCAGATAAACGTCCCACCCACACACTTTACCATAATAACAAAACAAACCAAGAGACGCCCAAATAATTCTCCCGATTTACCTATAGCATCGGGCGTAAAAGCAGCACTGATAAAGCAGTCCCAAGTCCGCTCCATGCCTTCAATGTTCATCAACAACAGCACGACCCAAACGGACAGTGCGCACAGCCATAAAGTCTTTTCTATCAATGGCAGCACGAGAACAACAATCTGCATTTGGACAATGACACCCGCTCCAAAATCCACATGCACCCACACTAGAAAAACTCCAAATGGCTTTTGCTGTCTCGATTGCTGCTGCCATTCCTCAAACTTGGAAGCCCTATCTAAAACCACGGGGGTCCAGGTAAACTGTCACGACAATATTTTACATTAATCTAACAATTATTCTTCCATATATTATTTATGTTATTCATTCCATGTTTTAAATTAATATCATTAAGCAGCGGCTGCCTTTTACCCTAACGGACCTTGAAACAGCCCCTACTCAAACCGAACAGCCTAGCTGTGATACAATAAACATCATGACAGCACTTAAAGGAAAATAAATACGAGGCTTTCCAGTAGCCCTCCCAGTTTTATAACTATTATTTGGGGCCCTCAACCCTTCACAGGAGCACCCTGTGACAGTCAGTCTTCCTGAGATCCTTTGTCCTGTTGGTGTAGTATCTCAGAATCCGATGAACGTCCAGAGTATGTAAAAGATACTCCCCGTGATTGGAGTGCTGTGTGAAAAATGCAGGCAGTTCAATGAACTGGTTCAACGTAGATTCTGCTACCACCTTGGGGAGAAACTTAGGATTGATGCGCAGAGTCGCACGTTCCTTATGGAAAATCAAATATGGAATTTTGCACATCAAGGCCTGAAGCTCGGAAATTCTTCGAGCGGCAGTAATGGCCACTAGGAAGAGTCTTCCACGAAAGGAACTTAAGGTCCACTGAGGCTGCTGGCTCAAAGGGAGGCAGCGTAAGCTTCTCGAGAATGAAATTCAAATCCCAAGGGGGGGCAGGAACCCGAATGGGGGGTCGCAGATGGAGAACCCCATGTAGAAAGGTCTTTGCGACCTCCAGCTGGGAGAAAGTTCTGTCCCCAAAGGGAACATGATAAGCGGCAAAAGCCACCATGTGAACTTTCAAAGAGGAATGACTGAGATCCAGGTCAAAGAGATAACGCATGTAGTCCAGTAGTTGCCCGACAGGACAGGAGAAAGGCTCCAGGTCTTTGGACGAAGCCCAAATGGAGAACCGTTTCCATTTCATGGCATAGCTGGAACGAGTGGACGGCTTCCTTGCCTCCACCAAGATCTCTGCCACTTGTGGGGAAACCCCAAAACAGGCTTGTGCTACGTCTGTAGGAGCCAAGCATGCAGCTGAAGGGACTTGAGGCCGGGATGGACCAGGGATCCCCGATCCTGAGTCAACAGTAGTCGTGAAATTGGAAGAGGAATTGGAGGTTCTTCTGAGTACTGCTGCAGAAGAGAGAACCAAACTTGCTGGGCCAGAAGAGAGCGATGAGAATCATAGGAGACCCCTCTGAGCTGAGCTTGTGCAGGATCCTCAGAATCAATGGAACTGGGGGAAAAGCATAGACGAATCTGCCCTTCCAGTCGAGAGACAAAGCGTCTCTCCAGAGTCACCCGCACCCTGGAGCGAGCGCGCAAAAGGTAGGCAGTTTTGCGTTTAGAGGGGATGCGAACAGGTCGACCTGAGGGGTTCCCCAACGTAAGAAGATGTTGTCTGCTATTTCCTGATCCAATTCCCACTCGTGAGGTTGTGCCGAGGATCAGCTCAAGTGATCTGCCAACGAATTCTCTACCCCTGGGACGTCAAGTGCCGTGAGGTGAAGGTTGTGGAGGTCACATTCCCAGACCGCATCGCATCCCGACAAAGAGGGTAGGAATGGTCCCCCCATTTGTTGAGGTACCAGACTACACTCATGTTGTCGGTCTGGACAGCCAGAGGACCAGGAAGCAGAAAAGTTTGGAGTGCTTGAAGAGCATACAACACCACTCTGAGCTCGAGCACATTGATGTGAAGCATCTGCTCGAATTTGGACCAAGAGCCCTGGGTCCGCTGGGATCCCAAATGGGCTCCCCAACCTTCGCCCGGGGTGTCCGTTGTCAGCGTTTGGGAGGGCGGAGGAAGACAGACAGGAACTCCCCGACAAAGGTTTTCCTGAACCAACCACCAGTACAAATCCCAAAGCATCGGGGTCAAGACTAGCACCTCTTGGTCCAGGTCATCGACCAATTGATCCCACTGAGACCGAAGAGTCCACTGAGAGAGTCTCATGTGGAGCCGCACGCACGAAACTGTTGGAATTGCAGCTGCCATAAGCCCCAAGAGGCAAAGGACTGACCTAGTGGTAACCCGCCTGTGGGAGGACAAATTGCTTGCCTGAGCCTGGAAGGTGGCCACCCTGTCTGGGGGCCAAAAGGCCATACCAGTGGCCGTGTCCAGAATCGCCCCGATAAACTGGAGGCGTTGCGATGGAATCAAATGGGATTTTGCCTGGTTGATGGTAATACCCAGGCTGGTAAAAACCTGCCTGGTAAGACAAAGGGAACGCAGGAGTTCCTCCCTGGACGGGGCCGCCAGGAGCCAATCATCCAGGTACAGAAAACCTGAACTCCTGAGTACGCAGATGGGCCACCACCATAGACAGGCATTTGGTGAATACTCGGGGGGGGGGGGGGCTGAGGAAAGACCAAATGGGAGGGCCTTGAACTGGCAGTGGTCCCCCTGGAAAGCAAACTGGAGGTATTTGCAGGTGGGAAGGGTGTATAAGGATATGCAGGTACGCGTTCTGCATGTCCAGAGCACACAGACGCTGTCCCGGCCGAAGGAGGGGCAGGAGACTCTGCAGGGAGTGCATTCTGAACCTTTTGTACTCCATGAACAGATTCAGGGAGCTGAGGTCTAGAATGGGCCTCGCATCTCCTGTCTTCTTGGGGACCAGGAAAATATGGGAGTAGAAACCCGTCTCCCGAAGAGGGATGGGTTCTATTGCCTCCTTCAACAGAAGGGAGGAGATTTCTTCCTGAACCCTGAGATGATGTTCTGGGGTAAGGCGACCTTTGGGGGGGGGGGGGGTTCTGGGAGGTTTCTGAAGAAACTCTATGGTGTGGCCCTCAGGCTATAAGCTGGAGGACCCAAGAGTCGGAAGTGATCCTCTCCCAACCCAGCAGATGTAGGGAGAATCTCCCGCCTACCGGTTCCTCGGGATCGACCAGAGGCTGTGGGAGAGGGAGGGAAGGAGTCAGGAGGTGTGAGGCAGCGCCACGGCTGGAGCTCCCGCAGCCCGTTTGGGTGAGGTGGGGTCTTGCAGCTGGAGGGGCCCGGCGTTTGTGGGCCCACTTTCCTTGTGGTTTCGCCTTTGGCCGTGCGTGACAGCAAAAGGAACGACGCTGCGCTTGAGGGGCTCTGTACATGGAGTCAACCTCCTTGACAGCAGTGCCCTTCTCTCGCAGTCTGGTAATGATGTCCTTGACATCACCACCGAACCTCGGAAGGGAGCGTCCTGGATGGCGGATTGTACTTCTGAGGCTAAACCTGACACCCGAAGCCAGGCATGTGCGCAGGCTCATGGCGAACACAGAGCTGTCCAGTAGCGTCCACCGCATTGTAAGTAGCACGCAGCATGTGCCTACTGGCCGAACGTGTGGAGCGGACCAGGTCTGCCACTTCCTGTTTAGTCTGTGACTGAGGAAGGGAGTCCAACTTAGCTTCCACCTCGCTAAGGATAGTCTTCTGGTAATCCCCAATATGAGCCACATAGTTCAAGGCTCTAATGCCCAGAGTGGAAGAAGCATAGACCTTCTTGCCACACTGGTCCAGAAGGCGGGATTCCTTATAGGGTGGGGACGAGCTAGGTTAGCCGAGCGGCCATGAGCGGCGCTTATCACGACCGAATCAGCCTTCGGGTGTGACATGAGAAAGTCAACCCTCTCGGGAGCCTGATAAAACCTATCTGCCTTCCGAGGAAGGGGGGCTAAAGCAGACTGTTGTTTCCAGACAGTGGAAACGAGGTCAGCGTGAGGCTCGATCCAGGGTGGAACTAACATGGGAGCGACCTCGGGCAAATCCAAATGGGCAGCTAGCTTCTGCCTCTGTGGATCTGGCCAGAGATTTCCACTGATGAAGAGCCTGGATTTTGCTTAGCAACTCTGTAAACGAGGGATCTCCGGAGGGGACTTCGGAGGAGTCCTGGGCCTGGGCTTGTCAGGAGTGCGAGGCTTGTCTGGATCGGAGCTGTCATCGGAGTCCTCCGATGAGTACGAAGAAGAAGGAGGCTAAGACCCCTCCCCACTCGGGGGAAGAATATGGCCCCTAGGGGGCCAGGTGCCACCCCCAACCTTAGACCCCGTAGCAGTGTCTCTGGGGTTGGGAGGAGGGTCTCCCGCCCCCAGCAACAGGGGTCGGGACCGGTCGTCGTCCGAGGCGGCTCTCCACCTCCCTGGGTGAGCTGAGGGGGGGGGGTTACGGATACTGGGGGTATCCGTAGCCCGACGGCAGGAAGCCCAGCATCGGGTACTGCGGTGCCGGATAAGACGGCGTAAGATCCGGCACCAGGGGCTCTACCGGGGTAGAAGGTCCTGGAAGAGGCCCTTCAGACAGGACAGGGACAGGTGGACTGGCAGGCAGCAGGTCTGGCATCGGGGTGACGTCCGGTAAGGGGACGTCGGCCGGGGACGGGGCCAACGTTCGAGGGTTCGATGTCAGGCCATCAGTTCCTACGGGATGGAGGCCTGGCAGCGCGAAAAGTCCCAGCGGCATCCGGGGAGGGCGGAGGATCCCCGGGTTCAGCTGGGGAGGCGCAGGCCTTGGGCGGCCGGTGAAGGCTGCGGGGAGCCAGTGGCACCAGAAAAATCCAAGGGATCTGGCGGGGCTCCGGGCGCGGCGACCACGGACGGGCGCCAGAAGAGCAGGCGTCCGACTGATCGGACCTAGAACGCAAGCTGCGCGGGGGAGGCGACCTTGATGGGCGGCTTGGTGGCGTCGCTGCCCGAAGGTCGGCGGCTTAGCGGCTGGCTCGAGGCGGGCGTCAGAGGGCGGCCCAACTTAACGGAGAGGTTCGAACCAGAAGGCCACACAGAGGTGGCCTTACTGGGAGCGGATGCCTCCTTTGTCCCGGAGGCTCCCAACTGGCCCGAGCGTGAACCAGCTGGGGGGACTGACGCCATCTTGGACACCACCAAGACAGCCGTCGGGGAATGGTCCCCCGGAGGGGACGTTACCTGAAGGGCAGCGACCCCAGCCGAAGTTGCCGCAGCCGCGGATGAGGAATCCCAGTGCTTCTTTTTCTTCTTAAGGCCCTCGGGGGAGGTGGAAGCCTGCCGGAGCTTTTCCAGCTCCTTTTCCATGGAGGACATCTTCTTCTTTAGGATGTAGGCCTCCAGGGGCTGCTGCCTTCTTCTGCGGGTAGCCGCACTGAACTTCAGGCAGTGCTGACAGGGATCCATGGGGTGGTCGGGGCCTAGGCAGATAAGACACCGAGAATGGCTGTCCTTGTGCGGGAGTTGGGCACCGCACGAGTCGCACTTGTTTTTGTGCTCGGACGTGGTAGGGGATGACATACACGGCAGGTAAAGTAATCCTGACGAATATCTTAGAAAATCTGAAAAATCGACAGTATAACTACTGGCAACGGACTGACGAGCAGTGGAACTTAACCATGAGGCGCTGTCGAAAGCAAACAGTAGGAAAGAACTGGACGGCGGGTGTGG
Organism: Neoceratodus forsteri; assembly: GCA_016271365.2. Taxonomy (NCBI): domain Eukaryota; kingdom Metazoa; phylum Chordata; order Ceratodontiformes; family Ceratodontidae; genus Neoceratodus; species Neoceratodus forsteri. Next base: position 1,277,383,538 of record CM057456.1, read on the forward strand.
GAGACAGCCACTTTATACTGACGTCGCTTGACGTCAGTCACCTAACGTGGGGGCGGTCCCCTGACAAAGACCGCTAGCTAGAAATTTTTCTGTAGGGTCCTGACGCCTGCCGGCTTCAGTCCTATATGTAATTACCTACTGAAAGAGCCCTCTTGAAGTGAGATCTACTATATTTAAAATAATTTTGAGAAAACACCAAATAAATGACAGACATGAAAGTAATTGAAAAAAAAAAAAAGCAGTATTTAATTAGACCAGAGATAATTATTGTGAAGAACAACTGTAACAAGAATGCTCAAGCAAAATAAACAACTGATTCTTCTCTGAACCTTTTTCTAGGTTCTGGCAGAGTAGGCTAGAATTAGGGATTGTAAAAACACAGAAAGGGATCCCTTGGAAGAAACAACATTACTACAGTGAGTAATGTTTTCTTCCATTTGCAGGAATCACTCATTCATGTTTTAACTGCAGACTCCACAGCAGTACCTGGGGAGGCTGGGTACAGGATCTATCTTGGAAAAAGGCTCTGCATGACAGCAAAGCTGAATCTGGCATCCCATCTAGACTTGATGTCTAGACAGTGAGGCTTTGCAAAGGTGTGCTGTTTCCTAGGTAGCTGCTTTACAGAAGTCTTGTAAAGGGATGCCTCTTGATGCTGCCACAGAGACAGAGGTGCCCCCTTCTCATGGCAGAACTAACTGTATGCAGGAGAATATCCACCAAGGTGCTGGTTTACCTTTCCCTACCTCACCACAGGTGGAAGAGCTGAGTGTGGTTGGACCTTATATCCTTTGTGTGGTCCAGTTAACAGCTCAGTGCTCTTTTTGCTTCCAGACATTGCAGCTTCTGCTCGTGTGCACCGGAATGCTAAGGGAAAAAGGACTGGAAGACTTATCGATTGGTTCAGGTGGAACTCTGACACCATTCTAGGTGAAAACTTTCTATTTGTCCTGAGGAATACCATGTAGTATGGATCTGTACAGATAGCTTACAGCTCACTTACCCCTCCTGGCAGAAGTCATGGCAATCAGAAAAAGTGTTTTCCAGTGACATACTTTAGATTAGCAGTATCCACTGGCTCAAATGGAGCTTCTAAGAGCTGTGCAAGACATGTTCAGGTCCAAGGGAGGGACAGGGTCCCTCACAGGCAGGTACAGGTGGTTTGAGTATTTACAGAACCTTTTAAAAATTGGTTCTGAAGCCAAATATTTAGGCTTGCCAGCTTATGTGTAAGCTGAAGCTGCTGCTAGCTGCACTTTCAGGATGGAAGGTCTACGGCCTAAAGAGTGCAAGTGCACTAGGTAGTTCATGAATAAAAGGCAATCCTAACTGTAGGGCAGATACCCTTCTGGTAGCACACCAGTATGAAAACCTTTTCCATTTCAAAGAACAGGTTTTCCCCGTTGATGGTTTTCTGGAAACCTTTAGAACCTTCATAATCTCGTCTGACAAGTTTAGGACAGAGAATTCTAGCTCTTCAAGAACCATGCCCTCAGGTGTAAAGTACGGAGATCTGGGAATGTCACCCTGCCTTGCGCCAATGTCAGCATACTATGTTTCAGTGGCAGGCTAACTGGGTTCTTGCTGGACAGGGACAGGAACAGCAGCATGAAGTACCAAGCCTGTCTACCCAGTCTGGAGCTAGTAGCATCATTGTTGCAGGTTCCCTTCTCCGCTTTATGAGGACTCTTATGAGTGGGAAAGATGACAAGGCATAAAGGAACTTCCCTGTCCACTCCAGTGTTAAGGTGTCCACTGGGACTGTGCCCAATGCTGCGGGCCCACAACAAAACTATGGAAGCTGATAGTTCTCTCATGAGGCGAACAGGTCAATATTTGGTGTGCCCCACCTCCTGAATACTGATGCCAGCACTCTGTGGTTCAGTGTCCATTTGTGGTTTCCCTGGTTGATTCTGCTTATTGAGTCTGCAAGCACACTGTATTTTGCTACAAAGTGCACTGCTGACAGAATGACTTCCAGAAAGTATGCCAGGCTCCAGATCTTCATATTGTCTGTGCACAGTTTTGATGATTTTGTTCCACCTTGTTTATGTAATCCGTTGTAGTGGTGTTGTCTGTTCAATTTGCGAGACTAACCTTTGATTTTTTTGGAGACTGCATAGCCAGAACACTGCCTTAACCTCTATCCGGTTTATGTATTCCCTGGACTCAGATGCCACTTACTGTGAAATCAACCAAGTGGGCTCAACCTCCCCTTAAGAGGGAGGCATCTGTTGTGATTATACTTGTGGGAGAAAGATGGAGGAAGGGAATGCCCTGTCTTTGGTTGCTTTCCTGCTTCCAGTACAATAATGTCTGCAGAAGCATTTTTGTCACTGGCACTAGTTTTGACAGGGAATCCCATCTTTTAGACCAGTGATCCCTTAGGTGGTACTGTGGGTCTTTCATCTGGAACCTGGCTCCTGGAACCACTGCTGTGGAGGATGCCATGTGCTCCATGACCTGCATGAAATCCCTCACAGACCTTGGCTGGCCCTTCTTGAAGAAATATGCAGTTATAATCAGGTTTGATACCCTTGCATGAGGAAGAAGTCATTCTCCCTGCAAGGTATCCAGTTCTGCAACTATAAAGGCCAGCACCTGTGATGGTTTTACTTGGGGCCTTTGTAGACTTATTAGAAAACCCAGGCTTTCTAGAATGCTCTTTACCAGCTGTACTAAGCACTTTATTCCCTGATACTAGCCAGTTGTCCTGTTATGAAAAAAAAAAAAGGAAAAAAAAAAACACCCTGTCTTCTTAGATGTGCTGCCACAACAGCTAGGCAATTTGTGAACATCCTGGGTGCTGAGGTGAGGCTGAAAGGGAGGGCTGTGAACTGGTATTAGCAGTTCTCCAGCCTGAACCTTGGGTATTTTCTGTAGGATGGCCTTACTGGAATGTGGATGTAGGCATCTTTCAGGTCTACTGACCCTAGACAGTCCCCTAACTGTAGGAATGGTATAACTGTCCGTAGTGCTACCATATAGCTCACCTTCAAACAGGGTCATATCCTTTAAGTGCCTTGGAGTCACCCTGACCCTGCATTGGATCTCAACTTACATTTGTCAAATGTCACCAAAGCTGTCAATTCAAAACTTGGGCTCGCCTACAAGATCAGGAATAATCTCACTGCAGCTGCCAGACTGGCAATTGCCCAGGGAGTCCTCTGGCCAAGCCTTGCTCACAGGCTAGTAGCTGGTCAGAAGACAAATAAAGAATTAATGAACAAATGGAACATCTGTTACAATAACATCCGCTGATTTGCTTTATCCGTGCCCAAGATTACGCACCACCCTGTACTGAATGGCTCCCCCCCTCATCATTTCAGAGATACACCTGCTGCCTCATTTATAAAGATATCAAACTCTACCAGCTACTTTGGCCAGCATGTTCAAACCAGCTGCTTCTGCCTACCACCGAGATCAAACGGCATGTCCTTCTTGGCTGTACCTAAATGTGTATCAAAAATGGGAGAAAGTGCCTTCTCAACATTCGCTCCTAAACTTTGGAACTCTCTCCCTCTAGAGCGAAGGCTCTCTCCGTTGCACATGGTTTTCAAGAAGGAACTCCTCCGTATGTTCCTTATGTGCAATGATAAATGCTCATGCTGCTGATATCTGCCCTGCCCCTACGGAACTCGCTCTTACCTCCCTCCACATGACAAAGTGTTAGACACTTGTACTACTGCTATGCACTTTATTGCAACTGTAGCCTGCCTGCTCTGGGACTGGTTGCATCCTTCCTGTTTATCGCTCTTGTCCTGCTAGTTTCCTCAGGGCTCTGATTGTAGTATCTTGTTTTGACCCGTATAACTGTCTGTACTGCTGTACCACAGTTAAATGCTCTGTTCTGTAATATATTGCTATAATACTGCTGTACCACTGTGAAATGCTCTGTCCCGTAATGTATTTTGAGGTCATGTACTTCAATATCAACCTTATATGTTCTGCTGTAAAATGTACTGTCAAAATGTGACTTCTGTCACCATGTCTGTAACCCTCCCGGGCCGTGCCTGAAAATAGGCAGTTCTATTGTCTAGCGCACCTACCCGGTAAACAAAAACTAAATAAATATAAATCTTGAATTTTTTTCTTCTTGACATGCTTGTTCGGGTATCTCAACTCTAAAATGGTCTGCCACTCCCTGTTTTTCTTGTGGGTTAAAGAGTATCTGGAAACAAAGGCCTTTCCCCCATGGACTGGAAGGCACATTTTCCACTGCTTTTGCTGCTAGTATTTTTTTCTACCTCTAATTCTAACAATATTTTCTCTGTTGGGGAATGTGGTGGAAACACAGTTGTTTTTTTGCAGTTTTGGAAATTTCTTGAACTGCAGGGACAGTCCCCGACTCACTACTTCCAGAACCCATGTGTCCGTGGTAACGTTTGACCATTCCTGGATATAGTGAGTAGGGATGTCACAATATATAGCAGTTACGTAAGAACGTACCGTAACAGTAGATCTTTGAGAGAGGTTCCTGCAGTAGATCTTCACAAGTGGGACTGCGCCCCCTGGCGTCAGGACCATACAGCAAACATGTAGCTAGCAATCATCAGCGGGGGACCGCCCCTGGTGTCAGGTGACAGTACGTCAGTGTGACTATAAATAGGAGCGGTTCCCCACCTGGCCTCCAGTTCTCTTGCCGGGGACCTCGAAAGAGGAAGCAGGAAAAAAGGAGAGAAAACTCCTGCAACCCTGAACCCTGGATAAAACAGAGTCCTAGGAAGGGAATAAAGAGGAAAAACACAGAAGCTGGGGGAAGGTGGGTGGGAAATCCAGACCTATTGCAGGAACCTCTCTCGAAGATCTACTGTTACAGTAAGTTCTTACATAACTGATATATCTTACTTCGAGAGGGTTCCTGCAGTAGGTCTTCACAAGTAGGACTGAATACCAAGCAGTCAACTAATTAGAAGGAGTTGGAGACTAGGTTCCGGGAGGAGGAAAATGTCTGCCAACTACAGTCTGCTCATGACACAAGTCCTTGCAGAACTGCTAGACCAAAGTCGGTTCTGCGCCTAGAAGCAATGTCCAGGCTGTAATGTTTCGTGAAGGTGTGGACAGAGGACCAAGTGGCTGTTGCACAGATGTCGGCAATGGACACATTTCTAAGGAAGGCCATAGAAGCGGCCACTCCCCTAGTCGAGTGGCCCTTGACTGCCCCCGAAAGGGGCCTTTTGTACTTCTGGTAAATGTAATGGATACAATTAGCCGGCCACCTAGACAAAGTCTGTTTGGAAACAGCCTTGCCCTGGCACTTGGAAGTAAAGGTGATGAAGAGTTGATCCGACTTATGAACCTCCTTAGTACTTGACACGTAATATCTCAAATTCCTGTGCACATCGAGAGTGTGCAGGAGATACTCCCCCTTACTCTGGGTAAAATACCGGCAGTTCGACTTTCTGATTTAGAGTAAATTCTGAGACTACCTTCGGAAGAAAGGAAGGGTTAGTCCACAGAGCCACCTGGTCTCTGTGGAAAATTAAATAAGGCTCTTTACAAACTAGAGCCTGAAGCTCTGAAACTCTTCGAGCTGAAGTGATAGCAACTAAAAAGAGCTTTTTCCAAGAAAGGAAACGCATAACACAACTTGCTGCCGGTTCAAAAGGGGGCATAAGTTTTTCTAAAATAAAATTAAGATCCCAAGGGGGAACAGGATTCCAGACTGGAGGTTTGAAATGAAGGATCCCCTTCAGGAAAGTTTTGGAAACCTGTAGCTGAGCTAGAGTTTTGCCTTCCACCGGGAGGTGGTAGGCAGAAACCGTAGAGAGATGGACCTTCAGAGAAGAATAACTGAGGCCCAACTCTGACATGTGCAAGAGGTACTCGAGGACCTGGGAAGTCAAGCAGGAAAATGGGTCTAGGCCTTTGGCTGTGACCCAGATCGAAAATCTTTTCCACGTCATAGCATACGTGGATACGGTGGAGGGCATCTTGGCCTCCACCAAGACCTGAGTGACTCTAGAGGAGATGCCATAGCGAGAAACAGTTATGTCAAGAGGTGTCACGCATGAAGGTGGAGTGATTTGAGGCTCGGATGTACCAGGGTGCCCTGCTCCTGGGACAGAAGGTCGTGAGTGCAAGACAGAGGTACTTGGGGTTCCATCACTAGCTGTTGCAGCAGGGGGAACCATATCTGCCGAGGCCATAAGTGGGCAATGAGAATCATGTGTGTCGCCTCTGCCTGTAGCTTCAGCAGAACGTTCTGCAGAATGGAAAAGGGAGGAAAAGCGTACAAAAATTTTCCTGTCCAAAATAGAGACAGTGCATCTCACCAAAAACACCACACCTGGGAACGAGCGAGCAAAAGCTGGGCAGTTTTGCGTTGGATGGGGAGGCAAAGAGGTCTAGTTCTGGCTGACCCCACTGAACGAAGAGATCTTCCACTACCTCCTTCTTTAGTTCCCATTCGTGAGCCTGAGCGACTGAGCAGCTGAGACTGTTCGCCAGAATGTTGTTGACACCTAGAACATGGACTGTTGTCAAGGATAAACCATGTTGAACAGCCCAGTACCACACCCGTATCGCTTCCCTGCAAAGGAGGTACAAACGGGTGCCTCCAGGTTTGTTGATGTACCAGACCGTTTCCATGTTGTCAATCTGGATGAAAAGTGTTCCCGGAACTAAGAGGGACTGAAAGGCTTGGAGAGCATAGAGTACTGCTCTTGTCTCCAGGATGTTGACGTGAAGATTCTCCTCTATGGAACACCAAGTCCCTTGTGTCCGATGGTCTCCTAGGTGGGCCCCCCCAACCGAGATTCGAGGCATCTGTCGTGAGAGTCATGGAGGGGGACGAGAAGTGGAAAGGAACCCCCACCGAGAGGTTGGATGGGTCTTGTCACCAGAGGAAATCCCTCTTCAGGCTGTTGGAGACTAAAACCTTCTGGTCCATGTTGTCCAATCGTTGATCCCATTGGACCCTGAGGGACCACTGAGTCACCCTCATGTGCAGTCTGGCCAATGGGACTGTGGGTATGGCACCAGCCATCAGACCCAACAGTCAAAGGATGGAGAGTGCTGTGGTCCAGCGCGAGGAAGCCACCAGTGCTGCTTGCAGGATAAGGAGCTCTGCCCTGTCCATGGGAAGGAAGGCCTAGCCCTGGACCATGTCCAGTACCACCCCTATGAATTGGAGGCACTGGGAGGGTGAAAGCTGAGACTTGGGACAATTGACCGTAATGCCAAATGTAAAGAAAAGATCCAGGATGAATGAAAAAGGAATACTTCAGACTGTCCTGGGATGGAGCTGAAATCAGCCAATCATCCAGGTATGGAAACACGTAGATGCCCTTGCGACGCAAGGGCGCTGCTACCACCACCAGGCACTTGGTGAAAGCTCGAGGTGCCGAGGAAAGGCTAAAGAGAAGGGCCTTGAACTGAAAATGCTCCTCCTGGAAGGAAAATCTCAGACAGCAGTGGTGGGCCGGCAGGACTGGAATATGCAGGTAGGCATCCTGCATTTGCAGGGAACACAGCCAGTTGTTCAGTTGGAGCGGGGGGGGGGGAGAGCCCCTGGAGGGTTACCATGCGGAACCTCTTGTATTCTATGAAGAGGCTGAGCATGCTGGGATCTTGGATAGGCCTGAGATCTCCCGTCTTTTTGGACACTAGGAAGAAGTGGGAGTAAAATCCCCTTCCTATTTGCTCTGGAGGGACCTGCTCTATGGCCGATTTTTGTAGATGAGCATGGATTTCCTGTAGGACACGGCTGTGGTGTCCTGATGGGTAATGAGACATGCCCAGTGGGTTGCTCAGGGGTCTTTCCAGAAACTCTATATAGTAACCTCTTGCAACGAGTTGTAGAACCCATGCATCTGCGGTTACAGCTTTCCACCCTTCCAGGTGGAGGCTGAATCTTCTCCCCACTGGTTCCTCCACGGGGAAGGGAGGGAACGTGGAGGAGCCCCTTAAGTCAGGATGCAGAGGGGGAGGGGTGCTTTGCCCCTGCTGGCTGCCTTTGGAAACTTAGCCTGGGAGGTCTGGGCGCCAGAACCGGTAGCATGACGTTTGTTCCATTTCCGCTGGAGGTGATGAGAATTCTGCTTGAGTTTCTGACCCGAGCGATACATATAGTGGACATCCTTCAGGGATTTGCCACTTTCTTGAAGTTCAGTGATATCATCTTTGGTGTCGCCCCCAAACAGAACTGGACCCCTGAAGGGATCATCCAGAAGGGTGCTCTGTACATCCTATGCCAGTCCTGTGAGACAGAGCCAGGCAAGGCGTCTTAGACAGATATCCATAGCTGTGCAATGCACCACCAAATCGACAGTGTTGTATGTGTCTCGTAAAGCATGGCGGCAAGACAACTTATTTAGTCTGATTTTGTCAAGACGTTTATTCCTGAGCTGTTCGTTGAGAACTTCTTGGGTGTCCTTTTCCAGGTCGGACAAAGCTGACTTCTGGAAAGCCACCATGTGTGCTACATAGTTGCGTGAACGTATGGTGCAGGTACAGGAAGTATAGACCTTGTGGTCATATTGGTCCATCTGTTTCGACTCCTTGTCGGGAGGAGAGACACTGAGATGTTTAGGCAGGGCCAACGTATCGTGAGTGACAGTGATGATGATAGAGTCAGACTTGGGTTGTGCTGTTAGGTGGGAAACCCCTTCCGGGGGGTGGTAAGTCCTGTTGGCTTTCTTAGAAATTGCAGGAATAGACAATGGTTGCTGCCAAATCGTGGATGTCAGATCTTCATGGGGCCTCGTCAAGGGTGGAATAAGGATGGGGTCCGCTTTAATGAGGTCCAGATGCTTAGCTAGTCTTCTGTGCTTAGGGTCCAATTCCTGGGATGCCCAACTGCAGGCCTGTTGGATGGAACGGAGGAGTTCCACGAAAGACGGATCCGCTTGTGGCGATTTTGGCAACTCCTTTGCTGAAGCTCTATGGGTGAGTGGGGCTCTGAATGATCCCCCAAATCGGAGTCTCCTCTGGAATCGGAGGACTCTGGCCTGCTTGGCAAAGGAGTGGCATCTGGAGCTGCCTCCGTGACTCTGGTCCCTAGAATGATCCCAGACAGCAGAACACCCGAGTCCCTGTTGGATACTCTGCTAGAAGGAGCAGGGCTCCCTGCAGGCCCCCTATGGGTCAGGATAGCCATGACGACCAGCTGGGGCTATCCAACTTCTTGCAAGAGTTGGGATTTGGCTTCTTTCCACCAAGCCGGTGTAGACTCCTGAGGTTCCTTCTGAGGAAGTGGAGGCAGTGGTGGTGGGTATCCTGGGTAGGTACACCATAAAATATGAGGGGTAGCTTGGAGGTTGGTACCAGTAAGGGTACTGGTGGTAACCCTGATAAGAATAAGCCTAACCCGGCGTTGGACCCCTGGCAGGTAATGGTAAAACTGTGGTGGCGTGTAGCCTGGATAGTATCCTGTTGGGCCTGATGGAGGAGGGGCGAAAGGCCCGGAGGGTGGCGGCGCTGAGGGAACACTGGGGTCGGGGTCCGTTTGCAGGCCGAAGGTCCAGAAAGATTCTGGTCCATATTGTCCGGAATAGGATTCGGCGTTGGGGACCAGAAGACACCCAGGGGTGGGACAGAGACTTGCGAGGGAGGCAAGTCCGGGAGGACCCACATCAACGGGTCTGCTGGGGAGACAGGAGTTATGGGAAGGAGGTCCAATGTCAAGGGCTCCTCTAGATCAGCCTCCACTGGGAGACTGGGGAGAATGAGGCGTCTGGTAGTGTCAGTGGGTCCCAGGAGGGGGAACTCCTAAGGGATTTGGGGGAACCTGTGAGCTCGCTCTGCCAGATGTCGGGGAACCACAAGGGAGTCTGACAGGACAGCAGTTACCATGTGGTCGTCGGGCGAGCCCGCAACCGACTTAGAGGCGACGGTCTGGCCAGTGTTGGAGGATCCAACGTCTGACTGACAGACCGCGGTCAGCTGACAGAAGCCAGGAGGCTGGAGTCAGGCTGAACGACCTGGGCTGGATGCCAGGGATTGACAAATTTTAAATTTACATGGTAGTCTAGGACAACTGGCCTATCCAAATGTGGTAGTCCCACTGTAATGAGTGGTAGTCCAATAGTCAGAAGGCCGTATTTTAAGGAAAACTTATAAAAAAGTATGCAGCAACAAAGTAATTGTTTGTATTATTAGTAGTAGTATGAGATAGAAAACAGTATAAATGGAGATTTAATTTAATTTTTTTGTTAATACAGTTTAGGTTTGGTGATTTGAAGAAGTCCGACTCAACTGGTGCGGTGCCACCATACTCTGAATGTCCTGTCCTATTCCACAAAGGCCAGAACGAAGCAGAGAATAACTAGCACAGCATAATTAGAAGAACTCCGATTCAGAACTATCAACATCAAGTGATGATGGAGTAGCAGCAGTACTAGCATGAGACACAGAAGCATCAGATTCAGTAGTACCAGTAGCAGCTTGCCCATAAACATGTCAGGTGCCTGGACCACACAGCAGTCAGTGGTTTATTGCTGGATCTGGATCAAAGTCACATAGATCAGGACCCTCTACTGCTATCTGAAGAAGTGACTGTAGTGTGTCATCTGCCAGACGTGTTCTTATTTTTGTCTTTATCAGGTTTTGAATGAAGAACACTCGTTCGCACTTTGCAGCTGACAAACTCATTGCCAGTAGTATTTCCACTAACTCTAGAATGTGAGCAATCCGGGGCATTTTTTCTTTCAGCAATCTTATATACACCTGCAGATAGCGTTGTGAACTGCAGATTTCATCATGGCCTTAAATGCAGCATATTCTGATCTAATATTTTCCTGCTGCTCATCACCGAGAAAATTAAAAGTATGCTGCCAAATTGGCCACTTCATTGGTCCCAAAGTCCGCAAGTTGTTCTCTTGATAGATCAAACTGTTTAAAATCCAGACATTTAAACCATTTCAGAGGCACCTCTGAGAAATTTTGAAATCTTACATCAATATAATTTATTGCTGCATCAACTAAAGTCTGCAGTTGTGTATCAGTCCCAAAATTTATTTCAGGACAGTTGCCTTTGAATGTGAAGGGCACAGTCTTCTCAACTCCCTTCTGTGAAATGACATAATCCATGCATCCGTTTTGAGGTGTGTAATGAGCTAAGAAAGCTGTCATGTATTTCCCTGGCTTTGATTTCAGTTCCATCAGCTGGAGAAGGCAGGTCTCGATGAGATTTGATACTTCAAGAATTATTAAGTCATCTCTTTGAAACTGCAGTGAAAGATTTCTAAGTATGGGCAAAAAATCTTGGAGGATATAAAGAGATTTGACAAAGCGAACAGACTGTACCTCTCTTAACAGCACCTTTACTTTTGAACCATCAGCATAAGATGCACTTTGTTGCAAGTGCTGAGCAACTGTAAGTAGATTCACCTGAACTGCATGAACTGACCGTCATCTGCTGGCAAGCCATCTCACCTGTTTAATTGCACTGAAGTGTGCCAGATCACTATCTATTACTTGTGCAATTTCTTGTAGCTCTCTCATCTTTTTTGGACTATGGTGGTAGAATTTACATATACCCTTTAGAGTATTTTCAAGCTTTGATACAAAGGGGTTTGTTTTCATTACATCGAGAACTGCCAACTCCAGCTTATGGGCAACATAGTGCATGGCAATGATGTGAGGACAGTGCTCCCGTAACTTTGTGATGGTTCCACTCCTTTCACCCATCATTACACTTGCACCATCAAAATTGGCAGAAATCAAAACAGGCCCCGGATTGCTCACATTTGATAAGTCAGTGAGAGGAAGACACAGCGAATCTAATGCAGTTCTTATTGCATTAAAAACACCTTCAGCATGTGCGAATTCCAAAGGCACAGCCTGGATCAGATATGTACATACATCTTTTGTGTTAGGATCTACAAAACGCAGAAAGACATTTTCCCATTCAACTAGAGCCGTATCCGTGCTGTCGTCAGCAAGAATTGTCACATATTTTGTGTTTTTAAGAGTCTGTATCTGGGTTTTGGACAGAACAGCAGATATAGCTCTGCAAAAATCCCTGGCTCGCTTATCATTTGTGTAGTTGGTACCAAGCTTAATACCATTTTTCTCTTGCAATTCACATAGCTAATCCATGTCAGAAAAAGGACGAAGATTTTTTGCAATGGAGTACGCTGTGTTGAACAGACGTCTCACTTTCTCCTTTGTGGCCTCTTCCAACACTGCAAAGGCTCGATAAAGTTGTGACTCAGTAATATCACACTGAACTGCACGCTGGCCCCTTTCCAGAATATGTTGGTTCTGGCACAGCACATGCGGATTAGATTTTTCATGCGCACATAGTGACTCAATTCTGAAATTGTTAGAGCCTGTGGCAAACACATTTGTTTTTTTTTGAAAAGGCTGGTATTGGAAAAGAGGGATACTTTTCGCAAACTGTGAACACATCAGTCCCTATTTTTCATCGTATCGCAGCCATTTATAATCGTTCAACCAGTGAGACTGAAACATTCTGGCCCTTTTTTCCTGATCATATTTTTTGTCTTTAGAGATTATGTCTCCTTGTTGTTGCTGATCCAGCAAAGTTAGTTTCTTGGGACAGGAAGAGGAAACAGATGCTTCCGCTTCACGGTTTAATTCAATTGACTGATGAACATCAGCATCAGCTGCTGTTATATCCATTACCACAGCAGTGTCTCTTTTATCTTGAGAAGACTGTATTTGTGTTCGGCTACTAGGCCTGGTGGCTGCTACTGCTGACCACATTAAAAAAAAAAAAAAAGAGTATTTTGTTTTTTATTCTTTTGCATAGCCATATTTTTGTTTGTTGTGTTTATTAACTTTTTTAACTTGCTTACTCTGCAAATAAAATATATTCTACAATATCTGTGTGTGAGAGTTCATTCTTGACTGGGTGGAAGGTGGATGGGGGTAGTTAAGTGTACTAGACGTGCTTGGGTAAAAACAGGAATTGGAAACACTATAGCGTAGTCATACACCGCAAAATTTTTTTTTTTTTTTTAACTTCAGTATATTCACTGCTGTACTTTAAGAATATTTTTTTAATTATTTTATATCTTTCTGTGTACTGGTTCAATGTACATAAACCACAACACAACACCACCACACTTGTTCCCTTTTCAGTGTTTTGGTTCAATTTATGCCCATCTGTCCCCCCTCCTGTGCCCCTCTGTCTCCCCTTCCCTCCTCTCCCTCAGCAAAGCACTGAAACAGTGTCTCTCACACAGATGCAGTGCAGCAGCTAAATTAGAGTTTCTTTCTTTTTAATATCTTTTTCAATTTCTGCCTCTTTTTCCCTTCTATCCCTCACACAGTCAGCTACTTGTACGTGTGGACTTAACTGCAGGACTCAGACTCACTCTCAGTACACAGTCACACTGTAGACTCTCAGATAAGTTTAGCTATCCCAGATCTAGCTTTTTGTTTTGTGCCTTAGTTAGTTGAATAGTTGTATTTCAATTTCTGCCTCTTTCTCTTGAGTCGCCCCTCGTGTCCCTCAGAAGGCACACCAGTTGATGTGGACTGAATTTAGTGTCTCAAACAACTGCAACACTTTTTTCTTTTTTTTATTTTAATATCTTTGTCTTTTTCCTTTTGTACATCCACACAATCTCCTTTCTCCAAAAAAGCTGCCCAAAGGCTCCTCTTATCTTTTCTTTGTTAAACTCTCTTTTATAAGCGGTTTTTTATTATGTTTTCCTTAGGCAGTTATTCAGACTTGCTATTTATGGGCAACAACACAAAGAACCCTGGTGTACCATAACCCCTTTCCTTTGCTTTCTTTTACTTTTTAACACTCCACACAGTCCTACTCCCCTTCCCAGCAGACATAAATAAGAGATCAAATGAGATCCCATTCAGCTTTATTACTCTGATTTACTTATCCAGGCTGATCTTTGAGGTTTTTTTTTGTTTGTTTTTTTAATGCTTATGGCTTTTCTTTCCTCCTCCTGAGTCTGATTTGTCTGTTAGGGAGCACAACTCAACTGTCTGGCTTCTTAAAATTCAGTGCTTCACTTCTGTCAGAATGCCACACACTGACAGACACACTCCCCTTTTAATAATCAGTATTTGTCACTGTCAGAATGACAATAGTTCTTATGAATTATACTTTGGACTTTCAGCAGTAGCAACTGGCAGGGAGATTGTCTCTTCCCCTCCCCCCACCGCTTGGTCACACACAACACCAACACTCCCTATGCCTTATATTTATTTTTTTACAAAATGGCAGGGAGTTAAACAGAGGCGCACTGGGCAGCAGCAATTTCTGTCAGCACAGTAAACACCACGACTATGCTCACGATTCTCGGTGCCTCCCTCTATTCCCCTCTCAAGACACTACGTTGCTGCTGCAGCCACCCCTTCGCAAACTGTCGTCTCCAACTGCACCTGGCCTGCTGATATCTCACATCTCACACTTACTCACACAGTCCTGATACTGAAGAAAGCTCTCCCCTCCCAGCTGGCAGCTCACACTGAAATCAAAAATGTACAATGCTCCACAGTAGCACGAACGTCCTTTCTCTTGCTCAGCCATAGAGAAAGTGAGCAAGCGTTGTTGCGATCGTCCCCCACGTCCCGCCAAGTCACCACTGCCACCAATGGATGTGCCTTACCACAGGGTGCATAGCAGATGATTCGCTGCTTTGCATGCCAGTCCAATGACTGGCTCCTCCCAATTTCTAAAGCAGTTGCTGCTCGCTTCCGCTATGCTCGTTGCTCGTGCCTTCCTCAGCATCACATGAGTGACACTCCAGTGGGTCAGATGACCATGGGAACACCAGCTGGACTCAGATGCAAAGAGGCACCCTGCTGGAAAAGGCTGGTACTGCACGTAATTTTTGTTTAAAGACATACTTGCCCACGGACAAGCAGTGCTTGTCAAAATACTTGTCCCTGCCTGAAAACTTGTAGCCCGGGACGTTGGGCTATAGGATTTGTCAACCCTTGCTGGATGCCCAGCGGAGGAGCCAGAGGGCGTCTTAGCAGCCAAGCTAACAACAGGTTCCGAAATAATTTCCTCTGAAGAGGAGATCCACGACTGCCCACTGACCTCAGCAGGGGGGTGAAGGAGTCCCTTCCACTGGCATGGAAGAAGGCCCTGGAGGTGGGGTACTCACCAGGGTGAAGACCCCACCCGATGTGGCATCGGTTGTCTGGAGGTTTTTCCTTGAGGGAAAAATAGAAACATAGAAACATAGAATTTGACGGCAGATAAGGACCGCTTGGCCCACCCAGTCTGCCCATTTCCCTACCTACTGGATAAGCTGCAGATCCTAGTTAACCAGCAGCCTACTTCTTCCCCCCACCCCCAGAAATTGCCTTATGACTATCCATGCTGTTGGATTCCCCTGATTTTGACTCCACAACCTCCTCCGGAAGGCAGGTTCCATCCATCCACAACCCTCTCTGTGAAGAAATGCTTCCTTAAATTACCTCTGGGCACGCCCCTCTATCTTCAAATTGTGCCCTCTTGTTCTTGCACACCTCTTTTTTTGAAAGATGCTACCCTCTTGGACTTTGTTGATTCCCTTGAGGTACTTGAAAGTTTCTATCATGTCCCCCCTCTCCCTCCTTTCCTCGAGGCTATACATATTAAGCTCCTTAAGTCTCTCTTCATATGACTTCCGGTGCAGACCCTGCACCATTTTAGTTGCCCTCCTCTGGACAGCTTCCATCCTGTCTATGTCTTTGCGGAGACTGGGTCTCCAGAACTGCACACAGTACTCCAGATGGGGTCTCACCAGCTGTCTGTACAGAGGGATAATAACTTCCTGTTTTCTACTGGTGATGCCTCTCCCTATGCATCCCAGTATCCCCCCAGCCCTCCTTGCTGCCCTCTCACATTGCTTGCCCATCTTTAGGTCATCTGATATGACTACCCCCAGGTCCCTTTCCATTCTTGTTATTGTTAGTATCTCACCCCATTGTGTACTCTTCCCCTGGGTTTTTGTTTCCCAGGTGCATTACCTTGCACTTCTTAGCATTGAATCTAAGCTGCCATACATTTGACCATTCCTCTAACCTTGCCAAGTCCCTTCTCATCCTTTCCACCCCACCCTGTGCAACAACTCTGTTGCAGATCTTAGTGTCATCTGCAAAGAGACATACTTTTCCTTCCAGTCCTTCTGCAATGTCGCTTATAAAGACATTGAAGAGGACCGGTCCTAATACTGAACCCTGCGGTACCCCACTAGTAACCCTCCTTTCTTCTGAGTGGACTCCATTTACTATAACTCTCTATGTCCTATTCTCCAGCCAATTCTTTACCAGGCTGTCATCTTGGGACCCACTCCCAGGCTGGCTAACTTGTATATTAATTTGTGTGGGACTGTGTCAAATGCCTAGCTAAAAGTCTAGGTAGGCCATGTCACAGCCCTCCTGATCTACTACTTTGGTCACCCAGTCAAAGAACTCTATCAGATTCGTCTGGCATGACCTTCCCGCTGTGAATCCATGCTGCCTAGGGTCCTGTGCCCCTCTGGCCTCTAGATACTCAACAATTCTTTCCTTTAGAAGTGATTCATTATTTTCCTATCACCGAGGTTAAACTAACAGGTCTATAGTTTCCTGCTTCTGCCTTGCTCCCACTTTTGTGAAGGGAATCACATCTGCCCTCCTCCAGTCCTCGGTACCACCCATCCTCCCATGATTTGTTAAAAGGGTAGTCAGTGGTGTCACTAGTTCTACCCTTAATTCTTTAGATTCTGGGATGAATCCCATCAGGCCCCTTGCTTTGTCCTTCAGTTTTAAGAGTTCTTTCAGAACCCTTTCTTCTGTAAATGGGCGGTATCAACTTCTGTATCCAGAGTGTTACTATTGTTTGTTTTATGTATCTCCCCTCTTCCTTGAATACTGAGCAAAAATATTTGTTTAGTATCTCTGCCTTTTCACAGTCTCCCTCTGCCACCCTCCTCCCTTTATTAAGTCTCACTATCCCTCCTTGGTCTTCCTTCGGCTCCCTGATGTACCTATAAAGGTTTTATCCCCTCTTAACTGAGGTTGGCTATCTTTTCCTCGGTTTGGGCCTTTGCTGTTCTGACTGCCTTCCCAGCCTCCTTTTGCTTTAACTGATACAGTTCTCTGTCCTGCTCCTTTTGCATTCCTTGTACTTCCTGAATGCTTTCTTTTCTCTTGAACCTTCACTGCCACTTCCTTTGAGAACCATAGTGGTTTCTTACATCGTCTTGTTTTGTTTATTTGCTTCACACAAAGGCTTGTTACCTCTGTGATGGCAGTTTTATTATTCCCATTGTTCTTCCACCCTCCTTCCTGCCCATTTGCTAGTGCATTCCTTGGGCACTCACCCATTATGGCAAAGTCAGCCCTCCTAAAGTCCAGTACTTTTGTCTTTGTATGGCTTGACTCTATTACTGTGTTTATTGTGAATCATACTGTTCGATGGTCGCTAGTTCCCAGATGGCTACCCACTTCTACATCTGTGATCCTCTCTCCATCTCCATTTGAGAGTATCAAGTCTAATATTGCTCCTTCTCGAGTGGGCTCCAGTACTAGTTGTCTAAGGCATGCCCCCTGTAGGGCATCTAGAATAACTGCACTCTTAGAAGTGGCAGCTGCAACTGCACTCCAGTTAACATCTGGCATATTCAGATCACCCATCAGCAGTATTTCCCCTTTTTCTGCCATTCTAAGTATACTTTCTATCATTTCCTTGTCCATTTCCTCCCCTGAGAAGAGGTCTGTATCTACAACCCTGTGCGGATGTGTGGTGCCATTGCCTGTCTCCAAATTTACCCACAGTGCTTCTTCTCCTCCCTGTTTACCCTTTTGTTCTGTTGCTTTATCCCTCCTTTATGTAAAGAACTACTCCTCCTCCTCTTTTACCCTCCCTGTCCCTCCTGTAGATAGTGTATCCTGGTATGTTTACGTCCCAGTCATGGTTTTGTGTGTACCATGTTTCTGTGACTGCCACAATATCCAGATGTTCCTCCTCCATCAAGGCCACTAATTCAGGAAGCTTGTTACCTAGACTACGAGTTGGTACTCATTGCTCTCCATTTTTGATGGCTTTACCTTCTGTTGCAGCATCCTCCACTAACCGTTCTACCTTGGTCTTTTCTCATTTAGTACCCTATTTTGTAGGAGAGGCTGGATTTTTCTGCTTCTTGTCAGTGCCTCCCTTTGACTAGTTTAAAAGCTTGCCAATGAAGCATTTAAAACCGATTGCTCAAAAGACTTGTTCCCTTCCTGGACAGATGCAGACCATCCTGCCAGTATAGCTGTTTGTCCCTCAGGGTGGAACCCCAGTCCCCAATGAAGCCAAATCCTGTGCTCCGCACCATTTTCCAACCATTCATTAAACTGCATGGTGCCAATTACCTCGCCTCACCCATGCCTTTGACAGGCAGCACCTCTGAGAAGGATACTGTGTGTGCTACTTGTCTTAGGCCCCTCCCCAACTCTGCAATGTCCTCCTGCACTGCTCTAACCTCATGATGAGCCAAGTCATTTGTCCCTAGGTGGATAATTCGTCCAGCTCAGAATCCCTTGCAGCTGTGTCGTGATCCTGAGGATCGCTTCCTGTCCCTCACAAGCCATGGCACCAGGCAGGCACCTTGCTTCAGTTTTCCCAGCTCCTCCCAATTCTATCCCCTAATAATTGGAGTCCCCACAGGAGCTGCTTCCTTTCCTTGTGGTGTCCTCTGCCTCCTTCCTGAGGGCCTCCCTTGTGACAGCTGTCCTCAGCCTCCTTAGTCTCCTCTGTGGGTGCATCCATAGGGGAGCTATGCTCCCCCAGAATGGTGTATGGATTGTGGAGTGGAACAACTGACTGGGTGTGCCTCCGTTCCACCATCCTCACCCTTCCTGAGCCCACTGTGGTCCAGCTGCTGTGTTTTCTTCGCAATCTCTGAGGTAGTGGTGGTGGCTGTGGTGCTCCCTGGATGGGGGAGGTTCCCTTCCTACTGTCCAGTGTGGCCTGGGGGAAGGTCCCCTTCCTACTGTCCAGTGTGGCCTGAAGACGGCAACTTCCTCCCTCAGGGCAGAGAGTTGTCTGCAAATAGAGGCAACATCTCAGCCTCCAGAAAGACTCCCGGAAGACTGCTGCCCCACAGCCATTACATTGCACTACTCCCCACATTTTTTTTTTTTTGTGTGTGTGATTGGTTTGTAGTATAGAAATATATATTTATAATATACAATGTGTATGCTTACATTGTCAGTGCAGAGTGCTAGAGAGGATATGACAGTGACATGCACCTTGCACTCTTGAGGAAATGATGTCAGAACCCCAGGTATAAAGGAACTATTTCCAGGGGTGGGAAGGGGTTGGGCCTAAACTGTGCCCTCGCAAAACAATCAGCTAAAAGCTCTGACCCACTGCTGCAATGAGTGCCTTCCTGTCAGCAAGATGCCCTACACAACAATTTGTTAGAGAAATACCCCGCTAATCAAACAGAGAAAAATCCACACATCCAAGTCAGACACAGGTAAACCTTCCCAGCCCCAAAACAGGCCTGGAGGTTTGTGCTCCGACAGCTGTCAGCCCCAAAATAAGTCAGCTGTGCTTTAAACTCTTCCTGCACTGAAACTCTTAAGAATTGCAACAAACAAATGTAAACCTAGGTCCACCACCCTCTGTTGCTTGAAAGACTGTCTTTTCCTGTTTCACACTGCAGGTTTTTCTGTGACCACTCCTTAACCCCAGTAACTCTGTTAAAAAGTTTAACTGTCACAAACTCTCTGCACCAGTAAATTATTTAAAAATAGTTTCTGTCCCAAAATCCTAGTAGTCAATCGGCTACTCCCAAGGACAACCAGAATGCAGTATTCAAACACTTATGAGGCTACTTCAAGATAAGCAGAGTTTGCAAGTTTCTTTTTCAACTCCTCAGCCAACTGTAATTCATTTAAAAATAGTTTAACTGTCAGCAAATCCTAGTAGACAATCTAGCTACCTCCAAGGACCAGAATGCAGTATTTAAATCCTTCTGAAGTTACTAACAAGATAAACAGAGTTTACAAGCCCCTTCTTGGGTAAATACTAAATAAATGTGAATAAAAAGCAATTACCAAGAGTGGTTAGTTTCACCTCCCACAGAATTAAGCAAAAGTGTACGTTTGTTGCAGATATCAAGTGCAATACAGAATTTCTCACACAGCTCGCAGTTGAAGAAAGTACTGTCCTTCCAGCTCCAGAAAATGTGTTTAGGGAGAATGGCTCCACTCCCGCCGCTTCTCCCTCTCCTCCTTTTTTCTTTTCTTTTCTCCGGGGCAGGCGAAGACTATCGTTCCCGCAGCTCCTGGAGCTCTTTTTCCATGGATGTCAGTCGTTGTTTCAGTAAGTGGGCATCAAGGGTCCTCTGGCGATGGGTGTGCGTGGCCTGGTTGAAGGCCTGGCAGAAAGAGCAACCTGCGGCTTTGTGCTTAGGTCCCAGGTAGAAAACACAGCGGGAGTGGTTGTCCCCATGTGGGATCTGCGTGCTGCACTTGGAACACTTTTTCTTGGGCTAACGTGAAGACATGCAGTGCTGAAGGATGCAAAAAAAGAACAGTAACTACGTGAAAAAATGGTGGGCGACTGAAGCTGATTCACCGTGAGGTCCAACGATTCAAGTCGACGGCGGGAAAGAACTGGGGGCCGGCAAGAGACTGCCCCTATTTATAGTCACACTGACGTCCCGTCACCTGATGATGGGGGTGGTCCCCCACTGATGACTGGTAGCTACAAGTCTGCCATGCAGTCCTGACGCCAGGGGACGCAGTACCATTTGTGAAGACCTACTGCAGGAACCCTCTTGAAGTAAGATCACATTTTTAATATCACGGTATCTGTGTAAAAATGTCACGATATACTGATCATCATGATAACCTGCAGCATTTCTAATTTTAGGAAAAATAGTAAAAATCTAACTGAAGAAAGATTTGGAATCGTGGTTGCACATGGTGAGGGACATGCTGCCGGAAAAGCAAGTTAAGATATTTTATCACACTATCACAGTACTATATATCGTACTGCACAATAATCGTGACTTTTTTTTTGTTTTTACAACAATAAATTATTGTCAGTGGTAATCATCATGATATATTACACTGTGTTGGCGTGCCATCCCTAGTAGTGAACCAGTCTTCCCCTACTGGCAATGGTTTGGCGTCCTAGGCAGAACTTGTCGGCATTTGTTTGGGCTATGGCTTAGGGGCTAGTATTATAGCAGCACACCTGGTACCCCTTCTGCCCCTGCCTTTATAGTATCCCCTTTACGGTGGGTTCTCATTAGAGGCGTAAGATCTTGGGTAGTAACCCACTTCCCCTTCCATTAAAAACTTATAGGAGGTGGAGGCCTTTTCTTTCCCAGTGTTACTCTTTTGTGTGGTTTTATATTCATCCTTGTTTTTTTTTTTTTTTTTTTAATGGAAGTCTCTGTTTCGTCATCAAACAGGGAATTACCTTTAAACTGAAAGCTCATTGATTTTGTCTAAATATCCTGTGAGAGGTTAGTGGCCTTAAGTCAGGAACACAGCATATTCCAGGACCATTGATGATGGGTCATTTATGTCCACGACCATATGAAACTGGTACTCTGTGGCATCCAAGGCTGATTTGGCAGTGCTTGTCAGGTTTCGTGCCACTTCACCTTCTACTTTGTCACTCATAGCCAGAACAGCATTCCAAACTGCTTTCTAGTATTGAGCAGTGCATGTCATATTGCATTATTAGATTACTATTTCACACAATGACTTACTGGTGTAGCAGTGGGAGTGTTGTACTGTCTGAGAGTTGCTGGGAGGAAGCTGTAGTACAGAGTGAAGCCTGCCATTTGGACGAGCTTTTTGCAGGTGGACTGGCCAACTGTATGATCATTCGGGCTGTTGGTGTGAGCTACCCCAATTATTGGTGCAGACTACTGTTGCAGACCCTGAGTGTGGGCTCTGAAACTATTCCTTGTGGGGTCGTCTGTCGGCGATAAGAGTGGGCTCATCTCCGCTGGGTGGCCAAAGGCTGGATTTGCTGCTACACGGGGGAATCGGGCTCCAGATCGGCCAGGGAACTGGCCAATGAGCCTGTAGTTCTCCTAGATCCTCGGGCTTGGTCACAGTGTGGTCATTCCCCAAGTATTGAGGTGGCGCAGTAAACATCTCTGGCTGTGGTCGTTGGAAGGGGAGTTTGGTGGGCCCTAGTGTGCTGTTTATTGCAGACCTGAATTTTTGGCCAGTCTTTGCCTGAATCTGACTTTCCATTTGGATTACCTGCACTCCTTGGACTCCTTCCTGACTTGACTCTGGATGTGTGATTTATTTTTGTTTCCCGGACAGTGATAGTGTCCTCCCTTCGTGGTTCCCTGGTGGTGAGAGGACCAGGGCATCCACATTTAATTTACTTTTCAAACAAGATTTTCTTTTTTGGATTTCTAAACTGTGCTGTTCTACTTTGAGCAGACTCTAAATTCTTAACTGTGGGTGGTGAGAGTGCCCTGACTTCTCCCACTCCCGGCTGTGAGAGGGCGGGGGGACTCATAATTCTTCTGCATGTCCAGTGAGAGGGGACTGCAGAAGATTTTATTCTGACCTGGTTTTATTTATTGATATTATTTTTTATTTATGTTTTCCATGAGCTAAGAGGTGGACTGAAGTATCCTCGTACTGTTGGGAAAGGTTCTATTTTATTGGTTTTTTATTTGTTTTGAGTGGGTATTTTATTTATTTTGTTTTGTTTAGGCTGGGTAATTTTATTATTGTCCATTCGGGGCTTTCTCTTGGGGTTAGTTGCCTGGGTGTTGTGTTTTTCGGGTTTGGTTAGCCTGTAGGATGTGTATGCCTCCCCCCAGTAGTGCGCTCTTCATCCGCTGCCCTCCAACCATTCCCCCTGACACTGTCAATTTACCAGCGCTGTCGAGCGCTGGGTATTGTTCGTAGGAGGGGAGGTGGGGGTGGGGGTGGACATCAGAGGACGAATGAACGGGTCTCTCACATCGAGGTAGTTAGGTCTAGAAGATGCCCTGGGGCGAAATAGAGTCTGGAGCATGGTGCTCTATGTTTAGTCCTCATACCCAAGAGCACTACCACTTCCGGTGGGCAAGTAGCCGGGGCGGCCCTTGAAGCCCATCCAACTCAAGCAGTGTTATGCAATGCCAGATCTGCTAAGAATAAGATGGCAATTATTGCTGATCTTATTGGAACAACTGATCTGGAATGCATCACCGAGACCTGGCTGGATGAAAATGCTGGCCCCATATTGGAAGCTGCAATTCCGGCCGGGTACTCAGTGACACACCACTCGAGACTGGACTGCGGGGGGTGGCGGTCTGTTTCAAGACCGAGTTGGGCCTTACGAGTGTACCAGTTGAGGAGGCTGAATCCTTTGAGTATACCGTGATGGCAGATGTAGGCTGTAGGATAGCTCGTCTACCATCCACCTGGGGACGAGAAGAGATTCCCACTGGAAGTAGCAGACTTTGTGGTCGACATGGCGCTGGAGTCGCCCAGACTGATGGTTCTTGGTGACTTTAATGCCTGGGACGATGACAAACTCTCGCAATTTGGACAGCATTTTCTCCAACTGATGACATTGCTGGGCCTTACACAGATTGTTATCTCTGCCACCTATCAACATGGTCACTCTCTTGATCTGGTCTTCCTCCTGGGGATTGAGGCCTCTAATTTGGGGGTGGAACCTGTCGGTTGGTCTGATCACTACATCGGGAGGTTCAACCTTTGCGCCTCCCGTAGCCTGCCCCTGTGGAGATGGTCAGTTACTGCCCTTTATGGAAGGTGAGCCCCGAAGGCCTGATGGCGGTGATTGACCTCCCAGACTTTCCTGTGGCCAGCACGAGTCCAGAGACCTTGGTTTTGGACTATAATAAGGTGGTTTCCATGGCTCTGGACTTGATTGCTCCTGTCCGTGTTCGTCCTCAGGTCCCTTGGTTTGATGGGTCGTTGAGGGAGTTGCGACGACTAGGACATAGGTTAGAGAGACGATGGCATAAATCCACCCTTGAGATCGACCACCTTAGATTGGTAGAGCATTATCAGGCCTACCAATCAGCGATCTCCCGTAAGAAGGCAGAATTTCTGTCCAGGGAGATTGCTGCAGCTAAGAATCGACCAGCTCAGCTCTTCCAAACCGTGGACAGGTTGTGCAACCCACCCCATCTGCAGCTCCGAAGACCTTTTTTGCAAGTGGAGTGTGATGAGTTTGCTCGATTCTTTGCGAATAAGGTGGCCAACATCAGGTCGGAGATCCTCTTGACTTGCTCCTTGGGGGAATGCTGGTGATCGGTGATTGATCACCCCACCTCATGCTTCCTGGAGTTCCTTTGACCTGCCGGAGTTCGCGCATGTCATGTGGACTGTCCAGAGTATGCACCCTATGTGCTGTAGTTTGGATCCCGGGTCCAACCTCCGATTATGGGATGCTGTGATATTATCGTCCCGGTCCTGGTACATTTAGTCAGGTGCTTCCTTGATTTGGGTGAATTCCCAAGCTCCCTGAAGGAGGCGGTGGTAACACCCCTTCTGAAGAAAGCTTCTTTGGACCCAGACTCTCTGGCCAACTACAGACCAATCTCAAACCTCCCCTTTACAGGGAAGGTTATTGAGAAAGTAGTGGCGGTACAACTGGAGAACCACTTGACCATCTCCAGTCCGGTTTTCAAAAGAGGCATAGTACCAAGACCATGCTTGTTCGGGTGCTCAATGATCTCTTGATGGCGAGAGATTGGAGAAGCCATTCCATTCTGGTGCTCCTAGATCTCTCTTCATCCTTTGACACTGTCGACCATGGGGTACTGCATGGGCATTTCAGGTCCATCTGTGACCTAACACATAAGGTCCTCCGGTGGTTTACATCTTTCCTTACTGGCAGAAATCAGAGAGTGGTATCTGGGATCTTTTTCCATGGACCCATTCTGTCGTGTGGGGTCCCTGAGGGCTCAGTGCTGTCCCCCATGTTGTTTGCAGTGTATATGCTGCCCCTTGAAGACATTGTAAGATGGTATGGGCTGAGATTTCACTGCTATGCTGATGATACCCAGCTCTACCTGTCTTTCGTACCTGATCAGGATAGTGCTCTCTAGGCATTTAACAACTGCCTTGCTGAAATCCAGGACTGGATGAATTCGAGCTGGCTAAAGTTGAACGCGGGAAAGACAAGGTGATGGTTGTGGACCCGGGTCACCAGATAGAGGGGCTGAGGACTGGCCAGCCCTCTGGAATTTATCTAGGGGGCTCCCAGATCCTTGCCTCCGAGCGGGTGCGGGACCCGGGGGTGGTGCTTGACAACAGGCTGACTTTACAATCTCAGGTGTTAGCAGTCGTCACGTCTTCCTTTTATCATCTTAGGAACATCACCAGGATCAAGCATCTTGTTCCCGTCTGGGGATCTACCTACATTGGTCTACACCTTTGTGACCCTGCACCTTGATTACTGCAACTCCTTGAACTTGGGGCTTCCTGGGGTTGATATCCGATGCCTGCAGCTAGTGCAGAATGCGGCAGCACGATTGTTGATGGGGACTTCTCGAGGTTCTCATATCACCCCTGTACTGCGCAGTCTGCACTGGCTGCCGATTCAGTGGTGGATCACCTTTAAAACTGGTTTACTGACTTATAAAGCCCTACATGGACTTGGCCCTGACTACTTGAAAGAGTTTCTTGTTCCCTATCGCCCCAAGCGACAGCTCCATTCGGCTGACAAGGGGTTGCTGGATATCCTGAGGGTGTCTTTGAAGTCTTCTGGGGCCCGAGCATTTATGTATGTGGCCCCTACCGTCTGGAATTCTCTACTCCGTTAGCTGCGGAGTGCACGACCATGGGAGGTTTTAAAATAGGCCTTAAAAACTTTTTTATGGTGCCACAATTTTAATGGCACTGAATGAGGGATCCTCGTCAGACTATTGTAACTGCTCTGTGTGGTATTTACTCATTTTACTATTGTTGTCTTAATCTTTTGTAAAGCGCCTTGGTATCTGAAAGGTGCTTATGAGAAATAAAATGTATTATTATTATCATTATATATGTTGCCTGCCTAATTAGCAGGGAGGCTGTAGTGTAAACTTTTTTGGCCACCGAATCCAATTTTCTGGAATCCTTTTCTGGTGGCTGTGCTAAGAAAAGTACCTTGGCCCTTTTACAGACAGCAGCCTGGACCACTCACCCATGATTAGGACAGGCACACAGGTATTCTACCCCTTGGCTGTCAACCTGGTATTTCTTTTCAACCTTTTTTTTTCTTTTGAATGCCAGCAGCCGAAGTGGGTGCTGACATTTTAGAGGTTACCCTTTGGAGTGATTTATGAATGGGGAGCAGCACTCTCCTTGTGGGAGCCAGCGCCGTCATTCCCATGAACGTCACTTCCTCTTCACACTCTGTATCTTGTGAGGGAATAATTAGGGTGTTTACCACCTGCCTTAAAAAGGAGGAAAACTAAGTGTAGTCGAGGAAAATGGAGTGTAGTCCTTTGCAGGTCTGGGAGGAGAATCAGATTTTTGTTCAGGGAAACAATCCAGTTCTAGAGACTCACCTTCCTCTTCCTCATCATAGTATTGGGCATCCTTCTCCACAGGCAGGTAGTGTGTAATCAGTGCGGGGGCAGGGCATATTCATAAAATTTGCCCTAGCTTGGAAGCTTGGAAAAATTGCCATGCCCTTGTTGTGTCCTCTACTGAGGGCATTTTACATTGGTCAACTGCCTGTTCCCTTCCTTCTTCAGGAGGAGTGGCAGTGGCATGTTTTTCTTTTTGTGCTTTCTTTTCTTGGCAGACACAATTTCCAGTGCCTGCCTTGGGGCTCTTCTATGTCTATATTTGCCATCACTAGAGTCAAGGTTCCCACTTTCGGACACCCAGGTTTCCGGACCAGCTCAACTATGCTTGTCAGATGGCTAACCAGCTTACTCTTTGTCATCTGCCCCCCGCTAGCAGAGACTGCTGCTGATTACGAGGAGATGAACCTTCAGGTGCGCACTTTCCACCATCATTGGGAAGACCCTCAGAGCCTTTACTGCACTTGAGCGACATAAAGGCAGACTGAAAAGTCATTAGGTCTTTTCTTTTTTTAGCCCTTTTTCTTTTGAGTTTTCAGGCAAAACTTGATACAGAGATCACAGTGCTAAAATCGTGATCTGGACAAAGGCACTTTAAACAGAGCTTGTGGCACTCTGCCTTTGGCAGAATCTTAAAGAGCAGCTTCCTACTACCGACAGTACCACCCACCCCAAACATACACAAATTCTTACCTGTCCCAAGTTGACAGAAATCTTTTTTTCTTTTTTTAATTAACTGCTGCCTGTATTTGATGAAAAAATAGATCGTATTTGCCTCTGTGGAGTTGACAGCCAAAACGCTGCCACTTTCCAACTTGGCAGACATGCCCTCACACTCGCAAGTTTTGTGACGTCAGAAAATGAAGAACACGGGGGTGCGCTCCATACAGCTGAATGGCGACGGTTTTTACATGCGTTGTATTACGATTCAGAGTTCTGATCATTACAAATCAAGGCCACTGCTCGACCAACAAGGACCCTGTTAGTCGGATGGTGGCCGTGATTTGTTTAATCAGAACTAACTCTATGGAGCATGCCCCGTAGTGTTCTTCATTTTCTGACATCACAAAATGCACAAGCGTGGGAGTGTTTCTATCAATTCAGAAAGTGGAAGCGTTTTGGATGTCAGCTCCACAGAGATAAACACAAACTATTTTTTCATCAAATACAGGCAGCAATTAATTAAAAAAAAGTTTCTGTTAACTTGGGGCCAGGTAAGGATTCTTATAAGTTTGGGGTGGATGCTACTCGGAAATTGCTCTTTAAAACAATCTGAACAATTTTTAAAGCCTGTTGGTCCTGTACGTTTTTTTTTTTTAAAGAGTATCAGTCATTTCAAACTGCTGAAGCTCCAAAAATGAAATCTGTTCTTAAAGATCAACAGCAAATACGGTTTGGCAAGTATGAGTTACAGTGAAGTAAATCACTCCAGATGAATAAAAAATGGTCATTAACTAAAACCTGTGTCATGTTTTTGTCTCTCATTTTAGTATGTATTTGCTTGTATGCATTGTTATTGACTCCCGTTTCAGATTTCAAGTTGACAGAAACTTTTTTTTTTTTTTTTTTTTAATTGCTGCCTGTATTTGATGAAAAAATAGATCGTATTTGCCTCCGTGGAGCAGACAGCTAAAATGCTGCCACTTCCCGACTTGGCAGACACACACCCACATTTTGTGATGTCAGAAAATGAAGAGCATCATCATTATATTTTATTTTTTATAAGAGCCCTTCCGGAGCTCAGGGCGCTCTTACAATCATTAAAGTCATAGTGATAAATCCACACCATTATACAAATTAAAAATATACATAAGAATTCAGATGCATATATCAACAGCAGACTAATGTTGGCCCCTCAGGGGCGTGGGGGGGCACTCCACAGAGCTGAATGGGGATGTTTTTTATATGCATTTTATTATGATTCAGAGTTCCGATTATTATAAATCAAGGCCCTTGCTTGACCAACAAGGACCCTGTTAGTCGAGAGGTGGCCGTGATTTGTTATAATCCGAACTAACTCTATGCAGTAGCCCCGTAAGCGTGGGGGGTGTGTCTACCAATTCAGAAAGTGGCAGCGTTTTGGATGTTGGCTCCACAGAGCCAAACACGATTTCGTTTTTTTTTTTTTTTTTTATCAAATACAGGCAACAATTAATTAAAAAGAGTTTCTGTCAACTTGTGGCCAGTTGAGGGTTCTTTATAAGTTTGGGGTGGATGCTACTCGGAAATTGCTCTTTAAAACAATTTGAACAATTTTTAAAGCCTGTTGGTCCTGTACGTTCTTTTTTTTTTTTAAAGAGTATCAGTCATTTCAAACTGCTGAAGCTCCAAAAATGAAATCTGTTCTTAAAGATCAACAGCAAATACGGTTTGGCAAGTATGAGTTACAGTGAAGTAAATCACTCCAGATGAATAAAAAAAAAGTCATTAATTAAAACCGGAGTTATTTTGTCTCATTTTAGTATTTACTTACTTGTATGTATGGTTATCAACTCCGAGCGTACATTTCCCGTTCCGTCCTTGATGCCGGATAGAGAACACATCATAGCGGTCATGATGAGTTTCAGGCTTTTTGTTTTTTTAAACTTAAACTGCTGTCTGCAAATAGACTGAGCATCAGATAGTGCATTTGATGTACTACGCGGCAAACAAACCCGCGACTGAACTGCTTCTATCAGAAGTACAGGCACTTTGAAGTGAAAAGACATCTAAACACCAGGTTGTTGTAAGGTGTGACTGAAACCAGTATTTTCATTCATGTAGGTAAAATATTCACTTGTTAATTCACTGATTTTTAAGTAGGTTTTTTACTCTTAATTGTTTCTGACTAAAGACGCTGTTGTGGAATGCAAACTCGTAATACTGTCACCGATTATCTGACTCGCCGGAGTGGTGTAACAGAAAAACAAAGCAATGATATAGCACATTTATTTCACGGTATTTTATTCATGTTATCTCATCACCCGATTCTCATCCCCATCACAGCAAACGTACAGCACAAACAGCAGTGTTTCTACTGTAAACCGCCACTGTCACCCCCACCCCTCTCCTACCACCTCCACCAGCACTACAAACATTTCATTTGCAATTCACAATGCCTAATTTGGTGTCAGTCATCTGTCCTCAACCACACACACTTATCCCATTCCATACACAGCATCATCCCCCCCAAAATAACTAAACTAATAATTGCTGTAAAAACATTATATTTAGTTTGTGGACAATTGAGGCTTCTCATGTGTGACCCTTCGCTCACTGTTGTCATTCATTTGCATACACCAATCCACCTACACACACTGACTACATTTACATACATAATTTATAATCCCCCCATCCAAATAACTGTTGAAGCACAGACAGTTGCAAAAAAATGCTACACAGTTGGTGCAACGTTCACTTTAAACCTTGCTTACCCCTCCAGACTTTACATCTCAGACTGATGCTAGCTAATGCTTATCAGCCTTGTCCAAAGCACTCCCCCACCCCCACACCTCCTATAGATGGCAATTGCTTGATACACAGTTTCAAGGTAATGGGTCTCTATTTTACAAAACCGCAACTTACTACAACACCCACCCACTCTCTCTTTATAATGGGTCGTGTCCTTTTAAAATTACTAGTACTAAGTGCATACTATTTTTTAATATGCACGTTGGATGGTGCACGTCATTACTGCAGTGCCGTAACAACTTTCCATTTATATCTCAGGTCTCCAGTGTTACAACTTGAACCCACAGCCACGGGACCATGTGAAATAATAAATGTTTAACACACACCTGCAGGCAGAAGTGCAGTTGTACAAAACTGCCAAAAGCAGCAAAGGCAGAAAAGCCTGACTTTCATTTCTAAATCTCTGCATGTGCTGAAATGGAATTTATGCAAAAGCAGCATTTCAAAAGCCGATGAAATCCATTTCAATTCTGAAGCTGCCAGGGTTGTTTATTTCAAGGAGCTGAGTTCAATTTACTTTGTGGTGTTGTTA
The DNA here is from genome assembly GCA_016271365.2 of Neoceratodus forsteri. Taxonomy (NCBI): domain Eukaryota; kingdom Metazoa; phylum Chordata; order Ceratodontiformes; family Ceratodontidae; genus Neoceratodus; species Neoceratodus forsteri. Next base: position 1,277,413,946 of record CM057456.1, read on the forward strand.
ATTTCAGAAATTTCAAACAGAAGGTTCCCCTTGGATACCTGACTGAAAACCATATTCCAAATCACAGACTGTCTCTTGATTACATCATCTGCCCCACACACACACAAATAAATCTGAAGGCTATTAATAGATGTATTCACAACTTCTCATGAAAATAACAATACCAATAAGTGAACTGATCTCAGCCCCTCAAAATAAACACTCCTGGCAGCTGCAGCAATGGATTTCATCAGGCTCCTGAAATGCTGTTTTTGCACAAGTTCTGTTTCAGCATATACAGAGATTTACAAATAACAGGCTTTCTGTCTTTGCTCCATTGGGTGGTTTTATACCACAGTACTTCTGCCTGCATGTTTTATTTATTTATGTATTTTTTTATTGACCAGTTAAGCAAACTAGACAAAGAAATGCCTATTTTAAGGTACAACCTGGGAGATTAGAAGATACGCAAGCATACAATTTTAACAGTGAAAAGCCAATAACATATAGGTAACAGGGAAATTGTTTAACCGCTGAAGTTTGTCTCTAGGAGTGACCTGGGAGCACAAGGAATTTACATGACTTGCTCAGGGGCACACGGTATGCAAGGGGTGGGCTGTGGGACTCAAACCCAGGTCTCCAGGTTTGCAGCTCATTGCTCTAAACCTCTGCACTGTACTGCCTCCTAAAGTAGCAAAGGTGACAGCAGTTACAACAGTATATACATATGACACAAATGTAAACAATCATGGTAACGAGCAGATCAGGCCAAGAACTAGAGCCCATCAAACCACTGGAGGGTGAGGATTTAAGCAATATACCACAAGAGGGTGTGGGTGATGCCAGAATTTACCCATGCCTGGTGTGGTTTGCTCACGAGGTGCAGCTGAGTGAGTAAATCACACCAGAAGTGGGTACATTTTGGCATCACCCACACTGTCGAGAGACATATTGCGATTATGCAATGGCCCCCTTGTTTTTCTGTTAAAACCATTTTTTAGAAATATTTTTAGATATACTTTTAGAAGAAATAGTGCTGTTGCGGATGAGTGGTAGTATGCGTTGGTACGCTTGGCATATGTTGCTCTGCTTCTGAGCACTCTTTCCCAGTTGTGTACAATTCTAGGTGGGTCAGGGAAATAATTAAAAATTATTTTTGGTTTTGTATTCTGTGCCTCGAACCTGTAGGAACAGCGGAGAGGGTGATAGGCTAGAGGGTGGTGAGCGGGAAAGGGCACAGATCCGAAATCCTGTGAGTGCCCATTTTGTCCCAGTTTTTGTAATTCCTGTGACTGGATGGCAAAGATAAGGAGGTAGAAATTGTTATTTTTTTTTTTTTTTTTTAAATACAACGTTTTAAGAGAGGTCATCTCAGGGCAGGAATGTTATGGTGTTTAGGGGTTACCAGTAAGGAGTCAGGTTACCTACAAGAAGAGTTTCTATTTCTTCCGGGTGGGGGGGGGAGTCAGAGTGATTTTAGGGACTGGGGGTTTCTGATGCGGCTGACTGGCACTTTTTCCCCATGGGGTGATGGCACGATTTACATGTTGTAAATCATGCCAGCCAGCCAATCAGGAGCCAGTATTGTTGATACCATTGTATAAACCAGAATTAAGTGCAAATATAAACTGAATTAGAATTCAGGTGATCCCACAGAGACCTTCTAAAGAGGTAGTGGAAGGGAGTTCCATAGACTTGAAGCACGGAGAGCAAAGACCTGATCTCCCATGGCTGTGCAGGTTTTTGGAACAGGGGAGATAAGTCACTAGACCTGAGAGGGTAACTTGAGTTAACAGCCCTTAGTTGCTCCACCAAGATGGGAGGGGTGGCAGTTTTGATCACTTTATCAAAAAAGCAAGCCAAGGCAAAGGTACAACAGTTCCCTAGGGAATTACTTCACATGGTCTCATGGCTGAGGGTTCAAGTCCCAACACTGGAGACCCGAGATAAAAATGGAAAGCTGGTACTGCAGTGCAATAATGACGTGTACCATGCAACGTGAATACTGAAAAATAGCACACATTTATTACTAGACATTTTAAAAAGACAGGACACGTTACAGAGAGAGAGAGTGAGAGACAGAGAGTGGGTGTGGTGGTAGAGTGCAGTTTTATAAAACACAGAACAGGAGCCCGCCTGGTGGCACTGAGGCACTGGATGCCACATCTCTCTCCACGCCGGCAATCCGTGTTCAGGAGCAAACGCAGGTTGCCGGGGGGGGGGGGTGTTGAAAGATCAAGCGTCCAAAGGACTGCTCTCCACCCGGGATGGGAGGGTTGCCGCTCACTGACGAGCGGCTGCCACCAAGTGGAGGCCTGAGGAGTAGCATGGGGGTGGGAGAGGGACATGAAGGGTGGGTGTTGCGGGCGGTCGTATGCACCAGCAGGGGAAGGGAAAAGACAGGAAAATTGGAGCTGGTAGGCACCATGATGGCTGGGTTCGCCTCACAACAGCCATTCTGGATTTCTGTGTGTGTGTGTGTGTGTGTGTGTGTGTGTGTGTGTGTGAGAGAGTGTCTATAATCGACACTCCTTACCCCGGCCCCATCACAGGGGCAATCCGTGGGGAACGTTCCGGGAGTAGGACTGGTGGGCAGAAAACAAGCCCTCCGAGGGAGGGAAGGAGGGCCGGAGCTGCCTACCAGCTCAGCGGAAAGCAGAGAGAAATACAACAGAAAAAAATAAATAAAACACAGAACAGTTACCTTGTAGCTGACATCCATGAGAGGTGATGGTTGGGTGTGTGCTGGTTGGGGGATGGTGTGGACAAGGCCGAAATGCATAAGCTAGCATCGGTCTAACATGTAATGTTTGGGGGAAAAGGCAAGTTAATTTTAAAGTGACCCCTGCACTGACAATACAAAACTGTTTGCTGCTGACTGTGCTTCGGTGCTTGTTTGGGTGGGGGGTGGCTGGGGGTTTATTAGATGATGTATTTAAATGTAGTGTGTGTGTGTTTTTGCAGGCAAGTGAATGGCAGGGGTCACATATGAGAAGCGTCAATTCTCCACAAACTGCAAGTACTGTCTTGTACAACCATTGGTAGTTTAGCTATGGAGCGGGGTGAGGGTGTTACTGGTGCGAGCGTATGGCACAGGATACGTGTGTGTGTGTCTGAGGACAGATGACTACCACCAAATTAGACACTGTGAATTGTAAATGGAACATTTTTAGTGCTGGTAGGACAGTGGGGTGACAATGGCGGTTTACAGCAGAGACTGTCTGTACCGTGTGCTTGCTGTGATGGGAATGAGAATCAGGTGATAAGATAGCATGAATAAAATACTGTGAAATAAACGTACTGCATCGATGCTATGTTTTTCTGTTGCACCACTCTGAGGAGTCGGATAATCAATGACCGTAATATGAGTTGGCATTTCACAACAGCATCTTTAGTCAGAAACAATTAGGAGAAAAAGATCAATTTAAATCAGTGAACAAACCAGTAAAAATTAAATATTTTACCTATGTGACTGAAAATAATATCGGTTGCATTCAATTTCACACTTTACAATAAAGCTGACATTTAATGCTGCTTTAGCAGTCCTTTCACTTCAGAGTGCCTGTATTTCTGCTACAAGCACCTCAGTCGCGGGTTTGTTTACCAAGCAGCACGTCAGATGCACTGTCTCACGCTCACTCTGTTTGTAGGAAGCATTTTAACTTCACCCTACCCAAAATGACCACACAAGATAGAATGAGTTAAAAAGTCTGCAGTGATTTACTTCTCTGTAGCTCATACCTGCCAAACCATATTTGCCATTGATCTTTAAAAATTGTTTTAGGTTCCCAAATCTTTGAACGGCTATATTTTTAAAATAAAAAAAGGGATATTTAGTTATTTTAAGAGTACTATTTTGATCAAAGCATACATTTAAACAGTAAAGCATCTTGGTTCCTTTTGAAAAGGAAACAGAGGAAGAAAAACTGTTACCGCTAAGTAAAGTTAAGTAAAAGACAATTTTTAGCGTTATTTTAAATAAAATACATCCTTGTATTTTAAAAACATTTATGAAATTTTAAAATGCAGTTTCCAAAAGGCAGGAACCGCAGTCAAGTGGTTTTCCTCAGTTCCTGGATCCGAAGCAGGAATTGGAGGAAATCGCTAAAATACCACAGTTAGTATTACAACAACCTAATTAATGCGGAAAATATTGCAAACTAAGAAATAAATAAAACGTATAATAATAAAACCATTCTAGAAGACCAGAAGAGTGGAGCGGTCTTTGGAGCGACTACTCTCTCCAAGTGGAGAAACAAATCTGACTTCGATTGCTGGGGAAGCGGTGATCATCTGGCAGGAATTGAACTGCATTCCAATTCCATGTAAACATTCCATCATTTACATACAATTTTCCCGGTCACTCGGATACGGGAACATGATGCAATTCTTAAACATCTAAGTGAGGGATTCCAGGGGATAGGAGGAGGTATTCGTGCAAGCATTAATCCCTGACAGAGGAGGGCTCTACTAGTGGATTGGGGGGTTGTTGCTGCACAAGGCCGCCGCAGGCTGAGTGCTTCCAACCACCCAGCAGGCATTAATCCACTAGTAGAATCTGACTCTGAAGGGGATTAATGCTCTTGTAACATGGGCAATGTGGATATTTGTAACTTTGCATTATTATCTGTAATGTATTACACATACAAATAGATGCTGTATTTCACAAAATGTTGATAGTCATACAAAATATAGAGTACTTTTGATTTCCTGACTACCACATTTATTGATATAGTGGTGTTTTTCTTTTTCATCACACATTAATATGTTTCTCATTGGAGACTAACACACTGAGCAGTGCAATGGTTGTTTTTTTTTTCTATGCGTAGAAACTGTTTTTATTTCACTCGTTTCTCTTATGTTAGTGATATTCGTAGGTTGTGCTGTGACGGCATCGTGATTTTCATATTTCCTTCACGTGGCTTCTATGGATTTGCAAGTGACTGTTTATCTCACTCCTCAGTTTGCTGCACATTCGGTGCTCCCGATAGCGTTAAAAGCTTAGCTATGTTCATGCTGGATAGGACCACTACTGCAGATGTGAACGTTAGCGTTTTTTCTTTTTCTCTGCCCTTCACTTCTATTATATGCGACTCACGTCCATTCCACACTGTGCATCTGATGGGTTGCTAGAGAGCACATATTTTTAATGCCGTGGAAAGGTGGTTTCTCCTACTGGTTCTAATCTGCTAGTGCAGTAGTGGGGTTTACTGCATGCGCCTTCGGTATTTGGTGGTTAGCAGTGTCATCGCAATAGCGGGATCTACTGCTGCATTAATACCCGCTACATTTGTGTCAGCTGGTCGTTTCTGACCAATCGCCAGCCTCTCTTTACTGCTGCATTAGTTCCCATGTTACAAAACTATATAATGTACTGTGCATTAATGACAGACATTCCATGCAAAATATGAATTTACACTGGGGACAGAACAGTATACACTAAGAGGGCACAATAAACTGCTTAGATAAAATCACTATAAAACTTACTGCAGGAAAAATATTTTTCACCCAGAGTGGCCAGCTTATGGAACTCTCTTGCCTATGATGTGGTGAACAGTAAAGATACACTTTTAAGAAAGAGCTAAATAAACAGATGGTCAAAGGAAATTACACAGAATACTTAAATCAGCTGAGAGATAGACGAGAATGGACAAATTTGCCAGCCCGATGGCGCGGACAGTTGAGGTGTTGAACACCTTACCTCCTGCCCCACCATGACCCGTGTTTGGGAACAAGCACGGGTTGTCGAGGGTCGGTGGGGTGAGAGAGGATCAAGAGTTCCAGAAACTGCTCTCCGGGGTAAGCCATCTTGGTACAAGATGCCCACCTGGTGGAGGCCTGGTGTAGTGCAGATGCGAGCAACTCGAATGGTGAGGCTGCAGTAACATAGGACAGGTGTACCTCCAAGCACACATCCTGGTGCCACAGCACAGGAGAGGCAAAGAAAAGTTGTAAAAACAGGAAGTTGAGCTTTGTGAAGCCCTGCCCATGTCTCAGCAATCCACCCCGCCACTCTGGTCCTGGAGTGAAATCTGAATATGTCTACTTGAGGGGTGGGAAGAACAGCCCTCCCCCTTCCGCCTCAGGGGAAAATCTGCAAAGAGGTAAGGGACAACTGCCAAGCATGAAGACAGGCCTGACAGTCTCCCAGGTCTGCTAGGGGAGGACACAAATCTCCGGGGGGGGGGGGGCATATTTGTCTAATTCTATCCCTAAAACCTGAGTATTAACCCGAGTACATGGAGGCAGACTGAGAAGCCATAAATTTTCTTTTTTCTTAATCCTTTTCTTTTGTGTTTTAGGGTAAAACTTTACAGAGTGCACAAAGTCAAGACCAAAGCACCTTAGGCAAAGTTTCTGGCTGTCTGCCCTTTCCGGGAACTGAAAACAATTTGTATAATTTTGAAAGCCTGTAGGTCCTGTACTTTTCTTTTAGGTCTGTCAGTCATGCCAAACACAGAGATCCAATGAAAATATATCCAGTTCCCAAAAATTACTAAAATAAAAGCTCAAAGTATGTAAAAAAAAAAAAAGGCTAGAGAAGACAAAATTCCACCTTTGTTCCCTTTTAAAATGGAACCGCTAATGTCTTTTTACCTCACAGGCCAATGGAAACTGAAAGAGGCTGAGGTAAAGTATCAAATCGAAATTTTCTACAAGATCGGCTCAGTTCCCTCTTTAATAGAACCGAGTGTTGCTGCACTTTAAAACCATGAAAACATTAAAATCAAACTCTGGCAGAGCCACTATGAATGTGAATGCATTAACTAGATAAGGGTGTTTCATGGGCTTAAACATAAACATTTATTTATTTAAAAAATATCAGATTTACAAACCTTTGAGTCAGATACTCATTTACACAGGCACCACATCAAAAAGACCAAAGCAGTTCAAACAATATACAATAGCTAAAGCAAATAGACATCAGGAGTCAAAGAGAAGCCCAGAGTTCACATGAAGGCTGTTGCATACACTAACTGAATCAAAGTACAGTACACTGAGAAAGGGCTTTAAGCAGAGGCAAAGCCGAGTGCTTCCACCACCCCAGGAGTGACGTTATTACATGATAACACACACCCTGGAGTGCCTTATTGCAACTATACAATGGTTTGTTGTTATACTGTATACAGAATTTAAAGGATGTTTCTGTTAGTGTGGAAAAATATTTCTTAAGACAAAAAGCAAGGAATGATCCAAATCCAAAGCTACGGTGATGTTACTGTGTAATAACATCACTGTTTCAATGGGTCAGCAGCCAATCGGCTTCTTACATTTTTCCTTGCCATTGTATAATTAAGCAATAAGCCACAATGGGGTGTGGGTTATCGAGGGATTTACCACGGCTGGAGTGGTTTGTCCACGAGGCGCAGCCGAGTGGGTAAATCCTCGCCAGCCGTGGTAAATCCCCTGATAACCCACACCCCCGAGTGGCTTACTACGATTATACCATGGACCTGTTTTTTTAAAGAATTTAAGATTAAAGTGATTTTACTTGAAAAATTTTTTTTTGTTGATTTTTCCTGTAATATTCTTCCACTGTCTGTTAAATAGTTCCCTGTTGCTAGGTAGAATATTTTAAGTAGATGGCAGTCCCCCCATCCCCCTTTTCCCCAGCTCTGGGCAAAAGTAAAAAAAGAGAAAGTCTTTACCATGCACGTTATCGCGCTATTGTGTGTAGCTGTGTCTCTCTTGGAGGTCCTGGTTTGATTCGGGAAGCAGCACGGTAATAAAGACGTAGGGAAATCTTCGCTGCTCTGTCTCGGTACAGAGGATTATGGTAGTCTATAGTTTTATTTTGAGCAGTCTACAGAGTTATTATTTTTATTTTTTAATAAGAAAAACAAAGACAACGGTCTCCATTCTGTTTAAGTGGTGGCAGAGTGGCGTGCGGTGCAAGTGTTCACAGGCTGTGATCCATCTACATGTTTACTTCCGGGTGCAGTCTTGTGGTGTGCGAGGACAGTACAGTAGTTTGAATTGGCGGCCTTTTGTGTTTTTTAATTCTGTTTTGGGACTAAGTTGATTTATCTGGGGTTTGCTGCTCTTTTCTTCGGTTCCGGAACACTGGAGAGGATCGGAGGACAGAGGACGATGAGCGGCAATGGCGGGAGATTTAAAAGTACGGGGCAGTGATGTTTGTGCCTTCCTGGTGCCCGTCTTAGGCAGTCCTGGGACAGGAGGGTGACGATTATGGGAAAAAGGAGATGAGGAATGAAGTAGGGTAAGTTATGAATTTGTGTGGGGGGGGGGCGCAACATTTTGTTCCAGCTGCACTCTTTTTTTAAAAATTCTGCTTCTGCGTCTCGTTTAGCGGGGGTTCAAGATGGCGATTTTCCGCTGCCAACTCCGGGGTTCAGATGGATTTTAGAGATGGGGCTGGCTGGCACCTTTGCCGTGGGTATATCATAGGATTTACCACGGCAGAAAGGTGCCAGCCAGCCAATTGGAGTACAGGATTTTGTGTTTATATTTTTATTTATTTATTTATTAGATTCTCGGATTACAAATACCTTTGAGCAGAAACTGCTCGTTTACAAAGGTTCCACGTCAAAGGATGAGGGTCAACATACATACAGAGGTAGTAAAAGAATGCACAATAAACAACCAAAACAACTAAAAGAAAAAATAAAGATACTCAGTTATAACATACTTTGAGATAATATTCATAAAACAAGCAGCTTGAGTAGGCAGCTGGCTGCGGTAACAATAAGAGAAAGAGGGCACCATAGGCAGTTAGTATTGCAGCCATGCGACCGGGAGAGGAAGTTGGCAGGCTAATGGGCCACTGTCCGATGGTAGTGGAAAATGTTTTGTACCAGTGGAGATGTGAAGCAGGAAAGGAGTCACAAGGAAGGCCCAGTGCCAGAGGGAATGAGATTGGAAAGGCGGGCTGTGAGACATAGAGTGAGCTGGAGGTGTTTAGAGAGATCTCTGTTCAACAAAGCAGTCACACTGAGTGGTAGAGGTGAGGTAAAGTTTGAGATTCCTTTGAAGGGTCCAATGTAGTAGAGGAAAGTGATTCTTTATTGAGGAATTGAACCATTGAGCAGCTCTATAGATAAGGACCGCTGACCCATGGAGGTCGACATCTGGGAACCCTGAAAGGTTAGAGATTGGGCACCACGTGTTTGTTGAATGCCACTGTAGGTAGTAAGGGTGAACTAACACCAGGTGGCATGAGACCAAGGAGGAATCTTTTTGGTAAGTAAGCAGGTCTGGTATTGTATTCTGCTGCGTGGGGTAGTCAGCTGGCCTGTGCATAGAGGTCACAGGTGTGAGTTAGTCGGGCTGCACCTGTCAGTAGTCTACAGGCTTTGTTGAGAGCAACTGAGATCCTTCGGAGGGCACTTGTTGGGGCAGAGCCATAGATGGCAAGGCCGTAGTCAATGATAGAGGTGACAGAGCTGTAGATGGCTAGTTTAAGGGCATCCGCGGGCATACAGTGCTTGTGTTTGTGTAGTAGTCCAATCCGTATATTGGCGGTCTTGGCAACAGTGTCAATATGCCGAGTGTAGGAGAGGGTACTATCCAGGGTAATACCAAGGTACTTGAACTCCTTGACATGTTCGAGTGGGTTCCCAGCGTGGTTCTTGATGGTGAGGGACAGAGGTTGTGCCTGCTCTGTCAGTTACAGAAGGACATGGCTTTAGTCTTGCTGTGGTTCAGGACAAGTTTATGAGAATTGAACCAGTCTTTGATCACGGTTGAAGTTGAGCTGCAGCTGGAATTCAAGGACTGTAATGTCATGGTGGCTGGAAAACAGGACTGCATCGTCTCGTATAGTAATATTTTTGGTGGCAGGCACTGGGAGATTGTTGTGATGAAGAGGGAGAAGAGTAGAGGGCCCAGAATGACCCCTGGGGGACTCCGAGCAGACCGGTTTCTCATCCAAAGAGATCCCTGCAATCCTTACACGTTGGATCCGATTATCAAGGTAGCTGGTGAACCATGGAAGGGCATCGCTGGAGAATCCCAATGGAGGACAGTTGCTTGAGCAGTAGGGGTGGTTAACTGTGTCGAATGCCTTGGTAAGGTCTATAAATACTGCCCTCACAATTCCTTTGTCAAGCCGGCATGGATGAAGGTTGTAAATTCCAGTAGTGCAGTGGTGGTGCTGTGCCCTTTTCTGAGAAGCCATGCTGCTCTGGGCATTGTACATTGTACTTATCCAGGAATTCAGCTAGTTGGTCCGACACTATTCGGCTCCAGCGCTGGATAGTGGGGAGGAGTGAGATAGGTCTGTAATTGGTGTGCAGTGTCCTATCTCCGCTTTTGTGAACCGGTGTGACAGTGGCTTTCTTCCAGAGAGAGGGGAAATGGCCCAAACTAAGCAAGAGATTAAAGATCTTTGTAAGTGGTTCTAAGATTTCATCGAAGACTTGTGCCAGCAGTTTCAGGTCAAGGGAGTCACCACTGTACCCATGTTTGCCGATGGCCTTTTGAATGTATTTTCTAGCTACTTGTGGTGGGACCTCCTAAAAAAAACTTTGGGGTTGTAATGCTCTAGTTGGGGGTAACTTGGGAGGAGCTGGAGGAGGGTCAAAAATTTAGTGGAAGGACACTGTCCAGGTTTGTAAATGCATTATTAAAAGTGCTGGTGATGATACCTAGGTCGAGTGTAGGAGTGCCATGAAGGTTGAGCATAGTGGGTGGTGCTTTAGGATCCTTGCCTGTGAGTTCTTTCATGTTGTTCCAGAATTTGTTTCCCTGGCCCCAAGAGTTGGTCAGAGCCTCTTTGTAATAGCTGCATTTAGCATTCCGTATTCTTCGAGTGCAATCATTTCTGGCTGTTTTGTATAATTGTATGTTTACTTGCGTCGGAGTTGCACAAGCACAATGCCAGAGGTGATCTCTGTGCTTGAGCAGAGTTAAAAGGTCAGTAGTAACCCAGGGGTTGGTCTGTCCTTTGACCTTCATCTTTTTCACTGGTGCATAGATATCACAGGCTTCATTGAAACGTTTGATAAATAGGTCCAGAGCTTTGTTGGTGTCATTGAGGGAGTCAAGCACTGCCCAGTTCAGCCTGGTTAGATGGGATTTTAACAGCTGGAGGTGCCCTTGTTTGATAACCCTGGCATAGATAAGCTTGGGAAGGGGCTTGTGGTATTTGTTTAACCAGGAACAGATGACAGGCGAGTGGTCACTTACTGTATCCGGGAGTACAGAAACATTGGAGATGCATTCAGGGTGGTTAGACAGAATCAAGACTAGAAGCGTAAGGGAGCCTGTCCTATAGTTACACCTAGTGGGGGCACTGACCAGTTGAGTGAGGTGATGCGCGGCTGCATCCTTATAGGTAGCGGCCTCAGCAGAGAGCCAGTTAATGTTAAAATCACCCATGATTATGGTTTCAGAATTATGTTGCTGGACCCTTAGATATTCCATGATGCTATGGAAGCCAGCAGCCTGGTCTCTTGGGGTAGGTAAACCGAGATGACAGTGAGTTCCTTGTTATGTGCACCAAGGAGGATTTTGATTGTGAGGACCTGAGAGGAGTTGCTCAGGCTGGGGATGGATGATGTGACCCATAAGGGTATCCTTAAGATAGATGACTGCCCCCCGTTTAGCAACCCTGTCTTGCCTGAAAATGCAGTAGCCAGGGATAGAGACTGAGGTATCAGGGTTTTAGGGTTTAGCCATGTTTCCACAACTGAGAGGACATCAGGGTTGTGCTGTAGGATCCATGTTTGGAGGGAGTCAAGTTTGTTGAGGATGCTGCAGGCATTGATGGATGCCATGGTGAGTGCCCTGTCCTTCTGCTTGGTGCCACTGCTGGCTGCCCAGGTGGTCCTGGGTTGGGGTGAACATTTCCTGAGAGCAGAAGCAGCATAAGGAGAATTTGTAGGAGAAAGGATTTCAGCATCTTGTAGATACCTGGTGGTTAAGTCATAAGCCAAAAGAAATTATCAACAGCTGAGGTCCAGAGTCACAGAATGTGTTAGAATTCCTGCAGGTGATGAACTGTGCCTGTGCACATGCAGGATGTGAAATCCTTTGTCTGCGTGCTTCTTTGTCATTCAAAGAGGTTGTTGAAAAGCCAACATACAGATCATGGAGCAGGTCAGACGAAAATGTGGATTCAAGCAGACCTAGAGTCACTGAGTTTGTCAGATTTAATTGCTTGACTTATGTTTTGCTTGGGATAGCTTCCAAAAAGTTGATTTTTAAATGAAAAATGCAGATACCTGGTTGTGATGTTTTGCAGAAATCCAGTTCAGGAGACTTTCAGGGGTGTAGTGAGCAAGAATGGTGTAGTTACCAAGCAGAAAATCATGTAAATCCACAAAAACTAAGCTACAGACACAGACAAGCAGCCACTACAAACATACCTCCAGCATAAACGTCATTATTATTATATTTATGTCCATGGTATAAATAAAAATAATGCCACCATTTGTATTATAGTTACCTATATGTTTTGCAATTTATTCTATGCACCGTTAAAGCAATCAACTCAACAGAACCAGCCCATCATATACATGAAGGTACTGTACCCTAACTGAAATCACTGCCGAAACAGCTATATGCTGTGACAACGTGGAAGATAAACACAATGTTGAGACAAGTTTTTGAAGACATTTGATGTGTTTGTTTTTTTTATTTTTTTTGGAGACTGATATACAGTTCACACACAAAATTCATATAACATAAAAGTGCATAAGCCCAAATGCCACATTTCATTACAAGCTGTTCTCTTGAAGGAAGATATTAGTATATAAGGCCTAAACAGGGGCATCAGGTAAATGTAAACTAGGTAGGTGTGTTGTGAGGTATTGCATAGTTTAACTTTTATTGCTGCTCCACCGGATCAGCAATATTTGTACAAGCTCTGCCCAGTCCAGATTTTACAGCTCTGGCCTGGGTCTGGTGATCTGGGTTTTACCCATACCCCACTGCATGTGGCTTAGTGATATACTGTACAGATTGCTACAAAGTCTAACCCATTGAAGGCTGAAGTTTTAGAAAATCATTATGTTTAAAATACCAAGACTCACCCCCCCCCCCCATCACAATTAATCCTCTACCAAAGTCAAGCTTAAATACTGGTGCTTTTACATCCATACCACTAAGCTTTTAATGCCAACTTCTGCTGTTATGAGCTCCCCATCCGTGAAGTCCCATTCCACTTGTGGCAACCCTCACCCCCAAAACCAGGTAATTTTCCAGGGAGCAGCTCTTTACACCATAAACTTTCTGTAGATCTAGTATAAGAAAACAGCTGCTAAGTAGCTCTAATTCATTATTTGTGTTTTTGATGTTAAAACACTCCTGCTAGCTAGACCTGATGCACAGAGGAAACAAAAGTAGTGAATTAGAGCTATTTAGTAGCCGTTGTCTTACAGAAATCCCAGTTAGCTTGCTGTCAGGTATCTGCTAAACTAATTGCTGACATTTGTGCTCCCTGGATAAGAACAGTTACAAGGCTCTGCTGTTCCTAAACTAATTTTAAAGCAGTACATATGCTAAATCTAAGGGCATGACTTCATGACTGTCACATGACACAGGAGGCATCGTAGGAGAAAGAAAGCCAATAAAACTATTTGTTATGGAGATCCCAGGGGTCGTAAAACTACCATACAGCTAGCAAGCTAATTTAGGAAAAACTCCTAATAGCAGACAGAGGGAAGGACACACTACGATTTCACATACATATCAAAACACTCTATATTAATAATTTTTTTTTTTTTTTTTTTTTTTTTACACATTCTGGGTGGACTACTCCTTTAACTTAACTCCTCAAGCCAGAAGAAAAATAATGCTCTAAAGCTTCCTATATAATACACACGGGCACAGAAAGTGGAATAACAGGTTCCAAAGAGTATAAACTCAGCAGGAATGTTAGAGGGATGACAGCTCTGATAGTTGTTCCAGTCTTTCTTTTCACTGATAGAAACTGAGCCAGGAAAAAAGTAAAATATATTTCATCACAGACTGTTTACACCAAGTACATGAACCTGCATGATTTATCTGTTAAGACAATTAAAAATGTATTTCTAAATGCATTACTAAAACCAATACTTTCAAGGTCTGAAATTACTAAAATTACAAACTATATACAGTATACATATATATACGTTTATAAAATGGGTAGTGACATTGCAGCAATATCATTAGCTGACCAGCATCACATGACCGTGCGTATATCAGAGCACGACCGCACACCTGCACTTTTACACCCCCAAAACAATTTTGACATTTTATAAAATAGATAAGCCACTCCTGAGGTGTGCGGTCGCTCTGATATCGCCGCTTGGGTGGTTGGCGCCCGCCCGCGGCCTCATGTACAACGCAAAACTAAGGCGCAAGTGACGTCATTGAGCGACTGCACACTTACAGTGGTATATCTATTACACATATATATATATGAGACAGAATAGAAAAAATATAGTAAACAAATACTTTTAATCCCAAAAGCTGAACTTTGTTTTTAGTATATAAATGTTTAAGAAATGCCTGAAAGCTGAATCTTTCCTTCTGAGACACCAGGTGACTCTGATAATCATTTGTTCCAATGGTTTTTAAGTCAGTTTGAATGCATTAAGTATCACCTGTTCTCCTAGTCCTTAACAAAATGCAGGGACTGCACAGATTTGTTCTGTTCCTTGGCCAGATACCAAACTAGTGACTCTTCTTTCAGCATGATAGGATCCACCTCATACCCCTCCCACATGAATAAAAAAAAAAAAAGTGTGGGCTGGATTTTTAGGAGCTTCTTGGTGGAGGTGGGTTGGATCTTACTCCCCCCCCCCAAAAAAAAAAATGCTGCCTCCCACTACTCAGGTTCCAGTTCTTGTACCACCCATTTAAGAGAGAAAATAGTACCCTGCAACCATTGACTAACATAAAAGCGTATTTATTTGAGGGCGGAAAACATTTCTTGGAGGAGGGTAAGGCGGAGGAGACTATTTACACGGACAGAAAACATGACATCACTCCTTTTGTACATGCAATACTCCTGTTGGCTCCACCCACAGTCGTAATAAAGCAGTAATCACAGCAAGATTTATAAGTTCTACTATGACATTAAGTAGTTCCCCAAAGGTGGGAACTGAGCTAAACTGTGTCCTTCTCCGGTTCCTTGGAACTGATTGGGAACTGGAGAAACCACTAAAAATGTACAAAAAATGAAAATAACACATTAACTAACACAGAGTATAATGGAATGAGTAAAATAAATAAAAAGTAAAATAAGTGAAATCATTAAACCATTCTGGAGGCCACAAGAGTAGAGCTGTACTTCAGGGCAACTGCTCTCTTCAGTGGAGAAACAAATCCGATGTTGGGCAGTTAGGGGGAGGGTGACGCAGTCTGAACTTCTTTCTAATTCAAAATTCCATAATTAGCATTAGGTTCCGTCTCAGGGCAACTCAATCCAGTGGCCGATTATAGCTTGTGAATATATACTGATGGATTCCTGGGGTTATAAGTAACAGGCTCGGTGAGGGCAATCGGGTGACTTTTAAAAGCTGGGCAGTATAAGTAGGTCCTCAGCAGTCTTGAACAACCTGATGCCCAAACACGGCCAAATATCAAGAGGGAGTCAGTTCCTAAGATGAGGGGACAAAGATTGAAGAGGCCCAATCACTAAAAGTTGTCAATTTGGAGACTGGAACAGCAAAGAGGACTACATAAGGACATAGACAGGGTGGAGGCAGTTCAAAGAAGGGCAACAAGGCTGGCCCAGTGGCGCTGAGGGTTGAGGCACTGGATGCCACACCTCACGCCACGCGAAAGTCCCAGGTTCAGGAACGAGCCTGGGCCATCGGGGGTCAGCAGGAAGGAGAAGATTAAGCATCCTGAGACTGCTCTCTTCTCTTAGAATTGACTATGAGATTTCCAGCTCGGGTGACAACCTGGCGGGCTGGGGCAATGCACCTGGGTGGGGACATGTAGATGGGTCTGTGGCGTGGGTGTCTGCAGGAGTGGGTGGTCTTGCTCACTCAGCACGCCAATGCCATTACACGGCTGCAACAGGGGTCGGAACAAAGGAAAATGCCCTGCCTCCCAGTAGGCGAAGGGGGGCACAGGGGCCAGCCAACCACGCCCAGAACCAGGTCCTCGCATTTGTGCCTCCGGCTCTCCTCTCCCTGACTGGTGGCTCCACTAGATTATAGACAGAGCACCAGGTGGGTCTTCCCCGGGGGTTACTCAGAGACGGGGCTTGGGGGTTGGAGGTGAGTGGAAGGAGAGGCAGGAGGAAGAAGGGAGGACTTCAGGTGGGTGGGATCATGGCCAAGTCGAGAGACCCCCTGGAGAGAGTCCCAGTAAGGCAAGTGAGGGGAGTATAAACAGAATAGACAAAAAAAAAAAAGAAGGGCAACAAAGATGGTGCAGGGCCTGCACCGAAAGTCATACAAGGACAGACTGGGAGACTTCAATATGTATACCCTGGAGGAAAGGAAAGGAGAGGAGAGACAGGGGAGATAGAACAGTAACATATAAATATCTACAGGGCATAAATAGGGTACCGGAGGGTAGCATCTTTCAGAAAAGTAGATGTTCACAAATGAGGAGGCATGACATGAAGTTGGAAGGGGTTAGATTAAAGGGTAATGTGAGGACGTATTTCTTCACGGAAAGGGTGGTGGATGCATGGAATAGACTTCAAGTGGAGGTGGTGGGGGCAAACACAGTGGGGGAATTCAAAAACGCATGGGACAGCAATAGGGGATCCCTAGTGATAGGAACAAAAAGGTAAAGCGGAGCTCAAGTAGGGTCTGCTGCTTTTGCAGTAAGTAGGTAGGGAAAACGGGCAGACTGGATGGGCCAAGCAGTCCTTATTTGCCATCAGTTTCTATGCATCAGAAGACAGAAGTCAACACAGAGGTGGGAACGTGAAGTAACTTGTGTGATGTGACGTCAGCAAAAAATTAACCAGCATAGCAACAGACTATGATGGCAGAAAAAGGCCCACATGCCCAGTCCTACCTACGGCTGGATGTTATGGCCTCTCAGTCCTTCACTTTTTATACCCCTCTCCTCCTACATATTTAACCCCACCTGCATTTTGATTCGTCTACAGACTAAGCACAGACAACTTCCCTTGGAAGCTTGTTCCACCTGTTAGCTACTCGCTCTGTAAAAAAATATTTCCTGACAGCTTTCCTGTATCTTTTCCCCACCAGCTTCTTTGAGTTCCGCCCCGTGCCTGTGTTTTCACTCAGTAAGAACACCTCCCTGCAATCTGCCTTACTCACTCTATGGAGGTACTTGTATAACTCTGTCATATCCCCTTACCCTACTTGCCTCCACAGTTTACAAGTTGAGGTCTTCCAACCTCCCTATGGAGGGTTTCCTGGATTTATTTTGGTTACCCTCTTCTGTATGGCCTCCATCCTGTCCCTGTCTCCCCCCCCTTCCCCAAGTGTGGGTTCCTGAATTACAGACAGTACTCCAAGTGATGTGCAAGAGCAGATCCGTGGTAAGGGACAAGCATCTTATAAATGAACCTGGTAATGAAAAATAAAAGAAGTACAAATACAATCTATCAAATACAAGCTGACCTGTGTCAGAATACTACGTTTGGTAGACTGATGCACAAGCAGGTGAAAGAGGGACTCTGGTTACCAGTAAAACAATAAATGACATCAGCAGAAACCAAATACACAACCATCCAAAACATAATTTAATTTCCAGCTAGTCTCATGTGCATCAGAACATGATCCTCATCATTAAATTTTGCCCTGATGTTATTCAGGAGCTGAGGACATAATCCTCACCTTGTGACATCACATCAAGTTCCATTGCACACACAAAGGATTATGGCCTCCGTTCCTTGCTAGCATCTAGACAAACTGAACTGTAAATGGAAAGGGTTCCATTTTCATTCACATATCCTTTTGTGTTACTAGGAACCGAAGCTCCACTTTAAAGGGGACAGGAAATGTGTACTGATTGACAGCAGTTAGTAATGTGCCTGTTCATAGAAATGAAATTTGCACCTCCAAATGATCCATATTTAACTGTAACTGAATAAACACTAGTGTGAAAAATGGTGCTTTCAACTGTTTTCTTTTTATGGGCAGCATCCTGTTACAGTTCTCTTCATGGATCCAGTAGTTTGGAGTTTGTACTGTCATGGTTTGTGTACTAAATGCTAAGCATGAGCTGCTGACCTACCAGAACCACGCTCAGAGTTTTGTACACAACCCATGACATAGTTACAACTCCAAATCACTCGTTTCATGAAGAGAACTACAACAGAATGCTGCCCATAAAAAGAAAACAATGCAAAATTAAGTTTTTTCACACTGCTTTTTATTCTGGTACATTTACATATTAGAGGTATGAATACAATTTCTGAAAATCAGCATTAGAAATCATTCCTGTCCTCTTTAAAAGGTTCAAGACATTTCTAGGGAAACTTTAAAAACACAGTATGTACGCACAATTCTGCTCATATTTAACATGTTACCTATTTCCCCTTCCTCTATGTCTAAGGACAGCTGCTCAAAAATAAGATCCTTGTTGGTGATGCTCAGGTAGTGCATTTGAGGATCTGACTGTCCTCGGATGGACAGTGCTGGTATCCATCTCCAAAATTTATCTGATGTCAGATTCCTCGGACAAGAGGCTGGATTCTACTATCAGATCCAACGGCTTATAGTATTCTAATCAGATCCGTGGATGGGATCCAAGGTTGTCAGAGTCCTTCTCAGAGGTAATCACACTATTTGACAACATCTGGGATCTGACATTTTGCAAATTATCCAATGTTATCTGACTTGGCTGGATACTATACGAGCACCACTAATCCTTGCCCCTCAGATGTCATCTGCTTCTGCTGTCTGTCTACAAGTGTCTGATTTCATAAAACAATCAATTTATGAATCACAGTTGGTTAGCATGGAAAGGACTATGATGTCACAAGCAGGAGATTATGGCATCACACGTAGACAAGTAGCAGGAGAAGATAAAAGTCCAAAGGACAACATAGAGAATACTGGATGGGCAACTATGCATAACTAGTGTGTTCTGCCACAGAAGGGTTCTGATTCCCTCTGACCTCGAGAGCAAAACTTGAGAGGTCCGTGGGAATCAGAACCCCGAGGTGGAAGAACACAATGGTTATGCATAAAATAGTATTATGTGAAATGTGTGCATTGCGTTTTTTCCTCTTTCACAGTTAAACTGATTTATGCAGTCTCTAGAGATTCTAAAATACTGTATTACCAAAGAAGGGTACGATCACATTCCAAGAGATCTGAACTATGGTACATCAGCTTTTTGAAAAGAATGGATTTCTATATAGACCAATGCTCTGCATTACACTATAATCCAATTTCCATACAACTTTTTTCATACTAATTGGGAACTTGAAGTCCTGATTAAGAAATTCACAACAGTAAACAATTTTTGGGGTGCTTCTTCTGTAAAAGTTTTGTTATATCTGGTTGATCCTGTGAACCCCACCCAACATGACAGAACTCGGGGACCCACCGCGACAGCCTCAGATGATGCGAAAAGACAAAATGGAAGCAACACACCATAACTGTTGCCAAAAAGGAGATTTGCAAAAAGATTCTCTTCAATGAAGAATTTTATTCATGGCAGGGGTCGATCTTAACATTATTTTACTGGCCCAGGTCATCGTGCAAACTGCCTCAGGCCAGTGCAATGGACCACTGATTTTCCCGATTTGGCTAGTGCAATCTAGCCATTATTATTATTTTTTTTTCCATCTCACATTTCCCAGCTGACGAGAAACCCCTCTCAGGTCATCGTAGAATCCTCCGATGGCACTATTTTTAGCCCCCCTCCCACAATGTGGGACAATCCGGCGCACTGGCACTTGAAAAGATCAGACAAAAAACACCACTGAAATGAATGGACCCCCATTCATTTCAACTGTGTTTTTTCCTCTTTGGCATAACTTTCTCACCTTTTGATATATTTTAGTGACAGCACTTATATTTGCGAGAGGGGATCTAAATGACACCTTGACAACAAAAGGTAGGAAAAAAACATCAAAGGGTAAGAACGTTATGCACATCGAGAAAAAAAAAAGCCACTGAAGTGAACGGGCCCCTGTTCATTTCAATGTTTTTTTTTTTCCTCCTAGGCATAACTTTCTTACCTTTTGATATTTTTTCTACTTTTTGTTATTGAGGTGTCATTTAGATTCCCTCTCACAAACACAAGTGTTGTTATTAAAAAATATCATAAGAAAGTTAAGCACAGGAGAAAAACAAGCCATTGAAATGAATGGGAGCCCATTAATCTTGGGGCTAGTGCAATCTCTGGGGGGTCAGTGCAACTGGGGCATCACATTCCCGGGCGGATCAGTGCAAAAAATAGTTAAGCATGACCCCTGTCATGGTGCCACAAATACAACTCATTTTGTCAGTAACAATCAGGACTAACCCTGGCACTTCAAACCACTCTGATTCTTCATCAAATGATACAAGTATTAGGTTTAGCTGTGGGGTTCAGCTATATGCCAGCATATGTGCGTTAATTTTTAAATTAGGTGTTGTAGTGCATTTCCATCCGGACACTGACTGATCTCGCTCGAGGTTGGGGAACAAGATTGGTGCTGACAATAACTTATAAAAATCATTTACACAAAAAGTAGATACCCAATAATAATTTACTGTTGTAAGTTTCTTAATCAGGACCGCAAGGTCCCAGTACATTAGCTGAGGGGACATAAACGTTCCCCTTTAATAACAAAATAAAAGAAATAATACATTTAAAAAAATTAAAATACAAAATTCAACTAAAATTAAGTATAAATTCCAAAGTTTACGAAGATGGACAACAGGCTGTTTAATTTGCTCAAGACTGCACAACACGCAAGTGATTCAGGCTGGATCTGAACCTGTGTCTTGTGGTTCCGAAGTTTGTGCTGCAGCCTCAACACCACACTGCCTTATTCCCTCCGACCCTGCTAAATTTGGCCTGTGTCTCAAATAAACAGGCATTTAAAAGCACAAAATAATATTTAACATTAAAGTCACTGTCTAATTATCATTCAGTAAAATAGGTATCACAATAAATCAGTTACTAAAGCAGTTTTCGGAGCACACGTTACCATTCTTTTGACATGGTGTCCCTGTTTTTTGTCATTTGTTCCTGATTTTACACCAGAGGTTCAAAAATATGTCCAGCTTCTCAGATAATTCTTTCTATAAAAAAAAAAAAGATGGTTGAACAGCATTATTAGCACAAAATATACATATTATAGCAGAAATAACAGAAGCAGAACCTTCATTTTGGAAGTAAAAAGGAATATTTTTTAAAGAAAGAGCACTTTTTTTGTTATTTTTTTAACAATTTGCCCTAGACAGCAAAGCTGAGAAAGGCAATATCTTGTCGGGGTCCTGTTTCTACTCCTTTCCACTGCAGGGTGGACTGAAGCACTGGGAGGCCGAGTGTCATGCTCAAGTTCACACAACAGTATTTGGCACTGGTGGGGTTTGAACCTGTTATGTATTGATTCCCAGGGGAATGCTCTAACCACTAGACTGTGCCAAAAAAAGAAAACAATGTCTTCATGCTTATTTTAGTTTCCTTTTTTGTTAACTCCTACATTGTCAATGGCTAGTCATTACAACTGGGTATTGTGCATCCCTACTAAGGGAAATGGCA
This sequence comes from Neoceratodus forsteri, assembly GCA_016271365.2. Classification (NCBI taxonomy): domain Eukaryota; kingdom Metazoa; phylum Chordata; order Ceratodontiformes; family Ceratodontidae; genus Neoceratodus; species Neoceratodus forsteri. The sequence goes on from CM057456.1 coordinate 1,277,435,516, forward strand.
CAGCCCAAGGCTGTTAACAGAATAGAATGTTGGGCACATAAGGATTCTGGATAGCAGCAACTCTCCAGTCACTACTGTCCAGGCAGTGCCTCTAAATTTGGAAATAAATATCACACCAAGGGCAACTTGACATAAAAAACACACAAATCAGCTATCTACACAGACAGGACTTTAGCCAGAATAAAATACAGTAAACAGCGGCCTACCTCGTCAGATGACAAAAAGTGAGTGATCAAGGTTAGTCTTCCAAACATCTACGTCTTGGAATGTCCTGCAGAACTGAATCAACTAAAACAGACTTACTAAATGGAAAATGACTATATGCAACATAAGCACTTGCCTGCAACAAAGGAGGCACCCTTGGTTAACCTCAAATTCAAACATGTTAAATGTGTGCTAGCAGCCAACACTCTAATGTGGAACTGCCTTTTTATATTTGCTTGCATACATGCGCAAGAAACATTATGTGGCAGCTTAGGAAAGAAGCGGGTTGTGGAGGCGCGGCAGTGTGGCAGCGAACGGAGGCACTGCATTTGGGGGCTTGGCAGTAGTGCACCAATGGAGGCACAGTGTGCTGATGACACTGGTTTCCAGAAGTGCCACCAACTTCTAACGTTTTCGCAGCAGCAATCAGGGGCCACCTCGTCATTACAGCATCAGCCATTCGCTGCAATGAGGGAGCGACCTGTCATTGCCAGGCGGAACGTCGCCACTGTAATATTGTTTGTGAACAAGGCGGCGGCTTGCCACCATGTTCACAAACAAAATTAATCAGCCCCCACTGGCGAGGGGTGCCCAATCTCCCTTAGCAGCATGTGCCCCCCCAACAAAGTGTGTTTTTGTAGCGGGGCCCCAATCCCATCAACTTCAGTCCGGTCCTAGTTCATGTTGCCGATGGGAACCCACTTCCTCGGCACCATGTCCCTCCCAGTTTGATTTGCCAACGGGAGCCCACTCCCATCGGCATAATGTCCCCAAAAAACTGCAGATTTGTGCCGAGGGGGTGTTTAATCCCCGGCTCTTGTGCCCCCCCTTTAGTAGCAACGGGGTGCCTTAATCCCCCATCGGCCACGGCTGCCCCCCCAAACAAAACAAAAAAAAATATTTTCGTTGGCATGCTGGGAGCCCACCCCAGCATGCCAACTATCAAAAAAAAAAAAAGGCCGCGATGTGTTTTTTAACCTGCAAAAAAAAAAGAAACGGTCCCTCGCGGTCTCCCCTCTGCCCCTCCCACAACCCGCGCCCACCCACTAAGTGACCCCACCTCCCCACACCCCCCTTACCCCATACTTACCTCCGGAGCCCGGAGCAACAATTCTCGGTGGACTGGGAACACATCTGCACTCTTCAAAGCCGACCGCAAACTGAAGAAATGCCGGTGAGATGTATAATAGCATAAATAGGGTTTTTTCAACTCTGATGCATATCTCAGGCATTTGGAATTTTGGCACCAAATTTTCAACCTGGGGTTTTTGGGACCCCTCCTCATCAATTCAGCCACTGTCATGGCGTTATTCGGTCCCCAAAGGTGATTTCACGGTCACTGCGCGGAATCACCTTTTGGGACCGATTAACGAAAAGACAGTGCCAATGTTAATGAAGTGGTCTCACAAAAGTGTATGTTGCTAATTTGGTGGGAAAATCCAAAAATGACTGTTTTCTGAGCGTCATGCAGGTTGCTACGCATCAGAATCCTCATGAATTTGCAATACTTTCACCCAGATTTTCAACATTGCCATTTTTCCACACCCCCTTATGAACAATACAGCTGTCATTTTTCACATCCTGGCCGAAATGTGTTTTCGCACTTCCAGCGCAGAATATCGCCGTCGTGTGGAAAATCAGTGTTCAGGATGCATGAAGAAAATCACAGCAACACTGTTCATGAGCAGAAGTCCTAAAATGTCTATGTTGAAAATCTGGTGATGAAAGTTCATAAAATGAGTGTGTTACGAGCGTGCGTAGCGCAGTGTCCACGCACGCTCGTAACTTTGCAAATTTGTAATATGTTCACTCCAAGTTTTCAACATTGCCATTTTTCCGCACATCCTAATGAACAGTACAGCTGTCATTTTTCACATCCTGGCCGAAATGTGTTTTTGCACTTCCGGTGCAGAATCGCATGGTTGCGGTGGGAAATCATTGTTCGGGACACATTAAGAAAATCACAGTGACACTGTTCATTAGCAGAGATCCTCAAATGCCTATGTTGAAAATTTGGTGACGAAAGTCCATAACATGACTGTGTATGCGTTGCACAGTTTCCACGTATGGTCGGACGTGCAAGCATTTTTAATATTCCCACTACAGATTTTCAACATTGCCATCTCTTCACACCTCCATATGGATGGTACAGCTGTCATTCTTCACATCCTGCCCAATCTGTGTTTTCGTACATGTGACGCAGAATGGCACTGTCGCTGCTGGAAGTCAATGTTCAGGACACATTGACAAAATCACACTGCCACTCTTCATGAGAAGAGGTCCCACATGCTTTCATGAGGTGGGGTCACAAAAAGGCCATGCTGAAAATCTGTACTGTAAAAACCAACAAACGCCCGAGGCATTAGGGGTTTCTAACCATAACGTCCTACCCTGTACAGACTGACAGGCTTCAGGATATGCCTTTTGATCTCCAACTGTACTGCTCAGGCCATCCCACCCCTACGTCCAGCCACTGACAGGCATCAAGGTGTATCTTGGACTCTTCAGCCGCAGACTTCATCCCATTCTCCTATGCTGCACCCATTTCAGCATATGTCATTATGGAATGGGGTGACTGTAAAGCCAAACACTCTAAGGCACACCTCAACACATGTCGCTATCTGCAGAATAGGGTGAGGTGACATGGCATGACCGTCATGGGCAATGACCCAAACACTTACCCCAATGCCTGTCCGTCTCTACAGGATGGAGGTGAGGTTGGCGTGAACTTCAATACTTCACTGCCATTCCTATTCTGCATCTGTCCAACTCCTGCATTTCCAATGCTAATACCAGCAAGCAAACATTCGGCATTGACAAGTACTTGTTGTTTTTGCATCTATATCAACATAAGCGCAGCAGGTAAACTATAGAGGGATGTCCAGACAGGCTTACAATCAGAGTTTATAAAAGAAAAACAGACATCCCCGCACTGGCATACCAGACAATATTCTCCTGCAGGAGCAAGGCTCTCGGGAGAGCCCCACTGACAATGTAGGAGCTAACAGAAAAGGAAATGATGGTTAAGTATGAAGATATTTTTCTTTCTGTAGCGCTCCGCATTGTCAATGAATAGTCATTACAACTGGGTTCCAAGAAGCAGTACCTAGGCAAGAAACTGGGTGGAGGAGAATACTGTCCCATACAACAATCATGTACAGGAAAGGAATTTACCCATTAACTGCTGCCTGCAAAACTCTGTGACCAAGGCCGCATCAGCAGAACTTTGAACATCCAATCTGTAGTGCTTGGTGAATGTGTAGACAGAGGACCATGTAGCTGCCTTGCATAACTCTAAAACAGACACCTCACCTCTCTCTGCCCAGGAGGAGGCCATAGCCCTGGTGGAGTAAGCCTGAATGAGAGACGGAGGCCTCTTTTCTGCGACGTCAGCCTTGGCAATGCAAGCCTTTACTTACCTACCTAGCTTGGGTGGCCTTGGAGGCTTTTTGTCCCTGCCTGGATGCTCCAAAAAGAACAAACAGCTATCAAATTGCCAGAACTACAGCAGTCCATCTAAGGTACATCCTAATGGCCCATTGGAAATCTAACTTGTGCAACTCCTTCTCCTCTGGGTGACTAGGCTGCGGACAGAAGGATGAGAGACAAGATTTCCTGGCTCACATGGAAGGCCATAGGGACCTCTGGAATAACAGACTGGACTGTTCTGAGCACCACCCTGTCCTTATGTACGACAAGGTATGATTCTTGGTGGGACAAAGCCTCGAGCTCACCAATCGTCCTGGTGGAGCACACAGCAACTAAAACACGTCTTGTAAGACAGCACTTTTAACGGTACCGACAAAAGTGGTGCAAAAGGCTCCTTACAAAGAGCATTCAGAACCAGATTCAGGTCCCACGTGGGAACAGAACAGAGGTTGACACCTGCTGACAGCCCATAGAAAATAACCTCCCGGTAACTCCCTAGGGACAAACCCAGCGAGGCTTCAAGGGCCAACACCTGACCTCTCACGGTGCTCAAGGACAAACCTTATTCCACTTCCTGCAAGAAATCCAAAATCTGCAGGACTGTGGCTTAATAAGGCCAGATAATTTTTCCCTTGGCTCAAGCCGAAAAAGCGGTCCATATACAAGCATAAGCTGCCAAGTAAATCTCCCTGGTAGCCATCAGGGTGTCTACTACCTTCTTAGAGAAACCCAGTTTCAGAAGTCTAATCATTTCAGATGCCACGTTGTGAACTACATTGCTCAAATATTTTATTTATTTAAAATTTGATGACCGGGAAAGGCACACTGAGCCGAGGCTCGTTTCCAGGTGTGACCCGGGTACAGTTTGAACAGAGTAACAATAGATGTGTAAGAACAGAGATATTGCACAGACATTATACAGATATTACATTACATTGTCAGTGATAAACAACTGATCATTGTGAAGGGTGAGAGACAGGAGGTGAGGTCAGCTTGGATTTGGCAGCTACAGCGTGTGAGTAGAGACTGTGTGTTGCCTCAGCTGTGTACTGGGATTGTTGGAGCATTTGGGCATTCCGGGTTGGGTAGGAGCCTGAGTAAAGACAGAACTAGTAGGGGCTATGCGAAGATTAGATGGTAGAGAATTACAGATACGGGGGAGGCGGTACAAGGCAGTGAACTGACCAGAAAGAGTGTGGGGGCAGGGGAGGTGGAAGATGCAAGGGTCCCTGTCACGAAGAGGGTAGTTAAGGGAGGTAGTTGAGATGAGGCAGGAAGTGAGGAGGTGGGGGGGCCAAGCCAGAATTTAACTAAGAAGGAGGCATTGTGGATTGTTCTCCTGTGGGAGAGCGGGGCCAAGGAGAGAGGAGCGTAGAGCAGGCAGTGGTGCGTGAGTGGGGGGGAGGCAGTGGCGAATCGGCAGAAAGAGTTTAGAAGGATGTCGAATCTGGAGAGGGAGGAGGCTGGGACCATACCACAGACAATATCTGCATAGTCTATAACTGGCAAGATTGTTTTACATCTAGCTCGCAGCGAATGGGGATCGGTAGGTAGGATTGGTGGCGACAGAGGATAGCAAGTTTGGGCCGGAGATTAGTGCAGATCGCCTCAACATGAGTGGGGAAGTTGAGGTGGCTGTCCAGCCATAAATCCAGGCATCTGAATGCTGGAACTTGCTCTAGAAGTGAGCCGTCCAAGATGGTGAGCGCAGGGGGTGCTGGGAGGGTAGGCAGCTTCTGTCTGGAGCCAAAGACCATAGTGACCGTTTTTTGGTTTTTAAATTTCAGAGTGAGCAGGTTCTTGAGGAGCCAGGATTGGACTTTATTGAAGTCACTCTGAAGAGTGGGGAGGACACTGTTATAGGAGGTGCCCGAGGCAAAGATGACTGTATCGTCTGCGTAGAGATGTACACTGGAGGAAAGACAGGCTAAGGAAGGTCGTTTATGAAGAGAGAAGAGGATGGGGCCTAGAATAGAACCTTGTGGAACGCCAGTTTCGATAGGGATAGGGAGAGAGTGTCGCCTATTTGGACTGACTGTTGTCTATTGTGGAGGTATGAGCGGAGCCATGCAATGGCTGGTGAGGCGATGCCGAAAGAACTAAGTTTGCAGGGCAGCAGCGGGTGGGAGACAGAATCAAACGCTTTTACCAAGTCTAAGAATATGGCAGCTGTGAACTGGCTATTGTCCATGGCAGAGAGGATGGAGCCGGTTATGCTTAGGAGGGTGGTGATGGTGGAGTGGTGTTTGCAAAATCCTGACTGGACTGGTGAGAGGGAATTGTAGGAGGAGAGAAAGTCTGACAGTTTGGACAATATGAGGGATTCCTGGACTTTGGCTAGGAAGGGAAGAAATGATATGGGCCTATAGTTTCCTGGCTGGAGGGGTCTCCAGCTTTGTGCAGGGGGATGATTTTGGCCGATTTCCAAGCTGTGGGAACAGTGGCAGTTGAAAGAGAGAGGTTTAGTATGTGGGTCAGGGGGGCGACAACTGCAGCTGCCGAGAAGCGGAGCATTTTGGGGTGAATACCGTCAAGGCTGGATTTGGAAGGGTTAAGGGAGGAGAACGCGCTGTATACCTCAAGGGGTGTGATGGGTGGAAAGACGAAACCAGAAGCAGGGAGGAAGATTCAGACAAGTTGGGGAGGAGGCGAGGAGGTCGGGAGGGCACAGAAAGCGAAGAACTTGTTGAAGTGATCGACACGGCATGGTCAGAAAAGGATTACCGTTTAATCCGAGGCGGACATGCATGTGTTTCGTAGTGGGGTCGATCAGGGAGTTTATCAGCTTCCAGAAGGAGGCTTGCGGGTTCTGGTGTTGAGTGAACTGCGCTTTAAAGTAGGAAGATATAGACTGCCGAATGACCTTAGTGCATTTATTTCTAAGGTGTTTATAAGACTGCAGGATTTGGGTGCAGAATGGGGCCCTGTGAGAGAAGGTCCCCCTCTGCTGGAAGGCGAAACAGTGCGTGTTGAGCTAGGTTCACTAGGTCAGAGAGCCTCGGTCTTCTGGGCCATTCCAGAGCTATTAGAAGAAAGCTTTCTCTTGAGCGCCTCATTTTGCATATGATCTTGGGAAACAGCAGCAGAGGAGGGAAGGCATACGCTCTGCCAAAATTCCATGTTTGCGACAGGGCGTCCACTGCCTCAACCTGTGGACACCGGTAGTCGCTGAAGAACCGACGAACTCTAGCACTGTGACTGGAGGCGAACAGGTTGATCTGAGGATGACCGAACCTCTGACACAGAAAGTCAAACATCTCCAGGTTCAACATCCACTTCCCTGGATAGACATTTTCACGGCTTAGCCAATCGCCTAAAATGTTCAACTCCCCCACCTGGTGAACTGCTGACAAAAAGAGACGATTTTCCTCCGCCTACAGCAGGGGATCGGTGGCTTCTTTCAGCACCTCCCTGCTCTTTGTGTTCCCTTGATTGTTTATGTAAGTCACCATGACAGGATTGTCTGATCTTATTTTCATGCCTTTTGACTGCACTTGACTTTAGAAATAAAATCAAAAAAATTGTCGGTAGCTGTATAGGTTGTTGCACACCAAGATGCACAGAATAGGTGATCTGATGCCTTTCACTGGACCAAGAAAGATCCTCCCCCGCCCCCCCCAAAAAAAAACCTTTAAGCTTTTGTTGGTCCAATAAAAGGTATCAAATCACCTATTTCGTGTATCTTGGAAAATGAAGTTGAGCAAGGCGCACAGTCCTACTCTCCAGAAGGTTTATGTGTAAGGGCTGTTCCTGTGCTAACCAAGTCCCCTGAATGGCAATGTGGTCCAAGACTGCCCCCCAACCTGACAGGCTGGCACTGGATGTCAGAATCAACTTGGGGGGGGGGGGGACTTTCAAGGGAGACCCTTTGCTCAGATTCTCCAAATTCACCCACCAACTCAGAGACTGCCGTGGTTGTGGTGAAATGGGGGATCTTGGCCTGATAATCCACCAAGGTCGTATCCAAGGGTGACAGCGATTTGATCTGCAGGTGCCACATGGATCCAGTTCTATCACCACCATTAAGAGGCCCAGAATTTGCAGAAAGTGGTGAGCTGAAGTCAACGACTGACTCCTCAGCCATTGAACCTCTCTCAATGGGGTCTCCTTCCTGGCTGGCAAGAGAAGACCTTCCCTCATCCGTACGGAACACTGCTCCTAGGTGCTCCAGGGTCTGTGACGGCTCGTGAGATCTCTCCTCCCAGTTCAACACCCAGCCATGGGACGCTAACAACTCCAGAGTCCTGGTCACCGACTTCCTTGCCAATGGTGCAGATGGTGTTCGAATGACATCATCAAGGAAAGGTTAGACAAGATGTCCATCCTGTCAGAGTTAAACTACTAGGACTTTGAGCACCTTCGAGAAAACTCTAGGGGCTACTGGCAGCCCAAACTGGAGTGCCCTGTACTGGAAGTACTGTCCCAGGACCATGAAACTGAGAAAACTATGATGAGAATGCCAGATGGGGATGTGGAGATACACATCCCTCAGATCCATGGAAGCTAGATAATCCCCCCCCCTTCCCGGCTGGACAGGTCAGATGACTGAACATAGGGACTCCATCTTGAAGGTTGTGTGGCAAACAAAGCTGTTTAGTTGCTTCAGATCCAGAATAGGTCTGAACCCTCCCCCGACTTCCTGGGAATATGACGAAACAGACCAGAGCACCGAACAATCGCCCTGATTTGAGTGAGGTGGTCCAGGGTCTGTGACACTGCTTGCCTCTTAACGGGGTCCTCTGGAACTGGGGACTGCAGAAAACACCCCTTTGAGATTATTGTTGAAAATTCTACTGTATAACACAAAGCCAAAATTTCCAAAACCCAAGCATCTGATATAATCTGGTCCCAATTTATGTAACATTGTGCAGTCTTCCACCAAGGGAAGGGAGGCAGAGATGGGTCCACGTACCATCATTGTGAGGTACCTGCCTTTCACCCTGTTCCTCCGTTGTGACTTCAGGCAATGGCTCCTCTGTTACTATTGCTCTTGAAACCAGAATATGTTCCTTTGCTCCTCTGGTTCTCAAAGTTCCGACATGGACGAAAATCCCCTCGATACTACCTCTGTTGGCCGCCTCCTTCACCTTCTGGAGTTAAACTGGCCTTTTTGCTGTTGCTTTGACACTGGAGGGAGGTAATTTTTATCCAGGATATCTTTCAGACATTATCCAGGCCAGAACCAAACATAAAACCTCCTTTGAAGGCTAAGTTAAACAGCTTGGTCTTCGAAGCCTGATCAGCAACCCAATGTCAGAGGCACACTCCTTGCACAGCGGACACAAAGTGATAAGCGGAGCAAGCCGACGTGCAAATTCTCCACCACAGCATCCCCTAAGAAGGTGGAGGCCATGGATACCAACTGCAAAATGCTTGTCCCCTCTGAATCCGGGGGGACGAAGCTGCCCAGGGTTGTAACCCACAATTTTAAAACTCTGGCAACAATAAAGGAGGAGTAGGAGGTGTGGAGGTTTGCACCGTTGGAGGCGAATGCTCTACTGTATGAAGCATCCACTCGCTTGTCATGCAAATGTGATAAGGCCAATGTCCCTTCAACAGGAACATGTTTGACGGAGTTATGAACCACCTTATCCGCCAGAGGAGGGGTTTCCCCACGTGCAAATATATTCTTCCAAAAAAGGGGAAACACCATACCTTAGGTTTTGGCAGATATTTTATTTCGTCCACACCTGTCCATTCTCGTTCAATAATCTGGTCACAGAAAATAAAGTCTGGAAAACACTTTGGGGCAGAGGAGGATGTGGACAGGATAGTATTAACATCCAGTGCCTCCATGGATAGCACCTCCTTCAGCTGTAATGTCCTACATGCCTCAGTTATCAGACAGGACAAAGACTTGGTATCAAGCAGGGGAGGAACAGGAATTCTCCTCTTTGGCTATGTCCACTCCCCTTCCGCCGCCTTCTCAGAAGGTTCGTCCTCCTCATCAAGTACCTTCTTAGGGTCAGGACTGGGTCTGCCTGCATATCCATATTAGTAGCCCTTTCCTGCTTCAGCACATGTGGACGTGCCTGTGTGGGCTCCCCTGATCCGAGGGGCCCAGTTTGGGGTCAGGTGTGCCTGATGGGATGTCCTGCGGGAACATCGGGGCCCAAAAGCTCTCCTAAGAGCAACAAGAAAGATTTACATAAACCTGCTTTGCCACTGCCAACTGGTACACCAGGTGCACCCCCCCCAGCTCAGAGGTCCGACTGAAGGAACCGTAAGAGACACATTAGCTTGAATAACGCAATGGGGGCAAGAACCCAGAGGAAAGGGTCGCATTACACTTTTGCAGGTCTTACATCTTTTAAAAATGAGAGGTCTCTGATAAGCCAAGGTGCCAAGTAAAGTTGCCATGCAGGTGCCCAAGGTTAGAAACCTGAAGTGGTTTCCCCAAAATGAAATAACAGTGTACTACTGCTATAATCCCCACCTCCGACTGTGGGGAAAAGGAGTGAAACCTGAAAAAGTATGCCCCTAAAGCTTACACCCGAAAGAAAAGGGCTGTACAAGCAAAGCCTACGCGTCAAGGACTGGGGAAGTGCAGGCACACACGTGCTCTCTGAAAACGTGTGCGTGACATTGGCACGCCAGAGGGGCCGCACTCGAATGGTGCACTGAGGCTAGAGAAGCATCATAAAGAAGGAGCGTGCACCCAACGGTCAGAGAATGGCGGATAAACAGCAGAAAGCTGCGTGGCTCAATGGAACCTAGAAAAAACACCAAAATGCCTGAAGGGTGGAAAAAATGGACTATTAACCCACTGAAAAGACACAGAGTAACCACAGCCAAAAGGCTCTCACTTCAGAAACCTGTTTTTTTTTTTTTTTTTGGACTGATGAAAATTGAAGGGGAAATGTCCCTGTAAGGTAGAAAGCCAAATTAAAAGAACTTTCCTTCAAAGAGTAGCAAAAACATCTGCCAGGCAAACACAACCAAGACCCTAAAACTGGGGGTGAGAGAAACCAACACCTAGAGACAGAGGGAGCCCCAAGGAGTGCCCTATACTAAACCCCCAAAGGAAAAAAAAACAAAAAAATAGGTACTTCAATGAGGCACCTTTTTTTTATTATTATTATTATTAATATGAAGAAATCCGAGACCTGTTGAAAATACACATCCCTACAGCATGCAGCAGACGTGGCCCCCAATCCAAGCACATGCAGTGGAAATGGGAAGAAAAGGCTTGCCAATTTGAAAGCCACAGCTTAATAGGCATGATTTTACTTTAGGGGTGCTCCCTGTTACCAGGTAGCCCCAACCTGCTATGCAGAACTGTAGCCCCAGAAAACTAAAAGCTGATTTTTCTTCAGAGAAGATTTTCAGTTGTTTCCTCTTCGATGGCACAGTAAAGACCGGAGTGTTGCTGCTGTCCGGAATCCTCATGTGCCCAACATTCTATTCTGTTAACGGCCATAGGCTGGGCCACTTCCCCTAGCAGGGGTCCACAATACTCAGTTGTAATGACTACCCACTGAACAATGTGGAGCACTACAGAATAGGCATCTTTATGCCTACTACACTTACCAAGTGAACAAAAACAAATAAACATCGACTGCACTGCTTCTCGTGAGTTGGTTCCAAAAACATATCCTGTTCATTTTAACTTGGGAAATGGGTATCTTTAGATCATCACCCAATAGAATGACTTCCATATTAGGGCCAACAGAACTTTTTTTCTTCAAACTTCTAAAAATGTGTGGAGGAGCAAAGACCCTGGTTAACATAAAGCCTCAAAAGAGACAGCTACAATGCTTTATCTGGTGACCAGGTTAGTACGCTAGTGCTTTTAAAAGCATCATGCCTTTAAAAGGACTACTGTACTAACCCATCGCAACACAAACACAGAAAATTAAGACACACTGAGACAGACTGATTAGAATGCGAGACTCCGTAGCAAATTAAAAACATAAGGTAAAGATCAGAAGCCTACACACAGAAAAAACATTATATGCAAAAATAAATACAGCCAAGTTTTACCAAACTGAATTTGGTAAAATGGCAATTTGGCAAAAAACAAACCTCTCTTTGTCAAAAGCCTGCTCTCACCCCACCCCTACAAAAAGACAAACATCAACAGAGTTAATGGGTAGTACAGTGGGTAGGAAACCCTATAAAGTGGCACATTTGCACAACATACTTTTTTTTAAAACATCCACATTTGTGAAGAGGGAGAAGGAAGATGAAGGACCTACAGTCCCTTCCATACTTAAAGTACAATACATGTTACTATTACTACTGTTCAGCCTCCCAACTGCCACCTCCCAAACACCCCTTAGTTTGAAGCTCAAATAAATCCGGAAAATCTGACCTTCTTCAAGAAAATCTCTTGCAGCAAGTCATAACACATAGGATATCAGCCACATGAGTAATTTCCTCCAGATGACTTCTCAGTAGTTGTCCCTGGGACCTCCCCTCCAACACTACCACGTGGTGTCTACATGGCAGGTATAAACGGGGAAGGTCCCAGCTACTCCTGTTCTTTTCAACCACGACCTGCATGCAACAAGTCCTCTTTCGGTGCTCTGCTTACCAGTCATCAACGAAGAGTTCTACTGGCCAAAATTTCACTAAAAAGATTGCTCTACTGATGTCTTCAGATCCCTTATTCCGAAAGTGTTCCTGTGGTCACAGAATCGTTACAGAAGACCTCCATGATGTCTGTGTTCAGTGCCTTGGTCCTGAATATGACACCAGGGATTGCAGACTCTGTAACAGGTTCAACAAGGCCACAAAACGTCAAAGGCTTCAGCACCTTCGTGAGTTTCTCATAGAGCAAAAGGTTGCCCTTCTGGAGCAGCAGCAACGCTCCAAGCCCAGAGAGTCTTCGACGTCCTCTTCAGCTCTCACCGCTCTGGGGATGAGCCCTCCTCATCGACAAGACAAGGTCCTGGTAAGAAACATGCCAGCACAACGAAGCATGTTTCTGCCACTCCTGAATCATGAAAGTACCTCGATCACTACCAAGAAGGCAAGTACAGAGAAGGTTGCTCCTCTAACGTCATCTTCTACACTGACGACGATTGTGGGCTCTTCTCTTCCCTCGTCAATGGCTCCTCCATCGACGGTGGGCTCTGGGGTAATACTGAGGCTTCCACCGCTGCCTCATCCTTCTGTGGTTTGGAGATATCATCCGTCGACAATGGCTTCTGGCCAGTCGACGATACTCCCGTCGACGACCGGCCATACCTCAATGGGCTCAATGTTAGTGCCCTCATTGACAATCCTGGGGTCTTACACACACTCATAGACGACTCCTTGCTTGGTTCCACTGCCTTCATCTATATCGTCAGTGGTCCCAATTCACTTAGTCCATTCCACCAGTTACTTCCTCAGAGCAGATGGCCGTGATTCATGTCCAGGCTCTAGTACACACTATCCTGGACCTGACTCAGACCCCGCATCCCCCTAATGAGGGGTCAGCTCCGGTCTCTTCTCCCTCTCGGCCTGCTTCGGCCCAGAGGACAGCCAGGACTTCCCCTGCCTCCCCAAGTTTTCACACTCAGGATGTAGACATGGAGGACCCTTTCCTACAGGACTGGGATTTGGCTGACCTGGAAGATGAGGACAGGATGGACCACAAGGAGTCCCCATAGTCCTCCTCAGCCACCTCATCAGTTCAGGGTGAACCTACCCTGGACCTACCATGCTCTCCACCAAACGATCTCATGTTTTTGGACATTATGATACACCTCCAGAAAACGTTTTGGTTCCAGTGCACTGAGCAGGATGCTTCAAGAAAGAAGTTGTCACAGTACTTAGGTGTACTGGAATGTCCCACTATAGTCACCCCCCTTTGGTGGATGCCTTCCAAGAGGCTATTTGGGCTGCCTGGAAGCAACCTTTCAGAATTCCCTCCAATCCTCGGAAGGCTGATCAGGCCCGGTGGACCACCCCTACTTTATGTCTCCAACTCAGGTGGACTCTGTGGTGATCAATGCCACTCACAATAGGTCCTCTAGGCCTCGGCACGAGCGCACAACCCCCAGATAATAAATCTGAGAAATTGGATGTTACGGGAAAAAGAGTTTATGCCTTGGCTACTATGTCTCTCCGTATACTTAATTACATGGGTCACCTCCTGAAATATCAGGTGGAAATCCTAAAAGCCTCCCAGGCAACGGTCCAGTCCCTCCCTGCAGGTTCTGTTCAGGAGGACCCGACAGCCAAGATGTTTACGGCGGCAGCTGTATACCGCCACCTGCTCAGGGCAAACTATCATGCCGTACATCCTCAGCAGGAGTTTGTCCAAGACGTTACACCTGGCTGAGATTGTCAGGATTTTCACTAGACATGCAGCAAACTATCCTTAACGCTCTATTTAAGGGTGATCAGCTGTTTGGTCCACAGACCCAAGAAATGGTCTAGGATTTACAAGACTCAAGTCGTACCCTTCAATCAGTCCAGACCCTGTACCATCCAAAAGCAAAAACAACCTTCCGGAGCGCTCATACAGGGCGCGTCCCATTGCTCAAAGACCACCTGCCAATAAGCGAAAACCTCAACTGACATTGCCGGGTCCTAGAAATACTCAAAAACCTCATTACATCCCTCCTGCCCCCCAGCAGGGCCATCCGTCAGCCTGAAGGTCTTCCTCTGGTCATGAGACTGAAGACCCTTCCCATGGCCATCAGGGGCAGGTTTTCCCTGCACCTACAAGGGTGGCAAGCCATCTCCTCCAACATGTGGCTCCTGCAATTGATCGAATCAGGACACACACTGGAGTTCACAGAGATATGCCTCTCTTTGCTACCAGGGGTCTCTCATGATCCCCAGACCAAGCATTAGTATTAAGGAATGAAATCTATGCTTTGCTCACAAAACGTGCCATCGAACCAGTTCCCCTTCCTCAGAAGAGTATGGGATTTTACTCCCATTTTTTCCTGGTTCCGAAATGGATGGGGGACTTTCACCCATTTTGCATACGAGATGTCTCAACCTCTATATCAAATACTAAAAGTTCAGGATGGTGTCTCTTCTGACACTTCTCCCCTTGATGAACAAAGGCGATTGGCTCTGCTCTCTTGATATGAAGGATGCATACCTCCATATCCTGATGCATCCTGCTCACAGACGGTTTCTCTGTTATTTGTTTTAAGGACATCACCAGTTCAAGGCCCTCCCATTCAGCCTTGCCTCAGCCCAGAGGGTACTCACAAAATGCCTAGGGTGGTCACAGCAACCCTCCACAGGAAAGGCCTGTATGTCCTTCCCTACCTGGACTAGCTCCTGAAAGCATCTTCCAGCCAATGGCTGTTATTCACACTTTCTCGAACCCTGCAGTTGTTCGACCAGGTGGGGGATAGCAGTAAACTATCCAAAGGCCAAAATGGACCCTCCGCAACACCTCCAATATATCGGAGCTGTGTTAGACACCTCCATGGGGAAGGCATATCAGCCCATAGCTCAGTCGGATACCCTAACTGCTTTGGTGCACAGTCTAGAGTCCATCAGATTGGTCTCAGCACCAGACTACCTGCGCCTCCTGTGACATTTGGCGGCCACAATTCCAACAGTTCCCAATGCCAGGTTAAATATGAGGGTACTTCAGTGGTCACCAAGAGTTCAATGGGACCAGGGTGAGGAAGATTTTGATGCCCCGGTCCTGATGTCTTCCTGGCTCTTTGAGCCCTACAATGGTGGAAGTCCATGGACAACTTAATGCAAGGAATGCCATTTCATTCTCCTATCCCGCGTCTCATTCTGACTACAGAAGCCTCCTTGATAGGGTGGGGTGCTCATCTTCTGCACGTCCAGTCCCAAGGCTCCTGGATGTCAGTGGGGGCTCACCTCCACGTCAATGTACTGGAGATGAGGGCAGTCCTCTATGCCTTACATGCGTTCGAGACTCACCACCCCCCCGTTTGCCTCCAAGTGCAATCAGGTAGTTTACTACCTAAACTAGCACGGAGGCACCCATTCATACTCCCTCTGCAGAGAATCGATGAGGGTATAGTACTGGGCGATTCAGAGAAATATCCATTTTCTGGCAGTCCACATTCCCAGGGTGTCCAACACCCTGGTAAATGCCCTGAGCAGATCCACTGCACGGGCCAAGCGGGAAACCTTGCCAGACGACCTACACGTCTCCTGCCTATGGGGCCATCCAGAGCTGGATCTATTTGCTTCTCTGCAAAACTGCCTCTTTACTTCTCTCTCTCTCGAGGACCTGGAACTGTGTGGCGGGACGCATTATCTCGTTCCTGGACAGGAAGATTTCTTTACGCTTTCCCGCCCTCTTCTCTCATTAAGAACTACTCAAAGAGGTCCAGGATGGGGCATCTATGACTCTCATAGCTCCATTCTGGCAGAGACAGATTTGGGTCCCTCTGCTTCAATAGCTCTTGGAACCAGATCCCTTACCTCTGTCGATTTGTCGGGCTCAGTTGTTCCAGGCGCAAAGCTCCCTACTACACCCGGACCTTCACTCCCTCCATCTGCACTCCTGGCTCCTGAGGATATAGTCCTCTCGTGCTTCAGGGTGTCCCCAAAGGTGGCAGAAGTCCTCCGGGCTGCCAGGAAACAGTCTACGCAGTCTTCCTATTCTATGAAGTGGAAACGCTTCTCCATTTTGGCGTCTATGCAGAACTTAGACCCTTAGGAGTGTTCCCCTCAGGGCATCTTACACTGTTTGCTCTCCTTGTCGGGTGGTGGCCTGAAATATTCCTCTGTAAAAGTCCACCTTTCGACCATTGCCGCATTTCATTAATCTGTGGGCAACAAACCATTGTCCCAGTTACCTCGGATTCAAACCTTTTTAAAAGGTATTCTGCCCCTTCATCCCCCTATCCGGGATCCAGTTCCTGTATGGGATTTGAATTTTGTGCTTGAAAAATTGACAAGTCCTTTTGAGCCCGCTGAATCCAGTGAGCTCCGTTATCTTTCTTGGAAAACTATATTCCCAGTTGCCATTTTGTTGGGTCGACTTATTTCAGAGTTATAGGCACTAATGTGCTAACCTCCCTACCTGCAATTTCATGATAGGGTGACGTTACAAACCAACCCATCGTTTTTGCCAAACGTTGTTTCTGAATTTACTTTAAATCAGGCTATCCACTTACCAATGTACTATGCAGAGCCTGCGAATCCAGGGGAATCCCCATTTCATACACTCGATGTGCATAGAACATTGAGTCTTTATCTTCTCTGCACCTCACAGTTGCGAAAAACTGAGCAACTTTTGTTTCTTTCACCGCTGGAAATCAGGGCATTCAGATTTTGAAGCAGTGCTTGTCCACATGGTTGGCCAACTGCATTTCGTTTACCTATACAAAATTCGATAAAACTCCCAGGGGTTGTGAAACCCCATTCTACAAGAGGCATGGCTACCTCCGTGGTGTGTTTCTAGGGCACCTCTGCCTTAGAAATCTGTGACGCCATCACGCGGTCTACTGTACATAAATTCACGAAACATTAGTGTTTAGATATCGCTTCCAAGAAGCGAACTGCTTTTGGACAGGCCATTTTACAAGGCCTCCTGTCCTAAGTCCTGATAGTTTGCTTCCTGCTCCCAACTTGGCATAATAACTGCTTGGGAATCTTCCCATGTGTTGTGGCCTGCTGCAAGAGATTGTATTGAAGAAGATAGTACAGTTGCATAAGAACTTACCGTAACAGTAGATCTTCGAGAGTATTTCTTGTAGCAGGTCATGCAGCCCCACCCACCTGTTACTTCAAAAGGGTTCTTTGCTCCTGCCCTTTTACAACTCCATGAGCTGCTGCCTTATTTCCCTCCTTGGTTCCCATCGGAAGCCTGGGAAATACATATGAACGTACGAAGAAGCCAGCAGAAGAAGGCCATTTGGTCTATCAAGTCTGCTTGTGTTGAGAGTTCACAGCTTGAGCTACTGTTCCTGCCTCCTCTCCCCACTCCTCCCTACCCTCCCCCTATACTTGTCCCAGCCTCTCTTAAAGCTGCCCACTGTCTTCAACAAGAGTACCTCTTCTGACAGCGCATTCCAAGTGTCCACCACCCTCTCTGTGAAGAAGTATTTCCTGACCTCCCTCCTAAACCTTCCACCCTCCAGCTCAAGACTGTGCCCCCTCGTGTTATTGTTGCCACTCAGATTAAAGAGACTCTCCTTATCAACCTTATTTATCCCTTTTAAGTACTTAAAGGTCCCAATCATGTCCCCGTCTCTCCTGTCTTCCATGGAGTACATGTTCAGTGCCCTCAACCTTTTCTCGTAAGCCTTACCCTGCTGACCAGCATTCAGTCTCTAGGATGGAAAAGAACTGAGGAGTAGCTGGGACCTCCCCTTTTATACCTGCCATGCAGACACCACATGATAGTGTTAGTGGGAGGTTCCAGGGTCGACAGCTGAACAGTCATCCGGAGGAAAGGATGCTTGTTGCTGATATCCCAGGAGTTATGACCTGCTGCAAGAGTTACTTCTCAAAGATGTACTGTTTCGGTAAGTTCTTACGCAACTGTACTTATTCATTGCCCCAAAATCTCAAATGTAACCCCTCATAAAATTCCTGAGTTTGACCCTCCTCCCAATTCAGTCTGCTCTCTCCCAGCAGGTCCTGAATGTTTGAACACCCTCCCAAAAAAAAAAAAACTGAAATCTAACATCCCACCTAAAAACATATCTTGAGTTTCTTCCATCCTGAAACTGTGACTGGTGTTTCCTGGATGACCCCCCCCCCCCAAAAAAAAAATCATGGTACAATGGCTGGCAGGGTCTCTCATCCCATCAAAGCAACACGTTCCCTGTGGGACAGTAAGCAAGTCACTGTCTCATTGTGTCAGTCCACCCAATTGGAAAAAACGAGTAAACATATATTTGACTCCCAAAAGGAGAAAAAATTATGGTGACATCGAACGTTTTTTTAAACCAGGAGTAGCACACTAAGCCGAAAGCTTTTTTAACAGGTGCGGCCTGGCCGCACAGAGAAGTTAAGTGACTTGCTCAGCGTCACACATTATGTAAGTAAAAGCTGTGGGATTCAAACCCAGGTTTGGTCTGCATGATGTCACAAGTTTTGCAGCTCAGAGCCTTAAACCACTGCACTATACCGCCTCCCTTGCAAGCATCTATGACATATAATTAAGTTTTCCGAAGTAAAGAGTATTTAATCAACATGTATAGTATACGAAACTGGGCACATGGAAAACCTGAGGCTTCCTTAAAATTGTAATAACTTCTAAATTCGGAGCCACGGACCCGTTGCATTTCAAGCAACCAATTTCCCCCACATAAGCTCAGATAGTGCGCCCCCTGCCGTTTGAAGCGGAAATCCCCCGAACACCGAGATTTTTACACATAAATCTCCGACTGTTACATCTCCCTAAACTGTGCTTGTTGTAAAAAATGAAACGCAACAGCAACGCCCCCCGAACAGGTGCTGGAATCCGCGATTTATGAGGCGAAGTTTAATTTATAAAGGGGAAAAAACAGATGTGTTTACTGTACCTATCATACGTCCTCCTACTACCACCACCGCGCTTGAATGTACATAAAACCCATTTCCGCCACCCCTCAAGAAAAGAGCCGAGAGGGCGAGAAGAACAGTGGGCGGAGACAAAAATGATTGGGCGCACGCGCAATGCCTCACTCGGAGTTGTAGTTCTTTCTGTGCTGAGAGTTTTGCGTCGTTGTCCCCTCCCTCCACTCTCTCAACATTCGGCTTTCGCTAGAAGTGCCAAGCGTAGAGCTTTATAAAGAACTTCAACAACCAGGAAAACCCGCTGCAAGGCGCGGCCCCTCATTTTTCTTGTTTGGTTGACTGATATGAATGCCAATCATTCTGCTCGGAGCTATCCCGCTTCCGGGGCGGGGGATGTTAGCAGGGTTTTTTGGCCGAACGGTTATTCAAACGTCTTTTTGAGTTTAATGTGGCTGTGAGGTACACGCATATCGATTACTGTAACCACATTTTAATTGTGGGGCATTTATGTCATGATTCCTAACATAAAGTGGATTTAGTGGCCTAGATGGAAGACTAAGGACCCTGTCACAGGTGTTATGTAAATGCCACACAACATTAGCTTACAACTGGTCATGGAGTCTTCATTGCCCGCCCCTTGATGCTGCCCCTTTTGGAAGAACATGCGAAATTGCCAGCAGATACGGGCCTTTCGGTCTGTCTAGTCTGCTCGAGTGTGCAGCACGCACTTTAAACTGCAGCTGCCCCCCTTTCTGATTTAGTGCCCCCATCCTCTAACTTCTCTTCCCCAACCCCTTTACAGTTTTGGCCCTCCCTTTGGCCTTATCCCATCCCCTCTTGAAGCACGCACCATCTGTTTGGATACAAAAGGCAGCAGCAAAACTTTTCTGCACCCTACCTGATGAGTAAGCCACAGGTGATGCCTAGCTATACTCTTGTGACTAGCCATTGCCGCAGGGGCCCAGAGAGGGGTAGGTGTGAAATCCGGTCACCGGTGAGTCTGATGGAGAAAAGCAGCCTAAGATGCTGCAGTCTGGCCAGGTGAGGTCCTTTTAACCCTCCTGGGCCTGCCGAAAGGGCCTCCAGCCCACTTAGCGAATCCCCACCGCCGACCCTGCATGTGCCGACTAATGCAGCAGGGTGCCTAGGCCCCCCCCAACCCCGTGGCCACATTCCCTGCTGGCCATTTACTGGAGGGAAACCCCATGGCAGTTCCTTCTCCGCCTTAGCTGAAGAGGCTCCCTTGGTCACAGAGGTCTCCATTGCCTGCCCCTCTTGGAAGAACACACCCACCATCTGTTTGGGTAAAAAAGGCCGCAGCACAACTTTATTCAAACTTGAAATTTAACTCTACCGGCATGGCATCGTAATCATTCATATTTGCTTTGTGTTTGCAATTTCCAGGTATTTTATTGTGGAAACCATAATCTGTCCCACAAAGGTAATCATAACAATAGGAGCCTGGATATTGGACCCCGATACCATTCCTCTGCCCCGGGGGAGGGGGGTCCTGGATTCCCAGAGGGCTCTTTCCACCTCAACCATCTGCGAAGAGGTGGATGAGTTTCTTCCAATCACACCTCACCCTACCCGGCCCGACAGGGTGGAGAACCCACCCCCTCTGCCACTGCCTCTCTAGCCCTCTGCCACATAGCTTCAGACCAACAAGGAAATGGGGTACCTCTTTAGCAGGCCTCCCCTAGACAGCCCAACCTGCCACAGGAGGAGCATGGCAAAACCTTGCCTGTGCTCCCCCCACCACCACACACTTGCTCTGGTCTTTAAGCACGATGGTGGTCACCCAGATAAATTATGGTTTCTTATGCATTTTGTATCGACAGGTTAAATATGCCTGACCCTATATCCGATAGGTGCACCCCATTGGAATGTCCAACCGACAAACTTACTCACATCCTTAATTCAGTTTAACCCTCGCCCTGTCAATGGTCTTGGGCTCTCGGGCATGGCATGTGACCAAGCGTGGCAGCATGTCCGACCACACTAGCTAGCACCAGGGCAGCAAGGCCCGCAGGGCCACCTAGTCCCGCTTAAGCCACAGGATGAGCTCCAGCATGACCTGTGCCCCCATGTTATTACTGTCCATAAATGCACTAGTATGTCTGGAATGCCAGATTTCTTATCCTGTAGGTGGATGTGGGGCATCCATTGTTCCCATCTCTTGCTCCACGTCCCAGACCACCAGATGGTGGCCTTCTCTTTGGGTAACCCCAGGTTTGTCCCATATGACCTCGCTTCTGCCCTCTTCCAGGCCCAAAATATGTAGGAGGATCTCACCATTCACACTTGTGTCTGAGGCTTAGACCCTAGAAACATATGAGGGGAGGAAGAAAATGTAAGGTTAATTTTGCCTTTGAAGCAGCCTGACATACTGGCCCAGATATTCAAAAGGGTTGCGCATGGCGCAGCGGTGTGCGCCATGCACAGCCACTGATGCACCCTGGTGCGATATTTAAAAGGGAAAGTGCGCCTGCACCGTCCGATACGCAGGCGCATCAGTAATGTATGCAGAGCACAGGTGGAGGCGTGCCCATGCATAAACTTGCAGCCCGATATTCAGCCGGGCCGTGCAGAGTTATGCAGGCGCAACCCTACCTGCGCCTGCACAAAGTTACGCTGAAAAAAAAAAGGAACAAGTCGAGGGCCACCCACAGGTGAGCTGCCGCATTGCAGGGCACAACACAGCAGTTGCCACCTGTGGGTGGCCCTGGACTTGTTCCCGCCGCACCTGGCGGCGCCCCCCCATGCCTCGATCGCGGGCTGAAGTGTAATAACCCCCCCATTAGCCCTATCGCGGGCATAACTGAAACTTTCCTCCCCCCTCCCGAGTAGCCCGATCGTGGGCATCAGACCTCCCAATGTCCAATATCCCTGGTGGTCCAGTGGACGCGAGAAGCCCGATCAGAGCGGCATCCTCACCCCATGGAAATCCTGCTGATCTGGTGGCCCCACCCCACCCACCCACGGAACCTCCTGCCCCACTGCCCCCCGTCAGCGGTAGTGGCGGCACCCCACCCGCCTGCGCCCGCCCGACTGACAGCTCGGCGGTAGGGCTGCGCCCGGTGGCTTGCTCCTGAACCAATGGGCGTGCAGCCCTGCCCAGCTGTCGTCGGCCCGGCGGCAGGCGAGTGGTCTGCCCCGCCAGCCTGAAGGGAAGGAGCTGGGGTGGTGGGTCTCCGTGGGTGGGTGAAATGGTGGCCAATAGATCAACAGGGAGATTTCCGGCGTGAGGTAAGGCGCCCGCGATCGGGCTACTCCGTCCACTGGACCACCAGGATATTGACTTGAAAGGCGATCTGATGCCGCGACAAACTACTAGGGGAGGAGTTTCGAATATGCCTGATCGAGCTAATAGAGAGAGACTACTATTATGCCCATGATCGGGCTAATGAAGTCGAGAAATACTGTTATGCCCGCGATCAGGTTAATGAAGTCGGGAGTACTGTTAGCGCCGCGACGGGGCTAATGAGGGTGAGGGGAATACTACATTGCCGCGATCGGGCTACTGGGGAAAGATTACTGTATTCCCGCGATCGGGCTGCAGGGGGCGTCGGTCCCCGACGGCTGCTGCCTGGCAGGGCGCCGGGCGCAAGTTGTCAGGGATCGACGCACCTGCATGCTAATTGCATGCAAATGGGGTCGTAATTAGATGTAAATGGCCCCCCCTGCACCTTGCATAAATGATGGTCCCATTTGCATGTCACCCTTTGAATATTGCAGGTGCTGTGCATGGCGCAATGGAACTTGCGCCACCGCCATAATGCTCCCTCTGACCGCTGCGTTGGCGCGGTTCCGCTCGCCATTGCACAATGGAATTAATGGCCAGGGGCGATATTCAAAGTTGCACCATAGCGCAACTCCGTTGAATATCGCCCAGGCCACACCCTTGCGCAACTATATTGAGCGGCGCAGGGGCTTGCGCCACAAAATGGCGCAGTTTGAATATCTGGGCCACAGTGTACAGCAGTTTAAATTCGTGCCAGCTATATTTAATGCGGTTCAGGTA
Organism: Neoceratodus forsteri; assembly: GCA_016271365.2. NCBI lineage: Eukaryota > Metazoa > Chordata > Ceratodontiformes > Ceratodontidae > Neoceratodus > Neoceratodus forsteri. The sequence continues at coordinate 1,277,458,569 of CM057456.1, forward strand.
CCTGGAGTGGTTCATGCTCAGCTGTTTTCACTCTTGTGCCTCACACTACTACGAGCCAGCACTGTCCGTGTCAGTAGGCTAAAATCCCATGATGAGCAGCACTGACAGTCACTAACAATCATCTGCTCCTTGCTCCTAATGAATGCCTCTCCATCTCTTTGCTAATTAACGTACAATAACCTGACAATGTGGCAATCATACTAATCTTCTAATACCTTTAGCACCTCAGTATTGCTTAAAAGGTCATATACCAAAGGTAGCAGTTTCGGTTCATAGTCCTTGCAGCCCTTAGATATTGTTGTTAATAAAATCCTAAAAGACTTGCTAAAGCAGCACTTCACCGTCTGGTACACTGCATGACATGCCGACCACATAGCCTTTTTTAAAGACGTACACACTAATTAAGTTTTTCTTAAGCACACAAAAGTGTCTGTTGTGTGTCTTGGCAATATTCTTGATCAGTTTACTTCAGTGGAACTCTGCTGACCGTGATGATAGCGAAAATATGCTGCTATACCGTATCTCCTAAACTTGCTATACTGCCATCTTCTGATTCTTTTAATATTCCTCTCGAACAGTCCGAAACTGGCGGACATGCTGGCGGCCCCAGTCCTGAATGAATGTGTCCTGAACAGCCATGGGTTGAGATCACAAGCACCCAGCCTGATCTTCCTCACCATGCTGAACTGATACCGGGATAGTGGCACTCTGCTGGCATGGCTCAGTCGCTGCCTATCCCTGGCTGGACGGATGGTGAGGAAGTCTACCGCCACCCGAATCTAGCAGATTTCCACTTATGCAGACCTCCTGAGGATAACTTGCATCCCCCTGCCCCACTGGTCTGTCTTCAACTTTCCTGCCCTCTTGTAGTGCCAAGTCCTCCCTCATCAGCCCACCTACCTGATACGTTTTGGTGGTTGCCATCAACTCGCTGATTCTGAAGGCCCTCAAAAGGGCAAGTAGAAGACTGCCCAAAAAAGCTTATCTTTGTATGTGATGCTTGTGCAGCTGTCCAAGTCCTGCACCAATGCCTCCAGCTCTTGGAGTGAAATGGGCCTCCATGCATCCCTAGCAGGTGGGGCCTAACAGGCCCAGCCCTCCATAAACTTCTTGATAGCAAAATGCTGGGCCACCTCACCCCGCCTTAGCAGTTTGCTAAAGAATGTGATCCCTGCCAGCATAGTCCCCGTTGTTAACCTCGATACACCCTTACCCATCAGTGCCCATAAGAATCCCAGGACATTACCCACAGACCCCGCCAGGGATCCTGTATCCCTTGTGCCATGCAGAAGTCCATGAATTGGGTGACCTCATGGTTGTATGCACTCCAAAGTCCCAATAGCCATCGACCTCAATATTACTTGCCAGACACTGCCTAGCTGCCATCCCACAGCTGGGCGGGGAGGGTCAGCGGGTCTTCCTTGGCCTTGGGCACCAGCATCCTGAATCTGCTCCACTAAATATGAGAGAGAAAATCATCAACCTGGCTATCCACCTCTGGAATATGCCTGGCCTTAAAGGTGACATTGAGCTGCAGGCAATGCAGCACAAACGTCCACAATAAACTGCATACCTTTTCATAGTTCATAGATTGTGTTTATCGCCTGCACTACCCCCATGTTGTCAGACCGAAAAAAACACACTTCTCACCCCAGAGATTCTTCAGCATCTATTGACAGATGCAGAATACCAGCTGGGTTGAGCTGCCCTAGAGAGGAGGAGGAGTCAGTGTAAATGAAGCAGTGCATTGACCAATAATAAGAGTGAGAGAGGGAGTGCTGCTTGTAGTTAGCCTGAAGGAGCTCAGGATTTTTTCTCCGCTGACCAGGCAACACTGCCCCAGAGTGCTATCTCTCTTCTGTCTCTATAGACCTTCCTGAGTGTCTTGGTTTTAACTTTTAGTGCTGCTGTTTTGTTTGTAAGGTATTTCCTTTACTTTTAAGAAGTTTTTCCTTGGTTCCTGGGAACTGCAGACTTTTTACCATTTTCCTGTGCTTTGGCATCGTTTCTGAGGTAAAAGTTACTGTGTTTGGGTTTCTACCCGTGGTTTTCTTATTTTATTCAGTATTTGTCAGTGCATTGTGTAATTTTTGGCACGTTTTATATGCAGTTTTTATCGTTTTAATCCACGGTTTAGCAGAGTTTTTCCGCATTTTTTTCTGTGCACTTGGGAACTTTTTTAACTTATTTAACTTCTGTCTATATTTAATTAAATAACTTTTGGGAGTGTTTCCCTGCTTTCTCATTAAGGAAAACCTTTCAAGTGTTTGTGCAGTGGGCTATTGTTGGCAAGAGGTTTGGAGGTGGTCACTGTTTCCAGACCACTATTGTGTTTAAAAAAAAAAAAGGGAATATGCAAGTGGGACGAGTGGAATACATGATTTATCCACACAAGAGCAGTTTGACCTCGGGTAACCTCTGTCCGAGGGTAAACTGCTCAAGTGTGGATAAATCATGTATTCCACGATGTCCACATTACATATTTGACTTATGCAACAGGGATGATTTTTTTGTGCAGTTTTATTATTTTCTGTGCATTTTTCTTTTGTATATGAAATAGTACGGATTATATTGTGGTGCCCAGTATGTTAGTGTGTGCTTTGGAAGAGGTTGCTGGGGGTGGGTGCAATGTTGCTATGGAGTCTACGTCCATAGGGCAGGAGCGCATGTTATTACTGGCTGTTAGTGCTTTGTGGGCAGGCCAGAAGTTTCTGAAAAGATAGCGGTTCATTTCTCGCTTGGCGACAGCGATCGATAGTCGCAATGTAAAATTGCTTATCTGGGTGAGCGTGTCCGTTTATGTGGCCTTTTTTTTGATTTTTAGTTTGTTTTATTTTATTTTTTTCGCATTGTAAGTGTGTTACTGAGCGAGGATGCAGGGATTGACTTATTGAGACGATGTAGTCGGATTCCGTATCGGGCGAGAGTACTGTGTTGAAGAGACTCGGAGAAGAGAGAAGAAAATAAGGCAGATACAAAAAAGAGGTGTACCAGATTGTTGGATGGTGTATTCATTGTTTTGTTGCTGAAAGCTGACTAGCTCTTGGGGGGGGGGGTCAAGGGCGAGTGCTGTTTGTGGCAGGACAGTTGGTGAGTAAGTAGTGCCGACTGGCTGACAGACAAGGGAGTGTGCTGTGAGTGACATCAAGGTGTGGGATAAATGGTGGTTGAGTGACGGCAGGGTGTGGGATAAATATTAGAACCACCGTTTATCCATGGCAGTGAGAATAAATGAATTTATCCCACGGTTTATTTGGCTACATATGTTGCATAAATATATATATTCAATTACGTCTTTAAACTAGCTGTGGGCCAACCATAATTTAGCGTGGCCACCCAGTCTGCCTCCCCTCCTCTAAAAGCGCTGAGGAGGGTACCTCAAGTCTACATTTATTTTTATTTTCTTCAAGTCTCGGATTACAACCTTTGAGCTAGAAGCTCATTTGCAAAGGTTTCACGTCAGGAAGAAAAAGGTATAACTATAGGATTCAGAACAATCATTGCCTGATTTAGGCAAGGCCAATGACTTTGCTCAGTACAGTTACGCATAATCATAGCAAGTTTCAAGTAGGGTTCATAACAGTGGGATAGTGAAAGGTTACAGACAATCAAGTAGTTATACAGGATAATTAGTAGAACGGAGACAATTAGGAATTATACAAGTTGTGCAATAATCCTCAGTAGGCTGGATAATCAGGCTTCTGGCTAAGGTGATAGGGTTAACAACAAATCACTGGGCTAAACAATTCTGTAAATACAGGATAGATTGGTAGAGTTATTGAGCTAGATGTAGAGGGGAGAGCTGATAGATTCACGAGGCTAGTTAGAGGAGTGGCTGGTAGATTCATGTAACTTAGGTATGGATAGGGGAGAGGAAAGAGTGTGGGAGGGGGGAAATCAGCGGGGAACAAATGGAGGAGTCCATGCTACCCATTGTTAAGTTAGGAGGGAAGTGGCAAGTGGAGGAGCAGTGGCGGATTAGGCAGTGGGGGGGGGGATAGGAGGGTGAACCGCCAGGGGGTAGGAGGGAAGTGAGTAGGTATAGGATGGTGAACCGACAGGGGATAGTAGCAGGGGGAAGGAGTGACAGGGTAAGAAAAGTGAGGTAGGGAGCAGGTCAGATGGTAAAGGCGAGCGAGGGGCCAGTGCCAGGCAGTGGAAAATGAAGTGCATAGGTAAAAGTGCTAGTGAGGAAGGTTCAGCAGCCTAGGCCAAGAGCCATATTTATTGGGAGCATAACAAGCCATTTGGCTGGCGAGGTGAGTTCAGAGTTTTAGTTTGAAGGGACCTAGTTTGGATTCCATGTGGAGGTCACCAGGGAGTGAGTTTAGCAGCTTAGGGGCATGATATCCCAAGGATCATTGACATAGGGTCATGCAACGGTAAGGGACTTTGTATTGAGTATTTTGAGAACCTCTGGTCAGCTGGGTTGGGACTGTTTGACATAGCATAGACTGAACTCCAGGAGGGGTCAGACCAAGAGTTGCTTTCTTGGCCAGTATGCAGAGTTGGTACTGGATTCGATTGTCCAAGTTCAGCCAGCCTGTGTGCGCTTGTAGATCACACGTATGGGTTAAAAGCAGAGCACCTAGGATTAGCTGACAAGACTTACTTAGCGCAAGGGCAGCTCTTTTTGGGTAGACTTCAGTGCTGAACTATAGACAACGAGGCTGTACTCTATTACAGAGAGTACTGAGCTGGTTATGACAAGTTTGAGGGCGTCGGTAGTTAGATAACATCTGTGCCTATATAGCTGACCAATTTTCCTGTTGACCATTTTAGAGACATTGTTGACATGCAGTGAGTAAAATAGTGTGCTGTCCAGAGTAACAGCAAGGTACTTAAAATTGTGCACCATCTCTAAGATTTCGTTTTGCTTGGATATATATATATATGCAATCTGATTTATTTTTACTGTGCGGGAAGATGAAAAGCATTGTTTTTGTTTTCCTATAGTTGAGTAGCAGCCGCGTGTTGGTAAACCAGTCTTCTATAAGTTCAAAATCACTTTGAAGATTTTGCTTTAGGGAGTTGAGGTTAGGATGGCTGGAGTAGAGAACAGCATCGTCTGCATATAGCAGGATTTTGTGTTGGCATACTTTAGGGAGATTGTTTAGAAAAAGACTAAACAGCAAAGGCCCTAAAATGGATCCTTGGGGTACTCCTGTTCTAACATTTTGACTATCCAAGAGGGTGTTGCCAATTTTGACCCGCTGAACCCGGTCGCTGAGATAGCTGTGGAACCAGTTCAGGGAGGTAGGGGACACGGTGGATTCACGTAATTGAGCAAGTTGGAGTTCATGATTAGCTGTATCGAAGGCCTTAGTGAGGTCAGTGAAGGCAGCCCCCGATCCAGAGAGTCATGTATGAATCCAGTGAACTCGACAAGAGCAGTTGTTATACTGTGTAGCTTTCCGAAGCCATGCTGTTCTTTACACTGAAGTTGATACTTATCGAGGTGTTCAGTTAGTTGGTCATAGACTATTCGTTCCAAGACTTTGGAGATGGGGGAAGGATAGAAATAGGTCTGTAGCTGGTATGGATGGTCCTGTCTCCGTTTTTGAAGACCGGTGTTATAACTGTGGCTTTCTAGCATTTGGGGAACTGACCAGAGATAAGTGAGAGGTTAGAATTCTTGTTGCAGGGGCCAGGATCTCATCTAAGGTGAGAGTTAGTAGTTTTAGATCTAAACTGTCGTTGCTGTACCTGGATTTTCGAAGGACTTGCAGCAGATATTTTTTGGCCTCAGTGGCTTTGATTACTCTGAGGTAGAAAGTTGGGGCATGGGTTCCCTGATAAGGGATAAAGACAGCTGGTGCTTGTCTTTGCTGGTCATTGACAGGGGTGAGGTGGTTAGGGGGGAATACTTCACTAAGGTCAGTGAAAGCCCTGTTGAAGGTGTTGGCAGTGGTTTTTGGGTCTTGTGTTATATTTCCATTTAGGTTGATTAGGGCAGGTGGAGATTTATTTGGTGTTCCTGTTAGTGTTTTGATGTTTACCCAGAATTTGCAGCTATCTCCCCAGGAATTATCCAGTTCGGAACTATACAAACGGGATTTGGCCTGGCGAATGGCCTTAGTACAGGTATTACGGGCTGCACACTATTTTGGGTGGTCAGATAGTGCTCCTGTACTTTTAGCTTTATGCCAGAGGTTATCCCTGGTATGCATAAGCTCAATGAGTGAGGGGGTTATCCACATTTTATGAGAGCCTCTGACCTTCCTAGTGGTGAGGGGTGCGAAGATGTTGCAGGCCATTTTGAAGGTCTTGATGAAGTATAGAGCCTTGTCTATGTCAGTTATGAAGTTGAGGTGTGACCAGTCTACACGGCTGAGGTATTCTTTTAGGGGATCCAGAGACCCTTTTCACAAGATGCAGAAGTCACCCTTTTGGCTGGGGGCTTTGGGGACTTATTCAACCAGGTGCAGAGGATAGGGGAGTGGTCACTTATGAAATTTGGGAGAACAATTGTGCGAGTGATCCATTCTGGCCAGTTGGTCAAAAGGCAGTCCAGTAATGTGCTGGTTCCGGTGCTGTAGTTGGTACACGTCGACATTTCAACAAGTTGGGAGATATTTAGTGAGGTAATGGCATCTTTGTATAATGCAGCATCAGGGGACAGCCAGTTTATATTGAGGTCGCTGACTACAATAACCTCCAAGTTTTGATGTTGATTAGAGAGGTATTCAATGAGTACATTAAAGCCCGTAGCCTGTTCCTTGGGTGGGATATAGGTGAAGATTATTGTAAGGTTCTTCCCATGGGTACCAAGGATTATTTTGACAAGCAGAATTTGGACATTGCTGCCTGATTTTATAGGTGGGAGTGCCTGGCCCTGCAAGTGGTCCTTTATGTAAACAATACATCCCCCACCTCATTTGCCTGTTCTGTCCAGTCTAAAAAGGTTATAACCATTTAGTTGGATGCCAGTGTCGGGAGTTCTCGGGGTGAGCCAGGTCTCTACCACTGATAAGCTGTCAGGGTTGTGCTGGGATACCCACACTTGCAGCACATCAAATTTGGCTGACAGGCTGCAGATATTGATGGAGACAATAGTGAGATAGCACTGTTTCCCAGCCATACTAGTAGGTGTGCCATTAGTCATAATAGTAGGCGCTCCTTTTGAGCAGGGTTTGAGTGTATGTTTCTGGATAGGAGTAGTAGTAGCCAGATCAAATGAATTATGAGCAGTCTGAGTTGCTTTAGCGCTTCAGAGCGACTCCTATGGACATTGTTTTTGGGGGGCCTCTGCTGGTTAATAGGAGGAGAGCAGTGAGAGGGGGAGAGAGGGGGTAGGTGTTGCACTGCTGCTGTGGTTCTTGGCATGGGTAGCAACAGCAATTTTTAAGTGGTATAGATGATGTTTCTGGTGTTAGTTTTAGGTAATTTGTGCTAGAGTTAGTTAATAGTCTGTAAAGGGTCCTTTGGGCAGGGTGTACTGAGGAGGGGAGCAACAAGGTAGAGAGAATGGCTAAATGAATGGGGAGGTCCATTGGTGGGTGCATTACAACTGTCTCTGGGTTGTGAGGTGGTTGATCCTAAGATCCTTACAGGGATGGAAAATCCCGAGGGAGGTGAGTCTGCTTCTTTAAGAGGAGGGTGTAGCAAAAACACAACTAATCTAGTAACAGTTCCTGGATAGGGTGGGGGAAAGGGAGGTGGAGTGAAACAGGGGAGGAAGAGTATTTAATAGAGGTCGGGGTGGGCGGATGGGACAAAATATCTCTGTCTGCAGTAGTTTAGTTTAAATTCTTCAGTACAGCTGGGGCGAGAAGGCGCCACTGTGTTTTGGCTGTTAAAAAAAAAAAAGCCGCCTGGGGAGCGCAGACTAATCGGAAGTAGCCTGGGGTTGGAAGCAGCCAATGGCAAGCAGAGAGGGCAGCTTCCACTGAACGGCTCCGGAGGTCTCGTACCTGTGGTTTTTCTGCAGGAGGGCAGGTGGGCTGGAGATGGGGGGCTGCCAGCAGAGATCCGTGCTGGTCCCCCAACCTGATTCAGGGCAGATCTGAAAGAGAGAGGGGAGAGATTAGGGGATTCAGCCACAAATAAAAGCTGAGTTCTGCTGTTTAAATTGGTGGGAGGTCCAAGTAGCAGCAGGACAAATAGAGCAGGGCAAGTGAGAAGTGAAAAAAGGTCATTAGAGGAAGATGATAGCTCGGGGAGAAGGAGGTAGGTGCCAGCAGTGCCTCACGGGAACACTAAGGAGGGAGAAGGAAAGAGAAGTTAAGTGGTGCAGTAATTGGTGCCATTTAGAAAGGATGAGAGGTGCCGAAGATGTGATGTGAGAGAGATGGTTATGGGCTAAGGTTCAGAATGGGGAGGTGGTCAGGATTCAGTAAATCTAGGGAGCAGGCTGAAAAAGTAGAAGAGGTAGCGCAAGGGTGAAAGAAGCAGTTTTAAGTGGGAGTCAGGGGCCAAGTAGCAGTTTGAATCAGAAAAATACTTTTTATCTATAAACAGTACAGAAACTTCAGTTGAAAACAATCTATCATTAAGGCTGAAATCACAATAATTAGTTAAACTAAGTTACAAATTTTGCTGCACCACATTAAACAATTAATCCTTTGTATTGCAAAAAATTCTAACAAATTGATAAGGCAAAAGTTCCGCTGGTTACATCCAAAATATTTCTGCAGTAGTTTAGTTTAAACTCTCCAGTACAGCCACGGCAAGAAGGCGCCACTGAATTTCGGCTGTTGAAAAAAGCCGCCTGGGGAGTGCAGACCAATTGGGAGTAGCCTGGGGCTGGAAGCAACCAATGGCAAGCAGGCTCAAGGCACAGAATGACCAGTCAAGAGGGCAGCTTCTACTGAATGGCTCATCATAAATATAAAAATAGAGATAGAGATAGGTCCTGTAAGGACCCTAGTGAAAATAAGTCTGATAAAAGTAAGAATTCCAGCCAAGCAACTAAAAGACAAAATGAATAGAGTCCTGATTCAGTCCCTGCAAAAAAGACTAAGAAAGATAAACATACCGTCGCCCCTACCCCTGAAAGGCCAAGGGAGACATCAGTGGTACATAAAGATATGCCCTCTGCAAATGAAATAGCTAAGGCTTGGCATTTATATCAGACTTTACAATCAATGGGCAATTTTTTCTCTCCTCCTTCGGGGCCCTGTACTCTCCATGACCCTGGGTATGCCTAGGGGTTTTATTGATAATGTTGACATTTCCTCCCATTTTACTTTTGTTAAACAGATGGTGGGCACCCTAGAAGTTCCCCTCCAGCACGACACTGCGCAAGCTCTGAAAACCTGGCTATGGAGCCAAGCTTATGGTGATTATTTATTTATTTAGTTTTTCTTTACCGGGTTAGTATACTAGACAAGTAATATGCCTATTTTCAGGAACGACTCGGGAGAGCACAAACATACAGAATACATACAAGGCAACTTAGGAGGAACAGCATATTGCAGGAAGTAATAACAATTGTAGAGAAGCAGATGCACAAGCAACAATTACACCACATAATAAGAATACATAGATTGACATTAGTGATAGCAGGGTTCTTCTGGATTCATTTCACTACGGGGGCTTGTAACAGTCACAGACTGATGATAGTTTTAAGTGCAACCACAGGGAGGTGCGAAAGATCCCCTTGGAGGGGGCCGAGCGGACATGATCAGGAAGAGAGTTCCAGAGCCTGGGCACGTATGCAGCAAAGTCATGGTCCCCCATAAGAGTCCGGGTTGGGGGACTTTGAGCAGACCAGCAGTCTGGGACCTAAGCTTGTAGGGCATGGTGTCCATTTTTGGGAGGAGATGCACCAGTCCCAGCGGAGTGCCAGTAGCGAGCACTTTCTTGGAGAAGCTTCCAACACCAAAATCCAAGTATTCAGCTGGGGGCAGCCAGCGGAGTTTGTCATAGAGCTCACAGCGATGGGTGAGTTTGGGGGCAGCTAGTGCAAACCGACAGATATTATTATATGCCATGTTCCACCGGACAAGATGAGTTTGGGGGGACTGGGCAAATAGGTGGAATCCATAACTAAGGGAGGGAAGAAGCACTCCTCTTGCAAGTGCAAGTCTGGCCCCCGGGGTTAGGTTGTATTTGGCCCTGTAGGCCAAGCCAAGCTTACTATTTGTAGTTATACAGATGTTGAGGATATGACTCCCCATGTCAAGTTGGGGGTCAAGAGTAACCCCAAGATATTTGATTGTATTCACAGTTGGCAACGGGGGGCCACCATAACAAGTTATGTTGAGCAAGGCTGATGAGGCTTTGATCTTGGCCGTGGAACCAAAGAGCATGGCCTGTGTTTTATTTAGGTTCAACACCAGTCTGTGGTTAGTAACCCAGGCCAGGACTCTGCTGAAATCATCAGACAGGCTCTGGTTTAGGGCTGCAGCATTATGAGAATGGGCCACTAGCACCAGATCATCTGCATATAGGGTAACTTGGCAATGAGAGAGATCACCAGTGGCAGTTGGTTAATGAAGAGCGAGAATAGAAGAGGGCCTAGCACCGATCCCTGGGGGACTCCCATAGTCACTGCCTTAGGCTCCGAGAGGGCCTTGTTGAAGCAGGTACGCTGCTTTCTGCCCTTCAGGTAGCCCATCAACCAGCTCATGGCATGGGGAGAGAGACCAAGAGCCCATAGCTGCTCCCCAAGTAGGTCGTGGTTGACAAGGTCAAAAGCTTTTGACAAGCCTATGAATACAGCACCTGACAGTTTGCCCTGGTCCATGGCAGATCTTATGTTTGAGGTTACAGTAATCAGGGCAGTTGTGGTGCTATGTCCCTTTCGACAGCCATGCTGGGCCCTGGATAGCAGTTCGTGAGTGTGCAAATACTCCGAGAGTTGCTCGACCACCACCTTTTCTAGAAGTTTGCCAAGGGATGGGAGAATAGCAATTGGGCGATAGTTGTCAGGAAGTTTGGGATTGCCCTGCTTCAACACAGGTACTATCCTTGCCTCCTTCCAGATATCAGGGATTATCCCCAAGCTGAGGGATAGATTAAAGATATGGGCAACCGGGGAGGCAATGTAAACCGCTCCTAGCTTGAGGAGCCTAGGTTCCAGGTTGTCGAGACCTGGACTAGAGTGCTGGGAGAGGGCAGCAAGATGTTTCTGGACTTCGAGGACTGATATTGCCCTGAGATTAAACTCTCTCCAAGGAGGTTGATCAGCCTGACTCGGGAGGGAAGGGATAATGAACGAGCTCCCCCCATCAGTCGTAAACCGAGTGGTGAGGGCCGAGAGGTCAGAGAAGTGACGATTAAGAGAGTTGGCTATAGTATGGGAATTATTACATGAGACTCCATCTATAACCAATCCGTGACACCCGTATGGGAGGACCAACTGGCAGGGATTTGATATTCTCAAAACCTCCTGGGGTCTTTGGCAGAGTTAAGTAGCGCAGGACTTACAGAAGTCACTTTTAGCTACCCTAATAGCCTTCTTACATTGGTTCCTGAGGTGCGGTATCTCAGGAGATTAGAAGATCACTGGATCCTAGTGGGCCCAGCATTTGTCTCTCTCTCTCTCATCTTGGCTAGAAGATTTCCATTCAACCAGAAGGTAGCAGTTCCCCTCACCCTCCGAGTGACCCTAGGGGCATGTCTGTCCTGGAGGTCACCAAAGGTGTCAATGAAGCAGGAGGTTGCCACTGAGGGGTCAGTGGCTTCAAGCACCCGGTCCAGTCCGTGCATCTTAAGTCATCCAGGAACCCCACTGAGTCAAACCTGGAATAGTTTCTGACTTGAATAATTTTATGTGGGATTTTAGGGGAAGGAACTTTCCAGACACAGTACACCGGGGAGTGATCTGACATGGAGTCAGATAGTGTGCCTGATGATGCTATCCTCTCCGGACGGTTAGACAGGATCCAGTCCAGCAGGGTACTCGGGACCCATTAGCGGTCTGCCTGGTCGGGTCATGAATGATTGGGTTAAGGATAGGCGCAGAAGTTGAGGTTCACATTTCTTAATATTGCCATTCTCCCAGTTTGGGTTGATGTCACCCATTATAATAAGTTCGTTGTCTCCTATACTGGGCCTGGCGGCATCCAGGAGATAAGTGAGCCCTGTTTGACCTCCCCTAGGAGGGTTATAGGCACACACCAGATACAGCTTCTTTGTATCCCTAACAGCAGAAGCACATGAAGTAGCTCACAAGGGGGATGTTCAGGTTGACAATGAGTCACCAGGGAGATTTTCAGGTGGACTCTATAGTAGATAAGGATGCCGCCCCCCCTCCTACCCCCAGGCTTGTCAAGGCGGATGAACTCATATCCTTTTAGGGAACAGGTGGGGTCAGGAATAGAGGGTTTGAGCCAAGTCTCAGTTACCCCTAGAATGTGCGGTTTGTATAGTTCAACCCACGCTAAGAGCTCATCACGATTAGGTAGCAAGCTCCTGATATTCAGATGAGCTATTTTTAGCCCCTTACTCATACTCCAAGCAACGGGAATATTAGAGGGCAGCTTAGGGGGTCCTGAGTTGAGCTCTGTATCCCCTGCCATAAGTAGTGCAAGAAGAAAAAGCCAGGGGAGGTATCACCTAAAGAGCGGATGCCCACCAGGACAATTGATGGTTCGGATTTTCTTGACCCTGGCCATGTACATAATGCACCTAATGTCTAGACTGAGGATAGTACAGTAGTGCATTACGTTGGTTGAAAGCAGGTTGGAAAAGGAGAAGTCAGTGTCATTATAGGGGGAGGGCCACTTCCAAGACACTCCCAGGGATATTGGGGGAGAGGTAGCACATTGTAGGAGGACCAGCCCTAGGGCCAGCCCTACGAGCAGAAAGGCCATACGGACGGCTGACGGCCAATCCCTGAACACTGCATAGGGAGCTTCCCTACCATCTATAGTGAAGGACAGGGGGAACCACACACTTATCATGGTGGGAGGCACAAATTAGACCAGCATGGGAGGACATGTCTGGTCACTCAGCCAGGGATAACCTGGAGGGGGAGGAGGTCCTCACACCCTGTGAATTCACAAAACAGCAAGACTACCAGCAGGCAGGGGCCAAAGTGCATTCGATTAACCAGGACTGTGGCCCACCAGGTTCAAGAGGGCGAGTCCAGGCACGGCAACCAAGGTAGCCAAGGCAACCGGAGGTACAGGGAATGGAATAACCCTGAGCTCTAGGAGGCAATCCCAGACTCAGCAAACAAAGCAGTCAGGGCAACCAGAGGAGCTAGTATGACCCTATGCCGACCCTCTGCTGCAGGAGCTATAGGCAATAGCCAACAATGGACATAAACTACAGCAATTGAACAGCTCAAAAGAGGTAGGATAACTCCTAGACAGAGCTATGCAACATAAACATTGGGTATAGGTATCTGCATAAACATTAGTTTAAGGTATAGGTATCAGCAGAAAAATGTTCTTGTAGTAGTCCCTTACTCAGGTTAAGAAATAGTGATTGTCCAGGAGAAAAAAAGAATTATAATCGTCCACAACTCAGATAAAACTCAGGAAATAGACTAAATACTAGTACATAGATCAGGTAAGACAACAGTAATGTCCAGCAGTAATTAGTATACCCAAGGTACACATAGCATGTCAAACCAGATTAACAGGGAGAAGTACACCCAAGAATCACATAACATGCCAAATCCAGTACCCAGGGAGGAGATTTGTGCAGGAGAAACCCCCCTCGTTGGACAGGGAAGAACCTCCCCTCTCGACTGATAGGGAAGTGTGTCAATAGGCGAGGCCAGCAGCACGCATGAAAACTCACCCTCAACACAGGGAGGGCGGGCCATTAAAAAAGTTGTTTCAGAAATTTCTCTCCTGCACCTGGGCAGGGGCCACGAGCTTGTGAGTGCCACTGAATTCAAGCCGAGGAGGCCCGAGGAGCTCACCGTAGCCACGGCACCTCCACTCTGCGATACAGTTAACTCTCGGCTGCGTTTGGGGCCCTCTGAGTAGGTCACCCGCCTCCCTCCCCAGCGCCTGTTACTGGATCTGCGGGTGTTTGGTCAGCACTCCCAATTAAGGAAGCAGAGGGAGAGCGTCACCGCTGGCAGGACCCAATGGGAAGCAGCAAGTTTCGGCGGCAAAGTTGACCAGGAACAAAGGACAGGATAAAGTACCAGAGAAATCACTGCACTGGGTTCGGAGATCCAATTTTTGCAGCAGGAACAAAATGGGAGTCCACCTCTATGCCTTCCAAGTGAGCACTGATGAAGCAGCCCTCCAGGTCGAGGCAGTGCGAGTTTGGTCAAAAAAAGTTATTTCAGAAATTTCTCTCCTGCACCTGGGCAGGGGTCACGAGCTTGTGAGTGCCACTGAATTCAAGCCGAGGAGGCCCGCCGGAGCTCACTGTAGCCCACAGCACCTCCACTCAGTGATACAGTTAACTTCTTGGCAGCGCTGGGGGGGGGCCCTTGGAGTAGATCACCCTCGCCTCCCCTCCTCTCGGCGTCTGTTACTGGATCTGCGGGTGTTTGGTCAGCACTCCCAATTAAGGAAGCAGAGGGAGAGCATCACCGCTGGCAGGACCCAATGGGAAGCAGCAAGTTTCGGCGGCAAAGTTGACCAGGAACAAAGGACAGGATAGAGTACCGCAGGAATCACTGCACTGGGTTCGGAAATCCAATTTTTGCAGCAGGAACAAAACAGGAGTCCACCTCTACGCCTTCCAAGTGAGCACTGATGAAGCAGCCCTCCAGGTGCGAGGTGGTGCAAATTCGGTCAAAAAAAGTTGTTTCAGAAATTTCTCTCCTGCACCTGGGCAGGGGCCACGAGCTTGTGAGTGCCGCTGAATTCAAGCTAAGGAGGCCTGCCGGAGCTCACCGTAGCCCACGGCACCTCCACTCGGTGATACAGTTAACTTCTTGGCAGCGCTGGGGGGGGCCCTCGGAGTAGGTCACTCTCACCTCCCCTCCTCTCGGCGTCTGTTACTGGATCTTAGCTGAAGGAAAGAGTTGAGGAATTATACTATTTATTGTTGACAAGTTTTATTGATTATGAGGTTTTGTTTGTTGTTAGGTGCCTTGGTTTTTGAAAGGTGCCATACAAAATAAGGTTGTTTTTTCTTTTTCTTCTTCTTCTTCTTATTATTATTATTATTATTAAGAGATGGAGGAAGATTGTGTAGAGATGATGGGTCATCCTCCTTCAAAGAAATTGATTTTGCCCATACATAATACATTAAAAAGAGCAACTGTTAAAATTCTGGAAACCCCTACATCTGCTTCAGGGGTGGATAGAAAGATTGAGAGGAAATACCAGCTTGGTAAACAATCTGCTGACTTTCTCTGCTCACAACTAGACCAAAAAGGGGTGGTCCAGGCGGCAGCCTGTGACAAAGCTAACATGTCACTATCTGCTCAGCCTCCAGAGAAAGAGTCAAAGAAATTGGATTCCATGGGAAAGAAATCCTATGCTACTACCTCCTTGCTGTTACGCCTGTCTACCTACATGGCATATGCAGCTAGGTATCAGAGAGCCCTTTTGAAATATATCCTGGCCAAAGTGCAACATGGAAGAGACACTATGGTTAGGTATGCCACTGAAACTGTTAAACTGGCCATAGAAGCTATTAGGTACCAGCTTCACATGGCTGTGGATAATAATGACACAGCTTCGAGGGTCATGGCGCAGGTCATTTCTCTCAGACGGTTTGTTTGGCTTAGGACTACTAACCTCACACAGGATACCCAATCACAGGCTATGGATTTTCCTTGTGAGAAAAATTTCCTTTTCAGTGACCAAACTGAGGCTTACATGAAAAGGATGGATGAGTACAAAACTACTTACAAGAGTAAATGCCAAAGAGAAGCCCTCTACCTCCCAGAAACCACAAAGCAAGGGGGGGATAGGGGTTGGGGTTATTTCCCTAGGGCATTCTATCCTTTACCAATGCCCATGGAGTTTTCCCAGATGAGAGGTTTCTTCAGGGGCAGAGGAAGAAGAGGCCAGAGGAGAGCCACCTCCACTGCTGCCCCCACTATACAAACCAAACAGCAGTCCTCCTGATTGCTTTCCAGTCACCTCCCCGTCCCAGTAGGGACAGACTGTCCCACTACCTCCATTATTGACATCTCATCACCATAGACAAGTGGGTGCTGGAGGCGGTGGGCTAGGGCATTTCTCTTCAGTTCAGTTTCCTTCCCTTCAGGGCCCCAAGCTTTCAAAACTGCTAACCCCAACAGAAAAACTGCTGCTGGAGATAGAGGTGAAATTCTTTTAGGAGGCCAAAGTTGTGGAAAGAGTGCCCTTCTCCCAATGGGGAAGAGACCTCTATTCCGGGTACTTTCTTACTTTGAAGAAAAATGGGGAGTGGTGACCTATTCTAGATCTAAGATACCTTAACAAGCATTTGCTGAAACTAAAGTTCAAAATGGTAACATTAAATCAGGTCATTCATTCACTAAAGCAGGGGGACTGGCTAGTCTTCCTAGATCTGAAGGATGCCCACTTCCATATCCCAATCAGGCAGTCCCACAGAAAATTTCTCAGATTCCGTCTGCTTTCAGGCCACTACCAGTTTGCAGCCATGCCTTGCGGACTCACATACACTCCCAGAGTCTTCACAAGGTGTCTGGCAGTGGTTGCAGCACATCTCAGAAGACAAGGGATTTCTGTCTTTCCCTACCTGAATGATTGGCTAATCAAGGCCAACTCATCATAGGCAGCCTCAGAAGCCCTGATCCAGACAAAACTCACTATGCAGTCTCTAGGCTTCCTTATCAACAAGGAGAAATCCCACTTTTAGCCTGCCCAAATACTGCAGTTCATGGGGAAGAGCTCGACACACTGCAGGGGAAGGGTTTCCTTCCTGCAGACAGAATTCAGAATTTCCTCAACCTGGTAAATTTCTTCACCCTGAGCCAGCCAAGGCCGTCCAGACACTTCCTCAGGCTACTCGGTCACATGGCCTTGATGACCACAGTAGTCTCAGGTGCCAGATTCCAGATGAGGGACATTCAGTATCACCTCAGGTCTTACTGGTCCCAGAAAAAGGATTTATTTTCAAAGCTAGTGCCAGTCACAAATACCTTAATTCAGGCCTTAGATTGGTGGAAGGAACCAGAAAACCTCAGGGAGTTTTTTTTTCCAGATTCAACAACCCTCTCAGGTCCTGACAACAGATGCCTCCCTCCTAGGTTGGGGTGCCTACCTAGGGGACCAGTCTATAAGTGGCACATGGACACCCAAATAGTCCACAAATCACATCAGTCTTTTCAAACTCAGAGCAGTGTACCTTGCCATCAAGTCCTTCTCTCCACAACTCAGAGGACATGCTGTCCAGATAAGAACAGACAACACCACTGCCATGTTCTATATCAACAAGCAGGAAGGCACATGGTCAACCAAACTCTGCACAGAGGTAATGAGAATTTGGTTCTTGGCATATTCCCTGGACATGCTCATATCGGCCATTCATCTTCCGGGCAAAGACTACTCTGTAGCAGATGATCTAAGCCACATCAGTCTGGGTCACCACAAATGGACCCTAAACAAGTAAGTTCTTGCCACAGTTTTCAGAAGGTGGGGTGTTCCAGACCTGGATCTTTTTGCATCCAACCTCAACCAGCAGCTTCCACGGTATTGCTGAAGGGCCTCCAGGACTGGGGACCATCCCAGTAGACACCTTGACTCTGAACTGGACAGGGAGGTTTCTGTATGCCTTTTCTCCCTTCCCTCTGATCTACAGGGTCCTTCTCAAGCTCAGGGATCAGCCAGCCACATTGGTTCTGGGGGCCCCAGACTGGGCGAGGCAACCTTGGTACTCTGTGGTTCTCGCCCTGTCAGTCAGGAAGCCCATCATACTGCCAGTAACCCACAGTCTTCTGACTCTTCCCCAGACAGAGAAAGCATACTGTTTTCAGTCTATATACCACATGCTGTAGCCTGCATGACCCTCTGGGACCCCCAATGACTTACTGTTGTGTGCTCTTTTGCAAACTGCCTATGTTTATTTGCTCTTTGAAAATTCTGTTATGTATGCTGCATTTATCTCACCTGTACTGTTCCCCACTGTCTTGTCTTACAATTTGATTGTTCCCCCTCCCTGCGATGAGGTGCCTTTGTAAATGAGTCTTTGACTCAAAGGTTGTAAATCCGATATATGAATTAAAATAAAAAAATTAAAAATACTCCAACATTCAGTTTCTTCACCTCAAGGCCTGGTACTTGAGTTAGAGTTCCCTGAATCCCAGTACTCTGAGCAGGTCCTGAGAATGGCCAAAAAACCTAGCACTAAGAAGACTTATGCTTTCCAGTAGAAGAGGTTTTCTATATGGTGCAAGGATAAAGACATAGAGCTTTTACAGGCTACTCATCCAATCCTTCTGGACTATTTGGTTCACCTTCAGATGGAAGGCCTTAAAGCCTCATCCCAGAAAGTGCATCTAGCAGCCATTTCGGCTCATCTTTCCACTGGAGTGTTTTGACTCATTTTTTATTTCTTTTTTTTTTTTTAAAGGAAAGTATCTGAGGAGCAGTGGAAGGATTTTTAGGACAGTAAATTAATAAAAAGGGAACTAGGAGAGCTTCAGTAACAGACAAGTACTGGAATAGCAGTATAAGTGTAGTATAATGTGGGGAGCGGTGCAATGCAGTGGCTGCGGGGCAGCCATATTCAGGCAGACCTTCTGGATGCTGAGGTGCTGCCCTATCTGCATGCATCTCTCTGGACTGCAGGATGAGGTAGCCAGACTCAGAGCGGAAGTAAACTGGGTCAGAAGTACCATCACCCCATCCAGAGACCACCCAGTCCAATGCTGCTGCTGCAAAGGATGCTGAGAACGAGGAGGACTTGGATGACAGTGGGCTCAGGGAGGGTTAGGGTGGTCAGACAGAGGCACATCCCAGATCCTGTTCCACTCAATAACTCATATGCCACACTGGTAAATGGGGACAACCAAATAGAGGTACCCAGAGAAGTGGAAGGAAAGGATGTGGAGGTTAGCCAAGGAGGTGACCTCAGTGGGGAGAGCAGTAGACCCAGAAGAGGAGGAAGCAAATCCTAGTGGGGGACTCCATAATAAGAGGGATCCAGCTAGGAACACAGGAGGGGGAGGACAGGGAGGTGAGGTGCCTACTAAGTGCCATGGCATGGAGGGATAGAGGGAAGATCCTGGGGATCGCTGGGAAGGCAAGATGGGAGGGTGAGCTGGATGTCATTATCCACCTAGGTACAGGAAGAGTTTAGGAAATTGGGGAGAGGTCTCAAGCAAGTAGCTACTTCTGTCACCTTCTCAGAAGTACTACCTGTGAGAGGCATGGGAGAGCATGGGGTGCATGCACCAGGAACTTTAACTCATGGTTGAAGATCTGGTGCTGTGAGGAAGGGTTTGGATTCATTGGTGACTGGGGACCCATCTGGAGGGATGGAGTTTTGTTCAAGCCTGACGGCCTGCATCCATCCTGGAAGGGAATCCAAGCACTCAATGATAAGTTTAAATGCTACATTGAAAAGCTTTTAAACTAGCCAAGGAAGGTGGCAGGCCAACAAGGAGGGTACCTAATTGCCCACACCCCCACAGCTAGCAGTGGAACCAATGAACCGGAGGAGTCGATATCTCTACAAAGCAGTGTGCAAAAGATGGAGATAAGTGTCCAAGAGGTGGAGAGGCAGAAAAGGGGCAAAATTCAACAGAGGGGCAGACAGCAAGGAGAACCAGGGATAAAGGACAGCCAGGGAATGGGCTGGAGTAGAACAGTTAAGCAGTCTTGGGAGGTCAAATCATGGAAAGCCATGTGTGCCAATGCCAGGAGCCTTAGCAACAAGATGGAGGATCTGGAGTCTGTCATGATGCAGTCAGACCTGGACATTGTGGCCATCACAGAAACCTGGTGTAATGATAACCATGACTGGAAGATGGCCATACCTGGCTACAACATATTCAGAAGAGACAGGGCAGGTAGGAAGAGAGGAGGAGTGGCACTGTATGTGAAAAATGACATAAGGGCCATAGAGATCCAGGAGGAACAAAATTGGGGAGAGATACTGTGGGTTAAGCTGGAAAGGAAAATGGGGCCAGCCATCTGCATGGGTGTGGTCTATAGACCACCAGCACAGGAGGAAGAAACAGATAGGGAGCTGATGCTAGCCATCCAAAGAATGGCAGACAAGGGTGAGGTAGTGCAGGTTGGAGACCTCAATATTCCAGACGTGGACTGGAGCATCCAAGCAGCAGCATCAACTAGGAGCAGATTTATCCTAGACTCCATTCAGGGTGCCTGCATCAAGCAACTGGTCATGGAACCAACTCGGCAGAAGGCAATACTGGACCTTGTGCTCACAAACAGGGACAGCATGATGGGGTAACAGTGGAGGAGCACCTGGGGAACATTGACCACCAGTCATTGTGGTTTGAAATCACAGAAGGAGCAGAACCAAACCACACAAAAACACGTATCCTGGATTTTAGGGGGACAGACTTTGGGAAAATGAAGAGATGCTTGAAAGAGGCATTAAGGGGAATGGGGCAGGAATCAGGGGTTGAGGAACTGTGGGCAGTATTTAATATGAGGATTACAAGAACAACAGAATTATGCATTAAGCAGATTAGCAAGGGGAAAAGGAAGAAGAGGCCATTATGGTTTTCCAAGGAGGTAGCGGAGAAAATGAAAGCCAAAAAGATTGCATTCAGGCAATACAAAAAGACACAGGCAGAAGGGGATGGGGAGAAGTACCAGGAGAAGCAAAGGGAGGCAGGGAGGTCAGTAAGGGAAGCCAAAGCTCAGACAGAAGAGTACATTGCAAAATCAGTGGGTAGAAGGGACAAAACCTTTTGCAGGTACATAAGTGAAAAAAGAAAGGCAAAGGGAGGGATAGTGAAACTGAAGGGGGAGGATGGGAGCCATGTGGAGGATGACAACAGACATATTGAACAGGTATTTCTGCTCAGTCTTTACTGAGGAAGAGGAGGGTAATGGGTCTGAAGGGAGTACAAGGGGTGGGAATGGTGCAGAAATGGACACAGGTCGCTTTACATGAGAAAGGGTCCTGAAGGAACTGGAAGTAATAAGAGTTGATAAAGCAATGGGCCAGATGGGGTACACCCCAGGGTCTTTAAAGAACTAAGAGAGGTGGTGGCTGAACCTCTGGCAATCCTGTTTAGCTGATCACTGGAAACAGGGGAGGTACCCAAAGACTGGAGGACAGCAGATGTAGTCCCCTTATACAAAAGTGGGAACAAAGAGGAAGCAGGGAACTACAGACCAATCAGCCTCACCTTGGTAGTGGGGAAAATCATGGAAGCACTGCTGAAGGAGAGCTTGGTAGAACATCTGGTTGTCAATGGACTACAGGACCCAAGGCAGCATGGTTTCAGCAGGGGGAGGTCATGTCAGACCAACCTCATTTAATTTTTGACTGGGTGACTAGGGAGGTGGATCAGGGGAGGGCAGTGGACATGGCCTATCTGGACTTCAGCAAGGCCTTGACACTGTGCCACATAGAAGACTATTACACAAACTGGGGAATATGGGTGTGGGCAGGACAGTAGTGGTGGGTAGGTAACTGGCTGGGCGGCAGGACACAGAGGGTGGTAGTAAATGGCTGTCACTCCACAGAGGGAAGAATGACCAGTGGGGTACCACAGGGATCAGTGCTGGGACCAGTCCTATTCAGTATCTTTATCAGTGACATTGCGCAGGACCTAGAAGGCAGAATTTCACTGTTCGCTGATGAGACAAAGCTCTGTAACAGAGTAGACACACCAGAGGGTGTAGACAGAATGAGAAGGGACCTGCAGAAACTTGAAGAATGGTCAGAGGTTTGGCAGTTGAAATTCAATGCAAAGAAGTGCAAGATAATGCATATGGGGCACAAAAACCCTGGCACAGTATATCGGTTGGGGGGTGAGGATACAGCATGCACCAAGCAGGAAAGGGATCTTGGGGTTATCATCTCTGATGACCTCAAGGTAGGGAAACAGTGTGACAAGGCAGTTGGTAAAGCAAATAGGATGCTGGGATGCATGGGCAGGGGCATCACCAGCAGGAAAAGGGAGGTCATAATTCCACTATACAAGACACTAGAGAGGCCCCACCTGGAGTACAGTGTACAGTTCGGGAGGCCTTACCTACGTAAGGACATAGACAGGGTAGAGAAGGTTCAGAGAAGGGCAACAAAGGTGGTGCATGGATTGCATCACAAGTCCTGTGAGGACAAGTTGAAGGAACTGAACATGTACTCCCTTGAGGAGAGGAGGGAGAGAGGAGATATGATAGAGACATACAAGTATCTTACAGGGAGGAACAGGGTGCAGGAATACACTATTTTTAAGTGAAAAAGATGTTCCAGGACTAGAGGGCATGGGATGAAGTTGGAGGGAGGACGATTCAGAGGAAACGTGAGGAAGAATTTCTTCACAGAACAGGTGGTGGACAAGTGGAACACCCTGCCAGAGGAAGTGGTTCGGGCTGAAACAATCACGGGATTTAAGAATGCATGGGATAGACATAAAGGAATTCTGGAGGTCAGGGGGTAAGGGTCAACAGACTTCTAGGAAAACATAAACTAAACTTTCAAGCTCAAATGGGCAGACTGAGTGGGCCATAGGCCCTTATCTGCCAACACTGTCTATGTATCTATGTATTTAAACTAGCCAAGTGGGGTGGCAGAAGGAATCGGGGAATCAAAAACTGCTTCCCCCCACAGGCTGAAGTAGAGATTAAGGAGAACCGGAAAGCAGAGGAATCCCCCAGGGTGCAAAGTAATAAAGGGAACAGAGTGGTAGATATAAAGGGGAAAGGGACAGGAGCATTAAAGAGGGACTATGGTCAATATTTCTGGCATCAATAAATTCAGAATTTGGATCCGCATAGCCCCAATCAGCCTGATGCCAAAAATGAGATCTCAAAGTTACTTTAATTAAAAGTTACAAGTCATTTTACAACCCTGATTTCACTGCCTGTTCAAAATAGCCAGTTTCAGTGAAGAGCCTCTGATGATGTCAGACAGTGACCAGATTGGGGGCCTGGAGGTAAGGGACCCATTGGCGGGGAGTGACCATGCCACGGTCTGGTTCTGCCTGGACCTAGGAGGGGTAGAAGGCTGCAAGAAGACGGAAGTAACCGACTTCAGGGGGGCGGATTTTAAGGAAATGGGAAGGATCCTTAAGGAGCATTTGGATGGGATTGGGTCAGACATGGACGCTGATAGTAGGTGGGAAATCATCAGGAGAGGGGTGCAGGATGCTACCAGCACCTGTGCAAGAGTAAGACGAAAATGCAGTAGGGCCCAAAAACCCTGTTGGTGGACCAGGGAGGTCCAGGAGGTGGTGAGGGGAAAGAAAGCAGCCTATAAGCAATTCAAGTGCTCAAGGAGTGAAAGGGATCAAGGGGAGTACGAGCTGATGGCTAGAAGGGCCACTAGAGTGGTGAGGGCGGCTAAGGCAAGGAAGGAGCAGAACCTGTCCAGGGAAATTAGGAGAGGGAACAAGGGGTTCTTTAGATACATTGGGGAAAAACGAAGGGTGAAGGGGCAGATTAGCAGGATTAAATCAGGGGAGAGATGGGCACAAGACCAGGAGAGCAGGCTGAGGTACTAAATGAGTGACTTCCACCCTCAGTTTTCACCAGGAAAATGGGGTGCTGCATCATACATGGGAGGAGACAGAGACACTGAGGAGGGGGGGACCTCACCGATCGGCAGGTCTGGGGAGAGGGGAGGCATCACTGGCAGGTGGGGAGGCCAAGCAGGCAGAAGAGGCACCGGAAGTGGAAACTGCAGAGAGAGTGAGGGAAGCCCTCAGCTCCCTTAAGATGGAGAAAGCACCGGGCCAGATAAATTACATCCCAGAGTGCTGAAGGAACTTGCAGATGTCCTGCAAACCCCTGGCAGAGCTTTTCACCATCTCTGAGGACAGGGTGGGTGCCCCAAGACTGGAAGGTGGCGACATAGTGCCTATCCACAAGGGGGACGGAGTGGCAGGGGTGGCAGGGAACCACAGGCCTGTCAGCCTGACCTCGGTGGTGGGCAAGGTGATGGAGGCATTGTCAAGGAGAGGCTAGGGGGGACCTGACAAGTCAGGGTGCCTGGATGATAGACAGCATGGATTCATCCTGGGAAATCGTGTCAGACAAACCTGGTGGAGTTCTATGACTGGGTGACAAGTGCCTTGGACCTGTAGACCAGTGGATGTCCTCTTTCTAGACTTCAGCAAGGCATTTGACTCTGTTCCTCACGTGGGCCTGTTGGATAAGCTGGGAGAAATGGGGTGGGGAACCAGATGATCAGATGGATAGGCAATTGGCTCCAGGACCGGACCCAGAGGGTCATAGTTGGGGATAGTCTCATCCCCAAGGAGGGTCATTAGTGGGATCCCACAGGGATCAGTCCTTGGGCCCCTTCTGTTCAACGCCTACGTATCTGACATAAGGGCAGGAATCAGGAGTGAGATGAGTCTCTTTGCAGATGACTCGAAACTGGGGGCGGTGGTGGATGGGGAGGAGGGAGGGTGGCCCTACAGGGGACCTGGAGGCTCTGGAAAGATGGTCTAGAAAGTGGAAGCTGAGGTTCAATGCAGGGAAATGCAAGGTACTCCACCTGGGGCAGAAACCCAGGTCAAGTGTACACCCTGGGGAGAATGCTATAAGTCTCTGATGGCTGAGAGGGACCTGGGGTGGTGGTGGATGTCAAGGTGAACAACTCTGAGACTTGTGGGAGGGCAGCAGCCAAGGCCAACAGGATGCTGGGATGCATCGCTAGGGGGATCACCTCCAGAAGGAGGGAAGTGATACTCCCTCTGTATAACTGCTTGGTGAGGCCGCACCTTGAGTACTGCGTGCAGTTTTGGAGGCCACACTTAAAGCGGGACATTAACCTCCTGGAGAGGGTCCAGAGGAGGGCAACCAAAATGATTTGGGGCTTGGGGGACAGGACCTATGAGGAGAGGCTCGAAGAGCTAAATATGTACACATTGGAAGAGAGAAGGGACCGTGGGGACATGATAGAGGTCTTTAGGTACATGAAGAGGGTAAATAGGGGAGGAACAGTCGGGGTGCTTTGAAGGAAGGAGGAAGGGGCCACTAGAGGGCATGGCTGGAAGCTGGAGGGGGGAAGATTCAGGGGAGAAAGGAGGAGGTGCTACTTCACTGAGAGGGTGAGGAGCCATGGAATGCACCTGCCTAGGGGATGGTGGAGGCAGAGACAGTGGAGGGGTTCAAGAGGGTGGGACAGGTACAGGGGAAGGGTTCTGGAAGCAAAATCCAATGCAGCAAGAATATCCGGAACTGGGAAGGGAGAAGCCAGAGAAGGCGAGGGGGACAGCAAGGTCAGCACCCAGGTTGGGGACTGACCAAACGAGCAGACACGAAAGACCGTTAGGCCTATTCTGCTGGCATTTTAGTATGTTAGTATGTTAGTATGTCATCTCCTGAACTCAGAGTCTAGTCCTCCCTGTCAGCAAGCTTATAGGATCTGTTTCTCCAAAGTTTAAAGATCATGTTTGATAGTTTTCACAAGTAAAACAGGCAGCACAATTTACTAAACATTGTTTTAAAAACTATGTGTGTTTCAGGTTTTGTAACAAAGGTGACAAACTCTTTCTTTTTAATTTTTTTTGGTGCCTTTTTGTTGTGGTCCTTTTCTCCAGGGTTGCTGGATGCTAAGTCATTGCTGTAAAATTTGCAGACAGGATAACTCTGATGTGGTGAAAGGCTGTGATCATTCGCACTTGTCATTCAACTTAGGTGATTTCTCAGGATGGCAGTTTAAAACAATTTTTCCATCTCCCAGTAAAAGGGTGCGGGGGAGGTAATACTGTTTTGAAACATTACTACGAGTTTCTGTGTAGTAGCCAGTCCAGTCTTTTCTCCCAGGTAGGCTGTTTCTTGACCTACATTCAGGCTTATCGCTGTTGTACTCTACATTAAAATGATCATTTTACCAGGGCTAGTATTTATTTTTGTCTTTGGCAACTGGATAAGGCACAAGTGCCTGTTTCCAAGGGTGAGGTTAATAATATGCAAGTGGAGGTGGTGTGAATCAAACCCAGGTCTGATGGATGTACCAAGCTTATTTACAGCTTGTTATTCTAAACTATACTGCCAGCCCCTAGTAGGAATTAACACATATAAGGTCCCTATTAAAACTTATTGTAAAGCAGACACTGACAACCAGCAATGAAGTTACCAACATTACAATACTAGTAGCAATACTACTTTCTAACAGGCACAGTACAGTAGCACCCCAAATGGTATCAGCAGCCTGGAGGCATGCTGGCTCAGCATTCAGCAACCCTGCAGAAATGGGCCACAACAATGAGGCTTGCCACTGAAAGGCAGGCCAGGTTGTCCTGGGACCCAGCCAGGGATGATTACAAAAGGGAGGGTGGGGAAGACCGGAAAAGAGGAAGGGCTATGACCTCACAGGTAGGAACATATGACCAGCCCTGGGACTTGCTGGCCATTGGCCAAAGGGAAGGGCCAGCAGGGGTCCTGATCTCGGGTCTTTAGGGGGTATTTAAGGGCATGCAACCCACAGTAAGCCCTCTTTCTTGCTGTAGAATTCAACCTTCTGTGAACTACAGCACATCGCTGGCATTTTAAGGTAAGACATTGAAGCCTGGGGGCCCATGGCCTTGCGAGGCACCGAGGCTGGAGGTGTGGGGGATGCACCATGTGGTGGATGTGTTTTGAGTGTGATATGGCTAAGATGTGGTGCAGTGGCCTTGGTAGGGATCCGGTTTACAGCAGTAGTGGTGGTGCAAGCAGCTGTTGTTGGGTTTCAGGCAGGCTAGAAGCTGCGTTTTTTTTTAAAAAAAGAAGAAAGAAAGAAAGAAAGAAATCGGAAAGGGAGGTTTTGCACGGTCATGCTTAGCGGTTTGGCTTCAGGCTGGAAGCTGGCCTGCTCGCGTGGGTCCGTGATGGAGTTAAATCTGCGGTGGGAGTCAAGTCGGAGCAGCAAGAGCAGTGGCGACTGCTGAGTCTGAGCCAAGCTGTGCGATTGGATGGCTGCATTGGTTGGGAATTGTACTGTTGGTAGGCGTGCCCGGTGGAATGAATAAATGGTTGTCGGGGGTTTTATTTTCCTGCTCACGGGAAGAAAGGGGGTTTTCAGGCGCCTGGTAGCAGCAGCAGAGCTGTGTGGGAAAAGGCATTGTTCTGAGGTGTGGAAGGTGCACTGGCAGCCCATTTGGGCAAGTGGCTGAGGGCCTGGTGCAAGGAAGGGCTCAGTGCACCCGCAGTGGGTGGAGAGAATGCCCGGAAGGGGCGGTGTGCAGAAAGGGAGCACTGGCCAATGGGGGCTGGGGCAGGCAGCCCAGAAATGGCTGTAAGGATGGGGGGCAAGCCCTCGAGTTGGGAGTTTGTAGATCTGCCAGACAGGCGGGCGCAGCTCCGCATTACGGAGGTGGAAGAGCATGTCATTTATTGCCCGATGCTGCAGGGTGCCGTCTCTGCGGTGTCCAGAGCAAGTAGGGCTGGCAATCCTGCAGGGGAGGTGAGGGGTGGTGCCGCATGGAGTGGGAGAGATGAGCGGTGATGGTGCTGAGGCCTAGGTGGGTAAGGACACACACACAAAAAAAAAAAACAAAAGAAAAAAAAAGAGGGCATTTGTACTGAAACGAGTGGAGCTACGCCACATCGCGTTAGTGGATAGGCGAGGTGGTCTTCAGCAAGATCCTCATGTTGGGGACTTGAGGAATTCAAGGAGGATCTGGGGGCATCTAGTATGCAGTCCCGACTGCATGGTGTGGCGCCATTTGGTTGGTGTGGGGACGGGGCCTGGCCATGTGTCAGAGAGCTATCTGTGGGGATTCGAAAAGGGCTTGGCTGCTTTGACCCATCACTGGGCATGTTGTTGCTGCTGCAAGAAGGCAATTTGGGGTTTAATTTGGCATTTTGATGCAATTTGGGGGAAAGCAAGCAGATGAGGGGTCGGTGGTCTCAGCGGCCCGGGAAGATTGTGTACGAGTGGGCCAGGAGTGACGCTGGCAGTACAGCAGCAGAATAGGAAGGCTGCAAGTGTGAAGCAGGGCTGTGTTGCCTGACCGGGTGAAGGGGGGGTGATGGCATTGAAGGGGCCTGGACGGGAGTGGCAATGAAAGGCAAAGGACACAAAATGAAAAAAGAAAAATAAAGAAGGGCACGGCAGTTGCCTCAGAGGGACATAGGGACAGCAGGCCGTGACTGAGCACTTTTCAGTGCAAGGGGGGAATGGAAGCTTCAGGATAGTGATAAGTAGAGTGGGGGGCCCAATGAGGGTGGATGGTGACATCTGGAATGGGCACATGAGAAAACCCTGGTGACTTGGGGCATGGCCCCCTCCGTGGGAAGGGACAGGGCCAATGGGCCAGAAGATTGGTGGAGGCAACAGGATGATGACTTCAGGGCAGGCACATGGGGGGCACCAAGGAGTGTGCGCAAACCGCACAGGAGGCCAGGGGTCAGGTGTCATGGTCCAACAAAGAGCCAGGAGGCCTGCACTTCATGGCACAGGCTCAGAACGAGTACCCAGTGCTGGTGTGGGGCTCAAGAGGTGGCCCCCTGCAACAAGGGGGGGGGCCCCCGTGGTGCTGCAGGGGAGGCTGAGCCACGGCTCCTTTGTGGATGGGGGCATGATGGGGGGGGTGAATGACTATTTGAGGGGCAAATGATCATGTGGTGTTTCTTACCTTGCTAAATAGGCATGTGAGAATGGGAATGGCACCTAAGAGAATCCTTGTGACCAGCGCGACCATGTTGGCGGAGGCTTCAAAGCTGATGACTCAGATGACGGAGTTGATGGAGGCGGCAAAGAAAAGGGAAGAGGAAGAGGAGGCCCAGAGAAAACGGAAGGAGTGGGGCAAGATGGCCGCTGCTGGGAAGCCCAATAAGAGACCAAGGAGGGAGGGACCCAGTCCATTCCGATGCTGGCGGACCTGCAGCCGGATGGTGGTAAGGACGATGTGGACATAAATGATGAAACTAGTTTGAAGGAGTATATGGATGGGTTGTTGGGGGACATGGGGGTGGACAGGGTATCTAAAATGGAGAAGGCATTGCAGGCCTTAAAAGTGGGGGCCCGTTTGGACAAGGATGGGGCAGGCGCCCCAGGTGAGGGCATAAGCTGTACAAGGGACTGCCAGGCTTCACACTGGGTGACCATTTGCCATCCTTGATTAAGGACAAAATATTGAAAGGGGAGTATGTCAACATCTTCAGTCTGGTGGGCGAAGAGACGGCAAAAATGTATGAGCAGAGGGAGTTGGTAGGGCAAGTCGGAGATGGCAGTGGCATTGGTGGTGGTGGGGCACAAGACGGAGGAGGCCAGGTTCAAAGGGAAGAGTCTAGAGACGTGGCAGGCAGGCTTCCTGATTTACAGCGCATTGTTGCTGGAGAAACAACTGGAGTTGGCAATCCCACTCCTGACTTATATGGCAAACATTAGGGACGCCTATAAGGCGAAGCTGGGTTTCAGCTGGCTCAAGTACAATGAAGCTTTCTGTAGGAGAATGGCAGTGAAGGGCGACCTGAGGAGGGACTGCACCCACTCAGAGCTATGGGTAAGGACTCTTTCGGGCCCAACAGGGGACCAGGCGCAGAACAGGGGAAGAGAACAGGACCGTCCCTGGGATCCAAGGCCTGCTGGGCTTTTAACAGGGCTTCATGCACATGGCCTAGCTGCAGGTTCAGGCACGTCTGCTCGTGTTGCGAGGGGGTGACTGCCGGCGATGGCATGCAGACACAGAGGCAACAGAACTAGGCAGGCGGGGGGGCAGCCTCAGGAGCAGCCCTTTCAGGGCTGTAGGGAATATTTTGGGGATGGGGAGCCCCAGGAAGGAGGGGTATAATGCCAGCTATGGCTGGAACTAGTGTGGCAACTGGGGTGGGCAGGTGGGGTTATGGTCTGGCCCACACCCCCATTAAGGGATGGATAATGGAGGACTGGACAAAAGATTACTCCAATAAAAAGGGGGTGGAACTATTGAGATCAGGGTTCTGGGGGGGGTTCACTGGGATTTGAGGGGAGGAGGATGGGAAAGCATGCTAAGAATTTGGGCTCTGTGAGAGGTAAGGAGGACGTAATCCGGGGGAAGATTCTGAAGGAGGTCAGGGCGGGGAGGGTGGAGGGGCCGTTGTCCAAACCCTCTTGTGAGCAGTTCCAGGTGTTACTCCTGGGGGTGGTACCCAAGAAGCAGGTGGGGAAGTTTTGGCTCATACATCACCTATCCTACCCGGCAGAAGGGTGGGTGAATGGAGGGATTCCTGAGTCATTAAGCTTGGTTTTCAAACAACATGAAGTCTTGCTATATTCTGACATATGCAGTGAGTCCCAACCTTCGAACTGCTCTGGAGGTGAAAGAGTTAACTTTCCATGCCAGGCATGGAACGCTGAGCTCGAGCTTGGTTGAGACTCTGTTGTTCTTCAAACTCAAACCGTCAGATTCTTTACTCCGCCTCACTGAACAGTCACTCCAGAGGTTTCTCCTTCTGCTCAGTTCATTTTGTCAGTTAAAGTACCACTTTTCTCGGTTTTCGACCGAATTTAAACCGCAACCTGTTGGTTCAGTCTCTGTCTGTGGTATTTGTGAGTACTAGATAGGTTTTATATTAATTCTATTCTGTGTGGAACTTGTAAACGGTTATCGGTTCGGTTTGAACTGATCAAGTTGTTTTAAAAAATCTTAACTTGTGATTTAGAGTGTGGTTACCGATTCTTATCGGTTCTAAAAAAAACGGGTTTTATTACGTTTTTTTCCACGGCCCGTGACACGGTTGGGAACCAATAAGAGGGTCTTGCCTGGCGGAATGCCATAAAAGGGTAAGTTTGGTTAGGACTGGCACTATGTCTGAGAAAACCAAAAGAAAAACCGGACCCACTGGGTTTCAACACTGCAGTGTGTGTGGGGAAGTCTTTGCCAAGGCTGACCCCCACACCACCTGTGTTTATTGTCTGGGGTTTGACCACCTCAATGCAGACTGCCAGATTTGTAAAAATTTCCCTACAGCTACCCTAGAAAAGAGAGCTGGTAGGCTCAGGGAAAGGGAGGCCAAAAAGTCTGCAGAACCGGATGGCCAGCCCTGTTCAGTTCCAACCGAACCAGAAGGAGTGCCCTCTGTCCAGGGCAAGACTTCTTCGGGCAAAAGGAGAGCCAATTCTGAGGAGTCTGTTCCGGCTAAAAGAACTAGAAAAGAGAAATCAGCTGGTGTGGAGCCAAAACTTTCCTCTCCAACCGCTGAAGAGATAGCCAAAGTGATCAAAATTGTTCAGTCACTTTCCCCAGTTCCGACCGAACCGGCACCATCAGGCAGGCACTCGGTTCAGCCAGTTCCACCGGTTCAAGATTATGAGTTAGAGGAGTTTTATGAACCAGAGGAGGAGGAAGAGGAGTATGAGGAAAGTGAATGTGGATTTGAAAGTCTGGATGTGCCCATTGACCTGGACATCTCCCCATACAGACCTTCAGGGGTGTCTCCTCCTAGGCTTTCTGAGTCCCCCTCCCATTTCATGTTCTATAAAAAAGTGGCTGAAACCCTCCTGCTTCCTGTGGAAGAAGCTGTGGATGACCCGGAGGAGCCTGACTATGTAGAAATGATGGATATCCCAGAGTCTAGGAGGCTGTCTATTCCCTTGCACAAATCTTTTGGGAAACAGACATTTAAAATTTTAAAGACTCCTAACACTATACCTCCTGTGGATAAAAGAATGGACAAGAGGTATACATTGTCAGGCTCAGACACGGAGTTCCTTGCACAACAGTGCAGCCATGTTGGGGTAGTGCAGGCTGCAGCCTGTGATAAGGCAAACATTCCCTTGACTTCACACCCCCCGGACAAGGACTCAAGGAGGATTGATGCCATGGCAAAGATACAGTACATGGCAGCATCCTTGGGACTCAGACAGGTCAATTATATGGCCTATACTGCTAGGTATCAAAAATCTAGATGGGACATTATGGCCCTAGCAAAACAGGTCCCTGGCCAGCTTGCCAAGCAGCTGGAGCAGGTGGCTGCTGATGGTATTGAGGCATCCAAGGTGCAATTCCATGCTGCAGTAGACTCCAATGATGTGTCTTCTAGAGTCATGGCTACATCAGTGGCACTTCGAAGAATGGCTTGACTCAGATGTACTAGCCTTTCACAGGATACCCAGACTAAGGCCATGGATTTTCCTGTTGTGGGTAACTCTCTGTTTGGGGAGCAAATAAAGAATTACATGAAGAAAATGGATGAATATAGGACCACCTATAGGAGTGCACAGGCCAAAGAAAGGCAGGCCACTCCTCAAAGGCAGCTTTCCAGGGGCAGGGGCAGGCCTTTTCATAGGCCTTTTTACCAAGCCCAGGCCTCCTCTTCTGCTTATGCCCAGAGGGGGTTCTTTAGAGGGAGAGGCAGACGGGGTACAAGCAGGCCTGCTTCCACCCCTCAGCCCAAAGCCCCTGCCAAGCAGGCACCCTGATAGGGTTGCCAGGGCCGATTCTCAGCTACCTGTAGGGGGCAGGCTGGCTTACTTTTTCCAGGACTGGGAGTCTCGACATCAGACAAGTGGGTCCTGAAGTAGTAAAGCCAGGGACTGGTTCTCAGCTTCAAAAAGTTTCCAAAGATGAGAACCAGATCCTTTCCACCTGCAAATCCACCAGAGGCACTTGCCCTAGAGGCAGAGGTCTCTTCCCTCCTGGCTCTCAGAGCTGTGGAAAGGGTTCCACCCCTACACCAGGGCAAAAGGTTGTACTCCAGGTACTTCCTTACCCCAAAAAAGACAGGAGAATGGCGGCCCATCCTGGATCTCAGATACTTAAATAAGCACCTTTTAAAACCAAAATTCAAAATGGTGACTCTGGGAATTATTCTACCCTCTCTATGGCCAGGGGACTGGCTAGCGTCCCTGGACCTCAAGGATGCCTACTTCCATATTCTTATCAGAAGCTCCCATCGACAGTACCTCAGGTTCAAGCTGCTGTCAGGCCATTACCAGTTCAGAGCAATGCCCTTTGGCCTCACCTCTGCTCCAAGGGTATTCACAAAATGCCTGGCAGTAGCAGTTGCTTCTCTAAGAAGGCAAGGAATTGCCATCTTCCCTTACCTGGATGACTGGCTCATAGTAGGCCAGTCCCCAGACCAAGTCAAGTTACACCTACAGATAACTCAGCAACTGCTCACCTCTCTAGGTTTCCTTCTGAATCTTTCAAAATCAGTCCTAGAGCCAGTCCAGCTTCTCACCTTCATAGGCGCAGAGCTGAACACAGAGAAAGCCAGAGCCTTCCTTCCCTTGGACAGGGCAAGGACCCTGGTCTCTCTGGCCTCCTCATTCACCCTGCAGGTGTCTCGACCAGCAAGGCATTTTCTATAGCTCCTGGGGCACATGGCTGCTTCCACAGCAGCAGTAGTGCAGGGAGCAAGGTTTCAGATGAGGGACATTCAGTTCCATTTGAGAGCCTTTTGGTCTCAAAGGAAGGTCCCTCTAACCAAATTGATCCCAGTGACTCGAACCCTGATCCAGGCCCTACAGTGGTGGCAGGATCAGAGCAATCTGAGACAAGGGGTTCCTTTTGTCACTCAGTCTCACTCCTTAATCCTTACTACAGATGCATCCCTCTTGGGGTGGGGAGCTCACAGGGCGACTCACCACCCAGGGTTGTGGTCCCTCAGGAATCTCTGCTCCACATCAATCTGTTGGAACTCAGAGCAGTTTTTCTAGCACTTCAAGTTTTTTCCAAATCTGTTCAGAACAAAGTTGTACAGGTCAGAACAGACAATACCACCACAATGTGGTACATCAACAAGCAAGGGGGCACTCGGTCTACGGTCTTGTGCATCGAAGCAATGAAGTTGTGGTCTCTGGCTTACTCCCTGAACACCTCCCTTACAGCAGTTCACCGCCCAGGCAAGGACAATGTCCTGGCAGATGCTCTCAGCAGGATTTCCCAGGGCCATCACGAGTGGTCACTGGACCCCCTGGTCTTGGAAGTGATATTTTCCAGATGGGGCACCCTGCAGATAGATCTTTTTGCAGCCTCAGACAATCACCAACTTCCCCTTTTTTGTTGCAGGCCCCCAGTGTTGGGCTCAGTCCCTCTGGATGCCTTAGTTCTCAATTGGGAAGGGAAGTTTCTCTATGCTTTTCCCCCCTTCCCTCTCCTGTTCAAAGTGCTAGTCAAAATCAGATCTCAACCCTGCAAGATGATCCTGATTGCTCCAGACTGGGCCAGACAGCCCTGGTATCCACTCCTACTGTCCTTAGCAGTCCATCTTCCCCTGTGTCTTCCCAGGAATTACAACCTGTTAACTTGTGCTCAGGGGAGGGTTTGGTACTGTGAAAGTGTAGGGATAGAAGGCAAAACACAACTCCAGAAGTGTTGGTATGGAACTCAGATGTCCAAGTATTTATTTAAAGTAATCCAATACAGGCTCACATTACAGCAAACTTCAAACAAATAAAATAAACTAAAATGAAAACAAAGTCCAACAATCCCCATAGATAGAGCTCTAGAAGGCAGCTAGAGCAGTGTCACTGTCTAGAAGACCATCACAAGACTGACTTCCATTAACATTTGAGCCTATTTTATAGGGAGGAATGATCATGTGACCTGAAGCCCCTCCTATCTTTTTAACAGAGAATATACTTTTTAATTTAAACTAGTTTACATTTATTTTAACATACAACAAATCTATTCGGATGCTTTATGAAATCATACCCAACACCCTAAACATTATTTTTAAAACAGAAAAAACTAGTTTCACAGTATAAACTCCTCCCACCTAGAATACTTTATAAATATTAACACAAAAGGGCCGGCCGGCTCTTAGACAGAAGGAAGCAAAAAGAAGAAGCAGAAAGGAGGATGAGGAGGAATGAAATAGTTCAAGTAAGAGAAAAAAAATATGTATTTTAAACATAACCAAAGAACTTAGCTAGATGTAGTAGTTTAACTCTGTTTATCTGAAGTTTTTATACTCTGTAACATTTCATCTCCCTAACATTTAAATTATTCGACTAACACTTATTCATTTATCAGAATGAAAACATGTTTCTAAATATTCCTATCTCCAACATGAACTGTGCCTAACTTCTCTAATGAAATTCTTTTATTGTACAGGAAAACAAATGCGAGTTGCAATACGCGCTGAAAATGCCATACTGACTACCGCAGTAGGCGAACAGTAAACGCGGTTTTATTTTTCACTGCAAAACGAAAGTCCACACAACAGCACTACGGACCAAAAAGCAACTTATCAACAAAGCGTATAAAGCTAGCAGAGAATAGGCTTCTTGGTCCTAGTGCTGAGGGGTGAAATGTTTAACCTCTCGTATCTTCGAGAGGTAAGCTCACCAGAAGGAATTTCATTTTAACTGAATTCAGATCTCCGTCTCAGAAATCCCTCCTCTAACGTGCGCAAGTTCGAGGGAGGGAGAAAACTACCGACAGAGATAATGTTTAACAAATCAAATATCTCTCTCTAAATGGGAGCATTAGAATTCAACACGACTTACAGAATTATTCATCACATAGCACGAAGGGGGAAAAGCTCTGTTTTCAGGAAATAGCGCAGAGAAGAAATAAAAAAAAATACTATGA
The DNA here is from genome assembly GCA_016271365.2 of Neoceratodus forsteri. Lineage (NCBI taxonomy): Eukaryota > Metazoa > Chordata > Ceratodontiformes > Ceratodontidae > Neoceratodus > Neoceratodus forsteri. The sequence continues at coordinate 1,277,493,994 of CM057456.1, forward strand.
AATAAAACTATAAAGCGTAAGCGTAACGTGTAGGTGGCCAGTCTACACCCACGCTTATGACACTAAACGAGAGAATTAATGCTGTTAAGAACAGACTTAAAAAAAAAATAAAAATAAGAAGAATTGCTAGCTCCTGAAAACAAGCTTAAGGAAAGGGGGGTTAAAAAGAAAAGGGGGCATCTTTGACATACCTCCCCTGTTTTGTACAAAACACATTCTTTGAATGTTATTTTGGAAAAAATTCAGATCCCTCACGATATGAAGGATGGAGCTTAAGCCCACCCACTCTTAAAGCTCCACCCCAGGGTCCCTTAATAGCTATAGAACTATAATAGGTTCTATAACAACTTCAAAAAAAATGTTTATTATTAGGTTTAATCTCATCCTATTTTTACCCCGGGGTCTGATTTTATTTCTCTGGTCTGGGTATTCCCGCACCGAATCTGGACAAGTAATCTGCATTCTTGTGCGCTGACCCAGCCTTATGTTTTATGGTGAAATGATAAGGTTGTAAGGTGAGATACCATCATAGAATGCGCGGATTCTTGTCCTTCATTGCCATAAGCCAGCAAAGGGGATTATGGTCTGTTATCAGTTCAAACTGAGATTCCCATAGATAAAACTTTAGAGTTTCCACAGCCCAGCGTAGAGCTAGGCACTCCTTCTCGATAGTAGCATATTTTGTTTCTCGGGTATGTAGCTTCCTACTTATATATAATATAGGATACTCTTGGCCATCTATTACTTGGGACAGTACAGCCCCTATACCAGTAGCTGAGGCATCAATCTGTACTATAAAAGGTTTAGTAAAGTCCGGGCTTGATAATATGGGTTCTGCACATAATAAAGCTTTAATAGTACAAAAGGCTGTCTCACATTCTGGAGTCCAGTTCACTTTAGTAGGATTCTTTTTCTTTGTAAGGTCAGTTAAGGGACTGGCTATAGAGGCGAAATTAGGTATAAATCTCCTGTAATAGCCTGCCAATCCTAGAAAGGATCTTACTTGTTTCTTTGTTATGGGTCTTGAACTATTTGCTACAGCATCGATTTTATTGATTTCTGGCTTTATACAGCCTTTTCCTATCACAAATCCAAGATATTTGGTCTCTTGCATAGCAAATGCACATTTCTCTAGGTTAACAGTAAGCCCCGCATGTTTCAGTGTTTGAAGAATTGCTTCTAGATGTTTTTTATGGTCTTCCCATGTGGGACTATAGATGATGACATCATCAAGGTAAGCAGCACTATAGCTGTTATGGGGTTGTAAGAGCTTATCCATCAATCTCTGAAACGTAGCAGGGGCACCGTGTAGCCCAAAAGGCATCATAGTAAATTGAAAAAGACCTTTTGGGGTACTAAAAGCTGTTTTCTCTTTGGATGTTTCATCCAGTGGTATTTGCCAGTATCCCTTGGATAGGTCAAGCGTAGTCAAATAATGTGCTTTCCCTAACCGATCGACTATGTCATCAATACGGGGCATGGGGTAACTATCGAACTTGGAGATGGAGTTTAACTTTCGAAAGTCTAAACAAAGGCATATCCCCCCTTCCTTTTTATTTACTATTACCATAGGAAATGACCAATCACTACTAGATGGTTCTATGACATTTAATTTTAGCATTTTGTCTATTTCTACCAGCACTTCTTGTCTCAATTTCTCTGGGAGTCTATAAGGTTTTATTCGTATCGGGTTTGAGTTTAGAACCTCTGTGGTGATAAATCAAATTGGTACGCCTAGGAATATTGGTAAAACATCCTGATTAAGATGTAAAATATGTTCTAGTTCTTGCAATTGAGTATCAGTCAGATTGGGGTTTTTACGAATATCCATCATAGGCGCCTTTCCATCCAATCGCTTATATGCTGTTTCTAGTTCACTCTCATTCGGTTCTGGACATACATAACAGGCCTCATTGGACCTCTCTTGCCAGGATTTCAACAAATTAACATGGTACACCTTTCTTTTCATTTTTTTGTCAGGAGTTTCTATTTCATATGTTACCGGACCACATTGCTTATTCACTGTATATGGTCCTTGCCATTTCGTCTTGAGTTTATTATCTGAGGAAGGGAGAAGTAGTAGAACACTATCCCCTGTCTGGAAAGATTTTTGTCCTACCCCTTGATCATAATACAATTTTTGTTTTGCTTGCTGTTGAAGTTCTTTTCTATGGGCTAGGTCTACATAGCTAATTAATTTTTGTCTTAACTTGTTGGCAAAGTCAAGTGTTGTTGTGGGACCCACCTCCCGACCTTCCTCCCATTGTTCCTTTACTACATCAAGGGGGCCTCTGGGATTTCTGCTGTACAGTAATTCAAACGGTGAGTATCCAGTCGAAGCCTGTGGCACTTCTCGAAAAGCAAACATTAAGAAAGGTAAATACTGATCCCAATCCTTTCCTTCCTCTTGTGTATATTTTTTTTAAATTTGTTTCAATGTCTGGTTAAACCGTTCTACCAAACCATCCGTTTGTGGATGGTAGGGTGTAGTGTGGATAGCATGTACATTCAAGGCCTGGTATAATCGCTTTAATATTTGTGAGCAAAATTACTCCCTCTATCTGTGAGTATTTCTTTTGGAACATCCAATCATTGAATATCTTAATGAGTTCTTCAGCTATTTTGTTGGCAGTTATAGTTCTCGGGGAATGGCTTCTGGATATTTTGTGTGATAATCACAAACCACTAAAATAAAACGATTTCCCTTTTTAGTTTTTTGCAGGGGGCCCACTATATCCATTGCTATACGCTCAAAAGGGTGATTTATGATTGGCAAGGGTTGTAGTGGAACAGTGTCCCTTTTTCCTATCCTGGCTACTAACTGGCATTCAGGACAGGACAAGCAGTACTGTTCCACATCTTTATGTATACCCGGCCAGAAAAATCAGTATAAAATACGAGCTGTTGTACGGTCTCTTCCTAAATGTCCAGCAAGAGGGCTATCACGGGCCAGCTGTAACAACTGTGTTCTATATTTCTTAGGTACTATCAATTGGTCTACCTGTTCCCCTGTTCTAGGGTGAGTACAAATACGATAAAGTAAGTTGTGCTTCACCCTGTAACAGGGATGCCCCTCTATCTCCTCTTGTGATACCTGTGAAAACAAGGGAATTAAAGTCTCATCTGTTTTTTGTTTATTTTCAAAATCACATTTTCTTGTCAAGTCAGTACTATCAATCTCTTTACTGTCCACCTTAAAAGCATGCTCTTTAGTCCATTGTAATTTATCTTGTCTCCGTTCTTTTTTTGTCTTCCTGGTTTTCCCTGGGGCTCCAAAAACATCATCGTCTAAGGGTGGTAGAGGGAATGTTTCACCTTCCTTAGATTGTGTCCGTGTGGTAGCAGCTGCTAAATATATCTCAAAATCAGGATGATCTTGACCAAGTAATACCGGAACTGGTAGTAATGGTACTACCCCGACATCGAATACCCTTTTTGAGTGAACAGTCTGTAATTCTACAGATGTTGTTGGGTATTGATGTACGTCCCCATGGATGCAAATCACCCCTGTTTGTACAGCATTCCGGGGATGTCCTTTAACCAATTCTGGACGAATTAAGGTTTGCTTACTCCCCGAATCAATAAGTCCCATGACTGTTTGTGTTCCAATTTGTACTGGGATGACATATTGTCCCAAATTAGCTAGAGCTAGATGTACAGTCCCAGGTTGTTTTCTGGGCAAAACGAGCAATATGACCTTTTCATGACAGTCGGCATATGATTTCTGATAGGGGTGGTCTAGTTGGACGGATCCCACCCGGGTTATCTGTTGTCTGCCAGAGGAGCTAATATTAACATTTGGGTCCAGAGGAGGGTAAAACAGAAGAAGGTAAAAGTAGTAGATCTCACCATAGAAGTCCCAGTAGGTGGCGTCTTTTCCGATATGGATGGGCTGTTAAATAATCCTCAGCTAAAGAAATGGCCTTCTCTGATGTGTCAGGCGATGTTCTTTGACCCAGAGCTGTACATCCTGCGGTAACACCCTTATATATTGTTCCACCACAATGGCTTCCATTATTTGATTTACGGTCTTAGTCCCGGGTTGTAACCATTTGGTGCATAGATCGTTCAGGCGTACATATACTTCTCTGGGATGATCCGTAGGTTGAAATCGCAATGTACGGAACCTTTGTCTATAGGTTTCAGCACTGATGTCATACCTTTGTAATATTTCCTTCTTTACCACATCATAGTTCCCCACTAATTGACTGTCAATGTTTCCATAAGCCAATTGAGCCTTCCCAGTGAGGTAAGGAGCTAGACGGAGGACCCATTGCACTCTAGGCCATCCACAGGCCCCTGCAATCCATTCAAAAGTAGTTAAATATGTTTCAATATCGTCCTGCTCACCCAGTTTGGTGAGTTTAATGTCTTTTGGAGCCTCTGGTGCAGTTGCAGGATTCCTCCCAGTACTAACGGTTTGGATGGCCCTCAATGTCTCTTGCCACTGTCTTTCATTTCTCTCTCTCGCTCTCTCTCTCTTTGTTCCCTTTCCCTCTCCTTGTCTGCAGCCAACTGTTTTATACAGAGCCACCATAATAATTCATGTAACTGTTCTGGTGGCTCTTCTTCTGCTATCGTCTCAATAGGTAGGGCCCCAGCAGTTGCCCCTTGAGGAGCTTCCATTTCCTCTTGTATCATCTGCTCTGCTTTGAACCTGTCTTTCTTCTGTTCTGGTAGTCCCAACCATAGTGGTTCACCCGACTTATCCACCATCGTCCTGGTCAGGACACCTTTGGGTCGAGTAACTGCTTCCTCTTCTCTGGTATCCTTCTCCATCCCTGGGTTGGTCCGATACTGTCTTGGAAAATCGCCAAAACTGACCTTTATCCCACTTCTGACACCAACTGTGGAAGTGTAGGGATAGAAGGCAAAACACAACTCCAGAAGTGTTGGTATGGAACTCAGATGTCCAAGTATTTATTTAAAGTAATCCAATACAGGCTCACATTACAGCGAACTTCAAACAAATAAAATAAACTAAAATGAAAACAAAGTCCAACAATCCCCATAGATAGAGCTCTAGAAGGCAGCTAGAGCAGTGTCACTGTTGAAGACCATCACAAGACTGACTTCCATTAACATTTGAGCCTATTTTATAGGGAGGAATGATCATGTGACCAAGCCCTCCTATCTTTTTAACAGAGAATATACTTTTTAATTTAAACTAGTTTACATTTATTTTAACATACAACAAATCTATTCGGATGCTTTATGAAATCATACCCAACACCTAAACATTATTTTAAAACAAAAAACTAGTTTCACAGTATAAACTCCTTCCACCTAGAATACATTGTAAATATTAACACAAAAGGGCCGGCCGGCTCTTAGACAGAAGGAAGCAAAAAGAAGAAGCAGGAAGGAGGGTGAGGAGGAATGAAATAGTTCAAGTAAGAGAAGAAAAAAATATTTTAAACATAACCAAAGAACTTAGCTAGATGTAGTAGTTTAACTCTATTTATCTGAAGTTTTTATACTCTGTAACATTTCATCTCCCTAACATTTAAATTATTCGACTAACACTTATTCATTTATCAGAATGAAAACATGTTTCTAAATATTCCTATCTCCAACATGAACTGTGCCTAACTTCTCTAATGAAATTCTTTTATTGTACAGGAAAACAAATGCGAGTTGCAATACGCGCTGAAAATGCCATACTGACTACTGCAGTAGGCGAACAGTAAACGCTGTTTTATTTTTCACCGCAAAATGAAAGTCCACACAACAGCACTATGGACCAAAAAGCAACTTATCAACAAAGTGTATAAAGCTAGCAGAGAATAGGCTTCTTGGTCCTAGTGCTGAGGGGTGAAATGTTTAACCTCTCGCATCTTCGAGAGGTAAGCTCACCAGAAGGAATTTCATTTTAACTGAATTCAAATCTCCGTCTCAGAAATCCCTCCTCTAACGTGCGCAAGTTTGAGGGAGGGAGAAAACTACCGACAGAGATAATGTTTAACAAATCAAATATCTTTCTCTAAATGGGAGCATTAGAATTCGACACGACTTACAGAATTATTCATCACATAGCGCGAAGGGGGAAAAGCTCTGTTTTCAGGAAATAGCGCAGAGAAGAAATAAAAAAAAATACTATGAAATAAAACTATAAAGCGTAAGCGTGACGTGTAGGTGGCCAGTCTACACCCACGCTTATGACACTAAACAAGAGAATTAATGCTGTTGCGCAACAGACTTAAAAAACAAAACAAAAAAAAAAAACAAGAAGAATTGCTAGCTCCTGAAAACAAGCTTAAGGAAAGGGGGGTTAAAAAGAAAAGGGGGCATCTTTGACAGGTACCCGAACCTCAAATCTCTCAATCTCAAGCCCTGGCTCTTGAAAAGTTAGAGTTTGCTGAATTACACCTCTCCCAAGGTGTAATGGATATCCTAAAGGCTTCTAGAAAACCTTCCACCAGGGCTACTTATAATTCCAAATGGAAAAGGTTTTCCATATGGTGCTCTGGAAAGCATATTCCCCCAGAATCTGCTGATTTGCCCACAGTCCTGGATTATATGGTCCTCTTAAATACCTTGGGGCTGAGGCCAGCTACCCTGAAAGTGCATCTGGCAGCTGTGTCTGCTTTTATTTCAGCAGGTAAGCCTTCTTCTCTTTCTGCTCACCCTGTATTTTCCAAGTTTTTCAAGGGATTGCTTCACACCAATCCTCCATTCAGGGACCCTGCCCCCGCCTGGGATCTTAATGTTTGCATTGCTCAGCTTATGTAACCCCCCTTTGAGCCTTTGTCTTCAGCAGAGCTTAAGTACTTGACTTGGAAAACTGTGTTTCTGGTAGCCATCACTTCTGCCAGACACATAAGTGAATTGCAAGCTTTGTCAGTGGAGCCTGATTTTATCTCCTTTCACAGAGATAAGGTGGTCCTCAGGACTAACAGGAAGTTCTTGCCTAAGGTGGTTTCAGATTTCCACCTTAATCAAGCTATACCTCTTCCAGTGTACTTCACTGACCATTGCTCCTCTGGCGAGAGGAGGCTGCACAGCTTAGATGTGAAGAAAGCCCTTAGTTACTACATAGAGCGTACCAAGGGTCACAGGTTTGACTCCCTCCAACTGTTCCTCACTTATGGTGAGGTTGGCAAAGGGAAACCTGCCACTAAAAGATCCATTGCCAGGTGGATTGTCTCTTGTATCCAATTTTGCTATGAAAAACTGGATAAGGTTCCTCCCTCAGGCCTGAGGGCTCACTCTACCAGAGGTATAGCTGCTTCTCTGGCTGCTGCCAGGGACATCCCTATTCTAGAGGTATGTCAAGCAGCTACCTGGAAAACCACGCTTTTACCAAGCATTACTCCCTGGACATCCAGGCTAGGAGTGATGCTCGGTTTGGCACAGCTGTGCTTCAGAGCCTCTTTCCTAAGTAGGTTCTATCCCTCCTCCATGAAGGTACTGCTTTGTACTCTGCATATGTCAGAATATAGCAAGACTTCATGTTGTTTGAAGAAACAATTACTCACCTTAGTAATGTTGTTTCTTCTAATGGAGTCTTGCTATATTCTGACCTCCCCCCTGCCTGCCCCTTTCAGAACCTCTGTTTTTGGGATGTGGGTGGGCAGTGCAGTGTTGGCACTTAGTAGGTGCCCTCCTTGTTGTTTTTCACCCCTCCTTTCTTGGGGTGACTTGTTGTTGTGTTTTTTAATTTTTGGGTCTCCTGACTTGAGTCTTTGTTTTGGGACCAAAAAATGTGTTCTTATATTTAGTAGCCAGTTGGCTAGTGTAGGTTTACAGCTTCCACACAGGACCTTAGTGAGTTTAGCTCGTAAAGTTCTGACGGTTTGAGTTTGAAGAACAACAGACAGAGTCTCAACCGAGCTTGAGCTCAGCGTTCCATGCCTGGCATGGAAAGTTAACTCTTTCATCTCCGGAGCAGTTCGAAGGTTGGGACTCACTGCATATGTCAGAATATAGCAAGACTCCATTAGAAGAAACAGGTGAGTAATTTTTTCTTGTATGCCTCACTGGATCAGGCTGTGGATTTGATCCAGGTGATGGGGGGGGGCCTGGCTGGCAAAAATGGACATTGAATCCGCATTCCAGCTTCTACCAGTCCACCTGGCAGACTGGGACCTCCTGGGTTTCCAGTTTGAGAGTGGGTTGTATTTCAATAAAGCCATGCCTATGGGTTGCTCGGTGGCATGCTCTTCATTTGAGTCATTTAGTTCATGGGTCCAATGGGTGTTTGGGAGCTGATATGGGCACAAGAAGGTGGTTCACTACCTGGATGATTTCCTGTTGATTGGGGCTAGCTGGGCAGAGACCCAGGGGATGTTGGCAGACTTTAGGGATCTGAGCAGCACCATCGAGATTCCGGTCGCAGCTGGAAAAATGGAGGGCCCAGCTCACAGGCTGGAGTTCCTGGGGATTGAGGTGGACACCGAACAGGAGTGTTTCTGGCTACCGGGGGACAAGGTGTCGTGCTTAAAATGGTTTATTAGCCCTAGTAGGGGGAGGAGGATGGTGCCACTGGTACAGGTACAGCAGCTACTGGGGCACCTTAATTTTGCCTGCAAGGCCATAAGCCCAGGCAGGGCTTTCACAGGATGGTTGGGGAGGGCCATGGGCAAGGCCATACATCCCCACCATTGTGTGGACATCAGTAGGGGCGTCCGGGAGGACCTGCAGGTATGGGAGGTATTCCTGGACTCATACAATGGGGTGACGTTCTGGCAGGAGGATTGGGCCTCAAATATAAACATTGAGCTGTACATGGATGCAGCCAGGGGGCTTGGGATGGGGCGCTACTTTCAAGGCGAGTGGGTCTCGGAAGCATGGCCAGCCCAATGGCAGGAGTGGGGATGGACCAAGGACATCACATTTCTAGAGATCTTCTCAATCTGGGTGGCAGTGGAGATATGGGGTGACAGGATGGCAGGATGGCACATTGTATTCTGGTGTGATAACAAACGAGTGGTAGAGGTGATCAACAGACAGAGTGACTGCACGGAGTCAGTGGGGCGGGTGTTACGGTAGATGGTGTTGTTGAGCCTGCATCTGAATCTATCTTTTAAGGCTTGGTACATTGAAGGGACACAAAATGAGGTGGCTGATTGTCTTTCTCGTTTCCAGATAGAACAGTTCCAGGAGCTGGCACCACATGCCACCCTTACCCGGACCAGGGTCCCGGAATGGAAGTGGGAGATTGGAGAGAGAAGGCCAGGGCTCTCTATAGAGGTTCATGGGTGGCCAGCACCCTAAAGGCTTATGAAGGGGCCTGGGAAAGTTTCCAGGCTTTCTGGCTCAGGAGGGGCTGGGAAACAGAGGACCCCATACAGGCGGAGCAGGTCATAAGATACGTGGTGGGAAGGTGGGAGGGCAGGATGGCCCACACCACTATGGTGGTCCAGCTAGTGGGGATTAGTTGGACATGCAGGGATCGGTGGTGGGTGGACATGGCTGCCGGATGGGCCATCCAGCGGATGGTGGCAGGTTGGCAGGGGGGTCAGGGAAGGAGACAGGATGGGAGAAGGCCCATTATGGGACTCCTGCTGACAAAGGTGGTGTAGCTGGGGAACATTGCCACTTGGCGCCGAAGCCTGCCTGTTTCCAGACCATATTCTGGTCATGGCTAAGGTGGCATTCAGGGTAGGAGAAGTGGTGGCGTCAAAAAAGGGGCATTCACAGGAGGTTTGCAAGAGGAAAATGTCAGTGTGGAAGCAGATAAAGTGACCATCTGGCTCCAGAGGTCAAAGACAGACCAGCGGGGTAAGGGCACTGCGGTAGAGATAGGCAGACAGACAGAAGCAGGGGTCTGTGCGGCCCAGGCCATGATGGAGTACCGTTTGAGGTGGGGCTGCAGGCTAGGCACCTGGTTCGTACATGGGGATGGGTCACCAGAGACAGGGTTCCAAGTAGGGGCGGTGCTGAAAAAGGTGATGGCATTTGTGGGGCAGAACCCAGGTGATTTCATCCCCCATTCCTTCCAGATCAGGGCAGCATCAGAGGTGGCTGCAAGGGGGGAAGGGGAAAAGGAGGTCAAGCGAGTGGGTAGATGGACATCACACTGCTATAAAAGATATGAGATATATTGACAGTGGCTAATGGGTGTCCTTTTTTCTCTTCCTGCAGCAGGTTCCAAGAGGCAGGTCTGGTTTGTGGGTCACTCTTTCATCTACTGAGCAGAAAGGTTTGTGGCTGCCACAAGGATAGGAACGCAGCTCCGTCCTGGAGAAGATCACACCAGGGTGTGATGGACGGGCCTGAGAGGCATGAGGTGGCCTCAGCTGCTCCTTCTGCTGGAGGAGTGTTGGGTGCACTGGGCCAGACCAGACTGTATCTTTGTGCATCTCGGAGGCAATGACCTGGGGGCACTGCCATGGGGGTCCTTGATGAAGGACATGATTGCAGACCTGGAGAAGGTAAAGAGCTGGTGGCCGAGGGTGGTGATCAGATGGTCTGAGATTACTTCCCTTAGGGTATGGAGGGTAGAGAAAGTGCCAAAAGTGATAGAGGTGGCGAGAAAGCACCTGAACAGAAAAGTGGCCAGAGCAGTGATTGAGATGGGAGGTGTGCACATCCAACATGGGGACATCTCATTTGACCAGGAGGCAGTTTATAGGGCGGATGGGGTTCACTTGATGGAGTTTGGCATGATCCTGTTCCTCCAGCCTTTTGGCAAGCTAGTAAGGGAAATTAACAAGAAGGGCCTGAGGATTTAACCCACAGGGGGAGAGCCCCATCTTCCATTGCAAACTGGAGATGGGTCAGTGGAAAGGGTTGGAACAAGGGAAAAGGGGAGACATAGGGGGAAGGGGAAGGTACCACGGGCTGGGGATAAAGAACCAGGTGTGGGAGTAAGGGGAATGAGGATATAGAAGTAGGGGGTGGATCACTGTGTCCACACCTGGTGGGGGGAGTGGTCCCGGTAGGTGTGGTACCTGGTTATGCAGAGGAAAAAGGGGGGCTGGATCATGGTGTCTGGACCCCAAGAAGCAACCATGGAGAAAAAGAGAACATGGGACTGTTATGTCCAAACTGTAAATAATAATTGTTAGACTCAAGATTGATGTAAATTGATGAATGTGAATTGTGCCTTTAAAATAAAATTGCCAGCGAGCAACCCGAATTATTTCTGGGTGGGGATCCAGGGATAATGAGGCTTGTCACTAAAAGGCAGGCCAGGTTGTCCAGGGACCTGCCAGGGATGATTACAAAAGGGAGGGGGGAGGAGAGGGTGCAGGGAGACAGGAAAATGGGATGGGCTGTGACCTCACAGATAGAGTCATACGACCAGCCCTGTGGCTCGCTGGCTATTGGCCAAGGGGAGTGGCCAGCAGGGGTCCTGATCTGGGGTCCTTAGGGGGTATTTAAGGGCATGCAACCCACAGTAATCCCTCTTTTTGCTGTGTAGAATTGGCTCCACCCACCCTCCCTGCAAGAAAGAGGAAGGGAGCATGTGAGAGGCACTAGCAGGCCAAGGCACAAGGTGAAGTGTCCTTGTAAGTGGGCCCAGCATGGGCAAAAAGGGGGCCACAGATGGGTGGCCAGGATCTGGGGGCTAGGTGGAGTCCTGCTGGAAGGTGTTAGAAAACTGTGGGAAGGCAGAGCAAGGGAGGAGAAGGGATGGAAGGGGTTGGGAGTGAGGGGAAAAGGAGGGGCAAACAGAGAGGGGAAGTGGGTAAATACCACTGGCTGGGGACAATGAACCCACGTGTGGGAGTAAGAGGGGAGGGGGGAAGGATCTAGAACTGGGAGTGGATTGCTGTGTCCACACCTGGTGGGGGGAGTAGTCCAGGTAAGTGTGGTACCTGGTTATGGAGAGGAAAAAGGGGGGGCCGGATCATGGTGTCCAGACCCCAAGGAGCAACCATGGAGGAGAAGAGAACAAGGGAAGAAGCCCGAGGGGAAAGACAGGACTGTTATGTCCTAGAAGTGACATAGGACTATTATGTCCAAACTGTAAATAATAATTGTTAGACTTAAGATTGATGTGAATTGATGAATATGAATTGTGCCATTAAAATAAACATGCCAGCAAGCATCCAAAAGTGACAAAAGTGGTGGCCTGAATTATTTCTGGGTGGGGATCCAGGGACAAAAAGCATTAAGAGAAATATGAATTTGTCAACTTTCCTACAGGAGACACTGGAAGATTTGATACCTTTTTATTGGACTAACACATGTCTTGTACAAAGACGGAATTATACACAAGCTTTCAGGGCTTCACAGGTCCCTTCTTCAGGTGAATAGCAAAACTGAGCAACATAAGCAGTATTTATATCTACTGTGGAGCAGTTTAAAAAAAATGAAAAGAATTACTTAAAGGGTAGAATGGCAGGAAGTGTAGTAAGAAAGTGATACAACGGGACCCTTTCTAGTTTCCTTTTCTCTTCAGTTGACCTGTTCCTATTAATTGCTTCCCCCCAATTCTTCTCACACATTTTTTACTTTGCAACCTATATAGACTTCTTTTATCTTCCAGCATCTCCTGTTTCCAAGGATTAATACACTAGAATCTCTTTTTACAAAATAATGGAAGATACCGCAATGCGCCATCTGAAATGGCAACTCTGCAACATGAAGAAAAAGGAAGCTAAACTTCACAGTGACATCTACTTCCTAATTGCATACAAAAAAATAGAACATTATACCCAAAGGACTTCAGATCTACAACCCACTGCAAACTACACACAGTTCAAGGTATGCAGAACAACTGCATTGTAGGACATCTGAGAAACTCAGGAATCACCTTATTCATCAGATACATGCTAGAAAATCTCACCTTAAAAATACATTTTCTGAACTTTCACACACCCTTCAAGGAAACATTAACAATAAATTACCAGGATTTAGCTGCAATCTCCAAACACATTACCAAAAAGCTGTCTAGGCAGCTCTATCACAAAAGAGGAGGAAACTCAGAGAACTACAAGACAACAACCACAACACCTTGACTCATCCAGGGGAAGTAAACCACAGCACCAACATTGTGGAACAAGATAATATACTGCAAAAACTACCAGTGATCAACCTATCTAACAAAGAACTTACACAAGCTGAAATATCTGTATTATCCATGGTGCTTAACATTCTGCCCCACACAGGAATTTGATTACATTAGATTTTGTGGTGAGATGGAAGAATTATTTAGATGGCCTCATCTAAAAGAGTACTTTTTTGATAAGAACAACACACAAACAGCACATTATGACAGCACAAAGAAAACATCAGACTGGACTCCTCAGAGTGGACGCAACCCCAAGTTGGATGCCTACATCTATGCTTCCATGGAAGAATAAACTCCTAGATCCTAAGCAAACAGCAGAAACTCCTGTATAATATCACACCACTGGAAACAACGGCAATACAAACACTGAAAAACAACCATAACATTGTAATAAAACAAGCTGACAAAGGTGGAGCTGTGGTTGTGATGAACATGGAGGATTACATTAAAGAGGCAGTACACAGGCAGCTGTCAGATACAACTTATTACAGAGAACTCACAGAAGACCTTACTATACAATATACAGAAGAACTTAAACAAATCATCATGTCTCTACAAAACAACATCCAAGAACAGATAAATATACTAATTTCAAACAAACTTACTCCAGAGACATTCTATATGCTGCCTAAGATACACAAACCAAGGAATCCAGGGCGACCCATCATCTCTGGCATTGCCACACTCACTGAGAACATTTCAGGACTTATAGAATCCATTTTAAAACCACCAGTAAGAGCTACTAGCAGTTTTATTCAGGACACCACAGATTTCCTCAGGAAACTGAAGCATATTGGACAACTGCCAACCAACACTATCCTAGCCACAATGGATGTCACTGCCCTCTACGCTAATATCCCACATGAAGATGGCATAGCAGCATGTCAGAAATGTTTAAAGGACAACACATCCACAGGAGACATTCCAGGAAGCACCATCAGCACCCTAATGACATTTATTTTCATTTTGACACTTCACTTTTAATGGCAAGCATTATTTTACAGATCATGGGGACAGCCATGGGCACAAAAATGGCACCACAATATGCAAATCTTTTCATGGCCTGTGTAGAAGATTTTTTTAAACACCTCCCCTATAAATCATCAGTCTACTTATGATATTAGCACTACAAGAAAAAGCTGATAAGAATATTTATTTAGCATTATATTACAGAGCACCAGGTACCAGTAGAGAGACAGATGACATCTTGGAAAAAGAGATAGGCAATATGGCTCAGGAAAGGGATGTGGTAGTGACTGGTAACTTCAATCAGCCTCATATAGACTGGAAGCAAGCAAAAGGACAGAATGGACATAGTTTTGTGGATATGATATTAACATCAGGGCTCAACCAATTAATTTATAAACCTACACGAGGAGAGAATATCTTGGATCTGCTGTTAACCAATAGAGAAAATATGATTAGCAAAATAAAAATATGACAGAGTCCCTTAGCCCTCAGTGTCAGCCCTAACACACTAAGGGGAACCTTCCGAGCCTGAGGAGGCTCGAGAGTGGGGAGAGTGAGGCAGGGGTCCCCGGGAAGCTTGCCAGACAGCGCCTGTCTTGCTCTACGGAGAAGGAGGTAGGTTCCCCCAGATGGGGCAAATCACTCCCTATGCTGGGCCAAGGGTGACAACCGGGAAAGACGTAGCCACGCCGATCTCCTGGTGCAGATCGCTGTTCCTACGACCCTGGTAGCTACCTCGTTGGCGTCATAAGATGCCCTCGCTTGGTGCCTTGCTAGCTCCAGGCCACGTGCAGAGAGCGCGATGGCTTGTCTGGTTTGCTCCGAGTCAGGCAACGCAGCTAGGATCTGACCTAGCATGGACCACAAGAACCTGCTGTAGGCTGCATAGTGGGCCTGGTGAGCGGAAATAGAAAGGAGCAACTGTGCCGAGTAGAAGGTCCTCCTTCCCCAAAAATCAAAATCCGAGGAGTCTTGATCCGGGGGCCAGTCACAGTGGAGGGTGCGAAGCCCATCAGGGGTGTCCAGATGCATCAAGCCAGACTGCAGATAAGACATAGAACCTGGAGACTCCAGGGGAGCACAATACCTCTGGCTGAGGTCCCTAGGGGCAGGAACTCCGGAGAAGGGCCTCTGCCAGAAACGCAAGGACGCCTCCCGAAAGGGAGCAGGCCAGGGCGGCACCACAAGGGTGGCCTCGCCAAAATCACCTAGAAAGGCATGCACCGCATGCTCAGGATTGCTAACAGAAGAGGGAGAAAGGTGCAAGTCCTCCAGCATCCTCACGAGGAAGCACTGGTACTCGGAGAGATCAGCAGCCGGAGAGATGTGGACAGAGGGTTCCTCTCCTCCAGAAGAGGGGGATGAGGAGCTGGAGGTCACCATACATTCCAAGGGTGGCTGCACAGGGGAGGTTGAAAAACCTGGCTGTCCATAGCCCTAACGTAGGCAGGGAACCGAGCAGCCACCGCCCTGAACTGCTCCCAGGTGAGAGGGCCGCTAGGACCAAGAATGCCTGGGAGTGCTGGAGAATGTGGCAGAGGGATGGGGCAGAGCTGAGAAAGGAAGTCGTCTGACCTCCACCAGGGCTGGGGAGCAGACCATGAGCACCCGAGGAGGGTGCCCTGGAAGACTCCACAGCCGACAGCTGTACAACCATGTTGGTACTGCCGGCTGTGCCCAGAAGAATCCCCCCAGTGGGGCAACCGGGGCCGTAACAGTCCAGAAGGATGGTCCTCTGCCTCAAAAGAATGGGACTTCCTCAATGAACTGGAAGGGGAAGGGTGGAAATCCGCACTTCGGCTTCGCCGAGGGCTCGGGTGGACCCCAGAGAAAGGCCGACGTGCCGGCCCCACACCCCTCGACCCCTCAGAGTCCGAGAGAGAGTCCTCCTCCTCGAGAGGGCCAGCCTAGGTAGCTGGCATCTCTGGGCTGCCCCCAAGGGGAGACCTAGGGGACAGCACCCTCCCCTCCTGCAGGCTTCTCGATGGGCCCCAAAGTTGGGCGACCAAGACACACCACTGGAGGGGGTACCACCATCGAGGGGTCGATGAAACCCCCAAGGCCAGGCTGCAGAGCAATGGTGGCATGCACCACTGCCTGCAGGTCAGCACCACTGACCCTAGCCTCGGGGGCCACCTGACTCTCCTCAGTAGGGGGCTGGCTAAGACTCATCGACGAGACCATGGGATCGGCCTCCTCCAGGAAATAGTGACCATAATATTATAGAATTTATAATCAAAAAGGAGACACCATGGAGAGCAAGAGGTACAACTACAGTCAAAAACTATAAGAGGGCTGATTTCAAGAGAATTATACATCAACTAGCAATATGGGATTGGGTGAAGGAATTTTACAGGATGGATGTGAATTCTATGTGGATATTACTGAAAAAAAAACGTTTAGAGTTGGAGAATTTGTATGTACCGGTAAAGAAAATATATAATAAAAATATATAATAAAAGAGGGAAGAAGCCAATCTGGTGTACCAAAAAAATATTAAGGTTAAGTACTCACAAGACAAAGGCATTCGATAAAATGAAAGCAGACAGCTCACCAATAAATAAAGAAAACTATAAGAAAAATGTAAGAATACTAAAAAGGGTAATAAGGGAAGAAAGAGATAAAGCTGAATTTAACTTAGTAAATAGGAAGGACCAGAGTAAGAGCTTTTTTGCATACATAAATGCCCAGAATAAAGGAAACAATCAAATGGGTCTCATAATTTTAGAAGGTAGAGAAATACACAATCCAAAGCAAATGGCTGAAAGATTTAATAAGTACTTCAGTACAGTTTATGAAGAAAAGGACACAAGTAGAATGCACATAAAGGAAAACATCTATGAAAACCTAAACTTCAGAGTTAAGGAAACTGAAGTAAATGATCTGATAAATAAGTTAAAACAAATAAATCATCTGGACTGAACAGATACATCCCATGCTCAGTAAACAGACAGCTGAATTTATACAATACCCTCTTGCTAAGATAATAAATGAGTCCTTAAACACTAGTGTAGTGCCAGAAGATTGAAGACAGGTGACAGTGATCCCCTTATATAAAAAAGGAGGGAAGTCTGAAGTGTCAAACTACAGGCCAGAAAGCCTGACTTCCATTTTGGGGAAACTGTCAGTGACATTGCTAAAGTGTAAAATAGAGGAAAATCTTAAGATGTTAGGATGGGAAGATATTAAGCAACATGGATTCAGGAAAAATAGGGGATGCAATACAAATTTATCATGCTTTTATGAATACATTATCAAAAATGTGAATAACAACACTCCCATGGATGCAGTCTATCTTGACTTCATGAAAGCATTCGACGAACTACCACACAGTTGTTCAATTAAAAAAATTAAAAATATTGGCATAGATAGTAGAATAATTGTATGGATCCAAAACTGGCTTAAGGAGAGAACTCAGAAAGTTAGAATATAGGGAGAATATTCTGAGCCTGTGGGGGTGACCAGTAGGGTACCACAGGGTTCGGTCTTGGGTCCAGTCCTATTTGTACTCTATGTAAGTGATTTACATCAGAACATCAAGAACAGGATAATAAAGTTTGCTGATGATATTAAATTAGGAGGACCAGTAGCAAATGAGGAACAATGAGCAGTTATGATTAAAGATATGAAGGAAACAGAAAACTGGGCAACTAGGAACAGAATGCCGTTAAATGTAGATAAGTGTGCAATAATGCATTTGGGAAATCATAATACACTACAGTCATATATACAGTACTAAATGGGAAAGAACTGAGGACCAGTGAACTGGAAAGGGACTGTGGAGTATGAGTGGACTAGTTAAATTTTAAAAAACATAGAACTGGTATAGTCAGGAAAACTAAATTCATGATAAAAAATATTAAAAGAACTTTCATGAATAAAAGTATAGCATGCATGTTGCCTCTGTATAAAATGGATTTGGTATGCCTGCCCAACGGTTGTCCTCCCAACAAGTAACCTCCTGACTGTAAGTTCCCACAAACTGAGTGCCTGTTCGGTATAATTTGCTGACAGAATCATTTGCCTGACCAGTATTAAACACAATGACAAGACACTGTTGGGATGCTGAAATACAGTTTGTATGTTTGTGTGCAGGAAAACACATATTCATTTCTGCATTTTTAAAACTTTGGCACTGACCAGAGGAACTCCCGCCCACACTGGCAATCGCAACACTATTAAATATACAAAACAAAATATTGGTCAACCTGGAGAGACTAGAAAGCATTTTAATGGTTTTATGATTCCCAGCTGACCACATGCCGCCATTTGGCAGAAGACACCAGGAGAAAGGACTGCTGTGTGACTGGACTTCTCTGCTAGGACTAAAGAACTAGAACTCTTGTACTTGGAACTTTAATTTAGGGTAAAAAGAAACTAACAAACAAAAAAAAGTGTGTGTTTGTCTGAGTTAACTGAACTGAATGGTTATCTGAACAGTTATCTAGGTGTAAATCTCAGGTGATTGAAAGGAATTGATAGCTGTGAGGGTTAAATTACTTGTAGAAAGATCTAGTAAGTAGGGGAAGTGGCTAAGCTAGAAGAAAGCTACATTTAAAGACTGCATTAGAAAGATTTTGCTAGTAGCTTGGCAGAAGACACCAGGAGAAAGGACTGCTGTGTGACTGGATTTCTCTGCTGGGACTATATTGCCCTGCTTCCCACCCAAAGCTAGTTCTACTTTTATGGGCACAGAATTTGACTGACAACAGGAACTTCCTGTTTTGGAGCAGGAAGTGAGTGATCACAGAGTCAACAAAGACCCACCATCCAAGAAGGGCAAGAGTAGCTCTCCAGCCCCTACAGCTGCTGGAGGTCTGCCTCTGAGCAAGTAAGGGGTCTACTGAGAAATATAGGATATTCTTGTCTTAGAACAGGACAACCAGGAGCTTAAAGGGCACACAGGCAGAAAGTAAGGAAAGAGAGAAAAAAAAACAGAGGAAAGAGTAAGGATTGCAAACAGTTAAGGGGCCAGAAATAAGACATGATGGGAGTGGTGCAGTGCAGTGGCTGTGGAGCAGCAGTCTTCCGGGAGACGTTTTGGAGGTTGCAGTGTTGTCCCATCTGCAGGCACCTCTGTGGGCTGAGGGCGGAGGTTGCTCATGGCCAGGATTTGTGGGACCTCCTCTTCCATCCAGGGACCACCAGTGCCACTGCCGTTGCCTCAGAGGTTGCCAAGAAAGAGGAGCAGTTGGACCACAGTGGGCTCAGGGAGGGTAAGGGTGGTGGAGCAGAGGTGCATCCCTCCATTTGTACCTCTCCACAATTCCTATGCCATTCTGGCAAAGTGTGGTTCCTCTATGGAGGCAGCCACTGTGGAGACCAAGGAGGATGCTGGGAACCACCACAAAGGAGACCCACAGGAGGGTGGCAGAGGACCCTGCAGGGGAAGGAAACAACTCCTGTTGGGGGACTCCATTGTTAGGAAGGTAGAACTGGGGGAGGAAGAGGAGAGGGAGGTAAGATGCTTGCCTAGCGCCATGGCTTGGAGGGACAGGGAGCGAATCCTCAGGATTGCCAGAGCAGCTGCACAGAGGAGGGAGCTGGATGTCATTGTCCACCTAGGGACAAATGACCTGGCTAATAAAGGGATTAGAGAAGTGTAGGAAGAGTTTGTGGAATTGGGGAAGGGCCTTAGACAAGAAGCACGCATGGTAACCTTCTCGGAGGTGCTGCCCATCTATGGCGTAGGAGAGGCTAGGGTGTTCCGCACCATGGGATTCAGTCAGTGGTTAAAAAACTGGTGTGGGGCTCAGAGATTTGGCTTCATTGGGGACTGCGGGTCCACCTGGAGTGATGCAAGCCTATACTGGCATGATGGGCTGCATCTGTCCGGGAGGGGAACCAGGATCCTAGGTGATAGGTTTAAATGCTTCATTGGCAAGCATTTAAACTAGCCAAGGGTAGGCACTGGAAAGGAGCAGGAAATCCTAGCCCCCAAAAAAAATAACACGGTAGTAAGTGCGGTAAACACCAACATAGAGGTGTCGATAGGGAGAAGGGCAGGGGAAATGGAGAAAGTGACAAGGCAAGAAGGACAGGAAGGGCAAAAGGAGTAAGGCCATCAGGAAATGGAGGGTAATGAGTACCAATGCCCATAGTCTGGGCAACAAGCTCCCTGAGCTGGTGGCCTTGATGGAAGAGGGATGCCTGGATATCGTAGCAGTCACAGAAACATGGTAAACACAGAGAACCATGACTGGGATGTCAACATACCAGGGTACATAACCTACAGGAGAGACAGGCAGGGGAGAAGAGGGGGAAGAATAGCTCTCTATGTGAAGGAAGGGATAAAAGCAACTGAACAAAAGAGTAAACAGGGAGGAGATGAGGCACTGTGGTTCACCTTAAAGACTGGAAAGGGCACCACAATCCACACAAGGGTTGTGTACAGACCCCCATGTCAGGGGGCGGGAATGGACAAGGATATGACAGAAGGCATTCTTAGAATGGCAGAGAAAGGGGAGATACTATTGATGGGAGACCTGAATATGCCAGATGTTAACTAGAGCACATTTGCTGCAGCCACATCCAAGACCAGGGCCATTCTTGATGCCCTACAGGTGGCAGGCTTCAGACAGCTAGTTTTGGAACCCACTTGTGAGGGAGCAATCTTAGACCTCGTACTCTCAAATGGGGGCAGTGAGAGGATCTCAGATCTAGAAGTGGATTGCCATCTGGGAACAAGTGACCATCAAACAGTGTGGTTCACATTAAACTCAGCTGCCGAGTCAAGCCATACAAAATCGAGGGTGCTAGACTTCAGGAGGGCTGACTTTGGCAAGATGGGAGAGTGCCTCAGAAAAGCACTAGTAAACAGGCTAGAAGGAGGTGTGGAGCAACAATGGGGAATCATCAAAACTGCCATCACAGAGGCAACAAGCCTTGTGTGAAGCAAATAAATCAAAACAAAGAAAAAGCCACTATGGTTCTCAAAAGAGGTGGCTTTGAAAGTCAGGAAGAAAAGATACCATTCCGAGTATAAGGAAACAGAGAAGGAGCAGGACAGAGAGCTGTACCAGTTAAGGCAGAACGAAGCAGGAGGAAGTCAGAATAGCAAAGGCCCAAACTGAGGAAAGGATAGCCAACTCAGTTAAGAAGGATAAAACCTTTTATGGAATCGTCAGCGGCGTAGAAAGTCAAAGGGAGGGATAGTGAGGCTGAATAGAATGAATGGTGGGTGGATAGAGGGGGACAGTGAAAAAGCAGGGATACTGAATGAATATTTCTGCTCAGTATTCACAAAAGAGGAGGGAGAAGTGCCTAATCCAATTAACAGAAGCACTCTTGATAGGGGGGTTGATCCCAATCCTTTCACAAAAGAAAGGGTTCTGCAAGAACTCCTAAAACTGAAGGTGGACAAAGAAATGGAGCCTGATGGAATTCACCCCAGAATTCTAAAAGAATTAAGGGGGAACTGGTGAAACCACTGGCTACTCTTTTTAATAAATCATGGGAGGATGGTGTAGTACCCGAGGACTGGAAGAAGGCGGATGTGATTCCTCTTCACAAAAGTGAGACCAAGACAGAGGCAGGAAACTACAGACCTGTCAGTCTGACCTCTGTGGTAGGGAAAGTGATGGAGTCACTTCTGAAGGAAAGAATAGTTGAGTACCTAGAGGCCAGTGGGGCACAGGACCCAAGGCAGCATGGGTTCACAGCGGGAAGGTCATGTCAGACAAATCTAATAGATTTCTTTGACTGGGTGACCAAAGTAGTAGACCAGGGAGGGGCTGTGGACATGGCCTACCTAGACTTTAGCAAGGCATTTGACACAGTTCCACACAAAAGATTAATAGTCTAATCAGCCTGGGAGTGGGTCCCAGGGTGGTAGCCTGGGAGAAACATTGGCTGGACAACAGGACACAGAAGGTAATTGTAAATGGAGTCCACTCTGAAGAAGAGAGGGGTTACTAGTGGGGTACCGCAGGGTTCAGTATTAGGTCCAGTCCTTTTTATATCTTCATAAGTGACATTGCAGAGGACTGGAAGGAAAAGTATGCCTCTTTGCAGATGACACAAGATCTGCAACAGGGTTGATACACAGGAGGTGTGGAAAGGATGAGAAGGACTTGGCAAGGTTGGAGGAATGGTCAGAGTATGGTAGCTAGGATTCAATGCAAAGAAGTGCAAAATAATGCACCTGGGAAACAAGAACACAGGGGAAAAATACACAATGAGGGGGAGGTAGTAAGAACAATAAAAAAGGAAAGGGACCTGGGGATAATCATATCAGATGACCTTAAGGTTAGCAAGCAATGTGAGAAGGCAGTAGGGAGGGCTGGGGGTATACTGGGATGCATAGGGAGAGGCATCAGCAGCAGAAAACAGAAAGTTGTTATCCCTCTGCACAGACAGTTGGTGAGACCCCATCTGGAGTACTGTGTCCAGTTCTGGAGACCCCATCTCCGCAAGGATATAGACAGAATAGAGGCAGTCCAGAGGAGGGCAACTAAAATGGTGCAGGGTCTGCAAGAGAAGCCGTATGAGTAGAGAATAAAGGAGCTTAATGTGTATACCCTTGAGGAAAGAAGGGAGAGGGGGGACATGATAGAAACTTTTAAGTACCTCAGTGGAATCAACAAAGTCCAAGAGGGTAGCATCATTCAGAAAAAGAGACGTGCAAGAACAAGGGGACACAATTTAAAGATGGGGGGCAGTTCAGAGGCAATGTTAGGAAGTATTATTTCAGAGAGAGGGTAGTGGATGCATGGAACAGCCTTCCTGAGGAGGTTGTGGGGTCTAAAACTGTGGGAGAATTCAAGAATGTATGGGACAGACAGAAGGAAATTCTTGTAGGGGTAGGAAGAAATAGGCTGTTGGTTAACAAGGATCTGCCGCCTATCCTGTAGGTAGGGAAATGGGCAGACTAGATGGGCCAAGCGGTCCTTATCTGCCATCAAAGTCTATGTTTCTATGTTTCTATTTTCTTTTCTTCCCATTAGAAAACTCAATTGATGTTGCTCTCTGCCTGCAGCCCCCAACTGAAACTGTCAAAACATGCAGCAAAGAGGTAACAGCAGGTGGGAGAGATTCTGCAGAGCAGGCACCGTAGCTGTCTCTGTTCTCGTATCAACCACAAATGGGACAGTACCTGAATGGAGATCTGACTGGTGTGTACAGTCAGGGAGTGAGAGTCCGAGTATTGGAAGTGGTTGACAGTTTCCAGATAGCACTGAAGGCATGGGATGATTGTTCTCACTCTCCACGGACCCCATTCAGCTACTGACTTATTTTAAGTCTCCTCTGAGGGCTGAACTGGACAGAGTCTTTCTGTATTAAAAACAAGGGATACAATTTACAGAAATTGTAAAAAAGCTCAGATTCAGTGCAAAGAAGTGCAAGGTAATACATCTGGGAAACAAAAACCCAGGGGAAGTGTACACAATGGGGGGTGAGTTAATAACAACAACAAAAATCGAAAGAGACATAGGAGTAATTGTATCAGATGACCTAAAGGTGGGCAAGCAATGTGAGAAGGCAGTAAGGAGGGCTGGGGAGATACTGGGATGCAAAGGGAGAGGTATCAACAGTAGAACACAGGAAGTTGTTATCCCTCTGTACAGACAGTTGGTAAGACCTCATCTAGAGTACTGCATGCAATTCTGGAGACCCCATCTCTGCAAAGACATAGAGTGGAGGCTGTTTAGAGGAGGGCAACCAAAATGGTGCAGGGTCTGCACCAGAAGACATACGAGGAGAGACTAAAGCAGCTTAATATATATGCTCTTGAGGAAAGGGGGGGGACATGATAGAAACTTTCAAGTATCTCAAGGGAATTAACAAAGTAAAAGAGGGTAGCATCTTTTAGAAGAAGAGATGTGCAAGAACAAGGGGGCACAATTTGAAGATAGAGGGGGAGATGGCTCAGAGGTAATGTTAGAATGTATTTTTTCACAAAGAGGGTTGTGGATGCATGGAACAGCCTTCCAGAGGAGGTTGTGGAGTCAGGAACAGTGGGAGAATTCAAGAATGCATGGGACAGACATAAGGCGATTCTAGTGGGGGGTAGGAGGAAGTAAGCTGTTGATTAACTAGAATCTTCAGCTTATCCATCAGGTAGGGAAATGGGCAGACTAGGTGGGCCAAGCGGTCCTTATCTGCCATCAAATTTAATGTTTCTATGTTTCTAAATCTCAGCAAAAAGCAAAAAGCAAAAAGCAGTGCCGTGATAGCGAACTCCAAAAATGCTTCAAAAGTTACATAGCAGGAGGTGTTGTCTGTCGGGCAATTGTTCATACAGGATAGAATTTGTCAGCAAACTAACCAAATCAGGAATTCGATGTTGGGAAATAATTGGTTGGTAAGTTATATGTCGTGCAGTGGTACAGATCCCATATAAAACATATATAAGACCCCACTTGGATTATGCATCCCAACTTCGGAGTTCACATACTAAGAATGAATCAGACATAGTGGACAGGGTGTAGAGGCGATTTACAAAATCTATGGGATCCCTTAAAAAAGAAAATTACCAGGTGAGATTACAGAAAACAGGATTGTTTTCCTTAAAACAAAGAAGAACTCGAGATTTACTGATCTTTTATAAGTTCATGAATGATAACGGATTAATGAAGGAGATGGGAATTATTGTTCAGGACAAACCTTTTCTTAGGGGACATAAAAAACATGTTAAAATAGAAACAACAAGAAATAATAATACATATGTTTTATTTTTGAATAGGACAGGGAGAATGTGGAACAAATTGCCTGAAAATATAGTGGAAACAAGTTCAGTAGATAGCTTTGAAAAACAACTAGATAACTGGACTCTGGCTAATAACAATATGTAGGCCCACTATTGTGGGGAACAGTATAAATGGGCTTTAGCCTTCTTTCATTCTATGACCTAGCATGAGAACCTAGTGTGATGTATAGATGACATATTCCTGATTTGGACAGAGGATGAAGACTCCCTCAAAAATGTTCCATCATGAATTTATAAAACTCACTATTGAATACTCCACCACCAGTATACATTTTCTAGATACCACAGTCAGTATCACTAAAAATTGACATATACAAACTGCTCTTTACAGAAAATCCACTGACAGACACCGCTACCTGCATAATTCCAGTTTCCATCCAAAGCATAGAAAAAATCTGTC
This sequence comes from Neoceratodus forsteri, assembly GCA_016271365.2. NCBI lineage: Eukaryota > Metazoa > Chordata > Ceratodontiformes > Ceratodontidae > Neoceratodus > Neoceratodus forsteri. Next base: position 1,277,519,035 of record CM057456.1, read on the forward strand.
ATCTATAGTCAGGCAATTTGATAGCATCGAATCTGCTCTGATGAGAGAACAACAGACAAACAGCTCTCCTCACTTCCGAATTCCCTAATACAGCAGGGCAACTCTTCAAGACAAATTGACAGTGAATTTGAATGGGCCATACAAATACCACGAGACAATCTGCTGGAATACAGGCAAAAAGATCAAGCTGATCACACACCCCTAGTTGTCACTTACAGCCCCATGCTAAAACCCCTTCAGCAAATTATTAAAGAACTACAACCAATGCTAAGAGAAGATGAAATACTGAAGGACATCTTCCCTGACCCACCTGTCATCGCCTATAAGCAGCTCCCCAACCTCTTGAGCATAATAATTCGTAACAGACTCCCAGCAGATCATAATAACCGAGAAACAAGAGGGACAACACTATGCAACATGGCAAGATGTAAGACCTGCACCCACATAAACACACAGACCACCATCAAGACAAGCCAGAACAGCACAATAAAAATCTATGGATCCTACACATGTCAATCCAGCAATGTGGTTTATCTAATTCAGTACAAGAAGTGCACAAATGGATGCTATATTGGGGAAACTAGGCAACCACTGAAAACCAGGATGAATCACCACTGACACACAGTAGTAAATTCAATAGTGAGGGAGCTGTGGGTGGACAAACCTCTGGTGGGGAGCGACCACCAGTCAGTATGGTTCACATTGAATATGGGTAAAGAAGGAGTAGTATCCAACACAGAGATACTGGACTTCAGGAGGGCCAATTTTGCAAGGATGGGAGAAGTGGCAAAAGGTTACCTAGCCAGAATCCAGCCTAGGATGGACACAAACCAGATATGGGAGCTCATAAAGAAGGGGATAGGAGAGGCAACCAAATCCTGCATCTGAGCTCGGAGTAACAAGGCCAGGGTGAAAAAGCCAAGCTAGATGAGCAGAGGTGTTATGGAAAAGGTAAGCAGAAAAAGAGCAACTTTTAGAAGATACAAGAAAACAGGGAGTGGGGAGGACAGGGAGGAGTACCTGAAGGAAGCAAGGGAGGTGACAAAGGCAGTAAGAGCAGCAAAAGTGTCAAAGGAACTCAGGCTGGTGCGAGCCATTAAGGAGGGGGAGAATGACTTCTTCAGGTATGTCAGGGAGAAAAGGAGGTGTAAGGAATAGATAATAAGGATTAGGAAGGAAGGGGGATGGGTGGAAAAAGGGGAAGAAAAGGCAGAAGCCCTTAATGATGACTTCTGCTCTGTATTTACTAAAGAGAAAGGGGGAGATACCCAAGGGGGTAGGGAGGGTAGGTACAGAGGGGGAGGGGGTGACGAACAGGTTATTACAGAAAGTAGGGTGTTAGAGGGCTTGAGGGGGCTGAGGGTGGACAAGGCGCCAGGGCCAGAAGGCATCCACCCCCGGGAACTGAAGGAACTGGCAGAGGTCCTATCAGTGCTCTTGACAGACCTGTTCAGTGCCCCATTGGACTCAGGGTAGGTTCTTCAAGATTGGAGGATGGCTTACATGGTACCCCTCCATAAGTGTGACCCCAAGAATGAACCAGGGAACTATAGGCCAGTGAGCCTCACATCCATCGTGGGGAAGTTGATGGAGACAATCCTGAAGGAGAGGCTGGTGGCTCTCCTGGAGACCAGTGGGATGCAAGACTGCTGACAGCATGGCTTTGTCACTGTCCGATCCTGTCAGACCAACCTGGTGGAATACTATGACTGGATTACTAGACAGTTGGATGGGGGCCATGCAGTAGATGTACTGTATCTGCACTTCGGCATAGCATTCACCTCTGTGCAACATGGGAGGTTAGGAAGTAAGCTAGAAGACACAGGGGCGGGTGATAAGTTGGTGGGATGAGTAAGAAACTGACTAAGTGGAAGGCAACAGAGAGTGGTGGTGGATGGGGAGCTGTCATCACCAAGGGCGGTGATAAGCGGAGTTCCACAGGGCTCAATGTTGGGACCGGTGTTATTTGGGATATTCATTGCAGATATTTCAGTCGGTATTAAGAGCAAGATCAGTCTGTTTGCAGATGACACCAAGATGGGAGCAGTGGTGAATGACCTAGGGGGCTGGCAGGGGTTGCAAGAGGATCTGACAAAGCTGGAGACCTGTTTGGACATCTGGCAATTAGGGTTCAATGCCAAAAAGTGCAAGGTGCTGCATTTTGGGACAAAAAAAAACAAGAAGAAGCTACCATCTGGGTGGGGTACAGCTTGCCATGACTAAGGAAGAAAAGGATCTGGGGGTACTTATAATGGGATCAGTGAACAACTCAGCTCAATGTAGGAAAGCATCTGAAAAGACGAATAAAATGCTGGGTTGTATTGCAGGGGTATATCCTCATGGAGGGGGAAGGTTATTCTACCATTGTATAGATCGTTAGTAAGGCCACACCTGGAGTACTGCATGCAGTTCTGGTGCCCATGCCTGAATAAAGACATTAAGTTACTGGAGGGGGTGCAACACAGGGCAACAAAGATGATCTGGGGTCTATGGGACTTATCATACGAGAGCAGATTGAAAGAACTGAACATGTACTCGCTGGAGGAGAGAAGGGACAGGGGGGATATGATAGAAACTTTCAAGTGCATGAAAGGCATAAACAAGACTGGGATGGAGGGGCTTTTGAAAGCAAGGGAAGGGAGGGAGGGATACTGGAGGCCATGCTATGAGATTGGAGGAGAGTAGGTTCGGGAGGGAGATGAGAAGACACTTTTTTACAGAGAAGGTGGTGGCCAATTGGAATGCACTACTGGCGGAAGCGGTATCCTGCAGATCAGTGAGCTGCTTCAAAAGGGGCTGGGACAAGGTAAGAGGGAGGGCTCAGGGGAGGGAGGGGTAGCTGAGTAGGGCGTTAGGGGCAAAATCGAGCAGACGGTAGATTGATAGGCCTTTATCTGCTGGCTAATTTCGTTTGTTCGTAAACCAGGTTAGCAGCACACCAGTAGGAAACCTTTTTTCACAAACAGATCACTCCCAGACATCGGTCTTGATACTAAGAGACAACTTCAAAAACACACAGAACAGAAGAACATGAGAACTGAAATATATCAAACAATTTAAATCTAACATTTGTGGACTGAATCGGGACATTAGATTTATGACACACTATGGTAAACTGTAATTCTCTTGTTGTTTTTTTCTGAGTTCCTGCCTGCTCCGTTTTTATTACCTGTTCCTTACTTCCTTCCTGCCTCTCCTACAAATTCTTCAGCTACAGTCCTGTCCACCCCTTGATTAGTTTTCACAGCTCACTGTTTATACTAACCTCACACTCTGTCTATCTGGGCCTTTGTTGTTTTGTTTCTTCTAACTTCAAAGCTTCCTTGTATTTCTTAAACATTTCCTACCTATTCTACCCTTTCTGCCTACCGTCAACTCCTTGTATCTCAGATCTTTCCTATCTGTGTTCCTGTCTGGTCATCTTTATTACCCTTTCTAGCTTCGTTTTATTTTCAGCAGACCTATTCATATTAATTGCCCCCCCAGTTCGTCTCACACATCTTTTTTACTTTGCAAATTATATAGACTTTCATCTTGTCCCCTTTTATCACTTTCTTACTACACTTCCTGCCATTCTACCCTTTAAGTAATTCTTTTAATTTTTTTTTAATTGTTCCACAGTAGATATAAATACTGCTTATGCTGCTCAGTTTTGCTAGGGTCTATGTCATAATAGCGAATGTGAAATGGTGATCATTATTATGGCGTGTGTATATCTCTGAAAAGCAATTTGGTGATATACACATTCCGGTGAATAAACATCCAGCTAATACACTTAGTGTCTCGGCGGGGGGGGGGGCTGTACCATGCCCCCTCTGTGGAGGGCTTTGCCCCTGAACCCCCCTACTTAAGGATTCCTAATTCTGGAGCAGTGCATGGTGAGGAGGGGGTGACACTCCAGAATTAAAAAACACAGCAGCCACAGCCAGTGGCAAAATCCCCCCCCCCATCCAGTCCCCAGCTCTGAATCCAGTACCTGCTGTGCCTGAACTAGTCACCCTTTCCACCACACCACATGGCTGGCTTGGCTGCAGCAGGCACATGACATGGGGAATAACCCTCTTCCCTATCCCTCCCATTCCCCTTGCTGTCCTCCTTTTCCAGTCGCCCTCCCCTACCCTTGCAGTAGCATTGCGTCGCTACCCTTGTGGGTTGCTCAAGATAATAGTGCCGAATATGAGTCGCTATTATCACAGGATACCATTTTGTTATTCACCTGAAGAAGGGACCTGTGAGGCCCCAAAAGCTTGTGTATAATTCCATCATTGTACAAAACACTTGTTAGTCCAATAAAAGGTATCAAACCTTCCAGCATCTCCTGTTTCCAAGGACCAGTACGGCTAGAATCAACTTTGTTACAAAACCAGAAACACGCATAGTTTTTATAGCAATGTTTTTTGAATGGTGCTGCCTGTTTTACTTGTGAAAACCATTGCACGTGATTTTTAAGCTTTGGAGAAACACACCCTATACGCTTGCTGACAGGGAGGACTAGATTGTGAGTTTAGGAGATGACATCTTCAGCAGCTTTTCACTGACACTGGCTTTTTTGAATAGGCAGTGAAATTAGAGTTACAAAATAGCTCATAACTCTAAAATGTTGTAATGTAGAAACCTAAATTTTGGTATGAGATTTATTGAGGGCATGCTTATTCCAGTTATGTAATGTTGCACTTTTGGCCGGAGTCCTCTTTAAAAACAGAGGATGGGAAGGAGGAAAGGGGAAAAAGGAAAAAAGGAGGGCAGTAAGCAGACTGGAATCAGAATCTGGAAGGCCATGTGTGAGAATGCTAGAAGTCTAGAAAATAAGATTCCACATCTAGAGGCCATCATAGCAGAGGCTGACCTGGATATTGTGGCCATTACTGAGTCATGGTGCACTGAAAACCATGACTGGGACATGGCCGTACTGGGCTTTACTCTGTTCAGGAAGGACCGGGTGGGAAGGAAAGGAGGATGTGTGGTGCTTTATGTGAGGGAAGGCATAAAAGCCACGGAGATGCAGAGAATATAGGAGGAGGAGGAGGCAGAGGGTACTGTGGGTCTCCCTGGAGACAAGGAATGGAGCCACTATTCACACTGGAGTGATCTACAGACCTCTAGTACAGAGGGAAGAATTAGATAATGTATTGGTGGAAGCCTTTGGCAAGATGGCAGAAAAGAGGGAGGTGCTGCTGATGGGGGTATTCAACCTGCCAGATGTGGAGTGGAGCCTCCCAGCAGTGGCTTCAGCTAGTTGCAGGGACATCCTGGACTTTCTGCAGGGGGCATTCTTCAGGTAACTAGTCAGGAAACCCACTTGTAATGGGGTAATACTGGACCTCATACTCACTGCATTTTTCATGTTCTGCTTCTATGACTATGTGGCCCCAAAATCCCAGTCTGTTACAATTTCCCCCCTTCCTTTTTATGGCAGCCCTCCCTCTCCCTTTCTGATGACCTAACAGTTTGCAGCAGACTCTGGTAAAGGAGGAAATACAATGCTGTTCTTATCTGATTGCTTTTGTCTACTTGAATTCTAGTTTTTGTGTTTTCTTGCATGTACAGCACAAAGTGAGCATTTTGTTACAATGAGGCCATTTCAGCAGCGTGTCACTGTTGGGTCTAATGCAGCTCAAGCTGCAGTGGGCCCGTCAGTGACAGGCACATGATCAGCTAAGCTGATCATGACAGTATTCTCTGCTTGCTGGGTGAAAACTTCTCATCGTTCAAAAGACTTCCCAGCAAGCAGAGAACATCTCCCTGCTCCCCCCCCCGCCAAGCTGGCTCAGCTGTTCACCCACCTGCCATACTGTTCTGCAGATGCTTGAGCTGTCCTGATTGGCCACCACTCCTGGCAACTCTGGCTAGGGAGCTTGAATCCAGGTTACTGGTGTGCACAACCAGTCAGTGCCATTGCTTAGTTAGTTTCAGTTTATTTACCCATTATAGTAATTCTGAGATGCAGTGTATCACGTGTGCGTGCGCTTCCATCCCATTTTCACTGCTGTGAAGGACTGCTGGCACCGGGGTGATTTATGACTTGCATGAGATCACATATAGAAGTGAGTCTGATGGGACTGGAGCCAGGATTTAGTTTCTGAAATCTGTACATTTCTCATTAAAAAGACAGTACAAAGGTGTGTCCGGGAGCCCTACAGTCCCCCAACCCCGCATTATTTGGAGCACCCTCCCAAACAATGTTTCTTCATTACGAAGCATTGCTCCCATAAACTCACCATTTATGTTCATTATCTCACACCTAATCATCTTACAGCAATAATAAGAACGCGTAAGTGCTGCAACTAGGGCATGACACATTAGTGGTGTGGTGCATCTCTCTCACCTCATATGTTTTAACCAAGATATACTCAGAGCAAGCACATCCTGTGGCAAAACAAAAGCAAGTTCTGCTGTATTTCATTCAGTTCTTCTGAGGACACTGCTGCCAGGTGAGCCAGCACCCCAAACTGGGCAGGGAGCAGTAGTATCACTAAACCCAGCAGGGTCATTTCTTCATGTTATCAGGGCAGAAGTAGTAGTTCCTCCTGATCTCTTGTTCTCACTCCTCAGGTGTCACCGGGATGCTGTTTTCATGTTGTCCGAGTTATATAATAGCCGTGCCTATGAGGTTGATTGTATAAGTTGCTGCAAAGTTTCGGGTTGCAAACCAAGCCGAAACAGCTTTATAACTGCACAGCTCTCTGACTTCATTTCTCATTGGCCATCATTTCTAATTGGCCACCAAACTTAAAAGCCCAGCTTTGCTTTTGGAGATCTTCTCTGGTTTTGCCTCAAAAATTTCCTCTGTCTCTTCTAAAATTGGTGTTTCTGTCACTGAAAAAATAATGATTAATAAAGAATAATGGTTTAAAGCATAAAATACTGTTAGACATTAGTGTTAAAATCTAGATTTTCATCAGAAAATGCTTTTTTAATTAAGCCGTACATTTTAGGATGCTTCCTGTATTACCATTTTTAATTTTGTCCCTGTTTTTATGTTTGCTTGCACGTACAGTGCAAAGTGAACATCTTTTTATAATAAGGTCATTTCAGAGGTGTGTTGTTAACGGTTCCAGTGCAGTTCAAACTGCAGTGGGCTCAGCTGTGACAGGCCAGTAATCACCCAAGCTGATCATGACAGTGTTCTCTGTTTGCGGGGTGGAAACTTCCCATACAGTAGTTCAAAAGTGGGAGTCGCTCCTATCGCTGCCCAGCAAGCTGAGAACATCCCACCCACCAAGCCACACTGTTCTGCCTCTCCAGTTGCCATCCCAACACCTGCGTTACCCAAGCATGGGACACCAAAAGTCCCAATTTTTTAAAGACTTACTTTCACCTCTTATCGTGTGGCTTTCTACAGTGCACCAACTCTCTCTCTCTCTCAGGTATTGCGATGTTGTGCAGATGGCAGGTACAACCTCCAAGAACCCGATTCTCAAATCGGTCCACTGATCCACTGTGTCTGGTCTCTGCTGTCTGTGCCTCACCAATACCGATTCCATTTAAGAACATTTTTTTTGTTGCAGGGCACAACACACCACTCCATGAGTGTGACCTACTTGCTGACCATCCTTCTTGCCTCTTCATCCTGACAGACATGTCATTGCAGGCTGGGCTGATGTAGGACTGCTCAAATGTGCCCCAAACCCACCTCCTTCAACCACTCACCTCTCGGTCATTCTGTTTCAAAGCCTTCAGTCAGGCAGCACAGAAACAGTTTGAAAACCCATCTAAAACACTTTGAATCCATATTGTATGAGTGATGGGAGGGTTGGTTCATGCTCCAGATCTGCCTGGTACCTGTCTGAAAATTAAAAACTCCTGCTGGTGGACTTCTACTACACATCTCACACCTGCCGGCAGCGGGGGAGTCTTGTAGGTATTTTACCTCTCAGCAATCCCTACAGTGATTGGGGACCCAGGCTTCTCTGCCAGTCACTGGGCCCTCTCAACTTGTGTGCACTGCCAATGCCAATATAAGGCATGGGGTGAGAATTTGTGTCCTCATATCCTCTTTCTGCCTGACTGCTCAGCTGAGACCACCAGCTTTACTACTGGTTCCTGTTTGTCCTGATTGCTGCCAGCTTCCTAATCCTGATCCATCCTGAGGATTCTCCTGATTTGATCCTATTCTGCAGCCTCCTTGGTTGTCCTGTCCCTGCCAACCTGTGCTCCTGCAGTCTGTTGTCTGAACATTTAGAGACTCCAGAAGAACAGTTCTCATATGGCTTTAGCTTTAAAAAGGTAAGGAAAAAAAAATTATATATATGCTAGGCTTGTTTCAATTTTATCGGGGGAAAATGCTACAAATCTCTAGGGAGAATGGAGACTAGGCTCCATTCTGCCTGGGATTCCTGTCAGCTGATTATAGGATTGCCCTGCCAGCTCCCCCATTGCAGCAATCAAGTCTTCAGGGGACCAGAGGGTGAGTGCAGACCCCAGGAAGTGTTTTGTGGCAGCAGGGCCAGTGAGGAGCGGACACTGGCAGAGAGAGAGAGAGAGAGAAAGAGAATGAGAAAGATGAGCAGATACCAGAGCAGTAGCAGTAACAGGCAAGAGAGGAGGCACTGGATGAGGACATGCTCATCGCTAGGTCTGACAGATATGGATAGGAGAGAAGGAAGAGCCATGTGACTCGGGACCATGGGCAGTTACCGAGTGTTGTGTTTAAAACACAACATGACATATGATCTGTGGGGGTGAAATCCAGATCACTGGACTGGACCCAAAACAATAAAAACTGGACTGACTGTTCTGGTCAGACCTGGCACAACTTGCACCAGTTTTACAGTTTTGGGTCCCTCTCTCCAGATCCCACCAGGTCCCCAGTCTGTGCAGGGCTGCAACTGATTCAGTACATTGGCTGGCCCAGTGCCATGGCAGGCAGTGTTACCGCCTACCACATTGGTGACCTGGGTTTGGGAATGGCACAGGATTGCAGGGGGACTGACGGGGAAGGAGGACTAAGCATCCACTGCTTTCATCTTCGGGGAGGAGGGGCATGGTTTGCACTATGGTACGTGACCTGATCTTGGAGACAGGGAGATTCAGGAAGGAAAATAACTCGACCCAGCAGGACACTGCAGGCTGCGCACCACCACCACTGCCACCAACTCACCTATGGTGGCAAGTAAGTAGATAGAGTAAGTCCCATAATGATAGGTGATGAGGCTATGGATTACCATCAGAAGGGGGCTGGCTGGGAGGAGCAAGAGGGAAAAACAAATGGTAAAAAAAAAAAGCAGTACCTATACTTTGACAGCTTCATCACTGGGAAAGTCCCAGTGCATCTAACTAATAAGGTTGTGATATTTTGTATCTAATTGGATTTTTAGCCAGAAACAGAGCACCTAGCCACTCATAAACTATTATAACTTGATATTCATTTATTAATTTTTGCCTCTGCGCTATCTATGTCCAACAACTACAGCAAATAAAAGCAATCAAACCAGACTAATGCTTATCATTTTTGCAGTGTGCATGTGTGTGTGTGTTATCACTGAATTCAATCATATTTTCTGAGCTCTGAGCTTATCCTTGTCTTCAGAGATTTGATTAAATCTAGATGTGTTGCCTCATTAGAATTCTCCAGTGGATGGCTGTCATGTATTTTGTATGCAGTAGGAGAAGCAGATGTAGTGACTTCATGCTATAAATTCTCTGAAGGGTCTTTTGAAATCCTAGACCATATACTGTAGATATTACTGTTACTCACTGAGCGGGTGAGGTTCACTCATTATGATTCAGAAAAGTTGCTTAATTTTGTATGTTTCACGTCAGAGGTTGTGCTGCTTTCTACGCGTTCAACTGGAGAATCAGTTTGTCTCATTAAGGCTAAAACTATAACTTGACTGGTGAAAGCAGCATGAGAATTGAGATAAATAATAAACTTTAAAAGGATTTTAGAATTTCCTTCCCCAGGACAGTCCAACAGTGACGCATGTTTCATTTGGGCCCTAATGCTACCCTAATGAGAAACGGATGCCTCCAGCACTATTCAATGTATATCACTGAATGAAGCACTGATGAAGTCTTCAGATTGTACAGGGCTGTGGAATTAGAAGATCAAATCCTCTGCTTGGGAGGAGGGTAGAATAAGAGGCCATATTAGAAAGCATTTGCTTTGCCCAGAGAGTGGTAAACCCATGGAATACATTCCCAAAGGAAGTGGCAGAAGGGGGGGGAATGTTAAATTTTTTAAACTCATGTTGGGTTACTTCTTCATGGAGAATATCACTGCTGGGTCCAGTATTGATCATTGGGGAATGGAGGGTCCCAAGGGTGTACCTCAAAGAAACACAGAAAATGCTAGATGGTAAAAAAGACCCAAGGGTCCATTGGGTTTGCTCCCTGCTATTCAGGCAGCTGCAGCACCTAAGGGTCCATTGGGTTTGCTCCCTGCTGTTTAGCCAGCTGCAGCATACAAGATTCTGTGAATTTGCTGTATCCATTATTTGATAGGAAGTAGTACCAGTGACCCAATCATGGATATTGGCACTATGGAGCGGAACACCACTTCCCAGGCACACACAGTCTGCCAGTGAGGAACAAATGAATTCCTTAGTCTCAGGTTCCCAAGGTTTTCAACACTTTCATTTTGTCCCCCTGTCCATGGTGTCAAGATCTGTAAATGTTACTGATACCACTTCCCATTAAAGGATGGATGCAAATGTATCTTAATGTTGAATGCTGCAGCTGTCTGGATAGCAAAAGGGAAAACAGTGGAACCCTGCTGTCCTTTTTTCACCTAGAATTTCCTGTGTTCTTGTTGAAGGCTCTGTCTTTACATTCTTTTATGGGAGAGTGCATTGACAGCTGCAAGTATACATGTACTGTAGTAAGTCCCTTAGTTGTTTTTTTCCATTATTGGATTGTTTTGTTCTGCATATAAGGTAACAGATGTTACCTCTCTATCTTGCCTGAGTGAAGTCAGCAACTAGATTTTAGAAAACTATAGTTTTTATTTGCACTTCAGTGTTTTTCATGCTGAAAATTATCTCAGTGTGAACTTCAAAATATTTGGTTCACCCATGTCGGTGTGACAGACATGTTGCCGACACCAGTTACGGTGCAGGCAACATGCCGCATGGCTTTATAGAGCCAGGCATTATGTCTCCTGGGAGTTACAGCGCCAAAGCCCCCTCCTGAAAAACAGTTGGCTCGCCCTCTACACCCCCCCACAACTAAATATAACCTCCTCCAGGGTGGGCATGTCCTGGAGAGGGCAGAAATTGTGTGGGCAGAAAGGACGGCAAGACTGAGGGGCAATCTACAATCAAGATCAACCCTGTCATCGGCGCCCTTGTTGCGGTGCCCTAATTGCAGCAACAAAAGCCAGTCACTGTTCTAATGGTATACCGAAATATTTTAGTCTATTTCTTTCGTTATAATTTTATATCTAGAAAGCATCATCAGTACTGACGCTTGGATATTTAGTCAACATTATCAGATATCCCTGGATTTCATGGTTTGGGGCTAGAGTTATTAATACAGATATCTTGGGCTCTGCACGTGTGTATGCAGAATTTTTTATTTCTGGAGCAGATTTACTACCCCAATACCCGTTATTTCCTAACTCCTCCCCCTCCTTGTTCTCCCAGAAACTCCTGCAAGAAAACAGGAATCAGTACTCATATTTCATACACAGAGAGGATGACCAAATGCTGATTTAGAGTGCAGCACTAAAAATGTTTATTTTCTGTGCAGAATAACAAGGTGCAGCAGTGAAGCAGTAGTCACTGGAGTCCAGCGTTTCCTGCCGTTACTTCCTGGTGCTTTCTTAAGGTGAGGGCGACCCCCTATGAATACTACCTGCAATCCGTTAAGGAGATACTTACAAAATAGTCATTAAGAGGCACTGCCCACAGTCTCACTGACACACGTGAAAAACAGCGAATGTAAATAAAGCAAAGATGCAGATTCACCTTGCACGTATTACAGGATTGCTAGTTCTTTGTGTTTCGTTCAGAATTTTGATTTTCTGCATGAGGATCATCGCATCCATTTCGAATGATACTATTTACTCTAAGCTATATTTACACTCTGTTACACTGTCTCCTAAGAATGCCTTTCTGAATAAGGCTTACTGAATTGATGCAGTCTACCAGAAGTTAGCATTCTCCTGCTGCCAATGCCTTTCAGCTTGCTTCGCGGGGGAGGGGACTGGAAAAGGAGGGGTTGTAAGTCACACGGTTGGATGCTCCTGGTACTCATCTTTTGCAAGCCAATTGCGTTCCTTCCCTCAGGACGTTAGGAAATAGAAAGGGGATGGGATCTCCCCCATGTTTCCGTTCTCTTGACCCTCCATACTCCACTTATCCCTTCCCTGATGCCTACAAAATTATTGCTACTCTATCTATTTCCTTCCCTGGCTCATGCCTTTCATCTGTGGGTCTTCCTTTCTTCCTTCGTGCTGCTCCTGGACTCTTCCCCAGCACTCTCTGTTCTGCTTCTGAGTCTGCCATTCCTAGCAGTCCCTTATCTCTCATTCCGACATGTACTGATTCATCATCCTAACTCAGTTCGTCTACTACTTTACCTTCTCTCTACAGCTGTAGTTTGCACCTGCTGCCAGCCCATACTAGCAGTACTCCGGACTCCGTCCCTTACTCACATCTTCTGAGGTGCTGAGTGAAAGTAGGCTTCCCCTGTCTACCGGGGATGGGAGTCTGTTACATTTAACCACCTTCTACTACTTCAGTCTTGACATCCTCCGTCCCTAACGCTGCTGGACAGTATCGAGTGAAGGTTAGCTCACCCCGACTACCAGGGATGGGAGCCATGTCTACAATCTATTGAGTTACACCATACATTCTCTACCTCATACCAGTTGCCACTTCCCTTCTGGAATGGAACTTCATCACCCCTTCTGCCCACATCATCCTACTTATGTCTGGCTGCCCCAAGTCGAGATCATTGCGCAGCAGCCCTCACTGATGGATGTCTGACTCTCTACTCCACTGCTTCTGCTGTCCACATTCTCAGCCTGCTCCCCGGATGCTACTCCCTTCAGGAACCTGACTTCGCCCAACTTGCCTTCTCCATCTACCCTGGTCTGCAGCCTTGATAAATGGTCATACCTCACAAACGTACATGGCCGGGAGCCTGCATTTGCTTTGACTGTTTCCACCTCTGCTTCCCATACCCGATGTGGGTCACCACTTCCCTTCAGGAACAGAGCCTTCTGCCTCCCTTGCCTTCCACCTCCCACCTCCCACCTTTTCCTACAGGCTTTGTATGTTGGACTTCCTGCTTGGACTGCCTGGTTTGGTTGCCAGCTTCTGTGACTCCACTGGTTCCATGCCATCTCTGGCTCTTGCCAGGATGCCACTCCCATCTGGAGCAAGATTTCATCCTCTCAGTTGCCTCCATCTAACTCTGCTGTATGTTATCAGTTCTTGGTTGTCTCTCCTCAATTACTGAGACTGGAAGCTGTTTTCTGCATTTGCCCATTTCAACTTAGGAAGCTGTCTACTGGACCACCGCCATGTTGCTCCCTCCAGGACCTGGACCATTTACCGAATTTGCCTCCACCGTCCTGCATTGCCTGGCGTGTTGTGTCCAGGTCTTTTCACCTCAACTCCCTCACTTCAGTGCTTATGTCTGTACTTGGAAGTTCATCCCTCTGTATTTATTGCCTCCTGCCTACCTTTCGCTTCTCTCCTGATACAGGACCCCTTTGCTCCGATTGTTCTTCTTCCTCTCCAGTCTCCATCCCGCACTTCCATGGTCCTTCATTCTCTAACCCCTTTAGCCTCATTCCTTCATGACATGGATCTTGCCAGCTTGTTCAGTTCCTCTCTCAATCCAGGTCGACTGCCTCATGGACTTCTTTGCTGCATGTCTCCTGGCTGGCTGCTATATGGGCTTGTTTATTTTGCAGATCTGGGAACCTTCTCATTCATTGCTCCAGTGCCTTTCATCCTTTTCTCTAGTAGTTTGCAGCTTTTGTCAGATGTGGGACTCCTATATCTCACCTCAGTTGCTCTTGGTGCTTGGCTTGGCTCCTTGGCCTTCTGTGGATCATCCTCTGATGCCTTGCTATAGCCTTCCTGCATTTTGCTGCTGTTCGCTGAGGAGCCGACCCGGTCCTTTATCTTTCTGCTCTGGATGTCATCTGCCTCCCAGGAACATTCCTTCAGAGCCTCAGGATTCACTCTGGACTTCCTTCCCATTTGGATGGCTGCCTTTTCATTTCTGCCCTGTGGGATCGGGGCTTCATCCTGTTTGCGGTGGTTCTTCTGGGCCTCGTACCATATCTCTGTCCAGTATTCCTACCCAGTCATCTGCTCTTTCATATGATCCATATCATACTCCTACTCAGGTCATTCTACCAATACCCTTCCACTACTCATTGGATAACTTGTTTATTACTCTGGGGAAATACTACTGCCAGCAAGCATTCCTTGGCTTACATGCCTCATAGACTCTTACGTCATCATAGAGTTTTATACTGCCCAATCAGTTCTTAACGCTCATTCATGGAATCCCATTCACCTGGACATAGGAAGATCTTCTCAGTCTCTAATGGATATACCCTCTGACTCCTGTCCATTCCATTACCATGATTTCCTTGTCTACTTGGCTCACTAGCTATCCTCCTACATGGAAAGGACCTAAATCCTTCTATGCCCTAACTTTGTAATTAGTATCCCTTTTATGGATAACGGGAATTGCAAGATAACCCATTCAACTACGAACATCATCTGTCTTACCTTCTGCAGCCTCTCCTACTACCACTGACTCTGTTCACCATATTACTCGACTCCTCCTCAACAGTCATTGCTTGTTGTAAGAATTTCACAGATGTCTTCCAGTATATTCGTCGTGGAATCTCCACTGACTAGCTGATTACCAACTCCACACCATCCAAACCATCGTTTCGCTCCTGGACATTGCCATTCCTCATACAATCATCCGCACTTTTTCCACCTAGTACATTCAGTCGGGTTAACCGCTCTTCCAGCGGACCCTTCAGCCTCTTCTTCTTGAATTACCTTCATTAATCTTTGCAGTAAAGACCATCACCAAGAACTAGCTCTCCTGAATTCTAACCGGCAATCCATAACAGTCAAGACAAATTCACCAACTCAGTCTTGCCTCCCAATCAGTATTAATTAGCCGTAGCACTAACATCCTATGGCACCCTGCACTAATCGATCTCACTACCAATCCAGCCTACAGACTCTTCCTTACATCTGCCTCCAAGCTTCTCTCAAGTATTTCGGCATCAGGATTACCCATAAACTTAACTGACCTATGCCACCACAGTGCATCTCCTAGACGATCACACCACAGAAATACCCACACTAACTTCAGTCAGTGTACCAGCAGAGTATTTCCATATAAAGTTTAGAACATCATAGCCAAAGAAGCCATCCATCCCTTACACTGAATTTCTAATCATTCCCCATATACATTAGGCTACCATCTGGACTGCTCCGCAAATCTTCTATTCATTTACTAATAACTTATAGCATTACTCTCATCAGTCATTCAAACTCTCCTCTACTCATTTTACTCTGGGATGCTTACTTAGTAACTTATTGCTCATTAATTGATTCTTTACCTCCAGACTACCTTGAACATCAAACCTTACACAACTGGATCAGTCACCCATAACTTTACAAATCATCGCAAATGCCACAGTGTACTGTCTGGTTTTATATCATCAAATTATGCTCTTCCAATTCACTACACCTTTACAATTCCTTTAGACATGCATCTTTTGTCACCTTGGAAATATGGACTATATTAACCCTTATTCAACTGCATCTGCTCCACACATAGGATTCTACCATCTCTACAAAAAGGAAGTACCCTTCATCCTCAGGATCATCATTCAGTCTGCATCGTCCTTGGATTGAAAATGAACCATCATCTCCAGGGCACTCAAAGACTCTCTTCTACTCATTTCTACTTCATGGATGCTTCCTTAGCGACTCCTCATTCATTACTGAATTCTTTGCCTCCAGACCATACCTTGACATTCAAACCTTTCACAAGTTGGATCTTTCACCAATGATTTCTTGTACCATAGCATTTCCACCATTCTCTGTCTAGTAACTTACAATCAAGTCATGCTCCCTCTGCTCATTACACCCTTGCAATTTTGTGGGACAAGCATCACTCATTATCTTGGAAACTTGGACTTCCTTCTCCCTCCTTCACCTGGATTTACTTCACACTTTGGATTCTATCGCTCCTTCAGAAAAGACCTACTCTTCAACCTCAGGATCATTGTTCAATCTGCATCATCCATGGATCAAGGATGGATCATAGTCTCTCCAAGCAGCTCACCAACCTCAAATTAGCTATGGTTACTAGAACCTATGTCCTTCTCCTTTTAGTATGCCCAGAGGATGAGCAGACTTCTGGGCATGGGTCCTCAGAAGTTTCCGCCACCTGGGTTTTTTTCTCTCCTGAGTGCCAGGGGGTCATACTCTCGGTGAATTGGAGGAGGTATCTTTCTGGGCCTTTTGTTCCCTACAGATTATTACCTACATACCTACTACTAAAGGGTGGGAACAGAGTAAAGCTACAAAAAGTACTACAAGTTACAAAAGCACTATATACACCATCTCTCCCCAATTGCTATTCCACAAACATTGAATGGGAGGACTTGACCCAAGGATCAGTGCGGGGAATATCTCCTCCCACAACCTCTATTTAAGCCCTCCACTAATGCACCTCCCTTGCTTAGGGAGTGTTTTTTGTCCACTACCATCCTCTCCTCCTCCTCCTTTTCCGGCACTCTTCTCACCCTTGTTCCTGGGCCTTCTATTCCCTACAAATTACTACCTACATACCTACTACTCAAGGGTGGGAATAGAGTAAAGCCACAAAAATTACTACAAGTTACACAAGCACTATATACCCCATCTCTTCCCATTGCTGTTCCACAAACATTGAACTCATATTAACTATGCTGGGAGAAAACGGGAGGGTGTGGTGTGTGAAATAAATGGGGTGGGGGTCCAGGCAGACCCTAGGCTCCAGGGTAATTATTTAAGTACAGGTAATACAAAGAGTAGTTCCGAATGGTAATCCCTTAGCTGATGGTAGGGAATCTTTTTATTGGATATGCATAGAGGGATCCACAGCTGGTTCATTCAGTATGCAGATGATACAGAAATAGGTGGACAAGCATTTGGTTCAGGCACATCCAAAATCTAAGAAGATCTTGACAGTCTAACAACATGGGCAAAAACATGGGGCATGACAGTTAATGCAGGCAAATGGGATGTATTGCACATGCGACATAACAACCCAGGATCTGAATTTTATTTGGGCAACGCATTAATTAAACATAAAGTAGCTGAAAGGGATCTGGGTGTCACATATAGAAGTGACAAATATCTTAAACATACAAAACAATCTGAAGAAACTATAAAGAGGGCAACCAGACTTCTGTATAATATAAGGTGAAACATCTCCAACTGAAATAAGCACATATGGAGAGGCATGTATACGGCCTATATCAGACCACACCAGGACTATGCCTGTACATGGCACATATCAGACCACACCAGGATTACACCTACCAGTTCTGAGCACCACATTTAAAGGCTGATATTGACAGTTGAAAGAGTCTAGAGAAAATTTACTAAATCGATGTGGGGGTTGAACAATTTATTATATTCTGAAAGATTAAGCAACCTGAATTTACATATGAATCAGATTCAGACTCCGGTTTCTTTTTTTTTCAATTATTTATTTATCTTTTTCTCCCTAGTTTTCACCTACCCTGGTGTCCTTGAGGTGAGTGCACGCATGTGGAGGCACGTGCATGCCACACACTGCAGGATGCCCCACCCTACAGGTTACCCATGCCTGTCTGTGCCACTACTGGACCTCCAGCTGGTGATGGCGGGACTGTGGGAGGGCAACTTCCCCTTCCCTGGAGAGGAGAGCTGCCGCAAGGTCATGCAATCCTGCTCTGACCCCCCCCCATGCCGGCTCCCTAACGACCCAAGGTCATTACCAAACTCAGGTCGCTGGTGTAGCCTGAGGTAAGGCAGAAATGCCTCAGCACTCTGTGCCCCTGGGCCGGCTCAGACACCAGTTTCAGTGGAATCACTGCTGCATTCCTCAGTTGGAAGCTCATATAAACACATTCTTTGTTGAGTTCCTGTTTCACTTTGAACTGGATTCAAGTGCAGTGGTTCAAGTGCATCTATTATTTTGAACCCAGTTACCTTGTGCATGTAAGTCTGATTATAGTCTAGTGAGAAGAAGGATTAAGAGAGACTTGACAAAAAGTAAAGCTTGAATTTAATAATACAGAGATACACCTAAGCAGTTACAATAAAAAAGCTAAAGAAGAAGAACTTTAACATAAAAAAAGGAAATTCTTCTGTACTCAGAGGGTGGCAAATATCTGGATCACTTTGCCTGAACACATTGTCAACTGTGAATCAAAGAGTTCTTATAAGAAAGAATTCAATAAACACATGCCCTGGGCAGTCGAATCATACTACCACTGAGCAGTGGGAGGGCAGTGCAGATGGGCTACTAGGCTTTCTTCTACCCTTTAGACTGCAGTATGGACCATAGTAGGCTCAAATACCATCACTAAAAGTTTCCCAGAGTATTTCCACCCAAGACTGGGATAAGTGCCAGATAGCTGAGCCACCTGCTGGAGTTTAAATGGTGTGGTTTCTGCATTATTTAAGGAGCTTTAATAATCGGTGTGAGACAGATTGGCATTTCTTCCTGTACTATAGACTCCTCTGCCTTTAGCCTAGTGCTGCATAGTGGCTTGTTTCAACACATGTTTGAGAGAGTTCATTGTAAAAACAGAAAGGATAGGAGCCTCTGCTTTGTTGGTAAAGCACTGTCACCTCTGGGCCACGGGGTTGTGGGTTCAAGTCCTTCACATGGGATATGGGCTATGGGCTGACACTGCAATGAAATGCTTCTGCTTTCTCCTGGTTTCACTGCCCAGGTCTGACTTCTGGAGTTTCAAATTCACTGGGGCCAAATGCAAGGTGTTACACTGAGGGAGGAAAAACAGAGGTAGGATGTGTACACACTGCGGGACTCCTGCTGCTGCAGTGGAGAAGAAAAATGACAAGCAGTGTGAAGTTGCTGTTAAGAGGGTCAGTAGGGGGCACTGTGAAACCCAAGCAAGATGGCCACCCTGGATTGAAGCTCTGCACATTAAAAAGTACCTAAGTTTAAAACTTTGTTCTTTGTGAGAACTGACAGTCAGATTTGCATCTCTCTGGAGTCGGAGGGTCCCTTTTACAAGATGGGGAAATATCAGAAGGAGAAAGCCTTGCAAGAAAGAGCCAGGGGTAAAATTCATGTGGCACCTCTGCCCACCCGGTCAGCAGCTAGCAAACAGCCACTTGGGGAGGAATCTTCAGAAGAAGAAACTTTCCAGAGCCTTGGCGTAAAAGTCAATAAACTGATTAATTCAGTAACTGGACTGGCGGATAAATCTGACTCTCTGAAACACCGAATCATGGTGTCAGAGACAACGATGGATTCCATCAAGATGGCAACTTCAGAAATTACCAAATGATTGGATGTGGCTATGGGAGCGGTGTCTACTAGTGATGCAGCGAATTTAAAATTGACTGGCGAAGTGAGAGCGAAGTGCCCACTTCGGGTTAGTTTCAGGCTACGCGAAGTGGACATTGAGGAATGCACACGTGGCCTTTTCATAATGAGTTGGCTTCGAGTTGTTATTCCACCTTAATGCGAAGTAAGGCGGAATGACAGCAATAGGCACTTTAAGCAGCCCCCACGCACATCACATGGCTTATAGTACTGTAAGTCACATGCTGCTTTAGCCAGCCAGGCAGGAAGTGAGTCATACCAGCAGATACTTTCACTTTCTCCTTTGCAGAGATAGGAGAAGGAAGGATAGTGTAGGAAAGGAGTGTGTATTTGTTGTTTAACTTGCTTCAATCATAAAACCCAACAGCTTTTTTAAAAGCTAATTCTTTAGTTTTTGTTGTACTGTTTTGAGTTCTTTTTTTGCGACTGATTTATTTGTTTTACAAGTTTTGTTTTGTGTAAGTGTGTGTGTGTGTCTGTGTGTGACTGTGTGAGTTGGTCTTCGTCACGTGATTCGTCAGAGTGGAGAGAAATGGAGCGTTATGGACCAGAGACAGTCTGTGGCCCGTGTTGGACAGAGGGGAGTGTGGACACATGGGGGTCAGCATGGGTGGGTGTTGCTGGACCGCTCCAGAATATTTCACCCCCCCCGGAAGCAGCAGCACCACCAGTGCCACCGCCACATCCAGCAAGTCCTCCGCCGCCACCACCATCTGTACCAGCTGCAGGAGCTCCAGTAGCAGCACCTCCTGCTCCACAGCAGCAGGTGGAGACCCCCCAGGGGCATGACACTGCTGCTGGCAATACATCTGCCCCTGTTGTGCCTGGTCCCCTGCAGCTCGATAGTCTGGCAGTTTTTCAACTGTGTTAGGGGGGACAGTAGCATTGTGGTGTGCCTGCTTTGTGGTGTGCAGGTGTGCCGTGGCCCCCGGGGGACACATCTGGGGACTGGGGGCCAGAGGACACACATGCTGAACCACCATAAGGTGGAGTGGCAGGCTGCCACAGAATGGGCTTGGCTTCCACCTGCTGGCCCTTTTGTGGCAGTGGCAGTAGGTGCTGCTGCTGTGCATCACCAGAGCAGGAGGAGAGCCACAGCACCAGCTGCTACTCCACCACTACCCCCACCACTGCCACCAGCACCACCCTCACCACCACCACTACCTGCCTTTCCTCCCGCAGCAGGGGAGTCCACCACGCCTGCAATGCAGTCAGAAGTAGCAATGCTGTGGGTTGCGATGGAGGAAAATAATCAGAGGATGGGTGCTGTCCAGCAGCAGATGGAGCGGATCGAGCACGAGCAGCTACAAACAGTGTTGATGCTTCATCTGCTGCTGGAACATCATGGGATCGAGCATTAGGTTTTGTTTTCTGCCCCCCAGTGCTGTACTGTTTTGTGTTTTGTTTGTTTCATACCAGATAGAGGGAAGGCCACAGTATTAGTTTAAAGGGAAGCCGTCAGCAACAGGAGTGCCTGCATCCTGCCCTCTGCAAGGCTTACCGTCCAGTTAAGCCTTTTAAGTATGTTGCGGCATTTTTCTCATGCTACAACATACTTTATTATACTGAATAAACACCAGCGACCCGGTAGTATGGCAGATGCTATGGGGGCTCCATTATGCGTAAAGGTGCAACGTCGACGCACCATGCACTTCAATACAAAACTATTTGAAGTGCATGGTGCATCTCCGCTGCACCGTTCCTTTACACATAATGTGGCCCCCATAGCGTCTGGCATCCTTCTGGGTCACTGACCTTTCTTTATTAAAATAAAGTATGTTGCGGCATGAGAAAAACCCTGCAACATACTTAAAAGGCTTAACCGGAGGGTAAGCCTTGCACTGTGCAGGACACAGGAGCTCCTGTTGCTGACTGCTTCCCTTTAAATATATACATGCACATGCAGTCATACATGTTCCTTATATGGGTGACTTACCTCCAGGGTAATCTCTGTTTCTCCACATGTCCTTACATTCCATAGTGCAATACTTTTCTGGCCAAAACGCTCATAATTTCGGTAAACCGGGGCCCAGAAGACTTCCCAAGTTCCCATTCTGAAGATCTGCCCAAGTTCCTCCAACTTGTTAAGCAATGTTATGACATGATGCCAGGGAGAGCACGGGGGCGTGCATAATTATTATAGTGAATGGCTGGCAGCTTTTCAAAAATTTCTTTATGTTATAATGGTCAGTTTGTGGTGAAATGTGGACACGTTTCCACTAACAAGCTCTTGTTAGTTGAATTGTGCCCATGTTTCACCACAATGTTGCTGAACACGGGTGGCAGAACTTGGGTGGCTCTTAAGAATGGGAAGTGCTCTGGGACCCGTTTTACTGAAATTACGAACATTTTTGCCAGAAAAGTGTTGCACTATTTAAGGACATGTGGAGCAAGAAAGATTCCCCTGGAGGTTAGGCACCAATATATTGGGTGTAATACCATCCATAACTATGTAACTTGGTGAATCTCTTTAAAGCAGCAGTGCAGCAATCTGTTGATAATTTTGACCTATACTTTTTTATGCTATTTTACATTGCCACTTTACTTACATCCTGATTTGTATGATACTATTCTTTCCAGTATTTGAGTCTGCTTTAGTACTTTTTTTCATATGTGAGATAATAAAAGGAGCACTCCTTTTAATATGGTGCAGACCAGTTCTTGTCAGTATTTTGCTCTGTTTTTCTCTATCAGTTGTTATCTATTATTTCTGTTGTTATTTCTGTTGTCAAATTTACAATGATGCAGCAGGCAGTGTTTTATGACATCACAGAACAATAGTTGTTCAAAAACAGCTGCAAATAGTGCTAAGAACCTGGTCAGAACAATATTAAATGGCGTGCTCCTTTTTTGTTCTCAGACATGAGAAAAAGTAGTAAAGCAGACAGAAATTGTGAAAAGAAGGGTATCATACAAGTCATCAGGTAACTAGTGGCCTGCACTGGGAGCGGCACCAGCGGCGATGTAAAATAGCATAAAAAATGATAGGTCAAAATTGTCAGCACATTGTTGCAATGCTGCTTTAATTTATAATTTAAACATGACATTATGTGCTCACAATCACAACACACAAAATGCATCTGTCTTCTGTCCAGAAAATTGACATGTGCTAAGGAAGTGAAATGGTATCGACACACCACATGCAAAGTCCCCCAGAATTTATTGCTCAGTCACTCCTGCGCGCAGTGGTGGCACAAAGTCCCCATATTTTTTTTGCATGCCCAAAATGCATTCACCTTGTGTGCAGAAATTTGACAAATGGTAACACAGTGCAATGAGACTGTTTCAGTACAAACAAATTCCCCCTGAATTTATGGCGCACTCAGTCATGCGCACAAAAGTGGCACAGAGTCCCAGATTTTTTCTGCAGGCCCAGAATGCATCCTCCATGTGTCCAGAAACTTGACAAGTGGTAACAGAGTGAAATGAGACTGTTTAAGCACATACAAAGTCCCCCAGAATTAATGGCGCACTCAGTCATGCACGCAGTGGTGGCACAGAGTCCCAGATTTTTTCTGCAGGCCCACAATGCATCCTCCTTGTGTGCAGAAAAGTGAAAAGTGATCATCTCAACTGGATTGAAAGGTGCCCTTTGGATGTACAGTAACAGTAGTTTTGGTGAGTAGATATTATATATATATATATATATAAAACTGTATATTTTGTAGGTGATGATGAGGGGGGTTGAACTTGACATGAACATGTACTCATGCTATTGTTCTGCATCACACACAGGTGACTTCATCTCCGAACTGTTGCTGTGCACTGTCCAGTGCTCAATGAGAATGTTTTGCACTTAAATGGAAATGGATAACTCTCAAGCACATGAAGGTAAGTATTTTTTCTTTTTTGGGGGGGGGGATCATATTTTCAGTTCTGTCTGTAATGGTTTCTTATTTTTTTATTTCTTCACAGATTTCATCAGCATCCTTTTGGAGTCCGGTTCTTAATCATGGTCATGGTCATCGAATGAAACGACTTCTGTGTGTTGCATGTGTGCCCAAGCATGGGTCGGGGAGGGGTGTGCTTGTTCATGTTGACGAACTTTTTTTGATAAGGCCACTTTGACAGAATAACAAAGTATTGCGAATTTTCCTAAAAAAGAAATGAATGACTTCTTAAAAGTTACAACTTCATTGTTATGTGTCCCTCCCTGGTTCTCAAATCTCAATCCCTATTGTCAACTAAGTTACATTTTAGAGACACATCTTGTCAACTACTAAGACAACCTGTTGTTTGTGATATTTGCAGCAGTCTTTACAAAGCAATGAAATGGATGAAATAAAATCTTCATACTTACCAGAATGGATTTCACATGGACATTACATCGCTTCCTCTCTGTACGGTATAGCTACAGCATCTTTCCCAACGAGTAATATTAGCGATGGAGCCTGTTTTTGTTTTCCTGTAAAAGAAACAAAATTAGTGTACTGTATGTTTTTTGCCACTGCGGCTCTGAAAAGCTACAGAAAACAAAACAGACAACTTAAGGAAGTGAGGCAGCATAACAAACATGAGTGCACATACTCACTTTATGGTTTAAATATTAAGAAGCTGGTGGTGGTGGTGCACTGGTAGATCGGTGGTCCATGGTGGGCAGACAGACTCATGGTGGCAGAAGACTTGGATGACATCAGTCCCGGTGGTGGTGGTGGTCCATGGGGGGCAGACAGACTCATGGTGGCAGCAGAGTTGGATAGCATCAGTCCCGGTGGTGGTGGTGGTCCATGGGGGGCAGACAGACTCATGGTGGCAGCAGACTTGGATAACATCAGTCCTGGTGGTGGTGGTGGTGGTCCATGGGGGGCAGACAGACTCATGGTGGCAGCAGAGTTGGATAACATCAGTCCCGGTGGTGGTGGTCGGGGGTGGGGGGGCACACCGCCTTTTAAATACTGCAGCTAAAACCTGCCAACATTAACCACATCATCCTCCTCATAAAGAAAACTGCCCTCACAGTCATCGATGTCTGAAGTCTGACCACTGGGAAATTCTTTCTCCATTGTGTCATCATCTACGTCAGTGGTGGGCCGTTTCAGGTAGCCACTGCCAGTGTCACCAGGATGCTTCATTTCCACAACAGCAAGACCACCATGACTAGGCCTGGGTACGAATACCAAGGTTGCAGTCTGTGCTGGTATGTGCCTCTCATTCATTTTAATGAATGTTAGAAAACTAACATTTGCAGGAGACAGGTTTGTCCGACAATCCCTGACTATTGCTCCTGCTGAGCTGAATACCTTCTCAACACTTACACTGGAGAGTGGGCATGTGAGGTACTTCAGTGCCACTGCAGTCAGCTCTAGCCATTCACTGACCTTTCCACTCAAGTACAAAAGAGGATCTTCACTTATTGTTAGATTCCTGTTTTCAGACAAATATGACTCAACCATTCTCTGTGCCGCACTAAGTCTGATTGTTGATGCATCAGCCTGTTCCCCGGAATCATTAATGTCACAAATACCCACTTGGGACAAAGCCTCCCAAAGCGGGTTGACGCCAACCACTTTGGATGACAGACCACCAGGAACTAAAGTCCCCTTACCCATGCATGATATGCTTGCTGGTCCTCCAGCTACACCTGGCTTCAGCTGGATTATGCTGCTGAGGTTTGCAAACCTTGGCACATGACTTCTGCACCCATGAACCAAGCGAACCAGTTGACCACTGATATTTTTTACCTGTTTAGGCCCTCCCTCCAGTACTGATGCAATTCCATGTTTGTATCATGGGTCCAGCATTGTTGCCATGGCAAAGTTGTCACTACGCTGCATGCTCACAATGTGACGATTCTGGTCCAATACTGTCAGCATGTGTTGCAGCAACATACTGCTACCACCGTCTCTGGCAACATCAAGGCTATGCTGTACATTCACCAATGTCTGCCTCAGCACCCGCAGCAGTGGAATTGATTGGTTAATGGAGGGCAGACTCGCCACTCACTGCCTGTGTGGCATGTTCAAAAGGCCGCAAAATTGTTATTACAGAGTCCATGAGGCGCCATTGTTCAGTCGTCATAGACATGGAGGCCCCAGAACTGTCACGGCTAGTGTGCATAACAAGATATTCTGTGATGGCTTTGTATTGTTCATACAACCTCTCTGCCATGTATAATGTGGAGTTCCATCGGGTGACAACTTCCAGCTTCAAGCGGTGCTGAGGCAGGCTGTTTTGTATCTGCAACTGGCGCAGTTGGTCACGGGCCTTTCCAGATCTTGAAAAGTGAGAGCAGATATGTTGTGCAATGGTCAGCATTTCCTTTATGTCAGGATTCTGCAGAAACTCCTGAACCACAAGATTTAAACAGTGGGTCATGCATGGAACACAAAAAAAAAAACACCATTCGTGATACATTTCACCACATTTGACCCATTGCCACTTGCTATGAACCCAGCTCTCAGGGACAGAGGGTTTAGCCATCTGTCAATTTCAGTCAGTACCATGTCCAACATGTTCTCATTAGTGTGTGAACAGGTCACACTGCGCATAGCAGTTGTTGAATGCTGGCGAATTCCAGGAAGATTGCTACCACGACACTCCACCTTACTGCACTGATTATTCACACTACCAACATCACAAACAACCCCCGGCACCTGCGCCCAGTGTGCAGTTATACACAGATATGAACTCCCACTGTTTTGCCACTTGTCCACATATCCATACTTAAATGGATGAATGGAGAGGAGGAATGTTGAAGGGCACGTCTTACTGAGTCCGACACAGTATGGAACAACTCCGGGACAGCATGGGTAGAAAAGTATGTCCTGGATGGGACTTTCCATTTTGGACAGGCACAGGTAGCAAACCGCCGGAACGCAGAATTCTCCACAAATTGGAGAAGGGCAAAAGATTGATTGCCAGCATTTCCGCTACAGCAGCATTAAGTTCACGTGACACTGTATGATTGGGGGGGTACTTCAGCTTATGCGCAAAAACACTCTGTAACATGGGCTGACTTAAATGTTTTACATGGTGTGTGTTGTTGGTCACAAATGGTTGTGCTCTGTGATGAATGGCATTGGCAGGGGGTGGAGTGTGGACATTTGATGAAGACGGTTGCACAGGTGATGATGACAAACCCAGAAATGATGTTATTTTTCCAGATTTGACAACCGGGTTGATGTACCACTTGCACTAGGCATACTGCATTCACCACCACCACCACAAAAACTGTTACTCTCACCAGCACTGAACAACATTTCAAAGTCATTATGGTCCTCCACCTCATCGTGCCTGTAGTAATCCTCTGCTCTTATTACCGCTCTACTGCACACGTTTAATTTCCTACTGGTCTTAACAGTCATGGAAGGGGATAACATGCTGGCTATGGTTGCCGCCGGTAATATGGGTCAACGCCCAAATCTGGTATTAGCTGCCAGCTTGTGCTGGGTCCTCAGAGCCAAGTGCCTATTCTTAAGATGTGTATGCTGTCCTCCTGTCCCAAGATGCCTCCCCTTTTTACCTCAACTCATACGCACATGGCAAACCTGGCAGATTGCAACTGAATCATCATTTGCATCTTGAACAAAAAAATCCCAAACAAGGGACTGTGATGCTCTGCTTTTAACATGTCCATGATGATGTGGCTTATTTAAGTCTGTTATTTTAAGCACTGAAGTGGGGGGGGCACGTGATGTTTCTGGCACTGCACACCTGGACTGCAACTGACCACCATGACTACCTATCATATTGAGTATAGGATCGTCATCATCATCCAGTAAAACTAGTAAATCACAAGTTTTACAGGGGGATTCTGCAAACAGATTCAGACATAGCCACTTTTAATTTCTTTTTCTCCGGTTCCCAACTGGGGTCAATTAAATCATCATCATATTCATCAACGTCACTGTCACACACATCCACATCTTCTGCTTGGATGCTAACATGTGGACTGCATGTTGCAACAACAGCAACATCATCATCATCAGCATCATCACATTCATCATCAGCATCTACACCACCACCACCTGATATTTTTTCACCACACTGTGAATCACTGTTGCATGGAAAATGAGTGACGTTAAGTGCCACAGTGGATGGAATATCACATTGTATGCTATCGTTGACATGATCATCAGAATCAGGTTCAGTTAATGGGTTGTTACTGGGAAGTATGACATCATCTGCGCTGTCACTCACTTGCACTGCTTCACACTCAATATGTTTGGATACGGTACACTTTGTCGGAATTAGAACTTGACGCAACAATGCTAATACTACCTCCACCACCACTAACAACAGTAACACTAACACCACCAGCTGGGAAAACATCATCTCCTCCAACTATCAGTGAAGGTACTGATTGAGCTGTATAAAACATTGCAGGAGAAATACCTTTCCTCACATCAGCAATGCACTTCTCCAGCTGTGTACTACTAGCATGCCCACAGACCCTCTTACTGCCGACATTTCCATGGCCAGAAACAGCTTTACTTACACGTCTTTTTGCAGGCATTTTGGGGGGATCAACCACAAATATTATTACCAAATTCAGATTTTGATACTTTCACTTTCTGACTGGAGGGTCACTACTTGCTAGCTGGATGTGAAGCAAAATAAACAACTGTGGAATTAAAACAACTTCAGTAACCAGTGGTGCTGATGGGGTCACAAAAACAATCCAGTCTGGTAAAAAATACCTTGTCAACATCGGGGGGGGGGGGCACTGAATACAGACAGTGCTGATTTTTACGGCACTACAAGCAGCAACACTAAGAACAGAGAACACGACCGCAGTACAAAATCAGGCAGCTGCAGTGGATAGCAGGTTCACACACACTGCTGCGCTTAGTTGCACTTACACTGATCTGTGTCACAAATTTTAAAAGGTGTATTATATTTGATGCACGCAACACTGCACACACAATACAGAACGCTCTGTGTACAATGCTGAACAAGAAATGCGATGCAAATGCAAAAGTTCAGTGTACTCCATGCCACGTAATGTAAATTTGTAATTTAAACAACCTGACCTTATGAAATGCTGCACCACATTCACACAACAAGCAGCAAGAAAATTTGTACTATCACTGACAATTTTACTATGTGTACAGTAACACAGTCTGTTACATGACAAAAATATTACCAAAACACAAAGAAATCACTAGATCTGCAACTTAAATCTACATACACACAGATACACCCCTTCCCCACACAGCACACTTCACTGTCATTCACCACACACACTTGATGTTATAAATTTACATTCAAAATCCAAACACAAACAAAAACGCTCGATAATGTGAGCACAGGAGGGTTTCCTACAATCGATGAACTACAGTTGGATCCCCCCCAAAAAAGCAAAAATGCTTTTTGAACAGCTTTTAAAAGATTCCTACAGATAGCTATCAGAGTACACTGTCTCCTACTCCTTCCTACTCATACTACCTCAAACTGAGGCTGTGCAGATCAATATAGAGCCCATGTGACCTGAACTCCCATGAATCACTGCAAAATCCTCCTTCGGAGCTCAAACACAAGGTGAAGTGAACTGCCACCAATGTACTCGCCTTAAAAATTGAAAGAGAAGTGACCAGTGGAGGCGAAGTAGCCAAGTAGCTGTTTCAATGCACTAGCGTTCCTCATTATAACACTGAGTACTCTGCTTCGCATTATGGAGCACTCCATGTATCTAGTTTTACTCACATACTGGCGATGGATTTTCTGAGCCCACTTTCCACCACTAGTGTCTACTACGAACATGAGAACATACGAATGTGCCAGCAGAAACAGACCTCCTGGTCTTTTAACGCCTGCTCGAGTGTGCAGCTAGCACCCCTAGTTGCAGCTGCCCACCCCCTCCCTTTTGTCCGCCTTGGCCATTCTCAGCCCTCACCCGCCTGTACTCTCCCTGTTCTTTACTGTAATAAAAGAAAAACACCATCTGTGCACATGTTTAGAAACACTTAAAAACTAAGCTCGTTCGGCCAACATACGCATAATCGACATGCCGGAGGAGTCCGAGGAGGATCACCTCCTCCTTTTTTTGAAAGAAAGGCTCGAACAACAGATTGGCGAGGAAGCAAGAAGTTGATAACTGCTGTTGCCAAAAGCTTACCATGTGTCTTTTTGTGGACAGCAGGAGAACCCAGAAGCACCGCGTGCCATTGTCGTTGTGAGGGATGGCGTTGGCACCAGAGATTTCATCATAGCAATGGTTAGGAAGGCTAAAACGTTATTACAAGATGGACAGTCAGTACGCCTCTACCCTGATCTAAGCTATGCCACGAGGTAAAAGAAAAAATGATTTGACAGTGTACGAGCCTTGCTCAGAGAAGCAGACGGCATAGTGTTCCCTGCCCGCCTCCGCATAGTTCATCAGGGCAAGGTATTTCTATTCCCATATACTACAGATGCACTGAAGTAGACCCAAAAATGCACCAGTCATTCATTTGCCAGAGCAGAGGAGGGGGATTCTGAAACTGAAAGATCAAACCTGATTTGTCTTACCCTTCTATGCTGATTCCCAACTAAGTACTTTTCCATTTCACTATCGTGATGTTTAGGTCAATATGTTGTTTATTTGTCAGGCTTTTCTCATAGCTCTGTAATGACTATACGTACATTAATAGTCAGTGGAACTGGAGACTGACTGACTTGACATGACATTTGGGACTTGTCTTTAAAACCATTTGTTCTCCTTGTTACTCTCCCTCTACCTAGTTATGATGGGAGTTTCCTAACATTACTGCTGCTCAGTTCTGATTTTTCAGCAGGTATTTTGTTCTGTTTATCCATCTTCCGATTCAAAGTTACCCAGACAACAATTACAATAGCGCCTAAATTAGTATTGTATTTCAGAGCTTAGTCTACATTGATTCCACAGACTTGTGGACAACAGTGTTATTGCATGGCAAATTTCCTACCCTCAGTTTAGGAGGGAAATGGATCTTGTGACACAATCAGTTACTTTACACAGTAGATTTTATTACTTATATGTTTTTTTCTTGGATTATATTATAGCCCTCTCTAATGACACAAACGTTTGTGATTTCATACACATTAAGAGAAGTGACACCCTCACTGGTGATGTAATATGATTTTATTTTTATGATCTGTGTCTGGGATTTGTACTCTGTGCATTGTAAAATCAATAAACACAAAGTTAAAAAAGAGGGTCCGAAGAAAGCCAGGGATCATGAAAAAAGGGGGGGTGATCATTAGGGTAGGGGAAGTAATCCTACCACTTTATAACACCCTGGTCAGGCCTCACCTGGAGTAATGTGTGCATTTCTCAGCTTCCCAGTACAAAAAGGACACTGAGGTGGTTGAGAGGGTAGAACACAGCACAGGCCACCAAAATGATCAGTGGTGTGGCGGATAACAACTCTGACCAGAAGCTGGTGGCCCTTAACATGTTCATGCTGGGGAAAGGGGACATGATCTCAATATTTCACATATTTAAAGGTAGCAACAAGACTGCACACACAGATACTTGATCTGGTGTCCTGCAGCAGGACATGGTGACATGTCCTGAAGCCCATAGGTGCTATGTTGAGAGGCAACTTTAGGTGGCATTTCTTCTCCTAGAGGGTAGTGAACCTAGGGAACAGTCTACCAGCAAAGACAGTTGGCATGAAAACAGTAGAAACCTTTAAGGTATACCTGGGCAAATGTTTGCTTACCAAGGGAATTACAGGGTACCCTGGGAAGTAGCATGGGTGAGGAATCTCTATAAATGAGTACATGTTTGCACAGCATATTGATTCATCCCTAATTATTAAGCAGGGTAAGGGGCAGACATGATGGACCTAGAGTCCCTTCTGGCATTAAATTACTGTATCACTCTGCCCCCATCCCGCAAAACTTTATATTAATTGGATCGCTTCCTACTGGTGCCATCTATTGTATAACAAATGTTAAGTCTTGTATTTCATAGGACAGAGGCATTGTGTACAGTTACATAGCTCTAAATCTTATTTAGTTATTTATTTGTTTACATTTTACCATTTTTGGGCTAAACTACACCGGGGTAAACATCCATCTTGTTTTCAGGTGAGTCCCATTTAACAGCAAAATTCAAGTTACAGTACAATACTTAGAGGTTATAAATAACAGCAATTACAAATTAAATGCAGTTACAATGAGTTATATTTTTCAAGTATTTTAAGATAAGAGTTTTAAAAGAAAAAAAATGAGTTGCTAAGCTGCAAGCAGCGGCAGTCTCTCTAAAGTGGTATCATTCACTGTATTCATTGTATAATATTCTGATGTGGAGGTGTTTGGCATTGCCCTTGGTTTTGTGTTCTCTGGAGTGTCAGCCCCAGCTCTCCAGGCACACTGTATCTGTAATTATAACAGAGAAACCCCTCACTCTAGGATCAGTTACAAAAAGTCAGTCTAGTAATTTAGGAAAGGAAACAGCATCCTGCTCCCACTAAATCCCGCCTCAAGTCAGTAATCCCATTGCCATAGTCTGCACTTACCCTCTAGTACTTCTTAACCCTGTCACTGTTGCACTGGGTAGCCCCGACCTTGCACTTCACTGACCCACCATCCTCTCCCATGGTGCTGCCACACCCTCCCACCTATCTTCCCTACCTCTACCCCTTCACCTTCTACCCTCACCCAACCCCTCCTCTTACCATTACCTCTCCATATTCTCCCCCCTTCTCCTCCCTCTGTCTACTCTACTGATTTTTGTCGCTCCTTGACACAGGCATACGTTGTACAATGCCTCAGTATAGTGTAACCATGAACTTTATCTGTATTGTTGTACCGTAACATGTGTTTATATATTGGCTACTGAACCACTCTGTATTTGAATGTTTATGTATCACTCAGTACTTGTTAACTGACATGGAACCAATTAGCAAGCATCCTCTCACTGGTGCTATCCAAGATTTCAAAATAAATAATTAAATAAAATATATAAAGCAGATACAAATGTGAGAGCACTGCCTCGCTTCCCCACTATATGCGATGCATTGAATCATAATGCAACTATTTCCTGGCCGTAACCTATGCAAGGCTGGTTTCAGAGTTTTAGAAAGAGAACTGCAGTAGCATCAGTTGTGCCCTTTGTGTTTGTTTAATGTTTAGTGCAGTCATGTCATAACTATCAGACAAGAATACTAAAAATCTGTGGTTTTATCAAGCTACCACAGGAAGCAGAAGTTTTGAGGAATTTCTAACACATTCCAACTATAAAACGGTTACAAAAGGCACCAAAAATTTAAAATCAAACATTGACACGGCAAACATTGTTGAAGCTCCTTATGGATTATTGGTCATGGCTCTTTTCAAAGAGTGCTATCAGCTAGTGACTTAACAGTCTTTGTTACCATGAATGCCACAGGAGTTCTAGCAAAGATAATGTATGTGGGGAATAAATAATGGCTTGCAGTGGTATAACACATTTATTTCCACTAAGAAGTGGTAAGACCCATACTTGCAGTATAAGTGGCAATGCCATGAGTTTGATATGAAGGTTTTGCCACTTGTTAGGGATGCTTGCCTGCCCAGATAAAACCATACCCAACCCTGAAAGAAAACACCCGTGACCATTCATTTGGATTTTGGCAGAAAAGGCCAAAACTTTAATTCGACTTGATTGTCAGCACTAATAACACTCACATTACATCAATAAAA
This sequence comes from Neoceratodus forsteri, assembly GCA_016271365.2. Taxonomy (NCBI): domain Eukaryota; kingdom Metazoa; phylum Chordata; order Ceratodontiformes; family Ceratodontidae; genus Neoceratodus; species Neoceratodus forsteri. The sequence goes on from CM057456.1 coordinate 1,277,552,173, forward strand.
GTGATTACATTGAATACAGACAGAAAGTATCATAAACATTATCACATGCAAATCTAATAATACAATATTTTCCTGGGGCAGCAGACGACTTTGGCTATGAATCAACCATTCAGGAATCAAGCCAACCCTAGGCCAAAGAAGGCCTGGCAAACCCCCACTGGGCCAGCCAGCTCCTTGATAAGGTGGCTCAATGGACCAGTGCAGCGCTAGGCCACAGCCATGCAGTTATGCCCTCACCGGGCCTGAACTTCCCATCCATCATCCCTCCCCCTGAGGTCGCAGGCTCCATACAATGCTGTGCAGCATCTCTTCTGGAGTGTGCCCTCACTGGGCCTGAACTTCCCATCCATCATCCCTCCCCCTGAGGTCGCAGGCTCCATCCAATGCTGTGCAACATCTCTTCTGGAGTGTGCCCTCACCGGGCCTGAACTTCCCATCCATCATCCCTCCCCCTGAGGTCGCAGGCTCCATCCAATGCTGTGCAGCATCTCTTCTGGAGTGTGCCCTCACTGGGCCTGAACTTCCCATCCATCATCCCTCCCCCTGAGGTCACAGGCTCCATCCAATGCTGTGCAGCATCTCTTCTGGAGTGTGCCCTCACTGGGCCTGAACTTCCCATCCATCATCCCTCCCCCTGAGGTCGCAGGCTCCATCCAATGCTGTGCAGCATCTCTTCTGGAGTGTGCCCTCACTGGGCCACCCCCATTCACATTTAAAATACAATGTTACTTTCGCCAATAATTCCGAGTCGTCTGCCTGCTGCCCCTAACCAAGGCCCGATTTTGCCAACCATCCCCAGTTATCAGTGGCCCCAATTTCCAAAGGAGGGAGGGCTTTTGTGTTCCTCCGGTGTCCAGACAAGAAGAGGAAGATCCTGTACTGTCCAGACCCTATGTAGCCTGGTCTTTGCCCCTCCATGCTCTAGGCTACACCTAGCCCTTCACCCTCAGGGCAAAGGCCATTGGTCACCACCTCCTGTACCTTGGATCTAGGAAGGTGGTGACCCAGGATTGGCTCTTGGTCACTGGGCAACTGCCCTCCCAGAAATTCTGGGAGGAACCATTCCCAGATAAAACCATACCCAACCCTGAAAGAAAACACCCATGACCACTCATTTGGATTTTGGCAGAAATAGCCGAAACTTTACTTCAACTTGATTGTCAGTGCTAATAACATTTGCATTACATCAGTAAAAGTGATTACATAGAATACAGACAGAAAGTATCATAAACATTATCACATGCAAATCTAATAATACAGTATTCCCCTGGGGCAGCAGATGACTTCGGCTATGAATCAACCGTTCAGGAACCAAGCCAACCCTAGGAAAAAGAAGGTCTGGCAAACCCCCTCCAGGCCAGCCAGCTCCTTGACAAGGTGGCTTAATGGATCAGTACACCGCTAGGCCACAGCCATGCAGTTATGCCCTCACCGGGCCTCAACCACCCGACCATCACTCTCCGCGGTTGCAGGCTCCGTCCAATGCCGTGCAACATCTCTCCTGGAGTGTGCCCTCACTGGGCCACCCCCCATTCACATTTAAAATACAGTGTTACTTTAGCCAATAATTCTGAGTCATCCGCCACATGATCCATTGATACAGGAGTTGATACCAGTCCATTCACAAAAGAAAGGATTCTGAAAGAACTCTTAAAACTGAAGGTGGACAAAGCAATGGGGTCTGATGGGATTCATCCCAGAATTCTAAAAGAACTAAGTGTAGAACTAGTGACACCACTGACTACCCTCTTTAACAAATCATGGGAGGATGGGGTGGTACCTGAGGACTGGAGGAGAACAGATGTGATTCCACTTCACAAAAGTGGGAGCAGGGTAGAGGCAGGAAACTACAGACCTGTTAGTTTAACCTCAGTGATAGGGAAAATGATGGAATCACTTTTGAAGGAAAGAATTGTCGAGTACCTAGAGGTCAGAGGGGCACAGGACCCAAGGTGGCATGGATTCACAGCAGGAAGGTCATGTCAGATGAATCTAATAGATTTCTTTGACTGGATGACCAAAGTAGTAGATCAGGGAGGGGCTGTGGACATGGCCTACCTAGACTTTAGCAAGGCATTTGACACAGTCCCACACAAAAGATTAATATACAAGTTAGCCAGCCTGGAAGTGGGTCCCAAGATGGTAGCCTGGGTAAAGAATTGGCTGGAGAACAGGACACAGAGGGTAATAGTAAATGGAGTCAACTCTGAAGAAAGGGGGGTTACAAGTGGGGTACCGCAGGGTTCAGTACTAGGACTGGTCCTCTTCAATGTCTTTATAAGCAACATTGCAGAGGGACTGGAAGGAAAAGTATGTATCTTTACAGATGACACAAAGATCTGCAACAGAGTTGATACACAAGGTGGGGTAGAAAGGATGAGAAGGGACTTGGCAAGGTTGGAGGAGTGGTCAAATGTATGGCAGCTTAGATTCAATGCTAAGAAGTGCAAGGTATTGCACCTGGGAAACAAAAATGCAGGGGAAGAGTACACGATGGAGGGTGAGATACTGACAACAACAAAAATGGAAAGGAACCTGGGGTAGTCATATCCGATGACCTAAAGGTGGGCAAGATATGTGAGAGGGCAGTAAGAAGGTCTAGGGGGTACTGGGATGCATAGGAAGCGGTATCACCAGTAGAAAACAGGAAGTTGTTATCCCTCTGTACAGACAGCTGGTGAGACCCTATCTGGAGTACTGCGTGCAGTTCTGGAGAGCCAGTCTCTGCAAAGACATAAACAGGATGGAGGCAGTCCAGAGAAGAGCAACTAAAATAGTGCAGGGTCTGCAACGGAAGACGTATGAAGAGAGACTTAAGGGGCTTATTATGTATAGCCTCGAGGAAAGGAGGGAGAGGCGAGACATGATAGAAACTTTCAAGCACCTCAAGGGAATCAACAAAGTCCAAGAGGGTAGCATCTTTCAGAAAAAGAGGTGTGCAAGAACAAGGGGGCACAATTTGAAGATGGGGGGGTAGCTCAGGGGTAATGTAAGGAAGTATTTTTTCACAGAGAGGGTTATGGATGCATGGAACAACCTTCCGGAGGAGGTTGTGGAGTCAAAAACAGTGGTGGAATTCAAGAATGCATGGGACAGTCACAAGGCAATTCTATGGGGTGGGGGTAGGAAGAAGTAGGCTGTTGGTTAACTAGGATCTGCAGCTTATCCATTAGGTAGGGAAATGGGCAGACTGGGTGGGCCAAGTGGTCCTTATCTGCTGTCAAATTCTATGTTTCTATGTTTCAATGCTCCAGGAGAATACTATAATCAAATGTTCAAGACATTCTGTAGACTAAGGTTGAAAATTGCCTGCCCTATGTCCAACAGGTGCACCCCATCTGAATCAAAATACCTCTCTTTCCCTGGTGCTGTATCCCAGTGGCAGATGACCGGGATATCCCTTGGAAGGCAGAAACACGTTACCTCCCTATTTACCTCCCTGTGAACCTTCCAAAGAGACCTAGCCACTTGCCCCTTTCTCCATTTCCGACGAGGCACAATCTTAGACCAGGCCAACCTAGTGTCCGGCATCTGTTTCCTTATCCAACTTAGATCCACCATGATCCTTCGCATCATATCTATGGATGATGGACTCCCCAGGTCATTTCCCGTCCAAGTGAATTATCATACTCTGTGGTGGCACCCTGATTAACCGCAGCTTTTTTAAGGCTAGTATGAAGTTCACCCACTTCATACCAGCCATTCCGCACCAGTGTACATTTGCTTTGGCAAGTTGGTCTCCTTGGCCCTGTTGAGTCACCCAAGTGCTTACTCTCCAAATAAAGGAATGGCCAACAATGTAAAAGTTTTTGATTCTGGTGCACCTGTGAGATAAACCAAAGCAGTTAATACCTAACACCTTTTAGTGTGGCATGACCTCTTCTAACTCCCCTGCTCCAGGCCTGATGTAAGTTTTGTAGGCCTTTGACTGCCAGTATCCTATCATTTTTATCTCAGCCTCCTGGCAGCACAGCCTTCCTGCTTCAGTGGCAGCCCCAATCCTGAATGATTGTGTACTGAAATATCAAGTTCCCTAATCCCTTTTCTAAAGACCGCCCCAAATTGGTATCTGGTTGCTGTTTTTCCATCAGCATTGGTGAAAAAGGTGCCGTGCCCAACCCTTTGTGCTCTATGTACTCTTTGATGAGGGCCCAAGGCAAAAAAATGCACCCCTGTTTTTGGGGCCGGACTGTACTGTCTTTGACTGGTGCAGTGACAGCTTAGTGTATCTCTCTTTTTATCATGACATCCCCCATTGCAGGTTGTGCCCTGCCTGCAAGATGGGATCCTCCAACAGTTCTGATACCCTGAATGCACCAAAGAAGGCACAGGTAATGAGACCCTTAAAGTGTCACGCTTCATCCTCCAATGAGCAGATCCCTGACAGCTTGCCCAATATCTCGATTAACAGATGACTGTCCACTGGTCACTTCAGTTCCTTTTTGGTCCCCCTAATTCTATGCCACTCTTCTATCATCTTCCAGATAGTGAAAGGTCTTGTGACATCCCTGAAACCATGCATCTTTGCCATGAAGGCGATGCCCAACAAGTGACTGTGGATGTAAGATGGGGCCCTGTCTTCCTTAATCATGTGATGTACAAACTGTTGCAACAACTGAGGCTGTTGCAATAGCTCATAGTTTTGATGCCTATCCCCACAGAATTCCCAAAAGGATTTTAAGTGTGCCCTATATTTACACCATGTCCCAGGGGCCAGAGCGTGTCATACCAGGTTGACCGTTCTTGGATCGCGGCTTGCCACAAGAAAGCAGGCACTTGGACAGGGTGTTTCTCGGCTGCCGGTGCCATCTGCCAAAAGCGTTCAAACTGCAATCGAGACAGTGCATCCGCAATTACATTCAACACCCCTGGAACATGAATTCCCCTAAAGTACACATTGAGTTGCAGGCACCTCAGGACAAAGACCCTCAGTAGCCTCATCACCTCCTTAGAACTGGATGATTGTGCAGTCAAGATGGCCACCACCCCACTGTCTGACCAAAAGAGAATTTTTTTTTCCTTAGTCTATCCCCCTCAAACAAAAACTGCGACCAGAATGGGAAAAAAATAACTGGGTCACATTTTTTGTGACACCAGCTTCCATCCAGCTGTCATCCCAGGGGCCCACAAACCAGGAGTCGTGGAAGTATGCCCCATATCCAATGCCCCCCTCTGACCACATCTGTAACCATTTGTCAGTCTTGGTGGAACTCCGAGCCTACTTGCCAAACAGAAACACCATTAAAGTGCTGGAGGAATGTGTCCCACACTGCTAAGTCTGCTCTCATGTCAGCAGATACCCTGATGTGATGGTGCAGTTGTAAAGAGCCCCTTGTTGCCCAGGACAACCATCTCATGAAAGGCCTCCCAGGTGACACTGCTTTACACGCAAAATTCAGATGCCCAATCAGTGACTGTAGCATCTTGAGGGTGCCATTTTTGGTGGCCCAAACCTCTACCAGCAACTGTCCCAATCAGGAAACTTTTTCTTGTGGCAATCGAGACACCATGTGGACCATGTCCAGTTCTATACTGAGATAAGTGAGCCTTTTGACTGGTCCCTTGGTTTTTTCATGTGCCAGTGGCACTACAAACCAATCCATGAGCTGGGAAAAGGAAGTAACTGTGGCTTCACATACTTTCATGTTCAGGGCCCCTATGAACAAGAAATTGTCTAAATAATGCGTGATCAAGCCATTTCCACTGTGTTGCCTGGCGGCCCATTCCAAGAAATGGCTGAACACCTCAAAAGCTGCACATGAAACTGAGCACCCCATTGGCATTGACATTTCATAGTAAAACCTTCCTTCGAGTGAAAATCCCAACAGGTCAAAATCCTGTGGACAAACCGGTAGCAGCTGAAAGGCCAACTTAGTATCACTCTTAGTCAGCTGAGCACCCTTGCCTGCTTTTTGAATGATCTTGACCACTGTATCAAATGGCGCATAGCACACCGCAGTGTCTTCTGCACTAATGAAATCATTCACTGAAGCCCCTTTCGGATATGATAGGTGGTGGATTAGCCTAAACTCACCTGGAGTCTTTTGGAGAACTACCCCCAAAGGGGAGATCTGTAAGGGGCTTAGTGGAGGATTTTCAAATGGTCCTGCTACTTTCCCAGAGACCACCTCTTTGCATACCTTCTCCACCACAATGTGCCTGAGTGTCTTTGCCGACTTCAGTATGTGCGCCATGGTAGATACCCAAGGGCCCTGGTGTGGAATGCGGAAACTGGAAGAGAAACCCTCTAATAAGTACTCTGCATCTTCTCTGCAAGGGTAGTGGTCAAGCCAACCAGCCATGCGATCAGTTCTTATTGGTGACCTCCCCAAGCCACTTGACATACTTGTCTCCCTGCTTACTGTTGGTCTGTTGGCCCTCACCTTTTTTGTAGCCCCCTTCCCCTTGACAGATGGTAGCCTTGTGCTTACCACCACAGCTGCTGCACTCATGCTGGAATTTGCAGTAGTCGTGAAAATTGTTTCCCAAGTTGTATTATCTACAGGTACCCACCCCTTTTTGCTCCGACCAGGTAGTGTTATTTACTATGTGTCCACTAGCCATGTAGGCTACGTTCGTGGGCTTGGCCCATGTCATGTGCCTGCACCACAAGTCGTGGTTGATCTTATCCCATCGCATCTCTGGAGATCGAGGTAGTCTCATATGGAAAAGGCTCATCATACCTCAACCATGCATTACCTTCAAATGCTATGTGAGCTCTCTTAATGTTGTCCCTGTACTTGAGCAGTTGCACTATATTTTGTGGGAACTTGGGGAAGTAGATGGAAACAAAGATATCAAAGGCCAGGCCCAGTTTTCGAATGCGTGTGTAACCTTTGGCCATCACAGCTTCTCCTGCTTCAGTCTATCTTTGTCTCCCACATCCGGCAGTTCCCTGTGTAATAATTCAAATCTCTATGTATATTCCCCTTTCTTGATTTTTTCCCAAATAGCTGGGATCAGGTGGGTGTCCATTGGGTCATCCACCCCTACTAAGCCCAATGGTCTTGCCCTGGCATTAAAGGTGTGGCCGCCATGGGCACCTGCTGTGGCGTGGCTGGGGCGGCTGACGTAGTCCCCCCTGCTTGCTGTTGTTCTGTGCCCCCGGCCACTGGCCCAGTTACAGCAGCCCCCAGACCCCACACTTGCCTGACCATATTATCCATGCTGGCCTGCACCATCATCCCTCTTGTCTGCGATGGCTTATTAGCCATCACTGGGAGACTCACCCCAGCCAACCCCTGCACCGCCTCTTAGACAGTCGCTGTGGTGGGTGTTTGGAACACTGCAACATTGTTCCCAACATTGCTGCCCCAAAACAATTGTTGTCCTCCCCAGGGACCCCATGGCCACATCTGGAATGCCGGTGGGGGAGGCAGGCCCCCAACCCCTGACTGCCTGGCCCAGCCTGCCCCACCTCCTTGGGAAATGCGTCTGGGATATATGGGGGGAACCACAGGATTGGCAAAGGCCACAATCCCTGTTGTCCAGTGGCCGCTGGTCCCTGAACTGCCAAAGGGGCGTTCTGAGCTTGCGGCCTCTCCCCCCGAGCCCCCCCCAAGTGGCTTACCCCTGCCACTTTTGCACACCCTGCATAGGGCTTTTCCCAACAAGCGTCTACCCACTATGAATGTCACCTCTCCCTTTCCATTTTGGATGAATTGGCCCCTTACTTTCCTGGCCTGCCCTGACCTCCACTTGTTCCCCTGGGTGTTAACTATTACCAGCCCTTCACCCAACTCACCATCCAAGTATGCTGATGGAGGCACTGTGCTGGCTCCTTCACTTGCACTGTCCTCCTCATCCACACCTCTGTCCACCAACTCGACAATCATGACTTCATGGTCCTCAGTCATCGCCTCTGTCAACCCATCTTGCCATTCTTCTACAGCTGCCATCTTCCGGCCTGCTCTAGCCACTAGTGCTTCCTGCATCTTCTTTGAGGACTTCCTCATCCTTTTGGGAGCTCGTGTGGCATTGGGCACCCCATGTTGTTGAGTTGGTTCTTCTTGCATGGCTACCTGGAGCCAATTGGTGCTGCCCAATTCCATCAGTCACTGCAGGGTCTCCCTGAACTCCTGAGTGGGTGGGCCAAGTGGACCTAGGTTCATAGAGGCCTTGCCTCACTGCCCCCCTGCCGTGCTGCCTTTCCCTTGTTACTCATGTTCATACCTCCTGCTGAAATCGAAATCTTGCAAACCTGTTGAAAAACAGAAAAAACTGCCACATTGGTCGGCCCCTATCACTAGCAAACATTCAGCAAACACTTGGGGGGGGGGGGGCATGATGCCACTCTACCCCTGCAGCCTCAATTTTTTTTTTGCCCACCCTGTGTCTAACCATGATATGTGCTCTCCTTTATGTTGCCTTGATCCATAACGTTCTGCTCGGGGAGGTTTGGAGATGCCACCACTGCGTGCCCCAGGAGAGCCCTGTTCTGTCCATTTATAATTATTTCATCCCTTTAAATCTCCCCCGATGTCTCCGTGTCACCCAGCGAAGAAAAGTTGGCTGTGTTAGCCCCCCTCAGCCCCGCAGCCCATGGCAGCTTCAACCCAAGGCAATTTATGCTTCCTTTAAAAACTCTTTTTTTTGATGACCCCTCTGTGGACGTTCACAGTGTGTGTAGTGTAGGAGAGCTTATATGGCTGTAGTGTGCTAGCTACAGTGCCTTAGCTGAAAGTCTCCCAAAGCCTAACCCTTCCATTTGAAAATACTGCTGTTTGTCCTTGATTGCTGCCCAGGGATGAGCATGAGTGTGCAGCGCACCATCGCTGCTTCCCCCTCCCCCTGGTTCCCGTACTAAGGTGGTGGCTGAAGCATGGCTGGCAGCCATCCCCCATATGGCTGCTGTGAGTGGGCAGATATGCAGCCTGCCACATACGTGGCTCATATGTGCATTCCATTATTCCCCAGAGGTCCGCCAGAGGTGTTTACCCTCCTCCCCAGAGGAATTGAGCCGTAAGCCGAGTGAGAGGGAGCATGTCTCACTGGAGCTGTAGCCTGGGCAGCCCTATGCACCTCCAAGCCGCCCCCAGCTCCGGACCTGAAAGAGGACGTGGCAGAACCCCAGGCACCCACCCACAGCCCATCCCACAACCCCAGTGCAGGTGGAACTGGAGCCATGCTAGTCCTGGAGGCCAACACCATACCAGCCCTCTGATGCCCCCATGGAGAGGAACATTGTGTGAAGGACCACGACCTAGCCACCCCAGCCTTTGATGAGGACAGCTGAGGGGACAGACAGCACAGGTAACCAGTGACCACTTGTCCATATGGGGAAGCATGGAGCCTGAAAAGGTTGCAGTTCAAGTTCTCCTTTTTTTTTTTTTTTTTAACAGGGGCTTGCAATGTGGGGGGGGGGAGGAGAAGGAGAGGAAGAAGGCGAAAGGGATGAGTGACAGGCGTGGGATCGCGTATCCCTCCTACAAGGTTTGTTTTTTTTTGTTAGGGGTCCCAGCTGCCAGCACCCATCCATGATCGGGCCCGCGGAGACCAGCCTGTAATCCAGCAATGAATCCTTGCCCCCTTAACCCACAGAGCAAGTGAAATGGGGGCATCTCGGACAGCCCTCCTCAACTGCCCATCCTGCCAGGGGAATCATGCCATCTGCTAATCGCTGAAATTCTGCTGGAGACATGTATCTGGTCTAGAGAAGTCTGAAGCGCCCCCTTCTCTCCGAGTGCCTGGCACATGGCCAAAGCTCTACCCAGACCACCAGCGATACCAGCCTGCAACATGCAACCACCAGTTGCCGAGGATTTTCAAGGAGCATACACATATATATATTTTTTTTTACACTGTCTATAAATGTACATACATAAGTAACAGTACTGAACTGTCCCATAAATGCCCTGGCCCCACCCCACCCTCCACCCTTGTAACCCCCACCTAGCCCCAAGGCCTAGGTGGCCAGCTTGGCCCAAGGCCCAGTCCAGTCCTACCTAAAGTTGCAGGGAGAGCCTTCTTTGTGTTCCTCCGGTGTCTGGAGAAAAAGAGGAAGATAAACTACTGTCTACACTTTATGTAGCCTGGCCTTTGCCCCCCACCCCCGCTCCAGGCTACACCTAGCCCTCCACCCTCAGGGCAAAGGCCATTGGTCACCCCTCCTTCCTGTTCCTTCGGCTTAGGAAGGTGGTGACCCAGGACTGGCTCTTGGTTACTGGGTGACTGCCCTCCCAGAAATTCCAGGAGGAACCAGTCTCTTAAATATGTACTGCTTGTATCTATCAGAATTTCAGTAATTCTGAGTTTGATTCCATTGCTCTCCCTAATGTGGCAACAGGGGCTGAATCAGATTTGGAATTGAAATTCTGATTCCGTCCAGTATTCGCAAACATCCTCCACCTCTTCCGCTGCACATAAAAAAATACAACTGGACTGGCAGACCTCTGACCCCCCTGCAACCTACCTTTAGTTTAGTTTAGTTTATTAGTCTAGAAATTAATACCTTTGAGCCAGGGCTCTTTTACAAAGGTTCCACGTCACAAAGAACATTTAACAAAGCACGATACACATTACAAGTAAAACCAGACAGGAAAGTTACATCATAAATTTGCTATTAACAGTTTAAGGCAGTAACGTTTTTAAGTTTCATAGAAAAACAAGCTATAACAGGTTCAAGCGAGTAGACAATTTCGAGGTTAAGGAAACTTCCAGGGAGAGGGTGATCATTAGGCGCCAAAAGGAGGCTAGAGAGGAGGGAAAGGTGGTGAGCGGGAGAGTAAGTGAGAGGGGACAGGAAAAAAACCTTAGTTGGCTGCTGGACTGCACAATGCAGGGCATACGTGACTGAAGGAGCAAAACAAAGAGAAAGTGTGCAAAAATAGCAAGCTAGGAGGATAAGTGTGACTGCTCAAAATGGTTTATTGCGGTCAAACAAAACAACAAATAGCAATATACCCCAGCACTTCAAATTTCTGCAGATTTTTCCTGGTTGGGGGGGAGGTTTGCTGGTAACAGATCCCTTTTAAGGGTAATTTAAAGGTACAGTGGCTAATATTCATTACTCTGTGCAAAGTCCCCATCGCAGGCTGCTCACAAGTTACAATAAACATTAGTGATATAGCTAATGTTACTGTGCATCAGATAAATATCAATTAAAAAGTGAATACAGAATGTAGATAGGAAAAAGTGAATTATAAATAAGTGAATAAAAAAGTGCCTCCAAATTACCCCTTAAAAGAGATCTGTTACCATCAAGCCCCTCCCCCCACCCCACCGAGAAGAATCTGCAAAGATTCTGAGCAGTCACACTTGGTCTCATGGCTTGTTCATTTTGAACACTTTCTCTTTGCTTTGCACCATTTCTAGCTTTTTTGTGAGTGCTGCATAAGTTTTGGTGCACTAGCCTAATCCCTTTCTTTCTGCTGCATGCATGATTAAAGTGCTGGAGTGGGCTTTCCCTCTGTCTGGCTGTCAATACTGCCCATCCTCCATAATTCTGCCTGTCTCTATTGCCCCTCCATGCTGTGTGTGGTGGTTCTCACTTGTTTGATGTGGAGGACTGTGGTGTGGTGGTGGTCTTCTGTGGGCTGTACTTCAATGACATCACCAAACCAGTTTCTTCTGGACCTCCCCCAACTTGTCACTGCTTCTGCCTAAACTCTCTACTCCATCCATGCTCCCCTGTGCCTGCTACCTGCTCCTCTGCCATCAGTGCTCCCAATCACAGATACTGTAATCCTCCAAAGAGACCGATGATGTTTCCTACCCATAAAGACTAGGGTGACCTTCCACCACAGAACACTGTGGATATATGGTTCAACCGCTACTCTTACTATGAGAGGACAATGAGGTCTTACCCAGAGTTTTAAGCTGGTAGGCCACTCTGGGAGGGTCATTAGTGGTACTATGACCATTATATGGTTCTTAGGAGGAGTCATCAACCTGATAGCTGTAAAATGGGCATCCAGTTGAGTGGGGAAAGGGGGGAGGTCAGGCAAAATCTTACAGAAGGGGGAGATTTCTCTAGTAATGTAGCTGAAACCGGATACAGAATTGGAATTGGAGTCTGATTTTGATTCTGCATCCTATTTCAAAATTTTTTTTTGGAATTTTGATTTGTGGGCTTCAATATCAAAATTCTAACTACAGAAAAACATTATTTATTTATTTATTTATTTAAAAGTTGTTGACCGGGAAAGGCACCATGAGCAGAAGCTCATTTCCAGGTGTGACTCAGGGGACGGGGGGTACAAAAAGACAAAACACAGCATTGTAATAACAGCACTGAAACAAAATACAGAGATGATAAAAGAGAATTGCAGGGAACACTAATTACAACAGAGGAGTAACTAATAAAACAAGCATTTGTCAATGCCGAATGTTTGCTTGCTGGCACTGGCATTGGTAGTGTAGAAGTTACAGAGCTGCATAATAGGAATGGCAGCGAAGTATTGAACTGAAGCCAACCCCACCACCACCCTGCAGAGAGTGTCAGGCATTGGGGTGTGCCTTTGGGTCGTCAGGCATAACGACCATGCCATTTCACGACACCCTACCCTGCAGACACTGACAAGTGTCACGGTGTGCTTTTGGGGTCTTGGCCTTGCGTAATCTCATTCCATCAGAAATATGGTGAGATGGGTGTATAGGAGAATGGGGTGAAGTTTGGGCCCGAAGAGTCTGAGGCATACCTTGATGCCTCTCACTGGCTGCAGGGTGTGGGTGGGGGTGGAATGGTATGAGCATACATAGACAGTGTCGGCAGATAAGGGCCTATGGCCGACCCAGTCTGCCCATTTAAGTTTGTAAGTTCAGTTTATGTTTTCCAGGAAGTCTGTTGCCCCTTACCCCTGACCTTCAGAATTCCTTTATGTCTATCCCATGCATTCTTAAATCCCGTGATTGTTTCAGCCCCCACCACTTCCTCTGGCAGGGTGTTCCACTTGTCCACCACCCGCTCTGTGAAGAAATTCTTCCTCACGTTTCCTCTGAATCGCCCCTCCTCCAACTTCATCCCATGCCCTCTAGTCCTGGAACATCTTTTCACTTAAAAATAGTGCATTCCTGCACCCTGTTCCTCCCTGTAAGATACTTGTATGTCTCTATCATATCCCCTCTCTCCCTCCTCTCCTCCAGGGAGTACATGTTCAGTGCCTTCAACCTGTCCTCATAGGACTTGTGATGCAATCCATGCACCATCTTTGTTGCCCTCCTCTGAACCTTCTCTACCCTGTCTATGTCCTTACGTAGGTAAGGTCTCCAGAACTGCACAGTGTACTCCAGGTGGGCCTCACTAGTGTCTTGTATAGTGGAATTATGACCTCCCTTTTCCTGCTGGTGATGCCCCTGCCTATGCATCCCAGCATCCTATTTGCTTTACCTGCTGCCTTGTCACACTGTTTCCCTGCCTTGAGGTCATCAGAGATGATAACTCCAAGATCCCTTTCCTGCTTGGTGCATGCTATATCCTCACCCCCCAACTGATATATTGTGCCAGGGTTTTTGTGCCCCATATGCATTATCTTGCACTTCCTTGCATTGAATTTCAACTGCCAAACCCCTGACCATTCTTCAAGTTTCTGCAGGTCCCTTCTCATTCTGTCTACACCCTCTGGTGTGTCTACTCTGTTACAGAGCTTTGTGTCATCAGCGAACAGTGAAATTCTGCCTTCTAGGTCCTACGCAATGTCACTGATGAAGATATTGAATAGTACCGGTCACAGCACTGATCCCTGTGGTACCCCACTGGTCACTCTTCCCTCTGTGGAGTGACAGCCATTTACCACCACCCTCTGTGTCCTGCTGCCCAGCCAGTTACCTACCCACCGCACTACTGTCCTGCCCACACCCATATTCCCCAGTTTGTGCAATAGTCTTCTATGTGGCACAGTGTCAAAGGCCTTGCTGAAGTCCAGATAGGCCATGTCCACTGCCCTCCCTGATACACCTCCCTAGTCACCCAGTCAAAAATTCAATGAGGTTGGTCTGACATGACCTCCCCTGGTGAAACCATGCTGCCTTGGGTCCTGTAGTCCATTGACAACCAGATGTTCCACCAATCTCTCCTTCAGTAGTGCTTCCATGATCTTCCCACACCGAGGTGAGGCTGACTGGTCTGTAGTTCCCCTCCTCTTTGTTCCCACTTTTGTATAAGGGGACTACATCTGCTATCCTCCAGTCTTTGGGTACCTCCCCTGTTTCTAGTGATCGGCTAAACAGGATAGCAAGAGGTTCAGCCACCACCTCTCTTAGTTCTTTAAGGATCCTGGGGTGCACCCCATCTGGCCCCATTGCTTTATCAACTCTTATTACTTGCATGACAGGCAAGAGTCCCAAGTCACACCTCTGATGCCTGTCATACTCTATAGGGTGGGGTATTATGGTCAGAAACCCTAATGCCTCAGGCATTCGTTGGTATTTTCACTCCAAATTTTCAACATGTTTTTTTGTGACCCCCACCTCATGAACAGTGGCAATATCAGTTTGTTAGCCGAAAACTGCTTTTGCACAGCGACTATGGCATTTGGCAGCACAGGTGCAAAAACACATTCTGAACAGGATGTGAAAATGACAGCGGTACTGTTCATGGGGAGGTGTAAAAAATGGCAATGTTGAAAATCTGTTGTGAAAATCTTAAAAAAACTGGTAAAGTCATGAGCATGCGTAGAAACTGTGCAAAGCACACCCGTAATGTAACTAGTTTGGGGATTTTTTTACAGTAGATTGTTAACACAGGCATTTTGGGACCTCCAATCATGAACAGTGTCAGTGTGATTTTCTTTACCTGTCCCGAACAATGATTTCCCACAGCGACCACGCATCTCTGCACTGAAAGTGTGAAAACACATTTCGCCATGTTGTGGAAAATTACTCCTGTACTGTTCATAAGGAGGTGTGGAAAAATGCCACTGGTGAAATCTGGACTGAAAATATTACAAATTCATGAACTTACGAGGGTGCGTGGAAACTGCGCAATGCTCACTAGTAACACAGTCATTTTATGGAGTTTTGTCACCAAATTTTCAACATAGCCATTTTAAGACCTCTGCTCATGACCAGTGTCACTGTGATTTTCTTAATCTGTCCCAAACATTGTTTATAAACCGACTGTACAATTATGCGCTACATATGCGGAAACACATTTTAGTGCAGATGTGAAAATGGTAGCTGCACTGCTCATAAGGAAGTGCGGTAGTCGGCACTGTTGAAAATCTGTGTGCAAATATTACAAATTCGCAAACTTGCCAGCGTGCGTAGGAACTGCGCAACGTGCGCTCCTAAAACAGTCATTTTTGGGAATTTTTTCACCAAATTTTCAACATAGCCATTTTAACACCTCTGCTCATGACCAGTATCACTGTGATTTTCTTAATGTGTCCCACACATTGATTTCACACACCGACTGCGCCATTGTGTGCTACATGGGCAGAAACACGTTGTGAGTGAGATGTGAAAAATGACAACTGTACTGCTCATAAGCAGGTAT
The DNA here is from genome assembly GCA_016271365.2 of Neoceratodus forsteri. Classification (NCBI taxonomy): domain Eukaryota; kingdom Metazoa; phylum Chordata; order Ceratodontiformes; family Ceratodontidae; genus Neoceratodus; species Neoceratodus forsteri. Next base: position 1,277,567,606 of record CM057456.1, read on the forward strand.
GGTAAAATGGCAATGTTGAAAATCTGGAGTGAAAATATTGAAAATTTGCGAACTTACGAGCGAGTATAGGAACTCTGCACCATCGCCGTGAAACAGTCATTTTGTGAATTTTTTCACCAAATTTTCAAATAACCATTTAAGACCTCTGCTCATGAAAAGTATCACTGTGATTTTCTTAATGTGTCCCGATACATTGATTTCACACACCGACTGTGCCATTGTGCACTACATGGGCAGAAACATGTTTTGGATGAGATGTGAAAATGACAGCTGTACTGCTCATAAGAGGTGTGGTAAAATGGCAATGTTGAAAATCTGGAGAAAAATATTGAAATTTGCAAACTTACGAGCTGTAGGAACTGCGCAACGCACGCCATAAAACAGTCACTTTTAGGAATTTTTTTCACCAAATTTTCAACATAGCCATTTTAAGACCTCTGCTCATGAACAGTGTCACTGTGATTTTCTTAATGTGTCCCGTACATTGATTTCGCACACCGACTGCGCCATTGTGCGCTACATGGGCGGAAACACATTTTGGGTGAGATGTGAAAAATGACAGCTGTACTGCTCATAAGAAGGTGTGGTAAAATGGCAATGTTGAAAATCTGGAGTGAAAATATTGAAAATTCACGAACTTATGAGCGTGCGTAGGAACTGCGCAATGCACGCTCGTAAAACAGTCATTTTTAGGAATTTTTCCACCAAATTTTCAAAATAGGCTTTTTGAGAGTCCACCTTATGAACACTGGCAGTGTCATTTCATTAATCATTCCAGAAAGGTGATTTCGCACAGTGGCTGTGAAATCACCCTTCGAGCCCAAGTAACGCCATGACAGTGCAAGAATTCATGAGGAGGGGTCCCAAAAACCCCATGTTGAAAATTTGGTGCAAAAATTCCAAAAAATGCCTGAGATATGCAACAAAGTTGAAAACCCCCATCTATCCCATTATACAGCTTACCGGCATTTCCTCAGTTCGCGGTCGGCTTTGAAGAGTGCAGACGTGTTCCCGGTCCACCGAAGATCGTCGCGCCAGACTCCGGAGGTAAGTATGAGGTGAGGGGGGGTGTGGGGAGGCAGGGTGCGCAGTGGGTGGGTGCGGGTTGTGGGGGGCAGGGAGACTGCGAGGGACCGTTTTTTCTTTACAGGTTTTTGAAAAGAGCGCGCGCGAACGCCACGCTGGGTGGGCTCTCAGCGCAGAAGGATCGGGTTGGGAAGCGTGGAGCCAATGGGGATTGGGCACTGGCCGGTGACAGCATTGGGGAGAGACAGTGGAGCCGACGGGGATTGGGCACCCCATCAGCCATTACATCATTTTGCCATGTTGGGGTAGGCTCCCAGCATGGCACCTGGATGCTTTGGGAGGGTGGAACCGACAGGGATTGGGCACCCCGCCGGCCGCATACAGTGTGGAGGGGAGGGGAAGGCGATGAGCACGCAGTGCGTGCATGCGCACGCAGTGTGTGTGTGTGTTGGGGGGTGGAGAGCTCTGCTCACTCAAATGGAGCTCTCCCTTTCAACTGTATGCCACTGCATTTTCAGCTGTCATAGACAGCTGGAGCAGTGATTGGCACTCTGTAACCGTGCCTGCAAATACACTGACTGAATTGGAAGAGGCTGACACACCTCTGGAAAACTCATATGATGGCACTATGTTTCTTGCACATGCGTGCAAGCAAACATAAAATTGAAAACGCAGTTGTATACAAAGCAGTATTTATAAGGTCATGTACAAACAATATATACAATGAATATGTACAATGAGATATGCTAGAAGGGAAGGAGAGAGAATGGAGCTGAGAGGGTTCTAGGAAAGAGAGCAGATATAAGAAGAAGTGAGGATTGGCTTGAGGGGGCGTTTGAGGTCAGGGAAGGTGGGAGAGAGATGCATTTGGAAGGGAACACTATTCCAGAGGGATGTCCAAAATCCGATTAATCCAATTCTATTGGACAGATTCTGAGCAACCCTACCGCTCATGTGGAGATAACTGTATTATTGCACTGCAACCTTTTATGTATTGTATATATACCACACTGTTTTATTTTTGTTATTGAATTACCTTGTTTCAGCTTAAAACTGCTGTTCTTTCCATTTCTAGCTCTCTAGCTGCTCAATCATTTTTTGTGCTCTTTTCCAGATTCCAAGTAGAAATGCATGCCCTAAGTGACAAAAAATGTTTACCTTGTTTAAAAAATAACATGGGTTATACAATGTATGTGAGAATTAAACCTTATTGATAAATGATTTACATAAGCCACTGAAGCATTATAAATGAGAATAAATATGGAATACAGGACAGGGATCTGGGGATTATAATATCAAACAACCTTAGGGTAAGTGATCAATGTAGTAAGGCAGTTGACAAAGCAAATAGAATGATGGTGTGCATAGAAAGGGGCATAACTAATAGGAAGAGGGAGGTGCTGATGCCATTATAAAAGGCCATGGTTAGACCTCACCTGGAGTACGGGGTACAGTTCCGGAGGCCTCATTTAAGAAAGGACATAGATGTAAAAGAAAAGGTTCAGAGAAGGGCAACAAAGATGGTGCAGGGTATGCAAGGAAAACCATATGAGACAATTAAATCTGTATCCACTGGAGTTTAGAAGAGAGAAAGGAGACATAATAGAGACATTCAAGTACATGGAAGGGATAAGTAAAGTAAGGGAAGGAAGTCTATTTAAAAGGAAAGTCAGAGTTAAAACAAGAGGTCATACTTTAAAATTGGAAGGAGGAAGATTTAAAAGTAATGTAAGGGGGTGTTGTTTCACTTAGAGGGTGGTTGAACCCTGGAGCATATTACCTGAGGAGGTGGTAGGTGTCAAAATGGTGGAGGGATTCAAGACAGCATGGGATAAACATATGGGGTTGGTTAGAGGACAGAGGATAGGCTCCTTGTGTACCGGTGACAAGTAGGGGAGGGGGGAGATGGACAGACTGGATGGGCCAGGATGGTCCTTTTCTGCTGACACATTACTATAATACTATGATTACATAATGGGTTGGTATTAGATTTATTTTTTATGAATGCTTTTGGAATCCAATGACCTCACAACTGGCATAACCACGAGTGAGATCAGAGGGTTCTAAAAACATGAATGAACGTAAATCTGATATGTTCAGTGCAGCCATACATATTCAGTTTAATGCAATGTCTAATTTTTTACTGTTTTTGTACTTGAGCATGTGCAGGCTTTATTAGAACTAGATGTGTGTTCATTTTTAATATTATAATTTTATTAATGTTTTGTACTGTTTAGGCTTCGTCAGTGTACTTCTACCTTTTATTTGGCCCACTGAATCACTGTTGTCATTTGTTCTGGTTGCCATGGCATTGTCAGAATGTTAACATACAGTGTTCAGAATCAGTTTGTGAGTGTTGCAACAGCTGGGTCCAAATACAGGCCTGTTGGAATCTTGGATTATTTTTTTTACAAGTGATTACAGGTTAACTGTAATAATAAATGGTGATGACAGGATAACTGAGAGAAATGTAGAAACATGGACAATGGTTATACACTATCCTACCTCAAGACCTACTGTCTAGATGTTTTGTTTTGCCCCCCTCTCCTCTCTCTTATCCCTTGCCAAATCGCTACCCCCCAAGTAACTATTAAGCCCTTATTATAACCTGTTTAATTTATTCTCTCAGTTGACCTGTCATAAACAGAAATAACATCATTTATTTGGGCAAATTTATTCACACTTCCATTACATTAACAATTATTCTCATTTGACTTTGTCCATTTATGCTTGTGACAGAAATGAGAAGGAAGTGTTAATGGCTTGGATTTCTCTGGCTTTCTAAAAAAAACAAACTGGGATTCCACTTTGCTAGCAGCCTCTGGATAAGATAATGGGCTACATAATACATTTCAGACAGAGTGACAAAGAGGGGGAGTGGACATACACACTTACAAACACACACAGTATAAAAAGCAGCTTCCTACCTGCATCTGTGAGTGCCACGTAGATCAGTGTCATCACAGTTCGACCTCCTGTTTCCAAATGTTCAATTATTTCCTCCTAAATTTTTGCCTATGTTAAGTTATATCACTTGTAAAAATGGATTTGTATAGTTTTCATTGTAAATCCCATGCCTGCTCGTCCCGGCCACAACTCTCGCGAGAGCACTCGATACACATCAGTAAATGAACGAGAGTTGCGGCTGGTCAGCATGAAAGCCAATGTATAGCACTGTGGCATGAAGGAGATTGATAAATTTGTCAGCAGTACTAATCAGCGTGTGTGAATAATAAAAGTATTTCCTTTTGTGTGTCATTGCCTCATGTGGTCTCCTATCCTGTTTTTCTGTGTGGTACTGTTGGATTTCATCAGTTTGTACTCTCATTTTTCATCATTGTGTCAGCGTGTGTCTATAATAAACATTTATTCTCCTTGTCTCCTGTGTGTTTTATTAAATAGTGGCTTCCAAAAATAATTATTATAGGAATTGGTTATTTGTGGGTGGTGGTGGAGGGCTGAGCCTGAAATGTTTATTTGTGGTAAATGCTACAGAATGTGATTTACCACAGTAATTATATCACATCTTTCTGTCTGGTGCTGCGCATGTTATGAATACAAGCTTATTTCTGTACTGTGTAAATGTTTAGAATTGTAAGTATACAGAAAGTTGCTGACAGTAGCGATTTAGTGACAGACATTTTTTGGTGTTGTAAAACTGTCATATTTGCTGGATCATTTTTATTTTTTTGGGCTGTGTCTGTGTTACAGTTTGGCATATTTTCTGACTAGTGCCTTATAGTAACCCTTCCTATATTTTCTATTTTATTTATATGTGACTTACAATAACTGTTGTGAAAAGGTCAAAATTAATGGATATGTGTGTGTAATACTAATAAAGATTTTTATAGCAGCCTTTGTACTAATACTTTTTCCTACTGTCTTCTCTAATAATACTGAAATGCCCAAGCGTTGCATAGTAGGTGGCTGCAGCAATACTAATGCTGACCATGTTAGTTTGCACTATTGGCCAAGAGATGATGATTTGCGAAACAAGTGGGACAAATTTGTCAGTTCTGCTCATAAGAACTGGGTGACTGGATCAAAGACAAGTGTAGTATGTGGTGCACACTGTCACAAACCCACTCAGCAGGTCAGCCCTCTATTCCCAAAGTGCCAACTTCCGAGCGCAGTCTTGTGAACAGTTAACAGAAACAGGGTAACCCTCCTGTCTGTTTTGTGGGTTCGAATCAACCTTTGCTCTCAGTTCTGGAGGGATTCAAACTGTGACCCTCGTGCTAGCATACCCAATGCACAGGCTCAGATAATTCTGTCTTCGGGGGGGGGGGCAGATATCTTTGCCTATGGGCACCTTACCAGGTGTACAGAAATGAACCCTTAAAAACTCTAATAAAGACCTCAGATTACTCTTACCTTTTTCAGTTTGGTATCACCATTCAAGCTTATGCAGTGTCTGCTTTAACCATATATATTTCACTTGTTAAAGGAAGAAATTCAAAGACAGACCAAGTAGGCTCTAAAAATAGAGTTTTACTAAAATAGATAGAAAAATATGAAAACATAAAATGCAGAATCATATATCACAAAACATATAGATCTTTTAAAAGAACAAGGTTTTAACAGTGCAATTCCGGGAGTGTGGCTTGCCCAAGAAGAAGATGGCATCTTAATCTTATACCTCCTGGGGAACTGTAGAATCAAACCTCATCCATCCACTTTCAGATCGTTCCTCTTATGCCAACCTTGAAGAGCTAACAACCAACAATGCTCTGCTAATATGCTGTAAATAATTCCAATCTTCTAAAATACTTAAACTTGATATCTTGCCCCCTCTCTGAGCTGGGCCTACACAACCATCGGCATGGCAGACTCCCATACTCAATCCAGCTCACTCGCCTGAGTAGAAGCAATGTTTTCAAAAATAGTCTCAGACATGAATGATCTAAAAATAACGTCTCAACAAACTGCGACTACATTGGAATCCCTTCATACACGAATCACATCTGCCGAAACAAAATCTGATCAAAATAATGAAGCTATTCAAAATCTATAAGCTACTATCAGAGATCAAGTTCACACTATTAAATCCTTACACTACAAACTGGATGACATTGAAAATCGCAACCACAAAAATAACCTGTGTTTTTTCAGTTTTCCAGAGGGGTCGGAACTTGGGGATACAACAGCACTATTATTACATGTCCTTCCTGCAATGTTAAAATTATCTCAAGACACACAACTGTTAATTGAGCGTTCTCACTGCTCTCTTGGTCCCAGGCTGCACAAGATTGAAGACCCAGTCCTATCATAGCCAGATTTTTGAATTTTGAGCATACAGAGCTTGTCTTCAGACGTGCCAGAGAAATAGAGATTTTGATGTGGCAGGATTTCAAAATCTCTGTCTATTAGGATTTTTCAAAGGAGCTAAATGCGAAAAGAAAGGAGTGTAATCACCTGAAAGTTTTACTCTATCAGAGACAAATAAAGTTAGCCCTTCGCTATTCCTCTACAATGCATCTTTTCTTGGGGACTGGTTTCAAAGATTTTAGTACTCCAGACAATCTCACAGCCTTCCTAAATAACTTGACAAACCCTCTTACCTCTGAGAGTTCTGCTGCAGCTGGCCATGATTCTATTGGAGATGACCAAGTCTGATCTGACGACACTGAGACGCAGAGCAGAGTGAGAAATGCTACCCAAATGGTTGTCCCTAAGCCAACAAAACCTGAAGTTTCTCTGCCAAGGCAATGGACCAGAATTAAAGATAAAGTTTCCCTAAAATCCTGCATTGCCTATCATTCTTGCTGCTCTATGGATGTTCCCTCGATCGCTCCTTCTGGTCCGAATACCTTAGTGCAAATTGAACCTTCCATCCCTCTCTGCAATATATTTGCTCCCCTATCGCACGAGCTGCATTCGTCACAGGAAGATATCAGCTCACAAACCGTGGATGATCATGTTGCAGATTCAGCTACAACCCTGCAAGGCAATATTTCTGCTGACTCATCATGGGCAGAGGTGACTGCCAGTTCCCTGCTAAAAGCACTTGAACCACCAAAAAAGAAATGTAGAGCAAATCTGGCTTAAAACCTCTACCGCATCAAGGGACTCTTACAAATCAATGATGACCTGAATATTGATATATTTTTTTTCAATTTATTCAGCTTCTCTCTGGTGACAAGATATGTCCTAGAATTGTGTGCTATATGAGACCTAACCTTTTTTAAATTGCCACTATGTTCACTGTACTGCCTTCATTACTGAAATACTGTCGCAACCAGCAGGTTGCGATTCCAGCAGGCTGTACATTGCGGTTGATAATTATAATACATAATAACCTCTGGAACCTAAAGCTTTTAATTTTTTTTTACAAAGATAAAGTATCCCTGTGCAATAGCATGTATATCTTGTCTATACCTATGCACTTAATCTAATTTATAACCACTTTTTCAACATCCTTTATTTTCACTACAGCACTCAATCAAAATGCTAATTGCCATTATGTCCCAGTAATGAAAATCTTATAGTTCAGTGCACTCCACGCTGATATATTTTTCAAATTCATGATTTATCCGGCCTATATGATCCTCTTTTCTAAATATATAACCCACTTATAAATTTGGCATATTTTCTCTTTCACACAAAGATGGTCTTTATATCCATACATATACATAAATGTGTGTATGTTACATAGATACATAGACAGTGTCAGCAGATAAAGGCCTATGGCCCACCCAGTCTACCCATTTGATCTTGTAAGTTCAGTTTATGCTTTCCTAGAAGTCTGTTGCCCCTTACCCCTGACATCCAGAATTCCCTTATACCTATCCCATGCATTCTTAAATCCCATGATTGTTTCAGCCCCCACCACTTCCTCTGGCAGGGTGTTCCACTTGTCCACCACCCATTCTGTGAAGAAATTCTTCCTCTCATTTCCTCTGAATTGTCCTCCCTTCAATTTCATCCCATGTGCTCTAGTCCTGGAACATCTTTTTCACTTAAAAATAGTGTATTCCTGCACCCTGTTCCTCCCTGTAAGATACTTGTATGTCTCTATCATGTCCTCTCTCTCCCTCCCTTCCTTCTCTCCTCCAGGGAGTACATATTCAATTCCTTCAACCTGTCATCATAGGACTTGTGATGCAATCCATGTAACATCGTTGTTGCCCTACTCTGAACCTTCTCTACCCTGTCTATGTCCTTATGTAAGTAAGGTCTCCAGAACTGTACACTGTACTCCAGGTACTCCAGGTGGTTCCTCACTAGTGTCTTGTATAGTGGAATTATGACCTCCCTTTTCCTGCTGGTGATGCCCCTGCTTATCCATCCCAGCATCCTATTTGCTTTTCCTGCTGTCTTGTCATACTGTTTCCCTACCTTGAGGTCATCAGAGATGATAATCCTAATATCCCTTTCCTGCTTGGTCTATGTTGCCAGCAATTTTTGGGTGTACAGAGACAAGATACACAATTCATATGATACAGTATGTTTTACTGGAAGCCTGATTTATAAGGGAACCTCTATTTCTGGCCTCCCTTTTAACTTGTGGATTTACTGGGTTTATTTTCTTAGATCTAGTTAACCCACCTCTTATTACATTAAGGCAATTTTCGAGTTCAGAATACACATTTATTTAACTTAATTTTCCATAAAACCCTATTATGCTGAAGCTGGCTCTCATTCACAATTTGCTTCTATACTAGCAACTATTGGCACAACAAATCTATCACTTTGCCAAACATATATTCCAAATTAATAAATGAATATATAAATGTATATTCCAATATTTTATTGCATTATTTCTTTACTATGTTCAGCGTAATTTTGGTATACAGTTTACTGCACAATTATACTTTAAGTATATTATGTCTGGTTAGACACCTGGTTCCTCTGATTTTTCCTTTTTTGTGGCAATGCAGATCTCTAATACAGTCAAGACAGTTAACCTTCTAATTAAGTTGGCATGTATTTTTTCATTATCCCTACAAGTTAATATAATATGGTTTGACTTTTTTTTACTCTTCATACTCTATGTAAGAGTTGTTTCTTCATAATGAGGTTTATAACTGGTTCCCTACTTCTTTATAGATAACTGTTTATTGCTTGAGCAATTAATGCAATTTTGTCTTAATAGTGTTCATAAAGTTTAGAACTCAGGATCAAACAAGTCTTTTTTTTACTTGCTTGCTTCCTTAGGTCTATCTCCTCTAACTACGACCAAGTGTGTGATGAGAGAGTTATTTGGTATTGTGTACCGACTCATATCTCCCCACACTTATAAGGGATTTCTTTATTGTTAATCAATGACTCTTTCTGTCTCTTTTTATTATCCTAAACATAGAAAGATATATGTGCTACTTATACTATATATACCTTACTTCAATTGCCTGAATAAACCTACCACTCTTCTCATATACAAGTATACACTCCCTCACACTCTGATCATCCTCCACTTAATTCATATGTCCCTTACCATTCCAATAACTATTTCCCTTCTTTTGCAAAATCACCATGAATGACTTACGTCTATATACATGGAATGTGAAGGGACTTAACTCTCCCTACAAGCGAAAGCAAATCCTTTCATACCTTAAAAAACATAAAACACAAATTGCTTTCCTACAGGAAACAAAATTATTAATGGAGGATGTTAACAGACTTAAAAAAGATTGAGTTGGTCAAATTTATGAATCATCCTTCTCCTCCAAAAAAAGAGGAGTAGCTATTCTTGTCCACAAAAAATCTCAAATGGTCTTTCATTAAAGGGGAAGTCTCTCATAGTTTCACACCAATATTTTCCCAACTCCTTATGTGTAACTGTTGTGTGCATCCTCCAGTTGCCAGCAGTCCTATTGCTGTCCAGATCTAGAATATAAATAAAAATATACAGCCCCTAGAAGTTATCAATGTGTTTGTCCTCCATTTTACAATCAATGCTGCAGGAGGATGTTGTCATCAGAGCATAGATAATGGTGCTGCATTAAATGCAGTTCCACCAGTAGACCAAACCCACAATGTTTGGTTCCCCACTTGAGTAAGGGAGGAACCCTTTAAGTGTTGTGCACATCCTGAAGTGTGGGTCTAATAGGGACTAGGACCATGTGAGTGTGATGCAGCACTGATTTGAGGGATATACAGTATTCATATAAGGAAGTGCCTGTACGTGTTGTGTTACTGTTTCTGTTAGCAAAAACAGTTTACCCAATAAATGACTCTGGGTACAACAAGAGTTTTAAGTGGTATTATGCAGCTGTTGTATTATGGTGTGTGTGTGTGTGTGTGTGTGTGTAACATTCTCTGTTTTGATTAACACCAGTAGTGAGAAACAATCTTGCAAATAGGCCCTTTTCCCTTTGTAACTAGGCAATCAGTGATTGAATGGCTGCTGTAAGGCAATAAAGAATTCAGCTATGGCAAGGAATAGCTTACCAGGAAAGCACAAGCACTGGGGGAACGCTGGTTCAAATCCTACTAGAATCCCTTACTCTCTAACCCTTAAAAAGTTCCCCTAACCTCCTTAGAAACTGTGATGGCCCCACAGGTCCATGACTTTAAAAGTGCCCCAATTCCCATTATAAATCATTAGCAGTGATGTAAGAGCTACAGCACTTCACTCTCAAGGTACTAAGGATAAGCTGTGGCAGACCCCCCCACACACTTTGCAATGCCAGCATTTGAAGTAGGATGTCCCTCACAAATCAGATGCTACACCTCAGCTGTTGTAGATAAAGAAACTAATCAGTCTCTGTTTGTAGTGCTCTGTATTTGCGTAGCTCACTCCCCCCATGTCATATGCATTCTGTGTCTTGGTATTTCCAGTCAGAAACTCAGATTTAAGGAGAATTTGAAATGTAAAACAATACACTTTACAAAGTAAATGATGTAGCTCTCCACCTTCAGGCTGCTGAAAGGGGATGTGTATAAGTCAGTCTTGTATGATCTTTGGTAAACTGCCCAGGCTCATCTTGTAACAAATCTTCTTAAGGGTGCTCACCTGGTTCAATAGAGAGTGACTGACTGACTGCTTGATTGGTTGATTGACTGATTCAGTCTACGGCTTTCCACAACATGTTACAATTGTCTCACAGAGAGAAATGAGCAGTACAGAGAAACAGCTTTTGTTTCCTGTGAATGCAATACTTTTAGATGTATTATTTGCTCTATACATACATTATTAAGGCTAAAAGTACTACTCCTTGTGTGAGTTGCATGACAGAACTGCCTTAAGTCATTGCAAACTTAAACTATAATTGGGCTAGACAGCATTGATACCCTTATGTTTTGTTCTGCACTGTTGCTGCAGTGACATCAAGGAATGGGAAGGGCTGTATTACAAGTAACTCATTTGCATGTAAATGGAGGCTTGCTTGACATTTTATTACCTTGTGTCAGAGCCTCAAACTCTAGATATGTGTTGCAACAGAAGAAATGGCTCATCTCTTATTGACATATGTATAGTACTTGATGTAATGTATAATAAATACATCAGATATATCCAAATCATACATATACAGGAGTCTTCTCCTTTAACTCCATTTCCGATAAAGAAGGCAGATGGATAATGATTAAATTAAATATCCATTCCGGTTCTCTCCTATTTGTTAACGTTTATGAGCCTAACTCTGACTCTCCAGATTTTTACCATCATCTAGCTCAACAGTTACTATCTTTTAATACTGACAACACGCCCGTATTTCTTGGAGGCGATCTTAACCTAGCTTTAGAAGCTAGTATAGATAGGAGTAACTCATCCACGGATGCCGACCCCAGAAATATTAAAGCTGTCTCCCTACTAATGAAAGATCTTGGTTTAACTGATATCTGGCATCTCCTTCACCCCCGTGATCTAGATTTCACCTTCTACTCATCTCTGCACAAGACATATAGTAGAATTGATTACTGGTTAGTCTTCCCTGCTATAACAGAAAAAAATATTGAATCATCTATTTCACCCATTATAATCTCGGACCATTCCCCTGTTTTATTACTACTCTTGTCGGGCCCTCCGACTCTCAAATCTTCTTATTGGTGTCTTGATCCTCTCCTCCTCAAAGACTCTGACTTTCTACCTATGGTTAAATCACAGATTCTGTAATTCCTCTCCCATAATAAACCCTCTGACACATCTGCATGCACCGATTGGAAGCTTTAAAGCCACAATTCGTGGGAAAATTATTAGCTATGCTGCCCACAGGAAAAAAGTAAGAGAGCACCAATTGGCTGAGAAGGAAAAATCCTTTAAATCCAAAGAGAATTTATATTTTACATCCAAAAAACACAACCCCGACTCCCAGCTTCATCTTGAAATTCTTCAGCTCAGAATCAAAATAAACAAATTAATCTCCCGTAAACCAGAGCTTCCTATGTTTAAACTTAAACACAGATACTGGGAGCATGGTGACAACTTATCAACTTAAAGTACAGCAAATGGAGCAATACATTTTAGGTTTTAAAGAACCTCAGGGTATAATCCATTCTGATAATCCATCTATAAACAATATTATGAAATTCTTTTATCAAAAGTTACATTCAAACTTACATCCCCCTTCTAATGTACAAATACAGCAGTTCCTAAAAGCCTACATCTACCTCATCTCTCTGCCTCTGAAATGAATAACCTAGACAAACCCTTTTCTCTTCAAGAAATTCAAAAAGCTTTATCCTCCTTGAAATCTGGTAAATCACCAGGGGGAGATGGATTTCTTATAGATTTTTATAAAATGCTTTCTGATACTCTCTGTCCTCTTCTGTTTAATGTCTTTCAAGAAGCCACCACTAACAGCAATCTTCCGCCAACATGCACTGAAGCAATTATCACCTTAATCCCTAAGAAAGATAAATACCCTACACTTCCTGCAAGCTATAGACCAATATCTTTATTAAATACAGATGGGAAGATACTTGCTAAACTACTAACAATTCAACTTGAATCTTTGATCCCCAAGTTAACTCACTGTTTGCAAGCTGGTTTTATTAAGAATAGATCTGGCTCTGACCATTTACGTTCTGTATTTAATTTAATGCATAAAGCTAAATTCCTTAAATCTCCAGCAGCTGCTATTGCCATCAATTTTGAAAAGGCTCTTGATTCCTTAAACTGGGACTACCTTTATGAAGTTCTGTCTCACTTTGGTTTCTATCACACTTTCTGTTCTTGGCTCAAATTATTATATACCTCCCCTGTGGTAAAAGTTCTTACTAACTCTACCCTTTCTTCTCACTTTCATTTGGCAGGAGGAACTGGACAAGGATGCTCCCTGTCACCCTCTCTGTTCATTCTAGCCATGGAACCCCTGACTGCTAGTCTTCGTCAGTCCACAGACATTAAGGGAATCCCTGTTGGCAGTTCAAGATATGTTTCCCTTTCCTACGCAGCTGACCTTCTAATTTTACTTGAAAACCTAAATGAAGCTGGCCCACCACTGGCTGACTTATTTAATAAGTTCACTAACATTTCAGGCCTTGCTTTGAATTATGGGAAATCGGAAACATTACACCTTAATGACCATTGTAAACCCTCTATGAATCTATCCCTCGGATTCCGTTGGTCCCCACAAGATATCACATACCTAGGCATCAAAATAACCTGAAATCTGGAAACAAATCTGGGACACTAATTTTAACTCCTTAATTGACAACATTAAGATGATTATCTACAGGTGGACACTTCTTTTATGGTGAAAATCGATGCCATTAAGATGTCCATCTCTCCCAAGATTCTCTACCTTTTTGCCAACATTCCCTTGATCTTACCACCTACTTTCTTATCTAAAATTGACAAACTAATTCGTAACTTTTTATGGGATGGGAAACTACCAAGATTCAGCCGTAATAAGCTTTGGGCGCAAAAGAAAAAAGGAGGATTTGAACTCCCCTGGTTCAAAGGTTACCTATGGGCCTTCCGAACCACTCGAACTATTAAGTGGTTTCAAAAACCCTCATCCCACTCCCCATTATGAGTTGCAATGGAATTGGCACTGTGCCTGGAGGAGTTCCTACTTCCTTCATCTTTAACCCTCTCCCTTCTAAGTTAAAATCTCATCCAACTATATCAGCCTCTGTTCTTTATTGGAAACTAATTCATACATTTTTGAAATCTAACCCAACTCCTTGGCTGTATGCACCCCTCTGGGGCAACCCAACACTCACTTTAGATAATCACCCAATTTTCTGCTGTTCCTGGAGAAACAAAGGTATATTTTTCTTAGGTGACATCTTAGGCCAGAATTCACTCACTATCAAAATGTTCTCAGACTTACAGAGTATCTGGAAGATCTCTAAACAAGACTTCTGGAAGTATTTACAAATTAGGGCTGCTTATAACTCTCTCTCCCATTATGTGTCTAAACATACTCTCCAAGATCAATATATTTCACACTGGGTTAACTTGTCTGTAAAATGGAACAGCTCCATTTATAAAGATATCATAGACAATTTACCTGATTATTCTATTCCAGCAAAAAACAAATGGAGTGTACTACTTAACTATAATATCACAGATGCACAGTGACGCAAATGCTGGCATCTGTCTCATAATACATTCAAAGATGCCCGTAGTTCCTTAATACAAATTAAAATCCTACATTTATGGTACAGAACTCCTGCTGTACTTCATCGCTAGGACACTTAAATAATAACAATTGTTGGCGCTGTAACTCACCTAATGGGGATTTACTTCACATTTTATGGTCTTGTGCTCCTATTAATAAGCTTTGGTGCAGAGTGTATTTACTGGCTACTAAAGTTATTGGACAAAATATTCCCTTAGATCCTAAACTTTTTCTATTAGGTATCTTTATCTCAAGTAACACCCCCCCCCACACATGCACATTTCAGATGGCTAAACATACTATCTCTCCTTGTTAAACGCTTGATTCTAATGAATTGGAAATCAACCTATATTCCAACCCTTTCTGATGTCCTTCAAAACCTCTCGCAGTATGCATCTCTAGACCAACTATCTCATGTCATCCATGACCGACTCACTACATATGATAAATGCTGGCAGGATTATTTGAGATATATTGAAATCTTCGGCTCCTCTAGACCTTAATTTACGGGTATTCAAGTCTCCCCTTTTATACTGACTTTAGATTAGGGTCATCTTTGTTCCTATGCACATATATCTCCCTTGTCTCCTTCTTCTTCTTTTTAATTCTTTACTGTAATTTCTCCATTTTATCTCTTTTTCATATATTACATTTCTACTCTTATCTTCCTATATTGAGCACTGATTGTAGTCTCTTAAATGTCACTTTATGTATTTTACTTAAAATCCAGGTTAAAACACTTACTAGTATTCACTTTATATAAGGTGGATCTTTTTGAATTAACAGTTACTCTGCTTGATTATAACCCTGCCATTGTCCATCTACACATTTGTTTAGGTTTAAGATCCAATGAATAATCATGTAATGAGACCTCTGTAATTCTATAACCCATTTATTGTCATGCATAATGTGATGTTCTGTTTTTTTATAATGGATGATATCTTCCAAATGTATTGTATGTTTTGTTTCTCATTATATATTTAAAACACCAATAAAAAGATAAAGAGAAAACAGTGCAATTCCTACTACAGTACTTAGATTTTGTCTCTCTCTACCTGTGTACTTGCTTAAAGTGCTCAAAGATGTTTCTTTGTCAAAGTGCAGATAAAAGTCTCTGAAGGAAAACAGAATTCTGTTTAAAAGCTGACTTTGCCCACCTCTTTACATGAGGTCACTTAGCTCCTCCTCTGTTTATGAAAAATCATGCACCCAGGATATTTTATCATATTAGAAGGTAAGATAATTAAGGTTACAACAGCAGAAACTCCTTTCCCCATGTGACTTCCCCAATCAAGTCTGTAAATTTCCTTTCATCTATAAGCAGTATCCTCTCTCACACAGACATCAAAGCATTTATGACTTCACACCAGTGTCACATAATCCTGCACTCTTCCCCTAAATGCCATAAAAGTTTATGATTTCCGTCTTAGCAACTACAGCTATAATTAACTTAGATAAATAGGAGATCCTTGATTAAGACCTGTTCTAGCCTGTAATTAGCTTTTGACCTTCCAGGTCACACCTTGTATCTAAAACCTGTGTGTGTGTGTGTGTGTAATTTTACATGCTGTCTTAGCATTTCTCATGAGAAGCAGTCCATAACACATTTTTATATTACAAAAAAATGATACAGTGATCAGAACCAGCTGTCCACGTGTCACAATTCCTCCCCACCTAGACTGAATTTGGGGGCTCTATCCCCCGCATGGGATGAGCTTCCCAAATCAGTTCACTCCTCGTACACCTGAGACAGCCCATCGGAGTTCTGATTTTTGGCTCCAGCTCTATGTACAATTATCAGATCATACCATTGCAAAGTAAGACTCCATCTTAGCAATCTACCATTGTTTTTCCCCATCTGCATCAGCCAAACCAGGGGGTTGTGGTCAGGCTGCACCACAAAATGTTGCCCATATAAGTATGGCTCTAATTTCTTTAGGGCCCTCACTATGGCAAGACACTCCTTTTCCACCATGGAGTATGCCTGCTCCCAGGGACGTAACTTTTTACTCAGATAGGCTATTGGGCGATCCCTCCCTTGGCTTGATGTCTAGCTCAGTACTGCCCCAATACCCATGTCTGAGGCATCAGTCTGAACTGTAAAGGGTTTGCTATAGTTAGGACTTGTCAAAACAGGAGCACTGCACAGTGCCTCCTTTAGTTTGGAAAAGGCTTCCTCACAGGCTGTGCCCCAGGTAATTTTCTTGGGCATCCTTTTCTTTGTCAGGTCAGATAGGGGAGCAGCCAGGGCACTGTAATTGGGTAAACATTTTTTGTAGTACCCTGCTGTCCCTAGAAAACTCCTGACCTGCTTCTGCATTTCTGGTCTGGGCTATGCCTGGATTACCTCTATTTTTATTTGGTTAGGACAGAGCTGTCCTCAGCCTACCACATGCCCGATGTATGCCACTTCTCCCATGGCCACCTGGCACTTCTCGGCTTTGACAGTGAGCCTGGCCCTCTGTATCCTGCCCAGAACTTCTCTAAGGTGGGATTGGTGTTACTCCCAGCTGGTACTAAAGATGACAATGTCATCCAGGTATGCCACGGCATACTCCTGAGCACCATTTAACACCTGGTTCACCAACATTTGGAAAGTGGCCGGGGTGTTCTTCATTCCGAAGGGCATTACTTTAAACTCAAATAAGCCTATTGGAGTGATGAAGGCCAACCTCTCCCTAGCTCTTTCTGTCAACTCTACTTGCCAATACCCCTTGGTCAGGTCAATGGTCGTAAGGTAGATCGCCCCTCCCAACTTGTCCAGGAGTTTGTCCGTCCGGGGCATCGGGTGGGCATCTGACTTCATGACTGCATTCAGTCCATGATAGTCCACACAGAAATGAGTAGAGCCATCTGGCTTAAGCACCAGAACTACGGGTGAGGCCCAGGAGCTGTGGGATCTCTGGATTACCCCTAAATCCAGCATCTCCTCCACTTCCCTCCTTATGTCCTTTTGGACAGCCTCTGACACCTGATATGCTGTCCGCCGTATGGGCATCTGTGTCCCTGTCTCCACATCGTGCGTCGCTAAGGGGTTAGTCCAGGCTTGGCACTAAACAATTTGGCAAAGTCTGCTAAAACCTCCTTTACTTTCTGGAGCTGGTCCAGGGCCAGCTGGGGAGACAATTTTATTGCCTCCACAGAGGGCTCCTGCTTACTTTCTTCCAGCAAGTCTAGAAGGGGGTCTCCTTCATTCATCCCCTCCCCAGGACTACACATTGCAAACACCATGTCAGCCCTATTTGCATATGGCGTCATCATGTTGACATGGTACATCTTTTCTGTCTGTCTTCTGTCAGGTAACTCTATAAAGTAGTTCACATCATTTACCTTCTTAAGCACCTTGTTCGGTCATGCCCACTCAGCCTGCAGCTTGTCTTTCTGGACCGGAATAAGGACCACGACTTCCTGACCCACCATGTATGAGCGAGCTCTGGCTGTGCAGTTGTACCACACTTTTTGTTTCTGTTGGGCAGCTGCCAGGTTGGTCTGGGCTGTCCCCATTTGCTCCTTCAGCCTTTCCCTAAACTTAAGGATGTAATCCACAATGGGAGTTCCTTGGGTGGCATGCTTGCCTTCCCAGTCCTCCCAGATCAAGTCTAGGGGCCCATGTACCCAGCATCCATATAAGAGTTTGAAGGAGGGAAAATCCTGTAGACTCTTGGGGTACCTCCCTGTATGCAAACAACAGGTGGGGAAGGTATTTCTCCCAGTCTCTGCCATGCTGTTCAGCAAATGCCCAGAGCATTGACTTCAGGGTACCACTGAATCTTTCCACAAGCCCATTGGCTTGTGGGTGATACGGTGTTGTGCATCTCTGCACCACCCCACACTTCTCCCACAAACATTTCACCAGGTCTGACATGAAGGAACCCCCTCGATCGGTGATAACATCCTGCGGAAACCCAACACAGGAGAAAATCCCAAGTAAAGCATCTGCCACTTTGTCTGTCCTCAGTGAAGATAGAGCGACTGCTTCTGGGTACCGGGTGGCATAATCCACCACAGTCAGGATGAATCTCTTCCCTGAGGAGCTGGCAGTATTTAAAGGCCCCACAATATCCATTTCCACCCTCTAGAATGACTTCTGCACTATGAGCAATGGAATCAGGGTGGCTTGGGTTTTCTTGCCCACCTTCCCTGTTTCTTGGCACTGGTGACAAGACCTGCAATACTCCTTCACCTGCTGGGTGAAGTTAGGCCAATAGAAATTGTGGGCCAACCGCTGTGTAGTGCGTGCGATTCCCAGATGATCAGACAAGGGAATATCATGTGCAATTTTGAGCAACTGCTCACGATACCCCCGGGGAATGACAAGCTGCCTGCCTAGCATCCCTCCCTCCCTCTCTCTCTCTCTCTGTACTGCCTGAGTATACATAAGTTAATTTTCCCAATAAACCTTATGTCTGCTGTCACCTCCCTGTGTGCCATCTGAGTCTGCCCAAGACCTCAGCTTCTCTAAACTAGGGTCACTTCTCTGAACAGCTGCAAACCTCCCACACATCCCCAGGGCATGGGACAGGTCCCCTTCAGTCGCTAAACTAGGGTCCCTAGCACTAGCATCAGGGCACTCAGGATCATTGTCAATCCCAACCCTCTGACAATGAGTCACCACTCCATCTTCAGAGTAACCCTCTGTAGCTGTATGGTTACTTGCTACTGGGGAAATTTCTACCCCCTTTTCATTAGTCTCCCCATCTGGAGACACAGGCTGGAGAACCAGCCTCTCAGTGGTTTCCACAATGGCTTCTGTGGGGTTCAGAGAGCTACAATTTTCCCTTGCTGCTTTGCTACAGGTAACTGCACATACCCTCCCCTGTTTGGGATTGTTACGCAGGATTACATCCACTGCTAATATTTTGGCTATTGCCACCTGTTGCACAGTTCCCCCTGTTTCACCCCAGTCTAGGAGAACACTAGCCAGTGGTAATGTTTTCTCTTCACCAGTAAAATCCTGTACAGTGATGTATTTATTTGGTATAAGCTGACCAGGCTATTCTAGATCCCCCTTTACCAAGGTCAAGGATGCCCCTGTGTCCCTTAACCCCTGCATCTAAACACCATTTACCATGACTGGGTGCATGTGTTCTCTCATGTTCATTGGCATGCTTCCAGGGACACACAAACAACCCACTTCTTTTCTAGCACCCAGTTGTGTATTATTGCTCGCCTTTTTGGGACGCTGTCTGGCAATATGCCCAGTTTCTTTACACAACCAACATTAATTTCTTCTCTCAGAGAAATCTTTTCTCTGAAATCTGGGGCTAACTGGTTTCGATGGAGGCAGTGAGGGTTTTAGCTGCCCTGAAGGTGCGCTTTTCCCTTTCTGTGCTGCCACGCCCACCCCATTCGCTCTCAGAGCAGGTCTGCTCTTGGCATAGCAGTCTGAGAATTCAGCAGCCTCTTGCACCATTTTGGGATCTCGGTCCTCTAGCCAGGTTTTTAGCTCGGCTGGGCATGCCCAATAAAACTGTTCTAACAAAATCACATTTTCAATTTTATCAACAGAGTTTGTCTCAATTCCTTCCCATCAACATTTTAAAAACTGACATTGTTTCGTGGCTAGCTTCTCGTAGCCCATGTCAGGGTTTCTTCTGAGCTTACAGAATTTAGCTCAATATGATTCAGCAGTTAATACAAATTTTTTTAACAGTGCAGCTTTAAGTTTGCTGTAATCATCACTGTCCTCATTGTTCATTTGATCCAATGCATCCCGAGCTTTCCTGATAAGTAGCGGGGATTGCTGGAAGCTCCAGGACTCTCTAGGAATTTTTGCCTGAATACAAACTTTTTCAAAAGAATTTAAAAAGGCATCCATATCCTCCTCCTCTTTAAATTCAGCTATTAATTTGGAATTCAGTTTGTAACCCAGTCCTGTAGCAGTTAAACCCAAGCCACTTACCTGCTCTGGTACCACCGGTCGGAGTTGTAGCTTCTCCAGTTTTTGTTGCCGCTGGTGCTCCTGCTCCTCAAGATCTGTGTCTCAGTGTTCTTGCTCTCTCTTCTCCTCTGCAGCTCGCTGTTCATGCTTCTCTTCTCTCTGGAACTCCAGCTCCATCCTGCACAACTCAATTTGCAGCCTGAGTACTTCTGGATCTAGGATACTGGTGACCTTCCCCTGCTGCTGTGGCCTTTCACACACAGTGGTCCTGTTGCCCTCCCCATCAGATCTGGACACTGCACTGTCTGCTAGACTTGCTACATTCGAGGTCTGGTTCTTTTCAGTCACGGTCTGTGACTCAGTGCTCTGGGTATCTGCTACCATAGGGCATCTACTAGGTTCTGTTTGCTGGCTTTCACCTCAAACGGGACTCCTCTGTCCCCGTACAACTGCCTTAAGTAGTCTACAGTGTGCCTGCTGTAGTTGGAAGCCATCTTCCCTAACTACTACTACTACTCTGACTTGCACTTTAGGAAAAAAAATAAAACAGGCAGAAACTTGACTGTACGCCAAGTAATATAGTTCTGTCTCCTTTTAAAATAAAACTCTGCCTTTTTCTTTCTTTGTTTTTATTTATTATACCTTTTTGTCTGCTGCTGCATCAGTAGTTTCAGCCCAGTCACGGTCCCCATCATCCTCGACTCCCATATGAGCCACGCTCCCGGTTGCCCCCCAGGGTGGGGCCGTAACACCTGCCAAAGTGCTGTGGAACACGGTCCAGTCTGGGAGCTGGCCTGGAGTGAATGCTGATGGTGAGGAGGCATCATGAGGATGCAGACAGCGTGTTTTCCCGGTTGTTCCTTGGGGTGGGGATGTGCAATGATGTCCCGTCGCCCGCCCCTAGGGCGATCCAGACGCCAGCTGCTCTTGGTACCCCGGCCTCCATAGTCCCTCGAACATCGGACATACTCTCCCTCCCCAGAGAAGGAGAGCTGTCCGGCACGCTCCATCCTTCTCCCCGGCTGACACTGATGACCCAGGTCCGTTCCCGAACCCGGGTCGCTGGCATCACAAGCGGAAATCCAATCGCTGCATTGATGGGCCGGCTGCTGCCTTTTTCTTTCTTTGCAAGTGAGCTGATGGTCTCAAGCTGATACACTGAACAATAAAAGCTTGTAATACCAAAATTATGCCACTGCTGCCAACCAATCTGTCACAAACCCACTCAGCAGGTCAGCCCTCTACTCCCAAAGTGCCAACCTCTGAGCGCAGTCTGGTGAACAGCTAACAGAAACAGGGTAACCCTCCTGTCTGTTTTGTGGGTTTGAATCAACCTTTGGTCTCAATTCTGGAGGGATTCAAACTGTGAACCTCTTGCTAGCGTACCCAATGCACATGCTCAGATAATTCTGTCTTCGGGGGGCCAGATATCTTTGCCTATGGGCACCTAACCAGGTGTACAGAAATGAACCCTTAAAAACTCTAATAAAGACCTCAGATTACTCTTACCTTTTCCAATTTGGTTTCACCATTCAAGCTTATGCACAGTGTCTGCTTTAACCATATATATTTCACTTGTTAAAGGAAGAAATTCAAAGACAGAGCACGTAGGCTCTAAAAATAAAGTTTTACTAAAATAGATAAAATTTGTAAAACATAAAATACAGAACCATTTATCACAAAACATACAAATCTTTTAAAAGAACAAGGTTTTAACAGTGCAATTCCTACTACAGTACTTAGATTTTGTCTCTCTCTCTCTCTACCTGTATTCTTTCTTAATGTGCTCAAAGATGTTTCTTTGTCAAAGTGTAGATAAAAGTCTCTGAAGGAAAACAGAATTCTGTTTAAAATCTGGCTTTGCCCACCTCTTTGCATGAGGTCACCTAGCTTCTCCTCTGTTTATGAAAAATCATACATCCAGGATATTTTTATCATATTAGAAGGTAAGATAATTAAGGTTACATCAGCAGAAACTCCTTTCCCCATGTGACTTCCCCAATCAAGTCTGTAAATTTCCTTTCATCTATAAGCAGTATCCTCTGTCACACAGACATCAAAGCATTTATGACTTCACACCAGTGTCACATAATCCTGCACTCTTCCCCTAAATGCCATAAAAGTTCATGATTTCCCTCTTAGCAACTACAACTATAATTAACTTAGATAAATAGGGGATCCTTGATTAAGGCCTGTTCTAGCCTATAATTAGCTTCTGACCTTCCAGGTCACGCCTTGTATCTAAAACCTGTGTGTGTGTGTGTGTGTGTCATTTTACATGCTGTCTCAGTATTTCTCATGAGAAACAGTCTATAACACATTTTTATATTACAAAAAAATGATATAGTGATCAGAACCAGCTGTCCAAGTGTCACAATTATTTCAATGCACCCGATGATTTTGTGGGCTACAACCAGTGAGCCACGGGATTCAAAAGGAAGTTGGACTTTGTTCCAAATGCAGTACCTAGTCAGAAACCAAAAGTTAGCAGTGATGGTGTGTGCAGTACCACTGTCTCCACAGTCAGCGTAAGTTGTGGCATATGCCAAAGTAAAGCAGCGCTGAAGCTGAAGGTGCAAATGGTAAGTGTAATCTTGTGTGCACGTAGTGTAAATATAAATTGTGCCATAAAACACATGTTGGCAGAGTAAAGCACTGAAAGTATAATCTTTTATGTTATTTCTTACAATAATTAATTTCTGTGGCATAGTCTAGGAAGGGGATGTTGTTTGGGTGTGTAGATGGGTCAGTTACATGTTTTTCTGGCATGTATCTAGTCTTGTTCCCTTGCTCCCTTTACATGGATTTATAGAATTGCAGTAACTGTTGCAAATGTAAGCATCCTTGCAGCATGCTGTGAGTAAATGCTGATTGGGCCTACCAATCTCATATATCAAATCCACTTTTCAGTGTGGTATGCAATTGGTCATGTGCACACCACCGTGTGCAGTAGCACAAACATCACGTGGAGTGGTATGCCCTTGTTCATCTTCTCCTAAAGTGGTGCATACCATACACGTCCTGTCAAACCGTATGGTACATGGTATATCCTTTATCAGGTGCAAATGAAGTACAGCAAGGACCTAGCAGCCACCTACTTTCAGATTACCTGCAGCCTGTTATGACATGCATGATGAGTATTTCAACTGAGGTTACTATATGTACATCATCTCCATGAAATTTGCCTTGACCTGAGCATGTCTGTTGCATAGTTAGTCAGGGCCGGTTCTAGGATGTACTGGGCCCTGGTGCAAGACTTTTTAGTGGGCCCCCCATCCACCCCCCCTTCCATGGACCTCCCTGAAGTGCCCCTCCCCACTACCATCTCCCAAGTCACCAAAAATATTGCTGCTGTGACTAAGTTGTTCACTCACTCACTCACTCACTCACTCACTCACTCACTGTCATCACTGATGGTCATTCAGTTGATCTTCCTGTCTGAATTCTTGTTCAGAAAATAAAAAAATGGAAACCTGCATTATGTATATGATGATGAGGCAAGAGGAGAGAATGATTTCTCTTATCTAATCTTTTTACTTCTTCTCCCTGATGCCAACTCCCTAACCCGCCTGTCTAAAGTTCTTCACCTTCTAATGTTTTCTTTCCGATTTCCAGAGATACAGTATGGATACAGTAGAGTAGTAGCCCCTCAGCAGTTTCAACACCCCACTGGGATTTATTTCAATCTGACTTCTAGTTCTTCTCCCCCAGGCCGCCGCCACCCTCTGGGGCCTAGGCAACCACAGTACTCACTCCTTCCTGCTCTCACTGCCTTGCCAGCTATTTTCCTTTTTTCTGTCCTTGTAGTTCTGCCCCAAGTGCAAGTGTGTAATTTTTTTAATATATTGTGTGTCTAACAAGTTAAACACTTGTTTCAAGTTCGACTCACTGCTTGCTGCTGCTGCAATCAATTCTGCTGTCTGCTTCTCCACCACTTGTTTATCTGCCGACTGCCACAGTGAGAAAGGATTTCTCTTGAGATGCTCCCTGAATCCCTGACACTGCACAAGCATTGCTGTTGCTGCTGCTCATAACGACGGAATATTTTAATATTAATTAGAGTGCTGTGACACCTCGCAGTCTTTTGAGCTGAGCACACCAGCAAATCAGACTCAGAGCAGCCGCCCACGGCATCAGACAGCAAGAAGCGAGGCGGGTCGGAAGTAGGGGAGGAGGTGTGTGACTGAGCGGAGCAGCGTTAGGAGGGGAAACATAGAAACATAGACTTTGATGGCAGATAAGGACCGCTTGGCCCATCTAGTCTGCCCATTTCCCTACCTACAGGATAGGCTGCAGATCCTAGTTAACCAATAGCCTATTTCTTCCTACCCCCCACAAGAATTGCCTTATGTCTGTCCCATGCATTCTTGAATTCTCCCACAGTTTTAGACCCAACAACCTCCTCGGGAAGGCTGTTCCATGCATCCACTACCCTCTCTGTGAAATAATACTTCCTCACATTGCCCCTGAACCGCCCTCCTTCTATCTTTAAATTGTGTCCCTTTGTTCTTGCAAGTCTCTTTTTCTGAAAGATGCTACCCTCTTGGACTTTGTTGATTCCACTGAGGTACTTAAAGTTTCTATCATGTCCCCTCTCCTTCTTTCCTCAAGGGTATACATATTAAGCTCCTTTAGTCTCTCCTCATATGGCTTCTCTTGCAGACCCTGCACCATTTAGTTGCCCTCCTCTGGACTACCTCTATCCTGTCTATGTCCTTGCGGAGATGGGGTCTCCAGAACTGGACACAGTACTCAGATGGGGTCTCACCAACTGTTTGTACAGAGGATAACAACTTCCTGTTTTCTGCTGCTGATGCCTCTCCCTATACATTCCAGTATACCCCCCAGTCCCTACTGCCTTCCTTCACATTGCTTGCTAACCTTAAGGTCATCTGATATGATTACTCCCAGGTCCCTTTCCTTTTTTGTTGTTGTTACTACCTCCTCACCCACTGTGTATTCTTCCCCTGAGTTCTTGTTTCCCAGGTGCATTATTTTGCACTTCTTTGCATTGAATCCTAGCTGCCATACTTCTGACCATTCCTCCAATCTTGCCAAGTCCCTTTTCATCCTTTCCACACCTCCTTGTGTATCAACCCTGCTGCAGATCTTTGTGTCATCTGCAAAAAGGCATACTTTTCCTTCCAGTCCCTCTGCAATGTCACTGATGAAGACATTAAAAAGGACTGGACCCAATATTGAACCCTGCGGTAGCCCACTAGTAACCCCTCTTTCTTCAGAGTGGACTCCATTTACAATTACCTTCTGTGTCCTGTTATGCATCCAATGTTTTACCCAGGCTACCACCCTGGGACCCACTCCCAGGCTGGTTAATTTGACTATTAATCTTTTGTGTGGGACTGTGTCAAATGCCTTGCTAAAGTCTAGGTAGGCCATGTCCACGGCCCCACCCTGGTCTACTACTTTGGTCACCCAGTCAAATAAATCTATTAGATTCGTCTGACATGACCTTCCCGCTGTGAACCCATGCTGCCTTGGGTCCTGTGCTACACTGGCCTCTAGGTACTCAACTATTCTTTCCTTCAGAAGTGACTCCATCACTTTCCCTACCACAGAGGTCAGACTGACAGGTCTGTAGTTTCCTGCCTCTGTCTTGGTCCCACTTTTGTGAAGGGGAATCACATCCACCTTCCTCCAGTCCTCGGTACCACACCATCCTCCCATGATTTATTAAAAAGAGTAGCCAGTGGTTTCACTAGTTCCTCCCTTAATTCTTTTAGAATTCTGGGGTGAATTCCATCAGGACCCATTGCTTTGTCCACCTTCAGTTTTAGGAGTTCTTGCAGAACCCTTTCTTCTGTGAAAGGACTGGGATCGACCCCCTATCAAGAGTGCTTCTGTTAATTGGATTAGGCACTTCCCCCTCCTCTTTTGAGAATACTGAGCAGAAATATTCCTTCAGTATCCTGCTTTTCACTGTCCCCTCTGCCCACCCCGTTCATTCTATTCAGCCTCACTATCCTCCTTTGTCTTTCTCGCTCGCTGATGTACCTATAAAGGTTTTATCCCCTTCTTAACTGAGTTGGCTATCTTTTCCGCAGTTTGGGCCTTTGCTATTTTGACTTCCCTCCTGCTTCCTTCTGCCTTAACTGGTACAGCTCTCTGTCCTGCTCCTTCTGTGTTTCCTTATACTTCGGATTGCTATCTTTTCTTCCTGACTTTCACAGCCACCTCTTTTGAGAACCATAGTGGCTTTTCTTTCATTTAATTTGTTTATTTGCTTCACACAAAGGCTTGTTGCCTCTGTGATGGCAGTTTTGATGATTCCGATTGTTGCTCCACACCTCCTTCTAGCCTGTTTGCTAGTGCTTTTCTGAGGCACTCTCCCATCTTGCCAAAGTCAGCCCTCCTAAAGTCCAGTACCCTCACTTTTGTATGGCTTGACTCTGTAGCTGAGTTTAACGTGAACCACACTGTTTGATGGTCACTTGTCCCCAGATGGCAACCCACTTCTAGATCTGAGATCCTCTCACTGCCCCCGTTTGAGAGTATAAGGTCTAATATTGCCCCCTCACGAGTGGGTTCCGAAACTAGCTGTCTAAGGCCTGCCACCTGTAGGGCATCAAGAATGGCCCTGCTCTTGGATGTGGCTGCAGCAAATGTGCTCCAGTTAACATCTGGCATATTCAAGTCTCCCATCAATGGTATCTCCCCTTTCTCTGCCATTCTAAGAATGCCTTCTATCATATCCTTGTCCATTCCCTCCCCCTGATATGGGGGTCTGTACACAACCCCTGTGCAGATTGTGGTGCTCTTCCAGTCTCAAGGTGACCCACAGTGCCTCCCTCCTCCCTGTTTACTCTTTTGTTCAGTTGCTTTTATCCCTTCCTTTACATGAGAGCTACTCCTCCCCCTCTTCTCCCCTGCCTGTCTCTCCTGTAGGTTATGTACCCTGGTATGTTAACATCCCAGTCATGGTTCTCTGTGTACCATGTTTCTGTGACTGCTACGATATCCAGGCATCCCTCTTCTATCAAGGCCACCAGCTCAGGGAGCTTGTTGCCCAGACTACGGGCATTGGTACTCATTACCCTCCATTTCTGGAGCAAACAGACCAATGATCTGTGGTCGCTGGCGCCGCGAGGTTCGGAGCATGCCAGCATGGAGGAGGAGCTGAAGCAACAACAGACACCAAGCGAGGACTCTGTAGGATGGTGGATGGAGTCAAGCAGTTGAGGAGACAGAGCAGCTCACACACACACACACACACACACACCCACACACACACACACACACTCACTCTGACAGCACCACCACCAGCAGGTACGTCTGAGGAGGAGTAGGATGAGTGTGTGCAGCAGGGAGGGGATTTAATTTTTAAATGCCACCAGACCAGTCAGTTGAGTGGAGTCCTCAGTCCACACACATGCACACACCTAGTGAGGGACCAGCAAGTCTCAGGCAGGCTCCACCCAGGCAGAAGGCAGTGGGCTGATTGCTCCACTCCATGAGCAGTTTAAAACTAACAAAAAAAAAAAAGTATTATTTTGACTTAAGGGGCAATGGGTCCCGCAGGCGCTCTGGGCCCTGGTGCAGTCACATCCCTTGCACCCACCCCCGACGCCAGCCCTGTAGTTAGTGGTACACATTAACAACATACTCATCTTGTATGATAACCCTGACACTGGTATGCAGTTGTTCATTGCCTAATAAAGTGTATCCATTATTTCTGTGCATATTGTTCAGGTGGACTGGAAGTGGTGCTAATTCCTGCCACTCACATCTGCCTGATAGTCATTTTGTCATATGCCCAATAACATGCAGTGAGATAGCACATCTGTTGTTTGATATGCTGTGTTTAATGTGTACATAAAGTTTAACCCATCATCCATATCTGACCATACCACCTGATGCCTGATAGGCCTTTCATGTTTGTCGACTGACAGTGTGTCAGTGTCTCATCATTCCCACCATGTGTTCACATCAGTTGGCTTGTTTGGCCCTTGTGCATGTGCACCCAGAAAAGGTGAATTTTCATGCACCTGTGTGCATCCCTCCTGATGCTTGGTAAGCCCTGTGGTATGTTTACACAATGATTGAGACATCCCGACACCCAAACATAGCAACAAGCCAGCAGAAGAAAGCGAGTTGATCTATTAAATCCACTCATATTGCACTGTGTACAGCTTGAGCTAATGTCCCTGCCCTTTCTACACACTTCTCCCATCCTCTATAGCCATGATCCCTACCTTCCCCTATGTTTATCCCAGCCTCTCTTAAAGCTGGCCACTTCGATCAACTAGATGATCTCTTCTGGCTTTGCATTCCAAATGTCCACCACCCTCTGTTTGAAGAACTGATTCCTGACCTCCCCCTAAACGTCCCCCACTCCAGCGTAAGACTGTGCTCCCTCAAGCATGTTTCAGTCCTATTTGAGGTGTTGGCACCAGTACTGAACTGCATAATGTACATGCAGCCTTACCAGTGACCTTATGTCTCATAGTACTGATCCCCATAGCTGTGCATTCAGGCATCTACTTTTGCTGTGCTGCTGCTTTCTTGCACTGGGTGGAGTGGTTCAGGTCACTACTGATAGTCAATCCCAGGTCCTTCTCCTCCTGTGATGCAGATACTATACCCAGGTAGCAATGTGTCATATGAATAACGGTTCCAATATGCATAACTTTGTATGTATTGACATAGAAGTAAAGCTTACAAATCCTGTACCCCTTCCAGCAGCATTTCCTGATCTCCTACAGCTTCCACATCAGCACCACCAAATACTTTACCTTGGTGTGCATTGTATCATGTGCACACAAACATATGCATCCTTACATGCCAGCTGTGGTTACGTACTAACTTGTGCATGTTCACTTGAAGTGGTCCACATCACCCAGATCTGGTCATCCTGCCCGATTCCTGCTAGACCCTGGTTAATGTACTGCACACTATGAATATCCACACACGTTTAGCACACCTGTATCCTGGTTTGCCATTCTTCATGTGCCATGACAGTGTGTAACAGAGCCAGCATCCACACATTGCCCTTGGGTTTTGGGGTTTGAAGCTTGGGGTTGGGGGGGTTGAGCTTAATAGGGATGTAAGGAGATAATTTCTCACAGAAAGGGTGGCGGATGCCTTTCAGTGCCTTCCAGAAGAGATGGTGGGTCTGAAGACAGTGTTGAGCTTCAAGTATGCGTGGGATACCCACACAGGCATGATTAGTACAGGGAAGGGAAGAGGGAGGGACACCAGTGACCAAATAGGGTCCAAGGTGTAGTAGTAGTCTTTGAAAAATATGGCAGACTACATGTGCCTACCAGTCCTTTTCTGCCACTGAAAACAACATGATGTCTGCATGGCCCTGTGTCATGTGTTGCTGAAGTGTGGAACACACACATCACACACATCTGGCTAAGTAAACAGCATCTGGGCATGCAGTGGTTCATGTGGTCAGAAAGTGCACAGTCCACACTGCACACCATTCAGCAGGTGTGTTACACAGATTATTACGCCATGTGTGTGTGTGTGTGTGTGTGTGCAACTGTGTTTGCACATGAACCAGGTTCTACCACTTTATAGGTGTCATGTCATTTGTTAACCAGATTGATGTGAACAGGCACCAAATCCTGCAACAGTTCTGGTTACCTGCCAGTAAGAGGGTGTTGACACTGCATTCTGCTTCATCTACATTGTACACCCAGAGAACACTGCTGAAGGGGTGAAGTTCTGTTGATGTTGTCAGTAGTGTGCTCAGTTGCTGCATTCTGATCATGGCTGTATAAAAGCATCGATATGTGAAGTTGTGACATTTGTCACAATGGTTGAAAGATGACAAATAAGTAATGTGTTAAATAAAATACATGACAGGATAGAACACGTTATGTGGTGTCTGACGACAGAAATTGTACACCACAGGTACATCTGTGGAATATGAACTAGAAGAGTAAAGCAACATAAGAAAGGTGTCATAGTGTATATTGCAGTGTTGATCTATATAGAATTCAATAACTGTCAAAGTGCTGAGGTACCCCAGTTCAAACGTCATGTAATATCATTGTACCCTTCTGTGGCACACACAGCTTTCTGGATCCTGTAGAGATTGCATGAGTCACTTGTATTTTTAAAGCAGAAGAAGTCACTAACACATATTTCACAAAGTACTATACATTGTATTAAATTGTGGATGAGCAACTCTATGAATAACCACTGTGTTTTGCCATCTAGTGGTTCTGATTCCCTTGGATGTCTCGAGCTTTATACTATGAATATGTCACAGTAGATAACAAACCCTCTGTGTCAGAACACTCTGGTTTTGTATAGTTGCCCATTCAGATTTCTCTATGTTCTTATCTCAAGAGTACTGGATGGTCAACTGTGCACAACCAGTGTGTTGTGCCACAGAGGGGTTTTAATTCCCTCTGACCTCAAGAGGGCAGCTGGAGAGGTGCATGGGAATCAGAAGCACGATGTGTCAAAACACACTGGATTTGCATAGTTTATTATCCTGTTTTTTTGTTATACTGTATAGTACTGTGTGACATATGTATTTCTCATTTCTTTTGCTTTCAAAATGAAAGTTAGTCGGGCAGTCTCTAGAGCTTCTAGAATGCTGTTGTACTACAGTATGGTACAATCACATTCCGTGACCTTCGAAGCATGGAACCACAGACTTTTGAAAGGGGTGGGATTGCATACAGAACAACACTACAGTATACATTATAAACTCTTTCAGCACATCTTGACCCGTGCAATTTGTGTTTCCAGCCCACAGCCTCACATGATTAAAAATAGATATTGTTCAAGCATTACTTACTGCTCTTAAATTGACATGTCTTACCATACACACCTATGATTATGAATGGTTTTCTGTACATATATTACATGGAAGTGTAACTTCTATATAAACTACTATGTATTGATGATAACTTTTGATTTTTATTCTTTTTTTTATAATTTCTGCATAAACTGTTCGTTTCATTGACAGGATATAATTCAAGAATGGATATCTGCTGTTCATCCTACTGCAGAGTTACACAATCAGGACCAATCAGTTGACTGTTCAGTTGAAACTGAATTTGTCAATGGTGATGAGTTTGGTTTCCTTGATTGCTCTGATGTGATGGAAAATGAAATGGACATGTCTTCATATGAAGAACCAATGTCTGTTGTTAATAGTCATCCTTGCAAATAGTCAGAGACAGTTCTTACTGAAAAGAAATCAATGACATCAGTGGGGACACACTGCAGAATGAAGACACCACGTCGCAGCAAGGGTGATGATTTTTAATTTTACAAAGCTTTACTGTTTTATTAGAAAGAATTAATAATTACATGTATGCAGCGTACGTACACTTGGATACCATGTTCTGCAGGCTGATGTAATTCTGTCTTCAGTATTGCTAACCATATGTGGCTGGATAGCCAAGTAGCAGATACTGTATGTGACAAGCAACAATACTGTGTGCTTTTCAAGTATTTCACTGTACATCACATATACGTGATAAGGCACAATGCAGACTGCCTACTGTATGCACGTACCTTGGAAGTGCCTTTCAATCCCTGAAACCAACACAAGATATTGTGACTAATCACATTTTTAAACTGTGGTATTGTAGTAAAATACATAATTTGAATCCATTACTGTTTCATGTAGTTGTAGCAGTAAAAATGTTATAAATAGGAGATATGGCATGTGTTAGCATGTCATACACTTGTTATCTCTGTGAGAGGTCTGTGACTTCTAATCCCTCCTGAGTGGCATATCCATGAGTGAGGGAACAAGAGAGCATAGCCTTGAGTGAACATTAAAAGCATTTTTCACGCTAACCCTTGCCATGTTTTCTTTATACAATGAACATGATGGAAATAAAATTCCCAGCATCTATTTGTTAATATTGTTACCATTGCGTCTGAAGCTGCGGGTACGACGTCGCATGAGTAGGCATCTGCACGATGTCATTGTGATGTACCGGAATGTTAAAATAACATGCGTGACGTACCCAATTCATAACATCAATTTTTTTATCTATGGATTGAGTACATCAGCAGGCAGGATACAGCATTTACTGCACTGAATTTTCAATCATGTTCTTTGTACAAACATGTTTTTTTTTACTGGAATATATGTTGATGTGCAGCTTGTAGCAAACAGTGTCAGGGATGTGCATGTGCTGATGGAGGACATGGAAGACTGCATGTCTCAGCACGTCTCTGTCTCGTTGTTCCTCCTAGAGTGCTGTGGGACACAGTTGCAGGTTACAAAACCATTAAATCACCCACACCAGGCCGAGAAGAAGGGTTCCAGCATCAGCCAAAGTATGATTCTGGGTGCCGCCTCTGGTGTAGGATCCATATATGATTCTGGGGAGGAGGTCAACTGATCCACACAACCAGGGTGGTGTTGTCATCTGGTGATTAACTAGCACTCAGTGTGTTCAAGTGTTACCTGGGGATGAGGCGCCCTCCTGCCCTGGCGACACATCCGGTATGATGCATAGGATACCTGTGGAGAGTGTCCTGATGTGTAATGAAAGGGGTCTTAAAGAGTATTTAAAAAAAATTCCAGACAATACTGGATGTGCAACTATACAGAACCAGTGTGTTCTGCCACAGAGGGGTTCTTATTCCCTCTGACCTTGATAGTGAAGATTGAGAGGCCCATGGGAATCACAACACAGAGGTGTCAAAATACACTGGTATTGCCTATACTTGACCATCCTGTGTTTTTTATAGTGTATAGTGATGTGTGGAATATGTGGTTTGTGACTTCTTCTGCTTGCAAAATGAAACTGACTCAAGCAGTCTCTGTATGTTCTAGAATGCTGTTGTACCATACTGTGATATAATCACATTCCATTACTCTTTTTGGTTTATCATTTAACATTTTTTGCACCCCTCAGACAGCCCCCATCTGACCCACCCTCCATCCTTGTCACTCGGAATTAACGGGGCTAACCTTATGTCAGGCCTGGGAGTAGAGCCAGCGAGGAGTTGGTCGCCATCCTGCCACTGGCGATTTTCTCCGTTTTATGTCCATGGGCACCGGGAGTGGGTACGCATGCATGTGGAGGCATGCATTAGTCTCACGTCCCTGGTAACGGCACCTTTCCTCCCACCCCAGGCCTAGTGCCTGGTTCCTCCTGGCCCATGCTGTCCCCAGCCTCTACCAGGTGGCAGCCATCAGCTGGAGGAAGCCCTTACACCTCCCCAGAGAGGAGAGGAGAGTTTTCCTATTGGCAGCTCCATCCAGCTCCGCCCTAGCCCCCCTTTTGCCAACCGCATTCCATAACTATTGAACTGTGGTACAACAGCATTTTGAAAGAGATGTAATTTTAAATAACAACACTCCACTATACACTATAAATAATAAATAATTTATGACTAACAACCCATCAGATGAATACAAGTCCTTTGCACATTGTATAGTTAACAATGCAATAATCAGAAATGCTTAAAATCTGTTGTCAAGTGCTGCGTGCTGTAACTGTTTCAATGTCATTTATTAAAAGGTTTACAGGTTGGACCTGTGATGGTGGATAGAGGAGTGAAGTGCAACCTTATTGGTGGGTCACTGAGTGATGTTCTGAGGCCATTTGATTGTGCGGCTATAGACTTTGATACTTCAGAGAATGATTATGTACAATCATCACAACCTGATAAATCTGATCCTGACTAGTTACCAACTGACAATCTTTACAATGATTCTGACACAGATGCACTGTCCAGTAGTCAAAGCTCAAGGTATGGCATTTCAACCACACTACAGTTTTCATGTTGCAATGCAGTCACAAAGTTTGTACATTAATAACCTTTCCTCTTACTTTGTTTTACAAAGTAGTGACCTGATATACCCAGCGTATTCTATGTTTCATTTGTGCTGTCAGTAAGTCATCAAAATAATGCGAAGCACTTTCAATGTTAAAAGTAAATTACTTTATTTAAATGTAGCATAGCTGTATGCAACAGCCAACATTTATGAATGCAAGTTAAACTTTTATGAGGTGTTCTGTTATTTGTTGGTCTTGCTGATGGCATTAGTAATGACATCAGTAATTGAATACAATCAGAATTCTACATTCCAGGTTACGGAACAGTATCAGTATAAAAGCGGTTTGCTGGAAACCAAACAATGGACAATTGGAATATACATTCATATGTGGAGAGATGTTCTTAATGTTATAATTTTTTATTCACATACCACAGACCAATCAGAATGCATTATATTCAATGTCACAGATATTCAAGAATGCCCCAGGTTGTATAGCAGGCACCGGTAGTCTACTGGCCACCTTCCATCCTCCCCCCCCAACAACATCTCCGTAAATGTACTTGTTATACAAAATGCTGTGTAGTATAATGTTTGCCACTACAAAAGCTGTATCCAGATACCAATATAAGAATAATATTAAAGAGCAGTTTTCTAGTAGCTGCCTGCCCCAGCCCACTTGATTGCTTACCTTACCATAAGTAACATCACAAAGTTTGTCATACAAAGCCCTTTGCCAACAAAAAGTTATATCCCTCGTAACAGTCTGCTGGAAAAAAAACCCACTGACTTCCCAGTATGAAAAACATGCCCCCACATCAGCCCACGCGGCCCTGTTTTGTGATGTTACAAAACAGAGGCTGCGTGAGCACGCCCCATTGCTTTCTGTGGGGCCGGTATTTTCAGATCAATTTATACCTGTTTAGTGCTTGGATTTTATTCTACCAAAGCAATTGGTCGACTAATTAGGTTGCAATTAGTCGATCAATCACTTTGATGAAATAAAATACCAACACTAAAGGGTATAAATATATATATGACGTCACAAAACAGGGCTGTGTGGGCCATCGTGGGGGACTGTTTTTTTTTGTACCAGGAACTTGATGTTTTTCTGCCAGCAGAGTGATGTAAACATTTACGAGGGATATAACTTTTGGTGGAAAAGGGCTTTTTATGACAAACTTTGTGTCTTTACTTCTGATAAAGAAAGCGATTGAACAGGCTGGGGGAGATCAGAAATGCTGACAGTAGGAAGCTGCTATTTAAAAATAACCTAATTGTATAGTGTGACCACCGCCCACTGACCTCCACCTTTCCCGAGATCACATACATGTTTTGACAATTTTTCCAAAAATCCATTTAACTTTAGTGTTAACACATCCTCACACAGGATCATCATCCCAACCCTCTGTATCTGCCCCAGCAGTAGATTTCTGAATGAATGTAGCAATACACACTGCAGATCCAATGACATAGTTTCAAAAGCAGGTGACACTGAAAAATATATGTTGTCATTGTTTCTGACAAACTGCAATGTGACTTTGCGTCTCATATTATTCACCCATAAATGACAATGAAGATGGGAAAGATCAGTATGATACTTTCGACGAACCAAAATACTTAGTATATGAATCTCAGCTTTTGAAATTCTTCAACATGTGTTGAACTTGCCTTGCACCATGTAAAGGATACATTACCAAGATTAATGGTACAGCAACTGAAATTTCTCAAACCTGTTTATTGTGGACACAAAAACAACTGGTTCAGTCAGCCCTTTATCAAAATGATGCCAGCTGGAAATCTGGTGTTGCCGGCAGTGATACTTTTTTCGGGCGAACTGCCATCAAAAGTTCTCAAGATGTTTAACTTTTTGAGGGTGTCTTGCATATCACTCAGTACTTTCTTTAGACATCAGAAATGTTACTTGGAACCAACAGTGCTGAACACCTGGAGGAACCAGCAGGAGAAAATGATTGTAGAGATTAAAGGAATGGGAGGGGGACTTATATTGACTGGTGATAGCAGGTCCAACAGCCCTGGGCATTTTGCCAAATATGGTACCCTTACTGTCATCGAGCAGAAGCTGAAAAAAGTGATTGACGTTCAGTTGGTGCAGGTACATGGACTGAATGCATACTACACTATTATATAGATATGTGCCACTGCAACATTAACCAAAACAGTTCTCAATTTCAAAGTAGTGAAGTGCGCAACAGCACTTGGTGAGAGCATGAAGGCCTAAAAAGGGTGATTGCATTCCTGAATGACAAGAACGGCCTACCGATTGATGTTATTGTGACAGATCGGCATAGGCAGAATGCAAAATGGTTACGGAAGAACCTAAAGGACACCGCCCACTATTTTGATATTTGGCATGTTGCAAAAGGTATTGCTCTGTTCTGTTGTTATACTTAGGGCAAATCATTTGTTGCCGTCAGATGGTTGATAGTATTTAACCAATATACCCATCCAGGGTGTTGCTATTCTGCTGGATTTACCACGACTGGTGTGTTCGTTCACAAGGCACATTTGAGTGACTTAACCATACAAGGTGTGTTAAGTCCACCAGTGTACTCACTTCCTGGAGGGGTATTTGGCTATTACACAATGTGTTAGTAAAATTTTGCTCCACCTACTGGTTTATTTTCAGTTGCAACCTGTTGTATGTCCACACCAGTACCAAACTGTCAGGTATTCATTATTTGCATACGTAACAATAACATCAATATAAGTAATTTTGAAAGAAAAAAATATCTAACATTCTGTTCAAGCACACCAAAAAGGAGGACATTGTATAATAGCAATGTAGCATGACAAAGGTGTGTGTCACAGTACAATGTACAACACCTGTGATCATACAACACAACAGGCTTTGTAAATCATACCATAACACCTAGTCTTGTGGTGTTACACCGCTTCATTTAATAATGGTCATGAAAAACTCATTATGTTGTGTTTTAAGCTAGTGATTGCAGTTTATGTGCCATTAGTCTAACGTGTATACAGTACTTGATCAGGCAGCTTTTAAGCAGTATTTCTGTAATGGTTAGGTGAATTCAGAGTGTTATTCACTAAGTAGTGGACCGGTACCAGAATGATTTTTGAAACACGGCATACTGAGTTACAAAACTTGTCATGCATGTCCATCTTCAAAGCTGTAAAAGCTGCTGGATCAACAAGATAACTTATTAGACTAGTGACTTCTCTCATAATGTTTTGTGCATATGTACTTCCGTATCACTCATTGTATGATTGCCAACATTGCAGGAGTTGGGAAACAGATTGCCCCGAGTTGCCTCACTAAAGGAATGCAGAGATGTGGCACTGTGGAAACAATCAATTGTTAACCACATGTACTGGTCCACAGTTTCTACTGAGATGAGCAATGGAGACCTAATAGTGGCTAAATGACAATCCCTGATGCATCACATAACCGATGTACATGACAATCTACCAAACCGTCTGTACCCTAGCTGCTGACATGGTGCGCTTGATGTTGAAGAGCGGCAGAAACAGTGGCTGACATCAAGTAGGCATTTGCTTTTGTTGTTGTTAATGTTACTTACATGTTCATTTTTTCAGCTCACATGAGTACCACAGGCAACAGAAATCATTAGAATGACACACTGTCACAATAACTGAGTGCCACTTGTCACATCATCAACGCCGAGCATTCAGTTCACTGCTAAAAGTTGGTGTTGTTGATATTACGGTTATCCAGTATGCTATAATGGATAATGTATGGGCAATGGTAGCTATCGATGTTTAAATGGTTGTAATAACAACCTTAAGAAGTGAACATTCTAATTGTTCACTGTTGACCAACCATAGTATTGTATAACATATGGCACACCAGTAAAATCAACACCAGTAGCTTTTAAACAGTAAAATCAATGGTCCACATTGATTTTATGACTTGGAGACACGCGCACACACACACACACACACACACACACACACACACACACACACAACCAACTTGACAACAAACTCTGTCCCGATCCACACCTGTATGACCTGTACCTCACAACTGTATATATGGACTGTAATCTGGTATTTATGTAATTGTCTTGCATGTCATTTGTTTATTTCAGTAAACTCCATGTACTTAAACATATACTACCTACGGATCGGAGGGGTGGTCATACAGTGAGTGCCGAAATGGTTGGTCGGAGGAACTGAGATAGTCAGTGTGGTTCCCTTGGGGCTGACAGAGGTCATTGGTGTGTTCGCTCAGCAGTCAGTACTGTGGAATCTGCTGTTCAGAGGTGGGTGACCAGGGGGTCTGAGCATGCACCATATGAAAAGAGATTGCAGTTCCTTGCCATGTACTCATTGGAGCAGAGGAGACATAGAGGGGACATGATACAGACTTTTAAGTACATGAAGTGTATTAGTAAAGTGCTCACTTGAGACCTACTACAACTAAAAGGTCGCCACTTACAAAGGGTCCATGATCTGCAACTTGAGGCTTTGGGGAAACATTAGGAAGTCCTTCTTTACTGAAACTGTGGTGGACACCTTGAATGGGATGCCTAAGGAGGTGTTTGGTGGCAATAGTGTATGGGGGTTTGGTGTTGAACAGTGCATGTGAGAAACATAGAGGGCAGTTTAAAAAAAAATGTGCAGATTGGGAGGACCCAGTAGTCATTTTCTGCCCTCACTTCCCTATGATGCTATGTTTCTAAACAGTTCCATGTAATACTATTTCTGTTGTGCAGTGATCAGGTTTGTCCTGTATAGTACCCTTACATTCTGTTGTTCTTTTCCATTACATGCAATAGATACTAAAGCGGCAGTACAACTTGAAAGTATTGTCAACTCTAGAATGTTGTTGAATGACATTAAGAAGCTCTCCAGCCAGTACCAGACGTCATCACTTAAGGCATTTCATAGTCTCATTTTGCATTATGCTCCAAAGCATACAGCGTTTTCATACCTGGGCATGCAAACACAGTGAGTTGCATTTTTCTGAGTATGCAAAAAAATTAAATATGAAACTAATGTTTTACTAATGTATGGTCAAATCAATATGATTATCAATACATAACTTCAAAGATTTGTGTTGATCACAGGGGCGTAATGCATTCAATATGTAATGGTGACGTAGGGAACCTGAAGCGCACATTCAACGGTGTGTACTATATATCACAATTGGATGTTATGTGTTATACTTTTGTTTACCCATGTCTGCTGTTCTTTTGTCAGTGGTTGGTCAGCCTTCTGAGTGCCCCACACCAGAAATGGACAAATCACAGCATATCCTACACCATTGACTGTCCTACTGTGCATATATCTAATGGTAATGTTTAACTACTCCTAAGACATACTCTGGCTATTTAGTACTGTTAATTGCCATAAGTGTCCCTACATCAGATGTTGGTGCTGTGCATATTGACACAATTAATGTGATCAACATAAATAAACCAAGTAAACAAAGTTACTGAACTTATGTAATTTCTCCCTGTAACTCATTTAGGCTCATACTGTCAGCCATGCAATTCAATGAGATCAGTTCTCGTATGCAGTTGGTGGTACTGGAAGGCAAGTTATGGTACTCAATCCATTTTCCCAAGTTCAAGAAAGGTGGTTACTCAGTCAGAAAATACATACCAAAGCCAACTTATGGTGAGTATGTGAACTACATGTTGGTAAATGTTGTCATGATCAGCTCTTGACTATCCCCCCCACTGGCACATATACTACAACTGACCATGACAGGGGTCGTTTTCCACAAATGATTCCTTTTTGTGTTACCATCTCCAAAAACTTGTTTTACTCGTAAAATAATTGTCTGACACAAAGGCAAAAAACTGAGCCAATTCATTTGCATTCTACAGCTATACCCTGTGCTGGCACACACAGACATGTTTTGTGATGTCAGTCAATGAAGGCTGCATCTGCACGCACCATTGACTTTAATGGGGGTGATTTTGCAAAAGGCTTCATATATCTCTAATGTCAGGATTGTAAGAAATCAAACAGACTGCTCGAGTAACAGGGACCCTCTTAGTTGGCCGATCACTTGAACTTGTTAATCTCATGATATTAAAGATACATAAAGCCTTTTAAAAAATCACCAACATTCAACTCAAGGGGGCGGGCACACACAGCCTTCATTCACTGACATCACAAAACGTGGCTGTGTGTCCTTGCATGTTGCTGTGGATGCGTGATGCAAGACAACTGTCTCCATTTTTTTCCAGCAGGTCAGGGAATAATTTTACCAGTAAAATAAATATTTTGAAATGGTAGCCCACAAAGGAATCATGCATGGAAAATGACTCCTGGCGAGGTCACTTGCAGTATATGTGTCACTGGGTTGCTAGTGGAGAGTGTAGAAGCTGTTTGATGGTAAGAACATGGAGGTGTGGGCAGCACAGTTGCTGGCCACACAGTCAAACATCACATATTATTTTCAGCGATCAGCAACGACAGCGGGTGTGTGTTACAATATGATTTATAATGCCACCAGGTGTTGTGAATAATAGAGTGCCCCACACCCACGTCATGGTAGGTGGCTAGTATACAATGTCCTCGTTTTTTGTCATTT
The DNA here is from genome assembly GCA_016271365.2 of Neoceratodus forsteri. Lineage (NCBI taxonomy): Eukaryota > Metazoa > Chordata > Ceratodontiformes > Ceratodontidae > Neoceratodus > Neoceratodus forsteri. The sequence continues at coordinate 1,277,608,306 of CM057456.1, forward strand.
CAGAGAAATAACACTGGCAAATGGTGCAATTTACAGTACATTATTGCATATACAGTATAAACAACTGAAACAAAAGGTGGATGGGGAAGTGAAAGATGTGGCAGCATTCCAAATTGTGGGTTGCAGTACACACATAAATACTGCAGCAGAGAAACACAATGCTGGCAGAACTGAAGATGAACAAGCATATAACATGCATACACAGTGAGTGATAACATTCATGCTATGGGTGTATGTGTCCAAGAAAGTCACTGTTTCACGCCATCAAATAGCATGTTTCTCAGTTACCTTCTTGCATACATACATCCATCACTGTTAATTATTTGCTTGGTGCATGTTATTTTTGCATGTGAATTGCATAATATCATGATGTTGTCACCCGAAGATAAATTCACAGAGCTGACCAAGGCCGTAGTATACATTTCAGAGACAAAGAGAGATAAAGTATGGTAATTTATGGTCCAGCAGTTGTTGAGAAACTTCTATAGTATCTACACAACCACAATCCATCAAAGTGTTGAGTGCAGTGTAACCTACAAAAAATGGAGAGAAGCCAATGGTTACTGCAATTGTAAGACAAGCAGGAGAACAAAATACTTACATATTCTGTTCTTTGCTCAACTGACAATTACAATAATATGAGACAGAACGTGACACTGCAGCTTTGAACAATAACTGTAAGCCATCTTTTTTAATTTCATTACAGGGTTTTTTTCAACTCTGAAAAGACAACTCATTGATGGTTACTTGGATGGACCTGCAAAACTAGAGGCAACTAGTGATGACTTGAGAAAATCAGTTCTACCTGCACTGTGCTCTTCCATGGTACACCCACAGAAGGATGAAGCAGTTGCAAACTTTGTAACTCGCTTCAAGAAACGTAAATAGTTACTGACAATAAGAAACTATGAACAATACAGTCATGCGAACTGAAATCCACGGTACAAGTTGTAGTCATCTGGGAAAGATCGACGTATCATCTCCACAGCACATGATGGCAGAGGGACTCTATTATGATGAGCCAACCACCCGTAGCACCATCTCACCAGCTGGTAATATGCGATGTACCTGAAACGTCTAAGGAACAAAAAAAAAAAAAAGACATAAATTAGAATTCTGTTTCTGTTGTTACTTTATATTACATTGGTTGTTAACAATGAGAATATATTTCAGAAGTGAAAACGAACAATAACGAATAAGCATATTGGGTACTGAACTCAAATTTCACGTTGGTTGAAACACATCATCTGCAAGTTGGTGTGACAGCACAGTCCATCAAGCAGTAATGTGAATGGGTGGGATGGGTGGGTAGAAGATCTGAACCAGGTATATTGAATGAAACTTAATGCTTAGTACAATAGGATGAAAATGTAAAATGAAAACAATTATATAGTGGAGCAAGAATATAGTGCATCCTGATTGCTTGTTAGCCATGCATTATAAATGTTTTGAACATGGCATTAATAGTAGTGCAGAAATAGTAAGATCTATTTGGAGGAAAGACATCATATGACCCTAACGTGGTCGTGCATTAATTCCTTAGATATGCACAGCACCAGACTGTAGTGGCAGAAGGAACAGCTAACTGCATGGTAAACTTAAATGGCTGACATCGGGAGCGCGCGTTATCGAAGAGACAGAGAGAGAGAGAAATAAGCAGCCCTGTGGCATATGTGGTTGTTTAAATTGTTGACTCTGTGTGATCAATAGGTGGCGCTTCCAAAGTAATGTTTTGTGGCAAGGTTTCTTTTGAGGATTTGTAAGTCCTTGTGCCAATATGTGAAGCAGTCCGACCTATAGGTGGTGTGATGGTGACAGTGTACGCGGACATAGTACAGGCACCATGGCTCAGTGCATAATGTTGCCCCAGTGTCACATTGCAGAGTATTTTGTTCAGTAAGGATACTGTGAAGGAAAGTCTTGATGTTTCCCACCCAACCACCCGGTTGACACCGTAGTACTCGCTGTAAACGTGCTGTCTGTGCAACTGAGTAATTTAGCAGTCATTGACACAGACCAATTGCCAAGGAGCCGTGATAGTGTTCGGCAAGCTGAGTGGTTGAAATTGTGCAAATGTGTGAATGGAGTAGTGAATTGTACCAAAGATTAATGGGTGTCATGCTGCATTACTCCATTGCACAGACAGTACTTCCGCTGATTAGCGTGGCGGCCTGGTTAAAAAAATGTTACTATGTACATGAAGTGCACAAACTTCTTAGCAGTAATGTGTCACACCACCTATTGGTTGGCATTGTATACATTTATTGGCAAGTTAGAAGGATGGAATACATTTCCCCCACAATAAAGTAGTGAGATACATGAATGTGAGGTAGGAACAGAGGGGAACAGAATAGAAGTGTTAATCAGAAGTAGCATATTATTTATTTAGTTTTTGTTGACTGGGTAAGTGCACTAGACAAATCCTGCCTATTTTCAGGCACGACCCGGGGGAGGGGGATACAGATGAATACCAACTGACCTTGAACCAGATTAAGCTGTTGGTGGTATTTTTCGTGAATGGAGGAAATTTGGCCATTGCACCGGGGAAATTCCCCTGCTCTTTTTGATAAGCGCCATGGGATCTTTAACATCCACCTGAACTACCACTGGAACAGGCAGATGGGACCTCGGTTTAATGTCTCATCTGAAAGACGGCACCTCAGGAGTGTAGCACCCCCCTCATGCTGCACTACAGTGTCAGTATTGGGATATTAATCCAAGTGCCTGGTGTGGGAATAGAACCCACAGCCTACTGATCTCCCGGCCTCAGAGGCGAGTGTGCTACCAGCTGAGCCACTGACACTGTAACGTGTTATCAGAGTTTCATGTATTTGTTTGTACATAATACAAAGTTGTGACATGTAGGTAATTGGTAGCCACTACATTAATGCATATGTGGTGTGCAACATGCATGCACACATTTAAAAACAGATACAGCTTACATGTGAAGCATGTTTTGTGAAGTGAAATAATTGTTTATGCACATTTTTTTAATTTCCAGGTAAGCAACAGTGAAACAATAGTGACCTTGCACTTGCCATGTTACAAGTGCATTAAACCACTCGAAAGGAGGCATTTACAAGGAATTAATGCATAATCATGGCTTAATGCTTACGTAATGCATGTCAAACCAATACATGGCTTTCATCTCGGACACATGCAAAAAAAAAAAAATGGCAAAATAGAATTCTTAATCAATGTACCCTGACAGGGATTGTGTACATGGGTAGCTTTCCAACTTCTCCTGTGGTTTGGTCATGAGGCACAAACAACTGACTTAACAACAACATAGGTGGTGCACACGCCCATATAACCAGTTCCATTAGGGGTATATTGTTAGTATGCAATGTTGATGTTTAACACTCGGGAACGGGTACGGTTACATAAAAAGCTATGGATAACCATCTGTTGGTGGCAGCAGAAAACCACCCCTTCACTTAGGTAGACTTCTATAGTTGTTGGCTGCTCACTCACAATACCTCCAGGAGACGCCTGTGGAACCATCCAGTTTTGATATATACATTTAGTACGCCAATTAACCTTGGGTTTATTTAAATATTTCTAGAGGTACTTCACTACCTGCTTATCATTAATGGATAATAACTTGGTGTTCATATGCTACATGTTTTCCACAAGAAATTGTTTACGTTGCTGTTTTTCTTGACAAAAACTATCTGGGGTAGTATTTCTCATAGTATAAAAAAAGATATAGATAATTGTTGAGAAAACAGAAAAGATTACATCAGTGTCAGTGTACTCTGTGTGTGTGGGGAGGGTTGGGTAGTTACAGCAATGGTGGGCACAAAGTAAGTCAAATTCTGTAATGACTCCTTATCAAAATATCATCCTACACTGCTCCCCCAATCCCCATCATCGATCCTGAAAGCCAAATTATAACACTGGTTGATAAATACATCAGCTCCCATTTGTTTACTGTCTTTGCATTGCTATTAATCACCAGTATGCCCACAGTTGTTGTGAAGGGGCAGTCAGCAGTATCAGTGGGCATAGTGGGTTTTTTTTATGTTCCTCAATCCTGAAAAGTGAATGGAAGCCATTTGTGGTTGTGGGAAAGTGAGAGATACCCATCACAAAGTGTTTATTGTACTGAGAATCCAGACTCAGAAGCAGCCGATTAGTACACTCACCAAGGGACCCCAGTTCACTAAGTGACTGCACAGCAGTTGTGAATCACCCTCTCTGTGATCGACTTGCAATGCTTGCAGGTATTTGTTGTCCCGAGATCTGGGACTGTATTGACTGGGTATGATGTTGATGTGTTGACAATAGCACCACATGGTCATGCAAGGTACAGTGTCAGACTGAGGGGAACAGAGAGTAAGACACGGAGACACAGCATTAACTTGTAGTTTACAAATTTAGCATTGCAATGGGGCCTGTATTGTGAGACCATGAGGTCACACAGACATGATTTTAATTGAGTGAGTGAGAAGTGTGGTATATGGGGGAGAGAGACAGACAGAAGTGCAGGTGTGCTGGAGAGAGAGAGAGAGAGAGAGAGAGAGAGAGAGAGAGAGAGAGATAGAGAGAAGCGCATCACGAAAACACAGTGACATCATTAACTGAAACTTGCAGCACTGTGCTGTCTGTGTCAATTGAGGTACACAGAGGGAGAAAGTGACAGGCAGAAGAAATCATGCAAGTTGACATCCCAGGAAGTCACTATGCAGCAGAAATGTCACAAATTCTCTAAATAGAGTAAGTGTGACATTTCTGTGTGTAAGGTGGCATTGTACAATACCTTTTTTGCTGTTTAAACAGCACCAAAAACCCATTTGGATGTATTTTGTTATTGTTTAAACAGACTGAATGTTCCAAGTACAACAACCCATGAGCAGCCGTGAATATAATAGGCGTTTATGCATACCTCAGGTGGATGGAGATCAGTCAGTCTGTGGCCTCGTGCATCATAACGCACCTCAGGCATGCATTTAGGCCTAATACACTCATGGCTGGTTGTGGATTACAGCTCACTTACCTACCCTGATCCTGAAACTTGTGTGACAGTCTTTGCTTCAATAGCTGGAATTCTTAAATGTTGCTACAACTAAACAGTCTATCAAGTAACATACCGCATGAACATGATGAAAAACAACTTAATGAAATCTGAAACTGGTTGAAAATTCTGTGAATAGCTTAGTGAAATAGTTGTCTGCTCAGTTGATGTGTAGTACTTCAGTTGGTTCTCTAAAAGTATCACTCGCAATGATAAACATGGACATGGAAACTAAGGGCAGGATTCACAAAGGAGATGCACTCAGCGCATCTCGGCTGCCCCGGCGCAGAGAAGATGCACCGAGCACAAACTGTGGCATTTACAGAACATGTGCAAGAGAATTCCCAGAGTGCATCCACCCTGTGAATACCACAGTTGCTCACAGCCCTGGCCTGGTGCATTGCGCAGGGCACCCTGCAGGGCTGTCACGACAGCCAGAGCACAATACCCCATCCAGTGGTGTGTTGGCTACACTACCACCGCACCCACAGAGACATGCCCGTGAAGTCCACCACAGTGCCCTGATGGCATAGTGGACCTCCCTTCTGACACATAGCTATAAACCCCCTTGCACTAACCATGAAATGTTTCCTGGTGACATAGTAGCCCCTCCACCTGCAACACAGAATCCCCATAAAGACGGCCAGTAACACCAAATTCGGTATAGTTACCCCCCCATTCCCTGCATGAACACTGTGCAATTGCCACTGGTCCAAAAGCAGTGGTTGACCAGTGGTCCCACCACCCCACCCAACCACTAAGGCACCACCCCAGCCCACTCACACTTCCAAGTAGAATCAATATCGGTACCGCGGGAAGCAAAACCCACCCGCACAACAACAATGGGCTTGCACACTGTACTGTATGCTGTCATTCACAATTTTGTTAGTCACCCAGTCATGAATGACAGCATGTAGTACAGTCTGCAAACCCATTCGGCGACTTTGTGCAGCAGTGTTCTTCCACTTGTACAGTATGCTGTCAATTGCAGACAGAGCGGTCAGTAGACGGCTGTGGCAGTGTGTGAGTGGGTTCTGCTGCCCACTGTACAAATACTGACAATACTTGGATGTATGAGCAGGCTATGGGGGGCACGAGTTAGTGTAGGGTGAAGGGGTGGGACCACTGGACCACCAGAACTGCTGGACCAGCGGTAATTGCACAGTGGTTGGGCCATGGTTGGGGGGCATTACACTGGATGTGGTGTTGCTGGCCGTCTGTATGGAGATTCTGTGCTATGGGTGGAGGGGAGCACTACGCCACCAGGTCACCATCAGGTATGTTCAACAGGGGATCTGGGCTACGGGCAGGGCTGTGAATGGTGCTGTGCTCCATATGCATGGGCACACCCCCTTCACAGCCCCTCCAGATGCACCGCCAATCATTATGGGCAGTATATGGTGCATCAGCGATGCGGTGGTGCATTGGGCTTCTGCTGGGGCATCAGCACCATCCCTGAATAGTGAAAAAGGTGAAAGTCAGGGATGTGGTACTGCATCTCGGATGCGCTGTGCGCATCCCTTTTGTGAATCCTGACCCATGACTATTACCGTTCTTCAATGCACAGCAATGTTAACAAATAAAAATTAGTAAAGGTCAACATGTACATTTAATGTATTCAGTAATATGACAACGTTCATAGCTGTCTCCCTTACTTACCACGACTGTAGAGTAAATGGATTAATTTTTCTCAGTCACATCTGATTACTTGAAAATATGTTGTTACATAAAAAAAGATATCTAACAAATATAAGAATAAAGAAATATATGAAGGAGTACAGATTATACACTATAAGTAAGAAAAGTTAAATAAATATTTATCTGTTACAAGTTATCAAATTCCACAACATTTTTCATACACATTAACATTAAGGCATGACAGGGTGTCCATAATGGTTGGATAACTTCACTCCTCGGGTGTCAAGAAGCACGAGGCATAGTCAAGTGCTTCCTCCAGCTGAAAAGGGATGTTAAGCAACCATAATGCACCCCCTGAAGTGCCTTTTGACTGTTTTACTCATGTTACTTTCAGCTTTGCCGTTATGTTGTGCTAACAGCCCAGCTGAAAGCTGCTCTTTGACTCCCTGGAGCCAGCTTTCATTCTACCCCTTTCATGACATTACATGAAAACTTTTGACATTTCTTATCGAGTTACTCTGACTGGAACTCAACAGCTGAATTGTCTTCTGGATACTGCTGCCTATACTGGTAGTATGATGTTTCCAGAACCCACACACCTTCGAAGCCAGGATGATCGATGATGCAAGCGATGATGTAAGCACTAGGTTTGCTGTTGTTATGTTCAATTTTGTCTAAAAAATGTGGAGATTCCCTGCAGCAGGTACTGCAGATGGCATCGTTCATTGGTATGCAATGATCGCATGAACACCTACCACAAAAAGAATAGTAGACGGTAATTAAAAATGTGATACAGCATATGAATATTGTAGAATACAGGACATAATGAGGCTCTGCTAAACAGTCCTTGTGCATCCTGTGTCATTGCAATGCTGTAAAACTGTAAAACATAAATCCCAATTAAAGTAAGTTAAGCCCCACAGTAACAGTTGGATCACTATGAACATTTTCTGCATGAAATCATGGGGATAAAGATGGAAAATAGAACTGACAAGCACATACCCCACTGATGAGAAAAAATACAAAACAGTGACTCTGTATTTAACGAGAGGATATTAATTTTTTGGGGGACATCAGGAAGCAATATGTCACTTAAAGAGTGATGTTACCTTACAATGTATCGGCAGCTTATACGTCTTGAAATACAGTAGAAGTCACATCAACAAATGTCTTATTTGCCTAATGTTACGCATTTTCACTTTATGTTAATATATGATACCATTACAGTATGCTGCTTGTAGGTTGTTGATGACATAAGTACAGTACACTCTTGTTTATCTGACTGCCTTCGGAGACATCAGAAATGGTCAGATAATCGGGAGGTTGGATAAATGAGAGTCACTTGTACTGGATTCACAATGTGTGGGTGACAAGCCAACTGTCCATTAGACAGGGAGTTCGGATGAACGGAGGTTGGATAATCGAGAGTATACTGTACTGAGCAGAATAACTGTCAAAAAACACACCCCAAAAAATTATTAATAATTCAGCACATATGTGCATTAAAAAAATCATCACAGCCAGCCTGGTGGCACAGAGGGTTGAGGTGCTGGAGCTTACCTCAAACCACACCGGCGACCCGGGTTCAGGAATGGACTCAGGTGCTGGAGGGTTGGCAGAGGAAGGAGAAGGGTCGAGTGTCCAGAGGATTGCTCTCCTCTCCTCTCCTGGGGTAGGCTGGGGAGAGGCCTTGCTCTGTAGCGGCCCCCGGTGGAGACCAGGGGGAGTTCAGATGTGGCACAAATAAGGGAATTGGAGAAAACACAGAAAATGATGCCTCCACCTACCGGATGATGGCCGCCTGGACCAGCGCCTCCCCAGAACTCCATGAAGCCAACCCAACCTCAGCAGCACCCAGGGCCAATGCTGTTGTCTGCTATGCCCTTTCTCCTCGGAAGAGGAGTAACCACCCGATGAAGGGTTATGTTGGGTTACCCTGAGGTGGCGGCATTGTGGGGTCGGGATTGGCGTCAGAGCCATGGAGGTGAGAGTTCTTGGCAATTGGACCCAAGGAGTGGTAGGTGGGAATGCAGGGGAGATAAACAAATAATACAAAAAAAAAAAAATTGTCACATAAGCAATGTTACATACCAGTTATTGTTAACAATTCTAGCATCATTGACTCCTTCATCCTCTATGTGTTCCGATGTTTCAAGGGGTGCATGAGCAGGTGGCTCAAATCTGTATGGTTGAATTTCCACAGACAAGACTTCATCTGTACCGCTGGCAGAAACCTCTTGACTGCCTGCATCGTCACTAGATTGGAAGTCTTCATAATCATACTGACTGCTGACATCACTGTCATCAGTATCATGAAGAGTCGTCATCCACATCACTGGTTGACATTTTCTGAAAATATATAAAAAATGTCAATTAGAACACATGATGTACCACACCGTCAATTATTTAATGGTGTACAGTATACATACAGTGACAACATGCTTGCTTACCCGTCTTTCGGATGAGACGTTAAACTGAGGTCCTATCTGCCTGGATTGGTGGTAGTTCAGGTGGATGTTAAAGATCCCATGGCACTTATCGAAAACAGTAGGGGTAATTCTTTATTATTATAATAATAATAATAATAATAATAAGGCAAAATACATAAGTAAGTTTAGGAATAACATAATATAAACAATATCCTATGTAGGAAGAACAATTCATTAGTAATAAGAGAAAAGGAGAAAACCAATTTGATAACCCTTAATCCAAACACAAAGTAAAGAAAATACATAACTATCTACTACAACACCTTAATATATCTATTTAAATTTGATGATATGTGAGAACCCTTTCCACCATTTCTTAACCTGCTCAGTATTATACATTTGCATATCTTTGATATAAACCTTATTTAATTCCGTAGTAATGTATTGACAGTACCCTTCCATAGTGGATTTCTTTTAGTATAGCACCCATTGACAACGAATTTGCCATAAACAAAACCTTAGACATGCAATAAACACTCTTAATGTATTCTTCTCATAAATCTGTAACTGTAAAGGAAATACCCCTATAACTAATAAATCATAAACTGGATTTGACAACCAAGCTAATGACCATTTCTTGGCTAAATATCGCCATAATTTCGTAGAGAATGAGCAATACAGAAAAAAATGTTCCATTGTCTCCTCTTGATTAGTGCATTCTAAATATGGACAGTTTCTCTCTTCTTTTGCTTTATATTTTGCTGTACCTCTGACATTCAGACAGCCATACATTATAAGCCACTGAACTTCCCACATATGAGGTGGTAAACGAGGGTTGTTCAACTGGTCCAATATATTATGATTTAGATTGGAAGGACAATTTTTAAATGCTGGTGATGTAGGATGAACTATAGACATTACTAATTTATACAGTTTATGAGAAGAATTGTTACAAATTTGAGCTTTAGTTAGTTGCCATTTATAGAGTTTCTGAGCTGCAGGCCTAAAAAAGATAGGGAGTGAGAATTTACAATGTAATTTTGGCGCCATATGCAACCATGCCTTAAAATATCGTTCCAGGAGTTCCCAGAGCCAAGCATCTTCATACTTAATAGGAATTTTAAAACAGTTTTGTAAAAATGGGAAAAAACAACGTGTGACAAAATATAACTGGGTCAACCATTCCTGTTCCACCCAAGTTTTTATCTAAATAAGTATAGCATCTTTTAATTGGATTTAATCTATTACCGCAAAAAAACTGAAAACTCAAACTATATTGTCTTGTTTCTAAATGAAGAGGTAAAGGGTATAGTACCGCAATGTATTGTAAGCAATGTAAAATAAAACGTTTGAAAATCTGTACCCTTTTTAATTTCATAAACCGAAAATGTTTCCATCGCGATACTTTACATTCTACCGTGTTTAAAACACTAATCCAATTATGATCCGGCATATTCTGAGTACCAAAAACAACCCCCAAAATTGTAATGGGAGATGAGGATATCTGAATAGACTTGTATATTATAGTCTGCTGATGCAAGCAACCCATCAATAAACCTTTTGATTTATTAAAATTAATCTTAGCGTTAGAAAAAACGGCATAAGTCTGAAATATCTGAAAAAAACTTTCCAATTGATTTTTATGTTGAAAAAAGAGACATATATCATCTGCATATGCTTGTATGGTCAAAAAGGAGTCTGAATTGGGCAATTGAAATCCTACCCATTTAGGGATATTGCAAATAGCTCTAACAAGAGGTTCCAAAGAGCAAACGTACAACAATGAGCTCAAGGGACAACCTTGTCGCACTCCGGTTTCCATAACCCACCCCTTCTCAATTCTGCCTTTAATAACAGGATGTATCTGTGCACCTGTATACAATTGTTTTAATAATGACAGTAAGATAGGTGGCATTCCTAGAAATTCTAGTGTTGTAAACAAAAAAGGGTGGCTAACCCTATCAAAGGCTTTTTCCAAATCAAGGGAAAGTAGAATTCCAGAACGTCCTGTCCTGGATAAATATTCAATTAAATCTCGTATTAAATATAGAACTGTCTGTATTTTCCTATTAAATAAACTACAATTCTGTACAGGGGTTATAACTATATTTGCCCACGTCTTAAGTCTATTGTTAAGTAATGTAGCAAAGATTTTGTAATCAGAATTTAGTAAGGTGATAGGTCTCAATTACTTATATCGCCTTTATTTCCTGATTTTAGAATATAAATTTGTAAACCGCTGTAAACCAATTTGCTATTGAGTCACCTTCAAGGAATTTATTAAAAACTAAGGCCATACAAGTAGCTAAATCAGTACGAAATGTTTTATAAAATAAGTTAGATAGACCATCTAAACCCGGGGATACATTATCCTTAAGATTAGTAATAATACTCTCAATTTCCTGTATAGAAAAAGGTTTTGTCATATTTTCCGTTACATTGCTATCAACACTAGGGCCTTGTAAATACTTTAAATAATCTTGAATTTGAAGAGAAGAAAAAAAAGATGTAGGACGAAGCTCTTGAAAATACTGTGTAATACAAGTACCTATATCACCAGTATTTACAATTTTGCCTGTATTAGAATCTAAATAGTCTAAATTGGAAGATTCTTTAATTGATTTACAGAGAATGAAAGGATCTCCTATTACTGACTTTGACGTATGGTTATTAAGCAATGCTTGAAGGGTTCTAGCCTGATCATATTGAGACTGTCTCATTTGTAACTTAAGAATCTTGATTTGTGAGGAATAATCTTGCCTGGAAGTATTGGCAACTGACAATAGGGCTTGTAGATGAGTACGAAGTTTTAAATATTCTAAGAATTTTAAGTTCTTTTGGCGGGTTCCATAAGATTTGAACCAGTTGATGCAATCCTGCTTAGTCTCCTTCCACCAAACTCCCAAATCTGAATATAAAAAACTCACAGATAGTCTGGCTTGTAAAATATATTGTATGGAATTTTTAACAAATTGTTCCTGCAAAACTGAAACGTTTAGTTTCCATCTATATCCCCTACAACAGTGATCCGAATTAATATTTACTGATACTCGAAGCATCATGTGGTCAGAAAACTCTATTGGTATCCTTTTAAATTCAGTGACTGACAGATTATTAGAGGTAAACAAATAATCAATACAAGTCCCTCTAACACCTTTGAAGAAGGTGTATTTTAGATCTTTTGATTCTAATAAGTTACAGGTTGTAAGGTCTGCTAATTTAATAATTGTTTTTAAACAATTTGAATCAGAGTAAACTTTTTTAGTAGTGGACCCTGACAAACCAATACTACAATTAAAATCACCACCCATAATATGGGCAAAGTGGTAATTAAAAAAGGCTGAATTTTTTTCATACATGAAATTCTGGATGCTTTCGTCTGTGGATTATAAATATTAATAAATCTATAACCCATGGAATCCCATTGTCCATCTATAATCAAAACTCTACCCGGGAATTAAATCGATAAGCTTATGTAATTTAAACCGATAAGAGTTAAACATAACCCCAATACCGTCTGCTTTCTCCTCTCCAAAGGACCAATAAGAAGGTCCCCACAGCCAATCACTTTTAAAAGCAGAAATCTGTTCTTTAGTAAACATCCAGGTTTCCTGCAGAAAACAAATAGAAATATGTGCATCATGAATTAAATGAAAAACAGCTTTCCATTTGGCACTATTTAAAATACTATGTATATTCAAAGAAGCCCAGAAAAAACCCATTTCAAACAATTATCTATTAGACAGCCCCACCTCATTTCTTTCTTCTTTTCTTTTTCTTATCTTTGTAATCTTCTTGTGGGGTCCCTATCACATCTTTTACTGATTTTTGGGAGTCCGAGTCTCCCATATCCATCTCTGATTCACCCCAAGAAGTAGCAAGGGCAGTATAGGAGTTCGAAGTTTCTAGTGGTTCAGGTGTTTGAATTTGAATCACTTTTAAATTTCTATTTGACCGTCTCGGAGGTAAGGGTGCCTGCTGAGTAGTAGGGACTATTGGCCTATCTTCTTCGTCCGTATAGCAAACAGGATTTAACAGTGACTTAATCTGAGTACTGTCCTTTACCTTACGAGGTGTAACAGTAACTGTGGGGGGGGGGGTAGGTGAAAATTTGCCACATCCATCCGGGGTGGTTTTTCCGACCCCCACAGGTAGATGAGCAGACTGCACATGAGGCACATCACTTAAGTTGCAGTCTAACGCATCTTGTGCTGACTGTATTAGCCGGTCAGAACTCCCACTGGATTCTTTGTTCTTTGCAGCCCAAGGGCAATTTTTAAATACATGTGTGTGACCTTCACACAAATCACATTTAGTGGGATTACTACACTGCATCGTAACATGACCCACCTATCCACAATTGTCACATCTTGGACTATCACAAACACTAGAAAGGTGCATTTTCGAGCCGCATCTATAACAAGCTCTAGGTTGACCACTATAAAAACATACACCTCTATCTCTACCTAAGAGAAAGGAATTTGGAATATGTACAAATCCTTTCTCTGACTGACGTAATTTTACTTTGTATTTCCATTCCCCAGTCCAAAAACCTTCAGAATCCAAAATTGGATCTGGCTCCCCTTGAATATCACATTTCTGTGATAACCAGTAGGTAATGTCCTCAACATGTACTCCTTCGTTCCTAAACATAATTGTTACATATTTAATAGAAGGTTGTGATAGAGGGATAATGAAAAAAGGAGTCCATGTTGGGGAAAACTTCACTTGGTTATATCTATCCCAAAATAAATCTAATAAAGCAGCTGAACAAAAGCTAATATCATAATTATCTTCCCCTGAGATGTTAATGATGGCAAAGACATCTCTGGGGGAAAAGTGTAAAGATTCTTTAATTAAAACTTTACCCACAAAATGACGGTCAGGCCTTTCCGCCATACCCCCTTTATATCTAATGCGAATTGCATTTCGTCTTGGAGCCACTTCCCTTTTAGCCTGAGAAAATAATTCAGATAATAGAGGCTTTTGGGTTAAGTGAGTTTTAACAGTTTCAGGAGATAAAACAGTAGGAGTGTTATACACACTATCTTTCTGAATATCCTGTATATCTTTTTTAGAGCCATGACTTATATCTTCGGCCCCAGTAGTCATATTTCCCTTGCACAATGAACCTGGCTTCCACCCTGGTGAATGCTTATTCAAATCAAATGAAGAATCCCAAGTCAAATCCGAAGTCCAGACTCCATTTGCCTGTTGATGCCAGCCAGCTACTAATAAAGCTCCCTGTGGAGACCAGGACTGATCGTGTTGATGTGATTCAACTGAACCAGGGACACCATTTCCTATTTTATTTGAACCAGTTTTAAATGTTTTTGAAGCAGTAAGATCTGATTGCTGCAGGTTTTTTACTGTAGGAGTAACAGTTTGTTTTTCAAACTTAAATTCTGTTACTCCTTCTTGATTGTTATTAGCTGTTTGATAAATTGTAGTACTTTTAAACAATAAGTCATCTCCTTTACCGGGTGAAACACAAATCCCGCTTGTTTGAGTAGATTAATGTTATTAGATTCAGCAGCGTTTTTTATTGGACTCACCGATACTTGGGGAGTAGAATTTAGAGAGTCAGGTATCAAGTCCTTTGACTGAGTCTCCGGTTTTGAATCGTGGGGTTTGGCCAAAGCGTTACTGTCTCTCAACTGCCCGGGTTCTGCTTGCGAAGTAGTCGTTTGTATCTCGTCGCACACATTCGTGCACTGTTCAACGTACGGTGGTGCTATGTGTTGAACGTCACTCACTTCCGTATTCGTCGACACCACGTCAACGATTCTTGAGACTGTAGCGTCTTTCATCGTTGCATTCGGTATTTTAATGGACAGGCTTAAACTTTCAGAATCCTCCACATTCTTTGCCATCAAGGTATTCTTGCTAAGCTTATTACCTGCCATAGTATCCAAAGTAAAGGGATAGTCAGCGTTGTTTGACAAGGCTTCATGAAATATTTCTCCATTGTCTGTATCTAATGTGGAAAAAGGTACTGCAGGCGAGTCCTGCTTTTCCGTTGTCTCTCTCTGTCTTTCTGCTTGCATCTGCGCCACACACCGTCGAAGTGGCCATCCTGTATTCTGTGTCCAGCACCCCTACTGGCCACTGAGCGCCAGCAGAGTAGGGGAATTTCCCTGGTGTCCTGGTCAAATTTCCCTCATTCACTAAAATTACCACCAACAGCGTAATCTGGTTCAAGGTCAGTTGCATTCATCTGTATCCTCCCTCCCCCACATCATGCCTGAAAATAGGCAGGATTTGTCTAGTGCACTTACCCGAGCAACAAAAACTAAATAAATAAATTTTAGGACTAGTGAAACAACCATCTGGAAATTGTGAGAAAAAATGCAGAATTGGATAGGGACATTGGTAATTGTACACCTCTGGGGGTCATCTGATATGCCTCTACACTGCCCCTAGACACCACAGGCTGGACAGGGCATGGCATGGTATACTCATGCTCTCTGCATGGTACCATTGCACTGTACCTGAAGAATCTCTGCACTGGGCACCACACTCCTGCTGTTTCCACCATCTGACAGCAATAGTGGTGTCCGAGTGGTTGCTGTGACGTGCATGTGCTGCAGGGCCTTGAAGTCAGTCATGTCCCCCATCATGCACGCTGCACTTACACATGTCAGATGATCTTCCAGCTGTCAGCCAGCAGCCAGTGTGTTGCCCATGTGCCACAAAGGTCACCTCTCTGCTTGGTGGTGGGCATACATCACTGGCATGGGGGCATTACCAGCATCATGGTCTGTGTAACATGGTTGCACAATTGATGGTGTCACCACCTTTGGGTACTCCAAGGCATCTAATAAGTGTGACAACAGTGAATGTGATGCCTGTGCCAGGTGTATCCCATGTGCCACAATGGTGGCAGTGCTGGGGTAGGGGGATCGGTAAATAATATCGTTAACATCCACCACAACAGTGAAGTAAATGAGGCCATGTCTGTGTTACCAAGTACAGGTGGAATCCAACACATAGTACTTACAACTTCATAGAAATAAGTGCCTTCCGACCCCATGCGGATCATTGGCAATCCATAACTGAGTCATGTGCCTTTCTGCATGGACTTCAGTGCCATTCCACATTTCCCTGTATAAAGGATTGATGTTCTCAGCAATCCAGGGGATGCAGTACACTGCATTACCCTTTTTTCCATGTTAGGTGGCAGGATCACTCACAGGCCTATGTCACATGTGGCCACCACATAATGAAAGGGGAGGTGTGATGCCTTGCATATACTTCCTAAGAAACCAGTCTCTTCAGACACTTCTCCTCTGTGTGCCCGCTGGGACGGTCTGTCAGTTATGTGCCAGCATCCCACATCAGCTGAATGAGGATAATAGCTGAAAAACACATTACATCTCAGAACATGCAGGACTGGATCAGCTGCATACTATACCCATGCTCATGGATAGCAGTGCTATGTTGTCTGTCCATGCTGTGGACAAAGATAGTACTTACCACTGCTATTGGAGACAACTGTGCTCCCAGTTCTGCTCAAGATGACTGCACTAGATGCAACACTCAGGGGTTGAAATTAAGGTTTGCAGCCACTAGCCAGCTGGGCTAGTGACTGGGAAAATCTACTAGCCCCACAGACTTTTCCACTAGTCCAGCTGATTTACTTATTAAAATGTTACCTTCTCTAGTAGAAGCCTGCAGGGATAGTTAAAGGACAATTTTACTAGCGTGGCACAAAATCTACCAGCATTTGGCTACTGGGCTGGTGCCAATATCAACCCCTACAACATCCATTTGCACAGACTCCAAACTACCCATCATTAACCAAATTATGCTTCACTGGAGTCGTACACAACATATCGGTACTGTTGAGGAGAGCAGGTCCCATTTGCCCCCCCACCATACAATAGCCTTACTCACTTTAAGGGAAATACTACCATGCATGACTCAACATGGTGTGCCAGCATTGGATGTTAAATAACATCTGCGAGTAAACACTGAGGGTCTGGTGCACGTTAAGGTACCACAGATACGTTGGGACCCAGATGCTTGTGCTCCACCAACATTGACACACACGAGGTCATGCCCCCCCAACCCACTTGCTGTTAGGGTACAAAGGCATCCCTTGTGTTACTCAGTATAAGATAACACATACAGTAGTTACACTGAAATTTTGAAAGTAGAAGGTGGCATTGTGGACTATAAAGTGTGAAGCTGTTGAGATACATGACCCTATTACATTCCATAACCATGACATTTCCCAGCCATTCCGTCTTATTTTCATGTTCTCACTGACCCTGAGCATCTCACTAGAGTACGCCATATCAGAACGAGTCATGTACTTGAAGATGTTCATCCTGTCCCACCCTTTCCCTTGATCTATACAGCAAGTACTCATTTATGCTATCCAGACCGTGCTTGTATATATACCTCTGCTGCCCCATAATCATCTCTGTTGCCATTCTGTGCACTTCCTCACATTTCCTTCCGACTACCGACATTGGCACACAAAATGCTAGCAGGCATTGGGGGGGCAGATCACCTATGACAGGAGGCAGTTGACAGAGATGGCACCCTTAAAAAACTTCAATCTTACATTCCATCATTTTGTTTTGGTTTATTTTCAAATGTTAATTACCATGCCCCTACACAAATTCAGAAACAGTATTTTTTTTCTCTCAAGCTACGAATGATCTCCAGTGGTATCTGACATTTCAAGTCACTTAGTCTACAACACATGGCAAGGGAGAAGTGGGGGAAAAACACTCAAACATAGTGGAGATCTGTAGTAAATATAATATCTGGAAGGAGATTGTAAAGGTAGAAAGTAATCACCAGATAACAAAAGTGAAAAACTTCCTACTACATAGAAGACTGCAGCTACATGAAAACTGCCCGGTGCCAAGTTACACACACTTAGCCTTCTAAATCAAATATTGCAATTGAATTAACATCAGAAACTGATGTGATGAGAAGAGAGGGCACTTTTGAATACATGCATCCAGTTTGGCAGCAAAACACTTACTTATAGCACACAGTTAATGCTCGGGAAGGTGCAGATAATATAATTCCTCCACAGAACCACCATTGAGCAACATTGGGGTGTGAGCCGACTTCTGGCGACAGAAGGCTTCATTTACTAACATCATACTTCCTTCCGCTCCAATTGCAGTAAAGTTCGTGAATCTTTGGCTTTTTTGGCAGCTTTATTTAATTATTTTAAATTACATAAATGCTGCATTTTTTTGACATTTAGCAGATACAGTACCAATCAATCAATCACTTTATTTAACCAGGCATAAACACCATTGAGCAAGCTCATTTTCAAGGTGGTCAAGTATAGCGAAGGACATGAAGATGCATCACAGTCAAGCAGATACTGACTTCCATGAGAGCTGCTCTTTAAAAGAACTGGACCACTCGAATATAAACTGAATGTCAAATGAATGTAATTGGACACCTATAGGTATTTAAACAGACTGGAATAGTTAAACACATAGTTGGTAAATGGTTGGTGCATTCAAAAGGAACAAGAATTACATACTCTCAAGGAAGACTATAAATTCTGGAAAGACAGTTACAATAGGCAGTGTTCTGCTGGGTTACCATCCGAGAGGGTTTAAGCTGTGAGCCTACTGCTCTAGCTATGGAAGTTCATGGGAGCTGAACAGATAGCTTAGGAATTCAGTCTCTCTCCACATATAGCAGAGAGTTAAGAAAGGATAGCATAACTTGGTTAATAGCCTTTTTCTTTTGTCATCTGTTATTTAAAACCATTTATTTACTTTTCCTGTAACAGTGTTCTCTTGTGTTAGAAATATATATCCTGTAATGCAACCTTTGACCTTCTTTTAAGTAAAGAGCTATTTATTTACTCAACAGTCATGGCTGTGATTTAAATTATTTCTAAGGTATTCTCTGGTTTCCACTGGCTGAGGCAAAAATTCTGTTAGCATCCGCCACCCAAGAGGCACACTACCAGAAATTGATCGGTGCAATTGCATGTTTGACCTCCCAGCTCTGTGCAGGGGAAAGGTGATTTTGCTGGTGAACCAGCTGGTGGCAGTGACAACAAAGCAAGGTGACAACCCTGTTAAGACTGACCTAGTCTGTGAAGGGAGGGTTGGCATCACAATCCTCACTTTAGAGAGGTCACAAAGTAACCCTAAATCAGCTGGAGAGCAAGCAGCTCGAACAAGGTCTGATGACATCAGAATGGCCTTTCCTACACTACAGAGCAGTGAAATCAAACAGAAATAGTTAAATCTTAACAAAACACTCTAATTTCAAAGTTTTTCCATTTACAATATATAGTATAAATTTGACACACCATAGCCTGACTCAGACTTAGCCATTTATCATCACTTATGAGGGGGTAGTCTTACATGACTCGTTTGTGGCTCTGCCACTCATAGGTTATTGTCGTGCTCCCTCACATGTGGAGATAAAAAGCATATCCTGAGTCATCCCATTGTGTATCCCAGAATGATTTGCCCAACTTATTCACTGTGGTGTAATGTATATTATGTTGTCTTTATTTCTAAAGATCCACAATGATTGGAAACTGTTACAGAATTCTAAAACTGCAGTTGTGAGTCATGTATAGCACTAGCTAAATGCATTTTGAAAATTAATTTTATTCGAAGGTTTTTTGACCAAGGCTGTATCAGCTCAGCTGCATGTAAAAAAAAAAAAAAAAACTCCATGCACTCAAAGGAAGCCAGGACTGCTGAACAAAGTGTTTCACTACACACACAGTAGTTGGTTTCTTACTGCATTTCATTTGTCATTTGTAGCAGTGAACACCATAGTGTGACAGTAAAATGGTACGGGCCAACACCCCAGCGCTTTTGCAAAAAGCAGGTCTTCGTCAATGGGTATCAGCTTAGCTACCTACTCATACTGTGCCACTCCTTACTAGATGCCTTCTGATCAAATTAGCTACTTGTATGCACCCCTGGTTATGTTTCCCTTCAGCAGGACATTATCACTTTTCCCTGGGATCCAGTACACCAAGCGAAGTGAGGCCCAGGAAAATGATAGGCCATTGGTATGTGGGTGGGCCTTCAGACATCCTTTTGACACCCTTGTATGTTGTGCCCTAAAGCCCCACCCACTTTCTGACCCCAATATGCACTGCCCTGCTTGTTCTGTACCTTTAGGTGTGAGGGGGCAATCCCCAGACTCCACTGACCTGCTGGAAGGAGCTGTGCCTGCGGCATTAACATGGGTCTCCTGCATGGCAGCACTGCCACAAGTGCCAATGGTCCAAGCATGCACTTTGAAATTTAACTGACGTTTTTAAACAGCATTTCAGACTTACTGTTACTACTAAAGATCAATACAGGCCATTCCAAGGCCTGCCATCCTGGCCTGCCATCTTTACTTCCTGAAATGCGGACAGACTATTCATGAACAGAACATCTGTGCTAAGCCCTGGGCCCTTTCTGAAGATGGCCTGTAAGTCAGAGGGCAGTGGGAGGGGGACCAAGAGCACTGTCTTTTATTTCCCCTCAAAAGCAATTAAAA
The DNA here is from genome assembly GCA_016271365.2 of Neoceratodus forsteri. Taxonomy (NCBI): domain Eukaryota; kingdom Metazoa; phylum Chordata; order Ceratodontiformes; family Ceratodontidae; genus Neoceratodus; species Neoceratodus forsteri. The sequence goes on from CM057456.1 coordinate 1,277,628,895, forward strand.
AGCCTTAATGGGACTTCCGGTGACATCATGCATTGACACACTACGCTCTGTAATGGCTCTGGGACCCCGCTCATGTTAAAGCAAATAAAAATATATCCTAATTGTATCCTGATGGATAAACAGCAAGGTGGAGGGCGCCAGAATGGTTGGGAAAGCAAATAGAACCAGTTTGATGACTCCAGCAGCTTAAATCAGACAAATGGCACAGGATGAAAAAATCTCCATGAGGTCGACAGGGCCATGATCTTCCAGGCTGCAATCCTTGACCTCAGTTACCTCACTCAATGCCGACAGGGACTTTGAGATGGAAGACGAGGAATTGGAGACAACCATTGGCAAGGTACTTACCACTGTACAAACACTGGAATCCACATTAAGAGACTTAAAGATGCATCTTAAAACAATGGATAAGAAAATTAATCTTGCTTAAAAACAAGTTAGGGAAATAGTGTATGAGCAGGAGCTGCACTCACGACTATTGCTCTACCTGATGCAGAGGGACAGGGATACACAGGCCCATATGGAAAATGAGGAGAATTGGGCAAGACAGAACAACCTCTTGATACATGTAGTCAGGGAAGGAGTGGAGGACTCCTTTGAAAACATGATTGCATTTATCAAACATTTAATCACCTCAGTATTGAAGCTACTGGAGAACTTACACTATGGAGAGAGCCCATAGATCTCTAGAGCCAAAGCCCAAAGATGGAAACTCTCGACCCCAATCCATAATAATCAGCTTTTTACAACTCCAAACAAAAGAGACAGTTCTGATAATGGCTTGGAAGCTGGGCAGAATTGTATTCGACGGCCAGCCCGGATATTTTGAATAAGATTTCTCTCCCCAGCTGCAGGCTAAAGGCAGGAAACTCAGGGCATTGTGAAGTAGCTCAGAGACAAATAAACATAAAAGCACAGGTCCTCTATCCAGTAAAGCTGCAAATTTTCATGGAGAAGGGGGTCCAGGTCTTTGACAATGTGGCAGCAGCAGCACCACAACTCATGACATGGGGAGAGAGTGCCCATACTTCATGATGGAGAAAATACAGGCAGAACTGCAAAAGACAACGCGGAACCAGGTGGGACAGGGAAGAAAGAGATCAAGGCCATAATCTGATTTTCTCATGCATCTGAAGAAGAACATAACCCAGCTTCTGAAATCACCCTCGACGGGCTGGGAAGGAGATTGAAATGGAGAATCATTGCAGAGGAAATGAGGCATTTAAACTGAAAGGGACTGTGAACTTTTGTTATTCTTTTTTTTCCCTTTTCTTGATAAATATGAAGGGAGAAGGGATATGCTGGTAGGCTGAGCAGCATTGCTTGTTCAGGCAGCAACATCTCAATGAGAGATACTGAAGATGGGGAGCCCTCATACAGAGGACAGAGTTAAGGGTAGGGAATGGGGGGGGGGAGGTGAGAGGGGATGGAGAGAAGGAATGGCCCCTCTGATATGATAAATAAACCGTGCAACCAGGAAGTATTAAATACTTGAAGGAGAACACAGGAGGACAATAACACAAAGACATGCTGGGGATGGAAAAGGAGGGAAGATTAGGACCACAGTAAGTAAGGGACTTATAAATAAAATAGAGGTTGAATCTGGGAAATAGGGTGGAAAAGAGAAGGAGGAAAACCTCTAGATGACTGAGGTCCCGAACATGCCAGAATGGAGCTTATTGTGGTTTGATGTTTTCTATTTTTTCTTTGATACAGACGACAATGGAGAGAAGACAATGGGTCCTGGCCAGGGAATGCCGGGGAGGGATCCAGGATGGGTTCCAGTGCATCACTCCTTACCCCTTCATCTCTGAAGTCAACAAAGCACCAGGAATGCAGAGTAAGTACTGCATGGGATGGGGGGAGGGAAGGGAAAAGTGTAGCAGCTATAAAATCCCATGGAAGAGTAAGGTACACTGGGGGAAGTCTGGAAGAATGACCCTAGAACAGAGAGATATGAGGAGTGAATAGAAGAAAAGGGAGGTGGAGGGGGGAAGGGGATAATAAGCTGCTATTTCTGACAGAGGAGAACTTTGGTTTCGGAGCAAGAAATAGCAGTCTAATCTACAGATTTTTTACTGATAAATCACTTCTATGTCAGCAGGAGTCAGTACCTGTTTGAATTAAGCAAACAGATATTTTATTAGAAGAAGAGGGTCTCATTTAAGGAAAAAAAAGAAAGTCACTTTGTGTTTCTCTGAGGAAGGAGGCTGTATCAGCTTAAGTTGCTGAGTCAGAGCAGAGGGTGAATCTAACTGGGGTGTGGCTTAGCAGCTTAGTACTACAAAAGCAGGTGTCTCCAGTTACAGCTTCTTGCTATTTCTGACAGAGGAGAACTTTGGTTTCAGAGCAAGAAATAGCAGTCTAGAACTACAGATTTTCTTTTTACTAAATGCCCTCCTTCCTACCCACCCAAATCCATTTCTAGTTTTATAGCCACTGGATTTGACTGACAACAGGAACTTCCTGTTTGGCAGTAGGAAGGGAAGGATCACTGAGACACATTAGTTCCATCAACCTTGAAGGAACCTAAAAAACATATAACTCTTTCTCCCCCCCGGCTGCTGGAGGTCTGAATCCAAGCATGGACGAGGGAGACTACTGAAGACTACAGGAAATTCCTATCCCAGAACAGGAAGGGCGAGAGTTGTAAGGGCACATAGGCAGCAGGAAAGTAAGTGTAAAAATATATAGAGGGAGGAAACAGTAAGCATACAAAGCAACAGGAGCAGGAGCACAAAATAAGTCATGATGGGAGTGGTGCAGTGCAATGGCTGTGGGGCAGCAGTGTTCCTGGAGACATTCTGTAGTCTGCAATGCTGCCCTGTTTGCATGCACCTCTCTAGTCTGAGGGAGGAGGTCGGTTGTCTCCAGGCTGACCTGGCTAGGATTCGTTAAACCTCATCCCCCACCCAGGGACCATGAGGGCCACCACCGTTACCTCAGAGGTTGCCAAGAAAGAAGAGCGGTTGGACCAAGGTGGGCTCAGGGAGGGAGAGGATGGTGGAACAGAGGTACATCCCTCTAGTTGTACCTCTCCACAATTCATATGCTGTTTTAGCAAACAGTGGTTCCTCTATGGAGGCACCTGCAGTAGAGACCAAGTAGGATGCTGGGAATCTCCACAAAGGAGACCCACAGGAGGGTGGCATGAGACCCCACAGGGGAAGGAAGCAACTCCTGGTGGGGGACTCAATCATTAGGGGGTAGAAGTGGGGGAGGAAGGGATAGGGAGGGAAGGTGCCTGCCTGGCACCATGGCTTGGAGGGACAGGAAGCGAATCCTCAGGATCACGGGAGCAGCTGCACATGGGAGGGAGCTGGATGTCTTTGTCCACCTAGGGACAAATGACCTGGTTGTGAATGGGATCAGAGTGGTGCAAGAGGAGTTTATGGAGTTGGGGAGGGACCTTAGACAAGTAGCATGTATGGTAACCTTCTCGGAGGTGCTGCCAGTCTATGGCAAGGATGATGCTAGGGTATTCTGCACCATGGGATTCAATGCATGGTTGAAAAACTGATGTGGAGCTCAGGGTTTTGGCTTCATTGGGGACTAGGGAGCCATCTGGAGGGATGCAGGCTTATACTTGTGCAATGGTCTACATCTGTCCAGGGGGGAACCAGGATCCTAGGTGACAGGTTTAAATGCTTCATTGGCAAGCATTTAAACTAACCAAGGGGGAGGCACTGAAAAGGAGAAGGGAAATCCCAGCCTCCCTCTACAAAACACAGTTGTTAGAGAGGTAAACACCAAGGTAGAGAAGTCAGTAAGGAGCAGGACAGGAATAAATGCAGAAAAAGGCAGTAAGGACAGGGATGGGGATAAAAGGGATAAGGCCATAAAAAAATAAATGGAAGGCGATAAGTACCAATGCCCACAGTCTGTGCAACAGGCTCCCTGGATTAGTGGCCTTGATGGAAGAGGGATGCCTGGATATTGTGGCAGTCACTGAAACATGGTACACAAAGAACCATGAATGGGATGTCAACATACCAGGGTACATAGTCTAGAGGAGGGACAGGGTGGGTAAAAGAGGAGGAGTAGGAGTAGCTCTCTATATAAGGGAAGGGATTAAAGCAACAGAAGTAAAGAGTAAACAGCAAGTTGATGAGTCACTATGGGTCGCACTGGAGACAGGTAATGGCACCACAATCCACATGGGGGTTGTGTACAGACCCCCATCTCAGGGAGGAAATGGACAAGAAAATGATAGAAGGCATCCTTAAAATGGCAGAAAAAGGGAGATATTGTTGATGGGGGACCTGAATATGCCAGATGTTAACTAGAGTACCTTTACTACAGGAACATCCAAGAGCAGGGTCATTCTTGATGCTCTACAAGGGGCATGCTTCAGACAGCTAGAGATAGAATCCACTTGGGAGGGAGCAATCTTTGACCTGGTACTCTCAAATGGGGAAGGAGAAAGGATCTCAGATTCAGACGTGGGTAGCCATCTGGGAACAAGTGACCACCAAACAGTGTGGTTCACAATAAACACAGCCATAGAGTCAAGCTATACAAAAACAAGAGTATTGGACTTTAGGAAGGCTGACTTTGGGAAAATGAGAGAGTGCCTCAGAAAAGCACTAGCAAATGGGCAAGAAGGAGGGATGGAGGAACAATGGGGAATAATGAAAACAGCCATCAAAGAGAAAACAAGCCTTTGTGTGAAGCAAATCAACAAAATGAAGGAAAAAATCACTATGTTTCTCAAAGGACGTGGCAGGGATGGTTAAGGAGAAAAGGATAGCATTCAGGAAATATAAGGAAACACAGAAGGAGCAGGACAGAGAACTTTATCAGTTAAAGCAGAAGGAGGCAGAGAAGGCAGTCAGAATAGCAAAGGCACAAACTGAGGAAAAGATAGCCAACTCTGTTAAGAAGGGGGATAAAACATTTTATAGGTACATAGGGGAGCGAAGAAAGACCAAGGGAGGGATACAGAGACTTAATAAATGGGAGGGAATGTGGGCAGAAGGTGACAGTGAAAAAGCAGGGATACTGATTGAATATTTCTGCTCAGTATTCACAATGGAAGAGGAGCGGGAGGTACCTAAACCAAACAAGAGAGAAACTCTGAACGGGGGGTCAATACCAGTCCATTCACAGAAGAAAAGGTTTTGAAAGAACTCTTGAAACTGAGGGTGGACAAAGCAATGGGGCCTGATGGGATTCACCCAAGAATTCTAAAAGAACTAAGGGTAGAACTAGCAACACCACTGACTACTCTTTTTAACAAATCATGGGAGGATGGAGTGGTACCTGATAACTGGGGGAAGGCAAATTTGATTCCACTTCACAAAAGTGGGAGCAGGGCAGAGGCAGAAAACTACAGACCAGTTATTTTGACTTCAGTGGTAGGGAAAATGACAGAATCACTTCTGAAGGAAAGAATTGTTGAGTAACTAGAGGCCAGTGAAGCACAGGACCCAAGGCAGCATGGTTTCACAGCAGAAAGGTCATGTCAGACAAACCTAAAAGATTTCTTTGACTGGGTGACCAAAGTAGTAGACCATGGAGGGGCTGTGGATATGGCCTACCTAGATTTTAGCAAGGCATTTGACACTGTCGAACACAAAAGATTAATATACAAGTTAGCTTGCCTTGGAGTGGGTCCCAAAGTGGTAGCCTGGATAAACAACTGGCTGGACAACAGGACGCAAAGGGTAATAGTAAACGGAGTCTGTAGTGAAGAAAGGAGGGTAACTAGCAGGGTACTGCAGGGTTCAGTACTGGGACCGGTCCTCTTTAATGTCTTTATAAGTGACATTGGAGAGCACCTGGAAGGAAAGGTATGTCTCTTTGCAGATGACAGAAAGATCTGCAACAGGGTTGATACACAAGGTGGGGTGGAAAGAATGAAAAGGGACTTGGCAAGGTTGGAGGAATGGTCAAATATGTGTCAGCTCAGATTCAATGCAAAGAAGTGCAAGGTAATGTATCTGGGAAACAAAAACCCAGGGGAAGAGTACACAATGGGGGTGAGTTAGTAACAACAACAAAAATCGAAAGAGACCAAGGAGTAATTATATCAGATGACCTAAAGGTGGGCAAGCAATGTGAGAAGGCAGTAAGGAGGGCTGGGGGGATACTGGGATGCATAGGGAGAGACATCAACAGTAGAAAACAGGAAGTTGTTATCCCTCTGTACAGACAGTTAGTGAGACCCCATCTAGAGTACTGTGTGCAATTCTGGAGGCCCCATCTCCACAAAGACATAGACAGGGTGGAGGTTGTTCAGTGGAAGGCAACCAAAATGGTGCAGGATCTGCACCAGAAGACATACAAGGAGAAGCTAAAGCAGCTTAATAAGTATACCCTTGAGGAAAGGAGGGAGAGGGCAGACATGATAGAAACTTTCAAGTATCTCAAGGGAATTAACAAAGTACTAGAGGGTAGTATCTTTCAGAAGAAGATATGTGCAAGAACAAGGGGGCACAATTTGAAGACAGAGGGGGGACGGCTCAGAGATAATGCTAGAAGGTATTTTTCCACAGAGAGGGTTGTGGATGCATGAAACAGCCTTCCTGAGGAGGTTTTGGAGTCAGGAACAGTGGGAGAATTCAAGAATGCATGGGACAGGCATAAGGCAATTTTAGTGGGGGGGTAGGAGGGAGTAAAGCTGTTGATTTACTAGAATCTGCAGCTTATTCAACAAGTAGGGAAATGGGCACACTAGGTGGGCCAAGTGGTCCTTATCTGTCATCAAATTCCATGTTTCTATAACTTAGGGAAAGGGAGGAAGAGAATCAAACAAGCAAACCCAGTAAAGGAAACTACATAAGGGGGATGTCATGAATCCAAGAATGGGGCGGGTGGGGGATCTTGAGCTGAGCATTACTAAATTTGTCTCACAACTGAAGGATTATTTGACCATCTTGACAAAGGATAGGCCAAGTTCACCAAAACAGCATGAGCACAGCTTGGGGAAGAAAACACTTGAGCACAAAGATATCGTATGGAGTCCCTGATAATCCTCAGGTTACCTTGAGGGGGGGTAAAAATAAAATGTTGAAAGTGAATTTCAGAGAAGAGAAGTATCTCTTCCTTAACAGAGGTAAACATGTACATAGTTCTACAGGTTTTGTTGATTTTACCAAGTTTCTACTTGTTATTCTCCAAAATGGCAGATCTTTTATCTTAAGGAACAGAGCACTCAACCAGTACTTGTGGGGGAAACAGAACAGATGCCTAGACTGCTTAAGAAAGCAAAATGGGTAAGCTAACAATAACTTCCCTAAATGTTAAAGGGATAAATTCAGTTGTGAAATGAATGAAAATACTTGCAGAGCTAAAGAAACTGCAGGGCGACATAGCCCTAATACAGGAAACACATCTTTCAAAGGGGGAACATGCCAAGCTTAAAAGAAAATGGGTGGGAGAAGTCCGCTCCTCACCACACCCATCAGCAAAGAAGAATGGAGTGGCAATTTTAATTAGAAAGGAGTTGGGCTTTATGGAACAGCACGTGGAAGCTGACCAGGAGGGAAGATGGGTTATATTATTGGCATAAATACAGGAACAGAGGGCCCACCTAGTAAATGTCTGTGCACCTAATAGTAACGCATCACAATTCATTAAACAACTCTTTCAGAAAACAGCAGAGCTCCAAGGGAGGCAGATGATTGTAGGGGGAGATTTTAACTGTGTGATGGACCCGAGGTGTGATAGAACATCTAATAATACCCAAACTAGCAAAGCCATGAGCAAAATGCTCAGAGACTGTATGCTGGAACAAGGATTGACAAACGTATGGAGGGAGCTACATAAAAGTGAAAGGGACTACACATTTTTCTCACACCAACACCAGGAATATTCCAGAATAGATATGTTTCTCACCCACATATCAGATCTACATAAGGTGAACTCCAACAAAATCCACCAGATGATGGTTTCAGACCATGCCCCAATATCTATTACCCTGTCCACAAACGAATCTCGGAAGCAGACACTCAGACAATTCAACAACTTATTATTAAATGATGAAGCATTTAAAGAAAAAAATTACAGAGGAAATCAAACTATATAAGGAGACAAATGTTGGGGGGGGGAGTGCAGAAACAGGTGGTGTGGGATGCAATGAAGGCGGTCCTTAGGGGGCATATGTCACAAACCCACTCAGCAGGTCATGCCCTCTACTCCCAAAGTGCCAATCTCCGAGTGCAGTCTTGTGAACAGTTTAACAGAACAAGGTAACCCTCATGTCTGTTTTTTGAGTTCAAATCAACCTTTGGTCTCAAGTCTTGGAGGGATTCAAACTGTGAACCTCTTGCTAGCATACCCAATGCACAGGCACAGATATTTCTGTCTTCGGCAGGCCAGATATCTTTGTCTACAGGCACCTAACTGGGTATACAGAGATGAACCCTTGAAAACTTTAATGAAGACCTCATATTTAAAACGCTTCTCTTTCCAGTTTGGTACCACCATTCAAACTTATGTTTAGTATCTGCAATAACCATATACTTTTCTTACAACTAAAAAGAAGTAAAAGACAGACCAAGTAAGTTATAAGAAAATAATTTTACCAAAATAGTTAAAAATATATAAAACACAGAATACAGAACTCTTATATCACAAGACATACAAATCTTTTAAAAGAATAAGGTTTAAACTGTGCAAATTCCTACTTACAGTACTTAGAATTGACTCTCTTTCTAACTACCTGTTTACAAGTGCTCCAAAGATGTTTTCTTAGAGTCTAGGTAAAAATTTGTCTCTGTGTAGTAAAACAGAATATTCCTTAAGCATACTGTATTGGCCAACCCCTTTTTGTGTGAGGTCAGCTTGCTCCTCCTCTGTCAGATTATATATAAAATATATATATATATATCTTATACAAAAAAACAGGATGTCTTTTCAGCATTAATTTTGCAATCCTCAGCATGACTCATGTTTCAAATGACATCTCTTTTGATCCATGCTGCATCCTCCCTCACACAGGCTTCACAGGAGCATTTACAATCTTGCACCTCTGTGTAACAACCCAGGTTCCTCTCCAACATCATAAAATGGATATGATATAGCAACTACGGCTGTAATAAACTCAGACAAACAGGATCCTTGATTAAAGCCTTCCATGTAACACATTCTCTCTAAAAACTGAGTGTGTGTGAGCTCACATGCTGTCAGCACTTTCTCCTGGCTTGAATCTTTCAGCCGAAACCTGGGGGGGGGGGTGAGGTCACTCCTAGGGCATCAGATTTTCAGCAGAGACAGTCAGTAATACATTTTATATTAAAAAAATGATATAGCACTCAGAACTGGTTGTCTACGTCACAGCATATTATAATTTCTTTTATTTATTTGTTCGATCAAAAGACCATCACAATAAAATACAAAAGCACATACCACTATAACATCATACATAAATTAAAAAACAATAAATACAGATATTATAACACAGTGCATTATTTCTTAATCTTTCATCCATAATAAAAAACATTAGTGCAAAGCATACCTAAAATATTCACATTTACTTCAATATTTCAAGTACAAAAAAGCAATTTCTCACATCACTGGTTTAGAAGTTATCTGGATTTTATGTACTTCATTCTAATTTTTGTTATTACTTCCAAATACCTTACAAGGTTATATAATATATGCTCATCACTTGTGGTAAATAATATGTCCAATAAGAGAGTTTAATTCAAAGTTGCTATTCCATGTAATAGAGGTTTTAACCAATTCACTCTAACCGCATTATACCATGGGCATACAAAAATAACATGGAAGAGCTCCTCCACTGTCATGCTAGTACATTCACAGAAGACAGAACCATATTCGGTATCCTTATTATAGCTTGCACTCAAAATCTTACTAGGAAACAGTTCCATTCTAAACTTAGTAAATAACTGTCTCTGTTTAATATTAAACAGTACATCTAGATATTCCCTATAACAAAAATTGACATCGTACTGTCTTAGCGAGGGAGCAAGCTTAAGATTTGTAATAATATCCAGATCTGGCTTCTTAGCTTGAGTCAAAATTTTTCGTGTTACATAAGATTCATATTTGAGACTTATTAAAAAAATTTTTTTAGCATATCCTCTTAAGAAAGATAGTCTAGATTCCTCCAGAATTGAATACAGACCAGTCCACCATTTTAGTTTTTTTTACAACCCATTTCAGTCCATACTTCTTTTTCTTTTAATGCCAGGATTTGCAATTTGTTTGGATCTAATGCCAGCAATTTTGGCCAGTAATGTATAATTCTCATCTGTGCAAAGGCAGATAATCTAACTAATCCCACCTCTGTCCTAACCAATGCTGCGGGGATGGAATTACTCAAACCTAAAGTGTGCCTCAAATGTTTACTAAGAGGGATTTCTAACTTGTCAGAACTGACATGTCCCCAGATTTCAGATTGATATAAGGCCTGTGCATAATATTTAGCCTTTAATACTGTAATCAATGGTTTAATGGTAGTACCGCCGTACTTATAGTTAAATGATTTAAGAGAATTAGCTGTTTGTTTTAACTTGGGGATAAGAAAATCAATATGTTTAATCCATTTACCATCATATGTATAAAGCAGACCCAGATAAGGATATAATTTTACCGTATTAAGTTTTTTGTTTCCTATTCTCCATAGTTTGGTAATTTTATTAGTTCCTAGTATCATGATATGGCTTTTGTTCTTGTTAATACTTAAATTGTGTCTACCCACATAATCCTCTAAGATATCTAATTTACTCTGTAGCCCCTTTTGAGTAAGGGATGACAGAACAAGGTCATTGGCATATGCCAAAACTGGACATGTTTTGTGTAAAATCTTAGGAAAATCTGTCAGAGAATCATCCAACATTTTTAATAAGTTGTTAATATAAATGCAGAAGAAAATGGGGGCTAGAACACATCCTTGTCTAACCCCATGGTTAGTGGGAAAGGTTGCAGAGAGTAGTCCAGTTGTTCCTATTTTAACCTTAGACCAAGTATTATGATAGAGTTCACTAATAATTGCAATTATTTCTTTAGAAATATCCCACTCCCTCATTATTTTCCATAATATACTGCGCGTCACAAAATCAAAAGCAGAACTGAAATCAATAAATGCTAAATACACTTTCTGCTTACACAGATTGACATATTTTTCATAAAAATGGGACAGGACATAGCAATTATCTACTGTATTAAAATTAGCTCGGAAACCTGCTTGAAATTCTGACAAGCCACGCAATGCATTGATTTCCTCCATTAATTTGGCAAAAACTATTTTGGAGAAAATCTTACAACTACTATCTAATAGTGAAATTGGTCGATGCATTTTTGAGTCAGATCTTTCTCCTTTTTTATGTATAGAAATTATAATAGCTCCCTTCCAAGAGATAGGGAATTTCAGTTGCCTGACTAAACAATTGAAAAATAACACTAATATAGCAGCCCAAAAAAGATAGGAGTCCAGAAAAACTTCTGATGGAATCTGATCTGGAACTGGGGCTTTATGCTTCTTCATAGAGGTAATTGCTACATATACTTCCTACTAATTGCAGAAGGTGACATGTGGTATGGAAATTCCTAAATCTGGAAGATCATTGACCTGATTTGTATAAAAAAAAAATATCTGAATAATATTTTTGCAAAATATCCAGGGGAATATATGTATCTATGTCAAATTTAAAGTTCCTTGTGCCACCAGCTGCCAATATGCATGTTGGTCCTTATGATCTGTTACATTTAGCATTTTATTCCACTGGGTATATTGACATTTCTGTTGCTTTTCCTTTAAAAACTTTTTATATGTTGCTCTAGTCTGATTTAAGAGTCTAAACTGTTCATTATTTTGAGAAACTCTAACCCTTGTAATTTGTTGGTTTAAGTGTTTTTCAGCCAAACGACCATCCCTATCAAGCAAATTGTGACCCCCCACTGGCCACTGTTTGACAATAGTTGAAAGTAATTCCCTAATCTCCTTAAAACAATGCATCATCTGTTTATTCCATTTAAATAGATTCCAGTTAACAAATTCTTTATTGGAAAAAATCTCTGTAACAAAGGGCTTATCTCATAAGAGCTGTGTTGATTGTACCTAATTTTAATATTATTCCTAATTTCTATCTTATTATAGCCAGACATCATGGGTTCTTGGACTAATTGTCTAAGGCATAATACTAAGGGAAAATGGTCACTGTCTGATCTAGTAGGAATACAACATGATTCTTATATGTCCATACTGTCATTCCAGAAGATGTAATCAATCACAGAAGGACCCTGCTTATTATAATGTGTAAAGTTTCCTATGGTGTCCCCCCTTAAGCCTCCCATTAAGAGGTATTAAATTAAATGGTATTATAATCTCCAGAAGTTTAAGCCCTCTAGCATTAGTCCTTTGATCTAAAGAGCTTCTGGAGTATTTATAGGCATTCCAAAAATGCCAATTTTGTATTTCATCATTTGCAAATCCATCATGGGTGCCTATCCTGGCATTAAAATCTCCACAGAGCAAAATTTTCTCACATGCTGTTATTGCCCAGGTTCTATGAATGATGTCATCTATCTCCTCCCATATTTTGATTCTAAAAAACTTGGAACTACTGGGAGGTATACAAACATTAAGTAAACAAAATGTCAAAGAGCATATCTTTACAAAAAAAGCCTGTAAGAAAGAATTAGTGGATATAAGCTCTTCTGTTATAAAATCCGTACTTCTAAACCAGGTAACTAAACCTCCAGAAGGTCTACCAGATCTGGAATGCTTAAGACCAGGGACATGATAGATTGAATAACCATTCAATGCAACATCATTTGTGGTCTGATGCCATGTTTCTTGCAAACACATTATATGAGCATGTTTCAAAAAATTAACACACTCACTGTCCACAAATTTTGTTAAAAGACCAGCAATGTTCCAAGATATTAACATTAGATTCTTTCTCCCCTCAGTCTCTTCATTCATACTAGCAGAAGAAGAAGTCTGTAGTCAGCCATTAGACACCCCCAACAGATCAAATCGATTTGAGACTGATACATTAAAAATCATCCTTTCATCCACCATATGCTGTGGATATGGCCAATTGCTATAATATGTTCAGGAATCTGTTCCATTTCGGGAAAGCTAGTCACATTAATACCGACATCCTGATCACAAGCAACAAAATGCAACCCCATCCCCATTGCATAATGTTAGCCAGCAAACTCTGACTTCTAATCTAAACTACGACTTGATCTGTTTCAAAAATATTACCCTGTCTCTATGCTGTTAGGGTATTATGGCTTACAATATCTATGTTTAGAATTTGTTTAATAAATCCTTAACAACCAGATCAAGCTTTTTATTGGTCTCATTTTCTAGATGACATAGGCCAAAAAGAAACAGTTCACTCTGGGCAGGTGCATTGCTGTAATGCTGTTGATTTACTTTAATCTCATGGAATACTGAATTAAAAATTTTTACTAACACCCACCGGATCCAATAAGGGAGCCTTTTTCAAAATCTTTTCCAGGATCTCTTCACCTATGATAATATAGCAACATCAACCTTTCCAGCACCATTAAGTGCCTTATGCCTAAACACATTAGTTATTTTAAAATCTGAGGCTGGAATTTTCAGTGCATGTACAGTATGAGCAAATTAGTAACCACATTTCTTAACTTGCCCTGGTTTTCATTCAGTATATTTTTGAGACCAAATATACTAAAGGTGTCTGTGAAAGTTGCCTTTGACAAGTAATTCAATTGTTTCCTATTTATAAAATCAATTGAAAATCCTTGAGCTAGCAAGTCTCTATTGTTAAGCCATATATGGTTTTAGGGTTACCACCTTTTAAGAAGCCCAAAGTGGGACATTTCTTACTGAAACATGATTTTTCGCAGGACAGTACGCAACCTCAACCAATGCAACAGAATTGTTTTCTCTTTATAATCAGAATTAAGGTTAAGTATTCTGATTTCTTAGTTGCTTCTATTGTTTCTTATCATTTTAAGGTATTTTAATTAAGGTATTGTAGTTTACTGCAACATTTAGTGGAAAGTTAGAAAATATTTTTTCTACTACAAAATCAGGACATGTAGTATTTTTCACATTTTTGTGCAGGACACAGCTGCCCAAATTAGGACTGTCCTGCAAAAATCAGGACAGGTGGTAACCCTATATGGTTTGCAATCCTTGGACTGACACAAAAAAGAATTACACATCTCCTACCCTCTAAATCCAGATCCTCCCAGACTTGAACTATGTCACTATCAACAATTTCAGCACCAGTGGCTGCCCTCAAAAGGTGCACAATCTGCTTCTTATTATGTGTATATGAAATTCCAGCTATAGCCATACAAACTCAAAAATGCACACTCATTTAAGCCAACTATCTCTTTACCAGGTACAGAAGTCTCATCATGGTTTTCCATTGTACTAAACCCTGTCTGTGAAGTTACAGGTTTATCTGCTTTATTTAAACCCACAGAGTAATTAGGTTTTAGTATATTGTGGAATTTCCCTAACTCTTGTCTTAGAATTGTCACTTGCGGATTTATTGCCTGAACAGAGCTTAAGAGCTCCTTTTGATTTGAAATATTTTCGGGTACTTTACAGCTGTCCAGTCTTTCTATTTCATAAACTTCATCCAAGTCGATACTATTGCTTTTTATTATGTTATAGGGTGGGTCTGAACTATATTGTCATTTTCTGCTTCAACCATTATATTATCATCCATATTTGCACTCCTCATTTTCCTGCAATATTTCTTAGAAATGTTTTTTTTTTTTTTAATTTTCTTAAGTTTCCTACTCCTCCTTTTACTGTTGCCTGCAGATTTAACAGGAGTGTTAGGAATGCAGATAATGGAAAAATCTGGTCTGCTCAACCGCCCATTTAACTTGTTGAGTGGCTGATGCAGAGTCAGAAAATGGAATAGAAGGAGACCCTATCGTAGGAACCAATCTGTCTTGTTTGCTAAGAATATCATCCAATGTAGTACCATTAATTGCAATATTTCCTTTAAGGGTCTCTAACTCATTAGTGACTCTTACTAACTGATCAAGTATCATAAGGTGTGCAGCATAGGGATCTTGCATGGTTCTCTTGAGTTCACTATCTAAGCTAAAAGGGTAGGAGGAAATCTGGTAATTAATATGTTTACTGGACTCATCTTTCCTATTTGTGCAACAGCAGTACAAACTTGAGGGACAGTTTTTAGCAATTTTAGAGTCTAGTATTTTTAGTCCATCAATTGCCTCTTGCATCCCCATTGTGATATCTTGTAAATCTGATGTCCAGTTACTACCATTCCACCCAGTACTGAGAGCTGGCTCAGGGGTTGGTTAGGGTGAAAATTCTGAGGAATATGATAAATCAGAAGCAGTATCACAATAAAGATCAATTGAAGCTTCCCTGCCTATTTGAGTGGGGGAAATACTACCCATCACAACTTTTGTGCCCTTTTCAATAACTGTTGAAACAGATGAAAAAGTTGAGTCTCTGGTTACAGTACTATAGTCCCCACTGTATTCGTTAGTACGGTTAATTGCATCTGTTTCTTTGAAAACGTTTGGAGTAGAAGAAAGCCTAGAGTGATTTTGTCTGTTATCAAAATTGCTGTCATTGGCAATGTTATCAACTAGAACATTTAAAGGTGAATCTACTTGTTTTAAAATCCCTGTACATTAGCTGATCCGTTGGTACTAATAGCTTTAGTCAAAAATGTATTAATCTTAACCTGTTTCATTTTTGAACTAAGTTTGTTAAAAACACCTCCTGTAGTTTTATCTTTAATTTTGAGTTTCTTGTTTTTCCTTGCATTATTAATTTTATTTCCTTTACCAGGTTTATTTTGCTCATTAGTGCTTTTTGTTGATGTGTTAGTAGCAGATTTATTGCCTTTCTTTCCCTTTGCTTTTTTGCTACTACATTGCATGTGGTTAGCCTCCCCACCTAAGGGGTCTCGATTCAAGATACAGATTGAAGAGTCTGAATCAACCCTACCTATCCTAAGGCCCTTTTTAGTATTACTACCATTGTTATTATTATTGGAGCTGATTAAAATAGGTCCTTCACCTGGGCCCATATTAGGGTTCTTGGTCTGTACGGTGTTCTCCATGTTCTCCATAAACGCTAATTGTTTTCTGTTGTAAACCATCAGCAATTATGATAGCAATTAAAACAGAAAAGAAAACAAAGGAAGAAACAAGAACAAATTAGCACAAAAACTGTAACATTATAAACTTATATAATATAAATTCCAGTCACACAGAGGCTTAAGACTGTAGTTTTAGCTTCTGAGTGCTTAAACAAAAAATTGTCTAAATTATCTGAGTTATTCAGTCCAACAGTCAAAACTGGATTCTCCTCAGTATGCTGTAACACCAGCAGTTGAGTAAAGGCCACCTTCTCCAAAGTTGCCGATATAGTATAATAGAGACAGCCAGTAAGCGGGTTACAATTTGGTATCTTCATACCAAACAAATAAAAAGCATCTTCCGCTTCCACTCCCACTAATATCAGGTAGAAATAATATGATTTGGTCCAGCAAACAGCAAAACCTAAGTGAAAATAAATTATATAAGTAAATTTTTTTTTTTATTTATTTAGTTGTTTAACCAGGAGTAGCACACTAAGCGGAAAGCTTTTTTACAGGAGCGACCTGGGAGCACAGGGAAGTTAATTGACTTGCTCAGGGTCACACAGTATACAAGTGGAAGCTGTAGGATTCAAACCCAGGTCTGGTCTGCTGGATGTCACTTGATTTACAGCTCAGAGCCTTAAACCACTGCGCTATACTGCCTCTCTTATTTAAATTAAATTAATCTGTCCTAAAACATATTCTAAAAAGCATAAAATCACAGAGAATACTGCTTTACATACAAAAAACTAATGCAGACTAACACAAAATAACAGGCAGTATGTGCTCTAAAACTTACATAAAACTATAAAAAATTTGTTTAGACTGCACTTACTTTGTACGGTTCATGCTTCTTATGCTTGAATAGATATCAAAACCAGTAGCTCGATAATCTATGCTATCACTGACTGCCACAGGCTGCTTGTAAGAATAGGACAGCTCACAGCACACTGCAAATATCCCCAAGCTAGATAGCCAACGGCTCAGGGGCAATCATTTACGAAACTGGAAACCCCTGATCACCATGCTCACTTTGCTCAAAAACAGAGTCAAACACTGCTGCAGGTAATAGAGTGCGCAGAAAAAATAGACAGAAGGAGAACAACCTGTGTATCACTCTACCAGTGCACTGATTTAATCTAGAAGGCTGTAGCAGCTGCGCTTTTAAACCTCCTTCAGCAGTGAAGCGGGCAATCATTGGTCATGCAGACCACATAACCATAGGTCCCCGCAAAACTTGAAAAGGTAGAAACACTAAAAAATAAAAGATAAAAACAGTATTGCACATGTTTTTTCAAAATATACTGCAAAAACAAGGGGTAACAGAAAAAACACCTAAGCACAAAAAACAGGCCCCCCTCAAAGATACAAAACAAACAAAGAAGACAATGCACCTGCCAAGAGACAGCACACTACTCAGTACATTACTCAAGCATTCGCAACCAGATGCCCATATGCAAACATAAAATATAAAATATGAAAGTGTAAATGCTCTCAACGCTCCTTTAATACTCCTTTAGAAGCAGAACAGTTGTATTCAGTCAGAAACTTCTCCCTCAGTTCACCGTGTCTTTCCCATCCATCTTTGCCAATGACTGACGACCAGTCTGTCTCCCCAATATATAACTCCTGGAGCTCCTCTTTCAGTCTCTCTCTTTCTCTATCAGGCCCCAAAACCTCTCCTTCTGCCGGTCCGAGTGGCATCTCCTCTAATGTTTCTTCATTCCAATCACTCTGCTGCCATTTACAGAGGAAGCTTAATCCCTGAAACAGACCAAGAAGAAAGCAGGAAAAGAAGGGACCCAGCTGGAGTTCACAGTAAGTAGGACTGGAAAGACTGCAAATTTACTAGCAGAGATGGCATACCTGTTATAAATTTAAAACACTTAATGCAGTCCTGCAGTCGGTGCCTACTCCACAGACACCGCCGTGCGTAGTGAGCTCCAACCTTGTCAATCGACAGTCTGATATATAGTAGGTGACAGTAGATCATATTATCAGTTGGGCATCCATTAAAAAGAAACAGAGGCAGGAGAGATAGGAGAATTTGGAAAAGAAATTGAAAGAGTTAGAAACAGAACATAAACAAGTATCTTCTCAGGACAAAACACAAGCAATAAAAAAGATAAGACAAGAACTACAAGAACTTATGAATAGGAAAATAGGGGGCCAACTGAGGTACACAGAACATAGTTACTATGAGGTGGGAGGAAGGGCAGCATCTTTATTAGAATACAGACTCCATAAAAGAGAGTCAGACAGGACCATAGTGAGAATTAGGGAATGCTCCCAAACCCGAGAATATAAAATAGAGGCCAACCAGACAGCGAACAAATTTGCTGAATGTTATACAGAACTATACAAAGAAGACTGGGACGAGAAAGAGGTCAAAGAAAAAGCTACACACTTCCTAAGCTAATGGAGGAGGCGATGGCTATCTTAGAGGGACCAGTTCGCAACCTAGAAATATACAACACAACACGAGATCTCAAAACTAACAAGGCACCGGGGCCAGATGGGTTCAGTTTGAACTTTTATAAGTTCTTCAATAAACAGTTAGCCCCGATACTGGGTAGTCTATTAAGACACTGCCTAAAGGAGGGAGTTATCCCACAAACATGGAAAGAAGCTACTATATCAGTACTGGTGAAGGAAGGGAAAGCTAGGAAACTATGTGAATCATACCACCCCATCTCCCTACTAAATCAAGATCTGAAAATCTTTTCTAAAATAATAGCCACGAGATTGCAACAGATGATACAGTCCATCATACACTCAGACCAGACAGGGTTCATTCCGGGGAGGCACCATCCAGATAACATCAGAAGGATGCTGAACATTATAGAAGAGGGAAAAAAAAAATAAGATCCCACAGATTGCTATATTAATAGATGTGGAGAACGCCGTCAGTAGGCTGAATTGGATTTTTCTAAAATGCACATTAAAGTCAATAGGCTTTGTGGAAGAGTTCATAAAAATGGTAGATCTAATGTATCAAGGTCCAACAGCCAAGGTCAGAGCAAATAGCACCTTGTGAGATCATTTCAAGATTAAGAGAGGGACAAGGCAGGGGTGCCCTTTATTGCCCCTCCTGTTCGCTGTTAGCATTGAGCCATTTGCTGAAGCGACCAGGCAAAGTAGGATGCAGGGGGTAGTAGGAGGGGTGGAGAGCAAGGTTTCCATGTAGGCGGATGGCACAGTAATTTACAAGAGACACCCAAAGGAGAACCTAGGAATGTTCCTGGAGCGGGCACGGGGATATGGGAAAATCTCATGATATAAAATAAACATCACAAAGATGGAAATAACATGAATAAGTGGTGAGCTGAATGGGCAATTAAAATGAACACTGCCAGGAAAATGGAACCCAGGCCAAATACGCTACCTGGGAATTCAAATACCAAAACACCTCAGTAAATTATGCTCAGTAAACTATGGGAAACTGAAAACAGATGTGTTTGCAGATATTAAGCGGTGGGCACTGCTTACACTGTATTTCAGTGACAGGGTGAACACTATAAAAATAAATGTACTGCCACGATTTCCATTCCTGTATCAATGTTTGCACGACAGTACCCGGCAGGGACTGGAAGGAACTGACAGTAGCATTACAAAAATTTGTATGGGATAACAGAAGGCCTAGGATATCATGGGGGGTATTACAGAGGCAGAAACTATTTGGAGGGTATGGTTTACTAAACATGCAGGCATACTTTAGGGCTGCCCAGCTGATCCCACTAATAGATATCTTGAACACCTCACAAGAACCAGTCTGGAAAGACATTGAATTGAATACAAGTAAAGTGAAACACCTACATACTCTGGTGTGGAGTATTGCAGGCAAGGCAGACCTGGGACAGCTGTCTAATAGATGGACCAAACATACATATGTAAACTGGCTCAAGGTCAAAGGACAACATCACATTCAACTGATCCAGACAGAGTGGGTGCCCATCTGGAAAGATTCACAGTTCCAGCCAGGATACCCTGACCACACATTCAAAGACTGGTCTAGGCAGGGGCTGCATCTTGCCACACAATTTAGAACCAGGGAAGGAATGAAGACATTCAGGCAGCTACAAACAGAATATATTGTCACAGAAAGATTTCATTAGATATCAACAAGTGAGATCACACCTACAATCAGAAAGAGACAGGGAGGAGATGGGAATACAACACCAGCTAGTGAATACAATTGGGATATTCATCGAAATGCAACTGGCTAAATGAAGGGGTATCACAACTATACATGGAACTGAACAAAGACACAGGAAGGGAAGGGGTGGAAGAGATACTGTGAAAATGGGAGCGTGAGACAGGTGAGATATTAAAAGAGAAAAGAATGGCAGCAGATAGGGCAGGGGGGGTCACCGCACAACCTCTTCAGGGAGTTGGAGAGAATTTCGATGGAAACTGCTGACACAATTTTTCATTACACCACACAAATCTAAACATATGGGCACCAGCCCTACAGACCGATGTTGGAGACAGTGTGGTCAGAGGGGGATAGCATTGCATATATTCTGGGAATGCACAGTATTGCAAGGGTTTTGGAGGTAAGTAGGAGAAAAAAATCAAAGAGATGCTGGAAATACCCCAGGAACTAACAGTGATGAATACCGTAGGGGGGGACTAGACCCAATCAGAGGGAAGGGGGGGCAAGGCGGTATATGTACTACATCCTAATAGCTGCAGCATGCAAAGCCATAACACAAAAATGGTTATCAGTGCGACCTCCAGAGCTAAACCATTGGTTGGCAAATTGTAAAAAGATCAAAAAGGATGGAGGAAATGACAGTCCAGCTGAACTTGAGAACAGACACATTTATCACTAGATGGTTGCCTTTTGTACACTTGATAGAGAACCTAGAGGGGTCGCCAGTACTGGAACAATTACTTTATGAATAATAGCCAGCAGAAGTGATCGAAGTAATCAAGAAAGATACATCTTCAGAATATACACGAATTTGCCATTACAGTTAACAGTTGTTGGTTCAGTTTATTATACTTAGTATATATAATAAGAGATGAAGCCAGATGTTTGCAGGTGGTAAATAAAAGGCTAGGACTTAAAGAACAATACTCATCACCAGGGAGAAGACAAATCAGGGAAAAGGCAATGAAGCTATATGAATGCGGACTCACCAGGGTGAGAAAGACAGCAAAGATCCATTTTAACACAACCCGGCCTAAGATGCTGTTTCAGTGGAGGCTTATTTGCTTTAATTTATTTATCTTTTTAGGCTAGGACATAGGCGATGGAGTGTCCACCCAACTCCAGAAAATGCCTGGGAGATCTGGAGGTGAGGTTAAGGCTCTTCAAAGCAGCTTCACACCAGCTCTAAGAAATGGTAAGGTAAAGCTAGAAAAACAAGTGAGTGGGATATCCAAGCAGGTAAAGGTTTCCTTTTTATGTTTGCTTGCACGCATGTGCAAGAGACATAGTGCCACCATACGAGTTTTCATAGGTGTGCCTCCCCCACTTCCAATGCCCTGCTTCCTTTTGCAGACGTGGCTGCACCGTGCCAATGAATGTCTGAGCTGTCTATGACAGCCATTCAGATGCAGTGGTATACAGTTCTGAGGAAAACACCGCCACAATCAACGGTGATAATGTGTAGTCAATTTGCATACTGCCGTTGGCAGTATGCATATTGCCTTCATGTACGTCAGCACTGCATCTGAACTGTCATAGACAGTTTGTCCCCCAACACTACGTAGCATGCTGGAGCCCACCCCAGTGTGCTCATGTGTTCCCTCCATCCCCGCCGCTGTATGACCGACGGGGTGCCAAATCCTCTGTCAGCTCCACTGCCCCCAAACAGATTTCTAGGTGCCACGCTTGAGCCCACCCCATGGTAAAAAGTCCTATGGCCAACGGGGTGCTCTAATCCCTGCTGGCTCCACTCTGTACCCCCAAAAACCCCACAGATTTCTAGGTGCCACACTGGGAGCTCACTCCAGCATGACAAAAGTCGGTATGGCTGATGGGGTGCCCAATCCCCATAGGCTCCACTGCACCCCCAAAATAACTTTCCAGCTGCCATACTGGGAGCTCACCCTAACATGGCAAAACTTTCCGTCGTCTTCCTAAGAAAAAAAAACTGTAAAAAAATGGTCCCTCGTCGCCTGTCTTGCCCCCCTACCCCAACCCGAGCCTACCCTCTGCGCACCCACCTCCCCACACCCCACCTGACCCCATACTTACTGAGGGAGCCCAGCGCGATGATCTTCAGTGGACCAGGAACACGTCTGCACTCTTCAAAGCCGATCGCGAACTGAAGAAATGGCGGTAAGCTGTATAATGGCATAAATAGTTTTTGTTTCAACTTTGGTGCATATCTCTGCCATTTTGGGGAATTTTTTCACCACATTTGCAACATGGGGTTCTTGGGGTCCCACCTCATGAACTCAGTCACTATCATTTTGTTATTCAGTTCCGAAAGGTGATTTTGTGGTCACTGCACGGAACCACCCTTCGGGACCAAGTAACGAAATGACAGTGCCACAGTTCATGAGGTAGGCCCCCCAAAACCCTATGTTGAAAATTTGGTGAACAAAATTCTCCAAAATTACTGTTTTACGAGCGTGCTTTGCTCAGTTCCTATGCACGCTTGTAACTTTGCAAATCTTTAATATTTTCACTCCAGATTTTCAAAATTGCCATTTTATCACACCTCCTTATGAGCAGTACAGCTGTCATTTTTCACATCTCACCTAAAATGTGTTTTCGCGCATGTAGTGCACAATTGTGCAGTCAGTGTGTGAAATCAATGTTCGGGACAGATTAAGAAAATCACAGTGACACTGTTCATGAGCAGAGGTCTTAAAATAGCTATGTTGAAAATTTGGTGACAGAAGTCCATAAAATGACTGTGTTACGAGTGTGCATTGCGCAGTTTCCACGCACCCTCGTAAGTTCACGAATTTGTACTATTTTCAGTCCAGATTTTCAACACTGGCATTTTTCCACACCTCCTTATGAACAGTACAGTTGTCATTTTTCACACCCTGGCAGAAATGTGTTTTCGCACTTCCGGCGCAGAATTGCGTGGTTGCTGTGGGAAATCAGTTTTCGGGACAGAGTAAGAAAATCACAGCAACACTGTTCATGAGCGGATGTCCCAAAATGCCTGTGTTGACAATCTGCTGTAAAAAATCCCCAAACTAATTACATTACGGGTGTGCGTTGCGCAGTTTCTACGCACGCTTGTGACTTCACCAGTTATTTTTTTATATTTTCACTCCAGATTTACAAAATTGCCATTTTTCACACCTCCCCATGAACAGTACAGCTGTCATTTTTCATATCCTGTTTGAAATGTGTTTTTGCACCTGTGGTGCCAAATGGCATAGTCGCTGTGCAAAATCAGCTTTCCGCTAACAAACTAATATTGCCACTGTTCATGAGGTGGGGGTCACAAAAAACCCATATTGAAAATTTGGAGTGAAAATAACAATGAACACCTGGGGTGTTAGGGTTTCCGACCATAATGCCCCACCCTGTAGAGACTGACAGGCTTCGGGGTGTGACTTGGGATTGTCGCCTGTAATGCTCATGCCATTCCACCCCCATCCACACCCTGCAGCCAGTGACAGGCATTGAGGTGTGCCTTGGACTCTTCGGCCCCAGAGTTCACCCCATTCTCCCTTACTGCACCCATCTCACTGAATTTCCTTATGGAATGGGGTGAGCATAAGGCCCAACGATCCCAAGGCACACCGTGACACTTGTCGGTGTCTGCAGGGTAGGGTGTGGTGAAATGTCGTGGCTGTTATGGCTGATGACCCAAAGGCACACCCCAATCCCTGACAGTCTCTGCAGGGTGTGGTGGGGCTGGCTTCAGTTCAGTACTTCGCTGCCATGCTTATTATGCATCTCTCTAACTCCTACACTACCAATGCCAATGCCAGCAAGCAAACATTCGACATTGACGAATGCTTGTTTCTTTGTATTCATGCCTGAGTACATCTGGTAAGATAACCCTCCACTGACAGATAAGGCTAAGGTAGAAAGCCCAAACTGTAAAAAGGACAGGGGTTTGCATAAAGTAGACATGATATACCTTTCAGAGATGCAGCACAGAGATGAAAACATGCCCCAAGAGTCAGTGAGAGTAACTCAGTATATAATGCTAAACAGATATTCATGTACAGGGGCTAAAGGAACTCATAAAAGGGATGTCAGAATGAAAGGATGTACTGGACATATTGGAAGAGAAACATGTATAATTTACTGAAAATACTTGGGCCAAATGTTGCAGCCAGTTATCTGTACAATGATATCAATGTCTGGTCTTTTTAAATACAGAAGTTTAAAAAAAAAAAGCCGTAATGGAGGTTTAACAGCACTGCTGAACAAGTTTTTATCTTGTAGATAAAATACTACTGCAGTAAGAGTGATTCTGCTTCAGAGCCTAACATTGTAATTTCTTGGTCTGTGGCTGGGTGCACGACCTGAATGAGTACAGTGCTTTGTCAGTCAGGGGGATGACTGCTTTATATTTTTGCGAATTGGAAGCTTAGTTTTGAAAGTCAAATTTGGTTCATTTTCACAATTTGCTGTTACATAGGCTATTGTGGGGTATCTAAAGTACATTTATGTGTAATACTTCTATTGAAAAAGGGCCTGAGTGCATATGTGTAGTCAGCTAAGATGAGATGCAGTGTCACAGATTTCAGCATGACAAAAGTGATTAACTGCCACTGAAACTGCACAGCTTTCTGTAGGAAATCTGCAATATTCTATGTTGCATCCTGATGGGTTCCACTACATTTTGCCGAGCACAAGTGCACAGCACGGCATGTGCAACAAAGATGGGAACTTCATTAGCCTCCCTCTACTTAAGCAATATGGCATGATGGGGCATTGGTGGTACTAGGTTTCCCCCATGGTCAGGGATGTAGTGAGGCATGAGGCTAAGCAGAGTGCCTCCAGACCCCTGACCATGGGGGAAACCTAGTAACCACCAACGTCCCCGGAGTGCCTTATTGCTTATATAAAATGGGCCCATAGACAACTTTTAAAAAACAAACACGTTAAAAGTTTCCAAAGCTACAAAAAATATAATAAAATGTTGCTAAATAATATAAAATAGTCCCTCCACAGCTGTTTTTCACCTGTCAGTCATCTATCTTTCTTTACATTCAATGCGTTGTGTGATTGTTTACCATGAAATAGAAGATTTCAAAGCTCTGCATTATTCCAGTAGTAGAATGCCCCCCCCCCACAAACACGCACATGAAATGGTAACATGGAATGCATGAATTCAAAATTCTTCAGAGTTTGATTGGCATACACACACAGACACATACACACACACACAGGCCTCAAGTGGAGCCACCAGAAAGTCAGTTTTATTTGTTGCAGGGTAAGGAGCAGGGAGTTCTCTGGCAAACGGGTAGGGATAGTAGCAGTGGCATCACCACGTTGATTTTGGGGAGACTACAGCCCCCCAATCTAAGTTAAAGCCCACCCAATCATTTGCACTAAAAAAATAAATTAAATTCTGTTTCTTAACTGTTTAAATTCTAAACAGTTAAGAAATGGCAATTGGGCTCAGCACTAATTGTTTCTGCTGCAGAGCAGACTGCAGTTATAACTGTATAGGCTAAGGCTAGCCAGAGACACACAGAGGAGTAGAAGACTTTTAAAATTCAAAAACTGTAAGCCAGGCAGCTACCTGCTTGTCCTGCTGCTGGTAGCGAGTGAGCGATGTAGCCGCCAGCAGCATGAGCCGAGCTGTAATACTTTTAAATTAAGTAGACAGAGTAAAGTATGAGTCGTGGTCGGGTGGTCAGTCCCCCCTCCCTGAGATAGTCGGCTGGTAGTTATAGTTAACTAGTGGTCCAGTGACAGGCTGCTGCTGTTGTTGTGGTCATGGTGCCTGCGGAGTGCTGTGGACAAAGGGAGAACAGAACTTAAGAGTTCAGCTGAGCGAGTGAGTGACGGGATGGGAGGAAAACATCACAACTCACCAGTCAGCCACAAACTGAATCGCTATCCCTTCCTGACATGCGGTGCAAGTAAGTGAAGTGTGTGTAAGACTAAAGGACAAGGTTAGGGTAGTAGGGTTTGGGAACACTTTCACTGATGGGGGTGCTCAGAGTCAGTCAGTGTTCTAGTCCTCTCCTCTAGTCTGTATAAATAAATTCACTGGGGTGCGGATTTGGGGAAGGCACGGAATGGGTTACAGTGAAGAAGAAGGAAGGAGAAGGATCAAGGAGACCTGCTGGAGAGTGACTCGGGGGAGAGAGAGAGAGAGAGACACACAGGAGGGACGGATTCAGGACAGGGAATTTCAGTGGCAGTTGCTGGCATGATAGCACAGCACTCAGACAGCAGCCTGCACTCAGCAGCAGCACTTCATGGAGGAGGCTCCTGGCTTGCATGTCACGCTGAGCAAGGACTGGAGTCATCAGCGTGAGTTGTCTGGTGTGTGTGTGTGGGCGGGGGCAGCGCCAGCAGATCTGACAGACTGATTGGGAGATTTAATGAAATGGCGTCAGTTGTTGGAGGATGGGGGATGATAGACAGAAGGAGGAGAGAGCAGGGAGGGTTCATTCTTGTATTCTGTGACTGGCACCCACCTCATACTCTGCCTACCAACAGCACAACAGCTTGCTTGCACAGTGAGCCAATCAGTGCACAAACACGTGGTGTGCTTCTCCAACACACATGTGGTACACACTAGTAGTCCCGTTGTGTGCAGTAAGAAAAACTAGTGACGCAGTTGTGTTGTAGTTGGTAGAGGCAGAGCGAGCAACAGAGCACAGGCACTATTTGGGAGATTTAAATCGGAATTCAATCTATATTTCTAGAAAGTTATTATCAAACATTGAATATACTCAGTTCATTTGTTTGAAAACAATCAAATCTCTCACACTTGTTGGGCTAAGAGGCTTGAGTGCTAAATAAATAGTGTAGTGTTTATTTTTTTTTTACATTTTTTTCTCTGAGTGAAATACAAGGGGAGGGTGTTGTGTTTGTGTGTGTCTTGGGGTCAATTGAAAAGCTCAGACACAGACAACCTGCTGTGAGTGCTGCCATACAGCAGCATTACTAACTACTGCACATATGTTTATTTTTTTTCTTACTTGCAACTTATTTCCACATTTACTATTTTACTGAGTAAATTGAGTACTACACTTGCTAGTGAAGAGCTGACAGCTCAGAAAGACTGAAGAACATCACTTTGGTGGTTTATGTTTTTAGGCTCACAAATTTAGAATAAAAATAGCAGAACTTTTCTTTTCCTAAATTGCCTTATACCCTGACCCTTGCCTCGGGTTTGTATTGTGGCAAGCTTAACATCACAAGCACGGGGTTAGCCAGTTCAATTTCAGACACTTCTTTTTATGAACAAGGGGAACCATCTGTATTATAAAAAAAACAGTTCCAGTAGCATACTCATTTTGCTTCTCATACTGTGAGCCCTGTGTGTTAGGCTCCATCTATTGTATTAAATAGCAGTTTTCCAGTAGGTTACTCAATACTCATTACTTCACATACTGTGAGCCCTGTGTGTTAGGCTCTGTCTATTGTATTAAATAGCAGTTTTCCAGTAGGTGGTTAATACTCATTATTTCACATACTGTGAGCCCGGTGAGTTAGGCTCTGTCTATTGTATTAAATAGCAGTTTTCCAGTAGGTGGTTACTCAATACTCGTTACTTCGCATACTGTGAGCCCTGTGTGTTAGGCTCCGTCTATTGTATTAAATAGCAGTTTTCCAGTAGGTGGTTAATACTCATTACTGCGCATACTGTGAGCCCGGTGTTTTAGGCTCCATCTATTGTATTAAATAGCAGTTTTCCAGTAGGTGGTTAATACTCATTACTTCGCATACTGTGAGCCCGGTGTGTTAGGCTCCGTCTATTGTATTAAATTGCAGTTTTCCAGTAGGTGGTTAATACTCATTACTTCGCATACTGTGAGCCCTGTGTGTTAGGCTCCATCTATTGTATTAAATAGCAATTTTCCAGTAGGTTACTCAATACTCATTACTTCGCATACTGTGAGCCCTGTGTGTTAGGCTCCGTCTATTGTATTAAATAGCAGTTTTCCAGTAGGTTATTCATTACTTTGCATGCTATGAGCCCTGTGTGTTAGGTTCCATCTATTGTATTAAATAGCAGTTTTCCAGTAGGTTATTCATTACTTCGCATACTATGAGCCATGTGTGTTAGGTTCCGTTTATTGTATTAAATAGCAGTTTTTCAGAAGGTGATTAATACTCATTACTTCGCATACTGTGAGCCCAGTGTGTTAGGCTCTATCTATTGTATTAAATAGCAGTTTTCCAGTAGGTGGTTACTCAATACTCATTACTTTGCATACTGTGAGCCCTGTGTGTTAGGCTCCATCTATTGTATTAAATAGCAGTTTTCCAGTAGGTTACTCATTACTTCGCATATTGTGAGCTCTGTGTGCTAGGCTCTGTCTATTGTATTAAATAGCAGTTTTCCAGTTGGTTACTCATTACTTCACATACTGTGAGCCCTGTGTGCTAGGCTCTGTCTATTGTATTAAATAGCAGTTTTCCAGTCGGTTACTCATTACTTTGCACACTGTGAGCCCTGTGTGTTAGACTAAGTCTGTCACATCAACATTTCATCCCTGTGTGCCAGACCCAATAAGAGGGCATTTTTCTTATAATTTACTTTTTAGTTAGTTCTTGTCACACACTCATCAGCCTTGTTAAAAATGAGTATCTGTGACTTCTTCCGTCCAAAATCAAAAAATCTGAATAAAGAAAGTAACTTCCCGGACCCCAGGGATGCTCAACAGCTGCAACCAGAGCAGCCATTAAGAAATGAAGTAAAAGTAGCAGTACCAGAAGATGTAGCAAACACATCATCATCTCCCGGAACATCTCATGATGCACTTGAATCAGAAGCAAGATTTACGTCTGCTGCTACTGTTGTACCCAGTGATCTGGGAACCAAAGAGGCTGGTCCTATGCAGCCAAAGCTGTCTAGTTTTCCACAAAGGGATTTTGGAAAGCAGAAGCATTCATTTTCAGGCAGCTGGTATGCATCATTTAAATAGCTTGAATATAGCACAAGCAATGATGTCATAGTTTGCTTTGCCTGCAGAATGTTTTCAAGTTGCACTGGTCGAGCGGACACTGCTTTCACGTCCAGAGGGTTTAACAACTGGAAGAAGGCAATAGAGAAGATGAGAGAACACCAACAAACAACAACACATATAGGAGCAATGGAGGCCTGGTCTCCTATGTGAAATCTAAAGAATGATGCAATATTATACAGCCAATGGATTCAGCAATGATTGCAGATATTAAAAAGTGCAGGGAGTACCTGAGAAGAATAGTTAAGATTGTTTTGTTGTTTGGCAGACAGGGAACTGCCTTTAGAGGCCATAGGGAGTGTGAAGGGAGCTCAAACAGGGGTAACTTTTTAGAGACTTGATCTTCTAAAAAAGTTTGATCCTGAATTTCAAAATTTGCAGATTCACATGCCAGGAAGTGCCACATATCTCTCACCTCTCAGTCAAAATCAGATGATAGAATGTTGTGCAAAATTAATAAGAGAGAACATTTTAAATGAGGTAAAAGAAGCAAAGTATTTTGCAATACTTGCTGATGAACATAGAGATGTTGCTTGCAGAGAACAAATGAGTATTTGCCTTCCTCATGTTCACCATGGTTCCCCTGCAGAGAAATTTTTGTGCTTCCATCAAGTAACAGCATTGGATGCCCAGAGTCTGACAAACGAACTGTGTTCAAAGCTGACTAACTGGGACCTCCATGAGAATTCGGTGACTTGCATAGCTCAAACTTATGACGGTGCATCTGTTATGAGTGGCAACTTAAATGGAGTCCAGGAACTATTTCGTCATAAGCATCCATATGCTATATATGTTCATTGCTATGCACATATTCTGAATTTGGTCCTTGTAGATGCCTGTTCATCACTTCTTCCTGTACGGAAATTCTTTGACATGCTTCAAGAGATACACACGTTCTTTTCCAAATCTGTCCTGACTCACCAGGTGTTCTTAAATGTTCAAAAGGAGCTTGAGTTGACTAGAATTCTTGAGATACCAGAGTTAAGTTCTACCAGGTGGGCTTGTCAAAAGTGAGCAACAAAGGCAGTAATAGAAACTTATCCAGCTCTTCTAAAATATCTTTCAGAATGTGAAGAAGGAGAAACTGCAAAGGCCAGAGGACTCCACAGCAAGCTTCTAGAATTCAACAATATCTTTCTCCTTAAAATGTTTGACAAACTACTGTCAGTGGCTGATGGAACAAATAACTTACTTCAGACCCAGGCTTTGGACTTTGGATGTGCAGTGACTGCTGTATCTGCACTGAGAGACACAATTGCACAGTTTTGTACTGAAGAGAGATTTCTAGTTCTCTACAGGGAAGCTGAAAATATGGCAGAAAAATATGGGACACAGACACCCGAAAACACTCCAAGTCCACAGAGGCAAAGGAAGCTACCTCGTACTTGGGAGCACTTTGCTCCAACTTCACGAACTGGAACTGAACAAAGTGCATCAGCATCACATGAAACAAGAACTGCTGTGCATTTGAGAATCACTGTTTTTTACCCTGTGATCGACAAAATGATTGGAGAGAGTGACAGAAGGTTTTCCAAGCATAACCAAACACTGATGGTTGCTATCAATGCTCTCAGACCACAGTCTAACACATTCTTGAACCAGGACAAACTGATGCCACTTGGAGAGATGCATGACTGTCCAGTTCTGTAAGAGGAACTAGTAGTAGCAAGAAACTTCATTTGTCGGCTGCCAGAAAATGAACGTCCACACGATATGACCAATCTTTACAATGTACTTCCAGAAATCATGTATCCAACGCTGCATAAATCACTGCAGATTGCTTTAACAATCCCAGTTACCATATGTGTGTGTGAGCGCTCCTTTAGTTCCATGAGTCACATTAAGACCTATCTGAGAAACAAGACGGAAAATGACAGATTGAGTTCACTTGGAATTCTCAACATTCAGACCGAAGAAAGCAGACAACTTGACACTGATGATGTGATTGACGAATTTGCATCCATGACAAACAGAAAGGTTGAGCTACTTCTCCCAAAATCAGCATGATAATAAAATAGTAAAACCTATATGACACTGAAATCCAGCAGATCTGCTGGGATAATGGTGTGTCTGGCTGTTCTGGTCTCTCATTTGCTCTGGGTCCTCCTGCAACCTTCCCAGCAGATCTGCTGGGAGAATGGTGTGTCTGGCTGTTCTGGTCTCTCATTTGCTCTGGGGTCCTCCTGCAACCTTCCCAGCAGATCTGCAGGGATAATGGTGTGTGTGGCTGTTCTGGTCTCTCATTTGCTCTGGGATCCTCCTGCAACATTCCCAGCAGATCTGCTGGGAGAATGGTGTGTCTGGCTGTTCTGGTCTCTCATTTGCTCTGGGGTCCTCCTGCAACCTTCCCAGCAGATCTGCTGGGATAATGGTGTGTCTGGCTGTTCTGGTCTCTCATTTGCTCTGGGGTCCTCCTAACCTTCCCAGCAGATCTGCTGGGATAATGTGTGTCTGGCTGTTCTGGTCTCTCATTTGCTCTGGGGTCCTCCTGCAACCTTCCCAGCAGATCTGCTGGGATAATGGTGTGTCTGGCTGTTCTGGTCTCTCATTTGCTCTGGGGTCCTCCTGCAACCTTCCCAGCAGATCTGCTGGGATAATGGTGTGTCTGGCCGTTCTGGTCTCTCATTTGCTCTGGGGTCCTCCTGCAACCTTCCCAGCAGATCTGCAGGGATAATGGTGTGTGTGGCTGTTCTGGTGTCTTATTTGTTCTGGGGTTCCCCTGCAACCTTCCCAGCAGATCTGCTGGGATAATGGTGTTGGCTGTTCTGGTCTCTCATTTGCTCTGGGGCCCTCCTGCAACCTTCCCAGCAGATCTGCAGGGAGAATGGTGTGTCTGGCTGTTCTGGTCTCTCATTTGCTGTGGGGTCCTCCTGCAACCTTCCCAGCAGATCTGCTGGGGTAATGGTGTGTCTGGTTGTTCTGGTCTCTTATTTGCTCTGGGGTCCTGGAACCTATCCTCATTGGACCAGTAACCACATTTTTCCACATGCACATATTAAATATATGGCTGATAATTAGGCTTCTCAAACATATTTTTCACCACTAAAATGCAGAAAAAGCCACCATTTGAAGGTTAAATTTCAAAATTTTACGGGGGGGGGGTATGCCCTGGACCCCCCTAGCTTTGTTAGGATTTTGACTAAGAGGCATTAGCCCCCCCAACTTTGTACCTCTGGTGACGTCCCTGGATAGGAGGGGGATTTTCCTAGGAAGAAGAAGAAGAAGAAGAGCTGAGAAGAACTACACAGCACAGGTGATTTATTTTATTTCATTTCAAACCTAAAGGGTTTGTGTGAGTGAATAAGCAAAAGTACTTTGGATCAGTGTTTTTTGTTTCTTAAAAGTTCTGTAATTCTTAGTAGCCAGGAAAGGGGACTACTGCAGTTGGCAGAATATTTTGCAGTCTCTTGTTGCATTGTGCTAATTTCTCTCGCAGGTCGACGCATCTCTCCAGAGAACTGAGGGGCACTAGGAGCAGAGGACACAGAGAGGGTGAAAAGGAGAATGGGAGCGGAGTGACTGATTGTTTTTTTCTGCAGCAGAGAAACACTGGAGAAACCCACCGACCCCAGGGTCATTCTCCTTGTATAGGCACAGGACTAGGTAGCATTCTTCAACTTCCTGCGTAGAGACAGGAAGGGAGAGAAAGAGAGAGAGAAACAAAAAAAAAAATCAGTGAGATATTGCAGTAAAGACTACAAGGGGAGAACAAACTTAAGTAGCAGCTACAGGGAAAAAGAGACTAACAGCTAGGCTAACTGAGTCAGTAAACAAGGGCACAGCCACTCAAAGAAAAACAGATAGAAGGGCAGAAGCATCAAGACAAGGCACAGCTACTACAGGGGAAAAGAGACTTACATCCAGGCTAATCAAGTCAGTAAACATGGGCACAGCCACTCAGAGAAAAACAGATAGAAGTGCAGTAGGGTCAAGACAAGGCACAGCTACTCAGGGAGAGGAAGACCAGAATGGGAAAATGATGGGAGTGGTGCAGTGCAGCGGATGCAGGGTGGCAGTTTTCAGGAGGACATTCTGGACACTGAAGTGCTGCCCCATCTACTGGTTCCTTTCTGGACTGAAGGCATTGGTTGCCAGGCTTTGAGCTGAGCTGGCAGGAGTACTGGGAACCTTCACCACCCACCCAGAGGCCACCATGTCCCCAGCCACTGCCACAACGGTTGCCTGGCCAGCAGGCTGGATGGACTATGGTGGGCTCAGGGAGGTTGAGGGAGATGGGTCAGAGGCACATCCCCCATCTGGTCCAACTTAGAAACTCCTATGCTGTCCTGGAGGAGTGGGAGAGTCCCATAAGGGAACTTGAAGTTGTGACCTGGGAGGATGAGCGGGTCCTCCAGGAGGGAGAACCAGGGGTGGGAGGAAGAGGACCCCAGAGGAAGAGAAAGCTACTCCTGGTGGGGGACTCAATTGTCTGGGGAATGGATTTGGGCACAGGCAGTTGGGTGGAGAGGGAGGTTAAGCGCCTTCCAGGAGGCACAGCTCAGAGGGAAGATGAACAGATCCATAGGATCACTAAAGCAGTAGCAAGGAGAAGGGAGCTGGAGGTTGTTGTTCACCTGGGGACAAATGACCTAACCAGGGAGGAGATGGGCAATGAGCAGGTACAGGAGGACTTAAGGGAGTTAGGAAGGTGCCTTGGAGAGGTAGCCAGCTCCGTTACATTCTTGGAGGTGCTGCCGGTACATGACAGGGGGGAGGCTAGGAATCTCTGCATTAAAAGCTTCAACACTTGGTTGAAGGGCTGGTGTGGGGAAAAGGGTTTTGGCTTCAATGGGGACTGGGAACCTTACTGGAATGATGAGGGCCTGTGCAAGGGTGAAAGCCTTCATCCATCCAGAAAGAGGATGGCGGTCCTCAATGAATAGTTTAAATGCTTCCTTGGCAAACATTTAAACTAGCCAATGGGGAGGGGGCAGATGGAAGCAGGGAGACTCAAGCAGCCTACCCCACATATTAGAGCAGCCAGCAAGGAAAATCAGGAAGTTAAGTTGCTGACAGGTACACCTGAACCAGTTATAAGGGGTATTGAGGAGGAAGGGAGTCAGCAAAAGAATGAAACAGGTTAGAGGGAAGAAACAAGAGGGCATGAGTGGGAATAGAAGGTGGACAGGCGGTAAAGTGTGAAAGGTCATGTACACAAATGCCAGCAGCTTGGGAAATAAAATCTGAGACCTGGTGGCCTTGATGGCAGAGGCTGAACTGGACATAGTGGCAATAACCGAGACATGGTATGCTGTAAACCATGACTGGGAGGTGAGTGTACCAGGCTATGCTCTGTTCAGGAGGGATAGTGAGGGTAAAAAAAGGGGGAGGTGGCCCTGTACATCAGGAAAGGTATGAAGGCAACTGCAGTACAGGGTAGACAGGGGAGGCCGAGGCACTGTGGATCACCCTTGAGCCTTAATACAGCACAGCAATTCGCACGGGGTGGTCTACTGGTCTCCAGGTCAGGGGAAGAGGTGGACAGATTGCTAATGTAAGAAATCCACACGATGGCAACAAAAGGGGAGGTACTGCTGCTAGGTGATTTTAATATACCAGATGTGTATTGGAGCATCCCGTTGGCAGCCTCAGTCAGGAGCCGAGACACCTTGGACTCCCTGCAGGGGCCAGGTCTCAGGCAGCTAGTGCTAGAACCCACCAGGGACAGGGCAATTCTGGACCTAGTACTGACCAGTGAAGACAGAGTCATAGATATCTGGATGGAAGGGCACCTGGGATCCAGTGACCACCATAGAGTGTGGTTTAACATGGGTACAGGGTCATAGTCAAGCCACACAAAGACAAGTGTCTTGGATTTCAGGAGGACAGACTTTGCTAGGATGAGGCTAGGTATTAAAGAAGCCCTGGCAAGGAGAAATGCAAAAATGGGGGAGGAGCTGTGGGCACACTTAAAAGGCACCATATGGAAAAGATCTATAGTTACTTAATATCTGAAATATATCCTTGTATCCCCAAAAATGTTTAAAATATATGTCACATACATTTACACTTTTTAGATATATTTCGAGAGACATTCTAGATATTCTCAGAATTATCCAAGGTGTATCATACTTGGGATACGTCCTTGATATATATATTTGAAATAAATGTTTGCTGTACTATTTCAGATTTAAAGTTTTTGTTCTTTCAATGTTATGTCCTTGAATAAAATAAAATACTTATTTGTGCATATACATTATTGCAGTTTCTACAAATTTTGCATTTTAGGTAAACATATACATTTTGAATCTATCCAACATATATATTCTGAGTTACTTATACATTTTCATTTTTTGGTTTCCCTTGTAAGAAGCT
The DNA here is from genome assembly GCA_016271365.2 of Neoceratodus forsteri. Lineage (NCBI taxonomy): Eukaryota > Metazoa > Chordata > Ceratodontiformes > Ceratodontidae > Neoceratodus > Neoceratodus forsteri. The sequence goes on from CM057456.1 coordinate 1,277,664,351, forward strand.
AAATATATATATATATATATATATATAAAATAATAATAAAGTTTTAAATTATACCCATATAGAAGAGAACCATACTGTATTTTGTTAATATCTAGACTATAATTTAATATGCCTAAATATGTCACATATTTCTGATATCAGTGCATTTTTTTCAGTTATACTTTAGATATTTGCACAATTCAATGAGGTATGTCTTATACTTAGCATTGATATACTAAATGCATATATTTTGTTATACTTTCAAAGAAAATATTTTTGTTTTACTTTTCAATGTTTCTATGGACTCACTAATGAAAAATCATGATAGTTTTATGCAAGCATATTTTTACCCTGTAATTTCTACAATAAGTGTATCTTAGCAAACATATATTTTCAATGTATTAGAGATGTATATTCTAGGCCGGATATTCAAAGGGGTTGTGCTGGCGCAACCCTGCAATGCGCCCTGGTGCAATATTCAAAAGGGGGACTTGCGCAGCACAAGTCCTGATGCGCTGGGGCGCATTGCTAATGTATGCGGTGCAGCTGAAGAAGGCATGCCCATGCATATGCAGCACATTCCGATATTCAGCCCAGGATGTGCAGTGCAGCTGCTGGCACAACCCTAGATGCGCCGCATACCGGGGCACAAAGTTGAGCCAGAAAATACTGGCTCAAAAATCCCAGCCACCCACAGGCAGGCAGCTGTATTGCAGTGCGCAACACAGCAACCATCAGCTGTGGGTGGCCACCCGCCCACACGGATCATCATCCACAAGCACCCTAACCATCCTTGGCTGTCCAGTGGTACCCCATCCCTGCCTGTAGCCCAATCGTGGGTAGTAGTAGTATATAAATAAACAGTCCCGGTAGTCTAGTGGTCACCCCCCTCCCACCCGTAGCCGCGAGCACTGGTAGTATACTATAAAATAACCTGCCCTGGTAGTCTAGTGGTCCTCCTCCCCATCTAGACCCTCCAATCACCATCATATATCTTACAGAAATATCTCTGGTGGTCCAGTGGATCCCACCTCCCCACCCAAATCCCCGATCACTGGTGAAGTAGTACTCGTCGTATCCCTAGTGGTCCAGTGGCACCCCCCACCTGCACAGGATCCCTGCCCACCCAGCTTCTCCCATCATCAGTGGTCAGCTGCAACCCACCTGCATACCGCCAGGCTGCCTGCTGATTGACAGCTTACAGTACGATCTGTAAGCCCATTGGTTCACACTGTGGACCAATGAGCTTGCAGGGCACACTGTACTAGACAGTCGCAAATATGTGAATGAACCTCAGTCACATATTGTTGACTGTCTAATACAGTATGCCATGCAAGCCCATTAGTCCACACTGTGGACCAATGGGCTTACAGATCATACTGTAAGCTGTCATTCAGTGGGCAGCCAGGTGGTAAGCAGGCAGGTTGCAGCTGCCCACCGATGGCAGGGGGAGCTGGGTGGGTAGGGGTCCTGTGCAGGTGGGGGTGCCACTGGACCACCATGGATATTTCTGTATGATATACGACGGCGATCGGGGGTCAGGATGGGGAGGGGGACCACTAGCCTACCAGGGCAGGTTGTTTATTATTATACTACCGGCGATCATGGCTACGGTTGGGGGGGAGTTACCACTAGACTACAAGGGCTTGTTTAATATTACATTTTACTGTGATCGTGGTTACGGGGTGGAGATGCCCCAGGACCCCCTCAGTCCAGACAGCACTCTGTGCACGGTGCCAGGTGCATTTTGCCGGGCTGCCCTGCTCAACTCATTCAAATGGGGCCATAATGACATGAAAATGGCTCCATTTGCACCATGCATATATTATGGCTCCATTTGCATGCACAGGTCTGAATATCACGGGTGATGCTCCCAGCGCAACTACAATTGTGCTGGTGCATTCCCAGTCCTCCCTGTCTAGGGAATGCACCGGCACATTGTCACTGTGCCATGCGGATTCTGTGCCATATTCAAGGGTGCTGCATCATGGCTCATCACCGTTGAATATCTCCCTGTCTTGGCCCAGGTGCATCTTGGATGCGCTGTGCCCCTACTTGTGCCTGTGCCTGGTGCAGTCTGAATATCCAGCCCTATGTGGTAATACATCCTCCAGAGCCACTCGTTGCTGAAAATGAGTGATTTCATGTACCTTCAGCTGAGCGAAAACAGCAAAGCGAAGTTGAGCTGTTCTGGCTCAAGCTGAAGGCAAATGAAACCATTCATTTTCAGTGACAAGTGACAATGGGGTATGTATTAATATATTATTGATCGACAGTGATCAATAATATATTTAAAAAAAAAAAAACTTCCCAGAAAGTGCCCGTTTCCCGGGTATCTGCATGTGAAACGCTCTTCATGGAATAAGAGTGCCTCACCTGCAGGGAAAAGGAGTGCTCCAATTGGTCAGGAGCGCTTCCTCAATCTATAATCTAAGATATATTTCATATATGTTAAAATAGTTTTGGCCTGATATACATCTGGAAAGTATATGTAATATATGTATTATTTATCCTATATATACTGATAATACATTTTAAATATGTTTTACATAGCAAATAAATATGTTTTATAGTTTATAAATATGACCGGAATATATATTACATATAACTTTAAAATATAAATAGACTACATTCTGTAAATATATAAATGCTGTAAAACCAAAAGTAAAGTAGCAATAGTTAAAGTCAAACCTCCCCACAGGACTGGCATTTCATGCTGTTCTCATGCTTTCTAAAGAACAATGTGAAATACTGGTCCTGTGGGAAGGTTTGTTTTTACTATAGCTACTTTTGGCTTTAGTTTCACAATTTTTCCTTTTACTGTACAAATGAATTTTGTGATGGAAAATCCAAGAAGTGCCTTCTGGAGCTCCTGGTCCAGTGTGCGTCTGTGCCTAACTTCTGCTGTCAGTAAAATAGTTGGCAGTCGACAGTGTCAGTGGCTCAGCAGGTAGCACACTCACCTCTGAGGCTGGGAGATCAGAAGGCTGTGGGTTCTAGCCCCACACAAGGCACGTGGGTTAATATTTCAATACTGACACTGCAGTGCAGCATGAGGGGGTGCTGTCTTTTGGATGAGATGTTAAACTGAGGTCCCATCTGCCTGTTCTGGTGGTAGTTCAGGTGGATGTTAAAGATCCCATGGCACTTCTCGGAAAGAGTAGGGGAAATTTTTATTAAGATTCAAAAACAAAACATGTAATATCAACATTGAAAACATAATACATATACTGTATAACTTATACAATCCACCACATAATTCTTACCAAAAACTCACCAATTATAGTGCTCATACAATCACAATACCACACTAAAAAGAAATTGTGCCATAGACACAAAAAAATTAAAAAAGGAAAGTCCCATCACTAAATATTGTAACTATATTCCTTATAACAGAGACATCCTACATCTAATGCTCTATTAAAAATGCAGAAAAAGTACTTCAGATACTAACCCACCCATCCAACATTTTCCCATAATTTGGAACCCACAACATGTCCCAATGTACAAAATTAATTTTCATATATCTTATCGCGTTCTCCCTGAATATTAAACAATACCGCCTGTTGTGAGATCTCTTTACCTTGCAAAGATCTTTGGCATCTTGCCTGCCATAATAACCATTTTAAGCAAGCCAAAATCACATAAATAGAATTTTTTTTCCATTTCTTCCATTGAGAGGGAATCTGCCCTAAAATCAAAATATCATAGGACATATGACTAAATAGATCCCCCCCCCACCAACCAGCTAATTTTTCCCAAAAACGTTGAACATGCACACAATCAAAAAACAGATACTGCATAGTTTCTATTTAACCATGACAAAGTATCTCCCCACAGCCCCTATCATCTATTTGTTTATGTTTCTGATTGCCCTTCACATTTAATTTCTGATGACCACACAACCATACCAGATCTTACATTTTAAGGGGGATCTGTGGCTCCATAATACTTTCTAACAACAATTCTGTACTAGTTGAAGGGGATACTTGAAATAAGGGTTCCTCCATGTACCATTTTTCCATTATTACCTTATAAAAATGTTTCTTCTCATGTCTCAAAAACCAACTAAGCTCAATCTTCCAAGTCTAATATATCTTAAAGTGGTCTGCAAATATCCCAATAGAGCTTTCTCTGAGGGATGCCATTTACCCCTACCCCATGCCATCAAAAAAGGGGTCCCCCACAACGCATGCATAACAACCCCATGCCCTATGATTCTAAAACTAAGGGATGTATTGAGCTAAAAAAAAATCCCAAAGAAATATACTAAGAGCTGAATCATATTTAAACCTCTCGCTTTCCAAGCCCTATATGTATGTACCCTCTTCACAGGGTTCAACCTACTACCCCATAAGAAAAGAAAAACGAGGCCCATAACTTTCATGTGCATAGCAAAAGGCAATGGAAATACATGAGAAACATATGAAATGATGGGAGCTATATATGCTCTAAGCAAATAAACCCTCTTTTTCCTAGTCATTTTCCAGGAAAGCCATGACGTGACCTTCAGATTAGCCACATCATATGCAGTTTTCCAGTTCAAACCTTCTGATTCTCTTGTACCAAAGTAGAACCCCAAAATCTTCACATCATCCTTTGTCACAGATATTGGAATATCCTCCATGCCCTGTGCAGCACCTAGAACCAAAACTTTACTCTTCCCAATATTAACCTTAATTCCTGTGGTATCATATACTTCTTCCATTTTCTTTAAAACTTGTTTTCCAGACTCCAAATCAGCTACAGTAAAACACAATCATATGCATAAGCAGTAACCTTCTGTAGAACAACCCCATCCTTATTTTTTATAGATCTAATGTCTTCTGCATTTTCTATAACCCTTAGTATGGGATTCAGCCCAAACACATAAAGCAAAGGGCTCATCGGACATCCCTGTCTAACACCAGTCTTCAGATATACTGGTATGCCCAGGTGCTCATTCACCAAGGGCGTAACCTGCACTTCACTATATAAAGTCCACAATAAAGCCAAGAACTGCTCTGGAATACCATAGTGCTGTAACACTGTCCAAATATGTTCTTGCCGTACAGCATCAAATGCAGTCTCTTGATCAATAGTTAACAAATAACCGTCTAAGTTCATACTTAAGCCTTGTTCCACCACTTCTCTAATAAAAATCTAATTCTGAATAATGTTTCTACCTGGAATCACATGGGTCTGCACAGAGCTAACTACCCGTTGAGCAATTTTAGCTACCTGGACAGTTAGAATTTTGGTTAAAATTTTGTCATCTGTGTTTAAGAGACTCAAGGGCCTCCAATTCCTAACTTCTTGAAGATCCCCCTTTTTATATAAAAATGTCATAATTCCCTCCTTCATACTTGACACCAGTCGATTTTCCTCCCAAGTAGCCCCATAAATGCCTTGCAACCAAGGAGCCAAGACGTCACAAAAACATTTATAAAAATCATTAGATATGCCGTCTATACCAGGAGTTGCCCGAGGTGTAAGCTTAGTAATAGCTTCCCTAATTTCTGCCTCTGAGATAGGGGCGACTAAACTCCGCTCATCCTCTTCTCCCAACTGTGACATTTCCAGCTGCTGAAAAAATAAATTTTGCCGTCCTACCCTTTCTTTCTGAAATGTAGCCTTGATATGATTTTGAATTAACAACATAAGTCCATTACTGTCTTCTACAAAACATCCCATTTCATCCTTCAAAGCAGTCATCACAAGTCGCTGTGCCCCATGCAATCCTAAATCAAAAGGATTCACTTGCTTTTTTGTTCCCCTAGTCTGGTATTTCTGTTGCAGGACCACCCTATCCTCTGACTCTTTCAAATACATATACATTATGTCCTTTATTGCTTGTAATTGCAGCCTCACATCATTCCTCTGATCAGCTGCCTGGGTTAATAACTGCATATATTTAGCTCTGAATCCCAAATACTGAATATATTTATCTTTAGCTCTGTCAGTAATAATACGTATATAGAACCCCTTCAGATCTCTCTTAGTGTCTTCCCACCAATCTATAGGGCTATCATACATGAAACAAATATCAGCTCTCAGCATCAAATATTCTGTTATAGAATGCTGTATAAAAGCTTCCTGTAAAACCGCAACATTCATCTTCCAATACCCCCTTCCCATGGGAATCTTATGCACCATTCCTATCCGAATCTTAACAGCCACATGGTCCGATGTTTCCTAAGGAACTACCACCACTTCCTGACATGCAACTTGATCTGACGCAAACCAAAATTCTATCCTTGTGGACAACCTCCCTTTATAAAAAGTATGTATTGGAGTTTGTTTCATAATATCATACACATCACTTAAATCATTAAGCTTCAAGATTCTAAGCAAGGCATTAGTATCACTGTACATCTTTTGTGTAGCCCTCCCCCAATCCCTATGTGATAGGCCACAATTAAAATCACATCCCCATATCATCAGTTTGGAAGTGTGCAGGTAGGGCTCTAATCTCTTAAAGAGAGAAGATCTGTCTGCCTTCACTTGAGGGACATAGATGTTCATAATCCTATATGCTACATTACATAAAACCACATCCATTATCACAGCTCTCCCAGGCTGAACATCAAAAATTTGTAAAACACTTACATTCAGACCTGAAAATAAAAAACCTAACCCTGAACAGGATTCTTCTCCTAAGGACCAAAACGAGACACTCCATCTCCAATCTCTCTGCGCCTCCCTAACCTCTATCAAAGAATGCAACCTAGCATCCTGCAATAAAATGACTTGTCCATACACCTCCCTGAGACTAGCAAATGTAACCCGCCTCTTCTGTGAAGTCTTAATGCTGTTCACATTAATTGTGAGAAGGGAAATGCCTGCATCCATAAGAAGGGGAATAGATATGAGGAAAAAATTACATATCATGAAAAACAGTCTATAAAAGTCACTTTTTCTTTTTACGTTTCCTAGGCTTAGGCTTACCACAAGTCCCCACATCAGTGGTTACTTCAATCTGCAAAGACGCAATAGAAGACAAGTCCGAATCAAGACTTTCATCTTCCCCTCCTTGCTCAAACAATAAGGCATAAGAATTTTGTAAAGGAAGGCTATCCGATTCCCTAGGCACAGACTGAGAATCTATCAGGGGTTTCCCAGCTTTAGATCTAGTTACTCTGTGAAAGACAGTCTCTTGCTGAATTTCAGGAGGAGGCAAGGAATTTATTCCCACCAATATCTCCAGACCCTGTTCAGAATCTGTAACTAAGCCCTCTTGTTCACATGACATTATTATGTTTTGAGATAAGGGGTCACACAGGTTGGCCTCAGCCATGGCATCAGAATCATGCCTGAGTTTGTCTATTGCAGACTCCACCTCTATGCCAGCAGACTGTTTTTCAGGGAGTATCTTCTGCCCCTACTCTACTACCTCTGTTAAGGCCTCCTTTCGTGGCCTAGACACTCTTTGAGGTTTTGGATATACAATGGGTGCAGACATTAATAACTCGAGCATTCACATTGTCTCTTTTTGAGCCGTGGCTACATAAGCATCTTGCTCAGCCCAAATAACAAAATCTCTACTGTTGTGGGACACCCAGGAGCAGGTACGAAAAGTGTATCCTTGCTCTTCACACAGATTGCACCTCATGGGCTGTTGACACTGAGCCCCAAAATGACCCACTTCACCACATAGGCCACATTTCTACTTATTGCAGACATTACTTCAATGGCCAACATCTCCACATTTGAAACAAGCCCTGGGTTGTCCTGGATAGAAAATCTCCCCATGGTCCCTTCCTAGAAAAAAACAGTTCGGCAAGTGTTTTTTCAAACTCTGTTTCAAATTCAAAACAACCTGATATTTCCATCCACCAGTCCACAGTTGTTCATCATCTAGTATGGGCTCTGGGTATCCCTTAGCAGTGCAATGCTGCTGCAACCAATAGGTAATATCAGCAACATTCACCCCCTCATTCTGAAATAGAACAGTTATTTTCTTTGTCATGGGTTTTGTCAGGGGGATAGCCAGAAATGGTTTCCATAAAGGAGGATGTTTCTACATTTGATACTGTTTCCAAAACCTCTCAAGGCCTGCAGGGTGTTTAAAGCTGATATCAAACACAGAATCCTTGGGCACATGTATTAGGGCATACACCTCATATGCATAATACTTCATGCTGTCTATTAACAATGCCAGTCCTACAAAATGCCTATCTGGGACATCAGAGATATTGCCCCAAATTTCAAGTGTATGGCATTCCTTCTCATAGCAGGCTCATATAAAAGTCTTGAGTCAGACGGAAAAAGCTGATCCTGAACTTTATCATGCCATACATTACCAAGGGTCTGTAAGGTTTGCTCAGGTCCTATTTGTGGCTTAGGACAATAGTTCTCAGACTTTGTCACAGTGAGCCTCCCCAAATCCATGGAAAAGATTTTGAGCCTCCCCCAAAAACTGAAATAATCTTGGGCCTCCCCAAAGAAAAATAACATACTGTACTTTACGCCGTATACCATGAATAAATTGAAACCCCTTTGAGTACTTGGCTCACATTCAGTTCTTTGTCTTATACTGACTTGGAACTTTTGAAAAAGAGTTCCTGTGCTCAAAGGTATTATCTTAATAACAAATAAATAAAATAAACAAATATTATTATTCAGCTTATTGTACCCCCTCCCCCACAGGCCAACCTACTTGCTCCACTATTTTCATTCTTGAACCATTGTTATCCCTTGTTGCAGTACCTTCATGGGTCAGACTACTTCTCCATTTCTCTCTATATGAAATAATCTTCCTACATACTTTGCCTCTCCTCCTCCTTCCCTGCTCCTAAGCAACTTATTGGGGATTACTTTGCTCCTTCCTGCTATTTCTCTCAGCACTTCTATGCTCAGCCTTGTATTTGGGCTATTCTGCCATCAGTTTACAAATTGATCAATTACCACCACTCATTATTAATATATTGTTCATATTTGTTTGCACTATTGTTCATTGTGCATTTCTTGACTGTTTTGCAGTTACCTTTTGAAATGTATTCACTCCCTACCCTTCCCCGGGTACATCTGAAATGAGCCTTGGCTCATTCACCTTCCCTTGTCACCTATTAGTAAATAAATACATAAAATTCACCTACTATTATTTATCCTCTTTCAGTTTGCTTCATCTCTTCACACAAAATATATAAAACCCAAAATTTATATACAGTACTTTATCAGACTTGCTTGAGCCTCCCCTTGAACAGGTTGGGGCCTCTCCAGGGAGGCTGGCCTCACCATTTGAGAACCCCTGGCTTAGGAGTAGCATCCTGCCTCAAAGGGACCTCTCCAGCCAAATCCTCCAAAGGAGTTAACAAGGGAGTAAGGGAAGGAGAATCCGGCAATTCAGGCTCAGAAACATCACCTTCTAAATTTTTAATATCTGCTAGTAAAGCATTAGTAACATCATGCTGTGTAACTTGGGCTTGTACTAAGGGAGATCTTTGCCCTGGTGTCAAAACAGATCCATCACTCAGCTCGAAGGTCTAAGCAGAATCAATTAAGGGTTGTTTAGGGACAGAACTAGAAGCCTGTGCACCCGGAAAATTAGCATCCCACCCTGCACCAGCAAGATTCTTTACTCACCCAGTGGCTTCCAATGCAGATGAGACCCAGTCCGCAGAACTAGTGGAAGGCCCTGATAGAGGCATAACTGAAGAACTGTGGGTAATAACTGGGGATCTGCAGGCAACATCAGGGACCTGAACACATGGTTTTCTACCCTTACCAGCACTATCTTTAGTTAAAGCTTTCTTCCCCCTCCCGATGGGACCCCAATAGAAAAAATTATCGTGGGGTAAAGGCCCCATCCCTCTTCCTTCTATTTGCCCAGAAATATCACCAGGCACATCAATCAGCTGGGCCAGTTCCCCTGTATTTTGAGAAATCATTTTGTCACTGGTAGTCTTCTCTACCCTCCCGTCGCTCCCATCCGATGTGGAAGCCACCATAACATTAGTTACCTGCTCAGTCAGAGAGCTGGGGAGGGAGATATCAGGTTCTGACAAAGGCATATTTCCTGCATCTCTCGAATCCTCCATGCACAGCCCAGTTTCCATACTTCTTTGGGCTGTATCCAGTTCCTGAGTTGCAGACCGCTCCTCCTGCAGCTGCAATTCCTCCTCTAATTTGGTCCGGGTCTCCATAGATTGCTTTTCAGCCAGCTCCATCCGTAGTCAAATATCAGCAGCCCTATTCTCCAAGACAGCCTTCTGAATGGATTCCTGAGCCCTGATTCCTGGCCCATTTCTGGCATGTAAGTCAGCTTCTGTACCATCTATATTTTCTGTGGCTAGAATGAACATTTCCTCCCGTGCAGGATCTACATCCATGATACTTTCTAGATAAGGGAAGGCCAAGGAGGAGACCCGCTCCTCAGCCACCCGCACATCTTGCTTCTCTGACACCATCTACACTCTGCTCACTTTCTCACAGCAATGCAGTGCCCTTTAGCGAAAAGAGTAGGGTAATTTCCCCGGTGGCCTGGCCAAATTTCTCCCATTCACTAAAATACCACCAACAGCTTAATCTGGTTCAAAATCAGTTGGCATTCATCTGTATCCCCCTTCCCTGGGTCATGCCTGAAAATAGGCAGAATTTGTCTAGCGCACTTACCCAGTCAACAAAAACTGAAACAAACAAACAAAAAAATTGAATCTTGTTTGCTTGCAAGATACAATATGTGTAGAATATATGCAGAATATATTTTTGTATATATGTCAAATATATTTTTGTAAATGCTTGCTATGGTACTGTGTGTATATTTGTATAACTAATTTGCATATTTCAAAAGCACAGTTTAATAACCAAAAGCATGGTCATTTCTATTTTTAAAATAGTTTTGAATTCACAATATTAGCTTACAGACAGAGGGAAAGGTAAAGAGTGAAAAACAAGTAAATTTTGGAACTCACCCCGACATAAAAAGGACCCAATTGAGTCTTACAAAATAATGAGATCAAGAGGTAAGTTCTGTGTGTAAGTATAAATATGTACTCTGTAAATCTGTAGTAATGGTGCATCATTAAATGATAAGTGTACTATAGTTATCTAAATGGTTGCTAATAAGAGGAATTCCAAATATACAGTTGAAAATATGTGACATCAAGATTAATCTACTGTTTGAGTATTTTAAGATATTTTTACAATGTATATATTTAAAAAACTATTTTAGATACATGTCAAGTACATTAAAAGTATATCTATTAAATATTCAAAATATATAAGCAGATATATAAAATATATATCATGCACCTATAAAAAATATATCATGGACATATATTTATGATATATCTTAAATATATCTGTCACATATATTCTGCAAATAAATCAGATATTTCAAAACCAACCAATTTGAGATATATACATATACTTCAGACATACGATCAAACAGATATTTGAAATACACTTTTATAATTATATCTAAAATATATTTCTTTTCCATATGGGAGAATAAAAATTTACAGAATATTAACAAGATATTACTAAGAAAATATACAAAAATAGTATCTAAGGTATATCTGAAATATATGCATTCAATATATCTCAAATATTACAAAACAAGCCAATTTGAGATATAATGCATATTTTTGGAAATGACTATGAAAATCTATTTATGGATGAAATTCAGAAACTATTTCAAATATATTTTACAACATATATTCAAAATATATTTATTTTCCATAAACCCCATACATTAGGCTGAGAAACAGGCAAGAGAAGGAACAGACCACTATGGTTCTCTAAAGTTGTAGCACAGAAAGTAAGAGCCAAAAGGGGGGCTTTCAGAAAATACAATGAGACACAGAAGGAAGAGGATAGGGTGATATACCTAAATTGTCTTAGGGAAGCAGGGAAAGCTGTTAGAAGTGCAGAGGCACAAACAGAGGAACGATTAGCACAAACAGTGAAGAAAAGGGAAGGCATTGTATAAGTACATCAGTGAGAGAAGGAAGGCCGGGGTGGGATTGTAAGGCTCAGAGGGGAGGAAGCAGAGTGTGTGGAGGGAGACCTGGAAAAGACATCAATACTGAATAAATACTTTGCTCAGTTTTCACTGAAGAAGGGGAGGGACAGGGACCACAGCTAGGCATTAAATACATGGGGTTGGAGTGGAAGAGGTAAACACCAGTCCATTTGCAGAACAGAGAATCCCAGAGGAGCTTACAAAACTGAGAGTGTGCAAGGCAATGGGACCAGATGGCATACATCCCAGGATACTAAAGGAATTATGGATGGAGCTAGCAGCACTACTGGCAGCTATTTTCAGTGAGTCACTCAATACAGGAGTAGTTCCAGAGGACTGGAGGAGGGCACATGTAGTCCCTCTTCACAAAAATGGAAGCTGGGAGGAGGCAGAATACTATAGGCTGGTCATCCTCACCTCAGTAGTGGGTGAGATTATGGAGGCACTGCTTAAGGAGAGGATTGTGGAACACCTGGAATCCAGTGGAGCACACTATCTAAAGCAGCATGGATTCACAGCAGGAAGGTCATGTGAAACAAATCTGATAGCTTATTTTGACTGGGTGATGAAGATGGATCAGGGGGGCAGTAGATGTCACCTACCTCGATTTCAGCAAGGCCTTTGACACCATTCCACATAAAAGACTGGTAAATAAGTTGGGAAGCTTGAGTGTGGGCCACAAGGTGGTGAACTGGGTTAGAAACTGGTTGGGGGACAGGAAGCAGAGAGTGGTGATAAATGGGATCCAATCCGAGGAAAGAGGGGTGACCAGTGGGGTACCTCAAGGATCAGTACTGGGCCACTCCTTTTTAATGTCTTTATTAGTGACATCGTGGAAGGACTGGAAGGGAAGGTTTGCCTGTTTGCAGATGACATCAAGATCTGTAACAGGGTAGACACTCCAGATGGGGTGGAAAAAAATGAGGAGAGATCTAGGAAAGCTGGAAAAATGATCCAAAGTGTGGCAACTAAAGTTCAACATGAAGAAGTGCAAAATCATGCACATCGAGTGCATAAACCCTGAAGGGAGTTACTGAACATCACCAGGGAGGAAAGGGATTTGGAGATTATCATCTCAGATGACCTAAAGGTGGTCAAGCAGAGTACAAAGACTGTAGGGAGGGCCAGTGGCATGTTGGGGTGCATAGGAAGGGGTATCACTAGCAGAAGGAAGGAGGTGGTCATACCATTATACAAAACACTGGTGAGCCCTCATCTGGAGTGCTGTGTGAAGTTCTGGAGGCTGCATCTTTGTGTGGATGTAGACAACGTGGAGGCGGTTCAGAGAAGAGCAACTAAGATGATGGTGCAAGGCTTGCAACAGAATGCTTATGAGAAGAGATTAAAGGACCTCAACATGTATACACTGGAAGAGAGGAGGGAATGGGGAGATATCATTTATTTAAATTTATTTATTAAAAACTTGGTAACCGGGAAAGGCACACTGAGCCGAAGCTCATTTCCAGGTGTGACCAGGGAAAATAGGGAAACAATACATACAAAAGGGTGCAAGAATCAGAACAAATGTACAATATAATACAAGCATTGTATAATACAATAGCAACATTAGAAGAATTGATGTTACATATTACTCAGAAGTACAGTCATGACAGGTCAGTGCAAGAAAGGTACCTTGGAGCTAATGAAATGCAACTACAGTCTGGATGGCAATACAACTATATTACAAGCAGGACATCCAATGGGACAGTACCATAAAGTGTGAGTCCAGCAACTGTGCAACAAATTGTTATCAAGCATGAAGGGTGTAAGTGCAAAAGAAGATGTGGAAGTAGCAGGAGGGAAGCATAGGAAAGGGAGATTTGGGGATTGGTAGGCTAGGTGGATTGAGAAGGAGTGGAGGTAGGACAGCAACAAGTGGAGCTAGGAAGGAGACAAAGATTGGATTTTAATGCTGCAAGCGAGGTGGAGTGGTGAACAGGCCTGAGGAGCTGGTTCAAAAGAAATGAGAGGCTGCAGGAAAAAGCGGACTGTCCCGTTGCAAAGTGAGGGTGGGGGAGGGAGAAAGTACGAGAGTCCCTAGAGCAAGGAAGTAGGTAGAGGGGAGAGCAGAAGACAAGCAGGAGAAGAGGTATGAGGGAAGAGACCTGAACCAATATTTGGCAATGAGGGAGAGGCAATGGAACTCCTGTCTGGGGGAGAGAGGGGTGATTGAGAGGGAGGAGTAGAGGAGACAGTGGTGAGTGAGAGGAGGAGAGGAGGTAGCAAAATGGCAGAATGAGTTTAGAAGAGTATCATGTTTAGAGAAGGAGGTCATAGGAGCAGAGGTGTAGTCAATGTCGGCATAGTCAGTTATGGGCAGAATTGGTTCTATGACCAGGACACAGTGAGTAGATAAAGATAGGCAGCCTCAGCTGTGGTAGAGAATGCCCAGTTTTGTGCAAATAGCATCAATATGGTGAGAAAAATCTAAATAATGGTCCAGCCAGACTCTTAAGTATTTGAAGGTGTGGACCATCTCAAGGGGGGAGTCATCTAATGAGACGAACATGGGGGGAGGACTGGAACCAAGCCAGCCTCTGCCTGGTGCCAAATACCATTGATATGGTTTTCTTAGTGTAAAGTTTTAGCTGGTTATGCTGAAACCAACGTTGAACTCTAACAAAGTCATACTGTAAGTGGATAAATACATCATTGGTGAATCCTGAAGAGCAAATTATGTTATCATCTGTGTACATATGTATTTAGGCGGTGGAACAGACTGTGGGAAGGTCATTAATAAAGATGAAGAACAGAATTGGCCTGAGCACAGATCCTTTGGGTACTCTGGCTTGCATGGGAAGGGGGAGGATAGGAAATTTCCAATTGGATCCACTGCTATCTGTTGTGTAAGTATGAGCTGAACCAGTTGAGTGCAGCTTGACAGAACCCAGAGGAGAGGAGTTTGTGAAGCAGAAGGTTGTGGGAAATGGAGTCAAAAGCCTTAGCCAGGTCCACAAAGTTAGCAAAGGTGACTAGGCCTTGATCCATAGCAGAGTGGATAGAGTCAGTGACTCATAGCAGTGAGGTAATTGTGGAGTACTGTTTCCTAAAGCCTGACTGAAAGGGAGAGAGGGTACCAGAGGCAGTTAGATAGTCCAGGAGCCTGGGGTAGATAAGTGGTTCTTGCAGTTTGGCAAGGGATGGCAGGAGGGAGATGGGCCTGTAGTTGTTCAGCAAGGTCCGGTCCCCACATTTATGGAGCAGAATCACTTCAGCCAGTTTCCAAGCCTGAGGGACAATGCCAGAAGAGATGGTGAAGTTTAAGAAGTGGGCAAGGGGATAGGCAATGGCTAGGGCAGAGAAACGGAGGAGCTTTGGATGGAGTCCGTCAGGGCCGGATTTCACTGGATTTAAGGACATGAGTGCTTGGTAGACTTCTGAAGAGGAGATGGGAAGGGGGAAGTTAAAGCCATTACTGTGAAGAGGGCAAGGGGGACTCATTGAGGTGGGGCGAGGGTTATCAAGGAGCATGTAGGTAGTGAAGAATTTGTTGAGGGATTTGGCTATGGAGGTGGGGTCAGAAAAAGTCGAGCTCTCAAACTTGAGGGCATTGAAAGATCCTAAGTTAAGGGAGGATTTGGGACTGAATTTCAAAGAATGCTTTTATGAGAGCAGAAGACATCCCCTACAGCTTCATATGGGTAAATGGAATCTGCTAAAAGAAAATATTGGTTTAGTCAGCAGGTTGTACCTTACTGGAATAGTCTACTATTAGAGGTAGTGGAGAGTAAGACTATGGAAATGTTTACAAGAAGCTTGGATACTTTCTGGGAAGAAAAAAAAACACACAGTTTTAGATAAACAAGGCAAGCACCAAAGACAAAAGTCTAATTAAACATGTAAAATCTATGAAATCTATGAAGGAGGGGCTTGATTTCTTGGGGGGTCCATGAGTAAGTGAATAACCCTCCA
This sequence comes from Neoceratodus forsteri, assembly GCA_016271365.2. Taxonomy (NCBI): domain Eukaryota; kingdom Metazoa; phylum Chordata; order Ceratodontiformes; family Ceratodontidae; genus Neoceratodus; species Neoceratodus forsteri. Next base: position 1,277,680,186 of record CM057456.1, read on the forward strand.
GAAAGCAGTTTAGGAATTGACATTTGCCTGGAGATGTGACTTGAAGTAGTTGGCTTTGGCTTATTAGATGGCCTTGGTGCAGGCATTTCTGTGAGTTTCGTATTGTTGTAGATGTACAGGAGACTTAGATATTTTAAATTGTAGCCAGAATTTGTTTCTAGTTCTGTAGAGGGATAGGAGGTCTGGTGTGATTCTGGGGTGGTGGAGATGTTTTACCCTATGCCTTTTTACAGCTGCAGTAGGCGGATCCTGCAGACGTTTTGCATGTACAAAAGGAGTGATGTCATGTTTTCTGTCCATGGAACTGACTGAAGGTGTAAATAGTCTCTTCTACCTTACCCTCCTCCAAGCAATGTTTTCCACCCTCAAATAAATACACTTTCATATTAGTAAATGGTTGCAGGGTACTATTTTCTTTCTTAAATGGGTGGTACAAGAACTGGAACCAGAGTAGTGGGAGGCAGCATTAGTTTTTTTGGGGGAGTAAGATCCACCCCCACCTCCAGCCGAGAAGCTCCTAAAGATCCACCTCCAACCTTTTTTTGATTCATGTGGGAGGGGCATGAGGTGGCTCTATCATGCTGTAATAAGACACACTTGTTTGGGACCTGTATCAACCAACAGAACAAGTCTGTACAGTGACCAAGTTGTGGAGCCCCTGCATTTTATTAAGGACTAGGATAACAGAAAATACTGTACTTAATGCCCTTATTAAAGAATAGGAGAACAGAAGTTATTTAATGCCTTCAAATTGACTTAAAAACCTTTGGAACAAATGATTACCAGAGCCACCTGGGGCACACAGAAGGAGACAGCAATTAAGGAGTGAAACCACAGCTCCCAAGGAAAACAATAGACACAGCATTCTAATTTACAATAAGTTGAAAAGAGCCATAGGTTTTTCTTAAACATTTATATACTAAAAACATAAAGTTCAGCTTTCAGGATTAACAATATTTGTTTACCATATTCAAAATATGTATATATATATATATATATATATATATATACATACATATATATATTTATATATATTTTGTCTTTTAGTAGCTTCTAAACTTTGAAAGCATTGGTGTTAGTAATGCATTTAGAAATACATTTTTTAATTGCCTTTACAGTTAAACATGCAGTTTCATGTCAGGGCACATTTTTGGGGGCAGGGGGTTCAAATTATTTTAATCATGAAGCATTGGTGTTAGTAATGCATTTAGAAATACATTTTTTTAATTGTCTTTACAGTTAAACATGCAGTTTCATGTCAACACACATGTTTTGGGGGAGTTCAAATTATTTTAATCATGGGCACAGTACTTCGTAAACACAGACTTTGATGATAAAGTGTGTTTTTTCTTTTAAGTTTGAGAAGTTTGTATTAGAAAACATTGAACAAGAAAACAACTGGTGATTTTAAAAGCTTTCTGATCAGAGCTGACATTAAAAAAACATCTCAACTGTATTTGTTATTTTATTTTATTAGGGATACTAGAAACAGGATGTTAACATTTACTCCCAGGAAACTGCTATTCAGGTTTTTTATTGCATCTTGTCCCAGGCACTCTTCCCAGAGTGCAGTTTGTTAGGGCACATTTTTGGGGGAGGAGGTTCAATTTATTTTAATCATGAAGCATTGGTGTTAGTAATGCATTTAGAAATACATTTTTCAATTGTCTTTGCAGTTAAACATGCAGTTTCATGTCAGGGCACATTTTTTTGGGGGGGTTCAAATTATTTTAATCATGGCACAGTACTTGGTGAACACAATATTTGATGATAAAGTGCATTTTTTCTTTAAGTTTGAGAAGTATATATTAGAAAAGATTGAACAAGAAAACCATTGGTGATTTTAAAAGCTATTCTGATCAGAGCTGACATTAAAAAAAAATCTCAACTATATTTTTTATTTTATTTTATCAGGGACACTAGAAACAGAATGTTAACATTTACTCCCTGGAACCTGTTATTCAGGTTTTTTTATGCATCTTGTCCCAGGCAATCTTCCCAGAGCACAGTTTGTCAGGGCACATTTTTGGGGGGAGGGTGTTCAAATTATTTTAATCATGAAACTTTGGTGTTACAGTAGCAATGCATTTAGAAATACATTTTTGATTGTCTTTACAGTTAAACATGCAGTTTCATGTCAGGGCACATTTTTGGGGGAGGGGTTCAAATTATTTAAATCATGGCACAGTGCTTGGTGAACACAAAATTTGATGATAAAGTGCATTTTTTCTTTTAAGTTTGAGAAGTATATATTAGAAAACATTGAACAAGAAAACCATTGGTGATTTTAAAAGCTATTCTGATCAGAGCTGACATTTAAAAAAAATCTCAACTATATTTTTTATTTTATTTTATCAGGGACACTAGAAACAGAATGTTAACATTTACTCCCTGGAACCTGCTATTCAGGTTTTTTTATTGCATCTTGTCCCAGGCAATCTTCCCAGAGCACAGTTTGTCAGGGCACATTTTTGGGGGGAGGGTGTTCAAATTATTTTAATCATGAAACTTTGGTGTTACAGTAGTAATGCATTTAGAAATACATTTTAGATTGTCTTTACAGTTAAACATGCAGTTTCATGTCAGGGCACATTTTTGGGGGAGGGGGTTCAAATTATTTAAATCATGGGCACAGTACTTGGTAAATACAGACTTAGATGATAAAGTGTGGTTTTTCTTTTAAGTTTGAGAAGTATGTGTTAGAAAACATTGAACAAAAAACAACTGGTGATTTTAAAAGCTATTCTCATCAGAGCTGACATTAAAAAAAATCTCAACTGTATGTTTTATTTTATTTTATCAGGGACACTAGAAACATGATGTTAACATTTACTCCCAGGAACCTGCTATTCAGGATTTTTTATTGCATCTTGTCCCAGGCAATCTTCCCAGAGTGTAGTTTGTCAGGGCACATTTTTGGGGGGAGGGTTTCAAATTATTTTAATCGTGAAGCATTGGTGTTAGTAATGCATTTAGAAATATATTTTTTAATTGTCTTTGCAGTTAAACATGCAGTTTCATGTCAGGGCACATTTTTTGGGGGAGGGGGTTCAAATTATTTTAATCATGGACACAGTACTTGGTAAACAAAGGCTTTGATGATAAAGTGTGTTTTTTAATTTTTGTTGTTGAAGAAATAGAGAACTCCCTGTTGTGGTGGTGCCAAGTTTAAAATTAGAAATGCTGCTACGACACACAAAGGAACAGCACACATCTCATTTCAATGGAGTAAGCAGACCTCCTTCATTTTCCGTTTATGTGGGTTCAGTGATTACCATTGGCACATCTTGTGATACCAGTGCTAAGACAGCTCTTCATTGAAAATAAAGGTGACTCAATGCAAGATGATAAAGAGCAGCTAGAAAAAATAACATCCATGTAGCATTCTTACATATTTGTTTAAGACACCAGCTCAGCGTCCAGCTGTTAAAATTCCCAACTGATGTTTTACACTTTGCACATCCTCAAAGTACTGTGCAGCAATTTGTTAGCTATAATTTAAGTTCTGCCAGTGTATATAATAACCTGGCAATGGCCTTCCATTGATCCAGTTCTTAATGATATGCCTACATTGCTTTGGCATACAATTGCTAGGTAACCATAATGACACCTGTTTCACATTCATTCTTTGGCTCCTAAATGGCAAAACAGTCCATTATAAACACTTAAAACAGGCATTTAAAATATATTCTTTTCAGGCTAGAACAGGAGACAAGATCAACATGAAATGTTTTCTATTTCAAATATGGAAGCTGCAGTCCCAAACAACTCTTGCCCCCCCCTCCCCACCAATTGTTGTACCTCGGCATGTGTCGTTGGTAGAATGACTGATGTGTTTTTTTTTTTTTTATAACAGCCTACTCTCTAGCCAGCGAAGGAGCACACCATGCTCCTGGGGACACTTAGCATATCCCAAACCACTGACTGTAATCATTTACATTAGTCCGGTCAGAAGAAAGGTGCTACTTCTTTTTATCATTAAACTAAAAAAAAGAGGAAAGGCCTAATATCTTGAAACAGATTTAAGAAAAATTATTCTGCACTTATTTTGAGACACATTTTTTCAGCTCTCCTCTTTATAATCAGAGCTGCTGATGCCACAGTGAAAACTTTGAAAAAACTAATAACTTGGTACAACTCAGTTTACATTTTAAATATATTCTTTAGATTTCTCCTGCCTATCTTTTATTACAGAGGAAATTTGGATGAGTATATGATCTTTATCTGTTAAAGTTCATCTGCCTTGAGTCTATAGCTTACTCCCTACTTCAAGTCATAATGCTATGTTGTGACATCACAGTCTACTGTCATGGGAGTAACTGTTATGTCACAAGCCATGCATTATGACCTCAGGTAGGGAGAAAGTACCAGGAATACATGAACACTTCAGGAGCAGTGATCCTCTTTTCATGCAAATGGCCTCAGTAAAAAATAATGGGGGAGAAATACAGAACTAATGTGAAATATAAACTGAACTGTATCTAAATATTATGTTTTCTTTCATTTATCCTGAAGGTGTCAGATGCTCTTTAAGACTGGCACTCTGCTTGGCGGAGGGTGCTCACTGGAGCAAGGTGGCAACATGTATGTTACATGTATGTTTCAGTGCTAAACCATAACACAATTGCTTTAATTGTTTTTCCTGTACTATAACTGTTTAAGACATTCCAATACATGCTTAAACCCATAGGCGATTACTGACAGCAAAACAGAGCTGCTTGAAAAGTTTTTCAACCCAGATTAGTGAACATGACTGTGACTCTAGGGGCAGTTGCCTCTCCAAAGACTGTCATGACTATAACTTCTCCCTCTGTCTGTCTATCTATGTAATTATCTATATTTCTATCAATTGCATCTATCCCTGTTTTTACCTACTGTATATGTAAAATAAACCTGCATATCGCATTTGCCTGCACTCTGAACACATACTTACGATACAGTGCATATTTGTACTCCACTCCTGTATAGACCTCATACTGTCCTGATATTCCCATTATCACAGGCATAACTACCTTAACCTTATCAACAGCGACCCCTTATAAAAGTTACTATCACATTTTCTCTCCTAGTGAAGTCCATCATTACACCTGACTGCCTGACATTAACACATTACTTAAATATAACTTACATCACCGCATGGACAAACCCCCTGTTTTTCTCTATAAAATTGTGTAAATAATCCCAAGACTGAACATATGCCAGCCATTACTTTTTCATGTACTGCCACCTATTGTACCTGTCAAACCTATATTGCTTAACCATTCCTTCCATTGAAATCTACACCTCCATATATTTTCCTAATAATGTGTTTGCATTCTTTAGAATTCAAAATAAAACAAATCTTACTAGTTAAACATCATTGTATTGTTTCTCCATGTCTCCTCAATAGTTCAACACAACCTCACTAACTTCATTATGCAGCCGTGGTGGATCTGACCAGAATTTGTTTAATGAAGCATGGGTGTCCCAGATTTAAAGTAGGGTGGTTGTGAAAATGCTGAGGGCCAAGTCTATATTAGTGGTCCGGAACATAGGGGACCAGTCGGTATGGGATAGGTCATGGAAGAGAGTGTGAGAGTCTAGGGCACAAAAGGGGCAGTACCATATGAACATATGAAAGTTGCAAGCAGCAAAAGGCCATCCTGGTCTATCTAGGCTGCTCGAGATTGCAGCTAGCTCCCTATTCAGCAGCTGCCCCACCCCCTTCCCTCCCTTTACCCTCCCCTTTGCCCTGTCTCACCCTTTCTTGAAGTATTACACTGTTGTTACATGTCATCACCTCAGCTGGTAGTGCGTTTCTCTTTGCCACCACCCTCTCCCTAAAGAAATGCCTCCTCACCTCCCTCTTGAATCTACCCCCCTCCAGTCTCGTGTTATGGCCCCTATTGTCTCTCCCCACCTTCCTCCTGAACAGACCCTTTGTGTCTGTTTTGATTGTCCCCTTCATGTATTTGAAGGTCTCAATCATGTCCTCCTGTCCCTCCTCTCCGCCAGTGTGCATATTTAACTCTCTTAGTCTGACCTCATATGGCAATTACCGCAGGCCCTGAATCATCTTCATTGCCCTACACTGCACCCCTCCTGCAGCCTAATGTCCTTTGTAGCTATGGGTGCCAGTAATGCACACAGTACTCCAGGTGGGATCTAACCAACGATCTGTATAATGGTAGAATAACCTCCCTTCTTCTCGAGGTAATGCCCCCTGCAATGCAACACAGCATTTTTCTGGCCATTGCTGCTGCCTTTCTGCATTGCACAGAATTGTTCATTGTTCCCATAATGAGCACTCCCATATCCTTCTCCTCTTCTGTTACTTCCAGCCTCACCCCCCCCCCGATGGTAGCTTCTCCTCAGATTTTTTCTTCCGAAGTGCAGTAGCTGCATTTTCTTGCGTTAAACCCCAGCTGCCATCTATCAGATCATACCTCTAGCCTTGCCAGATCCTCCTGTAGCACCCACCACCCAACCTGGTCATCCACCACCTCTTCCATCTTGGCGTCATCCTCAGATAGGCTGATTTTGCTGCTGATGCCCTCCAAGATGTCAGCAATAAATATGCCAAACAGCTCTGGGCCCAACACCGACCCCTGTGGAACACCACTGGTCACAGGCTTAGGGGATAAGTATTCCCCAGCTACCACCACCCTCTACTGCCTATCGTTTAGTCAATTCTCCACCCACCCCACCAGTTTTGCTCCTGCCTCTGTGCCCCATAGCTTGCTTCCAAGTCTTCCATGTGGTACTGAATCGAAGGTCTTACTGAAGTCTAGGTACAGGAATTCACCGCATGAACCCCTTCAATTTGCATAGTCACTCAGTTATAGTATTCCACCAGGTTGGTCTGGCATGGCCTGCCCTTGACGAAGCCATGCTGCCTCCCGTCCTGCACCTCATTCACCTCCAGTAGTGCCACTAGCCACTCCTTTAGGATGGTCTCCATTAGCTTCCCCACTATGGATGTTAGACTTACTGGCCTATAGTTCCCTGGTTCATCCTTGGGTCCACTCTTGTGGGGGGGAACCATGTGAGCCAGTCTCCAGTCATGGGGCACGCATCCTCTGTCTAGAGATGAATTAAATAATTCTGCCAAGGTTCCTGCCAGGACCTCTGCCAGCTCCTTCAGCACTCTTGGATGTACTCCATCTGGTCCTGGTGCCTTGTCCACCCTCAATGCCCTCAACCCCTCCAGCACCCTCCCCACTGTGATTTCTCCATCAGTCATCCCCCCCATCTGTTTCTATCCTCCCTCCTACTATGGGTAGCACCCCCTTCCTTTCTTTTGTAAAGACTGAACAGGAGTAGTTGTTGAGCACTTCTGCCTTTTCACCCACCTCTTCCACCCATCCACCCTCCTTTTTAATTCTTTCAGTTTGGTCCTTACAGCTTCTTTTCTCCCTGATGTACCTAAATAAGTATTTTCCCTCTCTTTTTATGCCCTGTGCCAGCCTGAATTCTCTTGCCACCTTGGCTGCTCTTACCCCCCAATCACTCAGTCACTTCCTTTGCTTCTTGCAGATATTCCTCCCCATCCTCCTCCCTCCCCAATTTTCTGTATCTCTTGTAAGCTTCCCTTTTCCTCCTTACCTTGTCTAACACCACTTTGCTTATCCAGCTGGGTTTCTTTCACCTAACCTTCTTAGTCTGGGCTCTACAGCAAGTTTCCGTTGCCTCCACTATCCCCTGTCTTATCAGTTCCCACCTTTGTTGCATGTCCATATCCAGTTGAATTTTGCACAGGAACCCCTGTACCACTTCCATCATCATCTTAAAGTTGGTATTCCTGAAATCCAGCACCCTTGTGCCAGATGCCCCCCCTCTCTTTAGTCATCTGTAACTGGAACCATACCGTCCGGTGGTCACTACCCCCCGGTGATTCCTCCTCCCTCACATCCCTCACCTACTCCCCATTCATAAGTATGAGGTCAAGGGTGTTCTTTTCCCTAGTTGGTTCCTTGACCAACTGTACTAGAAAGCTTTCCTGGAAGGCATCCAGCATTACCTGCTCCCTTCTGCTCTTTGTGGTAGGTGTGTCCCACTCCAACCCCGGCAGGTTGAAGTCTCCTACTATCACTATACCCCACTTTCCGCAGTTCCTCCTGATCTGTTTTGCCAGTACCCTGTCCATCCCTTCAGATTGAGAGGGTGGCCTGTACACCACTCCCAGTCTTAGTGATCTATTTTTGGGATCCTGTAGTTGCACCCACAGTGCTTCTGTATCTCCCTCATCTCCCTTACACATTTTAATCCCTCCTTTATGTACAGCACCACCCCCCTTCCCTTTTCCCTGTCCTTCTAGTATAATCTGTATCCCAGAACCGTCATGTCCCAGTCATGGATTTGGGTGGCCCATGTTTCGGATATAGCCGCCAAGTCCACTCCCCTCTCCTCTAGGAGAGCCTGTAGTTCTGCCCCCTTATTGCCCAGACTCCTAGCATTTAGTGTTACCACCCTCCAGCACTTGTTTATACCCCTCCCCCTGTCTCTCTCCACTTATGTCCACTCCCTTAATAGTTGCCTTCCTTCTTACCTTGCTGTCACAGGGGTAAGCACATTTGGTTTCACATCACTAGGCCTCTGAACTCCTCTATCCATCCTGCTGCCCCCCCCCAGTTTAAATGCTCCTCAATGTGCTTCCCTATCCTTGCCTTCAGTACATTTTTTCCCCTCCTCATTTAGGTGCAGTCTATCTTTTGCATACAGACTACTGTTCTCCCAGGTTCCCCCAGCAGCCTGTACCCTTTTAATGACATCAAGCCCCCAGCCATTTGTTAAACTCTTGAATTCTCCCTTTTCTTGCCATACTTGCCCTGGGAATGGGAAGTACCTCTGAAAAGGTGACAGATCTGCCTGCTCCTTCACACAAAGCTCCCAGTTCCTCAGACCTCCTCTTTACCTCCCTTACTGTCCCATCAGCCAGGTCATTTGTCCCCAGGTGTATTATTAGGTGAGGCCTTTCCCTTCCCCTGCTTGCATACCTTAGTACAGATTGCCCCACCCTTTCCACCTTCATTCCTGGCATGGCCTCCACCCTCATTCTACTGTGCCTTTCCCCTTTGCTGCCCACTGTATTTGGGGTTGTTTGGGGGCAGCCACTTTTCTTACACAATAGGTAATACAGTGATCACTGAGGGCATCAGGGAGGACGCTAGCAGTAGTGATGTGGTGGGGGTGTGAGGAAAGCACCCAGTCTAGGAGGGAATGGTTGGACGACTTAGTGGTAAGGCATGTAGGCTCTGAGATCAGTTGTATAAGGTTTAGGGATCTGATTTTGAGGAGTGTAGGTTTTTTTTTAAACTTTATATTTATGCTCTCCCTACCCACAGCACTCCACTCCCTTCAGGAGACACCTTCAGCCTTCTAGTTCCCGCCCTCTTACCTGGAGCCCAGAGTGGTCCATCCCCCCTGTAGCTGTGACTTGCCCCCCAGGCGGGTACGACGTGGGGGCCCTTACACCCCAAAGTCTTCTGGTTTTGTCAGGATGCCATTGCCGAGACAGGTAGGGGCATTGGAGATCAGGGCCTGGTGCTCCATCTACCCAGGAGTGCTGCGAGTGATTTTGGGTGTTCTGGGTGTGACATGCACCCTGATGTAAATGCGCTGAGTGCCATGTCATCATGCCACTCCCTTGTTAGTGGCTTGGGCTTGTTGAACCTCGGGTCTCCATCCGGGTTCAGACAAGCACCGAGCCCTGGTTCCCCCTCTCCCCAGAGAAAATGAGCTGTCCCTAGGATGCTTAAGCCTCCTCCCCCCAGCCTGCCCTCCAGCTCCCAGGCTCATTCCTGAACCCAGGTTGCTGGCGTCACAAGCAGAAATCCAACTGCTGCACTGATGGGCCAGCAGGAGTGTAGGTTTAGAGGCAGGGGACAGCCAATCTATGTTAAAATCGCCAAGTAAGATGAGCTCCCCCTTGTCAGCAAGGGAGATGATGGAGGGGATGCAGGTGACCTGGGAGTCATGAGTTGCTTTAGGGGGGACATAAAGTACTCCAATGTAGATAGGGAAGGTGAACAGGAGGAAAAGAAAAGCTAGGATGAATTTGTGGGAGGAGGGAAGGGATTCCTGGAAAGAGATGAAGGTTGATAGAGATTAGCATACATATAGGGCAACCTCACCACCACGTTTGCCTCAATCCTGGCGGTGAAGGATGAAATCAGGGATAGAAAGGGAAGAGTCAGGAATTCTGGCAGACAGACAGGTTTCGGTGACACACAGGATGTATGGGTCATGCTGAGTAAGTCAGACTTTAAGGGCATTCATTTTTGGAAGGAGGATCCTTGCATTTAGGTGAAAAAGGTGAAATCCCTTTGGTAGGGACAGGGGAAGCGAGGGGCCCAGAATTTGTCTTCATGTTTCCACATATAAGAAAGAGAGAGAGAGAGTTCAAGAATGACTCATGTCAAGCGTATAGGGTGTGGTGATGAGAAGAAGTGGCTGGTGAAGCGTTTTGACAGGAGGCATGCAATAGAGAGTCATTTTTTATATAGTAAAGGTAAGGAGTTGTGGGAGCAATTTAAAGGGGTGACTAGGGTGTTCGATAAGGAGAAATCATTTAGATGTGGTGGCTTGTCAATAGAAAACTGGTCGGTGGGCAGAGTATCTGAGAGAGAGCTAGTAGTGTGGCTAGGGCAGTGAGGAGAATGGCTGCCTGGCACAGTCTATTCATAATGTAAGGGGGTGGGATGCTTGAGGAATAACCCAGGCGGTGAGTGAGAAATAACCCTGAAACCTAAGCTAGTTATAGAAGTGGGGGGCTGGCTGAAGAACAGAAATTATAATCGGTTAGATAGCTTGGCCATATGTAGATATCTCAGTGCATCCATGTTCTACTATAGAACTCTGAGGCTGAGTAGGACATAAAATATGTCATACAGTTCTAAAATGGTACTGAGTGTAATGCAGAAACACCCACTGACATTACTAAAAGGTCAGTATAGATGGAACAATAATAGAATTTTAACCAGTACATGAAAACATCTACTGGGAAAATGGCTCACAGGTTCAGTGCAGTTTTTCTTTAAATTCTCTTTCTAATGCATGGAGCAACTCGGGGAAAGTGTCATTGGCACTTGTTAGTAGCTCAAGAGAGCGTACCCAACCAGCAGCCCATGTCCCGCAGCTCAATTCTTCCTGGCGCCCCCCCCCAACAATGTAGTAGGAGACAGAGTTCCCGATGGGCTATTCCACAGCTCAATCCCCCTTTGGAGCAGCAGGTAGTTGGGGTGAGAGAGGGAATGGTCCATGTGCCCTGCAAGAGGCACACACTGGAGAGAGAGAGAGAGAGAGATAGAGCAACACACAGGGGCTCCAGTCAGCTAGTGCCTGTCCCAGTCAAATGAAGAAAATAAATCTCTCTCTCTCTCTCTTTCTGTCTCTCTTTCTCCCTCCCCCTATAGAGACATGAGCTGTCGTGGCACAGTAGGGGTTGATGCAGTGTGCACTGTAAGCCAACAGTGCTGCAATCTCCTCTGTGTTCAGAACCAGTGTCCCCAGTCTAGACTCTTTTGCCAGAGACACACGGGGCAGAAAGCGAGAGAGACTGCAAAATTACAGTGACACTGTTCATGAGCAGAGGTCCCAAAATGCCTGTGTTGAAAATTTGGTTAAAAGAATCCCCAAAATAATTGCGTTATGGTTGTGTGGTGTGCAGTTTCTATGCACACTCGTAACTTCACCAATTTTTCATATTTTCACTCCAGATTTTCAACATTGCCATTTTTTTACAACTCCTCATGAAGAGTACAGCTGTCATTTTTCACATCCTGCCCAAAATGTGTTTTCGCACCTGTGATGCCAAATGGCCCAGTTGCTGTGCAAAATCACAGTTTGGCTAATGAACCGATAGTGCCAGTGTTCATGAGGTGGGGTCACAAAAAGCCCATGTTGAAAATTTGGGGTGAAAATACCAACAGACGCCTGGGGCATTAGGGTTTCCAACTGTAATGCCCCACCCTGTAGAGACCGATAGGTCTCAGGGGTGTGGCTTGGGATTGTTGGCTGTAATGCTCACGCCATTCCGCCCCACCCCACCCCACCCTGCAGCCAGTGTCAGGCATTCAGGGTGTACCTTGGAATCTTCAGCTCCAAAGTTCACCCCATTCTCCTACATGCATCTATCTCAGCATATTTCCTTATGGAATGGGGTAAGCATAAGGCCCAAAGACCCCAAGGCACAACACGACAGTTGTCGGTGTCTGCAGATTAGGGTGAGGTGAAATGGCATGAGCATTATGGTTGACAAACCAAAGGCACACCCCAGTGCTTGTCAGTCTCTGCAGGGTTGAGGTGGTGTTGGCATCAGTTCAGTACTTCACTGCCATTCCTATTGTGCATCTCTCTAACTCCTGCACCACCAATGCCAATGCTAGCAAGACAACATTAGGCATTGACAAATGCTTGTCACCTACTGTTATTGCTATGTTAAAACATCTCTGTCTAGTAACGTAATGCTGTATGGCAATATATAGTCATTATAACAGAAAACTGCATATTTTCTTTTAATTAACATCATCATCTTTTATTGTAGATAATGACTTGGATCTTGGTATGCTGATGCATTTCAGTGAAGGTGATATAAATGTCATCTTTAAAAAGTTCAAAGGCTGTTATTTATTGCAAAGATTTTTAATGATAAAAATGTCAACAATTCTAGTACTTCCTCAATTGAACCAATAGAGAGTGAATTAACAAAACCAAATGAAGTAATTAATGTTTTGATGGTTACATCATCAGTGTTACACAGTTGAGAAAATGTTTGAAAAAACAAAATGAGGAAAACCAAACAAGGCACACTCCTTTTTTCATGGACTATTAAGGGATGCTGCAGAGGTAGCAGATATCTGGAAAAAAGTACCTCTACTTTCACAAATTAAAGAGAAGAATAAAGTAGCTTTTTTTCAAGTTATTGATTATGTAGCCCCACAACTAACAAGCCAAAAACATAAAGTATGGCAGAGGCTAGGACTACACCTACAGAATCTTAGAAAATACTTAATGGATAAAGAAAAAGGAGAAAGAATATGCAAGGCAGATAAGACAAAATACTATGTTCAGTTAAATACAAGTTTAGAAACAACACAAATTAAAACACAAGTATTTTCTCCAGGTCAGCAAGTTATGATTATAAAGCAAAAAGGAAGTAATTTAGGAGAAGGCATTTTTGTACATAAGTGGAACAGTAAATATGGTGAAGTAGTTGTTAAAGTAATACACACAAAGAACATAAAGGAGGATGAAGAATGTTATAATGAACTACCAGAGGCATCTTAGAACCTGCACTCATTTGCCAGGGTTTCAGTAAAGCAGTTCATTGTGTGGGAGACGCAAAACATGAAGGCAGTAATTGAGGAACATCCAGAGACTTTCCATTCAAGCAATTTGAAGAGTAAGAAGTCTACCTCGATAGGTTCAGCCACCAAAAAAACAACAAACAACACTAGTAAGAGGCGTGATGACCAAACTCAAGGCAGCAGTGAAGAAATCCTCAAAAAAAAAAAGCCAGAAAAAACTATAAATGAAGAAGACAATGCGGTTATAGTCATAATGGAATGGGACAATGGGGAACTATATTTGGGACTGTTGGAAAATATGAATTCTGTTCCATCAGTGAAAAGCTGTTACAAGCCAATTGGGAAAGTTGCAAGTGGTACCATTGTCAAACCAAAAAGAGTAACAAAACCAATGGTGGCAATCAACCCATTGGACTCTCAAGACAATCCAAATAAGGGTTTCTGTGTATGGCAAACATCTGCAAAGTCTGGGACTGTACAGTACAGCAACAAGGGATACAAAATTCAAGATACTGGACTTTTCTTTCAGAAACTACAGAGACAGTTTTTGTCTTACTAATTTGACATAATTGCTGATACGCTTGTACTTTTGGGCAAGCAGTAATCCAGTGTACATGCTGTAATTACTTTTACACACACACACACACACACACACACACACACACACACACACACACTCTCTCTCTCTCTCTCTCTCTCTTAGTAACGTAGTGACACACAAAACCAGACACACCACAACATGCAGCAGCCCTGTTGTGCCAGGTCAGTGTAAGGGGGCAACATTGATCATGCACAATGGGGTATTAGGCATGTTGCAGTGTCTGTGATGCCTGTGTCATGCATGTTTTAAGTGTGTGTGTTTCTGTGTGAGACACTCTATGAATATCATACTTGAATCGTCAACTTGCTTCAGTTTTACTTCAATGACAAAATCAGATAAAAATGTCATACAAGGAACTAGGGGCCTGGTGGCCTTGTATCATGTTTTCATCAGACTATTTACAGCATCAGGAATCCATCTGTCTCATCTTAGCTAGTACTCACAAGAATGAGATCTGTGAATTTTCAGTAAATCAACCACTATACTCTGGCCTTTGCATAATAATGCTGTGTTCTGGGGAAACAAAAATATGACATAACTGAGTAGGGTCACACACGGACACACACACACACACACACACACACACACACACTCAGTCATGTAGTGACACATGACATCACAGACACCACAACATGCAGAGAACACCAAGAGGAAGGAGCTGCTGTTATAACTATACTTCTCTACTGGGACTAAAGAACTAGAACTCTACTACTGGGACCTTCAATTTATGGTAAAAACAAAACAAACAAAAATAAGAGTTAGTGTGTTTTAGTTGGCTGAAGTGAATTGTTATCTGTGCAGTTATCTAGGTGTTTGTCTCAGGTGCTGAAGGGAATTGTTATCTGTACAATTAACTAGGTGTAGAAAGAGCTGTAAAGTAGGGGGAGTGGCTTAGCTAGAAGGAAGCCAGGTTAAAGCCAGATTTAAAAACTGTCCTAGATAGCTTCTGCCAGAGAACAGGCAGAAAACACCAAGAGGACGGCGCTGATGTTATAACTATACTTCTCTACTGGGACCATATTGCCATCTTTCCCTTCCCCTCCACCCCCCAAGCCAGTTCTACTTTTATAGGCACAGGATTTGAATGACAACAGGAACTTTCTGTTGGGAGCAGGAAGTGAGTGATCACAGAGCCACAAAAGACTCACCATCCTAGAAGGAAAAGAGTAGCTCTCCGTCCCCCCCCAGCTGCTAGAGGTCTGACTCTTCTTGTCTCAGAACAGGAAGATCAGGAACTTAAAGGGCACAGAGGCAGTAAGTAAGTAGGGAGGAAAAAATAAACAGAGGAAAGAGTAAGTATTCAAAACAACAGTTAAGGGGTCAGAAATAAGACATGATAGGAGTGGTGCAGTGCAGTGGCTGTGGAGCAGCAGTCTTCCGGGAGACGTTCTGGAGGATGCGGAGTTGTCCCATCTGCAGTCACCTCTCTGGGCTGAGGGAGGAGGTTGCTCATCTCCAGGCTGAGTTGGCCAGGATTTGGGGGACCTCCTCTCCCACCCAGGGACCACCAGTGCTACTGCCATTGCCTCAGAAGTTACCAAGAAAGAGGAGTGGTTGGACCACAGTGGGCTCAGGGAGGGTGAAGGTGGTGGAACAGAGGTGCATCCCTCCAGTTGTACATCTCCACAATTCATATGCCGTTCTGGCAAAGTGTGGTTCCTCTATGGAGGCACCTACAATGGAGACCAAGGAGGATGCTGGGAACCTTCACAAAGAAGACCCACAGGAGGGTGGCATGAAACCCCACAGGGGAAGGAAACAACTCCTGGTGGGGGACTCCATGGTTAGGTGGGTAGAACTGGGGGGAAGGGGAGAGGGAGATAAGGTGCCTGCCTGGCACCATGACTTGGAGGGACAGGGAGCGAATCCTCTGCATCACCGGAGCAGCCACATGGGGAGGGAGCTGGATGTCATTGTCCACCTAGGGACAAATGACCTGGCTGAGAAAAGGATCAGTGCAGTGCAGGAAGAGTCTGTGGAGTTGGGGAGGTGCCTTAGACAAGTAGCATGCATGGTAACCTTCTCAGAGGTGCTGCCTGTCTGTGGCATGGATGAGGTTAGGGTGCTCCATAACATGGGATTCAATCAGTGGTTGAAAAACTGGTGCGGAGCTCAAGGGTTTGGCTTCACTGGGGGACTGGGGGTCCACCTGGAGTGATGAAGGCCTATACTGGTGTGATGGTCTGCATCTGTCCAGGAGAGGAACCAGGTTCCTAGGTGATAGGTTTAAATGCTTCATTGGTAAGTATTTAAACTAGTGAAGGGGGGAAGCACTGGAAAGGAGCAGAGAAATTCTAGCCCCCCCCCCAAAAAATATCAGGGTAGTAAGTGAGGTAAACACCAAGATAGAGATATCGATAGGGAGAAGGGCAGGGGTAAATGGAGAAAATGACAAAGGCAATAAGGGCAGGGATGGGGCAAAAAGGGGTAAGGCCATCAAGAAATGGAGGGTAATGAGTACCAATGCCCATAGTCTGGGCAACAAGCTCCCTGAACTGGTGGCCTTGATGGAAGAGGATGCCTGGATATCGTAGCAGTCACAGAAACATGGTACACAGAGAACCATGACTGTGACATTAACATACCTGGGTACACAACCTACAGGAGAGACAGGGAGGGGAGAAGAGGGGAGGGAGTAGCTCTCTATGTAAGGGAAGGGATAAAAGCAACGGAACAAAAGAGTAAACAGGGAGGAGAGGAGACACTGTGGGTCACCTTATAGACTGGAAATGGCACCACAATCCGCACAGGGGTTGTATACAGACCCCCATGTCAGGGGGAGGGAATGGACAAGGATATGATAGAAGGCATCCTTAGGATGGCAGAGAAAGGGGAGATACTGTTGATGGGGGACCTGAATATGCCAGATGTAAATTGGAGCACCTTTGCTGAAGCCACATCCAAGAGCAGGGCCATTCTCGATGCCCTGCAGGGGGCATGCCTCAGACAGCTAGTTTTGGAACCCACTCGGAGGGAGCAATCTTAGACTTTGTACTCTCAAATGGGGACAGTGAGAGGATCTCAGATCTAGAAGTGGGTAGCCCTCTGGGAACAAGTGACCACCAAGCAGTGTGGTTCATGATAAACTCAGCTACAGAGTAAAGCCATACAAAAGTGAGGGTACTGGACTTCAGGAGGGCTGACTTTGGCAAGATGGGAGAGTGCCTTAGAAAAGCACTAGCAAACAGGCTAAGAGGAGGGATGGAGCAACAATGGGGAAACATCAAAACTGCCATCACAGAGGCAATAAGCCTTTGTGTGAAGCAAATAAACAAATCAAAATGAAAGAAAAAGCCACTATGGTTCTCAAAAGATGTGGCGGGGAAGGTTAGGGAGAAAAAGATAGCGTTTAGGAAGTACAAGGAAACACAGAAGGAGCAGGATAGAGAACTGTACCAGTTAAGGCAGAAGGAAGCAGGGAGGGAAGTCAGAATAGCAAAGGCCCAAACTGAGGAAAAGATAGCCAACTCGGTTGAGAAGGGGGATAAAACCTTTATAGGTACATCAGGAGCACAGAAAGACAAAGGGAGGGATAGTGAGGCTGAATAGAATGGACGGTGGGTGGGCAGAGAGGGACAGTGAAAAAGCAGGGATACTGAACAAATACTTCTGCTTGGTATTCACAAAAGAGGAGGAGGGGGAGGTGCCTAATCCAATTAAGAGAAGCACTCTGGATAGGGGGGTCGATCCCAGTCCTTTCATAAAAGAATGGGTTCTTAAAGAACTCCTAAAACTGAAGGTGGACAAAGCAATAGGGTCTGACAGGATACACCCCAGAATTCTAAAAGAATTAAGGGGAGAACTAGAGATACAACTGACTACCCCTTTTATCAAATCATGGGAGGATGGTATGGTACCTGAGGATTGGAGGAAGGCGGATGTGATTCCCCTTCACAAAAGTGGGAGCAAGACAGAGGCAGGAAACTACAGACCTGTCAGTTTGACCTCTGTGTTAGGGAAAGTGATGGAATCACTTCTGAAGGAAAGAATTGTTGAGTACCTAGAGGCCAATGGGGCATAGGACCCAAGGCAGCATGGGTTCACAGCAGGAAGGTCATGTCAGATGAATCTAAATTGATTTCTTTGACTGGGTTACCAAGTAGTAGATCAAGGAGAGGCTGCTTGGACATGGTACTACCTAGACTTAGCAAGGCATTTGACACAGTCCACACAAAGATTAATAAACAAATTAACCAGCCTGGGAGTGGGTCCCAGGGTGGTAGCCTGGGTTAAACATTGGCTGGACAACAGGACACAGAAGGTAATTGTAAATAGAGTCCACTGTGAAGAATGGGGGGTTACTAGTGGGGTACTGCAGGGTTTAGTACTGGGTCCAGTCCTTTTTATGTCTTTATAGGTGACATTAAAGAGGGACTGGAAGGAAAAGTATGTCTCTTTGCAGATGACACAAAGATCTGCAACAGGGTTGATACACAAGAAGGCATGGAAAGGATGAGAAGGGACTTGGCAAGGTTGGAGGAATGGTCAGAAGTATGGCAGCTTGGATTCAATGCAAAGAAGTGCAAAATAATGCACCTGGGAAACCAAAACCCAGAGGAAGATTACACAATGGGTAGGGGGGAGGTAGTAACAACAACAAAAATGGAAATGGACCTGGGGGTAATCATATCAGATGACCTTAAGGTTGTCAAGCAATGTGAGAAGGCAGTAGGGAGGGCTGGGGGATACTGGGATGTATAGGGAGAGGCATCACCAGCAGAAAACAGGAAGTTGTTATCCATCTGTACAGACAGTTGGTGAGATCCCATCTAGAGTACTGCATCCAGTTCTGGTGACCCCATCTCCGCAAGGACATAGACAGGATGGAGGCAGTCCAGAAGAGGACAACTAAAATGGTGCAGGGTCTGCAAGAGAAGCCGTATGAGGAGAGACTAAAGGAGCTTAATATGTATACCCTTGAGGAAAGGAGGGAGAGGGGGGACATGATAGAAACTTTTAAGTACATCAGTGGAATCAACAAAGTCCAAGAGGGTAGCATCTTTCAGAAGAAGAGATGCGCAAGAACAAGGGGACACAATTTGAAGATAGAGGGAGGATGGTTCATGGGCAATGTGAGGAAGTATTTTTTCACAGAGAGGGTGGTGGACACATGGAACAGCCTTCCTGAGGAGGTTGTGGGGTCTAAAACTGTGGGAGAATTCAAGAATGCATGGGACAGACATAAGGCAATTCTTGTGGGTGGTTGGAATAAATAGGCTGTTGGTTAACTAGGATCTGCAGCCTGTTCTGTAGGTAGGGTAATGGACAGACTAGGTGGGCCAAGTGGTCCTTATCTGCCGTCAAAGTCTATGTTTCTACGTGCAAGGTCAATGTAAGGAGGCAACATTGATCCTGCAGAATGGGGTATTAGGCATGTTGCAGTGTTTGTGGAACCTGTTCATGAAAACTGTAGTGTGTGTGTGTGCGTGTTCATGTGCGTGTGCGTGTGTGTGTGTGTGTGTGTGTGTGTGTGTGTTTGTGTGTGTTATTCTGTGTGAGACACTCTGTGTCATTCTAGAATCATCATCTTGATTCTGATTTATAGCCCAGACAAAGTCAAATAAAAATGTCATACAGGGAACTGGGGACTGGTGGCCTTGTATCATGTTTCATCATTCTTTTTACAGCATCAGGAATCCATCTGTCTCATCTTAGCTGTCTCATTTCAGAAAGTATGAAAAAGAAGGAGCTGTGTGCTTTTTCAGTCAGTCAACCACTGTAGTCTCTGGGTTTCTCATAATACTGCTGTGCACTGGGGTAAACAAAACAGTGACAGCCGAGTATGGTCACACACACACACACACACACACACACACACACACACACCCACACCCACACACACACACACACATCCCCACACTCTGTCACGTAGTGACACACAACACCACAGACACCACAACATGCAGCATCCCTGTTGAGCAAAGTCAATGTAAGGAAGCAACACTGATCCTGCACAATGGAGTATGAGGCATGTTGCAGTGTCTGTGGTACTGGTATCATGCGTGCTTAGTTCTGTGTGTGTGTGTGTGACATGCTTTGAATATAATTCTTGAATCGTCAACTTGTTTCAGATTTACATCCCCAAGAAAATCAGATGAAAATGTCATACAAGGAACTAGGGCCTGGTTGACTTGTACCATGTTTTCATCAGGCTTTAACAGTACCAGGAATCCATCTGTCTCACTGCTGTCTTATTTCAGGTAGTACTAGCAAGAACTAAGTGCTTTTTTCAGTACATCAACCACTGTACTCTCTGGCCTATTCATAATAATGCTGTGTCCAGTGGGAACAAAAATATGATGAGTGGGGTCACACAAATTCACGCGCACACACACACACACACACACACAGACACACATGTATTAGCATATGACATCACACACACCACAACATGCAGTATTCCTGTTGTGCAAGGTCAATGAAAGGAAGCAACATTGATCCTGCACAATGGGGTATTAGGCATGTTGCAGTGTTTGTGGCGCCTGTGCTATGCGTGCTTTGGTCTGTGTGTGTTTGTGTGTGTGTTTCTGTGTGAGACACTCTGTGAATGTCAATCTGAATTGTAAACTTGATTCAGTTTTACATCACCAAGAAAATCAGATGAAAATGTCATACAAGAAGGAACTAGGGGCCTGTTTGCCGTGTACCATGTTTTCATCAGGCTTTAGAAGCATCAGGAATCCAGCTGTCTCATCTTAAGGTATTTTATAATGTATGAACAAGAAAGAGATGAAAAATACTGAAAATTAGTTTTTTATTATGTTCCATAAGAAAAAGACCACTTGAGTAATCTAATTTTGACACATCATGTGGGCCTTGATGCATGTCAAGGAACCACATTCTTAACATGCAAAAAATGACAGGAACGTAACACAGAAAGAAATCCAATCACTCTGACTCCTGTACCTGATGTTCGTGAGTTTGACAGACGGACAGAACATATGCGCCAAGTCCAAAAAATAGCTTGGCATGAGAGACTGAGAACAAAATGTGTCATCAAATATTCTCCTTTTAACAAAATCAGGGGTTCACCGAAGGAGCTGCAGCAAGCAGTTGTAGTGCAGACGAGTTCTTGAAAACAAATATTTGTGTTGGTTTAAAATGCTTACTCCTTGGTTACAGAAGTGCATTACAGTTTCTGTAGTTTTGGTGACAGCTCCTAAAGTTACTTTTAAGCTTCACTTGGAGCTGCATCACCTTCATTAGAAGTAAGTGAAACAGTAACTTGAAAAACAGTAAATGTATGTGACCATGCATAACATTTACTACTTTGATAGCTTATTCCGTGTATGAAAGTCAAGGGTTCACGGCAGGAGCTTCAGCAAGTATTTAAAGTGCAGACCAATTCTTAAAACAGTCCACTTGCTGTGTTTGTTTCAAAATGCAATCGTAAATAACAAATTTCCTATGGTACTTTTAATTTCTGTGGCAACTCCTATTACAATTCATGGGGAAAACTGATCAAGTTAATTAGAACAGAACCAGAGTTTACAGAACAATATTTGTGCCTATTACTGCACAGTATACCGATGCCCTATTGTGTATTATGGCTATATTAATGCTTTTAATGCATGCTTTTAAATTTTACATTTTTTTTAAAGTGTGATATGTGATATTGGCCATTTCTATGGCCGGATGGATTTGATAATGAAACACAATAAAGGAACATTGAAAAAAGTCATGATGCATTGATGTCATTTTTTTTTTCATATTTAGTTTGCTTTATTGGTTTCGAGTACATCGCAATAATTGTATTACATAGCCATCAGAATGTTACTATACATGTATCCGAGGTACCAAAGCAGAAGTAAATGGAGTATACAAACTGTCACCAATTTTTCCTTTTTTCTTGTCCTGAACCTTAAAACATATGCTTACAAACCTACTAAGTCCCCCCCAGTCTCCTCTCCCATTACCCTCTTTCATCCCATCCCTCCCCCCTTCTCCGCTGCAACTGGAGGTTACAAGGAAAAGATAAGAAAGAAAAAGTGATTCTTCCTACTGTCTATCCACCAATACAGTAGGCCGATATTAACAAACTAATATTTGGAGCCAATTAAACAGTCAGTAATGTATGGCGTGGTTCCCAAGTAGCACTGTGTTTAGTCAAATTGTTAGACACGCTAGCAATGAGGCGCTCTGCTTGTAGTGCAAACATGATTTCTTTGTATCACTCTATAAATTGGGGAATATGTTAGTCTAACCAGTGCCTAAGGATAACCTTCTTCTCACATGCTGAGATCAGGGCCATGTGCAATCTCTGGTTGCCAATCAATTTGTCCATATAGTCACCTACAATACAAATTTCAGAAAGGAATTTGTCCAACAGTCCTAGCAAAGGGTCCACCCTGGTTTGTATAGAGGCCCAAAAAGGGATGACTTTTTCACATGCCCATAGGATATGCAGGAGGGTCCCAGGTTCCTTACCACATCTGGAGCACACATTTGTAGTGAGCCGGCCCATTTTATACAACTTGACCGGAGTGTAGTAAAGGTTGTGAATCATTTGAAATCACATAAAACGATATCGGTCCCACTTAATGAATGCATATAAGTGCTTCCAGATAGATGTTCAATTCCTGGATGGGAGAGCAGATGGGAGAGCCTGGTCCCACCAGTAATACCATGGACTGTCTGACTGTGATTGCAACGATCAATAGAGAGATGAGAGTAAATGAGAGTCTGGTGCTGAACTAAGAACTGGGAGGATAATATTAGTAAAATGGTTACTCCAAGGGCCACTACCAAAATGAGTTAACAGCATATAAGAGACCTGAAAGTATCAGAAGACTGAGTTGGCAGGCAATCCAAACTGTAATCTTGCCTCCTGAAATGACATCAGTTTGTGATGGACTGTCAGTTCCTGAACCATATCTATTCCCATGTTGGGCAAAATTTGATCTTTGAAAGCATTCTACCAGATATCAGAAAATTTGGGTTCCCAAAAAGTGGTTGAGAGGTATCCAGATTTTAGTTAGTCTTCAAATAGGAGTTAAGTTGTACCTGAGTCTGAAGAAAGAGACTCCCAAGGGTGTATCTTGTAGTTGTTTTGGTAGCCTCTTCCTAGTAAGAAAAGGGAGAGACTGTGCATCCATCCCATTAGCCAGACACAAAGAGTGTTCAATCTCTACCCAAAGGGGGATATATGCATTAGAGGAACTCATCTCAGAGGGTATCAGCCAATAAGAAAGTCTCACTAGGTGTAAGGCCAGATAATAGAGAAAGAAGTTAGGTGCTTGTAGTCCCCCATCTTGTTTCCGATGCATTAATTTAGACCAGGCTCATCTGGCCTGCTTACCCTGCCAGAGAAAGGAGGTGAGGATCCTATGGATTTTAGTGAACCGGGATTGAGGGAGTGCCCCATTGTGCATCTGCATGAGGTACAATAACCAAGGGAGGACATTCATTTTTATAATATTCATTCTCCCCCACATTGAAAGAGGTAGCAAGGACCAATGGTTAAGGTCTGTTTTGAGATGAGTTATTATGGAGTCCAAATTGTATTATTGCATTTTGCGAGGGGAGGTACTGAGATAAATTCCCAGATATTTTAGTTTATCCCTTCTCCAAACAAGACCAAAATGTTCTAGGTCAGACTTAAGGGTGACAACATTCAAGGGCATAATCTCCATTTTATTAAGATTTAATTTGTAATTAGAGAGTTCTCCAAATTGAGAGATAATCTGAAGAGCTGCCAGGAGAGATATAGATGGGAGGGAGCTATGTAATAAAATATAATCCACATATGCTGACAGTTTATATTTCATATCACCTATAGAAATACCAGAAAGACAGGGGAAAGAGTTGAGTTTACGAATAAGGGGTTCCAGGAATAAACTGAAAATATATGGAGAGAGGGAGCACCCTTGCCTAGTGCCCTGGAAAAGCAGGAATGGTGTTGATAAGACACCATTGCAAAGTACCCAAGCTGACAGGGAGAAATATAAGACTGTTATCCATTGTAGAAATTCTGGGGAAATGTGATGTTTGGGAAGCAGGGCAAGCAGGTAGTCCCACGTGATCCTATCAAAGGCCTTTTCAGCGTCCAGAGAGGCCAAGGCCGATGGGTAGAGGAAACCCTCGGCGCTGAAAAGAGGTAGGACAATTTTCTGAGGTGATCAACAGATACTCTGCCTTTTACAAATCCCACTTGCTCTTTACTTATCAATGCTTCCCACACCTGGTTTAATCTACAAGCTAGTACCTTAGCCAATATTTTAAGGTCCACATTGATAAGTGATATAGGCCTATAGTTTGAAACCTTCACGGGATCTTCCCCAGGTTTAGGTATCACTACAACAGTAGCTGATGTCATGAACACATCAGATAGACCTTCTTTAAAAACATAATTGTAGGTGTCAAGGAGGACGGGGGTTAACTGCGGTCTTGAAGGACTTGTAGAAATTGGTGGAGAAACCATCTGGCCCAGGAGACTTATCTGAAGATAAGAAGTCTATAGCCTGAGAGATTTCCAAAAGAAAATCCATCAATGGTAGAAGGGTGACACTTTGAAGAAAAGATTAAAACTGAGATGAACTGAATGGGGAGGAGGGTGAGTATAACTGTTGATAAAAGTTTTTGAAGGTTTCCACAATATCTCTAGGTGAGTTGAGAAGTTGACCTGAGTCTAATGAAATTGAGGGGACAATTCTCTCCATTTCTTGGGAGCGGAGACAGAGGGTGAGTAGTTTACCCGCTCTCTCACCTTGATCAAAGTAATGGATCTTTGAACATAGGATGAGGTGTTTGGCTCTTTCCCCCAGAAAGCGATTATACTGGGATCTAAGAGATTCCAGTTGTTCCCACTCAGCTGAGGAAGAAGTGAGCGAGATGTTCTTCTCAGCCATTTGTATGCAGGATAAGATATTTGAGACAGAGGCTGACATTTGTTTCTTATGCTTAGTAGCCAAACGGATGGTTTCACCTCGGAGAATACACTTCAAACTACCCCAAAGGATGTCAAGTTTGGGCGTAGAGGGGGAGTTCAGCTCCATATGGCTAGTAATAAGGTTCGTCAGCTGTCGTGAGAAGTCTTCTGACTTACGTAGCTAATTGTTAAATCACCAAACTTTATCCCTATTTATTGTAGGGAGGAAGTTAAGCTGGAGAAGGGCAGGGTGATGATCTGAGATGACTTTGGCTGAATAACGACACAGCCCAGTTCCAGAGAGGTAATTAACCCCCAGCAGGAAATAGTCAATCCTGGAAAAGGAGTGATGTGGAAGTGAATGGAAGGAGTACTCTCTGTGATCTAGGTTTAATGTCCTCCATGGATCTATTTAGTTCAGTGAGTGCATAAGATCCCAGATAGCCATTTTTCCTGGGCTAGTGACCTGCCAGGTTTGGTCCAATCTGTCCAGATCATTATTTAGTACCATATTCCAATCCCTTCCAAGAACAATGGGAAGAGAGGACAGGAGGGCTAGGTAAGACATCAAGGTAGTAAAAAAGGAAGGGTCATTCTGTGTTAGGACTGTATATAGAACCTAATACTACCTCTACATGTCCTAGCAAAACATGTAGTATGACATATCGTCCTTGGGGATCTGTTATTTCCTGGAGGAGATGGAAGGGCACCCGTTTGGCTATGACAATGGACACCCCCTTTTTGCAAGAATCAGAGCCAGCCCCATAGACCTGACCCACTCATGAATGTCTTAACAGGGAAACCTGAGATGAGGGAAGGTGGATTTCCTGGAGAAAAGCAATATCAGATTGCAGTTTCTGCAAATGAAGTAAAACTTTGAAACTCTTGACAGGAGATTGAGCGCCCTTAATGTTCCATGTACAGAAATTAAATGTAGCCATAATAAACTCTTGTGGGGATATTGAAGTCTATTATGGCTCGTTTGAACTGAAACTGGTTTATCATCTGTAACCATTCTGCAATGTACCCCCCCTCCTGTGGCATCTCCCTCCCCCCTGCTCCCCTTACTTCAAACATCACATTTTTAACAAGCGAGATATACCCATACCCCACCCCTTCCCCTTCCCAACCCCGCAACTTGAAACCCGCAGATTAACAAAAAATTAACCATATGTAGGTTCTTAAGTAGAGTTTTAACAATAATCTCTCCTCCCCCTTCCTCCTCCCCCACCTCCTGTGGTATCCTACTACATATAGTAAAGACAATATGCAACCTAAAATATAAACCAGGAGAAGTATTAACAGCAAATGGTTTACATTGTAGAAAAAGACTTGTAGATATTCAGGTCTCTTGAGGTCGGCAGGAGGATCCCCCACAAACTGGCTCGTAATGTTCGGGCCTTGGAGCAGTTCCATCCATTCCCTCCCTTCCCCACGCCACCATTAAGATAATTAGCGAGGTAAACAACTACCAAAACTAATATCTCCTCCTTGTCTAGTCCTCCTGCCATTCTCTTATATACAGCAGAACTGAACTTAGTAAGCATGCCAGAGGGAAAAGAAAAGTAAAATATTGTGAGGAATCAGTCAATGCTAAAGGCAAGCGTAGTACTCCTTGAAAAGATCTGGACATGCAAGGATAAAAAGTCTCCCATAACACAAGAAAAAACAAAGAGTTCAATCTGAGGAGGTTATACAGTCCCCTTGCTGCTTATCTGTGTAGATCAAGTAGTCTTCCGTAGTCTACTTCTAGTGTAGTACAGTAGCTCGACTCCAAAGGATTAAACTGATTAAATTTTTTTCTAGGAAAGACAGAAACCTGGAAATCCTTCTTAATGCTCACAGTTCCATCTTATCCACAATCGCTGTGTGTAATATATGCACGTTCGAGAGGAAGGTTTGCAAATTTGTGTAGCACACTTGCACAATCTTGCAGGCTCACAGTAGAGAAACTGGATTATTGATGCCTTCTAGTGGCTAGCCTCAGCGCTCTTGCAATAATTCGGGCAGCAAGGCTTTCAAAGCTGATGCAGTCTGTTCAGCAGAGTCATAGTTTACCCAGGAACCATGATGAAGAAGAGAAAGCCTGGCAGGGTAGGTAACTTTAAACCAAATACTGGCAGCAATTAGTTTAGTTACAAGCGGGTGGTAGGCAGCTCGTTTTTGTGTCATAAGAGCGGGCAAGTCCTGGGCAAGACAGATTTTGTTATTCTCCCACAAAATCTCTTTAAGCTCTCTGGATTTATTCAAAATGTGTTGTTTGTCAAGATAATTTAAAAGTTTTAGAATGAAAGGTCTTGGTGGAGCCCCAACCACTGGCTTAGGTTTAAGCGACTGGTGAGCACACCCGACTATGTATACAGGGTTGTTTGGAGATGGGCCTGCGATTCTTGCAAGGTGTTTCTGTGCAAAAAGGATTGGGGAAGCTCCCTTTCCCCCTTTGAAAGGCTGAAGATGATGATATTATTTTCACGACTCTGGCCTTCCAGATACTCCAATTTATTTTCCATTTTAGTGATCTTTTGTTTGAGGTAAACAAGCTCTGGTTCTGTTTTGCTGTGCCAGCTTTCCAGTAACGAAGTACGGACCGCTACCAGGTTGGGGCAAATCACCTTTTGACCTGGTGGCCAGTTTGGCCACCATACCTCAAAGTCTGGTGGCCAAAAATATTTTTAGGTGGCTAATTTTTTTACGCCCGCTAGCCATTTTTTTAACTTGACTTTCAGATGAGGAATTGTCTATTAACCTACATTTGGGAACATGTTTACCAGAGATTCTGATAAAAATTAGCTTGCCAGAACAGCATCAAGTTTACACAGGAGGGAGAATTTATAAAGTACAAATTGAAAGTCCTGCCTGTCTAATGCAAAAAGGAAAGCAAGGGTGGCACTCACAACTATGAGAAAATAAAAATGAAATCACCAGTCACTACAGAGGAACTACTGAAGATGGGACCATTGGAGAAACACCTCCATGACCGAATCAGAAAAGGGAAGGCCGGTGCAATTATGAGAAAATTAGATGAAAATCAACAACTGAAGATGGGACCAGTGGAGAAACACTATGACTGGACTATCTGTCTGACTCTGACTGACCAGAACCTACTGATTTTGAAGTGAAAACAAGTCCTCTCCTAGTGCTTAGTGTGCACTTCTTTTTTGTTGTTGTTAAATAAACCAATAAAACCTTTCAGATGTTGTGATTCTTATTGTCTTATGTGTTCTTTTTTGAAATTTTTGTGACTTTTTTTCATGACATTGGCCAGACATGTGCTGCTGTTATGCTGTTACCATCCCCAATCCACCACTGTAGGGTCGTCATCACTAAAATTAGATTTCGAGGGCAAGGGCAGAAAATAAGTTCTAAATGCTTCCTAAAAACTATGGCTGACAGATTGCTAACAGTATTTATATTGCTGTTACTGTCTTCTTCAAAATCGGTCCACCTCCCATGTCCCACTCCAACGCAACCACTGTCTGTGTCCTTTGAACTCAACTCCTCGAGTCCGACTCCAACTCCTCATCTAGTTCTGCTTCCAAGTCCATTACATCTGATTCTGGATGTGTGACTTTATGCCCAGAAAGATGCCGATATCCTGGTGTTGATGAGTACCAGTGATCAATTGATGGGTCTGGATTAAAGTCCGCTATTGTTGGTCCATTTAAACTGATCATCAGCAAATCATCCATAGTGCTATCAATAAGATTGCTACAAGATATTGTTTTAATCCTATTATGAGCACTAAATCCCCTTTCTCAAGCAACTGTACTCACTGGCATTGCCTGAAAAATTGTGATCAACAACCATAACAGACCAAATCTCTCTAAATTTTGGTGAACCTTTCTTAATACATGCTCTGTATTTTGTTTTTTTTTTACAGCATTTTTGAAATCTTGCCACTCTTCCAAAAGTTTTTGTGTAATTTCTCTTTCAAGTTCAGCATCCTCCAGCTCTGGATCAGATAAAAGTTGCTCTGAACCATATTGCTTTTTCAGGAATGGCATGTACATCTGGCAAAGCCCTGTGATGGATTCCTGACCAAAATTTAGAAAGAGAGGGTCATCAGGAGAAGGCCAAACAGTTGTGTCAAATATTGAAAATCATTTGTAGTCTTCCGACTGCCACATGAGCTCAAATCTGTCACATAAGAATCCAACCACACAGTTGCATATTTTCTCCTTGATCAGTGTGCAGGCATTTTCACTGGAAACAATCTCCTTGGCTGTTTGGTCTGAAGCAGTGGCCTGCCTGGTTGTTTTTTGCATTTTATTCCTATTTTTCTGTACTACATCACTAGCATTTTCAGTCATGCCTGGTGGAGGAGCTAGAGGAGTACTGCTGCCATCCATACCTCCAGTAAGGAGACTGCCCTCCAAACTGGCATACTCTAAAAACTGTGCCTCAGCATTGGTCTTCAACTTGATGAGCTCCGAAATGCAGCTCTCTACTCGTGGCTGTACCTGAGTAAGAAGACCCTCTTTTTGGAAATTTTGAGAAAGCCTTCCAAGAATAGATATATAATCTTGTTGAAAGGCCAAGAACCACATTTTTTTTTTGTTTTTTTACAAAGTTCAAATGTGCTTTAGTGCTGTCTGCATCAGGAGTCCCACTGTGCTGTGTTGCAGTATTCTCTAGGTGTGCAATTATTGCCAGCAGGTTGTCAAGAAGAGCTGACACAGCACTGTGGTGCGAACTGACCCAGCACACTGTGAAAATGCTGACAAATTTTTTCAATTCAATGAAAAGGGTGTTAGCAGCCTCCTCCAAGGCTCTCATTCTTCGGTGAGAAGAATGATAAAATGAATACAGGGCCCACAAGCCATTTTCATTTTCGTGAACTTCTGGCATATGTTTTTGGGCATCCAGAATGGCCAGTTGTAAAAGATATGTGATGCAGTGTGTAGCAGTTAACCAAGGCAGGCCACTGTTTTGTAACTTTGCCGTGACTCCATCACGTTGACCTTGCATGACTGATGCACCATCAGTGGCCATCCCAGAAATCCATGGAAGAGTTTTCCACAAGGGGATGTTAAATTTGTTAAAGAGTGAATCTAATGCTGCAATGTATCCATCGGCATCTGCTTTCCCTAGTAGCTCGGTACCAATAAAGGAGATATTTGGAGTACCATCTTCACCAACATAACTGATGAACACATTCACAAATTCCTCACACTTCTGTCAGTAGCCTGGCCTATTAACAGTCCAACAGCAGGAGATTTTTTATCTCTTTCAGTTGTATTTGTGAGCATTACTGCTGCAGTATGATGCACAAACTCACTGCACCTCTTGTGATTTGTGTATTGTTCAATCACTTTTATATTACATTTGCGTAACAGTGAGGTATGAAACGGAAAGTCCCGAAAAGGCCTATCCCTTGATGCCAGAAAGTAGGCAACATTAAAAAGACACCGCATGGATTCTCTCATTGCAACATTCGTCTTTTGAAAACAAAAAGCCATAGGTGTGGATTCAGATGCCCTTCGAGCCCTTTCAGCCAGAATGCATTTTACATGGGAACTGCTTGCATCATGAATTTTTATAGACTCCATTTTAAAAGTACTGCTACCAACAAAAAACACAGATGTATGATCTGCCAGATGGGGTTGCTTCCTACACACCTTGCAACTCATAGTGTTGCTTTGCTTCTCATACTGAAGCCAGTCAAATTCCCGTGACCATTCAACCCTGAATTTGCGTTTCACTGAATCTTTTTTCCTGTTGGTAGGATTTATTCTGGCCAGAGAGCTTGAGGAAGATGAACTATCTGCAACGGAAACACTACTAGAAGTAGCAGAAACACTAGGAACCTGAACAATATCAGTAACCATTACTCATGGTCTGTCAATATGGTCGGACTCACGGCCATCACCCTGGCTGCCCCTTCCTCCAGAAATTGAAGAAGAAACAGCAGTAGCAGCGTTACCAACTGGAGGATTTAATTTCACATGTTCCTCCTCAGCAGCAACATCGACAATGTTACTGTCAGTGTCACTGATGACTTGAATGGTTTTGTTACGTAATTCTTCCACAGCACATACACTGGATTTAATAAAGCCAAAGGAAAACAAATTAGGTTGTTGTTTTTGTTTCTTTTTTCCAGACATTTTTATTACTCCAATCCCAAAACAGTATGAAAAACAACGATTGGAATGGCAGCAGCACAGCAGCAGGCAGTTTTTGGATGCCTGCTTGAGCCTGCCACAACCAGGAGGACTGGCTGTAGCCGTGACTGTGAGTAGTCAGAGTGAGACTGATGGACTTGACTTGGATGGACTGATATTTGTGGTACACAATTACCAGAGGCTGTGACTAATATGCTTGCACACAGGTTATAATAGCTATGCCTTTTTCATTAATTGTGGCAAGGTTTAATTTTTCTTTGTTTTAAATTGGTCCTCTCAAAAAAGCCTGACACAACCTCAAGTGGACTGGACGAGACAGGTGGATAGCCAAACAACAAAAGACGCAGTCAATAATATGCACACAGGTGGTACTAGTATGGGTGTTTCATTAATTGTGGCATGCTTTAATTTTTTGTTTTAAATTGGTCCCCTCAAAAAAACCTGACACAACCTCAAGAAGACTGGACGAGACAGGTGGATAGCCAAACAACAAAAGATGCAGTCAATAATATGCACACAGGTAGTACTAGTATGGACTTTTCATTAATTGTGGCAAGCTTTCGTTTTTTTTTTTGTTTGCCCTCCCCCAAAAAAAAAACTGACACAAACAACCACTAATATGCACACAAGTGGTAGTTCGGACTCTGGACTTTAAATTATTGTAGCTTGTATTTTTTTCAGTTTTGGGCCCAAGCCCCAATCCCACCCAAAAAAGACTGAAGACAAGCAAAATCAGATTCAGTTCCCCCTGTACCACCATGTCCACAAAGCAAGGTCTCTGTTGCCCCTTCCCTTCCCCCAGTCATCAGACTCACTTAGCACAGTGACTAATGTGCTAGCAGCTGAGCTGCAGCAATTGCAAATTCAGAAAGAATATTTATTTACCCACCCAAGCCAATTTGCCCCTTTGCAGTAATTCAGAGCTTCCTTCCCCAATCCCCACAACAGGACCACCAAGCACCGGCCCCTCCACCCAATCAGCACGTTGTCCCCAAATTGAGAAAAGTAAGCTGCTCTTTTTAAGTATACAGATTAGGATGGAGTAGACAGGCTCCTAAAAAAAACAGTACTGGTACTATTGGTAGTTTTTATTCACTGAGCCCTTAAAAGGGCTGTTGAACTTCACGGCAAAGTTATGCTCAGAGAGAGAGAGCTCACGAGTCTCCCTCACCTGCTCACCGCCTGAAATCAATGGCGACTGCAGGGCGCAAGCGAATCCTTTCCCCTATCTGTGCTGTGGCTCCTCCCGACTCCCCCACCACCCACGTGAACACCCAACTGCTCACCTCGTAATGAGGATACTGCTGCTGTCCTACTGCTGCGCAGACTCGCTGACGGCCTCCCGACTCGAGTCCCTACTCCTCCTCTGGCTCCCACCCAGACATGTCCCTCCTGCTCTGTCTTGGCCGTAAAAGACGATCCTGCGCATGCACGATGATGGCAGCTCAGCTGAATTCATTGACAGGGGATGCTGAGCTACCACACATGCACACCAGAGATGCGGCTTACTACTCGCCAGAATGGTGAGTTTTTAGACAAATCTGGTGGCCAAAATGATTAGCCAGGATGCATTTAGTGACCTGGAGACCCTATTTGTCCCACCCTGGCTGCTACATCCTTTATCGCAGTTGAAGCTTTTCCTAAGTTTGATCGTAGAGACTTCAGGTCAGCCACCAGATCTTGTAAGACTGATTTGAAAGGGGTGAACTCCTCCAGGAATTTTTGTTCTGTTAAAAGCCCAGATGTGAGTGTAGAAGTAGAAGCTTTCCCGGAAGATTGTGTCTGGCCTTTGGAGGCGCTTTGGTGTCTTCTCGGGGGGGTCTGCAGGGGTGTATGGTGCAGATGTGCCTGCCGTATGTCTGCCTCCATAATTTTCTGGGTATTGAGCTTCTTTTCTTCCCCAAATCAAGCAAGCTTGACAGCTGAATGTTTCAAATAGGTGTCCAGCCACTCTGGGGAAGAGGATTGAAAGTAAAAGTGGTTGTGTTTAATCAAAATTAGCTGGTGAAGTGGGAGCTAGCTCCTGGAGCTGCTATCCAGAACTGAGCATTACGTGACTCTCCAATACCATTTTTTTTTATCAACAAAACTATTGGTAAGTGATTTATAATGTATCGAGACCACAATAAATTTTTTTCTTATTCAGATTTTTTCCCTCCAAGCCCTGGCAGGGGCTTCAGCCCTCTAGAGGAGGACTCTTTCTCTGGTCCCGCCACTCCCTCACTTGCTGACTCCAATGATTTACCCACAGCTTGCCCCCCATGGAGGGGCCAAGGAAGTGGCGCCCTTCCCCGGAGACCCAATCCAGGGTCGGGGTTGGCCCTTGGGTGTGTCAGACCATCATGGAGCCCTGCCAGGCTCCTTTTCTCCAGTCCACCCTCCATACTGACATGGTTACCTCAGAGTGGGTCTCCCAACCCATATTGCCCTTCAGCCGCTGCCAGAAGGTGATCAGTGGGTGGGATGACATGGCACCCTCCCCCCATGAGAGGACAGCAGTCCTCCAGATTCTCAATCCTCTCTCCCCCTGCCGACACCCGGCAGCCTGGGCTGGTTCCAGAACCTGGGTTGCCAGCATGGCGTGAGGTGTAGTGACCAGTGCCTCTACTTCCTGCACCACTGGGCAGGCTAAACACACTCAATTTTAAAGAAGTTTACTCCTTTGTTGTGGTATCACTATGAAGTCGGTACCATGCAAACCGTGCATCAGTATGTCATAGTGATGACACAACAAAACCAAATTGTGACTGCATTCAAAGTTCTGTTTACACAAGGTGAATATAGCTTCTGCATGATATTTAAAAGAGAAGATCCATTGTGACAGCGTAAAAGACATTAAATACTTCTTACAGTTTATGTAACTGCGAACACGTAAAGGCTGAATGATGTGCAACATACAGTAACTCCACTGAAATATGTGCTCTCGAGGTTTACCTAGTTGTCATGTAAACTGCTCAGTGCAATTGCAGTGTGGTTATTATCGGTTGCCCATCCATATCATTGTCCTCTATATTCAAGGAAATTGCATGCTGATGGGTACTACTAAACAACAGAAGAAGCCAGAAGGGGAAGGACGGAAACATATTCAATTCAGTGCTTTAGAGTAACTGGTAATTGCTATTTTTCTTTTAAACTTAGATTGTGGGCTTTTAGTGACACTATACTTTCTTTGTTGCCTTTATTTATAATTGTTTTTGGGCTGTTGACAATTTAAAACATAGTGGTGGTGGTGTAATTCTGTGCTGTCTTTAATTGCTGCAATTTTCGCCTCCCCTTCCCCAACTCTTAATTATATGCCCTGTTAAATCTGATTGACAGGAGCTAAACACAGGGTATAGTAAGGGTGTGAAGTAGGAGGGCATAAGGGGGAAGAAGCCCACCCTCAGCATGACAAGTGTTTTGACTCATTTATTTATTTATTGGTTTCTTTTTCTTAAAAAAATATCTGAGGATCAGTGGCAGGATTTTTAGTACAGTAAATTAATAAAAAGGGAACTAGGAGAACTTCAGTAGCAGACAAGTAGTGGAATTGCAGTATAATGTGGGGAGTGGTGCAATGCAGTGGCTGTGGGGCAGCCATATTCAGGTAGACCTTCTGGACACTGAGGTGCTGCCCTATCTGCATGCATCTCTCTGGACTGCGGGATGAGGTAGCCAGACTCAGAGCGGAAGTAAACTGGGTCAGGAGTACCATCACCCCTATCCAGGGACCCCCCAGTCCAATGCAACTGCCCCAAAGGATGCCAAGAACGAGGAGCACTTGGATGACAGTGGGCTCAGGGAGGGTTAGAGCAGTCAGGCAGAGGCACATCCCAGATCCTATTCCACTCAAGAACTCATATGCCACACTGGCAAATGAGGACAACCAAATAGAGGTACCCAGAGAAGTGGAAGGAAGGGATGTGGAGGTTAGCCAAGGAGGTGACCTCAGCGGGGAAAGCAGTGGACCCCAGAGGAGGAGGAAGCGAATCCTGGTGGGGGACTCCATCATAAGAGGGATCCAGCTAGGGACACATGAGGGGGATGACAGGGAGGTGAGGTGCCTACCAGGTGCCACGGCATGGAGGAATGGGAGGAAGATCCTGGGGATCACTGGGAAGGCAAGACAGGAGGGTGAGCTGGATGTCATTATCCACCTAGGTACTAATGACCTGGCAAATGGGGAGCCAAAGGAAGTTCAGGAAGAGTTTAGGAAACTGGGGAGGGGTCTCAAGCAAGTAGCTACTTCTGTCACTTTCTCAGAAGTACTACCTGTGAGAGGCAAGGGAGAGCATAGGAGTGCATGCACCAGGAACTTTAACTCATGGTTGAAGAACTGGTGCTGCGAGGAAGGGTTTGGATTCATTGGTGACTGGGGACCCACCTGGAGGGATGGAGGTTTGTTCAAGCCTGATGGCCTGCATCCATCCTGGAGGGGAATCCAAGCACTCAATGATAAGTTTAAATGCTACATTGACAAGCATTTAAACTAGCAAAGGGGGGTGGCTGGCCAGCAAGGATGGTACCTACTTGCTCACCCCCACAGCTAGCAGTGGAACCAGTGAACCAGAGGAGGGCTATCTCTGCAAAGCAGTCTGCAAAAGATGGAAATTAGTGCCCAAGAGGTGGATAAGCAGAAATGGGTGAAATTCTGCAGAAGGGCAGACAGCAAGGAGAGACCAGGGATAAATGACAACCAAGGAAGGGGCTGGAGTAGAACAGTGAAACAGTCTAGGGAGGTCAAATCATGGAAAGCCATGTGCAAATGCCAGGATCCTTAGCAACAAGATGGAAGATCTGGAGGCTGTCATGGTACAGTCAGACCTGGACATTGTGGCCATCACTGAAACCTGGTATAATGATAACCATGACTGGAGATGGCCATACCTGGCTACAACATATTCAGAAGAGACAGAGCAGGCAGGAAGGGAGGAGGGTGGCACTGTATGTGAAAAATGACATAAGGGTCACAGATTCAGGAGGAACAAAATGGGGAGAGATACTGTGGGTTAAGCTGGAAAGGAAAATGGGGACAGCCATCCGCATAGGTGTGGTCTATAGACCACCAGCCCAGGAGGAAGAAACAGATAGGGAGCTGATGCTAGCCATCCAAAGGATGGCAGACAAGGGTGAGGTAGTACTGGTTGGAGACTTCAATATTCCAGATGTGGACTGGAGCATCCCAACAGCAGCATCAACTAGGAGCAGATTTATCCTGGACTCCCTTCAGGGTGCCTTCCTCAAGCAACTGGTCATGGAACCAACTCGGCAGAAGGCAATACTGGACCTTGTTCTCACAAACAGGGACAGTGTGATGGGGGTAACAGTAGGGGAGCACCTGGGAAACAGTGACCACCAGTCATTGTGGTTTGAAATCACAGAAAGAGCAGAACCAAACCACACAAAAACACGTATCCTGGATTTTAGGGGGGCAGACTTTGGGAAAATGGGGAGATACTTGAAAGAGGCATTAAGAGGAATGGGACAGGAATCAGAGGTTGAGGAACAGTGGGCAGTATTTAAAATGGGGATTACAAGAACAACAGAATATGCATACAGGTTAAGCAAGAGGAAAAGGAAGAGGAGACCATTATGGTTTTCCAAAGAGGTAGCAAAAGAAAGTGAAAGCTAAAAGATTGCATTCAGGCAATACAAAAGACACAGGCAGAAGGGGATAGGGAGAAGTACCAGGAGAAGCAAAGGGAGGCAGGGAGGTCAGTAAGGGAAGCCAAAGCTCAGACAGAAGAACACTTTGCAAAATCAGTGGGTAGAGGGGACAAAACCTTTTACAGGTACATAAGTGAAAAAAGAAAGACAAAGGGAGGGATAGTGAGACTGAAGGGGGAGGATGGGGGCCGCGTGGAGGATGACAACAGTAAAGCTGACATATTGAACAGGTATTTCTGTTCAGTCTTTACTGAGGAAGAGGAGGGTAATGGGTCTGAAGGGAGTACAAGGGGTGAGAATGGTGCAGAAATGGACACAAGTCCCTTTACTACGAGAAAGGGTCCTGAAGGAACTGGAAGTAATAAGAGTTGATAAAGCAATGGGACCAGATGGGGTGCACCCAGGGTCCTTAAAGAACTAAAAGAGGTGGTGGCTGAACCTCTGGCTATCCTGTTTAGCCAATCACTGGAAACAGGGAGGTACCCAAAGACTGGAGGACAGCAGATGTAGTCCCCTTATACAAAAGTGGGAACAAAGAGGCGGGGAACTACAGACCAGTCAGCCTCACACCTCGGTAGTGGGGAAGATCATGGAAGCACTACTGAAGGAGAGATTGGTGGAACATCTGGTTGTCAATGGACTACAGGACCCAAGGCAGCATGGTTTCACCAGGGGGATGTCAGACCAACCTCATTGAATTTTTTAACTGGGTGACTAGAGAGGTGGATCAGGGGAGGGCAGTGGACATGGCCTATCTGGACTTCAGCAAGGCCTTTGACACTGTGCCACATAGAAGACTATTACACAAACTGGGGAATATGGGTGTGGGCAGGACAGTAGTATGGTGGGTAGGTAACTGGCTGGGTGGCAGGACACAGAGGGTGGTGGTAAATGGCTATCACTCCACAGAGGGAAGAGTGACCAGTGGGGTACCACAGGGATCGGTGCTGGGACCGGTCCTATTCAACATCTTCATCAGTGACATTGTGCAGGACCTAGAAGGCAGAATTTCACTGTTCGCTGATGACACAAAGCTCTGTAACAGAGTAGACACACCAGAGGGTGTAGACAGAATGAGAAGCGACCTGCAGAAACTTGAAGAATGGTCAGGGGTTTGGCAGTTGAAATTCAATGCAAAGAAGTGCAAGATAATGCATATGGGGCACAAAAACCCTGGCACAATATATCAGTTAGGGGGTGAGGATATAGCATGCACCAAGCAGGAAAGGGATCTTGGGGTTGTCATCTCTGATGACCTCAAGGTAGGAAACAGTGTGACAAGGCAGCAGGTAAAGCAAATAGGATGCTGGGATGTATAGGCAGGGGCATCACCAGCAGGAAAAGGAGGTCATAATTCGCTATACAAGACACTAGTGAGGCCCCACCTGTAGTACAGTGTCGGTTCTGGACCATACCACCTACGTAAGGACATAGACAGGGTAGAGAAGGTTCAGAGGAGGCAACAAAGATGGTGCATGGATTGCATCACAAGTCCTATGAAGACAGGTTGAAGGAACTGAACATGTACTCCTGGAGGAGAGGAGGAGAGGGATATGATAGAGACATACAAGTATCTTACAGGAGGAACAGGGTGCAGGAAAACACTATTTTAAGGCAAAAAGATGTTCCAGAACTAGAGGGCATGGATGAAGTTGGAGGAGGATGATTCAGAGAAACATGAAAGAATTTCTTCACAGAGCGGGTGGTGGACAAGTGGAACACCCTGCCAGAGGAAGTGGTGGGGGCTGAAACAATCACGGGATTTAAGAATGCATGGGATAGACATAAAGGAATTCTGGAGGTCAGGGGTAAGGGGCAACAGACTTCTAGGAAAACAAACTGAACTTACAAGCTCAAATGGGCAGACTGGGTGGGCCATAGGCTCTTATCTGCCGACACTGTCTATGTATCTATGTATCTATGTTTATGGGTTACAGTAAAGCTCATCAAAAACAAACTTGCTGGTGTTCAGGTACATATGAGTCAGGGTTGAACTCGGCAGAATTAATGGCCTATTAAAACACATGGGGCATGCCAGCATTGTGTGCTATTAATGGGCCATTAAAATAAAAAAAATACCATTAAAAGGAAAATGGCCATTAAAATGGTAATCAAAATTTAATGGTCCCATTATTTATGTGCTAATTAAGGGGATAGTAATGGTCTAATTTAATGGGAAAGGGACCATTTAAATAGCCATTCATATATGCACACAGTGTAATGACCATTATTCTACTTATTCAACAGTTACTTGATTTTAATGGGAGTTTTAATGGACATTTTAATAGTGCTTTTAATGGCCATTACTATGCTGTAATGGCCACAACAATTAATGGCTTCTGGGCCATTACAATAATGCCCATTAAATGCAGTTAATGACAACAATTAATGGATGCTTGACCATTAAAATGATGGCCATCAACAGTAGTTAATGGCCACTCAATTCATGGCTACCAGACCATTAAATTACCAATTAAATCTGATGCCCATTAATAATTTAATGGCAAAATTGTGATTGGCAAACCCATTAAATTTAATGACATATTAATGGTTTGCTTGAATTTACACTGTAATTTGGGCCATCATTTACGTACTGATTAATGGAAATTTAGTGGGAAAATTTAAAGAAAAATGAATGTGCTATTTAATGCCATTTTAATGGGCTTAAACACAGTAGTGAATACAGTCAAAAGGATTAATATCAGAAGTTGGAATGAAAGGCAAACCTTTAGACAAAACAGAAAACTCTGCAGGAGTTAATATATGACTGGACAAGTTAATCACCATCATTGTTTTCTCTTGTTGTAATTCAGTCTGTTATGTTGTCTGTTCTGTTGTCTCTTGGTCACTTGGTACAGCTGGCCTTGGCCTCTCCCCTCTCATTTCTAGCCTCTGTTATTTTTTTCATCTTTGTCTTCTGCTCCCTCGTCTTTCATCTCCTGGAAGTGAATTCTAGGGCTCCATCTCAGCCAGGTTACAGGTTGCTGTGGGCTTTCTACCACAAAAAATAGATCCTGTGTTTTCAGCATCTGATTCTATAGCCATCTAGGAATTACCATTACTACCATTCTTTCTCAAAATAGATTTAGGTGATTTTCCTCCTTTTTCGACAAACCACATGAATACCAAATCATTTTCATAGCCCCCTTTATTTTGCAGGAACTTCTTTTCTTTGCATGCTCAATCTCTACATCCTTCAAATTGCCCAGTGAAATAACTGGATCAATGGTCAACCTCTTTCTTTGGTTATGAAAAAAACATTTGTTTTTTTCAGCTGTCAACACCAATTTGTTTTCTTTTCCCTATTTTTTCTCCCGTAGCCGCAGTGGCTCCGATTTCAGGCATCTCCTTCTTCCAGCCACCGTCCATCCGCACCCATCTCCCATCAGGCCACCACCTTGCTACCCCCATGGCGAGGCAGCAGGGATCCCCCAACTCCTCACCAGGACCGGATCCAGTACAGGTGGCACTCAGAGATGGTGCATAGAGGCAGACGGCCATCAAGCTGCTCGACCTGGCTGCAAGTTTTCACTGTTTTCTTTGTTAGGGGTGGAGCATGCAACACTGACATGGGCATGCCACATGTGCGTCCATGCATAGCGTGCCCGTCGGCTGCTCCACCTGTGTACTCCACTGGATTGGCCAGGCATGCCAATGCCTCGGCTCTGCTAGGTGTCAGGCAAATGCTGGCTGCTGTTCCCCATCCTCCCCAGGAAAGGAGAGCAGTCCTCCAAATGCTCGATCCTCTCCCACCCCAGCAGACCCCCGATGTCCCGCTCACACTGCAAATGCAGGTCACTGGCATAGCAGGAGGTAAGGCAGCGCTGCCTCAGCCCTCCACACCACCAGGCTGACCCAATTTGTTTTTAAGAAACCAAATCTGCAATTTACAAATTCCAATTGTAATTATTTCTTTAAGTCATGTAGGATGGACCCGCTTGTGAGGATCACTGCATCATCAGCATAGAGAAACATTTTAGTGTTACTACAAATAGTAGGTAATCAAAAATAAATTGAATATAAGGGTCCCAGGATTGACCCCTTTGGGAACAACCAAGGCAATAAAGGGGGATGAAGTTGATAAATGACTTAAAATTTTTGTTCTTTGAGTTCAACCATCTAAATAACTCTAACACTAGCCCACCACGTCACCAGACAAATCCTGTTTGGTAAGAGCAGCCAAAAGCAAAGTATGATTAACAAGACTGAAGGCTTTGGTGAGATCCATGAAGACAGCCACTGAAAAGTAGCCATGTGAACTGCCTGCATGAACCCCATCAAGGCCATTACTGTGCTATGTCCAGGATGAAATCCGTGCAGGCTGGCATCAGCACATCATACCCAAATAGATACTCCAGCATCTGATCAAAAACAATTTACTCCAATACCTTTGAGGGAGTAGCCAATAAGGAGATAGGGCGATTAGTTTGTACATTTTCTGATCCCCATATTTGTGGACTGGAACAAGTGTTTTTCATTTTTGATCATTTTATTTTATTGCTTTACTTAAAAAAATACAACATACTCATGCAAGAGATCACATATTTATCCGTACAGTACATCCAGTGTCTTAGGAGAGGTTAATCTATACAATTATGTTTCCAGATATGAAGGGCATGCCTTTAATCCAAAGTCCAGAAATGAAGGATTTGTCCAAGATAAGCTGCACCCTACAAGACTCTGGGTGACCATTTAAATGATAAAAGAAGTACCAAACATTTTTCCACAACATCCTGTGTTGCTGTGGTCCCCACAAACTTTTTCTCCTACATTTGTTGAGTGTTCAACAATATTCAGCACCCACTCAATGAACAGCCAATCCCAGCATTGTAGACATACCTCTACCTGTGAAACTTGTGTATCTGTGCCACACTATAAAGATGCCCTGACCCTCCAAGTGGCATTCAGCAAAACAATGACACAGCCTGGGACAAATGTTCCCTTGAATTAAGAACTCTGAATTATTATAGAGGCTACAAACAGTAAGGTCCCAAGAAAAAATGACTTTTGTTAAATGAATTGCAACCACACTTCAGTTATGAGGTAGCCATTCTGCTGCACAACCTCATCATTATAAACATATATATTTTAACACAGACATAGAGGGCCCAAGAAAAATCTCATAAATAAAGTCCTCAGACAATGAAAATATCTCAAGTCCAATTCAATTCAAGTGTCTTCCACCTCTGATTCAGACGTCTCCCAGTTTCCAGTGCAATCGAATGCCTTGGCTATGGCCTCTGCTTTCCTCCCCACCTCTTTAGGGTCGGTATAATGGAAGGTATGTCCGCCATAGTGTACTTGGAGTCTCGCCAGCATCAATAATGAGTGGGCAACCCATAGACTGTGGAGTTTAGCCCTGACTTCATCAAATTTCTTGCGGCGGGTCCTGGTAGCATAGGATAGGAAATAGATGAACCGTGGTGCGCTGCAAATTCATTTGGTCGGTATCTCTGGCAGCCTGTAGTATCCTATCTTAGGTAACTGGGCCTGCTCTAACCAGGAAAGCTTTCCTGTACATGCCGCTGATCATGGACATATCCTGTAGGCTTGAACAAAGCTCTCCTTTTTGAGCTCCGTGACCAATTTCAAGGCCCCCGGCAGCCATCCTTGAAGGAAATAGAGGAGACTGTCCCCCTCGCAGTTTTCAGGTAGGCCCATTTTCCACACACATTGGAGGCCCTCTGTGAGTTTTCAATGGCCTCCAAGCAGTATCTGAGTTGGGTATTTTCCTGAGTAAGCTTGCTGGTTGCAGCCAATGCTTTTGTTGCGGTGGATTCTGCCTCTGAGGCTGTTTTGACTTCCACCTCTATTTTACTATCCTGCTCCATGAATCTGGTTAATATAGATTCTTCTTTGCTATCGATCGCCTGCAATGATTTCTGTAGCACCTTCCATGGAGAGTCACTTCCCAAGGCAGGTTGAATTGCTGCCTCATGCTGTTCCATCTCAGCAGGCTTTTTTTTTGAGTCAGCCGTAAGACCTTTGTTTGTGCGTCCCATCTTCCGAAAAAGATGTCAAAAGCTGCAGTGAAACCCGCAGAAGACAGTGCTGTCATTGAAATTTTTATTTTGTCACCAGAAAAGGTTGTTTTTTAACTTTTATGTCCGTTAGATGCTGAGCCAATCTTAAACACAGCCGGTCGTTAGGTGTGCTCCACAGTGCCCCCGAACAAGTGTTTTTCAAATTGCAGTAAAGTGACCAGAACAAAGGGATAAATTAAAAATTTGAGATAAAGGAAAGCAAATGATGCCCACAGTGATCTTTATGAGCCTATAGTCCACCTCATTCATACCAACCGAAGGCAGAGGGTGTGATTTTAAAAGATAGGCATTATCTCATGTGGGGTCAGAATTCTAAAATAAAAACTTGGTTGTGCATTGGAGGGAGGGATCGAATTGCAATCTACAGTACCCCTTAAAGCTCCCTCACCATCATCCGGGATATATTCTGACAAGTTGGTGAACAGGTTGTTAAATTCCTCTACAATAGCATTAGGCTCAGCCAATATTTATTTGAATTCCGATGACCGGGCTGACCCACTGAGACAGTTTATTTTTTAAGGGTGACCCGGAATTAGTTACATACTATAGAGAAATGAGATATTGAGCATTACAGAAGACCAT
Organism: Neoceratodus forsteri; assembly: GCA_016271365.2. Taxonomy (NCBI): domain Eukaryota; kingdom Metazoa; phylum Chordata; order Ceratodontiformes; family Ceratodontidae; genus Neoceratodus; species Neoceratodus forsteri. Next base: position 1,277,723,334 of record CM057456.1, read on the forward strand.
CAAATGAATATCACATTTGGGTGCTTGATTTTTGTTTTTACCTAACATCTCATTTTCAGATTCTGGGCAGCAACGACACACTTCCCAGCAAAACATATGTGTTTCTCCATGGAAAACTGTTGTTTAAACTGTCTGATCTTAGACTTACAATAATTGTGGGCTTGTTTGTACAAAATCTGGTTCTGGGTCACTGGTTTCCCCATATAAATCTCAAAATCAATGAATTCCAGTCTTGGAATGCTGCTGTCAGTGGTTTGATGGGGGTTGAAATAAATAGAGCTGACGGTGTGGGCCATTCATCTAGATTGATTGTATCCAGCATGTGAATCACAAAGGCAATGCTGACCATCTGTGTAGGTCTCACTACAATTTAGTTCTTAAAGGGTCATTGTGTATGGAATATGAGGAAATGTTTTTTGGAATATGCACCCCCAGATACTTTAACGATTTCATGTCCCATTTTATTGGATAGGCAGACTTCAGCTCTGGGAGTAATTGCAAGTTAGAACTTCAGTCTTGGTGACGTTTACCTTGTGTCTTGAGATGGACCCGAATGTTTCTAGCTGTTGCATGGCTTTGGGTAGAGATGTCTCTAGACTGGATAGGTAGAGCAGTGCACCATCAGCTTACAAGCTGATAATAGACCAGGGAGGGGCTGTGGATATGGCCTACCTAGACTTTAGCAAGGCATTTGACACAGTCTCACACAAAAGATTAATAATCAAGTTAGCCAGCCTGGGAGTGGGTCCCAGGGTGGTAGCCTGGGTAGAAAACTGGCTGCACAACAGGACACAGAAGGTAATAGTGAATGGAACACATTCTGAAGAAAGGGGTTACTAGTGAGTACCTCAGGGCTCAGTACTGGGTCCAGTCCTCTTTAATGTCTTTATAGGTGACATTGCAGAGGTCTGAAGGAAAGGTATGCCTCTTTATGGATGACACAAAGATCTGTAACAGAGTTGATACAGGGGGTAGAAAGGATGAGAAGGGACTTGGCAAGGTTGGAGGAATGGTCAGACATATGGCAACTTAGATTCAATGCAAAGAAGTGCAAAGTAATGCACCTGGGAAATAAAAATCCAGGAGAAGAGTACACAATAGCGGGGAGGTACTAACAACAACAATAATGGAAAGGGATCTGGGTGTAGTCATATCAGATGACCTAAAGGTGGGTATGCAATGTGAGAAGTCAGTAGGGAAAGCCAGGGGGATACTGGGATGCATAGGGAGGTGCATCACAAGTAGAAAAAGGGAAGTGGTCATCCCTCTATACAGACAGTTGGTGAGACCCCATCTGGAGTACTGCATGCAGTTTTGGAGACCTCATCTACGCAAGGACATAGACAGGATGGAAGCTTTCCAGAGGAGGGCAACTAAAATGGTGCATGGTCTACATCAGAAACCATATGAAGAGAGACTGAGAGAGCTTAATATGTATACCCTTGATGAAAGGAGGGACAGGAGGGACATGATATAAACTTTTAAGTACCTCAAGGGAATCAACAAAGTCCAGGGAGGGTAGCATCTTTCAGAAAAAGAGATGTGCAAGAACAAGGGGCCAATTTAAAGTTAGAGGGGGACGGCTCAGGGTAACGGAGGAAATTCTTTTCACGGAGAGAGTGGTGAACGATGGAACCGCCTTCAGGAGAGGTTGTGGGGTCTAAAACAGTGGAGGAATTCAAACATGCACGGGACAGACATAAGGCAATTATAGTGGGGGGTTGCAGGAAATAGGCTGTTGGTTAACTAGAATCTGCAGCTTATCCAGTAGGTAGGGAAATGGGCAGACTGGGTGGGCCAAGTGGTCCTTATCTGCCGTCAAAGTCTATGTTTCTATGTTTCTTATGTTCTTGTTCAAGTACCTTGATCTCAGTAATGTGCAGGTCCTTCCTCATGGCCTGCATCAACAGCTGTACAGTATGTAAATGGTGAACATGAGGGGTGTGAGAGGGCACCCCTGCCTGGTGCCTCTTCCCAGTTGAAATCTCTCCTCACTTCTACCACTGGTCTTGACTCTGGCTTGCAGGTCTGCATAAATGCCTCTTATGACCTGTATGAACTTGTCTGGTATGCCAAGCCCCTCCAAGACCATCATGAGATAGGACCAGGCCACCCAGTCAAAGGCTTTTTCAGCACTGACTTTCACTGGTAGTGTCTGTTCTTTCTGTCTGGTCACATGGTTCAAGAAATGTAATGTTCTCCTGATATTATCTTTCATCTGGTGCCCTTGTACAAAACCAGTCTGTCTTGAAGAATTAGTGCCAGCAGGAGGTTCTCAAGACGGTGAGCCAGGATTCCTGTGAAGAGTCTGTAATCCAGGTTCAATACCGAGACCGATCTATATGACTGTGAGAGTTTTATGCTTCCCTGGTTTCAGGATAACTGATATTACATAGAAAAACAGAATATGCCAGCAGAAAAGTGCTGGCAGACCCATCTAGTCTGTACTATTTCCCCTGCCTACTGCTACACACTGGACTCTGTTTGGTCACAGGTGTCCCTTCCTCCTCCCATTACTCTACCTATTGTGTCCATATGCCAATCCCATGCATGCTTGAAGCTTCACAATGTCTTCACCCCCACTGCCTGGCAGGCTGTTCCAGGCACCCATCACCCTTTCTGTGAAGAAGTATTTCATAACATCCCTCCTAAACTCCCTCCGCTCAGGCTTCATAGCATGCCCCCATGTTCTGGTGCTCCTCCTCTGAAAGAGACTGCCCTCCTGCATCATGTTCACCCCTGTGAGGTACTTATAGGTCTCAGCCTTATCCACTCTCGTCTCAACTCCTTCCGGGAGCACATGTTGAGCTTCCATAGCCTTTCCTCATATGGTTTCTCTTGCAATCCCTGCACCATTTTGGTAGCCCTCCTCTGGGCCACTTCCTCTCTATCAGTGTCAGTGTCAATGCCTCAGCAGGTTGTACACTCATCTCTGAGGCTGGAAGATCAGAAGGCTGTGGGTTCTATCCCCACACCAGGCACTTGGGTTAAACCCCAATACTGACACTGTAGTGCAGCATGAGGTGGGTGCTACAATTCTGAGGTGCTGTTTTTTAGATGAGACATTAAACTGAGGTCCCATCTGCCTGTTCAGGGGGATGTTAAAGATCCCATAGCATTTCTTGAAAAGAAAAGGGGAATTTTTTTAATAAGAATGGAAACAATTAACATTCATAAAACATAACATACATGCCAACTGTACAGGGTAGAAAGTCAATCACAATGCTTTGAGATTATTAACAAAAATGCAAATTCATAGGAAAACCCTTTTATGTCTAAACTAACAGACATCTATCCCAGTATGCCTTGCACATTTTGCCACCTATTTTTCCAGATATGTTCTGAAAAGTGGGATTTATCATATTCATACAATGCAGTTAATTCATGTTCAATGCTCAGGATTACTGCTAAGGGGGCAAGTTCTATTTGTCTAAATACAAATTTACACCTGGTTTGCCACCAAACAAATCTGATACATATTAAAATCAATCTGACTCTACATTCATTTATTGTCTGCAGTGAGGCTGAAAATCCCCCCACTAGTTCCTCATAGGTCAATCTGTTTCAGTTTGGATTTCTCCATTTGGAAGCTAGTAAGGACCAGAATGCTTGTGCATAAGAACATGTGAGCAGGAAGTGTGCCATGGTCTCTTCCTGATCTGCACATGTAGTCTTAGGACAAAGTCATTCAGCCTGGCTTTTATGTTTTGCATTGAATTTAACACCCAATCTGCTGTGACAGCATAACCACTGTACATCCCACGTCGTTGGTGGCGTATGTACACCATTCAATATTGCTTTCACCTTTAAAATATTTGAAGCTGAAACACCTTTAAAGATTGGGGAAATAGAAAAGGCTTGCCTTTGAATATATATATATATATATATCTGTGGTCTATTTTTGTTGATGACCTGATCTGGAAGTAGTTTCCATTTCCTTAGTTTTACAACTACTGGTTTAATAAATTTCGGGACGTGACAATAAGTGGGTGGTATGATGCCAGAGATATTATTTCCAACAACCCATAAAAAGTGTGATCCAGTAATCAGCAAATATTGGCCATACTGCTACACTGGGTGTACCTATAATAGTAATATTGGTGGACAAGAAAAGGCTGTGATAGTAAGCAATGAGATTTATCAAGTTCAACCCCCCACCCTTAATTGGTAAATATAAAATCTCTCTTTTCACAGGGTTCAGTCGGCTCCCCCATATACCTGAAGCAATAAACTTAGTAAAACCATCTCCAGCTGTACTGTGATGTGGCAAACAACACATAAGAATGAAAAAAATAGGCAATAAAAAAGTTTTTATCAAAATAAACTTTTTTTTCTTTGTCTGTTGCCATGTTTTCCACTGGGCCACTTTCTGTTTGCCCATCTCTATCTTATTTTTCCAGTTTCATAAGCCCATATCCCCTCGGCTGAACATAATCCCTAAGATTGTGATAGGTTCCTCTGTGATTTGTGTTCCTTGAATGTCTACTATGGGTAGGGTTGAATCACTTAATTTATACCCTCTACATTTACATTGATTAATTCCCACACCAGAGAGTGGAGAATACTGTTCCATCCTATGGAGTGCTTGCTTCCCTGATTCTGAATCTGCTATTAACAAACACATATCATCGGCGTATGCCATTGCTTTAACTTCCAAGACCATTTGCTGAGGTTTAATACCTTTAATGCATGCATCCTGTTCTAAAGAGCATAATAAGGGGTCTAAACAGAAAATGTATAATAAGGGGCTCATTGGACACCCCTGCGTAACCCCACTATGGATGTGCACTGATCATCTAAAAACCCATTTACTAAGGGAACTGCTGTAGCAGAGCTATAGAGGCACAGCGGCCAAGCTACAAATATTTGTGATACCCCATAGGCTAGCAGAGTCTGCTATAATAAGTATTTGTCAATGTTGAATGTTCATTGTGTGCACTGGTGTCATGGGGGGATGTTTGAAAATTGCTTCAGTGAAGTTGTTTGTAAAGTGGGGTCCCAAAAAGCATATGTTGAAAATTTTGGGCAAAAATATTTAAACATGGCCAAGTTATGCCACTAAATGGAAAACCTTATTGAAATACATTGTTGCTGAAAACACCACTGAAATACATTAAAGTACTTACCTCAGTTCGATGTTGGGCTTTAAAGAGTGAAGACATGCCTACAGTGCAAGGTAGATTACAGTGACATACAGTCGTCCCTCGTTATAACAAATGTTTCTGGAACCAAACAGTACATTCGTTATAGCACAAAGTTCGTTATATCGAGGATCGCAAAAAATATACTTGGACAGCTAACTGGATAAAACAGTAAAGCATGCACAGAAGTGATGCAAAAAACAGTCTTTATTGATTTTAAACATTTAGAAAACATACAAAACTAAATTAAATGCCGAAAAAAAATCACACAGACTACTTTAAAAGATTATTGAAATTAATTTAAGTACAGTACAGCAGTTAGTGGGCAACCAGAGTTACTTGTGCAGATACAGTACTGTACTGTACTTAGGCATTAGATTTAAAAAAATCTGTGACCTTAAGCTGTTTAGCCATTTTTGTAGAGTGCAAGTCTCTGGCATAAGACAAAATCTGTCTTAATTGAATTACTTTCATGGGGTCTGCTTCCTCACATTCTAGCCAGGTGAGAGCTGTTTCTAGACCACGCACTGCTTCCCCTTTACTTGGCTTCTGTGTCTCCTTCATGATCCTCTTCGTCTTCTGACTGATCAGGGTCTTCTGTTTCTCCTCCCTCTCTTCCCTCTCTTGACACACAGGACACAATCTCTGCATCTGTCATTTGATCCACAGTGGGTAGGGTCTCATCATTAGTGATCCAAGCATCTATAATGTCAGATGCGTCGGATGCGTCTGCTTTGTTGTCGATGAGGTTGAGGTCTGTTGCCAGCTGTGCAATTTCGACTGTGTCATCAACTTCTGCATCCTCGTCCAGGTCAACGGCTCGTACACTGAATTCTGGTGGGAAAGATGGACTGAGCGTTGCAACCCAGCAGTGATGAATAGTGGCAGCAGTGACATTCTCCCATGCCTCACCTGCAAGGTGTATGCTGTCCCGGACATTTTTTTTTTTAGCACCTCTTGCACCCCCATCTGTGCCCCAGATAGCCCATCACCTGCAGACACAATCTCACAGAGAAGGGGCTTCCTGTAGTGTTTTTTGAAGGTAGCGATGATTCCACCATCCAGTCATTGAATTTTAGAAGTGGTGTTTTTAGGAAGGAAAATTGTCTTAATTTTTCCATCTCTTGACTTCAGTTCAGACTCAGAGGGGTGCGCTGGACATTGATCCAGGAGTAAGACAGCTTTTGGAGGCAACTTTAGTTTACACAGATGTTGCCACACAGAAGGAACGAAAGAATCAAAAAACCACCAATGGAAAATGTTACAAGTCATCCATGCATTCTTACTGCTCTCGTAAATCACTGGCAGTGCACTTCGGTTGGCATGGTGTAAACAGCGAGGAGTTTTGCATTTTCCAATGCAAAGATGGCACAGTTTATGGCTGCCAGTTGCATTAGTGCAGAACAGGAATGTCAACCTGTCCTTTGCTGTTTTAAATCCTTTACTGGCATTCACTTCAGACCTAGCAGCCAGCATTACATCTGGGAGACAGCGCCAAAACAGACCTGTCTTGTCCCCATTGTAAATTTGTTCAGGTGAATACCTGGACAAAATGTTTCTTAATTTGGGCAAAAATGCTTTTGCTGCTGCATCGTCAAAGGATCGAGCCTCACCTGCGATTGCAATTTGGTTTATTCCATGTCAGCGCTGAAAGCACCATAGCCACCTGGTTGAGGATTTGAAACAATTCTCCTCACCATGAATCACATGGGCAAATTAACCTGCCTTCTCTTGGAGGATGGAACCGGAGATTGGGACCCCACTCGCACGCTGCTGGGTAAACCAGAGTTGGGTGGCACAATCAATTTCATGCTCATCTGCCTTCCTAATCTTCTTTCTCTGAAGCCCCTCAATCTCCGAGCACTCTACTGCAAAGTCGCGGAGTGAAGCCTCTTGCTTTCTCCAGGTACAGATCGTTGACTTTGAGTAGCCGGTCTCCTGAGACAGTTTGGCGAGACTCTCGACGGCATTCAGCCTGTCCAGGATTCGAAGCTTAGTGTCCACGGAGTAACCTGAGCATTTCATTGTGATTGGACTGCTGATTTGAAAAGGTCAGTGAATTTATAAAAAGGGGCTTGCCAGAAAGTGTACCAAAATGCAGCAAATGTTTACTCGATGCACCTGATAGGAACCGGCTTGTACCAATTGACACTAACCATGTAAGTGACAGTTCTGGGAGCTGTCGAGCCCATTCGGTATAGCTGAGCATTCGTAGTAGTGGGGTTCGTTATAGCGAGGGACAACTATACCTCCAGTGGGTAAGTATGGGGTATGGGGGTGTGGGGTGGTGGGTCCTGAGTGGGAGGATAGGGGTTGGGTAACAGCAGAATGGACAATGATGGACGATTTTCTTTTTTACAGGGAAAAAAAATGACAAGGGTCACTTTTCTTTTTTTCAGGGAGTTTGCTGAACAGATGAGGACACTGGGGGATTGGGCACCCCCAGTGTCTGTATACTGTTTGGGGGGATTACACAGCAGACAACAATGGACAGACAAATGACACTGGGGGATTGGGCACCCCTAATGTTTGCATACTGTTTGGGGGAGTAACACAGTGCACAACAATGGATGGACAGATGAGGACACTGGGGGATTGGGCACCCCCAGTGTCTGTATACTGTTCAGGGGAAGGGGGTTACATAGTGGACAATGATGGATGGTTTTCTTTTAGGATAAAAAACAAGCATTTGTTAATGCTGAATGTTTGATGTATTGAAAGATGTCCACCTCTGCACCTTGTTTATGCCCTTGAGATATTTAAATGGATCTATCATGTTCCCCCGCTGTCTCCTTTCCTCTAATAAGTACATATTGAGGTACTTTTAATCTCTTCGGATATGTTCTGTGTTGCAGGCCTTGTACTATCTTGGTTGCCTGTCTGTGGACTGACTGCACCCTGTCAAATGCAGCCTCCAGAATTGCACACAGTACTGTAGGTGAGGCCTCACTAGTGCATTATACAATGGCATCACCATCTCGTGCCTTTTGCTAGTGATACCTCTGCCTATGCACCCTAGCATGCCACTGGCCATCCTTGCAACATCTGTGCTCTGCTTTGACACCTTTTGGTCATCGGAACTGATGACTCCTAGATCTGTTTTTTTGTTGGTGATCATCAGCACCTCCGCCCCATCCTGTAACACTCCCCAGGTTTCCCTCTCCTCAGGTGCATTATTTGGACTTCTTTGCATTGAACCTCAGTTGCCACTCCTCAGGCCATTTTTCAAGCCTCTCCATGTCCCTGTTTATTTTCTCCACCCCTTCTGGAGTATTCACTCTGTTACAGATGTTGGTGTCATCTGCAAACAGGCAGACAGACCTTTCCTTCTAGCCCTTCCGCAATGTCTGTAATGAAGACATTGAACAGGACTGGTCCCAGGACTTATTCCTGAGGTACCCCGCTGGTCACCCCGTCTCCCTGGATTGGATTCCATTACCACCACCCTCTGCCTCCTGTCCATCAGCCAGTTTCTAACACAGTTTAGCAGCTTGTGCCCCTTTGGCAGACTACTCATCTTGTTAATCAGCCTTCTATGTTGGACATTGTCGAAGGCTTTGCTGAAATCATGGTAAGTGACATCAAACATCCCTCCTTGATTTACTTCTTTAATGAGGCATTAGGGTTTCCAACCATAATGCCCCACCTCCACCCTGCAGAGACTTACAGGCTTTGGGGGTGTCCCTTTGAATTGCTGGCCATGATGCTCTCACCATTCCAACCCCACCCTGCAGACACTGACAGGTGTTGTGGTGTGCCTTGAGGTCTTCAGCCCTAACGCTCAACCCATTCCATAATGAACTAAGCTGAGATGGTTGCAGTATAGGAGAATGGGGTAAACGTTTGGACCAAAGACCCAAGGCACACCCCGATGCCTGTCACTAACTGCAGGGTGGGGTGGGGGTAGGGGTAGAATATTGTGAGAATTATGGCCGTTGACCCCAAGGCACATGCCTGATGCCTGTCAGTCTTTACAAGGTGGGGCTTTACAGTTGGAAACCCTAACACCCCAGATGTTTTGTTGGTATTTTCACTCCAAATTTTCAACATGGACTTTTAGGGATACCACCTCATGAACAGTGGCACTATCATTTCATTACTCAGTACAAAATGATGATTTTGCACAGCGACTGCACCATTCAGCACCACTGGTGCTATAACACATTTTGGGCAGGATGTGAAAAATGACAGTTATACTGTTCATGAGGAGGCGGCGCACTGTCATAGCAAATGGACCTGTGCAGTGTCCGCCATGTTTGTAGATTGCAGACTTCTACAAAATTAAATAAAGTAAGTTCCGATTGCAGAAAAACTTGCTATTCTACAGGAAAAGCCTAATCGGGGGGTAAAGCTTTGGGGGTAGGGGTTTCTCAATAAGGACAGTTTTCCTTTAAAAATTGGCAAAGTTATGAGTGTGCGTAGAAACTGTACAATGCACGCTCATAACACAGTCATGGTTTGGATCTTTTTCACCAAATTTGCAACATGGGCTTTTTGGGACCCCACCCTATGAATAGTGACACTGTCATTTTGTTACTCGGTCCCAAAAGGTGATTCCGTGCAGTGACTGCAAAATCACCTTTCGAGACTGAGGAACAAAATGACAGTGACATGTTTATGAGGTGGCGCCCAAGAACCCCATGTTGAAAATTTGGGACCAAAATTCCTAAAAATAGCTGAGATATCAACATAAGTTGAAACCCCCATTGAGTCCTATTATACAGCTTACCTTTCATTCTTTCAGTTTGCTGGTCGGCCTTAAAGAGTGCAGATGTGTCCCGCTCCACAGAAGACCACATCCACTGACCTTGGAAGGTAAGTATAGGGTAAGGGGGGTAAGGGGAGGAGGGTGCACAGCTGGAGGGTAGGGATGGGGAGGGGGACAGGGAGACAATAAGGGACGGTTTTCATTTTTACAGGTGAAAGAAAAAGACTATGAGGAAGATTTTCTTCATTTACAGGTAAAAAATAAATAAATATAAATTTAGGCACAGGGGTTCCCAGTGTGCCACAATAGTAGTGGGAGGAGGATGCTGACATGGGGATTAGGCATCCCGATTTCAACTAGGGATATAGATGGGTTGGGGGGCACATGTGACACTGGGAGTGGGGTGGGGGTACTGCAACAAGGGGTAACAATGGTTCAAGAATGAAAGTAGCGGAGTAAGTCAGCTGGCCTGGGGGTTGGGGTTACAATAAGCTGAATAACAATATTTGTTTGTTTTATTTATTTGTTATTCAGATAACATCTTTGAGAACAACAGCTCTTTTTCAAAGGTTCCGCATCAGTATGAGACAAAGAACTGAATGTGAGCCAAGTACTCAAAGGGGTTTCAATATATTCATGGTGTACTGCGCAAAGTACAGTGTGTTATTTTTCTTTAGGGAGGCCCAAGATTATTTCAGTTTTTAAGGGAGGCTCAAAATCTTTTCCATGGATTTGGGGAGGCTCACTGTGTCAAAGTCTAAGAACTATTGCTCTAGGACATTACCATGGCCAGCTCTGATTTTAAGGTCAAATATCTTTTATGTAATGTATGGACAGTGTCTATTGACCCCTGCTTTCAATCACTTTATAACCCGATAATCCCATCGTTATGACATCAGTATGCTGTAAACCTTGCTTAACTATGTCATAATGATGGGATTATGGGATAGAATGTCACCACCTCTCAAAATTCTTGGAAAGGAAAGGTAATCTCCTGCTTGGACATTCATTCAAAACACACACATTCTATTCAGACAGTTACAGATCCGCTGCAGTATAGGTCGCAATGGCTAATTTCAACATTTCAGTTGCTCAACATTCAAACCAGGAGGCATTCATAGTCAAGAAGGAGAACAAACGCACGTTGAAAAAAAAATGTATTTTTCCCCCACAGTGACTAGTTTTTCCATACACTATAAAATACAATGCCTGAGTAACAATGGTCAACCACTGACATAATCACCTCTTGTGGTTGCCATGACAACTGTAAACCTCTTGAGCTGCATTCTCGAGGTTTACTTGGTTGTTCTGGCAACTACCTGAGGTGATTACATCATGTTTAACCACAGTTACTCAGACATTATCCTCTATCTTGTGATGTGTGTACCTGAGAAGCCTGTTGCTGGAATAAGTGTTTAATTTCTGTTTTCATATCAGCCCACCAGGTACTCAAATAATTTTCCATACAAGCTAGAGTCTTCCTTGCTTGAAAAGACTCCAGAACAGAGTTATGGATATCTGGGTTATCCATAAGTGTACTGTTCAATTTCCAGTACCCCTTCCCAAAAGGTTGTTTCTCCTGCAAGCCTATTATCAGAGAAAACACTGTGTGATCTGAAATTTCTATAGGGCATACTTTTGCTGCATTTATTTTAACAGGAACTAGAAGGGGGACAGGATCAGATCTATAAAGTACAGTAGCTTCTTCTTGTTGTTTTTACATTGTTTCTTGTGGATTCTACTTGGTAGAAGGTTATTTATTTTCTTTCTTACTACTTCTAAGGGGCTAGCAGGGTATTGTTTGGGGGCTGTTGGAATTTTGAAACCTGATTTGGTAGCTATAAGTGGGCTCATTTGTTTGATGATTTACTGTGTGGCAGTCTGCATTTGTAGAGGCCTATTTCTTCTGTTTTAAAACATAATTGGTGTGATTTAACTGGGTCTGTTTCTTTGAATTGGAGACCTATATCTTCTAATTCCAAGCCTATTTTGATGTGTTGTTGGTGAAGCTGTTTGAATTGGAGTCATGTTTCTTTGGGTAGCAAACCTATTTTGGGGGCTTTGAGTAGAATTGTGATTCATTGTTGCTGGCTTCATTAGCTGCAAAGTTTTAGTGCAGAGTGGGGGAAGGGTGCTAATGGTCTGACCAGAGGCCTCAGCTACCTGATTGTTTCCGGAAGACTTGGGCAGGTTCCACCCCCCAAACCCCTCACCCCACCCACCCCTGGTCCATTATTTCCTTTATACCAGGGGTTCTGACATCACTTCCTCAGACGGGCAAAGGATATGCACCTGTCATAGCAGAAGCAGACATCCAGGAAAGGAACAGCAGCAAGTGAAGAGATGACTGCTATCTCAGTGGAAGGGAAGTAAATGCAAATCTAGGAGCTTTCATTGTTACTTCTTCACATTGATATTTCATTGGGGAAAGAAGGAGTAGGAGTTTGAAGAAGGTTGTGCAATGGCTACTTAAAGTCTCTTTTTGAGTGTGGATAGGAAGGATAGGAATATAAAAAGCAGTTGCTCAATATACCTAAACATGTACAACAAAGGAGGTAAGGAAATAAAGAAAAGAATGTTTTGCACTGATAGAGGAGGGAGAGGGGAGACTTGGGGGAGTGTTTGGTATCTTGAATCTGGAAGGGTGTGGGGTCGCTGGTGGGCAACTACAGCAATGGGTAGGGTGGTAGGCTGCAACAACTGCGGTGCACCAATCTTTCTAAAAATTGCCTGGAGTGTGGGAGGATGTTTAGGGTGCAACCACATAGAAAAACTTAGAAAGGAGATTGAGGGTCTGTAGGAGGAACTAAGACAGGCAAGGCAGATTGGGGGTGGGTTTAGCCCAATACTGGAGGGAGGAAGAAGGGGAGATGGGGAGGGTGATGTAAGCCAACAATGTTGAGGAGAAGGTCAGAAGAAGGGAAGCAGAGACAAAGGGGCATAGGCCAGGAAGAACGATTGCCGGGGAAACCAGGTCAGGAGACAAAAGACAAATGGAAGGAGGAGATAGGGACTTGTGACAGGAGGTGAGGAAGTGGCAAAAGTCATGGAGTGGAAAGGAGAGAACAGGTTACTGTGAAGATTGAGGGAGCGGGCATTTGTGAAGGGTCTTCATAAAATAGTTTTGTACTGCTAGAGAGGAAGAAGGTGGAGGAGGGAAATGATGAAATTAGAGGAGTAATTGATAAATGCCTGGACCAAACTGGAGTGGGGGGAAGTTCTGCTGGGAAAATTGCAACGGGGTAAAAGGAGGAAATAATGTGCAGGAGGAAGAAGAGGAGCTGAAAATGAGAGAGGGAGATGAATGGAAGCAAGCAGGGAGTAAGACGGGTGGAATCTTAGTGCTGGGGGACTCAATACTAAGAGAAGTCAGGTAGGGTAGCAAGGGGGAGAGGCATAGTCGCATTTGGGTGGAGGCCATGCCAGGAATGACAGTGGAAAGGGTGGGACAATCTGTTCTGAAATATGCTAGAAGGGGTAGGGACAAGCCTTATTTAATTATGCATCTTGGGACAAACAACCTGGCTGACAAGACAGTAGATGTAGTCCAGAGGAGGTTTGAGGAACTAGCACAATTATGTGAGGGGGCAGGAAGATCAGTAACTTTTTCAGAGATACTCTAAAGCGCAAAGGCAAGCACAACAAGAAAGCTGAGAATAGAGGAATTTAATGGATGGCTAAGATCCTGGTGTTGTGCTAAAGGGTATGGGCTGTTGGGGGGTGGGAGCGACCTGGGAGGACAGTAGTCTCTATGCCAAGGACAGACTACACTTGAGTGAGGAGGGAAAGAAAGTGTTGAAACAGAGGATGGGGAGTACATAGAGGAAGTTGGAAATTTAAACAAGGGGGTGGCAATTGGGCAAGAGATATGTAGAGACACAGGTTGGGAAACCATATGAGCTTACCCCACAACAGTGACAAAGGACAAATGGCAAGTACTATTGGTGATGCTAGGAAAGGAGGGCAGGATGGGAGGGAGGGTGGAAGGTGGTTACCCTTAATGCTAGGAGCCTTGGGAGGAAAACTGCAGAGTTACAGGTTCTCATGGCAGTGGGAGAGGTAGACATTGCAGCCATCACAGAAACATGGGCCACCCAATACAATGACTGGGACCTGTCTGTACCAGGGTACAGGTTATTTTGTAGGGACAGGGTGATTGGAAAAGGAGGGGGTGGCACTATATGTGAAGGAAGGACTGAAGTGTGTAAGGGAGAAAGGGAGGAGGGTAGTATGGAGTCACTTTGGATGCAAATCCAGGATTCCAAGAATAGGATTCTTAGAATGGGAGTGGTGTACAGGCCACCATCTTAGACGGAGGAGTTAGACAGGGAACTAGCAGGACAGATCAGGAGGACCTGCGAGAAGGGTAGTGTGGTGATTGTGGGGGACTTCAACATGCCAGGAGTGGACTGGAGTACCCAACAACCAGGAACAGAAGGGAGCAGGTACTGCTGGATGCCTTCCAGGACAGCTTCCTGCTGCAAATGGTCAGTGAACCAACCAGGTTAGGGAATGCCCTTGACCTTGTGCTGGCAAATGGGGACTTTGTGAGAGAATTTATAGTGGAGGAACCGCTGTCAGGGAGTGACCACCACTCAGTATGGCTCACATTGGATATGGGCAAGGAAGGAGTGGAATCTGGTACAAGAGTGCTGGACTTCAGGAGGGCCGACTTTTGGAGGATGGAGGAAGTGGTAAAAGGGTACCTGGCCAGAATTCAATTTAGTATGGACACTAACCAGAGGTGGGAGCTCATAAAGCTGGGGATAGTGGAGGCAACCAAAACCTGCTGCAAAGCCCAGAGGAAGAAGGCTAGGGTTAAGAAACTGAGCTGGTTGAGCAAGGAGGTCATGGAAAAGGTAACGAGGAAAAGAGCTGCCTTTAGGAAGTACAAGAAAATAGGGAGGGGGGAGGACAGGGAGGAGTACTTGATAGAATCGAAGGAGGTGACAAGGGCAGTAAGGGTAGCCAAAGCATCTATGGAACTCAGGCCGACACAAGGCATTATGAAGGGGGAGAAGGACTTCTTTAAGTATATCAGGGAGAAAAGGAGCTGTAAGGACCACATAGTAAGGATTAGGAAGGAGGGGGGTTGGGTGGAAGCAGGGTGCGATAAGGCAGAAGCACTAAATGAGACTTCTGCTCAGTATTTACTAAAGAGAAGAGGGGGGTGACACCCAAGGTGGGAGAAATGGCAGAAACAGGGGGGGAAGGGTGACAGATGGGGAAATCATGGAGGGCAGAGTTTGAGAGGGCTTGAAGGCACTGAGGGTGGACAAGGCGCCAGACCCAGGTGGCATCCACCCCAGGGTACTGAAGGAGCTGGCAGAGGTCCTTGCAGGACCTTTGGCAGACCTATTTAATGCCTCACTACATTTGGGGTGTGTACCTCAGGACTGGAGGATGGCTCAAGTGGTGCCCCTCCACAAGAGTGGCCCCAAGGATGAACCGGGAAACTACAGACCAGTGAGCCTCACATCCATCGTGGGTAAGCTAATGGAGACTATCCTGAAGGAGAGGCTTTGGCCTCCAGAGGCCAAAGGACTACAGGACAGCAGACAGCATGGCTTCATATGTGGCAGATCCTGCCAAACCAACCTGGTGGAGTTCTATGACTGGGTAACTAGGCAACTGGATAGAGGCCATGCAGTGGATGTCTTGTATCTGGACTTCAGTAAGGCAGTCCGACCCGTGCCGCATGGAAGGCTGGGAAGGAAGTTAGTAGGCACAGGGGCGGGTGCAAAGCTGGTGAGATGGGTAGGAAACTGGCTTCAGAGAAGGCAACAGAGGGTGGTGGTGGGTGGGGGCTCTCACCCAAGGGCAGTGATGAGAGGTGTTCCACAGGGCTCGGTGTTGGGACCAGTGTTGTTTGGGATATTCATTGCAGACATATCATGGGACATCAAGAGCAAGATCAGTCTGTTTGCTGATGATACCAAGGTGGGCGCAGTGGTGGATGACCTAGGGGGATGGCAGGGGTTGCAGGATGATCTGGCAAAGCTTGAAACCTGGTCAGACACCTGGCAACTGGGGTTTAATGCCAAAAAGTGCAAGGTGCTGCATTTTGGGATGAAGAACCCAAGGAGGAGTTACCAGCTGGGGGGAGTGCAGCTAGCCCAGGCAGAGGAGGAGAAGGATCTGGGTGTGCTCATTACACGGTCAATGAACAACCTGACACAATGTAGGAAGGCAGCTGCAAAGGCCAACAAAATGCTGGGTTGTATTGCAAGGGGTATATCCTCGAGGAGGAAGGAGGTGATTCTGCCACTGTATAGGTCAGTAGTTAGACCATACCTAGAGTACTGCATGCAGTACTGGTGCCCGTATCTGATGGGGAACATAAGTTACTGGAGGGGGTGCAGTGCAGGGTAACAAAGATGATCAAGGGGCTGGGGGACTTATCATACGAGAGGAGGTTGAAGGAGTTGAACATGTACTCACTGGAGGAGAGGAGGGATGTGGTGACATGACTGAAACCTTTAAATACATGAAAGGAATAAACAAGACAGGTACAGAGGGGCTGTTCAAAGTTAGGGAAGGGAGGGCCACTAGGGGCCATGATATGAGACTGGAGGGAGGAAGGTTCAGGAGGGAGATGAGGAGATACTTTTTTACAGAGAGGGTGGTGGCAGGGTGGAATGTGTTACCTGCAGAAGTGGTATCCAGTGGAACAGTGGACTGCTTCAAAAGGGGATGGGACAGGACAAGGGGGAGGGTTAATGAAGGGGAAGGGTGGAAGGGAGGGGTAGCTGCAGAATAGGGGGTGCTAGCTGCACATTCGAGCAGACTTGATAGACCTCTAGGCCTTTATCTGCTGGCAAATTTCGTATGTTTGTATGTTTAGATGAAAAGATATAATCAATGCAGGTGGACAGATGTCCCTTCAGAAACATCTGTCCATCTCTAGGGTATAGTGTTCTATAGGTATCTAAGAGTCCTGCAGCCGTCAGTGTTTGCTTCAAGCAATTCATGTCACAGTAGTCTTTGGATGTATTCTGTCCCATCTCCTTTATATAAGGGGCAATTAAAATCTCCCCATAATATATAGCATGTTGTCATTAAATAGAGTTTAATATGTCTGAAAAGATCTACTCTATCTTTTTATGTTGGTGCGCTTGTGCAGCCAACATTTTGCATCAGTGGAGATTTGGAGGTGTGGTTGCTGTTGGGTGAATGCAGGACACGCATCAGTAGGTGAGTCCCTCATTCCCCAATCAGCCTGCATGCCAGTGCCACACCATGCATACTAATATGGTGAGCACATCTGAGGAAAGGTCCACTGCAATCCGAGCAAAGCTCATCAGACACAATGGACCCTTCCTACGTGCTCGGCCACATTGTATTTATGGTGGGCGGCCGGGCAACTGCCGACTTTGAGGGTGCCCAATCCTCCTGCCGGCTTACTGTGGCCGCAAAGTATTGTATGCCTAGTGGGGTGCCCAGTCCCCCTCGGTTCTTGCCCCCCTGCTTTCCTTGTGTTCCGACAGGGGTGCCCAATCCCCATCGGCATAAATTAATCCCTCCCCTTTTGTTGTATGCTGATGAGGGTGCCTAATCCCGTCCGCTGCAGCAACCCTCCAAACAGTTAGGGTGGCACTCTGGGAGCCCACCCCAGTGTGCCAAATCCCTGAGGAAAAAACTGTCCCACAATGGGTTTTTTTTCACCCTGTAACACAAAACCTGTCCTCGTAGTCTCCCTACCCATCACCTGCACCCACCCACTGTGCACCCTGCCTCTCCCACCACCCCACCCCATACTTATCTCCGGAGTCCGGCATGATAATATTTGGTGGACCGGGAACACATCTGTACTCTTCAAAGCCAACGGCGAACTGAGGAAATGCCGGTAAGCTGTATAATGGAATAAACAGGGGTTTTTCAACTTTACTGCATATCTCAGGCATTTTTTGGAATTTTGGCACCAAATTTTCAACATGGGGTTTTTGGGACCTCTCCTCATGAATTCTTGCACTGCCATGGCATTATTCGGTCCTGAAAGGTGATTTTGCAGTCACTGCATGGAATCACCTTTTGGGAGTGAGGAACGAAATGACAGTGCCAGTGTTCATGAGGGGGGCTCTCAAAAAGCTTATGTTGCAAATTTGGTGGGAAAATCAAAAAAATGACTGTTTTACGAGCGTGCATTGTGCAGTTACTATGCACGCTCATAACTTAGCGAATTTGCAATATTTTTAAGCCACATGTTCAGCATTGGCATTTTTCCACACCTTCTTGTGAACCATACAGCTGTCATTTTTCACATCCAGTCCGAAAGGTGTTTTCGCACTTCCGGCGCAGAATAGTGTGGTTGATGTGGGAAATCAGTGATCGGAACAAATTATGAAAATGACAGTTACACTATTCATGAGCAGAGGTCCTAAAATGCCTATGCTGAAAATTTGGTGATGATACTCCATAACATGACTGTGTTACAAGCATGCATTGAGCAGTTTGCATGCACACTCATAAGTTCACAAATTTATAATATTTTCTCCCCAGATTTTCAACATTGCCATTGTTCTGCACCTCCTTATGAACAGTACAGCTGTCATCTTTCACATCCTGACCAAAATGTGTTTTTGCAGTTCCAGCGCAGAACAGCATGGTCGCTGTGGAAAGTCCATGTTCGAGACACATTATGAAAATGACAATGACACTGTTCATTAGCAGAGGTCCTAAAATGCCTATGTTGAAAATTTGGGGCCGAAAGTCCATAACATTAGTGTTTTCACGAGGGCGTTGTAGTTTGCATGCGCTCGTGACTTCTGCATTGTAATATTTTCACTCTACATGTTCAAAATTGGAATTTTTCCACACCTCCTTATGAACAGTACAGCTGTCATTTTACATATCCTGCCTGAAATGTGTTTTCGCACGTCCGGCGCAGAATCGCACAGTCGCTGAGCGAAATCAGTTTTCGGGGCAGTTTGAGGAAATGACGATGACACTGTTCATGAGCAGAGGTCCAAAAATGCCTATGTTGAAAACTTGCTGCCGAAAGTCCATAAAATGACTGTACTGCAAGCTGCAAGCGAGTTTCCACGCAGCCTTGTAACTTCGTACATTTGCAATATTTTCATGCTAGATTTTCACCACTGGCATTTGTGCACACCTCCTTATCAACAGTACAACTGCCATTTTTCACAGCCTGCCCAAAACACATTCCCGCAACTGTGGTGCACAATGGCATGCTTGCTGTGGGAAATCACCTTTTGGGACACATTAACAAAATCACAGTGCCACTGTTCATGAGGACAGGCCCCAAAATACCTATGTTGAAAATGTGCCTAAAAAACTCCCACAAATAATTGGGTTGCGGACATCTGCTGCGCAGTTTGTATGCATGTTCATTGCTTCACCAATATTTCATATTGCCACTCCAGATTTTCAACGTTGCCATTTTTTATGCCTCCTCATGAACAATACAGTTGTCATTCTCCACATCCTGCCCAAAACTGTGTTTTCATCTCTCTTGTCACCAAATGCCACAGCTGCTGTGCAAAACTACCTTTCAGCTAACAAAGTGATTGTGCCGCTTTTCATGAGGTGGCCTGACAAGCAGCCCATGTTGAACATGTGGAGTGAAACTACCACTACATGCCTACGGTGTTAGGGTTTCCAACTGTAGCACCCCACCCGGTATGGACTGACAGGCGTCAGGGATGTGACTTGGGATCATTGGATGTAATGCTTATGCCATTCCACCTCCCCCACACCCACCCTGCAGCAACTAACAGGCACTGTGGTGTGTCTTGCACTGTTCGGCCACAAACTTCACCCCATGCTCCTATACTGCACCCATGTCAGCGTATTCCATTATGGAATGGGGTAAGTATAATGCCCAAAGACCCCAAAACACACCATGACACTTGTCAGTGTCTACAAGGTAGAGTGAGGTACAATGGGAAGAACATTATAGCTGATGACCCAAAGGCACACCCTAATGCCGGTAGCTCTCTATAGGGTGGGGGTTGGGTTGGTGTCACTTCAATACTTCACTGAAATTCCTATTGTGCGCCTCTAGTACTGCCAATGCCAATGCCAGCGTGACAACATTCGGCACTGACAAATGCTTGTTTCTTTTGGGGGCATATATATTTAGCAATATCCAGGTAGAATTTGCAAAGGTAACCGTAAAATCCACCAACATAGGTCATCCAAGAAGAATGTCTACCACTCTAGTTATACAGAACCCTGTCCCCCTGAAAAGTATGCCAACCTCATCACATGTTTCCATCCCAAAGGAAAAAAAGGAAGGTCCTCAACACCACAATTTTTGAGCAGCACAAATCAAAGATTCAGTATTAAGTCTAATGTATTGCAGTAGAGAAATATCAAAGTTAGAGTCTTTTAAATTAGACAATGTAACTAGACATCTTCTGGCTGCTTTTAGACTACTGGTGTTTAGGGTGGCCACCTTCAGGGTTAAGAGAGAAGCCATCAGGTTTATTTAAGTCAAATGTTTCTTCCTGGCACTTCTCCTGGGTTGTTCTCCAAGCCTTTTTTCTTTGCCAACAGAAGGTGTAGTTTTCCCAGTAATGTCTTCCTCAGAATCTGAGGTAATCATGTGTTGTGAGGAGACTGTGGATAAAGTTTCAGAATCCTTGTCCATGTCTGACTCCAATCCATCCTTCTGTAGGGCTGCATATCGATTTGTTAACACCACTAGTAGGCTTCTTTGAGGCCTTGGTGGGTTTGGTTTTGGCATGTACCACTTTCTGTGGCCGTTTCTTTGTAACCACAGGTTTTCCTGGGGGGAGGCGTAACTTCAGCCTCATACATGTGGTCGGCCTTTGTTGAACCTATTTACTCCATGTGCATTTCAGCTTCAAGCATTACAGCTGGGGCAGCAGTCTCATTAGTGGATCACAGATTTCTGCCTCAGTTTGAATTATTTGGTTCAGTGGCTGAGATTCCTCAGCTGTAGTGAGAGGGGTACCCTCACTCAGCGGTCTGTTAGTTGGGGAGGCTGTTGTACCATGAGCTGTATTGTCCATATCAGTAGGCTGAGGTAAAGATTGTTGCTGCCTAGACTGGTCTCTATCAGTTCTCTAAGCAGCTTTTATGAGGTCATACTGTTCCAGCCAGTCCGACCTATTGTGCATAGCCCATTGTCATGCTCTGTAGGAATGGCCCATGTCGTCACATAAATTACACTTCATTGCCTCAGTACAGTCTTGTCTCCCATGCCCGAACCCCAAACATAGATTCACATTTTAGCCTGTCACATGCAGAACTCAAGTATTGAAAGGAGCCACATTTAAAGCAGTTCTTTGGATGGCCTGGGTAGAAACAATGTCCTCTATCTGATCCTAAGAGAAGGCTGCTACTGTAGAAAGAGGTTGAGGGCCAGTCCTTGTCATTTTAAGTTTGACTTTATATGTCCATCACCCTGTCCAGATATGCTCAATGTCAAAAACTGGCTGAGAGGGCCCCATCAAATCACACCTTTATGAAAGCCTGTGA
Organism: Neoceratodus forsteri; assembly: GCA_016271365.2. Classification (NCBI taxonomy): domain Eukaryota; kingdom Metazoa; phylum Chordata; order Ceratodontiformes; family Ceratodontidae; genus Neoceratodus; species Neoceratodus forsteri. The sequence continues at coordinate 1,277,744,649 of CM057456.1, forward strand.
GTTATATCGTGCACTGATACCCCTTCATTTCTGAAAAGTATAGGTATGATTTTAAAGGCAGGTTTAGTCAGAGGAATGGCACGGAAAGGTAGCCGAAGTTCAGAATAAAGTAGTTTTTCATATCTGACCCAAAATCTATCCAGGCCTTGCAGTATTTTAAAGCTCACATCAAAGAGATTGTCCCCTGATGTATGACTCAGAGTATAAATTTCATTAGAGAAGAAGCCCCTAGAGTTCTTAATCAGGGTCTGCCCCACATAGACCCTATCAGGTGGAAAGTCTAAACCCCCCAGATACTGTAGCCTTACTGCATTTTTTCTTTGGGCAAGTAAGGGCTGTGCATTAAATTGGTCCCTCTTTCTAAGTTAGTCAATGTCATTTTTGCCTTTCCATAGCAGTCTGCATTGCATCAAGTACAGGCTGCTCGGCATCCATTTGTTTTCCCCAAGACTGTCAAGTTTCATTATTATCCCCCTCAGCCATGCTGGGTGGTGGAACTCTAGCATTTACCCTAGTGGGGGAACTAGTGACATCCTCAGAATGAAGTGCAAGGTCAAAGTCAGTTGCACAATTCTGTTGCACATTGCTTATTCCTGGAGACCTAGGTGAGGAAGGTAAGGTGGGGGGGGGGGGATTACAAAATCATCAGTAAATCATTAAGAAGAAATCATTCTTACTACATATATACCTCTAGGGGTTATACGCTACTATAACACATTATGTTGCTACGACCATTGTTTTCAAGAACTATTGATTCATGTACTATAAATTCTCAGAACTATTAAGCCCTTATAAAAGGGAATTAAAGCATCATCTTATCAATCATAAACAGGTATAATCTTTTCAGCCTGTATCTAGCCAGTCCATGTGTGTCCACCATAATTTATATCGTAGTACTGAAGCTCGCTTTTTGTCCATAATTTGTCATTTTTGGATATCTTATCTTATTGAAAAAACTACTTGTTCGACTGACATCAGTTGCTGTCTAAGAGTAAGGGCACATCTGGCCTGCCATATTTGGAATTTTATGAATAATAACACCAATTTTATTGTCTTTGCATGATATTTAGACCAAGTATAAGGTAGGATCCCTAAAAAGAGAATTTCCCCAGCGATGTCTTGAAGGGGTGATAAAAACCATATCTTGTTCAAATAATGTCAGAATGAGATAGCATAAGGGCACCGGATATATAAATGCTTCATTGTTTCGGGGGTGTTTGAACAAGAACCCCCCCCCGACAACGTCGTTCTGCTATGCTGTTATGCTTCATATTCCCTCTAACTCCCAGCTTTCCATGCACACTGAGCCATAAATGATCCCACATGTAATTAGGAGTTCTTCTACTTAAAACCATTTTGTATATCTGGCTTACTTCTTTTGGGGGTTTGTTACCGAAAGAAGGTTCTTCTTTATAAAATTTTGACATTATGTGGCCATATAATTATTTTCTATTTAATGTTTTAACTGTTGTTTTGTTATTTTCCAGAGTTTTCATTCACTGATGGAGCTATGTAGGCTATCAGGTAGCCCTTCCATAAACGTCTGTTTAGGAATAGACAGGTGTACCACCCAACTCTGTAACACTGGATGTAACGTGTCTAAAATCCAAATAACCCAAATTTTGAGTGTTTGTTTGATAAGCGGAACAATATTCATGTATAAAAATATACAATGAAAGAAAATGACAGGAGTTACCATCCCTAGCCCTGCTTTTTCTAGTGGCTGGTATGTAATACCTCTCTTTAGTGGATTGAGCCTACTGCCCCATAGGCTTTGGAAAAAGATACTTAGTAAAGCGTATCTGTTTCTTTAGTGGGGGGAGAATATGTTACTCATGTACAGAAATAAGGGAAACAAGCGTTTGTCAATGCCAAATGTTTGCTTGCTGGCATTGGCATTGGTAGTGTAGGAGTTAGAGAGCTGCATAATAGGACTGGCAGTGAAGTATTGAACTGAAGCTCACCCCACCACCACCCTGCAGAGACTGACAGGCATTGGGGTGTGCCATTAGGTCGTCAGACATAATGGCCACACCATTTCACCACACCCTACCCTGCACACGCTGACAAGTGTCACGGTGTGCCTTGGGGTCTCTGGCCCTTATGCTCACCCCATTCCTTGAGGAAATCCAGTGAGATGGGTCCTGTATAGGAGAGTGGGGTGAACTTTGGGGCCAAAGAGTCGAAGACACACCTCGATGCCTCTCACTGGCTGCAGGGTGTGGAATGGTATGAGCATTACAGGCGAGAATCCCAAGTCACACCCCTGATGCCTGTCAATCTCTGCAGGCTGGGGCATTATGGTCGGAAACCCTAACACCTCAGGCGTTCATTGGCATTTTCACTCCAAATTTTCAACATGTTTTTTTGTGACCCCCACCTTATGAACAGTGGCAATATCAGATTGTTAGCAGAAAGCTGATTTCACACAGCGACTATGCCATTTGGCACCACAGGTGCGAAAACAGATTTTGAACAGGATGTGAAAAATGACAGCTGTACTGTTCATGAGGAGGTGCCAAAAATGGCAATGTTGAAATTCTGCAGTGAAAATATTTAAAAAAATGGTGAAGCCACGAGTGTGCGTAGAAAATGTGCAATGCACACCTGTAATGCATTTAGTTTCGGGAATTTTTTACAGCAGATTGTCAACACAGGGATTTTGTAACCTCTGCTCATGAACAGTGTCACTGTGATTTTCTTCATCTGTCCCAAACAGTGATTCCCCACAGCGACCATGCATTTCTGCGCTGGAAGAGCGAAAACACATTTCGGCCATGGTGTGAAAAATGACAGCTGTACTGTTTATAAGGAAGTGTGGAAAAATGCCACTGGTGAAAATCTGGACTGAAAATATTAGAAATCCATGAAGTTACGAGGGTGCATGGAAACTGTGCAATGGTAGCTCGTAACATAGTTATTTTAAGGACTCATTTCACCAAATCTTCAACATAGCCATTTTAACATCTCTGCTCATGAACAGTGTCACTGTGATTTTCTTAATCTGTCCCAAACATTGATTTCGCACTTCAACTGTGCCATATCAGTGTCAGTGGCTCAGTAGGTAGCACACTCGCCTCTGAGGCCGGGAGATCAGAGGGTTGTGGGTTCAGTTCCCACATCTGGCACTTGGGTTAATATCCCAGTACTGACACTGTAGTGCAGCATGAGAGGGGTGCTGCACTTCGGAGGTGCCGTCTTTCGGATGAGATGTTAAACTGAGGTCCCATCTGCCTGGATTGGTGGTAGTTCAGGTGGATGTTAAAGATCCCATGGCACTTATCGAAAAGAGCAGGGGAATTTCCCCGGGTCCTGGCAAAATTTCCCTCACTCACTAAAAAATACCACCAACAGCTTAATCTGGTTCAAGGTCAGTTGGCATTCATCTGTATCCCCCACCCCGGGTCGTGCCTGAAAATAGGCAGGATTTGTCTAGTGCACTTACCCGGTCAACAAAAACTAAATAAATAAATAAAAAAAATTGTATGCTACATGGGCGGAAACACGTTTTGACCAAGATGTGAAAAATGACAGTAGTACTGCTCATAAGGAGGTGTGGTCCAATGGTAATGTTGAAAATCTGGAGTAAAAATATTGAAAATTCGCAAACTTACGAATGTGCATAGAACAGCGCAATGCATGCTCATAAAACAGTAATTTTGGGGAATTTTTTCACCAAATTCTCAACATAGGGTTTTTGGGGGCCTACCTCATGAACTGTGGCACTGTCATTTTGTAACTCAGTCCTGAAAGGTGGTTCCACACAGTGACTGCAAAATCACCTTTCTGGGCCGATTAATGCAATGACAGTGACAGAATTCATGAGGAGGGGTCCCAAAAACCCCATGTTGAAAATTTAGTGAAAAAATTCCCCAAAATGCCTGAGATATGCACTAAAGTTGAAATGACCCTATTTATTACATTAACAGCTTGCCGGCATTTCCTCAGTTCGCGGTTGGCTTTGAACAGTGCAGACATGTTCCTGGTCCATCGAAGATCGTCACACTGAGCTCCGGAGGTAAGTATGGGGTGAGGAGGGGGTGTGGGGAGGCAGGGTGCACAGAGGAGGGGAGAGGGTGAGGGGAGATTGGGTCAGGACAGTCAACGAAGGAAGTTTTTTTTTCTTTCAGGTTTTTTTTTTAACTTAGATGACGCGGGACTTGTGCCACACTGGGGTGGGCTCCCAGCTTGGCAGCTGGAAGGCTGTTTGGGGGCATGGAGCTGACAAGGGATTGGGCACCCCATCGGCCATACGATCTGTTGCCACGCTGGGGTGGGCTCCCAGCATGGCACCCTGTGATCTCTTGGGGGCAGTGGAGCCGACAGGGTTGGGCACCCCGTCAGCCACTCTAGACTGTTGCCATGCTTGGGTGGGCTCCCAGTGTGGCACCTGGAACTCTATTGGGGGGTGCAGCACAGCTGATGGGGATGGGCACCCCGCCGGCTATATAGTGTGTGTGTGGGGAAGGCGACGCAGTATACATGCGACTGTGTGTGGTGGGGAGGCATGGAGCACGCGATATCTTATCGCTGCTCACTAAGCATAGCTCTCCTTTCAATTGTATGGCCACTGCATTTTCAACTGCTGTCATAGACAACTGCAGCATTCATTGGAGAACTATGGCCGCGCCTGCAAACACAATGACTGCATTGGAAGACGGGAGCCACAGCTCCGATAACTCGGATGATGGCACTATGTTTCTTGCACATGCAAGCAAACATAATAAAAATGTCTTGATCATGTAGATTCTTTTTTTTTTTTAACATCTTCCATTTGTTCCACTGATAGAATTTCAATTATGCATCTTGTAGTTTATATCCAATTAAAATTACACATCTGTCCAGGTTCAAAAAAATCCCTAATATTTTATGGTAACCCTAATGAATAGGGATACCCATCATTTTTGAATATTTTGTGCCTGGTTGTCCAATCGGAAGACAGCAACTTTTTGAGTAGTTAACTGAGGAACCAGAAATAATGGAGTATTCTGTCAGTACTTTACTTGCAACTATACAGGATGCATAATCAGATAAAGTCAAACATAAGTCATCTGCATATGCTGCCATACAGATCGGAAAATCTTCACTGTTCAGGGATAATCCTACTACGTGGGCTACATGATTTAATTTGTGCAATAGTGGGTCTATTGTTAAGATGTAAAGAAGGGGGCTCAAGGGGCACCCTTGCCTTTCCCCTCTAGCAATTGTACATTGTTTCCCTAACCATCCATTTGTGTGAGGGATCAAGGAGGCTTTTGAATAATATATCTGTATCCATTGTATTATTGTTTTAGGAAAACCTCCCAAAGGTAATCATGCTCTACCCTATTGAAAGCTTTATTCTGATCAAGACTTAATAGGTGCCAGCCTGGTGGCACTGAGGGCTGAGGCGCTGGATGTCACACCGCATGCCACGCCGGTGACCCAGGTTCGGGAATCAGCCAGGGTCGTCGGAGACCGGCGTCGGGGGGGAGAGAATGGGAGGAGGAATCCAGCTCTCTCAGAGGTTGGTTGCCCTCTGGTGGAGGCCAGAGGGATGGTGCCATGAGGTGCTCTGATATAGGTCAATGGGGAGGGTTGAGGGGACCCGATCTGGAGCTGCAGTGCACATGTGTGCCTCCATGCACATGTGCCACCGCTTCTGGGGGTCCGGGGGTATCATAAGGGAGAAAATGGAGGCAACTGTGGGGGCCGACATGGATGATGCCCCCGGACCCACTCTGGGGATCTGCCGGGGCGCATGGCGTTAGAAGCCCCCGAAAGACCCAGTGTTCGGTAGGCTCGGCAGATGCTGAGGTCAACCTGCCACAAGGAGGATAAAAATATTCTACAAAAAAAAAAGACTTACTAGGTACCCCATTAATTCCTCTTCCTGTCCCTTAGCAAAAGTTTCTCTAAGTAAAATCAGGCCATCTGAAATACTTCTAGAAGGGACCACACAAAATAGAAATTGATGTACTATGTTTTCTAAAACCAAGGATATCCTAGAACATAATTTTTGTCAGAAGTTTACAATCTGTATTTAGAAGCATAATTGGTCTCCAATTTGATAAATCTCCTCATTCTCCAGAATTATATAACAACTGTAATATTCCTTTATATATACTATCTGATAATGTACATTTTTCTAATACATGATTGTACATTATGATAATTTCTGTCCCTAAGCTTTTGATAATGTTCTCATATATTTTATTAGGCAAGCCATCTTCACCTGGAGTGATCCCTGGTTTTAGGGTTTTAACTATAGCTTGTAATTCTGCTACTATAATTGGATTAATTTTGATAATGGACACCTCAGTCCTGCCTAGGCCTGCAAATAACCACCAGGGCATGGCTGGCGCCACTGCCCTGCAGTGTATGTTTTTGTTACCTGCTACTGTCTGTACTATGTACCTATGCTTATCGTTGTATCACCAGCTGCTTTACTGTGTTATCTGTAACCATTTTGTAACCATTTCTGTAACTATTGTGTCTAATTGTTGCTATTGTCCTTGATGCCTCTGTTCTCAATGACGTGGAACCTTTGTAAAGCAGTCTTTGACTCAAAGGTATGTTATCTGATATCTTCAATAAAATAAAATAAAAAAAAATAATTAAGGCCTCATGGAGGGCCAGAGGAACTGTAGGAAGTTTGCAAGTTTACAACCATCTTTTAATGGAATTTCCATCTAATTTGTGCCCTATAAACCTAGTTATAATGAATTTTCCGATTTCTATAATAATGTCAGATATGTTGTTTATTTTAACCCCATCCTTATCAATACGATATAAAATACTTTTATTTTCCCTAGTATTAATACAGCGATCAAATGGATTTGTATGTGTAGCCTTCCCTTGGGTGCCAAATTGGTGTTCTTTTTCCAGAGTTTTTTGCCTGTCATACTGGACCTTTGTCATTTCTTTTTTGACCTCTTGTATCACTGCCATAAAATTCCCTAAACCTACTTTTTGCCATACTGATTTTGTGAGCAACTGTTCTCTTAATTCCTTATACCTGTCCGTGTTTACCCTCCCATTTACTCTACCCATCATCTTAAAATAATCAGAAATGTCTTGTTTTGTGTCTTCTCACCAAGAATTTTTGTCATCACAGTTAAAAAAGGTGGATTTTTGGGCTCTTAAAATATATGAGAAACCTTCGGCTATTTCCTGATTATCTAACAAACCAGTATTCAGTTTCCATATTCCTGGTCCCTTCTTTGTTCAGGTCCCTCCTGAATCCTAATATCCAGCATGCTGTGGTCAGAAGTGGCTACTGTTGTGGCTTGTCCTTCTGATAACTGTAAATTCAAATAAATGAAAAAATAGTCAATCCTTGTTGATCTAGTATGGCATGGGTGGAAGCTGGAGGGGGGAAGATTCAGGGGAGAAAGGAGGAGGTGTTACTTCACTGAGAGGGTGGTGGAGCCATGGAATGCACTGCCTAGGGGGCTGGTGGAGGCAGAGACAATGGAGGGGTTCAAGAGGGGGTGGGACAGGTACAGGGGAAGGGTTCTGGAAACAAAATCCAATGCAGCAAGAATATCTGGAACTGGGAAGGGAGAAGCCAGAGAAGGCGAGGGGGACAGCAAGGTCAGCACCCAGGGTGGGGGCTGACCAAATGAGCAGACACGAAAGACCGTTAGGCCTATTCTGCTGGCATTTTAGTATGTTAGTACCGCAAAAATAGGTTCTGTTGTGTGTGTGTGTGTGGGGGGGGGATAGAATATAGTTCCTGACATTCATCTTTTAAATCTGCTTGCTTATTTCATTCATTCAGATAATTTCCATCACAGTATAGTTTTGGCATTTGTAAACCTCTGTCATGTATATTTATGCTGCAGTTGAAATCCCCTCCTAAAATGACATGTTTCGCAGTGAACAAAAAGGGTTTAATTTTGTTAATCAACTGAAACATAGAAACATAGAAACATAGAAGTTGACGGCAGATAAGGACCGCAAGGCCCATCCAGTCTGCCCATTTCTTTTTCTACCTTATAAATGTGCCATCGGCCTTTGCTCTGTCAATGGCTTATCTATTCATACTCATCTGTATTGCTCCCCTTATGCCTATCCCATGCCTGTTTGAAGCCCTGCACTGTATTCATAGCCACCACTTCCTAAGGTAGACCGTTCCATGCATCCACCACACTTTCTGTGAAAAAGAATTTCCTCACATCCCTCTTTAATCGGCCTCCCTCTAATCTCATGCTGTGTTCTCTTGTCCTGCTATAGAAACATAGAAACATAGAATTTGACGGCAGATAAGGACCGCTTGGTCCACCTAGTCTGCCCATTTTCCTACCTAACAGATAAGCTGCAGATCTTAGTTAATCAACAGCTTACTTCCTCTTACCCGCCCCAGGACTGCCTTATGCCTGTCCCATGCATTCTTGAAGTCCCCCACTGTTCTGGACTCCACAACCTCCACAGGGAGGCTGTTCCATGCATCCACAACCCTCTCAGTGAAAAAATACTTCCTCACATTACCCCTGAGCCATCCCCCCTCTATCATCAAATTGTGCCCCCCTTGTTCTTGCACATCTCTTTTTCTGGAAGATGCTACCCTCTTGGACATTGTTAATTCCCTTGAGGTACTTGAATGTTTCTATCATGTCCCCTCTCTCCCTTCTTTCCTCAAGAGTATACATATTAAGTTCCTTTAGTCTTTCTTCGTATGTCTTCTGGTGCAGACCCTGCACCATTTTGGTTGCCCTCCTCTGGACAGCCTCCACTCTGTCTATGTCTCTTGCGGAGATGGGGTCTCCAGAACTGCACACAGTACTCAGATGGGGTCTCACCCAACTGTCTGTACAGAGGATAACAACTTCCTGTTTTCTACTATTGATGCCTCTTCCTATACATCCCAGTATCCTCCAGCCTTCCTTACTGCCTTCTCACATTGCTTGCCCACCTTTAGGTCAGCTGATATAATTACCCCCAGGTCCCTTTCTATTTTTACTGTTGTCAGTATCTCACCCCCCATTGTGTACGCTTCCCCTGGGTTTTTGTTTCCCATGTGCATTATCTTGCACTTCTTTGCATTAAATCTGAGCTGCCATACATTTGACCATTCCTCCAACCTTGCCAAGTCCCTTCTCACCCTTTCCACTCCATCCTGTGTATCAACCCTGTTGAAGATCTTTGTGTCATCAGCACAGAGACATACTTTTCCTTCCAGTTCCTCTGCAATGTCACTTATAAAGACATTAAAAAGGACCGGTCCCAGTACTGAACCCTGCGGTACCCCACTAGTAACTCTCCTTTTTTCACTGTGTACTCCATTTACTACTACCCTTTGCGTCCTGTTGTCTAGCCAATTTTTTATCCAGGCTACCACCTTGGGACCCATTCCAAGGCTGGCTATCTTGTGTATTAATCTTTTGTGGGGGACTGTATCAAATGCTTTGCTAAAATCTAAGTAGGCCATGTCCACAGCCCCTCCCTGATCTACTACTTTGGTCATCCAGTCAAAGAAATCTATTAGATTCATCTGACACGACCTTCCCATCGTGAATCCATGTTGCCTCGGGTCCTGTGCCCCAATGGCCTCTAGGTACTCAACAATTCTTTCCTTCAGAAGATTCCATCATTTTCCTACCACTGAGGTCAAACTAACTGGTCTGTAGTTTCCGCCTCTGTCCTGCTCCCACTTTTGTGAAGAGGAATTACATCTGCCCTCCTCCAGTCCTGGGTACCACCTCATCCTCCCATGATTTATTAAAGAGAGTAGTCAGCGATGTCACTAGTTCTACCCTTAATTCTTTTAGAATTCTTGGTGAATCCATCAGACCCCATTGCTTTGTCCACCTTCAATTTTATTAGTTCTTTCAGAACCCTTTCTTCTGTAAATGGACTGGTATCGACTTCTCGCCTTCGAATGTTTCTCTTGTTTGGTTTAGGTAACTCTCCTCCTCTTCCTTTGTGAATACTGAGCAGAAATATTCGTTCAGTAACCCTGCTTTTTCACTGTCACCCTCTACCCACATTCCCTCCCTTTATTAAGCTTCAGTATCCCTCCTTTGGTCTTTCTTCGCTCCTAATGTACCTATAAAGGTCTTATTCCCTTCTTAACAGAATTGGCTATCCTTTCTTTGGTTGGGCCTTTGCTATTCTGACTACCTTCCAGCCTCTTTCTGCTTTAACTGATAAAGTTCTCTGTCCTGCTCCTTCTGTGTTTCCTTATATTTCCTGAATGCTGCCCTTTTCTCCTTAACCTTCCTGCCACCTCGTTTGTGAACCATGCAGTTTTTTCCTTCGTTGTGTTTTATTGATTTTTTACGCAAAGGCTTGTTGCCTCTGTGATGGCTGTTTGATCACTCCCATTGTTCCTCCACCCTCCTTCTTGCCTGTTTGCTAGTGTTTTCTGAGGCACTCTCATTTTCCCAAAGTCAGCCCTCCTAAAGTCTAGTACTCTTGCTTTTGTATGGCTTGATTGTATGGCTGTGTTTATCGTGAACCACACTGTTTGGTGGTCACTTGTTCCCAGATGGCTACCTACTTAAATCTGAGATTCTTTCTCCATCCCCATTTGAAAGTACCAGGTCTAAGATTGCTCCCTCCGAGTCGGTTCCAATACTAGCTGTCTGAGACATGCCCCTGTAGGGCATCAAGAATGACCCTGCTCTTGGATGTGCCTGCAGCAAAGGTGCTCCAGTTAACATCTAGCATATTCAGGTCCCCATCAACAATATCTCCCTTTTTCTGCCATTCTAAGAAAGCCTTCTATCATTTCCTTGTCCGTTCCTCCCCTGAGATGGGGGTCTGTATACAACCCCATGCGGATTGTGGTGCCATTTCTGTCTCCAGGGTGACCCAAAGTGCCTCATCTGCTCCCTGTTTACTCTTTAGTTCTGTTGCTTTGATCCTTCCTTTACATAGAGAGCTACTCCTCCTCCTCTTTACCCTCCTGTCCTTCCTGTAGATTGTGTATCCTGGTATGTTGACATCCCATTCATGGTTCTCTGTGTACCATGTTTCTGTGACTGCCACAATATCCAGGCAACCTCTTCCATCAAGGCCACTAGTTCAGAGAGCTTGTTACACAGACTACGGGCATTGGTACTCATCACCCTCCACTTTTTGATAGCCTTACCCTTTAGCCCCATTTCTGTCCTTACTGCTTTGCCTTTCTTTACATTTAAATCTGTTCTGCTCCCTTAATAACTTCTGTACCTTGGTGTTACCTCACTAATCACATATTTTGTGGGGAGGCCTGGATTTCCAGCTCCTTTTCAGTGCCCCCCCCCCTTGGCTAGTTTAAATGCTTGTCAATGAAGCATTTAAACCTCTCACCTAGGATCCTGGTTCCCCCCCTGGACAGATGCAGACCATCACACCAATATAGGTCTGCATTCCTCCAGGTGGCTCCCCAGTCCCCAATGAAGCCAAAACCCTGAGCTCCACATTTTTGCTATTGCTATTTTTCTTATATTTAAACATGTTAGACTCTTTCACCTTGTTAGTGCCCTTAAGGTGTTTGAATGTTTCGATCATATCACCTCTCTCTCCCCCTCCTTTGCTCAAGGGTATACATATTGAGTTCCATTAATCTGTCCTCATATGTCTTCTGATGCAGCCCCTGCACCATTTTGGTTGTCCTTCTCTGGACTGCCTCAATTTGGTTAATGTCCTTGTGAAGGTGTGGCCTCCAGTACTGCACGCAGTACTCCAGATGGGGCCTAACCAGTGTCTTGTAAAGAGGGATTACTACCTCCATCTTACGACTTGTGATACCCCTACTAATACACCTTGACTTCCCTCTAGCCTTACCTACTGCTTTAGAGGTCTGCTTGGATGATTTCAGGTCATCAGTGATGATGATGCCCAAGTCTCTTTCTTTCTTTGTGACTGTCAGCAACTCCCCTCCCAGCCTATGTGGCTTTAGGGTTTCTCTTCCCTACGTGCATGACCTTGCACTTCTTTGCATTAAATCCCAGTTGCCACTCTTCTGACCATTTTGCTAGTTTATCCAGATCTCTTCTCATTCTGCCCACCCCATCTGGATCATCTACTCTGTTGCAGATCTTAGTGTCATCTGCAAACAGACAAGACTTACTCTCTAGTCCATCTGCAATGTCACTAATGAAGATATTGAAGAGGACTGGCCCCAGGACTGATCCCTGAGGTACCCCACTTGTGACTTGCATCTCTTCTGACTGTATACCATTTACCACCACTCTCTGTTTTCTGCCCGTCAATCAGTTTGCCACCCAGTTGACCAACTTCTGACCACCCCAAGCCTACCCAGCTTATTTATCAATCTTCTATCTGGAACAGCGTCGAAAGCTTTGCTGAAGTTAAGGTAGGCAACATCAACTGCTCCCTCTTGGTCCACCACTCTGGTTACCCAGTCAAAGAAATCTATGAGATTAGTTTGACAGGACCTTCCTTTTGTAAACCCATGCTGTCTTGGATCCTGTGTCACTATGGATTCCAGGTGTTGCACTATTCTTTCCTTAAGGAGAGCCTCCATAATCTTGCCCACTACTGAGGTAAGACTGACTGGTCTGTAGTTCTCTGCCTCCTCCCTGCTACCACTCTTGTGGAGTGGGCTCACATGAGCCCTTCTCCAGTCTTCTGGGACCTCTCCTGTTCACAGAGACTCACTAAACAGTTCTGCTAATGGCTCTGCTAGTTCCACCCTTAGCTCCTTAAGTACTCTGGGATGTATGCCATCAGGTCCCAGTGCCTTGTCCACCCTGAGCTTAGCGAGCTCTTGTGAGACTCTTTCTTTTGTGAAGGGTGTGGTACTTGTCTTCCCCCTGTGTCCATGGTGCTGAGCTGTGGGCCCTGCCCTACCTTCTCTTCAGTAAATACTGAGCAAAAGTATCTATTTAGGATAGATGGTTTACAGGGTCCTCCTCCTCACATGGCCCCTTTTCTCCTTTGAGCTTAGCGCTACCCCCTCTGGACTTTCTCCTTTCACTAATGTATCTATAGAAGGTCTTGTCACCTTCTTTTACTGTTCGTGCTAGTGTTTCCTCAGGTTGGGACTTTGCCTGCCTTACTGCCTTCCCTGCTTCCCTTAGGGCAGTTTGGTATGTCTCCCTATCTTCATCCCACTGTGTTCCCTTATATTTCCTGAAGGACAGCCTTTTGGCTCTGACCTTTTCTGCTACTGTATTTGAGAACCAAAGTGGTTTCCTTCTTCTTTTGCACTTCCTTTTCTGTCTAATACAATGGGATGTTGCTTCAAGTATTGCATCCTTAATACTTGCCCGCTTTGCCTGTACACCCTTACCTGTGTTTCTTTTTGCGAGGGCTAGTTTAACTCTGTTGGCCATCTTATCAAAGTCAGCTCCTCTGAAGTCCCATATTTTTGCTTTGGAATGGGATGCTTTAGATGTAGTGGCCAAATTGAACCATACCATATGATGGTCACTGGTCCCCAGGTGACCTACCTGGGGATCTGTGATCCCTTCACTGTTAGTCAGTACTAGATCTAGGATAGCCCTGTCTCTTGTCGGTTGTTGTACCACTTGTTTGAGGCCCTCCCCCTGCAGGGAATCCACCATGTGTCTAGTTCAGGCAGATGTTCCTGCTGGTATTGACCAATCTGTATCCAGCATGTTGAAGTCTCCCATTATCAGAACCTCCCCTTTTCTGTCATGTTTTGTATATCTTCTAGCAGTAATGTGTCTATGTCCTCCCTCTGGTCTGGGGGCCTGTAGAAAACCCCAGCTCTTATGGCTGTCCCATTTTCTGTTTCCAGGGTGACCCACAGTTCTTCTGGCTCCTTATGTGTATCTGAATTTCTGTAGCGTTGATATTTTCATTAACATACAAGGCCACTCCACCCCCCTTTTTGCACTTCGGTCTCTTCTGAACAGTACATAGCCAGGTACTGAAGTCTCCCAAGTTACTGGTAAACCACTCTCACTAATTGCTACTATGTCCAGTTTAGCCTCTGACATTATTGCCTGCAGGTCTGGGATCTTATTTCCCAGGCTGTGAGCATTTGTGTACATGATTTTCTATTGGCCAGATTTCGGTGTGTTAGTAGTTGGGTGAGGTTTGGCATTTCCCCTGTGTGTCGTACCCTTTCAAATTTCCCTTGGGGGGCATACACATATATCAGTCTAAACTCCATCCCTTGCTGTTTGATGTCTATTAGAAAGGCCCTGTCAGACTCAATATCTACTACGTGTTGTACTTGTGTCTGAGAAAACCCCCCAGAAACCCACCCCGTGCAAGTTTCCTCCCCCATAGACCAAAAACTAGGACCCCAGAGCCACCCTGTAGTGACATTTTCTCCTATCATTTTATGTATGCAATCGTACATCCTGAAACCCCCCATGTCAAAATCAGTTTTGTGAAAGATATCATAAGTACTTAGTCTCTTCCTTCCAGACTGCAAACTGCTGACATTCAGAGATGCCACTCGATAATTATATAGTGCAGTGAAAAAGGGGGCATAGTTCAGGGTGGTTTTTACTAGCTGTTCTTGTCCCCATCCTTCTCTTCTGGGCCCTGGTCTGTTTTTCAGAGGGTAGTTCAGTATCTGAATTTGTTTCCATTTGGGTTGATGATTCTTATACAGAGTCTATGTTGTTCTCCATTGGCGTGTCCCCCCATTAAAAGGCTGCAAACCTGTTTTGTTCTAAAGGGGCTTCTGGGTCAGTTACTTGTGAAGATTATACAGTTTTTTTTGCTCTACCGCCTTTCTTCCATACCACCTTGGTGAACTCTGGGACAGGTACTTGGGGGGATGGTCATGGCATATCCATCGTGGGAGCTGCTGGAATATTCTGTTCTCCTGTGGCTTGTGGTTCCTGCCTAGGTGGAGGGGGGGGCAGTTCCAGTATTAGCTGGAGGCTCCTGGTTTCTTGGACTTTGTGTTTCTCTCTGATATCATTGGGGTATTTTAAATGTCTTATGGATATAGAAATCCTGGACTCCATAGTCTGCATTATCATTATTTTTAGAAGCCCATGTACAATATGTAAAGGCATGGCCTTCCTCCTCACATAGGCTGCAACGGGGAGTTTTGAAACAGCGAGTACTTACATGGCCTAGGTCCCCACAATGGGAGCATTTCGATATTTCACAATTTGGGCTGATGTGCCTTTTAGACCCACATTTAAAACAAACCCTTGGCTGGCCTGGGTAGTAGAGAAAACCCTTATCTCGGCCTATAAAGAAACAGTTCAGAAGATGAATCACATCATTTAATGTTTGTTGTAGTCTAACTTTCACCTTCCAGCCTCTATTCCAAAAGCCTTCCTTATCAATGATGGGTTCAGGATTACCTTGCACTGTACATTTCTTTTCCAGCAAATCAGTATGTCCATAATATTGACCCCTTCATTCTTAAAAAGTATTGTTATCACTCTAAAGGCCTGCTTGTTGAGGGGAATCACTAAGAAAGGTACCCACAGATGTTTGGTTTTCAGCAAGGAGTATTTGCACCAAAAATGTTCAAGTTGTTGTGGGGTTCTGAAACTTACATCATAGGTCACCTCTCCTGGGGTGTGAAATAGTACATATGCTTCTGATGGAGAGAATCCTAAAGATTGTTTGATGAGAACTTTGCCTACTAAAATCTATCAGGTGTTTCTTCTTTGGGCCCCAGATACCTCAGCCGAACAGCATTACGGCATTTGGCAAGGTCTATTAGTTTGTGGAAAAGCCCTGTATACATGAGATTAGCACCAGATTCATTTTCTGTATGCACCCCATTCGTTTGATGTGAAGGACCCGATTGCTGCCCAGGATTAGACTCTGTGTTATCTTGTCTAGAATGGGAATCCCAAGTCTCTCCGTTTTCGTGGCCAGTTCTTGGGTTGGGTGTTTCTAAAGTTACAGTGTCTCCCTTTCCCATTTCAGTATTCTCATCATCCATATTTTGCCCAGTTTGGGGTATCTATCCTAGGTTTAGAAGCTCTCTCTTTAGGATCTGGTACAGTTATATTTTTAGATTTACCTACTGCTACAGTCTGCACATTACCTGTATGTAGTCCCTCCGTCTGTTCCAGTGTTTCAGGAGCTTCTATAAAAAGTTCTTATTCATTATCAGAGATGACTGTAATATTTCCTCTTGGCAGGGCAATGCTAGAGTCCGGAACCCAGATACCTTTAGTGTCCAAACCCCAGCCTGCTTTTTGGAGCACCAGCTCCAGTGTCCATTCTGTATTGTCAGCCTCTGTTTGATTCGGGTTGGGTGCAGTGTTCATGGCATTATCTGGGGTACCTTGCCTGATGCCAAATACAGTTACACCAGTCCAGGCTTCCCCTGGAGTGTTGGTGAATTATCCATACGCTTCCTTTTTTTATCGTCATCTGTAGATTTCTGCATCATTGCTAATTGTTCCTCTACTGTGGATAGTTGTGCCTTCAAAGTTGCCTGCTGTCTTTGCAGGAAAATTTCCAACACCTTCAAATCTGCTGCTGACTGCAAGGACTGAACTACCAGAACAACAGGTACTTCATGTGCTGGTAAATTTCCCAAAGTTTTGCTACTTTGAGATGTAGAGACAGCTGGATGAGGAGAGGTTCTCTCCACACCTTCTCCCTCATCCTCCACGAGGATCAAACTGGGCTCCTCCATCCAATGTTCAC
Source organism: Neoceratodus forsteri (assembly GCA_016271365.2). NCBI lineage: Eukaryota > Metazoa > Chordata > Ceratodontiformes > Ceratodontidae > Neoceratodus > Neoceratodus forsteri. The sequence goes on from CM057456.1 coordinate 1,277,761,191, forward strand.
TCCACAGCACCCCCTACTGCAAAGAGTAGATTAATTTTTTATTGTGACATCAAAATAAATCATAAACATCAGTATTTGAGACATACAGAATTAATTCAATGCAACAGGAAAAAGAAAGAAAATCAAGTATTACAGTCATAACATTCTTAAGTTTCCCCACTAAACACTAAGAAATAAACCCAAACAAATTTTGTAACTAGGAAGCGTACCATAAAACAAAAGGAAACATAAAAAATAAGTATTTATGCAAATAGTTTCCCTTGGCAATCATATAATTGTTCTAGAGTGTAACATATCCTCAAATGAAAACAAATACATATTACATATATCACCCCCCAACCGAAGGGTTGATACAAAACATGTTGATATCACAGGGAATTAAAAAATGAAACTCAAACCAAGAAACAATAAATAAAACATTCCAGCATGCCCCCTTCCTCTTCCCACTGCCTTAAAAGCCGGGGAATTGTTTGAGTATCCAGGAAAGCATAATACCATACATTTGAAAGAAAAATGAAGAAAAAAAGGAAATCAAATAAGCATTGAAGCATATGTCCCCACTAAATAAATCTGTATAACATACTATCAGAACTTGTAAGTAGCTCCCTTTAAGCCTTTAAGCTGAATTATATCACCCAGTGAAAATTGCTCCACCAAGTATGACATTTCTGGTGAGAAACCCTTAATATCTCTTTATGCCTAACCTCTAAAACCGAATTCCTCACAATACTAAACAGCTGTTCCAGGGACAACTCTATTTGTTGTAAAGACTGCTTGCACCTAGTAATCCATTCATGGTACTTAATGCACAGCAAAATAACTTGCAAGGTATCACAATTGAACTGTTGCCAGTGTTTTGGAATAATTCCAAGGAACAGAATATCCAGTGTTGTAATGGCAAAGGGGGACCCCTTCCCTCTGTCTATCAACATGTCTTAAAATCATACTAGTAAAAGGGCAATGGAGAATAAATGCTCCATCATCTCCAACATTCCTCTGTGGGATTCTCTTAAGCAACACCTTTCTTCCTGACTTTTATGTTATAAGTTGTTCTTAACTTTCAGCTTCCCATGTATGCTCAACCACAGAACGTCCCACATCTGTACTAGTAATCTTTTATTGATCAGCATTTTCCCCATAAAATCCTGCTCCTTCATGGGCTTATCACCAAAGTGTGGCTTAGCTAAACAGAACTTCTCCAGTACAAATATATGCAGTTGTTTCCTTGACAGGGAGAAAACCTGTTGCTTAGAAATCTGCCACAACTTTATTTTCCTAAAACAATTTTGGAAATACAATGGTAGCCCTACTACTGGTTTTTGCCTAGAGAGAGGTGAATTCTGGGGCCAGGCATCCAACCAGGGTGTCACTTGGTCCTCAACCCATGGGACCCAAAGGGATTTTGATGCTATAAGTAAAGATCTGAGATTATCATATAAGAATATACAAAAGAAAATAGGACTGGGTTTATCATGGCTAGCCCACCCTGGTTTCTTTCTAAGTATGTAATGCCTCTTTTGACTGGATTCAATCTACTGCCCCAAAGGCAAGAAAAAAACAACAACAAATAGTTGTTTATGGCTGTTTTGAGGGTAAAAAACCAATACACAAATGTAAGAACATTGTCATTAGGTATGTTTTTATCATGTATATTCGTTTTGTTTTTGACATATGCCATCTGTTCCATTGCTTCACTTTGGTAATCGCACCTTGGAGCACTAGATTCCATTTATAAAATGCTAGGTCCCCTGGTCCAAAATAGTCCTCCAATATTTTACAATAGCCCTCCAAAACCAATATCCCTATAATCGATTCTTCTTCATAAGGGAGGTTTCCTATGAGCAAGCACTTACTTGTTTGAAAATTAAGCTGTGATTCAGAACCATTAGAAAAATCCTATAAAATAATTTCTGCTTGTTTGGTCGAGCCTTTGTCAGTCAAAGTTAAACATAAATCATCTTCATATGCCATTGTTTTTATTTCCCTATCCGTACTATTTAGAGACAATCCAACCACCCGTTCTAAGGCATTAAGTTTATGTAATAAAAGGTCCAGGGATATAATGTAAAGGATGGGGCTCAATGGACACCCTTGTTGCACTCCCTGATTAGTGTCACATGCTGACCCTATCCAGCCATTAATTTATGGGGCACTTTTGCTTCACAGTAACATAGTTTAATCCACTGTATAAATTGCAAGGGGAAACCATAGGCTTTCAAAACTTCCCATATATATTGGTGGGGTACCTTGTTGAAAGCTTTTGATTGGTCTAAACTAATCAGAAAACCTGATAGCTCACCAGACTTATCCCGTCCTATAATTTCCCTTATTAAAATTAATGCGTTACCTATTTTCCAACCTGGAACTGCACATAGTTGGGATAGGTGTATGAATGTGTTCAAGATGGAGACCATCCTAGTATTCAATAATATAGTGAGAATTTTCCCATCCAAATTAAGCAGGGTAATTGGCCTCCAATTGGACAATTGTTGCCTATCCCTTAATTTATATAATAAGACAAGATTTGTCAATGCCGAATGTTTGCTTGCTGCTATTAGCATTGGACGTACAGGAGTTAGACAGATGCAGAATAGGAATGGCAGTGAAGTATTGAACTCATGCCAACCCCACCTCCAACCTGCAGAGATGGGCAGGCATTGGGGTGTGCCTTTGGATCATTGCCCATAACACTCATGGCATTTCACCTCACCCTAGCCTGCAGACACTGACAAATGCTGAGGTGTGCCTTGAGGCATTCGACTTTACAGTCACCTAATTTCATAAGGACATGCACTGAAATGGGTGCAGTATAGGTGAATGGGGTGAACTCTGGGGCTAAAGATTCCAAGGCACATCTTGATGCCTGTCACTAGCTTCAGGGTGGGGGTTGGGGTGGAATAGCATTAGCATTATAGCCAGCAATCCAAAGGCACACCCCGATACCTATCAGTCTGGACAGGGTGGGACATTATGGTTAAAAACCCTAATGCCTCGGATGTTTGTTGGTATTTGCACTACAAATTTTCAACATGGCCTTTTTGTGACCCCCACACCTCACAAAATCATTTGAGTCCTCTGCTCATGAACAGTGGCACTGTGATTTTGTTAATCTGTCCTGAACACTGATTTCCCACAGTGACCACGTCATTCTGCAACAGATGTGTGAAAAACACAGTTCAGGTGGGATGTGAAAAATGACAGCCATACTGTTCATAGGGAGGTGTGAAGAGATGGCAATATTTAAATTTTGGAGTGAAAATGTTAAACATGCTCGAACTTATGAGCGTACATGGAAACTGCACAATGCATGCTCGTAACACAGTCATTTAGTGGAATTATTTCAGCAAATTTTCAACATAGGCATTTTGTGACCTCTGCTCATGAACAGTGTCACTTTGATTTTCTTAATCTGTCCCGAACACTGATTTCTCATAGTGACAGTGCTATTGTGCTCCAGAAGTGCGAAACACATTTTGGTCAGGATGTGAAAAATGACAGCTGTACTGTTCACAAGGAGGTGTGAAAAATGGCAATGTTGAAAATCTGGAGTGAAAATATTACAAATTCGTGAAGTTACGAGTGTATGTGGAAACTGCGCAATGCACGCTCATAACACAGTCATTTTTTGGAATTTTTTCACCAAATTTGCAACACAGGCTTTATGTGCCTACCTCATGAACAGTGACACTGTCATTTCGTTAATCAGTCCTGAAAGATGATTCCACGCAGTGACCACAAAATAACCTTTCGGGACCGAATAAGCAGATGACAGTCACTGAATTCATGAGATGGGGTCCCTAGAACTCCATGTTGAAAATTTGGTGCCAAAATTCACAAAAATGGCCGACATAGCCACCTTAGTTGAAGCCCCCCCCCCCCATTTATGCCATTATACAGCTTATTGGGATTTCTTCAGTTTGCGGTCGGCTTTGAAGAGTGCAGACTTGTTCCCACTCCTCCGAAGATCGTTGCGCTGGGCTCCGGAGATAAGTATGGGGTGATGGAGGCGTGGGGAAGTCGGTGTGCAGAGGGTGGGTGCGGGTTGGGGGAAGGGGCACCAGAGACAACGAGGGATGGTTTTCTGTTTTTACATAGTTTTTAGTTAAAAAAAAAAGACCTCACGGGATGATTTTTCTATTACAGGGACAATGGGCATGCTGGGTGTTTGTTGTGGGGGGGTGCTGTAGCCAATGGGGACTGGGCACCCCATCAGCACATACAGAGTGTTTTGGGGGGGTATGAGATGAGGGGGATTGGGCAACCCCCTTGGCACACAACAAATGGGATACATTATGCAGACGAGGATTGGGCTCCCTCATCAGCAAATGAACTTGGGAGGAGGCATGCCGACAGGGGGATTGGGCACCCCCATCAGCTTTCATGGGGACTGTGAGAGGCGGACAGTGATAGCTGCTGCCATGTTTATTTAAAACAAATGAGGGGGACATTATGCTGACGGGGATTGGGCTACCCCATCGGCAAATGAACTGGGGAGGGGGCATGCCAACAGGGGGATTGGGCACCCCCGTCGGCTTTTGTGGGGACTGTGAGAGGTGGCCAGCAACAGCCGCAGTCATGTTTATTGAAATGGGACACCAGACAAGGCAAGCTGTGATTCATTGCTGGAATCAGGGGCTGTCCCAGCAGCAAAAACAGCTGATTGTTAAATGACAGGGTGCTCCCTGATTGCAGCGGCGAGTTTCTTTCAAGTTGGTGGCACACTACAATACTGCTGTCATTGACAGCATGCTCCTCTATTGGCACCACGGAGACCAGCCCCAAAATGGGCTTCTGGCATTGGCCACAACACTCCAGCACCACCACAAATTGCTACTACAGCAAGCTGCCGCAATATGTTTCTTGAGCATGCACGTAAGCAAACATAATGACTAATCCTTTATACATGCTCTCTGGTAAACGTGGACTGTGCAACATAGTATTATATAGATCAATCATCTCCCATTTTAACTCCCTAAGAATGGCATCATGAATATCATAGAGTAAACCATCTTGGCCGGAAGCTTTATCAGAAGGTAATTGCTGAATTACAGTTTCTAGATCCATATCATTAATAGGACGTAAAAGGTCTGTATAAGCATATTTAGGAATGTGGTTCAGATTGCATATTTGTAGCCAATTCACTAACTCCGGCAGTGTTATGCAATGCCAGGTCTATTAAAAACAAGACAGCAGTAATGGTCGATCTTGTTATATCATCAAACCTGACTTAGATTACTGAGACCTGGCTGGATGAAAATTCTGGCCCAATCCTGGAGTCAGCAATTCCAGTCGAGTTCTCGGTGATACACTGCCAGAGGTTGGATTGTAGGGGCAGGGGGAAGGGCCATTGGTTTTAGATCAGAATTGAGCCTTGTTGAGGTGCCAGTGGGGGAGACTCAGTCCTCTGAATGTATCATGGACGCAGGTGTGGGGTGCAGGATTCTTCTCGTTTACCATCCATCCGGGGGTAAGAAGCGGTTCATGCAGGAAGTTGCAGACTTCATCATCAACATGGTGTTGGAATCCCCCAGATGGATGGTACAGGGGGACTTCAATGCCTGGGTCAATGATGAACTCTCACAGTTTGGTCAAGACTTCCTCTAGTTGATGAACTCACTGGACTTCTCACAGGTGATTACCTCTGCGACCCATAGTCACGGTCATACCTTGGACCTAGTCTTCCTTCTGGGTATGGAGACCTCTGATTTGGTGGTGGAGCCAGTCAGTTGGTCAGACCATCACACCATAAGGTTCAATTTCCAGGCCCCCCCCCCATATAGGCCTTCCCCTACAGAGATGGTCCGGTACCACCCTTTATGGGGTTTATCCCCTGATGACCTGTTGGCAGTGCAAAACCTATCAGGCTTGCTGAGGAATAGTGGTGACCCAGATGCCCTAGTCCAGGGTTATATTGATGCTGTGACTGGGGCTCTGGATTATCTCGCTCCTGTCCGTGTTTTTCCTCTTACCTAGCACCCTCGGTCTCCTTGGCTTGATGGGACCTTGAGGGAGCTGAGGAAAGTGGGACTAAGGCTGGAGCATCACTGGTGAAAATTAGGCCTGGATGATGACAGACTTAGATTGTTATCCTACTATAAGGACTATCAATTGGCTATATCCCTTGAGAAGGCAGAGTTCTGTCCAGGGAGATTGCTGCAGCACAAAATCAACCAGCTCGGCTCTTCCAAATTGTAGACAGACTGGGCAATCCAGTCTGTCTGCAGTCTCGTAATGTCACAAGAGAAGTGCAACGAGTTTTCTCGCTTTTTTGCTGATAAGGTTGCTGACATCAGGTCAGAGATTCACATGGGACACCCCAACAGGGTGGACGGTGATCGGTGGGAGGTGGCAGCTCCTCAGTTTGCCTGGCCTGACTTTAGCCGGCCAGCGATCGGAGACATCATGAATATTATCCAGTCTTTGTGACCAGCCTGCTGTGGTTTGGATCCTGGCCCACATGCCTCCTTGTGGGATGTTTTGAGACCATTGGCTGGTCCTTTCTGAGATTGTCTGGTGTAGTTAGATTCCAGGATGTTTCCGGACACCCTGATGAGGTGGTAGTGGTACCCCTTCTTAAGAAACCATCTCTCAACCCAGACTGTCTTGCTAAATACAGACCTATCTCTAACCTTCCCTTTGTGGGTAAGGTTATTGAGAAGGGGGTCATGCTGCAGCTGGAGGATAATTTGGCCATCTACAACATCTACGATCTTCTCCAGTCCAGTTTTCGGAAACGGCATAGTACCGAGATTGCCCTTGTTCTGGTTCTCAATGATCTCCTAACAGCAAGAGATCAGAGGAGCTGTTCCATCTTAGTTCTTCTTGCTCTCTCAGCGGCATTTGACACTGTGGACCATGGGGTGTTGGTCAGGCACCTGCAGTCAATCTGTGGACTGTCTGGTACAGTCCTCAGATGGTTCCATTCTTTCCTCACTGGCAGGTTTCAGAGAGTTGTCTGCGGGGTTTACTCTGCCGACAAGGTCTCCCTGCCATGTGGGGTTCTGCAGGGCTCTGTACTGTTCCCCATGTTGTTCACAGTGTATATGCTGCCGTTAGGAGACATTGTAAGGCAGTATGGGTTGAGTTTTCACTGCTCTGCTGATGATACTCAGTTCCACCTGTCCTTTGTGCCCAATCGGGGGGAGCTATCTCGAGTTTTAACGACTGCCTTTCTGAGATTGAGGATTGGATGAGTGCCAGTTGGCTAAGGCTGAATCTGGACAAGACTGAGGTTTTGGTGGTGGACCCGGGCTGTTGGGTAGAGGGGCTGTCAGAGGGGTGAGCCTCGGGACATTGGCTCGGCGGTCACCAGCTGATGATCTCTGAATGGGTGCAAGATCTGTGTGTGATTATTGATGATGGACTGATGCTTAAACATCAGGTGTCGTCCGTTGTCAAGACTGCCTTTTACCATCTAAGAAATGTAGCCTGGATCAAGCACCTAGTTCCGCCTGAGGACCTACCAGTTTTGGTTTACGCCTTTGTAACCTCACACCTTGATTACTGTAATGCCCTATAACTAGGGCGACCAGGGGTTGATATCCACCACTTGCAGCTGGTGCAGAATGCAGCAGCTAGGCTGTTGACTGGGCTACCCCATAGATGTCATGTCACGCCGGTGCTGTGCGATCTGCACTGGCTGCCTATTCAGTGGCGGATCACCTTTAAGGTCAAGTTACTGATCTACAAGGCCCTACATGGACAGGGACTGAGTTATCTGCAAGATCTTCTTCATCCCTATTGCCCCTCCCAGCCACTTCGCTCCACCAATGAAGGATTGTTAGAGATTCCCAGGGTTTGTTTAAAGTCATCTGGGACCTGTGCATTTGAATTTGTGGCCCCATCCCTGTGGAATTCTCTATCTCATCGAATTCTTCAATGCTTGACAGTGGAGAGTTTTAAATCTACGTTAAAAACTCATTTATTTACTTTGGCATTCTCTGATATTATTTGATATACTGCAGTTGTTTTTATATGTGTAGTTGTTTTAAGAATATCTTTGGCTATGTACTAGCACTATGGTTTTGGAATAGTGCTATTTTCTTGTGAACGTAGAGATTCAACAGAAACATAGAATTTGACAGCAGATAAGGACCACTTGGCCCACCCAGTTTGCCCATTTCCCTACCTACTGGATAAGCTGCAGATCCTAGCTAACCAGCAGCCTACTTCTTTCTACCCCTACCCCATAGAATTGCCCTATGACTGCCCCATGCATGCTTGAATTCAGCCACTGTTTTTGACTCCACAACCTCATCCGGAAGGCTGTTCCATGCATCCACAACCCTCTCTGTGAAAAAATACTTCCTTATATTACCTCTGAGCCGGCTCCCCATCTTCAAATTGTGCCCCCTTGTTCTTGCACATCTCTTTTTTTGAAAGATGCTACCCTCTTGGACTTTTTTGATTCCCTTGAGGTACTTCAAAGTTTCTATCATGTCCCCCCTCTTCCTCCTTTCCTCGAGGCTATACATATTAAGCTCCTTTAGTCTCTCTTCATATGTTTTCTGGTGCAGACCCTGTATCATTTTAGTTGCCCTCCTCTGGACAGCTTCCATCTTGTCTATGTCCTTGAGGAGATTGGGTCTCCAGAACTGCACACAGTACTCCAGATGAGGTCTCACCAGCTGTCTGTACAGAGGGACAACAACTTCCTGTTTCCTACTGGTGATGCCTCTCCCTATATATCCCAGTATCCCCCCAGCCCTCCTTACTGCCCTCTCACATTGCTTGCCCACCTTTAAGTCATCTGATATGACTACCCCCAAGTCCCTTTCCATTTTTGTTGTTGTTAGTATCTCACCCCCATTGCGTACTCTTCCCTGGGTTTTGTTTCCCAGGTGCATTACCTGCACTTCTTAGCATTGAATCTAAGCTGCCATACATTTGACCATTCCTCTAACCTTGCCAAGTCCTTCTCATCCTTTCCACCCCACCTTGTGTATCAACTCTGTTGCAGATCTTTGTGTCATCTGCAAAGAGACATGCTTTTCCTTCCAGTCCCTCTGCAATGTCGCTTATAAAGACATTGAAGAAGACCGGTCCTAATACTGAACCCTGCGGTACCCCACTAGTAACCCCCCCCTTTCTTCAGAGTAGACTCCATTTACTATTACCCTCTGTTTTCTATTCTCCAGCCAATTCTTTACCCAGGCTATCATCTTGGGACCCACTCCCAGGCTGGCTAACTTGTATATTAATCTTTTGTGTGGGACTGAGTCAAATGCCTTGCTAAAGTCTAGGTAGGCCATGTCCACAGTCCCTACCTGATCTACTACTTTGGTCACCCAGTCAAAGAAATCTATTAGATTCGTCTGGCATGACCTTCCCGCTGTGAATCCATGCTGCCTTGGGTCCTGTGCCCCTCTGGCCTCTAGGTACTCGACAATTCTTTCCTTCAGAAGTGATTCCATCATTTTCCCTATCACTGAGGTTAAACTAACAGGTCTGTAGTTTCCTGCTTCTGCCCTTCTCCCACTTTTGTGAAGGGGAATCACATCTGCCCTCCTTCAGTCCTCAGGTACCACCCCATCCTTCCATGATTTGTTAAAGAGGGTAGTCAGTGGTGTCACTAGTTCTACCCTTAGTTCTTTTAGAATTCTGGGATGAATCCCATCAGGCCCCATTGCTTTGTCCCCCTTCAGTTTTAAGAGTTCTTTCAGAACCCTTTCTTCTGCAAACGGGCTGGTATCAACTTCTGTATCCAGAGTGTTTCTATTGTTTGTTTTAGGTACCTTTCCCTCTTTCTTGCCTTTCTTCCATAATATTTGCCTTTCTTCCATCTGCACAGGATTCAAATAGATTTGTGCTGGCCTGTGACCCTTGTAACCCAAATCTATGTTCTTTTTCTAGTGATTTCATATGGTCAGATTGCATTTGAGCCATGTCTGTTCTATTGTGTTGCAAGTGCTCTAAATCCACCCCCGGCCCCTTCATAGTGTAGCCATGACAAGTCATAAAACTCAGCCCTAAGTTCTAGATATTTATTTTGTTGCTTTTTCCCTTTCAGTTTAACCACTTCCTTAAAATAATTCCTGATTTCCTTTATTTGTGTCTTCCCACCACTCTAATTTTGAATCATATGAGAAGAAAACAGATTGTCTCGCTTGAATAATATACTGCAAACTTTCTTTAATTATTGAATTCTAAAAGAATAATATTTAGTCTCCAGTATTCTTATCCTGTTGCTGCCTTTTTGTAATTTGAAATTGTCTGAGGACGCCACTAGTATAACAGCTGCATCCTGTACTGGCAATGAGGGAGACAGAAACTAATAATCAATCCTAGAAGACAGGTTTCCTTTAATAAAGTGTGGGGTGCTTTAGAGCCAATCTTATGATAAACATCACGTAACCCTGTTTGTGTAAGCAATTGGTTCAAAAAGGTAACATCACAAAACACTTTCTCAGTCTTTCAACCTCTGTCAGTTGCAAAACGGCTGCAGTTGAACCCCCCCCCCCCCAGCAGAACATATTTAGATGTAAATAGATATGATTGTATGTTTGTCATTAACTCGATCCTCTGGGCCTTTGCTTGGGAACCATATATATTAATAAGTCGAAAGGTGATAGAGTGGAGTTCTACATCCAACAACAAAACAAAGCCCTCCCAGGCTGTATATCTACCAAGTGACTTACTTTAAAATTTGGGTTATTTAAACATATCCCCAACCCACTACACAAATCAATACCGCTCGACCAATAGGATCTCTCCAACACCCAGGCCTCACTAGCATTCTGAATATTCTGAGCTGTATGAAGTCTGGTATCTTGCAGAAAGACAACATCAAATACAAGTTCTGAAAACAAGAAAAAGGTAGATATTTTTTTCTTTTCAGACAGAATACTGTTCACATTTAAGGATGCCAAGGCCAAGTTACATAGTGGAGTTTCCATGAGAGGGTTTTAAGAGAGGTCAAGTGCTAAGTTTTTTACAGGCCCTAGAACCTGTCCTTCTGTGTTTTGGTTTCTCCTTAGTAGGACCCTTGTCACGTAAATCCCGTTGGGGATTTTCAGCATGTAAAATAGTGTCTTTCTGTGAGGAAGTAAGGGGAGCAGTATCTGATTCTTCCTCTACCTCTGAGTTTCCCCACTATAAAGCTGCAAATTGGTTTCATGTAGGAACTGCCTCAACTTGCTCATTCCCTCCTTGTTGGGGCACTGCAGCTCCTTTTTTTTTTTAACGGTTAAAAACCGTAAACCTCGGAGGCCATGAGGGGGTGGCATGTCTCGTGTACCCAGGTCTCTAGTGCTGGGTACTGCTGCATCTGTTACCAGAGGCATAGGTTGAACTTGAGGAGGTATAACAGGTTCAACCACAGGACTTTGAGGAATTCCTACTTCTTGTGAAGGGGTTGGGGAGTGTTGTCTAGGATCAGCACTCCTAGCAGCTTTATTAATACAGAAGTCCTGTATCACATAGTCATCATTCTCCATATTGTGCATAGCCCAAGGGCACCCAGAAAGAAATGTGTCCTTTTTCATCACACAGATTATATTTTAGGACAATATTACAGTAAAAAACAGAATGTCCTATTTCCCCAAACTGGGCACATTTCAAAACTTCACACTGGCTGCTTAGGTGTCTGGGAGATCTGCACTTGTAGCAGTGGTGTGGCTGTCCCAGATAAAATATAAAACTCTTATCCCTTCCCAAGAAGAAACAGTTGGGCAAGTGGGTAACCCCTAAATCAGCCTGGTCCAGTTTGACCTTTATGTGCCACCACCCATTCCAAAAACCTTCAGCGTCAATGATGGGATCTGGGTTTCCCAGAATCTTGCATTTCTTCTCTAACCAATAAGGAATATCAATTATATTCACCCACTCATTCTGGAATAATACAGTGATAACTTTGGTCAGGCTTTTTGTGAGGTGTGGCGCCTGAAAAGGCACCCACAGGAGATTCATTTTTAGAATAGTATATTTCGACCAGAATCTGTCCAGAAGTTCCGGGGACCTAAAACTCACATCAAAAGAGTTTTCCCTTGGTGCATGTATGAAAGCATAAACATTGGCAGGCATAAACCCTAATGATAATTTAATCAGCTCCCTGCCCACAAAAAATCTGTCAGGCATTACTTCTAGACCTCCATATAGCATACATACAGCATTTGGCTTTTAGCCATTTCTACAGGCTTATGAAAGAGGGTAGCATAGGTTTAGGGATTAGGGTCACCAGAGTCATCTGTGGGCTGATTCGATTGTTCAAGTGGTACAGATATGTTAATAACCTCTCTGTGAACTCTTTCAGAAACTGCAGTATTCTGGGTAACTATTTCTGCAATCTGCGTGTCAACAAAGGGTCCAGAGTTAGCATAAAAAAAAAAAAAAACTTCTTACGAAATGTCAACTGGGGAGTATGAGGGAGAGTTAGACCACTCTTTCACTGCCCCTCCCTCCTACACTTTTGTTTCCAGTTTCCCCCCTACTTCAGTGCTGTTGGTAATACTCACATCTGGTTGCTCCATCCCCAGTATAGGGACTGATGGATCTGGAATCCAAATGCCCGTTGGGCCTTGTAATCTCCCTGCACCTTGCAGCACCATATCTGGTGACCCTCGAGGTGCTGTGCTATCAGAGGGTTGCTGTGAGGTCGTGTTTGTTCCTTCTGGTTGACTCTGTCCTGCCTGAAACAAAAAAAAACCTTCGTTTGGGTAGCTGGATTGGAACAAGGTGAAATTCCTGTCATTTGTATTCATTTCTTCTCCTCCTCCTTGAGTTTCTTTCTTGCCTCCTTACACATCTTTTCCACTTGTGAGATTTTCTCTTGTAGTTCACGTTGTCGTTCTTCTAAGTCATGTGGTAAATGAGCATCTGCTTTGCTGAAATCAATGTCTGTAGCCATGGCTTGTGGTGCATCGATGTTATCAGTAATTCCTTCTATTGGCATTGTGGTGTGTACCACAACTGCAGAGTCCCATACACCAGTCGTACCTCTAGTCTCCTTGCTGCCTGTGGCAGCACTGGAATCTGCCATGGAATCGGGTCACAGCGCAAAGAGATAGGGAATTTTTTATTGAACATAAAATAGTAATTAAAACAGTGTTACGTCACTCATCTCTCGTGTGCATATAAGGGGGGAAACTCCCCAAAAATATGTATTACAGCATACATAAACAAAAGAAACAAGATTAGTATAAGAACCAAAGTCCCCTATTCTATAGTACAGAAGAAACAACTGTAATCAAATTTTCAACAAAGTTCATGTTAGGCTTCCTAATAAAGAAGAGGGAGAGAAACATAAAAAAACCAAAAAATAAAAAAAACAAAAAACAATAAATTAAAGCTTCTCCTCCTCTAATCATGTTTCATGTCATTGTAATCCTTAAAAAGAATAAACCTTCATACATATCTCAAACAATGGTCTAATCACCAGAATCTTTTCTTATTGGCACCTAATAAAGTGTGTGTGTGTGTGTGGGGGGGGGGATCAGATTATATACAGGTCCTGTACTATATATGCAAAGCAGTATGAGTCTAACTTCTAGACGACTAGACGACCGCACAATAATAGTATTTAATTTTAATATACTCTACTCAAAAGAATGCCTCCAAAATCCATGCACAAGATGTCCAGTAGTTATTATGTTGTGATTGAGACATAAATTTTCGTTCAGAAAGATAAATGGTTCTTAAATCTGTTATAATCTGATTTGCCACTTGGATTCCTGTTTAAGATTTTTGCTGTAATAATTGGGCACATCTGGCTTGCCACAAAAAATATCTACAGAGGGCGAAAATAAGTCTCAATGTACTAGCATGTTACTGTGACACTGATAAAGGAAAGACTCCATAAATAAACATTTCACACGTAATATTGTTAATGTATTTGTCTTTCCATTTGTGCAAAAACATGGTCCAAAATTCTACACTGTAGGGACACTTGAGGCAAAAATGCTGCATTGTCTCAAGCTCTGCAATACAGGTATCCCTGAAGCACATTCTGTCTTCTATGGATTTATGTTTTAAATTTCCCCATACACCAAGCCTCCCATGGCATGATAGCCACGTAATGTCCCAGAGTTTTATTAGAAGTCTAGTGTCAGTAAGCTGCTGAAAAACTAAGTTATTGTCCAATTCAAATCCTTGGGTATCCAGGATTCTGGGTGATTCTGAATAACAGGAATGAAGAATGTTTACATATAACTGTTTGCAAGTATCTGAACGGTGGTAAAGGCCAACTTCCATTGCTTAATTTTGAGAAAAGTGGGGATCAAAAATGTGGGAATTCCATATCTTCTAAAGTTCCTAGGTAAATCTGTAGCAGTTCTAAGCCACACCTCACATAAAGGGGTAACTAGTTGTATCAATAAAGAAATCCAAAAGGTGTGGGGGGTGGGATGCAATAGTGATGGAAATAAGAATTTAATAAATAAATTATGGAAAAATACTAACAGGTTAATCATTCTCACTCCTCCAAAACAGTAATCTGGGTAAGTGTAAACACGCTTTACAGGGTTCAAGTGGCTGCCCCAGAAACCTTGGAAAAAGACTTTGCTGGCTCTAGCTTCTAAAGAGAAAGGCAGAGGGTACACTGAGGCTGTATGTAAGAACAGAGGTAATGTCAGAGTTTTTAACAAGATCATGTTTTCTTTTAGCTATGGTTCATCCCTTCCATGAGGCTACTAACTTGTTAGCTTTATCTAATACTAAGCCCCAGTTATAAATGGGGTCATCCGGGCTGCCCAAAAAAATCCCCAAAATCTTACTCGGGTCCTGGGTTACAGGGATATTGTATTAGCCACTTGATCTAAGGCCGGGGGGTTGGGGGTAGGGGAGCTGAGAATGTATTTGGCAATAGTTTTATGATAGTTAAGCTTAGAGCCTGAGGACTTCTCAAAATCAGTAAGTAGGGATGTAATGTCCGATGGGTTTAGCAGGGGGGTAGTACAAATACAGAGGTCGTCAGCATATGCGCTTGTTACAGGGGCAGAAAACCCATTTGGAAACAGCATTTTAGGAACATGAGGATAATGTAAAAATCTCCCTAATTAAGGATCTATCTAGGGCTTAAGGGGCAACCCTGTCTTACACCTTTTCTGCCCAAAAAGGCTTTCCCTGGGGAGTTATTAATATGCGGAGTGATCCATGCTGTGCTATAAAGAAGCTCTATCCAAGAAATACATTGTTGGAGAATATGATGGTGTTGTAGTACTTGAAATAAGAATCTGTGATTAACCCAGTCAGAGGAGCTGGAGTCTCCATTGAACATGAATAAACTATGTCTCTAAGTAAGGAGAGAGTGTGTAACATGGACCTGTTAGGTAGAGCACAGGTTTGTTCCTGGTAATGACCTGAGCTGCAATTGGTAATAGCCTGTTCAATAAGAATGTAACAAAATGTTGTAGTCTACATTTAAGAGACTGAGAGGTCTCCAATTTCTAATATCAGACTTTTCACCTTTTTAATAACTGAATCATAATGGCATCGGAGAGTCGCCTTGGGATAGAGTGGGTATCTAGAATACTATTAAACACACAGGTCTGTGAGAGGGCAAAAATGTCAACATAAGCTTGATATAATTCAGCAGTTAACCCATCAGCCCCTGGAGAGGTGCATTTTTTCTGTCTCTTAATAGCACAGGCCTTCTCTTCTACCGATATGGGAGCTATTAAAGCCTGTAATTGCTCCACAGGAATATCTGGGATAACTATGCCTGTAAGAAAAGGTGCAGAATCTGTTATCTCAGATGTTGAGCTAAACATGACTTCTAAATAGGGCTGAACTATTTGTTTTATTGGGGAAAGTGAGGAGTGAACTATATTAGTAACTGGATCCGTGAGGTGCTCTATAAGTGTGGCAGAGACTCTATCAGAGCAATTCTTGTAGATATCCCGGGAAGACTTGATGGTTTGAGTTCCACACTATGCTTCCAATTTTAACGAAATCATCCTATTATATTGATAAGTTTCCATATCTGATGTAAGTGCCTCAGTCTGTTGGGAATAATTAATTTTGGTCTCATATGGCAGTGATATAGTATCCAATAATTGTTTACATAGATGGGTGTATTTAAAGTATGCTGACAATGATTTATTTTTTGCCACTTATAAGAAAAATGTTTGTAAGTCAGCTTTTGTGTCCTCCCACCAAGCTGTTAAGGATTGATAAGCATCTATCACAGAAACCCTGGCTTACAATAAAGTCAGGCAGTGTTTAGAAATAGAGGCATCTAGAAGTAAAGAGCTATTCAGTTTCCACCTGGATTTTGGGATGGTGGGAAAGGGGCCTCCTGCTGGAGAGTATAATAAAGACACAGCCAAGTGGTCAGGTGTCTCACAAGGGATCACTGCTGCCTGATGTACTCTAATATTTTTAGAAACAAATATATAGTGAATGCGGGTGGCAGGTTCTCCCTCTTTAATATGTCTTAGCACCCAAATAGTTTATTACACTATATCCACCCACTAATTGTGCAGTTTGTATTAGTTTCAGCAAAGTGGCTGTCGTACTAAAAGTCTTATGTGAGTTACTCCCTTTGTCTGCAGGAGTAAGCCCACTGTTAAAGAACCCACCCAAATATACATACAGAGTGGTAATAAGTATGACTGCATCTCGAGAAACAGTGAGGATCTTGCAGCTATACTTTGTGGAGCAAATACGTTAATCAAGTGGAATTTAATCAATTCGTAAGCTCCATCTATCAACAGTACCCGCCCTGAGAATATGTCTAGCACTTTAGAAATTCTGAATTTGAATCCCGAAAATAAGATACCCACCCCATTGCAAGTATCTTCCCCATGAGACCAATAGGAGGGCCCTGATGTCCATCTATTCCTAACTTGGGCAAGTCCGTGCCTAGTCTTTTGCCTGGTGCCTTGTAGAAAATAAAAATCATGTTTTAAAGATTGTAACAGGCCCATCATTGTGGCTTGCTTTTAAATGATTTGATACTGCACATGTTCAATGTGTAGCAGTTGAGTTGAGGGTTATGCATCATATGCATCATATGTTAGAGTGAGAAGATGAAGGGGCTTAATAAAAAAAAAGGGAAGAAGAAGGAAGAAAAACATTTTGTACCATGTGAGCCAGCCACTTATTTGGGAACCTTGCTTTCTATGTCTTTTCCACTTGTGCTTTCTCTACCTGATTCTGATGAGTAATCCATCTTGGAGGAAGACGCCCTAGAAGAATCAGAGTCAGCATCCTCCCCCTCAGTGTCTCCCCACTGTCTTCTTTTGGCTAGGGCTTGGAATTTGTTCCTTGTAATGATGGTTTTTGTGTGAGTACGGGTTTCAGAGTTTCATTTCCCTCTACCCCGTGTGGATGCTGGGACTGGAGCGAAGGGTTCCTTAGCCCGGGGAGATGGGGAGCATGCTGTCTTGTCTCGCAATCTCAGAAGTCTGGGAGGATCCCTCCCGAGGCTGAGAGTCATCTGGGGTAGCTACATGCTACATTTGTATGGTGTTTAGAGGGATAAGAGGAGCCAAAACTTCAGGTGGTTCTGTGGCCAGTGTTTCTGTGGGTTCTAAAACCTCAACAGGGGCAGGGAAAGCTGCAGAAAGGGAACTTCCTCCCATCTTTTAAGTGCGTGTACTTGTGATTCACTGATTAGCCTGGCGTGATCTTGTGGAACATGGTCCATGCCTGTTATGCTCAGCCCACAGGCATTGTGGGTAAGTATGACCTTGCTCATCACATAAATTGCATACCCTGGGGTTAGGCCACCCTAAGCTAACATGCCCATAAGCTAAGCACAAAGTACACCTAGGCTGGTCACAAGTATATCTCAAATGAGTCCGGGAACTGCACTTGTGACTTTTCTCCTCAGGATTCCCTGAGGGGGACTCCACCTTCTGCACTAGTGGTCTGGTGCTGAGCACAGCTGGCCACAGGGTGCTCCCCAGCCTGCCCTCAAGAGCAAGATTCCAGGATTCCCCGAGGGGGACTCCATCTTCTGCACTAGCGGTCTGGTGCTGAGCACAGCTGGCCGCAGGGTGCTCCCCAGCCTGCCCTCAAGAGCAAGATTCCAGGATTCCCCGAGGGGGACTCCATCTTCTGCACTAGCGGTCTGGTGCTGAGCATAGCTGGCTACAGGGTACTCCCCAGCCTGCCCTCAAGAGCAAGATTCCAGGTACGCTTTGGGAAAGGAGCTCCAGTCCAGCTTGCTAGCCATGAACTCAGTTGGTGGATGGTGCCTGAAATTGGGTCTGCTATAGGCAGATTCAGCACTCTGTCTCTCCCTGACTGACTTCAGCTCCTGGAGATTTGAAGTCCCATGGAACTCATCTCTCTGCTGCCTAAATGTTTTGTTTTTTTTGCTGACTTTTCCATTAACAGATTATATCTTTTGGCCACTAGAGGGCCCAATTATAAGCACACTTACCTAATCCAATCCATCAGTCTTCTCCACTGCTAAACCCAACTGTTTTTTCTCTTTTCCTTTTAGTACTCCCCCAGACCATGCCTCTCCTCAACCACCTGCTCCTGCCTCTTCTTACACTCTCTTTCCTTCCTCCCCTCAGCTACCTCCCTGGTGCCTGCCACCCCTCTCCACCTTACACCTATCTCCTACTCATCTCCTACCGCCAACCTGGAACCCTGGCCCATGCACCTTGTCCTTCCTTCTGGCACCCCCCTATTAAGGTCTGGCCGTACGTTGATACACATGAGAATGGAACCTGAGCAAACCAACCCCCGCTGCTTTCCATTGCTCTGCACTGGGACATACGGCACATACAATATATTCGGTCTTGCAATATACGGAGACGAAACCGCACCAACTATGAACAGCGACAGATTGCACTAAAACTCTTGCTCCTCCTCCTACTGATGTCAGGAAGTGTTCACCTGAACCCTGGCCCGGTTATCTCCTGCCCAGCCAGAATAGGAAAATCAGACGGGGTCTCATCATTGCCACCCTCAACATATGCAGCCTCCTCCCAAAGCTTGCTGCCCTTCAGATCTTTGCTGATCAGCATAACCCTGATATCCTTACTGTTGTTGAAACCTGGCTGACGCTCAATACTCCTGACCATGCTATTGTGCTACAAGGCTATAACATTTTCAGACTTGATAGGAGGACAAAAAGAGGGGGGGGTGCGCAATTTACATCAAAGACAACATCACCTGTCACCCTGTCTCCACTACCCGGTCTGACTCTTCTGTGCAATTCCTACCTATCAAACTACTCCTTGAGGCCCAAAATAAAGTGCTCACTGTAGTCTCAGTCTACATCCCACCAAAAGACCAAGGTATTGGTCTCTGTGCGGTCCTGGACTTTGTAAGATCCCAACCTCCCAGATTTGAGATCCTCCTCCTTGGCAATTTTAATATCAACTGGCTTGCACCTGATGTAGGAACCCACAAGGATGCTATCTCTTCAGCTAACCTAACGCAGATGGTCGATTCCCCCACAAGGAAGAACTACAAGTCAGGTACCAGCACTCTCCTGGACTGGGTTCTTGCCAGCCACCCAACCCGTATCAACAACATCACTGTCCTCTCGTATTCCCTCAGCAACTATTCCCCTGTCATCTGCAACTGGTCAAATAAGTTTTGTAAGCCTCCTACTAAAACCATTTCCAGCAGAGTCCTACCCCTGGCCAACTGACCCATCTCAAATCCAGTCTTAGTCAGCAAGACTGGTCTCCCATATACAATGCACTGGATGTTGACTCAGCCCTTGATTATCTCATCACCACATTCAACGCTGCCTGTGACTCCTTCGCCCCAATAAAAAAGCGCAAAGTCAAGGCACTCTCCAATCCCTGGCTCACAGCTGAGCTACTGGCTCAGTTAAAATCAAGGGACCACCTCTGGACAATAGTTAGAGCCACAGGTGCTCAACTGGACATTCAAAACTACAAACAGACTCGCAACAACCGCACAAAACAAATACGACAGACGAAGAGTACCTACTACAAGGAAGCCCTCACCAACACCTGGGGAGACGGGACAGCTTTTTGGGACAATATTAGGGAAGTTACAGGGAAGCAGTCTAAATCCTCCCCAACCCTACTGATGGTTGAAGGAGCCACCACCCTTGACCCGAAGGTCATTGCCAATACTTTCAATGCAGCCTTCACCGACCTTAGTGCTGTTCTCCCCCTGGATTTTTTCTCTGAAACTGACTCCCCTTCTCCAAATTCCCTACCTACCACCTCAAATCATCCGCCGTTCCACTTCAAAAAAGTCAAGGCGAATGATGTCCGCAAATACATAATAAAGGCTATCTCCAAGTCCAGAGCCAGTGGTGATTCACTGGACCTTAAACTGCTATCCCTTATCCTTGAAGAGGTATTGCGCCCGCTTACCAGAATCTTCAACCTCTCCCTGAGCCGCAGTCAGTTCCCAAGCAAATGGAAGTCTGCTATTGTCACTCTGGCCTTTAAAAGCGGCAACAAGTCCATACAGGGGAACTACCAGCTGATCTCTACATTACCCCCCCCCCAGGCCCTTGAACGCATTGTTGCTGACCAGCTTACAGACTACCTGGACAAATATAATATCCTATGTGCACAGCAACACGGGTTCAGGCAAGGACACAGCACATCAACAGCCCTCCTGGAATTCACTGGAGTCCTTCACAACTCGTTGGACAAAGGCCATCTAACTGGAGCAGTATTCATTGATTTGACTAAGGCATTTGACACTGTTCACCATGACCTGCTTACCAAACAGCTGCTGAATGCCGGGCTCTCCCAGGACTCCACTGCATGGTTGAACAGCTACCTGGACCAGCGCTCACAAAGAGTAAAAATCTCAGGAGTACTCTCTGACTCCAAACCTGTTCGCTCAGACGTCCCTCAGGGATCCATATGTTGCCCACTACTTTTCAGCCTTTTCCTGAACTCTCTTCCACTGTCCTGACCAGAACAAATTATCCTCTATGCCGATGACGCTGTGCTTCTCACCCCCCATAAGGACCCACAACCATTACTTCACAACCTACAGTTTGCTTTCTCCGCTGTTGAAAACTAGTTCGCAAAACATAAACTGGTTCAAAACCACAAAAAGACTAAATCTATGCTTTTCTGCAGCTTGCAAAACAAACACAGGCGATACCCCCTTGATATCAATACAAGCGCTGGTAACACCCTTGAACAAGTGTCATCTTTTAAATACCTTGTAATCTCACTTGACCTTTGCCTATCTTATGGGACTCACATTGATAGTGTTGGCAGAGTTGTAAACTCACGCATTGGAATTCTCTACTGAAATAGACAGCATCTTACCCAGGCAGCACTGAAGATTGCTATCCAGAGCTCTGTGGTCTCCGTCATAGACTACGGCCTCATAATCTACGGCTCTGTCTCTACTACCACCCTCAGGTGCATAACGACCTCCCTAAACAAGGCCTGTCGACTACTTACTGGATCCCACCGACTCACACATACATGTGAGCTTTACGCTTAAACTGGATGGCTTCAACTTGCTAACCATATAAAGTACCTTACCTGCTTGATGGTGAAAAAAACTACTTTGGGCCTTACTCCACCTAGTGTCCAAGACCTCCTGTGCCCAAACACTAATCCTCATAACACCAGAGGGTCTGAAAGTCAGCTTCTACAGGTCCTCCGATGCCGCACCACTCTAGGCCAAAGATCCTTTGCACACCATGCACCCAGCTGGATGAATGTCTTCAGCACTCCCATCACCTCCACTTCCTCACTGGGCATATTCAAATCAAGCCTCCATCATCATCTCACGGCCTCCAGCTCATATGACTGCCAACCCTAACTTCTCCCTTCCCCACTGAGATCAACCATCCCCCTCTGATGTTCTTTGACAATGCCGTGAGCTGCTCTAGTCTCTTTTTCGGCTGCCACCCCCCTATCCTCTCACCCTTCCTCCCTGATTTCTTCTAGGTTTCTGAAATGATTCTTTGTATGTGTTATTCATGTATCCTATTTACCATGATGCCGTACCTGAACTGATGAATATGGTTGTATGCTCTCTTTAATGTTGTATGCCCTTGTATAACATGTTTAACATGTATGTACTCTCCTGATGTGGAGCCTTTGTAAAAGAGCCTTTGTAAAAGAGCTCAAAGGTAATTGTAATCCTAGATCTAAATAAATAAATGGCGCTGCCCTGGGTAAAAACATATACCATTGTCTCGCCCTATGTGAAAACTACCTGGTAAATGTACAATTACCTGCTCAGTCTGCCGCAGTTGTACCTTAATCTTACACCCTCCCTTCCAAACTAAATCCTCATCGAAAATAAGGAGTGGGGCATCCAGTAAGCCACACTGCTGTTTGAGCCAATATTGAATATCATTTATGTTGACTCCCTCACTTCTGAAAAGCAGAGTAATGATCTTAACCAATGGTTTGGTGAGGGGAATCAACATAAAGGAGGCCCACAGTGGAGAGGTTTTAACCTGCTCATACTGTACCCAGAATTTTTCAAGCATGCAAACATTTTTAAAGCTAACATTATATATTAACTCTCCTTTCACATGAATAAATGCAAAGAATTCTGTGGGACTAATTCCTAGTGCGTCCTTGAGCATATTATGCAGCACAGTCTTGCGAGAAGGAGCCGTAGTTACATCGCCTAGATATTTTAGGCATACTGCATTCCATCGCTGAGCAGGCATGCCTACAGATTTAAACAAGTCACTCATTCTAAAGTTAGCATCACTCTTATCCTGTACAGGATCTTTAGGCAAAGTGTCCTTACTTGGGTTGGGATGCATCTCGTCAGGGCCCATGGATTGGTCGAATGTTCTGGACTGCAGGCCAGTGTCCAAACGAATGACTGGCTGAGCAAGTGGTTCAGACGGAGGTTCCCTAGTTATATTGGAACCCCAAGAAGCAGGCTGCAAGCCCAAAATATGATCCTCTGCTGCTGTTGCAATGATTTCAGCCACTGCAGCAGGATCTGGAGAAGTCCATGGCGACCCATCTGTGGACTGCCACCAGCCCACGGCTCGCAGGGCAGCATCAGGAGACCAGGTACCATCCGTTTTGGTTGTGGTTCTAGACGTAGGTCATGAGTGTAATTGAGACATTTGAGGGGGAGCCTTTGAGTTAGCAGCAGCATCAGTCTCCATAGCAGTAGGCTCACATTCAGCAGGGATTGCAGAATATTCAGCCTCAGGAATATCACCCTGCGAGAGAGTATCTTCTTGAACAAGTTTTAATAGGATCTGTTTGTGCTGGTAGAACATTTGTCAAAGCTGGAATTCAGAAATCTCAACCAGATTTATGGCAGGATTAAAGTCAGCTATTTAGTCATTTTCTTCAGGTTGATCTCGATCATTGTTAGGGTGTATCATGTCTTCTACAATCTTCTGCTGTGCAGTAGAATCCATATTCAAAAGACTATCAGTGGTCGTAGGTGGAAGTTCAGAGCCAGTAGGTAGGACAGCACCTCCGCCTCCTCCTCCGCCATCTTGAATGTCAGCCATCTTGAAGCAAGTGGCCAAGGGTTCCCCCTACAGAGAGAGTAGGGGAATTCTTTATTGAAAATAGAATAAACCATAGCTGTACAATAAATACAAAAATGAAAATCATACACTTCCAAATATATAATCAAAGTCACTTAATCTTCATAAGTCAAACATAGCCTTCATCTTTTTTTTTCCAGTACACCTAATTTAAATCACAACATAAAATAGCAGCTTACCTGGGTCTTCATCTCTTCTCTCTCCTGTTACTATCTATTCCTTCCATAGCTTCCTACTCCTTTTTCTGTTGCAGCATTACCTATCTGAATAAATATTCTGGGGTATTTTTCTCCATCTTTTTTGTAATACATCATTTGAACAAATCTTAGTTTCATATAGCCATATTTGCCTAGTTTATTTCTGTATCAGTAGTTCCACAACATTAGGCAAGAACTGCATCAGCTGTATAACATACCTACACCTTACTTGTCATAAAATAAGTTTAATGCATGTTAAAATAACTCTTAATGTACTGTCTTCCATTCCATGCTTTTTTCCAACAAAACCTGTTATTATTTCCTCATACCCCAAAGTTTCTCAAAAGGAATCATTCCATTTACAGCTAATAGCAGACCACACTTCCCTGGAGTTTGGACACTGGATGAGAAAATGCTCTAATGTTTCCTCTACCTGATAGCAAGAAGACCGTGGACACCATCTTTCTTCAATTTGCTTGTGTTTGGCATTTCCCTTAACCCCTAGTCTCCCATGCGCACACAACCAGACTGTGTCCCACATTTTTTTTGAGTGGGGGGTCCTTTTATCAGTTAAGTACTCTTCCATTTTTGAATCTAAACTCGGCTACACCCCCTTATATTCTACATTTATACTATACCCTGCTTCTTGTATTGTTTTATATACTGTAGTTTTCCAGTCAGGACAAGAAGCTTGTGCTACTGTCAAATTCCATTTCCAAATTTTTTTAAAAACTGGCCACAAAAATTGTACTCCCGGAATATCTGTTTTTTTTAGATTTTTTGGAGATTTGTTCCACTTATTAAGTACTGGTAGCAACCATGTTGCTGCTACCTTCTTCCATTCAGCACTATCAGGTGCCTAAAATTTTGCTATATTCTTTTGAAAGAACAGGCTGTAAAAAAAACTTATGGGATTAATAAGGTTAATTCCTCCCTGTTTATAATCCTTGTATAATTTTTCCCGTTTAATAGGATTAAGTCTTGATCCCCATATCAATAAAAACACCAAACTTAATAATGTTGCCTCTAAGTTGCTCGGTGGTGGAAAAACTATACTTAACTATGTAAAAATAGGGATCACAAAAAGTTTTAACAATCGTGACCTTTTTCTTTTTTGTCTGCTGCCAGTTTTTCCATTTCATTACTTTTTCTTGTCCCATATCTATTTTTTCTAACCAATTTATAGTGGCCATAGCTCCTTTCCCAAAATGAATCCCCAATATGTCTATCTGAGTCCGTGATACTTCAATTTATCCTATAACATCCAAACATTCAGTTAGGTTATTTAGTGAATAAGTCTTACTCTTATTATGATTTATTCTAGCTCCTGAGATAACAGAGAGCCTCTGTATATTTTCTAAAGCCCTTTCAACGTTTACTTTGTTGTGTAAGAAAAGACACACATCATCTGCATAGGCCATCGCCTTAACAATAGAATCTTTTGTGCTTAATGTTATGGGACTTATACGTATGTCTTGATTGATCAATTTGAGCAAAGGATCAATGCAAAAGACGTACAGCAGGGGGCTCAATGGGCAGCCCTGCCTGACACCTCTATTGATTTTCACCACTCTCCCAAGTGGCCATTTATTATAGGAATAGCCGCAGCAATCCTGTAAACAAACTTATCCACCTCTTAAACTGCTGGGGTATGCCACAGTGCTTCAAGACTTCTTGCAAATATAAATGAGAAACTTTGTTGAATGCTTGTTCTTGATCTAAAGAGACAGTCGGTCCTGTAATATGTTCTGCATTACCTAAAGTGAATAGTTCTAGGACAAGTAGCAAATTGTCATGACGACTTCTACCTTTTATCGAGCATGTCTGACTTTGCTCTACGACATAAGGGCCTACCTTACTTAATCGGGAATTTAAGATTTTCATTAAAATTTTAATGTCTGAATTTAGAATGGCCAGTGATCTCCAATTCCTTAGATATTCTCTATCTGTTTTTTTACATAAAAAATCTGCGTAGCTAACCCCATTTGTGGGGGGATCTGACCAGTTGCTAATATAGAATTAAATACCACTTCCAATATTTCCACAACTTCCACTTTAAAGGATTTTATAGAATTCATTAGTAAGTCTGTCTATACCAGGAGATGTGTTATTCTTTAATGTTTCTATAGCTGTACTTATTTCCTCTTGGGAGATAGGACAAACTAAATCCTGTAAGATGTTATTTGGTATAATTGATATTTTCAGTTTACTAAGCATATTTTGCATAAAATCCTTATTAGTCTTAGGATTAGAATACAAAGATTCCATATGGGTTTCTACAGTGATAATAATCTGTTCCTATGTTGTAACTCTGTCACCTTCCTGAGTTATTAAGCTACTCATATTTTTATTGCCCTGCCTGGTTCTACAGCTTTCGAAAATATCACCAGTAGAGGTTTTACCCGGGGTACTTACCCGGTGTTCCTGCAGAAGAGAAGCAGCCCTAGAATACTGGAGCTGTTCCATTTTTGCTTTTATTTGTTTCATTTGACTATAAAATTCACCATAACCCTTATTGTTTAGTGCATAAATTTTATACAGTTGCACCTTCAAGGTCAAATCTGATTTATACTGATTTGTGTAACCCCTAGGTGGCGCTATCCCAAGGGCTACTACCCCTGCCTGTATGGCTAATGACAGGTTAAAGTGCCTAGGTCCAGTGACGGGTGCCTCCACCCAGAGGTCAGGGTTGGTAGTGGTTAAACTAGCTTGGGAACAGCCCTCTGGGACACTGTGACGCCCCTTTGTTCCCACTAGTGGCCCACACAGTACACGGGAGTTACCTTCCCAATACCTCACATATGCACACTCATTACACTTACAGTACCCACTTACCCTCAGGACTGATTCTGCAACACGTCCCTGAGGACCCCCTGTAAAATAAGGTTATGCAATGCCACAGCAACTATGCAATATTCTCTGCTATATGTACTGACACCACAAGTAGGATATAGTTCAACAAACATAAATCTGATTTATTCAGGGAAAGTAACAAGGAAGGGGAATCAGGTTGATTTTGCATTAAGACATATAAATCACAGTACTGTGCATGAAACTTAGGGTCCAAATGTCACACTTGCTGGGCACCCAGGATGGTGGGGCGCTAGCCAGGTCTGTTGCCCGGGGTTGGCCGGCTGGTGCAGCTGGTTGGGGCCCTAAAAGAAAGAAAGGCATGCACAGCAAAATTGTAATCCAGAGCAGAGGCTCAGTTCCAGAAAAAGAAAGCACAAGTAAATTAGATGGCACACTTTTGATTCATAAATTGTTGCAGGGGGTTGCCCTGAATTGTACTCATGATACACAATACAGATTACAGGCTGGATGGTGTTTCTGGGTTTCCAGCATTCAGCACACACTGCAGAGTGAGGGAAATTAAGATCGCAATCTCCCTCCAATTTGAGGCACATTTATATGTAAAGGATAGTACTGTACCAAGCAGACTGCTCCACGATCCTGATCGCAATTACTGCAAAATACCCGGGAGCACGCACAGCATCAGCAGTCCCTGACAGGCCAATCGCGTTCAGCAAACTTTCTGTCTTCTTCAGGTTAAGCCTGGTTCCCACACTTCTGCTTCTTCTTCCTCCTCAAAAACTTGGATTCAGTCTGAACTATGATTACCAACAGCCGCAGACCGACTTTGGGGCCTACACACGCGCTTCCCATGCAAACTACTCGCCGCTTGAACAACAGGGCTCCTTCTCTCTTTACTGTCACCTCGGATCTGGCTTGCCAGCAACAGTTCAGGGCATTTCCCTTCAATTCACTAGAGTCCAGTTGGCTGATGGAACTGTCAGTCACAGCAGAGCTCCCTCTATAGGTGCAAAAAAGACACCATTAAACCAGAACTACACTTCCCAGAAACTCCCTTCATATAACCCCCTTGTAACAAGCTCCAGCTTGGAGTCCCTTTCCTGATTAACCCAAGCAGTCTCCATTTTAGGGCTCCCTTAACCCAATTGGTCCAGTTCGGCAGTCTAGAACCAAAATGTTGGGGCTTCACAGAACAGTTTGTGCTGCAAATAGGCAGGTTAGAACAAACTACATTTTCATTACTTTTCTAAATGGTTTCTGGCAAACAGTTACATCTTTGAAAAGAGCTCCCTCTGCGCCACTAGCGACGGCAGAATCGGAGCAATTGCTCAGAAGCTCAGTCGGGTCTCGAGCAAAGAACAAACAGTTCCCCCAGGCAAGCTAATTATGTCTGCGAGCAGGCAGACCTTAAAGAGACAGCACTTACAAGCTTTGGAGTGTGGGCAGCGCCCACAACTAAACGGCATTTCACCGAACACCAGCTAGGCAGGCAAGCTCCTGGAAGACTTTTAAGAACTCCATTTGCAGGGGGGTTATACCTGTATATTTGTCCCTTGCAAAATTCACAAATTCATTTTTAAGTGCTATTTTCGTATCAACCCGCCATCTCCCAATATCATCCTCCAGACAAGCAACAGATTTCCTAGCATGCAGTAGGTCCTGAATTTGATTCCTACACATTTGATTTTGTAATTGATTAGCATTAAGCCTCCAGTGTCCTTTACCCCATGAGATCTCTAAATTTTCAGAAACATACATAAGAACCATTAGATGGTCAGAGTTTTCTATTGGGATAGGATAGTGTGGGCTTGCAGAATTTTCAAGGACTTAGAGGAAAATAAGAAGTCAATTCTAGTGGCCAGGTTACTCTTGTAAAAGGTGTACCCATTCGTCGGGTATATTGCTCTGTAACAGTCTTTCAACCCACTCTGGTCTATTGTCTGATTTAAGGCTCTGGTATCACAGAACTGTTTCTTTGTTTTGGCCCCTCCATCTTTAATATCTTGCACACAATTAAAATCCCCAGCCCAAATCACCTGTCTTGATGTGAATAAAAAAAGGTCTAACTATATTAAATAAGTCTATTCGTTCTTTGTTTGTGGAGCATATATGTTTATAAGTCTCCAGGCAACACTTTTATGATAAACATCAAGTAATAGAACCCTCCCTTGAAACAAATCTAATACCCTAGTAACTTGAAAGTCATGACCTGAAAAGAGAATTCCCACCTCATCACACGTCAAGTCCCCCATTGAAAAAAAGGAAGGACCCCAACAACACAATCTTTCTGCAGCTGAAATGTCACTTATTGAAGATACCCTAGTGTCTTGAAGAAAACAGATGTCCAGTTGCAAGTCTTTAATTAGGAAAAAGATCACTACTCTGCGCCTCAGATTCTTAATACTATTGGTATTCAGTGTAACAATTTTCAGAGGTTGTACTGCCATCATTACATAAAAAAGGAAAAATACATGAATATGCCACATTCTGTTCATACTTTAGATTTGTCTAGTCTACTACTTCTTCGAGTCCTAACACCTAGTTGTTTAGTCTTAGTTCTTGCAGCTATTACTTTTTCCTCTAGGAAATCATCCTCTGTATCTGAGGAAACACCCTGTTGCGAATAAATAGTGGAGGAGGATTCTGATTCAACATCTGAATCCTGTGGGTGTAAAACCTCATAGCAGTTGGAAAGCTGTATAGTTTGTGGTGACTCTGACGTTTTTGGTTGTTTAGCCTTTGGGTTAGCTTTTCTTATCCCCTATTTTTCCTCTGGACTTCTTGCACAGCTGGGTGGGGGTCATGATAGCTCTTTCATTAGCTGGTATCATTTTTTCCGGTAGTACTGTGTTGTTATGGTTCTCAACTAATTGCATTGGTTCCTCAGGCTCATCTTCTGCATTTCTTGTTTCCATTTCCTCTGCAGAAGTGCTTGAGGTGTTATAGGTTGTTGGTCATTGCCCTGCTGTCCCCCCTCTTCCACACTCAGAGTGTCAGCTCTGTGTTCTTGCCTCTTATTTTCTTCTGCTACCCTTTGTTGTTTCTCAATACTTGTTTTTTGAGCTTTATTAATAATCTGGTCTTGGTCTGGGTGATCAGGTCTGTTGTGTGAGGCCCATTCATAGTTTTTGTAGCCATGACCTATTTCATCACAGAGGTTGCACCTGAGGGCATGCGAACATTGCAAACTGTTGTGACCAAATTCCATACACAGGATGCATCTGACCTTATCAGAAGCATTACTTAGGTGGGATAGAGACCCACATTTAAAATAAGTCTTCAGTTGTCCTGGGCAGAAGCAATGGCCTCTATCCCTGCCTAAAAAGAAGGAGCTTGGTAGATGTTTTGGACCATGAGGCCCCATTCTCAGTTTCACTCTAAATTTCCACCCCCAGTCCATAAATGTTCATCATCAAAGATTGAAGCAGGTTCCCCCAATAAGTCACATTTCTGCTGCAGCCAGTCTTTATTGTCATTCACGTTTATACCTTCATTTCTGAACAGTATAGTTACTTGTTTTTTGGCAGGCTTAGTCAGAGGGATGGCGCGGAAAGGTAGCCACAAGGCCGAGTACTTCAGAAGCTCATAAGTAGCCCAGAACCTATCCAGACCAACTGGGGTTTTAAAACTGATGCCAAATAAGGTGTCCCCAGGAGCATGAATTAAGGCATACATCGCATTGAGAAAAATCTTAAAGAATCCTTTATTAGAGCACGCCCAACATGCAGTCTATCTGGAGCCTTGTCTAAGCCTCCTAGGTACTGCAACTGGATCACGTTTTTTCTCTGTGCTGGGGCTGCATTTTGAAATGTTTGCTCATTTCTTCTAAACTGAGGCCAAAGCTGAGGAGCTGTGAGGGGATTTTGTTAGGTATTTGGTCTCGGAGGATTATTTTCCACTCTCTCTTCCCATGTTTGTTCTTTGGGTAGGTGACCTTGCTCACTAGTATTAGAACTAGAATCCTCTGGGGGGGTGGAATTGGGTCTCATGTCTTCTGAATGTAAATCCGTATTGGATTTAGTGCAGAATTGATCAGCAGTGACAGATGTTTTTGTCTTAGTTCTAGCATAACCTGGATCTACTTGCCAAGTGCCATTTTTATCCCTTTTCCAGCCTGCTCCTTTGAGTGCATTGTCCACTGAAGCAGCTTCCCTATGACTTTTCCTTAAAAAGGTATGCTTAGAGCAGCCTTCACCTGCATCCATGTTAGTCTGTATAGTTATTTAAGGCTCAGCTGTTTCTCTAGGGACATTCATTTGCAAGTTTAAGCCTATATTTTCCTCATCATGAGAAGCCTTAGGTATAGAGCTATCATTTAAGTCAGTGTTGTGCAAAAAGTTATCCACAATATCAGTATTAGCAGCTTCTGTACTCACAGCTTTACTTTCCCTGCTGTCAGACTCGGGCGGTGGCTGGTTCTCCGTCAGCTCGTTTGATGCAACTGCATCACAGGCCTTTGTAGTTTCTCTGACAGCGCTGTCATCTCACAGTTGCTGAGCGCTGGGTTTGCTTGCCTCACTATTCAAACCCTGTTGCGAGTGCTGTTCCACTTCACCTTCTGAAGCTTTTAAGAGGTATAATAAATGTTTCTTTTGCTCAGGCAGCAATTTTTGTACTTAAGTCAATTCAGATAAAACCTCTTCGTGTTCAGTATCCATTTCCTCATGTTCTTCATCAGATTCATCAGATTCTTTTTCCAGTCTTTTTGTTAATCTCCAGTGCTGGACCTGCAGGAGTGAAGATCTGTTGTCTTGCAGGTTCACCAGCAGAATGATTGCTCTCTGGATCATCGGCCATAGGGACAGCAGCTTCCCCTACTTTCCTTTCCTTTCCCACACACACATCATCAGCTATCTTGGTCCACACCACTGCCACAACAGTACTTCCTCATCTTCTGCTGTCCAGCTCCAGACTGAGCTCCTCCACTCTGCAGGAAGTCAAGCCCCCTGCTGGAAGAGTAGGGGACATTTTTTTGGAAAACAAAAACCAAAAAAACAGAAATAAAGAGACATGCAATACATATCCAACAGTTTACAGAAAAGCAACAAAACCAAATCCATATACATTTTTTTTCTGCACAGGTAGAGAAAAAGGGAAAAAAAGAAAACAATATCTTATCCTACCCATCCAATATCATGCCATAAGGAAGCACCTACTTCGGCTCCGAAAGTTCGGAATTCATATGCATAAAGAGTGTCCAATTCTTCCTGTATATGAAAAAAAGCATCTTGGAACTGTATTATTTTATTCTGAAGCACTTTCAAACACCTAGCCTGCCAAATATGCCATTTAAAACAGGCTAGTAAAACTACAGCTGTGCTTCTGTGACATTTATTCCATTCCTTTGGAATCTGTCCTAATACTAAAAGATTGTATGGCATAAGACCAGTTAGTGGCTCTCCCCACCAGTGTGCCAATGCAGTCCAAATATTCTGGGTAAGGAAACATTCAAAAAAACAAATGCTGCTTTGACTCAAACTGCCCCTGGCATGATTGTTCCTGACAAAATCTGTCACTCAGTTGTTTATGCTTATGATTGGCCCTCACATTAAGTTTTTGATGAGTGCACAGCCATGCCATGTCTTGCAGTTTTTTCAGGATTCTAGGATCTATTATGCTTGCCAACAATGAAGCAGCATTTGTATCAACAGGTACTTTAAAAAGGGGATATTCAAAATAGCAGGAAGATACAACATAGGTGTAAAAGGATTTCTGTTCATGGGAAATGAACCAGCTAAGCTCCACTTTCCACATCCTGATGTACGTTAAGGTATGTTGGACATAAATAGGAAGTTATTTTTCTATGGAATGCCATTTACCCCGTCCCCAAGCAGTTAAAAAGGGATGGCCCCATAGTGACATACACATCCGACCCATAGCATCATTTTCTAGCAACATTGGTCTAATTGAGCTATAGAAAAAATTTCCAAAGAGGTAAACAATTGGATGTATCATACCAAGACCACCTGTTTTCCAGGGTCTGTAAGTGTGTGCCCTCTTCACAGGGTTCAAATGACTGCCCCACAGTAGCTGAAAAAAAAGACTCAAAATTTTCATATGCATGCAATATGGTAATGGAAAAAAATACGTGAAATGAACAAGAAAAGAGGAGCAACATATGATTTCAAAAGAAACACGTTTTTTCCGGGTCATTTTCCAGGATCGCCATTTTTTTACTTTATGGTATGCTTTATCATAAACCATGTACCAATTACTTTGTATAGCCTCTTGAGAACCAAAGTGTATTCCAAGAAGTTTTAAGTTATCTGTAACTACCGGAATGATAAAATTATCTATACAAAGGGCCGTACCCAAAGACATTGAAGTACTTTTAGTAGTGTTTATCCTAATACCTGTAGGCCCGGATATTCAAACTGCGCCATTCTGAGGCGCAAGCCCTTGCACTGCTCAAAATAGTTACAAGGGTGGGGAGTTAAGATATTCAAAGGAGTTGTGCTATTGAGCAACCCTTTGAATATCACCCCCAGCCACAGCCACTGTGCATGGCGCAGTGGAACTTGCGCCACCGCAAGTTGTCAGAGTTCAGCATTAAACTTGCGGTGGCACAAGTACCATTGCGCCATGCTCAAATTTCCGATATTCAAAAGGTGACATGCAAATGGGGCCATAGTTCATGCAAGGTGCAGGGGGGGCCATTTGCATCTGATTATGGCCCCATTTGCATGCCATTAGCATGTAGGTGCGCCGATCCCCGAGGACTTGCGCCTGGCCGCACTGCCAGGCAGCAGCCGTCGGGACTGACGCCGATGCAGTCCGATCGCTGGCACAACGTGAAAACAACCTCTAACGTTCCCTATCGAGGGCAGAACGTATCATGACAACCCCTCGCTATCTTCTTCATCGCCGACAGTGAGCAGAACGCGAACACTTCCAGTGCCTGATCGGGCAGAATGTACCCTCAACTCCGGCCTTCTGGTGGTTCAGTGACGGTCCCGATCGGCAGAATGTTCAGTGATTACCCTCAAACATCTCCTGCGTTGTGTCTCACTCCACCCGCTCACTGTCGCCTCACCACCGCCCGCCGCGAAGCCGGGCGAGCAGTCTCACCCGCCCGCCGCCGCCGCCCGCCGACGACTGTCGTGCTGCATGCCTGCTGCGTAGTTAGAGCCACGGCTGCGAGTTTATACTATTACATGACGTCCAGATTTGTGAATGGGTTCATTCACAAATTTGACTGTCATGGTGTATGGCTGACGCCCATTGGCTCTCGCTCTGCACCAATGGGCATGCAGCCCCACCGACAGTCAGTCGGCGGGCGGCGGGCGCAGGCGGTGGATGCTGCCGCCGGCCGCCGGGGAGCAGGGTGGTGGGGCTTTGTGGGTGGGTGGGGGGACACCAGACACCAGGGAGATGTTTGGGGTTGTCACTGACATTCTGCCCGCGATCGGCATTACGGTCCACTGGACCACCAGGAGATATTCAGGTTGGGGGTCTTTTTACATTCTGCCCGCGATTGGGCACTGGGGTGTTTTCACGCTCTGCCCGCGATCGGGCATTGGGAGCTGTTGGGGGGTTGTTTACGCTCTGCCCGCGATTGGGCATTGGGAGATGTTTGGGAGGAGGGGTTGTTTTACGCCTGCCCGTGATCGGGCTGGTGGGGGGCACAGGATTGAGTTAGGGGCCATGACGGTGGCAGCTGCTGTGTTGCACCCTGCAATACAGCAGCTCACCTGTGGGTGGCCTCAACTCTGATCCTTTTTTGGCTCAAAGTTGTGCAGGCACAGGTTGGTTGCGCTTGTACATCTTCTGCACAACCCGATTGAATATCGGGTTGCGCAGTTTATGCATGGTTCCTCCCCCTCCTGTTGAGCATGCATTCATTTGCATTGCGCTGTTGCTCAACCTGTTTTCAGTGGCGCAACTGCCTCCTGCTGAATATCGCAGAATGGCGCAATGTAGGACTTGCGCATGCACAACCCTTTTGAATATCTGTGCCGTACAGTCTTGTAAAGAATTCAAAAGGGTAAGGATATGTTTACCCAAATTCAAATCTGCTATAGAACATACACAATCATCCGCATAGGCCAGAACTTTATGAAAAGAATAACCGTCTGAGGAAACAATAGCCAAAATACTAATATCAGCTTCAATTAAACGTAATATAGGATCCAATCCAAAAATAAATAACAGAGGGCTCAAAGGACATCCCTGATGAACCCCAACTTGATAAGGAACAGGGAAGTCTAAATGCCCATTAACCAAAGGTGTAACCTGTGCTGACTTATGTAACATTTGAATCAAATCTAAAAATTGAACAGGAATACCATAATGGCGCATAACCGCTCATACATGATCTTGACGTATTGCATCAAAAGCCTTCTCTTGATCTAACGCCAAAAGGTAGCCAGATATTTTATCATTGAAACCCTGATATATTAGTTCCCTGAGATACACAAGATTCTGGGTGATATTTCTGCCAGGAACAGCACAAGTTTGTGTGGAGATTAACAATTTATTGGCAAGCTTGGAAAGACGATGAGTTAAAATATTGGCCAGGATTTTATAATCCGATGTTAGTAAACTCAATGGTCTCCAGTTTTGTAATAGTGTTGGATCCCCGTTTTTATATAAAAAAATCATAATGCCATTATACATACTAGCTGTGAGTCTTTTTTCTGCCCAAACAGCATGATACACTAAGTGTAACCATGGCGATAGTATATCTATATACAGTATGTTTTGTAAAACTCGTTAGGTATACTATCAATTCCTGGTTTAGTATGTGTAGATAAACGACCAATAGCTTGAGTGATTTCTCCTATGGAAATAGGAGATGTTAGTACTTCAGTTTCTGAGGGCAATAATGGCGGAATATCAATATGCTGATAAAAAGGTGGAAAAGAATCAGAAACAGGTTTTTGAAATGTGTGTAAAACATAAGTCTGAACAATATGCTGCAGTCCTCTTATGTCTTGTATGCATGACCCATCAGGGGCCTGTAAAGCAGACATACATAATCTAGGCAGTTCCTGCTCAGAAAGATCATATGGGTTCACCTACTCATGGGTGCCAGAGGTTACATATTTCTGGTGGTATCTATATCTTTTTCCCCTAGATTTAAGAATATCAATCATTTTATTTTTTACAACTAGGAAACTGTTGGCGCATGGTACCTGGTGAGGAGTACGCCTGTGACAAAAGTTTTAGGTACTGAGCCCTATATCCCAGATAGGTTAAATAAGAATTCCTGGCTTTAGTCTTGGAGATTTGAATAAAAAGATTCTTCAGATCGCATTTAGTGTCTTCCCACCAATCAAGTGGACTATCATACAAAAAGCCAACTGCTGACCGTATCAAAAAAAAGGAATGAATTTGTGAATGAAGACTGTCATCCTGTAACAAGGACGTGTTCAGTTTCCAATAAGCACATCCATTCAGGAGTTTTTGATATGTGCCAACTGATAATTTGAGAACTGTATGATCTGTAGTTTCTAATGGCAATGTCATAATGTTGGAAAATGAGAGCCTCTCTAATAAAAACCAGAAAGCTATTCTCGATGATATAGCACCTTTATAAAAGGTATGCACAAGTGTTAACCGTAATTTATCATAAGCATCTAATAAATTATTATACTTCAAGATTTGTAATAATGCATTAGTGTCACAGAATAATTTCTGAGATTTACGACCCCAATCTCTAGTAGCGAGACCGCAATTAAAGTCACCTCCCACAACACCAGCTTTGATGTATGCAAATATGAGCAATCAAGATGAAATAGTGCCTAATTTTCTTCAGCTTTTAACTGAGGTGTATAAATATTAATAAGGTATACACAATGGGAGATGACTACATCCATTAGCATAGCTCTACCAGGCAAAATATCCAGGACCTGCAAAACTTGAACTTCTATATTTGAGAATAATATTCCCAAACCATCACAGACATCCTCTCCCAGAGACCAGAAAGAAGCACCCCACCTCCAATCTTTTTCAGCACTTTTTAAATCTTTTAATGAGTGTAATCTGGTATCCTGTAAAAGGATGATAGAACCAGAATTCTCACTCAAGCTGGCAAAAGTAATATGCCTCCTTGTTTGTGATTTAATACTGTTTACATTAACAGTAAGAAAGGAAATACAGCTGGCCCGGTAGCACTGAGGGTTGAGGCGCTGGACGCCATACATTCACACCACACCAGTGACCCGGGTTCAGGAGCAGACTCGGGTCGACGGGGGTTGGCAGGGAGGGAGAAGGATTGAGCACCCAATGGCAGCTCTCCTTCTCCAGGGAGAGGGCACCATTCTCTCCGCTGCATTACTGCCACCTGTTGGGGGAACCTCAGGGTGTTCGGTGCAGATGGGGAGACGTTCCACATAAGGGTAGATGTTGGCAGGGGACTGGCTTTGATGTGCGTCTCCACGTGCGCCAGCAGCCGTGTCCCCATTGCATGCCGACGTTACAGGGACACACCAGAACATAAGGAAAAAAATCCTGCCCTGGTCTAGGCGACGAGCCTCAGTAGCGGTGCCAGGGCAGCACCCAAGAGAGCAGACTCCGATGTACGTGCTCCCAGTCGTTGTTCAGGGGGAGACATGTTGGATTTCCGCTGCCCTGCCTGGAGGGTAATCCAAGGCTCTGCAGGTATGTGGGCAGCGTCAGTACTCTACAGGCAGACTACTTGGGGGAGCTGCAGATTGGAACCTACGAGGGGAGCTCCGAGAGAGTGACCAGAGGCAGAAAGTAGGAGGGATAAAGAAGAGAAAAAAAAAAAAAAAAAGAAAGGAAATCTTTTCCATATATAAGGTAGGGTAGAATCAATGACTATGGTAACGACTACATTACTTCCTCTTTTTCCTCTTTTTTGGTTTGGGTTTATCCTTAATTTCTGTGTTAGGGGTGGGCTCTGGAAGTGAGGAAGTAACTGAGGAGAAATCTGAATCTACTCCATCATCATCACCCTCTTGATCAAGTAAAGGGGCAAAAGTATTCAAAGCTATGACAGGATCAGGCTCAGCAGAGAAACAAGGGGCTTCAGATCCTGGCTTCAGAGATTTGGAATGAGTGACCCTCTGAAAGGGAATTTCACACTGTACTCCCCGGGGGGGTGGGGCATACTAGTAGACTCCTGTCCCTCCAAAGACATACCAGTCTGGGGCACATCTACTGGAGTGGGTTCCGTGTCTACCAAGGGAAAAACTGCATGTTCAGAGCTAGATGGGAGATTTGGGGAAACGGGCAAAGAATCAGCACCCACTCTGCCAGTAATAGGATTAAGAGGGTCTGGGACAGAAGAGTCCATTTTTTCCAGGGCCTGGTCTTTTTCTTCTGCAGTGGAAACTGGAGAGGAATTAGATGGCACGCGTGGAACAGCTGTAGCCAAATCAGATTGAAGGAGTAAATCCTACAGTTTCTGCTTCTCTTTTTGAGCATTGGCTACATACACGTCCTGTTCAGCACGCCGTGCAGGATCAGACTGATTGTGTGAGGCCCAAGAGCGAAAAGTATGCCCCTGTTCATCACAGAGGTTGCATTTCATCGGTCTTCTGCAATGTGCCCCTATGTGACCTAAATCTCCACAAAGC
This sequence comes from Neoceratodus forsteri, assembly GCA_016271365.2. Classification (NCBI taxonomy): domain Eukaryota; kingdom Metazoa; phylum Chordata; order Ceratodontiformes; family Ceratodontidae; genus Neoceratodus; species Neoceratodus forsteri. The sequence goes on from CM057456.1 coordinate 1,277,799,143, forward strand.
CCACACTTCTGTTGGTCACACACATTACTTAAATGCCCTAATGCTCCACATTTGTAACAAGCCCTTGGTTGACCTGGATAGAAAAGAACACCCCTATCCTGGCCTAAGAAAAAAACAGTTTGGTAAGTGTTCAGTTAAACCATTCTCTAAATGCAAATCTATCACATAATGCCAAGCCCCTGTCCATAGATGTTCATCATCAAGAATTGGCTCAGGAGGGCTTTTAACAGTACAGTATTGTTGTAACCAATAGGATATATTAGCAATGTTAACTCCTTCATTGGGAAATAATATTGTGATTTTTTTGGAAACAGGTTTCATTAATGGGATGGCCAAAAAAGGCTTCCATAAAGGAGTGTTTTTTTGTGCTTGATATTGTTTCCAAAAACGATCCAACCCAGCTGAATGCTTAAAACTTACATCAAATATAGAATCCCCAGGCATATGGATTAGTGCATAGATTTCATATGCATAAAATCTCATACTGTTTTTCAACAGTTCACGACCTACTGTACAAAAAGTCTATTAGGAATGTCATCCACTGGACCCCTAAATTTTAACCGTACTGCATTTCTTCTGGCAGCAGGCTCATTTAATAATCCAAATGTTGCAGGAAATAGCTGTTCATTCACCTTATCATACCATATAGATGAAGAAGTGTTTTGTTTGGCCTCAGTTGGAGAAGAGACTGTAGGGCTGGGCATCTGGCATTCATTAATGGAATTCTGTTCTGCAGAGGGGGGCGGGGCATTGGAAGGTGTTAAGCCTTCTCCTTCCAGCCTCCTAATATCATTCAATATATCATGGCTAGAATTGGGTAATACATGATCAGACCTCATAGCATGCAACTGACCTGGCGTTATAAGGGATTCTGGGGTAGGGAAAAGAGGAACTTGCTCCCCTTCCTTAGGTAAATTAGCATCCAAAGCTTTCCCATCTGGGGATTTTACCCACCCTGCAGCTTCCAAGGCCACAGCGACCCATGTAGTAGAGGCTTCGGTTTCCCTATCCAAAAGCTGCACATTTTCTGGAGAAAGGGAAGTATTTGCAGTTAAAGGAGGAGTTTTACGCCCTTTAGAAGACTGGCTATGACTTACTGCGTCCCCGATTGAACCCCTTTTCTCTTTCAGTGAGAGGCCTATTGAAAAACGTCCCACATTCGGACCTTGAAGAGAAGCAGTCAAAATAACTGAAGCAGACTCAATTCTCGTAGGACTGACATTCGGATGTTGAAATTCAGCAGCAGAGAAAACAGTGGACTCACCCAATTCAGCCAGAACTTCGTAGGAGGAGCAGGAGGGCTTTACAAGGGGCAGCTCTGAGGCCTCTACGGCTGGCGTCTCAGCAACAAGAACTTGTGTAGCAGTAATATGTGATCCTTCCTGTTCCGGGGTGTGAGGGACATCCTCCCGGTACTGTCACAATTCTTGTAACAACAGGTTCCGATTGTGTATGAACTGATGTTCAGTCGCATTTAGCTGGAATTGAATTTCTGCAGCATCGCGGATTGGTAATGCAGCTCCTGTCTCCGAGGGGATATTACAGGAGCTATCCTCAGCAGGTAACAGAGAGATTCCCGTACCAATGTTTGGGTCCAAAGCTGGGTCTGACTCCATCTCGATCACGCCATCCATTGTAAGCTAAGGACGTGATCGGCCCCTCAGCCTCCCGCACGTCCGTCCACACTGACAAACTCCCACACACTGAGGAGATTCTACAAGGATGCAGCGCCCTCTGTTGAGAAGAGTAGGGGAATTTCCCTGTTGTCCTGGCCAAATTTCTCCCATTCACTAAAATGCCACTAACAGCTTAATCTAGTTCAATGTCAGTTGGCATCCATCTGTATCCCCCTTCCCTTGGGCGAGGCTGAAACTAGGCAGAATTGTCTAGTCCTCCTTTCCCGGTCAACAAAAACTAACTAAATAAATGAATAAAAGTGTCCCTGTAGTGACATAGCCCCCAAAACTGGACACAGTTCTCCAGGTGGGGTCTCACTAGTGAGTGATACAGTGGCAACACCACCTCCCATCTCCTGCTAGAAACCCCCCTCCTTATGAACCCCAGCATCTGTGTAGCCTTGCCTGTGCCTTGTTGCACTGCCCTGGCACATTGAGATCATCAGATATGATTACCCAAAGGTCCCTCTCTTGCATGGTGACTGTAAGCACCTCCCCCTCCATCTTATACATAGCCCCCTGGTTTCCCCATCGCAGATGAATGTCTTTGCACTTTTTTGCACCGAATCCCAGCTGCCACATCCTAGACTACTTATCTAGTTTCCCCAGATCCCTCTGCATTCTCTCCACCCCCTCCTGGGTGTCCACCCAGTTGCAGAATTTTGTGTCATCAGCAAAGAGACACACCTTCTCCTCCAGTTCCTCAGCAGTGTCACTTATGAAGATATTGAAGAGTACAGGACTCAGTACCGATCCCTGTGGTACTCCACTGGCCACTCTCCTGTCCTCCAAGTAACTGTCATTTACCACCACCCTCTGTTTGCTATCCTCACACCAGTTTTAAATCCAGCTTATCACCTTCTCCCCAACCCCCAGGTTGCTTAGTTCATTGATCAGCCTCCTGTGTGGCACAGTGTCAAAGGTTTTACTGAGTGAGCAATAATACCCAACAGGATGGGCGGTATTGGGATATAATGAACCACCCAGGAACCTAATGAGGCCTGACACTATAGGTGGAGGGCTCTATAGCCCCTGGAAGGTCCAGTATATCTGAATACCACCCACCCTGGAGGGTATTATTGTGCTTAGAAAATGAGCTACCTGTGGCATTTTGATGTAAAAAAAAAATGCCAAGAAAGTTAAAAAAATGTATAAATGATTGTAAAGGTTTGGTAAAATATTCCCTCCAATGATATATATATACCAGTAGAGGGCACTGCAGTCTTTGCTTGCCTGCAGAGAAGTTCCTCCCCGCCCAAACACATAGGAACAGACTGTTAGGGAGAGTTGCTCTTGTTAGAAAGTTTGTTCCCCCAAAAACACAGACACTCACAGGTTGTGCTCAATTTTTTTGGGGGGGGGGGGTGTTTACTGACACCAGTCTGTCCCGCACTCTCCGATTTGTTTGTATGCAATGCAGCAGGATCAAGAAGGGCACTACGTATAGTGAGACAAAGGAGCACAGTAGTAAGAGATACTGTTTTTTTTTTTATCAATGGTGAAGTTGTTTTGTTTTTTTCCCTCATTTCTTTTTCTTTGTGAGCTTTGAAAACAGCGAGTGCAAATGCGCAAATAGCACAAGACTAGCGTTATCAGGAATGGCTGCAAGTTCATTTAGTTATAGATTAAAAAAAAAGATTTCCATGGTTCTTTTTACATGGAAACATAACTTTTCTGTTACCTGATTACTTTCTCTTTTATGTGTGGAGGGGGAGACCTGCAGCGTGTGTACACTTGCTCTCTCGGTAAGCAAGTAGGGAGCGTTGTACGGAGCAGCCACTTTTATGCTGGTCACTTAGTTACAGATAAAAGAAAAAAGATTTCAGTGTTCAATTAACATGGGAGAATTTAAATAGAAGTGGCAGTGTGTGTTTACACTTTACTCTGCTTGCAAAAGGGTGGGGCTGCCTCACTCAGTCATTCGCTTACTATGCGGCAAAAAATGCCTGCTGACCACTTTGAAAATTTGTGGTGGCCCAAGGATATCCTGAGAAATGGGGCACCCCAAAGTGGCACTTCTTTTTAGTGAGAAGTGTTAAAAAATAAATACATGCCTGGGCAGGGCTTTCAGCCAATCAGATTTAGTTTTTGAAGCCCATTTTCTAAAGTCCAGATAGGCCACACCCACTGCCCTTCCCTGATCCACCTCCCTAGTCACCCAGTCAAAGAAATCTGTGAGATTTTGTTTATTGTGACCTCTTCCCTATGAAACTGTGCTGACAGTGATCCTGCAGCCCTTTTGGCCCCAGGTACTCCATTAGTCTCTCCTTCAGCAGGGTTTCCACTCATTTCTGCACCACTGATGTGAAACTGACTGGTCTGTAATTGCTAGCCTCCTCCCTGCTGCTGCTGTTGTGCAGAGGAACCACATCGGTCCTCCTCCAGTCCTTTGGAACTACCCCTGTTTCTAACAAGGTGCTGAATAGTGTTGCTATAAGGGTGGCTAGACCCGTGCTCAGTTCATTTAGTACCCTTGAGTGCATACTCTCTGGCCCCATCACCTTGTTTTCCTTTAGGGCTTCCAATCCCCGGAGGATTCTTTGTCCCCGAAAATGGACTTGTGTCCACTGCCCCCTCTAGTGCGTGCTGATACATGTTGGTGCTTTCCCTCCCCCTTCCACTATGAAGACTGAGCAGAAGTACTCATTTAAAATTCTAACTTTTTCTTGGTCTTCCTCTGCACAGTCCCCCCCCCCACATACACACACTCTCCTGATCCTCACTATCCCGCCCTTTGCTTTTCTCTTTTTACTCATGTACACGAAGAAAGTCTTATCCCCTATGCTGACCTCCTTGGCAATCCTCTTCTCTGTTTGTGCCATAGCTGCTCTTACCCTCGTTCCTGCCTCCCTTTGTTTACCTAGATATACCTCCCTGTCCTCCTCCATCTGGGTCTCCTTGTACTTCCGAAAAGTTGATTTTTACCTCCCTTACTGCCTTAGCCACCTACATTGAGAACCATAGTGACCTGGCTCTTCCTCCTCTTTGATCTGCTTATTTTCGTCAAACAGCTTGCTGTTACCTTAATCATCCCTTCCTTTATCCTTATCCGTTGTGCCTCCACTCCCTCCTTGGACTTCTCCTCCTTCAAGATATTTCCTAATGCAGTGTCTGATTTATTTAAAATCTGTCCTCCTGAAGTCCAGGACCCTCATCCTAGTGTAGTTTTTCTCCTGGCCAATCCAGATGCCAAACCACACTGTATGATGATTGTTTGTACCCAGGGAGCTACCCATGTGACATCTGTTGTGATTTCCCTGTTTGCAAATACCAGGTCCAGCACTGCCCCATCCCTAGTGGGTTCTGTAACCAGCTGCTTAGAAATGCCCCCCGGTGGGGAGTCAAGGATGGCCCTGCTCCTTGATGTAGCTGTTGCCAGAATGCTTCAGTCTGCATCTGGCAGATTAAAAAAGTCCCCCATGATCAGTACCTCCTCCTTGCTTGCCATTCTGTCAGTGGTCTCCCCCCAAACCTTGTCTAGTCCCCCCGTGTTGGTGGTCTGTACACCACCCCCTTATGGATAAAGGCCCTGGACCTTGTCTCTAAGCCAACCCAAAGAGCCTCCAGCCCTTCTTTATCCTCGTTGTGTCCTTGTATATCTGTGACCTTATTACCTTCTCTCACATACTATATACTGTAAAATGACCCCCCCTTCTTCCCTGCCCTATCCTTCCTGAAACATGGCACAACCTGGAATGGCCACATCCCAGCTGTGGTTTTTCGGTGCACCATAATTCTGTTATAGTGTATGGTGGAACGTAGTTCAGCATGGATTTTCATGCTGTGTAAAAAGTCATTCTGCTGCACTAGTGGCATCCTGCATTTGCAGCAGAATGACTTTCGCTCTGGTTGCAAGTGGTACATAACGCCATCAGCTAAGGGCTCATGGCAATGAATCGAGCAGAGATCCACAGTCACGAGGACACCATAAAAAGGCAGGATCAACCAGATAAGTTAAATGTATTCTTACTATGCTGCAGGATCAACCAGACTGTTTATAAATTTTCAGTATCCAGTCCTCCGAATGATTGTCCTCTCACTAAGCGAGGCGATCAGCTGCCATTTTAAAATTCAAAACCCCACCCAAGCCGAAATTCAGCCAACTGAAATGCATGGGTCCTAACAACCGCAGCTGGCATCCCTGGCAACCAGGGCTAACTCGGCGGTAAGCATCGAGACTTCTGCTTAGAAATAAACAAAATGTTGGTGGCAAAGTATATTTTTCTTTTTGGGACACACCATGCACTATATGAGAGTGCATGCATATCACTGATGCAGCTTTCAACCCCTCATGGTTACCATGCCGACTGAGAGACATCCAGTCAGCATAGTAACCACTGTTTGAGAATAGCCTTGTTGTGTATAGCGATCCATACACTATCTTATATATGGCCATATTAGTGCCTCCTTCCAGGTATGTGGTATTGACCATGTTGTTAAAATCGTATTCATAGCTTATCTCAGGATGTTTAAGAGTTGGTCCTTAAAGGTCTTATGCCATTCTGCAGTGTAGCCATATGTTTTCAGACTCTTGTAATTTTTAAGATGACCAGCGGCCTGTGTAAGTTCGTTCATAGATACAGCACCTCCTCTGTTAGATGTTGTATTTGTTCCTTCTACTGTCTGTGGATTTATAATCTTTGTAGAAATTCCAACTGTGCCTGTTCTTTGGTCTCCCTCAGCTGTGTATAAATCCTTATAGCAATGTATAAAAGCTGCCATTGTCTCTGATGTTTTATATATTTTCTGTAGGGTGTCTGGATGGAGTATGTGTGTGATTTCTTCTCTGCTCTGTTGTTGACGCAGACTGTATTCACATGGTTTAGTTGCTCTCCCTCCTCCCTCAAAATATCTTTGTCTCAGCATTCGAAATGTGTGTTTCATCTGCATTGAGGCAAGTTCTTCCAGCTTTCTTTTTAACTTTTTGCTCTTCTCCCACCCCTCTGGAGACCCTGTGGTATGTTCCTGGTAGGTTTCCTTCAATTGGTTTTGAAGTGTTTACCATATGTGTGCCCTCTGCCTTCTGAGGTGCATTGCCAGTGAAATCAACTTGCTTCTGACTGTTGTCTTAAATGTGTCCCATAGGGTGGTGTCAAATACCTCCTGAGTGTCAGTCAAAGCTATCATCTCTGTTATGAAGTCCCCTGTTTCTGTACAGTGCAGTTCTTGTTGTAGGATGAATAGATTTCGTTTACATATCATTAATTTTGGGTCTGCTCCAAGACCTAGTCAGGCTTTTATCATAGCATAATCTGAGAGCTGTTGTAGAGCTATATAAAGTGACTCTTTTCTCGGTATCATGTCTGCAGAGGAGAGCAAAAAACATATTCTTGAGTACACTCTATGTGTTGAGGAGAAAAAGTTGTGCTGCTTGGTTTATGGGTATGTTTGACTCTCCAAACAGCGTTTTGTTCTAGATTAAGGAGTTGTCTTTAGACATTTTTTGTTCTAGAGTCAGCTTCTCTCTTTTCTTGCTTGTAGTATACATATTAGGGTTTCAATTCATATTCCAGTCCTTACCCCAGAGTACCATTCCTTCTCCATGTTAGGCAAGGAGATGAAAGATTGTCCTGAAGAATTATATGTTCGCTCTAGAAGGTGCATAGACATTTACTAATGTTATTTTCTCTCCATCTAGGGATCCAGTTACCAGCACATATCTACCCTCACCATCTACCACTACTTTGGTCACTTCAAAGAGGATCCCAGGTCTGATTAGAATGGTGACATCCCTTCATCACCCAGATTTGTGGACTGCATGGAACTTCATTTGGCACCCACATTTTTCAAGTTTTTGGCTTACGGCTAGACTGATAAGCACCTTTTGGAAGAATATGAGGTCCCCATTCTCACGTCTTAGCTGTACAAAGACCGTATGATGCTTTTTCGGATTGTGTAGTTCATTAATGAGACAATATCATGTAAGTATGGTTAGACATAATAAAACCTTAGAATATCCCCCAGCTTTGTTGTTTGCTTCAGTCTTCCCCACATCTGTTGTTGCATGACCTCCCCACTCCCATTCCTGGTCCTGTGTACATTTAAAATCAATATCTTAGAAGAGACACGTAACTGTATAGGGTCAGAACTAATAAACTGGTGCAAACTTGGACATCTAACAGTGGCAACTGTGTCCTCCAATGTAGAAGTCTCTCTCTTTGCAGAGACTCTGGGACCAGAGTGGGAGTGACTTGTTTCACCAGTTCCACCCTAGCATGAAAGAGAGTGGCAGCAACTGTCATCTGGAGCCCCTTTAGGAGTTGTAGTGGTGCTTAGACACTCTCCCCCAGAGCATGGAGGAGGGCTGGTGGTTGAATGTCACTCAAGACAGTTGATCACTGGTGGGCACCTGCCCAACTGTTATGGTCTTGAGTTTGAGATCTGAGATGGTGCAGAATTGGAACCAGATTCCAGGATTCATAAAGCTATCGTAGCTTTGGTCATCTTACATCTGGGCTACTTACTCCAGCCACTAATATGGGCATTACATTGAAAAGACCAATTTCTTGTAACAATAGCAGTAAGTAACAGTTCAAGTTCTTTTTATCTGTCTACACTCACCCAAAAGTTATCAATCACACATATTGCAGTACTTGGTGGGGTTGCACAGCTGTCCATTCCTGGAGCATTCAGTCTTTAGATAGAGGTGGTGCACACTGTTCTAGGCCGTATCAAGAATTACCCAACAGAGTTTAAAGAAAAGAGGTGGTGAATTCATGGAGGAGGGTTGGATGTCTCCATATTGAGCAATTCTTTTGGTGTGCCACTAAATTTGACCCAGGTGGGGAAAATGCACCCCCCTTGCCTTTAACAGTTCCAGTCATAGTCTATGGATTGCCCAATCCATGTTACAACTTAATAGGGAGATAATAGAAGCAGGGGAAGGGGAGCAGCTAGTGCACATGTGCTCACTGTGTGATCACTGTCCATCTGTGGTTACCCTACTATACAAAAGCTGGGCCCTGAACTAAATTTATCAGCAATTAATTACTCAACACCATCACATATCATGCACAGTGTGGGGTGGCACTTGTTCCTTTTCCCTACCTACTGTCCAGTGTGCACATATAGTGCACTCTTGCGATGGCCAGGTTGCTCAGCCAGTCACCTTCCCACCTGTCATGACACCCCATGTGCATGCTGGGACATCCCCATGCAGGCCACCACCATGGAGAAACCATTTCCCTTCACATTGTCCCCAGTTTACCAGTATTCAATAGGGTTTAAGGTAGGGAAGGGGTACATAAAGCTTAGAAGTGCACTTACAGTTCCCACATTGTTATTGTGTTAGTGCACTGAGAATAAATTGTTACAAACAATTACATACCCAGATGTTGCAGTGTACGACAAACTGTTACTGCTCAATGCATATTTTTCCCTAATAAGGTAGAAGTCCTCTAACAATGTCTTTATATCTTTTTTCCAGTATGCAGTGGGCTGTCCAATGAATAGCAGACCAGAAGCACGCACCTCCTTCTCCCCAGAATAGATGTGCAGACCCTCCAGAAATCTTCAAGAGTTTCCAACTTGCCTCCTTTTTGAAAACTGAGTTAATGTCCAGTCATAAAGAATAGCAATTCTGAACCTCACTAAGTGAAGTCAAAGTATATTGAAAGAATTACCCGAATAAACAGTGATTACCACTTGTTTGCTTCAGTAGATCTGGACCTCGGAGTGTGGCTATGGAATGAGTTTAGGAGTGTCGTAATGTCCTCCTTGACTGAGTTTGTGTGCCTGCATCATTCTACTCAGTGGTTGCATTGCTGCTTTCCAATGGGTTTCTCTTGGCGGGTTTTCTGGTTGCTGTGTCTCCCCTGCCACTTTGTAGGGCACATGGCAATTTCAAGCTTTGACATAAACATAGAAACATAGAATTTGATGGCAGATGAGGACCGCTTGGCCCACCCAGTCTGCCCATTTCCCTTTCCTACAAAAGGTATCATTAAGCTGTTTCATAGACTCATTTTCTAGGTCAATTGCCCATAGGTGGACAGTCACATCTGGCCTTACCTCACCTTCTGAACCAGACTTCTCACCCTTGGAATGACCCTCCCTTCTGTTGCTCCCAGAAGATATTTCACCATTCTGTCCTTCCTCTCTCCAGCTGTTACCACTCTTACCATTTTCCTTATGATAGAGTCCCGCACTACCAGGACTTTTCTGGCTGATCTTCCCTGGGCTAACCCATCAGCCCCTCAGGTTCCACACTGCCAGAAGCCCTTTGAGGCTGCTCTGCATTGGTTTGAACAACTTTTTATACCTGGTTTGGCCATGTTCACCCCAACATTCAGTAGAGTGAAGCTGTTAGGGCACTTCCTCTATGCCTCTTCCCACTGCCCACCACCCTCCATCCACTGGTCCTTGAAGGGTATGGAGTTGCAAGGGGGATTCCCAATACGCACTCAGATCTATCCCTAGGCACCATAACTTCTTCCCTTGCCATAGCTAATTCAGCTGAGAGTGCTGCTAGTTGCTTACATATAGGACAGCAGCCCAAACATGACCCATTACTAGGGCTGCAGAACACATTGGAGCCAGTAACATGCCTCATGGGTCTAATGCTAGAGACACTGATAGGGCAGTAAAGGTATCAGATGGCCTTAATCACAGCAACTGCTAGGTGAGTACTAGTGAGACACTGGCTAGATGAAGAGGTTCCCAGTTACAGAGAGTGGTTGGAGGCAGTACTGGAGGCTCTTAGAATGGAAAAAATGTTGGCAAGCATGCAGCATAAATATAAATATTAATCTCCAGATGGGAAGATTGCAAGTATTATTTCATGTACCACACACAGACAATGGGACCTGAAACTACATAGATTAACGCAACAAACACTAAGCTGGTGGGGCCTACATGTAAGGGCCCATGGGGTCCCCCTTCCCTGCTTGTGGTCCTGTGGTGCTATCACCCGGATTCCTCCAGGTGGCAGTCGACCTACGGGACATGTGTTTCCCCCCTCCCTGAGGGAGCAGAGCTGTTCTTGGGAGGCTCAATCCTCCCTTCCCTGGACTTCCACCGAGTGACCCAAGGTCATGGATTGCCAGTGCAGCAGGTGATAAAGCAACCAGTGCCTCAGCCCACCATGCCACTTGGCTGGCCCTCTCCCCTGATTGTTACCCTATAATCTTCAAAGTCTCAGCCCCCCCTTTCTTGCATATGTACCCCCTGTGTGTTCCTAGCTGCAAGCCTTGTGAGTGTACCCTGGTCAGGTATACCTAGCAATGGCTAAATACTCCCCTTCTTAATCTCTGACAGTTGCTTACTGCTCACTGTTTTTCAAGATGCCCTTGATAGGCCCAAACCCCCTTCCTTACACCAATGCATTCCTGTAATGCAGGAAGGACTTTGAAGATCTGTGTGCACCATCTTATAGACCTATCCAATTAGGATTCTTTTACAGCAGTCTTATTTTATACTCAGCACCTCACCTCCTGATAGAATTATTCTACTCCTTAAGCAGTCTCATCTTACCATGCCTAGAAAACAGTCAAACACTTGGTTATATAGTATATATGAACACCCTATGAGTATGAATTAGATATACCTTACCATGGCCCAGATGGTGCAATGGACAGAGAACCCTGCAGAACTGTGGACTCCTTGTGAACATCTCTGCAGATGCTGTTCTGCCTTGTGGTACTCATGCATGGGGTTGATTGGCCTTAAGGGAAATACATACTTGTCTGCTAGTGCCTAACTGGTGCTAGACGATCATGAGATATGAGATACCACTCCCAACCATAATGGCATCAAATATAGTCACCAACTATCCTCCCCTCTGTTTCCCATGATTCCTTGTCTTCTTCTGGTCTCCCTTACCAATGCAGCAGATGAAAACAATCAATGCACTTTGATCAGATCAGATCAGTTACAGATGGGTTCTTGCCCTTTCTCCACTGCTCCAAGCTATATTTCGCTGAACGTGGAAGAAAAGATGTTGGTCTGCTTGTTTATGTTGGTGACAGCTAGTGCCTGATTGGTCCCTGATTTGGACCTGTGGGCTGCTGCCTGCCTGCATTCCCATCCACTGGCTCCTGTTTCTATGCCATGGTGACATTCATGATATGAAGCTAACAGGCATGACTAAGGGTTAATACACGGTCTCACACTTTAGTGTACTGTGGCATGAGGTGTAGCCGAGTGCCACATGCCCCTAGAGGGTGATTAACTGACCATTAACATAATCCTTGGGAGTGCCTTATTGCTATTATAATAAAAAATGTTTTTAAACAGTGTTAAACCCTGTTCAGCATATGACTAACCTCTACATGTATGTTAATAAAAGATTAACATAAGGCTGTTAGAATGTTTGCAGCCAATCAGAAAGCTCCATTTCTCAGACCCTTTTTATAATCCTATATAACAGAACTCTGGCAGGTGCATTACCCATATATGGTGAGGTTAAGGAGTGGGGCATGATAGCTAGCACTTGCCCATGTCCTCCATGCACACCTGTTCATACTGGTCCACTCACCTTTCCATACTGGCATGCATTCCACCCCTCAGTTGTGCATACTGAACCTACTGGATGGACAGGAATATGGCATGTGCAGTTCCACACTATCTTAATGGTAGTCTTCTGCATACAACCGTACCTCTTAACTGTCACACATTACAAGGTACAAATCATGTTAATTTGCTATGCTTAGATATTGGCAAATAATATAAGCCTTAAGGGGGTAAACCAGATAAAACCCTACTTTATAAATATAAAAGTGGCATTCCTGAGCATGTATCCATGTAAATTTGATGGCAGAAAATCTCAAACTCACAGTCCAACATTTAAACTGAAGTTACTCTTACGAGAAGTTCAACAGGATACTTTTTATCAACAATTAGCAAAACTCAGTTTGCTGTTTCTGATGAGTTAGGGTGGAGCACAGTGTGAATCGCCCTGCATGGAGCTATGGCTTAATTAATTAAAAAACTGAACTTTATTTGGTGGTCTCAACCCATCTTGGAGAGCATGTCCCAAAACCCCCATTACAATTGGTCTTGAAATAAATCCATGCAGAAATGGGTGCTCTGGTGCTGCTTGTGAGATATCGCTGAGTACATGACTGCCATGCTTGTCTATATTTGCAGTAACTGCATAATGTATTGTAGTTCTCATTGTCTGTAAAGCACTTGATGCTTCTATGTGTAAAAAGCCTGGTGTAGAAGTAAATTGTAGTTTTAACCATCATAATCTCTCCACCATCTACCAGGCTGTAAATGATTATCCCGTTTTAACTAGTACAATCGCTCAAGAGTACTTGATGTTCAGTGCTCTGGCAGTCTTCCTTGCTGTTCTGCCATGATAAACAGACATGACACAAGCTGAGGAGCTTGTTAGTTCACGGAATTACTCTCCTGTTGAAATACACTCAACATCTTGTGGTGGTAGGAGAAATGCAGAGGTGTGTCAGTGTTGGCGAATGCATGGCATGCTTTAGTAGGTGCATCTCTCATTCCTCAATTAGTCAGCATGCTAACACTGGCACAAGAATTATGTAAAGTGCCACCAACTTGAAAGAAATGTGACACTGCAATTGGAGACAAGCTCATCATGCAGCGGCACAGATGACATGCCTCCCGTATGTGCCGTTCCAGGTAAAACATTTCAATAAATATGGCAACGGAAGAAGCCACCACTGCACAATCCCCAAAGAAAGCCAACATCGGGGGTGCAATCCCCATGTCGGTATGTCCCCCAACCCCTCCCAACATTGTGTGGCACACTGGGAGCCCACCCCAGTGTGCCGCCGTTCACACAAAGCCGACCATGCTGGCATGTTCCTTACCCCGCCCCACACCCATTGTATGGCACACTGGGAGCCCACCTCAGTGTGGCCAACATCCCCCCCCCAAAGTCATGGGGCACACTGGGAGCCCACCTCTGTGTGCCCAACATTTGTTTCATTTCACCTGTAACGAAAGAAAATGGTCCCGAAATGTTCGTCTTTTTTCTGTACTTGAAAAAAAGAAAACAGCCCCTCAACTTGTCCGTGGCACCCCCTTCCCCAACCTGCACCCACCTTCTGCACCCCTCACCTCGCCACAAACCCCCTAACCCCATACTTATCTCTGGAGGTCTGGTGCTGTGATCTTCTGTGGAGCAGGAACACGTCTGGACTCTTCAAAGCTGAACTGTAAAATGAAGAAATGCCGGTAAGCTGTATAATGGCATTAATGGGGGAGGGGGGGTCAACTTAGTGGGATATCTCAGCCATTTGTTTGAATATTGGCTCCAAATTTTCAACATGGGGTTCTTTGGACCCCACCTCATGACCACATGCACTTTCATCTCGTTCTTCGGTCCCGAAAGATCATTTTGCAGTCACTGCACGGAATCACCTTTCAGGACTGATTAATGAAACAACAGTGCTACTGTTCATGAGGTGGGGTCCCAAAAAGCCTATGTTGCAAGTCTGGTGAAAACATTCCGAATAATGAGTGTGTTACGAGTGTGCATTGTGCAGTTTCCATACACACTCGTAACTTCGACAATTTTTCATATTTTCACTCCAGATTTGCAACATTGCCATTTTTTCACACCTCCTTATGAACAGTACAGCTGCCATTTTTCACATCCTGCCCAAAATGTGTTTTCGCACATCTGGCGTACAGTGGCGTGCTCACTGTGGGAAATCAACATTTGGGACAGATTAACAAAATCACAGTACCACTGTTTATGAGTGGAGGTCCCAAAATGCCTATGTTGAAAATGTGGTTAACAAAATCCCCAAAATAATTGCATTACGGGTGTGCGTTGTGCAGTTTCTATGCATGCTCATGACTTCACCAATTTGTAATATTTTCACTCCAGATTTTCAACATTGCCATTTTTTTATACCTGCTCATGAACAGTACAGCTGTCACTTATCACATTATGCCCAAAATGTGTTTCCGCACATGTGGTGCCAAATGACGCAGTCGCTGTGCAAAATCACTTTTTGGCTAATGAACTGATAGTACCACTGTTCATGAGGTAGGGTCACAAAAAGCCCATGTTGAAAATTTGGACTGAAAATACCAACAACCGCCCAGGGCATTAGGGTTTCAAACTGTAACGCTGAACCCTGTAGAGACTGACAGGTGTCAGGGGTGTGATATGGGATTGTCGGTTGTAATGCTCACGCCATTTCACCCCCACCCCCACCCTACAGTCAGTGACAGGCATCGAGGTGTGCCTTGTGTAACCCCGAAGTGGCACCACCCCAAGGGCTACTACCCCTGCCTGCTTGGCTAGTTGCAGGTTAAGGGGCCTGGGTAAAGAAACGGGTACCTCCACCCGGAGGTCAGGGTTGTTAGTGGTCAAGCTAACCTGGGTACAGCCCTCCAGGACACTGTAACCCCCCTCTTTCCCTTCTAGTGGCCTGAACAATATACAGTAATCACTTTTGCAATGACCCTTATTCACCATGCAATTACCCTCACTGTTTGCACTTACCACCAGTGCTGGTTCCATCAGTTCGACCCTGGAGACCCCCTGTAAAACAAGGTTTGGCACAGCAAACAACAATAGTACAGTGCTTTTGATACAAACTGGAACCACAGTTAGGTTAAATGCAAAAAGAGTTAGATCTGATTTATTCAGGGGAGTTGAACAAGGGAAGGGCGTAATCAGGTTGATTGGCTTAAAGGCTAAATCAATCGGACAGTCATGCATGCACTTCAGAGTCCCTACACAGTCATACACTCTGGGTACCCAGGTAGGAAAATGGTGCGCTAGCCAGGAACATTGCCCGGGGTAGGCTGTCATTGCAGCTGGTTGGGGCCCTGTGATGGAAGAAAGCAACACGCACAACACACACTATTTGTAATCCGGAGCTGGAGGGCTCAGTTCATGAAAGAAAAAACAAGGCAATCAGATGACAACACTTTAGATTTAGCTGTTGTTGCAGGGAGCTACCCTGATGTTTACTCATGATAACCAATACAGGACACAGGCAGGACGAAATTGAGACTGCAGGCTGATGAGCTGTAGTGCCAGGAGAAGCAGGACCCACACGAATCACTGAGGCATTGTTCCTGTTCAAAGAATTGAGCAGGGAGCTGATCCCCAGGCAGGTCTCTGGTCGATGGCTTTCTCTGTGTAGTGGGTAATTTGGCTGGGCCAGTGTGACAAGCCCTGGCCAAGTGGAGATGAATGCGGATTCAGTCCAGGGGAGCTGGATACAGCCTTCAGCAAGCAGAACACAGTTCAGCACACAGTGGGGAACCAAATCGTGACCCACTTGCAACACGCAGCACATTTATAGTAAGGGAATGCCACTGTACAAGGCGGATGGCAGTCCGGTCACAATTACAGAGTCTCTGTGCCCAACCGGGATTCCAGCAGTGGTTGATGTCCTGACAGGCTGATCACATTCAGCAAATCTTCGGTCTTCTTCAGGTTTTGAGCTTGGTCACAGTTCAGTGTCTTTAATTTGTCTCACAATTCGGATTCAGTCCGATAAAGTCACAGGTTCCCTCTCAGGAACAGCAGACAGGCATGCAGGCCAAACTCAAGCCTTTCCACAGTTCTCCTGTGCGAAACTACACAGGACTGCTGCTTGACTACCTCGAGCTGTTCACTCCTTCATTTCCCAACTTAGACTGACTTTCTGCTCGCCGTGCCCATAAATCAGGGCACAACAAAATGGCTCAGAGACGTGTTCCGAAATAAAGCTTCTCTTATCTCTTCATGCGGGAGAGCTGAAGGCAGGCAGGCCAGACTCAGCCTTCCCACCAAGTCCCCACGCTATCCCACCGGGCAGCAACTCCTTGAGCTGGAGCTGCTCACTCTTCCAGCTCCAACTCACTTCTGCCTCTCTGCTGCAGGCAGCTTGAGAATTTTCCTTCGATCCACAAGGTTCAATTGATTGATCCATCTGGCTGTCAAAGCAAGGGCTCCCCCTCCAGGTTTGTTTTGGTGCCAAAATGCAAAATACAATTCCTACAGAAATTTGCTCCCACAAGACCCCTGTGGACAGGCTCCCTTTTAGAGTCCCCAAAGGTACTGCTTGATGCTGCCTGGCAGTCCAAAACCAAAATGGTGGTGCAATACATAAAGTCCATGCTGCAAAGAAGGCATGTTAAACAAACTACAATACTATTGCCATTAAAGCAGATAAACAGTAAACAGTTACAGATTCCAATAAAGCTCCCTCTGCGCAATTAGCGATGGCAGAACGGAGTGACAACACTGAAGCCCGGTTGGGATTCAAGCCTAGACATACTTGGCCACTACCCAGAACAATTGCACACTGCAAAATAGACAGCTCTTAAAGAGACAGGCACAGAGGCGATTAGGCACTCTCATGCAATTTATTTTTAAACAGCTGAGACACAGGACACCAGCCTGGCAGAGGGCATTTAGGCACACCCAAGGAAGGCTTTTCAGGAACTCCCATTTGTAGGAGGGTTACACTCTTCCTTGCCTGGAATAACTTGCCGTCCACATCAAGTCTGTACTACCACAATTTACTGTACTTATTCAAGATACTCTAGATAGATACATAGTCTGCAGTAACAACAAAATTATGTATTTTCCATACATTTCAAACTTCACTATGATTCACACAAAATATTACTATACTTATTTATATTATTGCTTCCTATAGTCTGAATACAGA
Organism: Neoceratodus forsteri; assembly: GCA_016271365.2. NCBI lineage: Eukaryota > Metazoa > Chordata > Ceratodontiformes > Ceratodontidae > Neoceratodus > Neoceratodus forsteri. The sequence continues at coordinate 1,277,816,418 of CM057456.1, forward strand.
TGGGGCCCATCCCTATAATCTGTGACAATGGCGGGAACCCAGTTGGCGCCAAATTTCTTTTTTAGCAACATCAGACATTGGTCCTCCCGGCCACTAGGGGGCGCTAATCCCAGCTGTGCCTCCAAGATGTAATCTCTAGGTGGCACTACCCCAAGGGATACTATCCCTGCCTGCTTGGCTAGTTGCAGGTTAAGGGGCCTGGGTACAGGAACGGGTGCCTCCACCCGGAGGTCATGGTTGTTAGTGGTCAAGCTAACCTGGGTACAGCCCTCTGGGACACTGTAACCCTCCCTTTTTCCCTTCTAGTGGCCTGAACAATATACAGTAATCACTTTTGCAATGACCCTTATTCACCATGCAATTACCCTCACTGTTTGCACTTACCATCAATGCTGGTTCCACCAGTTCGATCCTGGAGACCCCCTGTAAAACAAGGTTAGGCACAGCAAGCAACAACAGCACATGGCTTTTGGTACAAACTGGAACCACAGTCAGGTTAAATGCAAAAAGAGTTAGGAGGCAGCATAGCGCAGTGGTCTAAGGCTCTGAGCTGCAAATCTGGTGACATCCAGCAGACCAGACCTGGGTTTGAATCCCACAGCTTCCACTTGCATATTGTGTGACCCTGAGCAAGTCACTTAACCTCCTTGTACTCCCAGGTCTCTCCTGTAAAAAAACTTTCAGCTTAGTGTGCTATAGCTAGTTAAACAACTAAATAAAAAAAAAAAAGAAGATCTGATTTATTCAGGGGAGCTGAACAAGGGAGGGGTGTAATCAGGCTGATTGGCTTAAAGGCTAAATCAATCGAACAGTCATGCATGCACTTCAGAGTCCCTACACAGTCATACACTGTGGGTACCCAGGTAGGAAAATGGTGGGCTAGCAAGGAACGTTGCCCAGAGTAGGCCGGCGTCACAGATGGTTGGGGCCCTGTGATGGAAGAAAGCAACATGTACAACACACACTATTTGTAATCCAGAGCCAAAGGGCTCAGTTTGTGAAATAAAAGACAACAAGGCAATCAGATGACAACACTTTAGATTTAGCTGTTGTTGCAGGGAGCTACCCTGATGTCTACTCATGATACCCGATACAGGACACAGGCAGGATGAAATTGAGACTGCAGGCTGATGAGCTGCAGTGCCAGGAGAAGCAGGACCCACACGAATCACTGAGGCATTGTTCCTGTTGAAAGCATTGAGCAGGGAGCTGATCCCTGGGCAGGTCTCTGGTCAATGACTTTCTCTGTGTAGTGGGTAATCTGGCTGGGCCAGTGTGACAAGGCCCAGGCTAAGTGGAGATGAATGTGGATTCAGTCCAGGGGGGCTGGATACAGCCTCCAGCAAGCAGAACACAGTTCAGCACACAGTGGGGAACCACTCACAGTACGCAGCACATTTATAGTAAGGGAATGCCACTGTACCAGGCAGATGGCAGTCCGGTCACAATTACAGAGTCTCTGTGCCCGACTGGGATTCCAGCAATGGTTGAGGTTCTGACAGGCAGATCGCATTCAGCAAATCTTCAGTCTTCTTCAGGTTTTGAGCTTGGTCACAGTTCAGTGGCTTTAATTTGTCTCACAATTCGGATTCAGTTCGATAAAGTCACAGGTTCCCTCTCAGGAACAGCAGGCAGGCATGCAGGCCAAACTCAAGCCTTTCCACAGTTCCCCCATGGGAAACTACACAGGAGTGCTGCTCAACTATCTCAAGCTGTTCACTCCTTCACTTCCCAACTCAGACTGACTTTCTGCTCGCCACGCCCATAAATCGGGGGAGCAACAAAATGGCTCAGAGACGTGGTCCGAAATAAAGCTTCTCCTATCTCTCCATGCGGGAGAGCTGAAGGCGGACAGGCCAGACTCAGCCTTCTCGCCAAGTCCCCACGCTACCCCACGGGGCAGCAGCTCCTCGAGCTGGAGCTGCTCACTCTTCCAGCTCCAACTCACTCCTGCCTCTCTGCTGCAGGCAGCTTGGGAATTTCCTTTCAATCCATAAGGTTCAACTGGTTGATCCATCTGTCTTTCAAAGCAAGGGCTCCCCCTCCAGGTTTGTTTTTGTGCCAAAATGCAAAAACTACAATTCCTACATAAATTTGCTCCCACACTACCCCAGGGGAGTGGGGACAGGCTCCATTTTAGAGTCCCCAAAGGTACTGATTGGTGCTGACTGACAGTCCAAAACGAAAATGGTGGTGCAATACATAAAGTCCATGCTGCAAAGAAGGCATGTTAAACAAACTACAATACTATTGCCATTAAAACAGATAAACAGTAAAACAGTTACAGATTCCAATAAATCTCCCTCTGCACAATTAGTGAATGCTGAGGCCTGGGTGGGACTTGAGCCTAGACACACTCGGCCACTACCCAGAACAATTATACACTGCAAAATAGACAGCTCTTAAAGAGACAGGCACAGAGGCGATTAGGCACTCTCATGCAATTTCTTTTTAAACAGTTGAGACACAGGACACCAGCCTGACAGAGGGAATTTAGGCACACCCAAGGAAGGCTTTTCACTTGGACTCTTTGGCCCCAAAGTTCACCCCATTCTCCTATGCTGCACCCATCTTAGCGTATTTCCTTTTGGAATGGTTTGCCAGTAAGGCCCAAAGATCCCAAGCCACACCATGACACTTGTCAGTGTCTGCAGGGTAGGGTAAGGTGAAATGGTGCGAGCGTTATGGCCGACGACCCAAAGGCACACCCCAATGCCTGTCAGTCTCTGCAGGGTTCGGGTGGGGTTGGTGTCAGTTCACTACTTCACTGCCATTCCTGTTATGCATCTGTCTAACTCCTGCACTATCAATGCCAATGCCAGCAAGTCAACATTCAGCATTGACAAATGCTTGTTTTGTCACGGAGTTTACAACACAAACCCAATTTTGATTATCCTTATGCCACACAGGAACACACAGCATGAGTCATCAGGTAGGAATGAGATGGGATCAGCAGTAAGCCACATATCCTAAGAGAAAGGTTTAATTTGCTGTCCAACCTTCAATATGTTTAATGTTTTGTACAGCACGCTAGGTGTTCAGCAGGCAATCATTTTATTTCATAGCAGAACTTGCCCATTCCCGGAATAGCTTAGCAATCTAGACTGATCTTATTCTACTTTTCTGTAATACACTTATTAATTTAAAAATGTCACCAGGAAAACATGGTGAGCTGAGAATAGCTTGTTTCCAATCCAGATGCACCCTAGGGGAGGGGCACAGGTGAAACACACTATACAGCACAGTGGCCCTGTAGAGGTGCAAAAAGGAGGAAAACAGTAGATGAGAGCAAAATGAATAGAGTTTGCAAAACATGGCAAGCAGCCAAAGGTACAGTACAGTAGCAGAGGACCATTGAGCAGTAAGCAATATGCAGACTGGCAAATGTATAGACAGAGCACATCAAGAACAATAAGCAGAATGACCAGCTTTTTATTAACATAGAGCCCCTAGTTCTCTCTGGCATTTCAGTCCTGATTGCTGAGGCAGGACTTCTTGGCTTCTGTAGCAGAGTATGTATGTCAGGTACTACACCAGCTGGAGTCATAGCAATACCTCGACGGGGGATAAGAGGGATACAGATATGAACAGGCGATGATTGATTGGGGGTGGGGGAGAAGGAGTGAGAGCAATGCAGGTACAGACATGAGAAGTGTGCACACGTATTATTATCACTTACATGATTTCAGCCACTGTGCCTCCAATCCTGTATTTTATTTATTTAGTTTTTGTTGACCGGGTAAGTGCACTAGACAAATCCTGCCTATTTTCAGGCACGACCCGGGGGAAGGGGATACAGATGAATGCCAACTGACCTTAAACCAGATTAAGCTGTTGGTGGTATTTTTAGTGAATGAGGGAAATTTGGCCAGGATACTGGGGAAATTCCCCTACTCTTTTCGATAAGTACCATGGGATCTTTAACATCCACCTGAACAACCACCAATCCAGGCAGATGGGACCTCAGTTTCACATCTCATCCGAAAGACAGCACCTCAGAAGTGCAGCACCCCTCTCATGCTGCACTACAGTGTCAGTACTGGGATATTAACCCAAGTGCCAGATGTGGGAACTGAACCCACAGCCCTCTGATCTCCCGGCCTCAGAGGCAAGTGTGCTACCTACTGAGCCACTGAATCTCACATGCAAGAGCATTACGAGTGGCCCTTTGCACTTCAGAATGGGGGAGGAGGGTCTTTTTTAATTAAAAAAAAAAGATTTGAAATGTATAAATCACTCTGCTAAATTGAGTGATTTACAATAAGTTAATAGGGCCTCTACTGGGTATCTCTTAAGATATATGAGACTCCTCTCATGAGGTTTGGGCAGCCAGAGCTGCTTAGCGATTCTCTCATGTGGACCTCATGCTCAGAGTCTCTTATACGGTAAGTAGTAGTAGCAGATATTTATTTGAGGTGCCCTTCCCCAGAGGATCAGGGCACCATAACATTAATATAGGGCCAAATAACTATAATCAACACATATAGAACTGTCACACTTTAAAAGAACAAATAAACAATTAACAAATCACTAAAAGAGGTTACAAGATGTTACAAATTCACACAAAATGCCTGCTGAAATAAATAGGTTTTCAGGCCTCCACCAAGGCGGCCTCCCCCCCAGAACACTGGGCAGGGAATTCCAAAGGACCGGGCTTGCCACCTCAAATGCCTGGTCCCTTGATGTCTTCAACTTCAACCTCGGCACTACCAGGATGCCCTCTTCGGCACAGTGGAGGGGGTGAACGGGTATAGAAGGATGCAGGAGCTCAGCCAGGTAGCCCAGGCCCAGTCCATGCAGTACCTTATAGGTTAGAAGACTCAGTTTAAAAGAGATACACCATTTAACCAGCAGCCAATGTAGATCACTCAGTGCCAGTGAAATATGGCAGTCTAGGAAGGCTAGTTAGTAACCGGGCCACTGCATTATGAAGCAGCTGCAGGCATCGTAGTGTACCACTACTGACCCCAAGGTAGGCAGCATTACATTAGTCAATTCTCAAGATTACAAATGCGTGTACCAGTGTGGCCAGGTTGCCAGGTGGGATAAGGAACTTACTCTGGCTGATATTCTGCAGATGGAAAAAGCCCTTCTGGACTACTGCCAACACTTGAACCTCCATTGCCAGTCTCTCATCCAGAAAAACTCCCAGATTTTTTAACTTAGTGGTGGTTACAAGCTCAGAGGGACCGTGCAGAAGTCCAGTCTCTGTGTCTCAGCAGCTGCCACTCCCCCCCACACACACAGCCTGGCTCAATCACTAGGACTTCAGTTTTCTCTGGGTAAAGCTTCAGCTACCTTGATGACATCCAGTCTGGGATCTTGGCCAGACACCTATTAAGCATATCAACCGCACCCACCATCCCAGGGGCAAACGACATATAGAGTTTGGTATCATCTGCATAGCAATGAACCCCAGTTCCATATTGTCTAATGGTCTTGCCCAGTGGGAGCATGTAGACCACAAATAACATGGGTGCAGGACTGAGCCCTGGGATACACTACAGGACAAAACCATTGTGTGTGAGGAAAATCTTCCTAACACTACCCTCTGAGTTCTGTCTCTGAGATATGACTCAAACCAGCAGATGACATTGCCAGTGAGCCCTGCATAGTCCCTGAGCCGGTCCCGGAGCAGCCCATGGTCCACAGTATCAAACGCTGATGAAAGACCCAGGAAGATAAAAACTGAGCATTCTTTCCTATCTCTCACCCTGAGCATGTCATTGTGCACCCAAACAAGTTCTGTCTCAGTGCTATGACTGGACGTAAACCCTAACTGGAGAGGCTCAAAGATGTCAAAGGCTATGAGGTGTCCCTCAAGCTGCAGTGCAACAGCCTTCTCAATAACCATTCCCAGAAAGGGAAGATTAGAGACCAGATGGTAATTTGCTTAGATTTCTAAGTCCAAAGTTGATTTCTTCAGAAGGGGCTTCACCAGTGTGCACTTAAGTGCCACTGGAAAACACCCCTCTGATAAAAAGTACCAGACAATCTCGATGAACATCGGGCCCAGATGTCTGACACAACCTATCAGTAATTGCGTTGGGCCTGGATCCAGATTGCAAAATGTTGGCCACAGCTCCAGGATCACCTTACGTACCTCTTCCATTGTCACTACCTGGAACTCTGCCTAGGACTACTGATTGTGTCCCTGACTAAGAGGCTGTCCACAGTTAGGCTGTCCCCATCTAACTGGAGTAATTCCAGCTCTAATTGAGGACACCCTTTTTGAGAAGAACTGAGCACACTCCTCACATTTTTCAAGTATTAATGCTCTCATGGGCTCCAGACAGGCTGGTTGAAGAAGCCTGTCTACAGTCTGAAAGTGCTGAGCCAGTTGGTTCCTACCAGGAGCAATCTCTCTTAACAGAAATTCTACCTTTTTCCATGTGATTGCCTTCTGTTATTCCTTATAATCGGACATCAGAACTAGTTTGTCCTCTAGGGCCTTGGACTTCCTCCAACAGTGCTCTAACCTCTGTCCTGTGGCCTTCAATGCCCTCAACTCACAGTCAAACCATGGTGAGCTGAGGCACATCACCAGGAACATACATGTACTGGCAGAGGGAGGTCAAAGACCCCAGCGAAAAACCTATTATAGGCCTCCACTGCTGCCTTTGCACCCCAAGTGCAAGTGCTCAACATTTCCAAGGTGTCCACAATTGCTGTAAGTCCTTATGGGCTAAGCCCTCTCAAAAGGCAATATTGAACCACCTCCACAGGGGATGGACAACAAGGGGTGCCCTGAAACTGAACCTGACAGCACAGTGATCCAATCAACTGACCGGATCAATCTTGAGATTTCCAACCTCAAGCCCCAGGAAGAATATCAGGTTTAAGACATGGCCATGTTGATGGGTCGTGGAAGTAATCACTTGTGCAAGGTCCAGAGCTTCCATTATCGGGAGGAAGTCTTGTCCAATTTGTGAAAATCTGTCATCCACACAAGCATTGAAATCACCAAAAATAAGTCATCTTGGTGATTCCAATACCTGGTTGGTGATGAAGGACACAATTTACCACAGAAACTCACCCTCACAACCTGGAGGCCAGTACACAAAGATAATTCTACAGCCTGCACCTAGACCCTCATGCATGGCCACACATTCAAATGACTCAATATCCCCAATGGCTGTGCTACCAGATTCAGATTAGATCTAAAACAGATGGACCCCCCCCCTTCCCCTGTGGTCCCTCCTTAGGCAGTGCACAACCAAGAACTCAGCCAGGACCAACAACTCCAGAACTGGGCCTGAGTCACCCCCTAGCCATGTCTTGGTAATGTAGGCCAGGTTGATGGAAGAAAAAAGATCCGACCACTCCAGAACTGGGCCTGAGTCACCCCCTAGCCAGGTCTCGGTCATGCAGGCCAGGTTGATGGACGAAAAAAGATCCGATCTAATTGTCATTTTATTCTTCATCAACCTAGCATTACATAGCACTGCCTGAAGGAGACAGAAGAAACAGCCCCTCAACTGCCTGCCCACACGGTCTGGTGGGGCCCTGGATACAGGCACTAAACACGTTTGGCCACTTTCCAGCCCCCGTCTAACCCCAGGGCATCTCCTGGTCCTCAGTGCTCCAATCAGCATCACTCCAACAGTCCTCCTCACCTCCTTTGTGCTCTTTCTGCTGTTCCTCAGAATTCCCACCTCCCTGCAGTGCTGATAAGTGGCAGCTGATGGAGGGTGGTGTCAAAGTGATGCAGGTCTTTAAGCAGGGATGAAGAGTAACTGAGCCTTGGGGACTGATGCTGATGCAGGCAACACACTCTCAATTAGTATTATAAAACACCATCTTTTTTTCTCAAACTACACCAATACCACTCACCTCAACCCACCTTCCCATCCATACTACCGCCCCACAACAAACACGCCCCAACCCTCAACCATAAAATCCTAGTGAATAAATAAATACAGTACAGTAAAAGAAGTCACTAAATAATGCCAGTCCACCAACAGTCACAGATTAAATATAGCAAGTTGTGGATGTTAAACCAGATAGTCTCTCCTCTCTCACCGGATAGACTTCGTTTTCAGTTTCCCCAATGCAGACTCCTATGATCACAGATTTGAAAAACTTGAGAATCTGTCCCACTCTCACCAGAAGTGTTCCAAGTGACAAAATCAGTTCTTAAATGAGTTTACCACCACCAGTCTACTGAAGTCAGTTCACCACACCAAATGAAAAAAGAGTATTTCCAAGCCCACAGGCACTCTCCTCGCCAGCAGGCTCTGAGATTCCCTCTCTGTGAAAGCTCCTGCACCCCATCCAAACTCCAGGAGACCTCCAGGAAACTGAGCCAGATACCTTCTACCTTTCTCTGAGGGCAAAACTTCAAATACACTCTCCAACAACACCCTCCTTGAATGTAATGGGAGGGAACCTGGAATCAGCAACCTCTGAGGCTAGGGACGGTCACTCCACAGTCTGTTGCTGCACTCAGGAAAGTAGAACAGCCCAAGCAGAATGGGCATTGGAACAACCAGCAGATGCTATCCTTCCTTCCAGCTCTTCACTGACAGTTTGTGGGTTCTGAAGGACCGGATCTGATGTTTAACCCAAATGGAGCTTTCCAATCCAGCAGGCAGACCCAACCAAAGGAGGAAAACCCTCGCAGTACTAACCTAAAACCACATTTAGACATAAAGCATGTCAGGGAGGAACTGTGGCTTACTGAGATTGTAAAACTAAGAAAATAAAAAAAAAGCTAACTCCTGACACTGCTTCACTACCTTGCCCTAGCTAATCAAAATCCCACTACCACTACTTTAACTGAATGAGTAAATGCAGCTGCAAGTTAAAATGCTGACTTACAATAATCGGCTGCACTATCATGGCACTATAAGGCTATACAGCTCTAAAAACAGGACTAAAGAAACATGAATAGCAAAAGTACTGAAGTTTAAACCATGCTACAAACACAGCCCCGCAGAGAGTACACCAGCATGGTGGCCATCTTAGAACTGAGACACCCAGTGGAGGCCCTATTATTTATTTAGTTTTTGTTGACCAGGAATGGAGAACTAGGCAGTTCTGCCTATTTTCAGCCTCATTCCGTGGGTGGGTGGTGGTAGGCAGAGTGAAACCAATTGAAATTGAACCAGAAGCTGTCAGTGGTATTTTTAGTGAATGGGAGAAATTTGGCCAGAACACCAGGAAAATTCCCATACTTTTCTGAGAAATGCCATAGAATTGTTAATAGGGCGAGTGGCCAGCAGTTCCTGCTGCCCCAGTCTATTTTTCTTATGGGCATCACTGTTTCATTTTGTATCACACTTGTGAATGAATCAGCATTTTCTGGATCTTTCAGTGTGCAGGACTGGTAACTGGTTAGCTTGAGTGTGACGGAAGCATTAGTGTTCTGTGTTCAAGTGTGGGTCTGACAGCCTTATACCATCTGCACCAGCCTAGCACTTCTCTTATCATGATTCCACAGCCCTTGGATCTACAGTTTGTACTGCTACTTGAGACGCAGAGCCCAGGTGTGGGCAAACGATGTTGAAGACCTGGGGCATGATTCCAGAATGACTGTGCACGTCACAAGGTGACTTGTGCCAAAAATAATGGTGCAAATAGCACTTTGCGCCATGAGTAATGACATTCAATATTCCAAAACGCAGCCTGTGACAAGTTGCAGGCTGCCTGTGCCGAAGTGGTCCTACCCCACTAGTTACACCATAAACCCCCTGCAACATGGTGCAAGGGGGTTTATGGCAGCAGTTACGCCCTATTCCAGGAGGGTGGCTGTCAGAAAAGCACAAGTACTATTCCAGGAGAACCCCCGGAGGACATTGGTCTAAGTACAGTTAGACCAGCTATTAGCTGATCTAAGTGTACTTTGCGTCCACTGGGAGTGCACCACTGTGCCATGTGCACCCAACAGCCACCTCCCCCCACAATCCCACATAAGTCCCCCCACCCGTCTCACATTGGCACATACCTGGAAAAGCCTTCTGCGGGCTGCTGGCACCCCAAAGCCCTGATCCCCAAGCATTGCCCTGCAGGGCTGAACATGCCCTTCCCAGTGCCCTGCATGGCTGAATATGTTTCCCTAATACCGAGAGGCCCATGAGCTGCCTGTCTCTCCCCATCCCCAAGCCCTGATCCCCAATCACTTAGCTCACAGATAATATTAATACTGCAGTGCCCCTAATTCCCTGATAGTCTAGTGGCCCCCCACCTCCCACCGGAGCAGTACCACTACCCCCACTCACACACCCATTGCCAGTCAGCGACTGTTACCCTCTCACCTCCATGGCCAGCCACCAGCTCAGCTCCCACTGAGCACGTACTACTGTATACAATATGCACTCAATGAATGAGCTGTCACTCATTGAGCTTGTACTGTATACAGTAGTATGTGCTCAGTGGGAGCTCAGTTGGAGGCTGGCCATGGAGGTGAAAGGTGGGATGTGCCAGTCACTGACTAGGAATGGGTATGGTGGGTGTGGGGGTGGACTGGCACTGCTGGATGGGGGCCACTAGACTACTAGGGAATTAGGGGCATAGTGGTATTAATATTAATGCAAGTTGGTGATCGGGGATTGGGGCTTGGGGATGGAGAGGGGACATGTGCAGTCCTGTGGTGCACTTCTCGGTATGAGGGGGAGATATTACACCTCAGTGGACACTTCTCGTACTGGGGGAGACATGTGCAGCCCTGTGGGGCACTTCTCGGGTATGGGGGGACACATTCAGCCCTGCAGGGCACTTCTCGGGTATGGGGAGGATGTGTGCAGCCCTGTGGAGCACTTCTCACGTGCGGGGAGGGACATATTCAGCTCTGTGGGGCATTACTTGAGGACTGGGGCTTGGGGTGGGGGCTTGCACCCTGTCGGTGGGCTTTACAGCAGCTTGTGGCACCCTGTTGAGGTGCATCCTCCCTTTGGTGAAATGCTTAGGTGCCGCAAGTTGCAGACGTAGCCGCCGGGGACCCTGGCTGTTCTGGAATTGGGTGCAGGGTCCCCAGCGCATCGGCATTTGGCACAATGTGGAGCTGCTGTATCTGAACTCTCAAAAGCCTGGACTTTTACCTGACTTTATAAAAGAGCTTTAAGAAATGCAAAGTGAGTCAGCATCTACTTCCGGGACATCAGGAGTGTACAGTTAGGAGAAAATGGAGAGCCTCTTCAGCAGGAGACAGAAGGCAAAGGAGAAATTGTAAGGAGTACGAGACATAGCCATCTTCATCAGCTGGTGAAAAACATGCCTTTTTAAAATTAGGAAATACTACTGTGCAAAGAAATTAACATCACATATAACATCACAACTCTGGAACAATATCTGGACAGACCAAGAATCCAGGGGCCTGAGGGTAACAGGCATTCTATCAAGTAGCCTGGGAAATTTTAAAAATAAAGATGAATGGTTAAAAATGGCTTGTGAATTCTGAAAAAACTTTGTACAGCTAATAGTAAAAGGATGACAGCAAGCATGAGGAACTAAGTACAGAAATAAAGGAAGCCAAGGAACCAGTGTTTGAACATGCACATAACACAGATGATAATGCCTGAGGTTTGGGTGATAACCACGCTGTAATCACCTTGAGTAGTTGCTAGGGCAACATGATAAACCTTGAGAGCACAGCTCTAGAGGTTTACTGTAGCCCTAGCAACCACGAGAGGTGATTACATGCTTGGTTATCACCTAAAACACCAGGCTTTGTTATTTATAGTGTATGGGGGCAAAATCAACATGTCATGTGGTAGAAAACCTTACCTTAATAATGAATCGGAGCCTCAGGTGTAGGTTCAACCAGTCAGATTTATTTGTCTGAACAAGTGTATTAGTGTAGCACTGCGCTTACATGACTGTAAGCTAAGAACACTTAAGCAACTTGAATAAATCATTTCATGATGAAAGTTGTCTATTTTGACAAGCCAATTTAATTTAAGATTTAAAAGAAAAGACCAAAATGATCCTGTTGGTCAGTGGTGGTCACGCGGGTAGGAGATGAGAGGAATTATGGGATGTGACATTGTGGCTCTTCTGGGGCCCAAACATCCGAGGAGATCATTGTGGCATGTGAAGTAACTGCCATCAAAGGTAAACTGACGGTCGCATCCTAAGCTCAGAATACTGGCACTTTGATGCATTCCGTTTTGTTATGACACTGCTGTAACATTCTGAAAAGTGGTTAACAACAGTCAGACGTCACAACGGTGGCATAACAAGCCTATATAAGTGCTGAATTCAAGGGCTAATAACTTCTACCCATACATTATAAAGATATTAAAGGGCTAGAAGCTGCAGTACAGAGAAAGTTGAAGAGATATGAAAAATAAATAATTCAGCGAAAACAGAGCAAGATAAACAGAAATCAGGAAGACTATGACAAGGGACAGGTCCTCAACTGGGTGAGAAAAAGATAAAAGAGTAGAGGTTGGTGCAGGGTCAGATTTTTAAAATAGAGGAAAAGCCACTGTAGACAGAGTCCCTCTGCAAGCAAAGGCAAGAATAACTGCCCCACAACAGAAGAGGACCCACAAAGTAGTTTTGAGAAACAAAAAGAGACCAAAGAAACAGAAAAGCAGCAAAAGAAAAACAAGGAGGGGTAAGAGGGAAAGAACAAAAAGGAACGAGCAACCAGAGAGTACTGAGGAACAGAAAAACACAAAGTTACAAGTAATACATTTATCCAGTACTACTCTATCAGAAAAGCAAATATCCATTCTCAAGAAAGGCCTAACATTTATACCCACTCCGACATTAAATCAACTTCAAGTGCTAGTGGACTTTCACAACTTCTTTCAGAAAATAAGACTAAAATGTTACTTCATTTATAAAAATGGAGGTGCACCTACATATAACATCACAGTGGGGTTCGTGGGGGAATCCACCAATCAGGGAACAGATGATTAGGATTACATACTAGCTGAAATTTCAGCAAGTGAATTCAATCACCATGATGAACTAGGTATGGCAACCATCAGGAGGGATTCGAATCTACAACCCACAAATCTGGATACACAAGTTCCCCACTAGGAAGACATGCACCAGGAAATAGATTTGAATCTGGGACTAGAGGAATTTGATCTTGCAACACTACAAAACTTGGACTCCCCGTCCCCAATAAAGGGAAATAGCAATATGCTGGGACTTGTAGAAAATGGCTCTAATGGGTTTAATAACTTCTACGCATGGCAATTCCGACAATCAAAATTTCTCCCAGCAGGTGACCACATTAAGTAATGAAGAAAGGCATTATTTAAGGGCAAATCAACATTCTGCCCTAATGTGTTTAATCAAGCCATTGCTGCCATTGAAAAGGTAATACCCAGACAAGTACATGATCTGATAAATTTCCTAGGCCCCCTCAAAAGTTAAAGTGTAACCCAGGGAGAACATATTGCCCTAAATTAATTGTCAGCTATTAAGCATCTGGTTATTAAACCAGCTGACGAGGGGGGAATGTAGTTATGCTGAATAAAGAACATTATAAGGAAATTATGTGATTTCCCACGAACTACAGGGACCTTAATTGCAACCCCATAGACCATTTCGAAAAAGAACTGTACCAGATCTTAGCACAGGCTGTTAGTGAAGGTGTTATAATTGATGAATAATTCCAATTAATTGGGGAAGAATATCCCATAGCACCAAGATGTTACATCCTAAATAAAATACATAAAAATGCAAAAGACCACCTGGTATATCTAGTCTCAGGGGTGGTTTCTGTGAGTGGAAATTTAAGAAAATTCATAGATTTCTTTCTGCAGGATTGTGTGTATACCCTGGACACTTATGTTAAGGACACATCACATTTATTACGCAAATTCAAATGTGTTGTATGGCAAAATAAATTTGTTTTACTGGTACTTGATATAGATACATTCACTAAAAATACCACCAACAGCTTAATCTGGTTCAAAGTCAGTTGGCATTCATCTGTATCCCCCTCCCCGGGTTGTGCCTGAAAATAGGCAGAATTTGTCTAGTGCACTTACCTGGTCAACAAAAACTAAATAAATAAATAGAGGCATTGTACACCTCTATAAGGCACCACCAAGGCATCACAGCTTGTAAATATTTTCTTGAGTGTCACCCTAACAAATCTGAAATACCAGCAGACTTCGTCTTAACAGCATTTGATTACATTTTGGCACACAATGCCTTTGAATTTTAAAGTAAATGTTACCTCAAAACATGCAGTATGGTACAGTCATGGGGCAAGGTTACATGTCAATTGCGCACAGTAAAATTCAGCGCGGTCATTTAGCATGCATAAAACACAGGGCAAGCATTCTTATCGCACGCACTTTTGAGCACTGCTATTTCTCTGCACATTAGCTTCAGAATTAAGAGTTAAAACCTACTGCACTTCATGTAAATTAAATTAGTACTCAATCTGCTCCTCCTGTGTGAGAATGCAATTAAATTTAAATGAATCAATGTACAGCTTCTCTCACTGTATGCTTATTTAATACTACAAATAAAGATCCAATGAAGTGCTCTGCGACCTAGGTACAGTCGACATGCCGCTGCATTTTGTTCTGAGCACCAGGGGGAAGTCACACTTCAGTCATGAAGGATATCTCTACTGAAAGAAGTGCAAGTACAGGCTGAAAGAGTACAGGAAATGCATACAATATGATGCATTTAGGTGTCCAGCATGGCTGCACACAGAATCTGACGCTATTGTCAAATTCATCGAGGAACATAGCCATGTTCCAAACCCTGCTGATGCTGCTGTTAGAAAAGTTGTTAATGATATGAAAGAAAAGGCTGCAAGCTCTCAGGAGACTACACAACAGGTAGTCGCCAGTGCCACTGCTGACATCAGCCAGTCAGTTAGTGGAACACTACCTTCCTTTTCCAGTTTGAAATGAACCACCCAAAGAGCACAGCAAACAGCTGCTGTCACTCCTAGCCACCCTGCAACACTCAGTGAGTTCTTAATTCCCACTGAGTACAGTAAAACAGAATGGAGTGATCCTTTCCTGCAGCATGAGTCGGGGTACAACTGAAACTACTGTGCCCAGAACTAGTGCCTCAAAGCATCATGACTGATTTCAAGTTAACTGCAGCAAAAACTTTTGGCTCTGAATTTCCTAATCCTGTCACTTGAGGATGCTTTTTTCATCTATGTCAGGCTGTCTGGCGCAAGGTTCAAGAACATCAGGATCTTGTCAAAAATTATACACTTGACCCAGATTTTGCACTGCAAATGCGGATGCTACCTGCGTTAGCCTATGTTCCTGCAGCCGATGTAGTAAATGCATTTGAACATCTAAGGAACACTAATTTTTACACCACTAATGAAGACCAACTGGCCCCATTGGTGGACTGTTTTGTGGTCACCATAGGCCACAGTTTTAGATAGAATTTTGGAACTGCTATGATGCAGTGATGGATGCCTTGGCGAGAACAATTAATGCAGTTGAGGGCTGGCACAGAGGATTCAACAGTTTATTAGGTGCCAGCAACCCAACAATATGGAAACTGATAAAGGCACTTAAAAATGAACAAAACAGCAATGAGTTAAAAATAGAACAGTACCTGGCAGAGATGGAATCACCAGCATCAAGAAAAAAGTATAGGGACACAGCTAAAAGAATTGCAGCTGTGGTTGCAGGTTATGGGACAACTGACTACTCGGACTACCTAAGGAGCGTAGCCCACAACTTTCAGTTGCAAGTTTAAAAGTTGTAACTGGAAATGAGACATGGATAGACATATAACTTATTCGAGTGTGCCACATGTTTTAATATTTTATTGGAAATAAAGGTTGACCTTTTAATGCAATAATAAATCACTAAATGAACTAGCAACCCCCCCCCGAGAAGATGAAGCATCCCTCATAGTCAGCATGTCTACTCACCTTGGAACACCCAGTGATGTCATCAACAATTGACACAGCATGGAGAGATAGAAAGGTAAGAAGATTTGCTTTGAAATGCGGTCTTATCTCATTATGTGCAGTATTCTTGTTGAATCCTATGGTGACATGTGCCCAATGCTGAATGCTATGTGCCAAGATTAGGTGTTAATTAAGCAATAAGGCACAACAGGGTGTGGGTTATTGGGGATTTACCCACGCCTTGTGTGGTGTGTCACGAGGTGCAGCTGAGTGACTTAACCACACAAGAAGTGGGTAAATCACCCAATAACTCACACCCTGGAGTGCTTTATTGTGATTATACAATGGACCCACATGTAAAATAAATTTTAAATGTGTTTAATTATGATTTTTATAAATGTCATTCCTCAGCCGTGGGTTATGCAGGATTTACCCAAGGTCATGTGACATGTTTTGACCAGTGAGGTTACAGGATTTTCACACACCATTGTATAAATGTTGTGCAGAGCTCGCTACATGCACTGTGTTTGTGATGTTATGTCATGTGGTGTGCGACAAAGTTTCTTGCACTGTACTGTTTGTGCTCAGTTGTTGCCACTTAATCGTTTGCGCTGAATTGATGTTATACCATGTCAGCCATGGCCCTGAGTTATGCAAACTTGTTTTGGATCTGTGGGAGAAGATATATATCATGAATCCAGAGGATAATCCATGTCATGAAAAAAAATCAAACATTGGTGCCATTTCATAGATGATGTAGTCTGTATATGGGAGGGGGAGCAAGCTGGAATACTAGAATTCATGGATTGGTTACATGAGAATAAGTTAAATTTGAGGGTTTCTCACACAGCTAGTAAACAGTCCCTAGATTTCATTGATGTTATCCTTTCTAGTAATCCTACAGGAAACATTGAAACTGTGTGTTTTAGAAAATCTTCTGTTACTGTGTTTTGCATGCAGATAGTGTCCACCGCCTCACCCTGAAGAAATCTATTCCATACAGTCAGTTACTGAGACTGCACAGGAATTGCAGTTTCCTGTAGACCTTTGATGAGCAAGCGTCTGAACTTCAGGGTAGATTCATACATAGGGGTCATGATCGAGCTCTACTAGTTACATCCAAGGAAAAAGGAAAAACAATTCAGACAGGAAGGAGCTGCTCAGAGACATGAAAAACATGAAAACTAAACAAACTGAGTTTGAGCCAGTTAAACTCATCACAGAATATAATGACTGGGTGGGAAAAACTGGAAATATCATTTTCAGTAACTGGTCCATGCTCCTTAGTGATTCTGAAATAGTGAACACAGTTGGGAGAACACCACGAGTGACATTTAGCTGAGCTAACAGCCTCAGGGATAAATTAGTGCACAGTAGAACTGAAGTTGACACTATCTCGAGATTAGGTCTGAATTGGCTCCTGCCCAGACTCAAAGGATTCCACCAATGTACACTTTGCAATGTTTGCAAGTATGCACTAACAGGTAACACATTTTTTACATCTGAAGGATAACAACATTAAGATTGAAATCCACGGGCCAGCCCGGTGGTGCTGAGGGTTGAGGTGCTGGACACCATACCTCGCGCCACGCCGGCAACCCAGATTTGGGAACGAGCCCGAGTCCCCAGGGATCGGCAGGGGAGAGAGAGGATTGAGCATCCAGAGGACTGCTCTCCTCTGTCGGAGGGGATCCAGGTGACTGCCCGGCATTGCAGTGGCCCCCGGTGGAGACCAGAGGCACTGCAATGCTTAGGGCTGGCATAGGAGATGCAGAGCCGTGACAGACGTGCCTGGCATCACTGCATGCTCGGGCTCTGCCGGGGGGGCAGAGAAGGGTGTAAACAAAAAAAAAAAGAAGAAAATATCCCTGTCCTTGGGGATAGGTGACGGCACCATCTCCCACAGCCACATTTCACAAGACGGACTCTCTCCACTCCTGGGCCAAGCCCAGCCCGGCCTGAACTGTACATAGAGCACCCTGGGTGAAAAGGGTGGCCCTACCTCGGGGGGGGGGATCATGGCCGGGGGCATATTCAGGCTGGTGCCAGGAGGAGGAGGAGGAGGAGGAGTTTTAGACTTGGAGGTAGAGCTGGGGGAATCAGTGGATGCCCAAGAGAGTTCCTCTGGGTAATGGTGCTATAAAAAGAATTACAAAAAAAAAAAAAAAAGATTGAAATCCAGGAGTGCATAACTTGTGATACATAAGCAATAAGAGATGACAAGATGTGCATTAGAGAGTTCTAATGCATGGCCAGTGGTGTGGTAAGGCACAAGGCCACAGGCTGAGTGCCTTCAGCCCCTGGCTATGTGTTAGAACTGTCTAATGCACATCCCTGGAGTGTCTTATTGTGCTTCTAAAATTGGCTTGATTTTAAAATGATATCTGGAATTTAAAACAAAATATTGTTAATATTAACCCTTGCTGTGCTACGGACTGATATATCAGTCCAGAATTCCTATACGTACTATTTCTGTTGGCAGCCTAAGGGTTAAAAAAAGTTTAGCTTAGTTTTTGATAAAATAGTCCCTCTGCCTACATGAATTTGATTTTTTTGCTTTAATTTTTAGGTCCTATTGGGGCCTCCATAGTTGTAGTTTTTTTAATGATGATCTGCAGAACCACACAATGGTTTCTGTAGCACTAAATATCAGTATTAGTATTCTCATTCAGTCAGTATTGATATTGGCTGCGAGAACTAGCAGTTTCAGCATGGTTTTGTTGCTTCATTTTTGTTTGTGAGAGAACAGAGGAGTTTGTTGAGTGTCACGATAGTGGGAACTGACAGCACAAGTAAATTCAGGAGTTTGGCAGTTTAACTGAATTATTTAATGTTTTCTAAATGGCACCCTGCCTCCACACCATAGTTTTACTTTATAACTTTCAGGTCTGTGAGGTGCGAGAGAGTGAGCAGGCAGATGAGAAAGTGGACCGGCTGAGTGGATGTCTGAAGGAGGGGCCTAGGCTTGCGGCTTTGTTTCACCTCTCCCTCCTCTTCTCTCCTCCCTTGCTACCCTCCTCACTTCTCTCCGCCCCTCCATCCCCTGCTACTTCCCATCTCTCTCTCTCTCCCACCCCCACCTATCATTCTACCCCTCTCACCTCCCACCTACCATTCCACCCCCTCTCCCACTCCTCTCCTCCTGTCCCCATCACCCTATCTCTTGTTGCTCCACCCCAAGACTACCTAGCACTTATCTTTCTGTTCTTGCACTTACGACAATGTCAAATTCTTGACTGCCTACCCCCTTTTTCCCCACCCCTCCTCCTCTTATCCCCACCCTTGCTCCACTTATGTCACCCCAGGATGGTTTTCATTTGTAGCTGTGTCTTGCTATATATACAGTACACCCATATTGTTAATTATGCATTGTTATTTTCCACTGACTGTTTGCTACTGTGCTAGTCTATACACATGTACTGTCTTTTGCTACTAAGTTAGCCACCTGACCTGTATTGTATCTTACCTCTGCTTACTTCTATGTTAACCTCCTGACCTTGTATTGTATTTTACCACTGTTTTGCTGGCACTCATTGCTGATGCGGAACCTTTGTAAAAGAACCCTTGGTTCAAAGGTATTTGTAATCCTAGTAATAAATAAAATAAAAAATGTTAAAATAAAAATAAAATGTCATCTGTTTCATTTGTGAAATTTCTAATGGCGCAAGTATTTTGACCATGTACTGAATCCATGTACGCAGGACTAGTTTTTAGCCATGCATTAGACACTTATAATGCACTGCTAACTACCAATCAAATTGCTCAAAATTGTTTGTTCATTTTATAATACCTATGTAATCTATGTATTTGGTGTACACTCAGTTTGATATATCTAGACTGGACCATTAGGAATCTAAAAACATGGGAACAGGACCATATTTTATTCCATTACGAGCAGAAAAGCTGATGCCCAGTTGGTCTTCATTATTTTAAAACATGCCTCAAAACCAAGTGATACGTGTTTTATGGGTCTGGAATGGGTTCCACAAACCAGGAAAGAGGATAACAGACTGAACATTCTCCTTCAAAACATAGAAACATAGAATTTGACGGCAGATAAGGACCGCTTGGCCCACCTAGTCTGCCCATTTTCCTACCTAACAGATAAGCTGCAGATCCTAGTTAACTAACAGCTTACTTCCTTTTACCCGCCCCTAGGACTGCCTTATGCCTGTCCCATGCATTCTTGAAGTCCCCCACTGTTCTTGACTCCACGACCTCCTCAGGGAAGCTGTTCTATGCAGAAGAAACAACATTACTAAGGTGAGTACTTTTTTCTTCAAACAACATGAAGTCTTGCTATATTCTGACATATGCAGACTACAAAGCAGTACCCTCCATGGAGGAGGGACAGAACCTACTTAGGAAATAGGCTCTGAAACACAGCTGTGCCAAACCGAGCATCACTCCTAGCCTGGATGTCCAGGGAGTAATGCTTGGTAAAAATGTGAACTGTGTTCCAGGTAGCTGCTTGGCATATCTCTAGAATAGAGATGTCCCTGGCAGCAGCCAGGGAAGCAGCTGTACCTCTGGTAGAGTGAGCCCTCAGGCCTGAGGGGGGAACCTTACCCAGTTTTTCATAGCAAAATTGGATACAAGAGACAATCCACCTGGCAATGGATCTTTTAGTGGCAGGTTTCCCTTTACCAACCTCACCATAAATGAGGAACAGTTGGAGGGAGTCAAACCTGTGACCCTTGGTACGCTCTATGTAGTAATTAAGGGCTCTTTTCACATCTAAACTGTGCAGCCTCCTCTTGCCAGAGGAGGAATGGTCAGTGAAGTACACTGGAAGAGACAGATTGATTAAGGTGGAAATCTGAAACCACCTTAGGCAAGAACTTCCTGTTAGTCCTGAGGACCACCTTATCTTTATGAAAGGAGATAAAATCTGACTTCACTGACAAAGCTTGTAATTCACTTATGCGCCTGGCAGAAGTGATGGCTACCAGAAACAGTCTTCCAAGTCAAGTACTTAAGCTCTGCTGAAGATAAAGGCTCAAAAGGGGGTTGCATAAGCTGAGCAATGCAAACATTGAGGTCCCAGGCAGGGGCAGGGTCCCTGAATGGAGGGTTGGTGTGAAGCAATCCCTTGAAAATTTTGGAGAATACAGGGTGAGCTAAAAGAGAAGAGGGCTTACCTGCTGAGATAAAAACAGACAGCTGCCAGATGCACTTTCAGTGTAGCTGGTCTCAGCCCCAAGCTATTTAAGTGGACCATATAATCAACGACTGTGGGCAGATAAGCAGATTCTGGGGAAATATGCTTCCCAGAGCACCATATGGAAAATCTTTTCCATTTTGAATTATAAGTAGCCCTGGTGGAAGGTTTTCTAGAAGCCTTCAGGATATCCATTACACCTTGGGAGAGGTGTAAATTAGCAAACTAACTCTTCAAGAGCCAGGCCTTGAGATTGAGAGATTTGAGGTTCGGGTACCAAACCCTCCCTGAGCACAGGTTAACAGGTTGTAATTCCTGGGAAGACACAGGGGAAGATGGACTAAGGACAGTAGGAGTGGATACCAGGGCTGTCTGGCCCAATCTGGAGCAATCAGGATCATCTTGCAGGGTTGAGATCTGATTTTGACTAGCACTTTGAACAGAAGAGGGAAGGGGGGAAGCATAGAAAACTTCCTTCCCAATTGAGAACTAAGGCATCCAGGGGACTGAGCCCAACACTGAGGGCCTGCAGCAAAAAAAAAAAAAAAAAAAAGGGAGTTGGTGATTGTCTGGGGCTGCAAAAGATCTATCTGCGGTACCCCATCTGGAAAATATCACCTCAAGACCAGGGGTCCAGTGACCATTTGTGATGGCCCTGGAAATCCTGCTGAGAGCATCTGCCAGGACATTGTCCTTGCCTGGGAGTGAACTGCCGTGAGGAAGGTGTTCAGGGAGTAAGCACAGAGACCACAACTTCATTGCTTCGGTGCACAAGGCCGTAGACTGAGTGCCTCCTTGCTTGTTGATGTACCACATTGTGGTGGTGTTGTCTGTTCTGACCTGTACAACTTTGTTCTGAACAGATTTGGAAAAAGCTTGAAGTGCTAGAAATACTGCTCTGAGTTCCAACAGATTGATATGGAACAGAGATTCCTGATGGGACCACAACCCCTGGGTGGTGAGGTCGCCCATGTGAGCCCCCCACCCCAAGAGGGAGACATCTGTAGTAAGGATTAAAGAGTGAGACTGAGTGACAAAGGGGACCCCTTGTCTCAGATTGTTCTGATCCTGCCACCACTGTAGGGCCTGGATCAGGGTTCGAGTTACTGGGATCAATTTGGTCAGAGGGTCCTTCCTTTGAGACCAAAAGGCTCTCAAATGGAACTGAATGTCCCTCATCTGAAATCTTGCTCCCTGCACTACTGCTGTAGAAGCAGCCATGTGCCCCAGGGCTGCAGAAAATACCTTGCTGGTCGAGACACCTGCAGGGTGAATGAGGAGGCCATAGAGACCAGGGTCCTTGCCCTGACCAGGGGAAGGAAGGCTCTGGCCTTTACTGTGTCTAGCTCTGCACCTATGAAGGTGAGGAGCTGGACAGGCTCTAGAACAGACTTTGGAAGATTTAGAAGGAAACCCCAAGAAGTGAGCAGTTGCTGAGTTATCTGTAAGTGTAACTTGACTTGGTCTGGGGACTGGCCTACTATGAGCCAGTCATCCAGGTAAGGGAAGATGGCAATCTTCTGCCTTCTTAGAAAAGCAACTACTACTGCCAGGCATTTTGTGAATACCCTTGGAGCAGAAGTGAGGCCAAGGGCATTGCTCTGAACTGGAAATGGCCTGAGGGCAGCTCGAACCTGAGGTAGCTTTCGATGGAAGCTTCTGGCGAGAATATGGAAGTAGGCATCCTTGAGGTCCAGGGACACTAGCCAGTCCCCTGGCCTTAGAGAGGGTAGAATAATTCCCAGAGTTACCATTTTAATTTTGGTTTTAAAGGTGCTTGTTTAAACATCTGAGATCAGGATGGCCGCCATTCTCCTGTCTTTTTGGGGTAAGTAAGTACTGGGTACAACCCTTTGCCCGGTGTGAGGTGGAACCCTTCCACAGCTCTAGAGAGCTAAGAGGAGAGAGACCTCTGCCTCTAAGGCAAGTGCCTCTGATGGATTTGCAGGTGGAAAGGATCTGGTTCTCATCTTTGGAAACTTTTGAAGCTGAGAACCAGTCCTTGCTTACTACTTCCAGGACCCATTTGTCTGATGTCAGAGACTCCCAGTCCTGGACAAAGTAAGCCAGCCTGCCCCCTACAGGTAGCTGAGAATCGGCCCTGTCAACCCCATCAGGGTGCCTGTTTGGCAGGGGCTTTGGGCTGAGGGGTGGAAGCAGGTCTGCTTGTACCCAGTCTGCCTCTCCCTCTAAAGAACCCCCTCTGGGCGTAAGCAGAAGAGGAGGCATGGGCTTGGTAAAAAGGCCTATGAAAAGGCCTGCCCCTGGGAAGCTGCCTTTGAGGAGTGGCCTGCCTTTCCTTGGCCTGTGCACTCCTTTAGGTGGTCCTATACTCATCCATTTTCTCCATGTAATTCTCTGTTTGCTCCCCGAACAGAGAATTACCCACAACAGGAAAATCCATGGCCTTAGTCTGGGTATCCTGTGACAGGCTTGTACATCTGAGCCAAGCCATTCATCGAAGTGCCACAGATGTAGCCATGACTCTAGAGACATCATTGCAGTCCACTGCAGCATGGAATTGCACCTTGGATGCCTCAATACCATCAGCAGCCAGCTGCTCCAGCTCCTTGGCAAGCTGGCCAGGGACCTGTTTTGCTAGGGCCATAAGTGTCCCATCTGGATTTTTGATACCTAGCAGTATAGGCCATATAATTGGCCTGTCTGAGTCCCAAGGATGCTGCCATGTACTGTTTCTTTGCCATGGCATCAATCCTCCTGGAGTCCTTGTCCGGGGTGTGTGAAGCCAAGGGAATGTTTGCCTTATCACAGGCTGCAGCCTGCACTACCCCAACATGGCTGCATTGTTGTGTAAGGAACTCCGTGTCAGAGCCTGACAATGTATACCTCTTGTCCATTCTCTCATCCACAGGAGGTATTGTGTTAGGAGTCTTTAAAATCTTAAATGTCTGTTTCCCAAAAGATTTGTGCAAGGGAATAGACAGCCTCCTAGACTCTGGGATATCCATCATTTCCAAATAGTCAGGCTCCTCCTGGTCATCCACAGCTTCTTCCATAGGAAGCTGGAGGGTTTCAGCCATTTTTTTTATAAAACATGAAATGGGAGGGGGACTCAGAAAGCCTAGGAGGAGAAACCCCTGAAGGTCTGTCTGGGGAGATGTCCGGGTCAATTGGCACATCCAGACTTTCAAATCCACATTCACTTTCCTCATACTCCTCTTCCTCCTCCTCCAGGTTCATAAAATTCCTCTAACTCATACTCTTGAACGGTGGAACCGGCCAAAGCGACTGGACAATTCTGATCGCTTTGGCCATCTCTTCAGTGGTTGGAGGGGAAAGTTTTGGCTCCACACCAGCTGATTTTTCTTTTCTAGTTCTTTTAGCCTGAACTGATTCCTCAGAATCGGCTCTCCTTTTGCCAGAAGTCTCACCCTGGTCAGAGGGCACTCCTGGTTCGGTCTGAACCGAACCGGGCAGGCCATCCGGTTCAGCGGACTTTTTGGCCTCCCTTTCCCGAGCCTACCAGCTCTCTTTTCTAGGGTAGCTGCAGGGAAATTTTTGCAAATCTGGCAGTCTGCATTGAGGTGGTCAAACCCCAGACAATAAACACAGGTGGTGTGGGGGTCAGCCTTGGCAAAGACTTCCCCACACACACTACAGTGTTGAAACCCAGTGGGTCCGGTTTTTCTTTTGGGTTTCTCAGACATAGTGCCAGTCCAAACCAAACTTACCCTTTTATGGCAATCCGCCAGGCAAGACCCTCTATCGATTCCCAACTGTGTCACGGGTCGTGGAAAAAAACGTAATAAAATTTTTTTTTTTTTTTTTTAGAACCGATAAGAACCGGTAACCACACTCTAAAAGCACAATTTAAGATTTTTAAACAACTTGATCGGTTCAAACCAAACCGATAAACCGTTTACAAGTTCCACACAGAATAGAATGAAATAAAACCTATCTAATGCTCACAAATATCACAGACAGAGACTGAACTGATGGGTTACAGTTTAAATTCGGTCGAAAACCGAGAAAAGTGGTACTTTAACCGACAAACTGAACCGAGCAGAAGGAGAAATCTCTAGAGTGACTGTTCAGCGAGGCGGAGTAAAGAATCTGACGGTTTGAGTTTGAAGAACAACAGACAGAGTCTCAACCGAGCTCGAGCTCAGAGTTCCATGCCTGGCATGGAAAGTTAACTTTCACCTCCGGGGCAGTTCGAAGGTTGGGACTCACTGCATATGTCAGAATATAGCAAGACTTCATGTTGTTTGAACATTTAATTTTAACAAATGACAGCCATCTCGCTCACCTTGGTTGCCCCATTAGGACAAAGAACAACTTTTGCACCACATGTCTAGTTGAAACCCCTCATTCTATTATTGTGGACCCTCTATAGTTCATTTATGTATTTTCCATTTCCTTATAACTGAATGTACCCAAATGGTGTACATATACCCATTGTTTCAAATCCTTGATTTACTTAGTGCACACTTTCTGGATATTGGAACACCTCCCACACACACACAAGAAAAAAAAGTTCAACAACCCATGATGCAATAGTCTGCTCTCCTACCACTGCATCACAAGTGGCTAGACTTTACTGGTGGTGTTACCAGGTCCAGAAAAGAATCCACTGGAACAGATTAAGAACTGTAAACAAGCATGTTTGTGCAGTAACGCCAGTATGGCTGGCAGTCTATTTTTAAAGTGATTTTCTGAGGTTTGCTATAGCAAATGGGGATAGTAACCTGTAGGAGTTGTGGATCAGTCTCCTACCATTCAAACAGCCAAAAAGTGCAATTTTCTATAGAAAAATTCTTATATTTCTGTGCTCAGCTTCATTTCTATAACCCTGCCCTTTTTTTCTCTCAATGCTGCACCCCTCCCCAACCGTGACATCATGCAAGAGAAATTGAAATTTAAATACCTGTAAATTTTCTTTCTCAGACAGCTGGTCTCCAGGCTTCCTGAGAGAAAAAGGATTTTTAAAATGAAAAGTGTCAAACTGAATGGTCTCAGTGACTAATGGATCTTAAGCCCTTTCTATAAAAACAATTTCTTGAGGCACATTAGGCATTAGTGTATGTTAAATTGTATGATATTCATTAAAAGCACATATTACATTTATGTAGTTAGATACTCTGGGATTTGCTGACCTTGCCCCTTCCCACCCCACTCCAAACTAGCCTTTGGCATAGTAACGTCCTGGGGTTCTCTGAAATTATATATATGGGCCCAGATATTCAGACTGCACCGAGCAGAGGCACAAGCCTGGCTGCAGTGCAACTGGGCTGTGCTGGGGCCAGGACCAGGTGATATTCAATGGTGATGCGCCATGACGCAGCACTGTTGAATGTGGCACTGTCGGCGCACATACTGCGCATGGCGCAGTGGCACTGCACCAGCACAAGCCACAGATAGGGAGCATGGGGATGCACCAGCGCAAGTGCAATTGTGCTAGGCGCATCACCCGTGATATTCAGCAGGGGGCATGCAAATGAGGCCATAATATATGCAAGGCACAAATGGGACCATTTGCATGGCATTATGGCCCCATTTGCATGCCTTGCACAGGGCAGGCTGGCGACTTGCGCCTGGTGCCCTGCACAGCATGATGTGTGTTGTGGGGATCCCGGAGCATCCCCTGCCCCATAGCCATGATCAAATGGTATTAGTCCCCAAAGATAGCTCTTATAGTCTAGTGCTTCCCCAGTCCCAGATGCACCGATGCGTATGTAACACACCCATCCCTGGTGCACTAGTGGTCCCCCCTCCCAACCGAGTCCCTGATTCCCCAAAAATGACATGAAGACATCCCTGGTGGTCTAGTGTAAACCCCCCCACCCATTGCCAGCTCGTGGTGAACACCCATGTTAAACGCCCTGGTGATCTAGTGGCACCCCCCACCCACCAACCCACCCTACACAGAACCCTTTCCCAACCCGTCCCCATCATCGGCGGGCAGCTGCATTCCACCCATACACCGCCCAGCTGCCTGGCAAATGACTGGTACAGTATGGGCTGTCAGCCCATTGGTCCCCAGTGTCAGCCAATGGGCTTGCAGGGCATACTGTACTAGACAGTCCCAAATATGTGAATGGCTCCACACCCCCTGCATCTGTGCGGCATGCCATTACATTGCACCCTGGTGTATCAGGATGTGCGTTGTGCCAGGAAGCCTTCTCAATATCCCGCTGGGGTGCAATGTGGGGTTGCTCCGGCACAACTCTGTTGCACCAGGCACAACCCCTTTGAATATCCTGGCCATACTGTATTAGCCTTGCTTACTTTTTTGAGCACTTATATGTTCTATTACTTGTATCCTTTTCTGTAGGTTCTATCTTTATATTCTTTAAAGCCTGGGACCTATAGTCATGCTGATTCCCATTGAAAGCCGGGATACATCCTACCAGGGTGATCACCTGGATGGACCAGACTATTCTGCCGTAACAAAGGTGTCCTGATTTAGAGAACTCTCCCAATGAAGCAGAATTTCAGGACAGTCAAGTATGGTTCTCTTATTAAAATTGTTTGAATTTTTTTCCTATTCAGCTAGGACTGTGTATGCAGCAAGTGAATAACATGAATTTAGCTAAACTATCTTTACATTTTTTGATTAGGTGCCCCATACTGTGACAGGCTTTGTCTGTAGCTATTTTGTATAGTGCACTGTTTTTAATCTTCATATTTAGCACGTAGCCTGTGTTTTCATTAGTAATTCACATGTTCTTGTATATATAAATATTAAAGAGACAATGTATATATTGAGAGATGTATTCTCCCTTAGCTGTGCACCCTGATGAAGACTCTGGTCAAGTCGAAGTGCCAGGGAGAGCAGCCAGCAGCTTCTGCTGCACCAGCCAATTTTTTTTTGTGAGTATCTCTGTTTTATTTTGGGTCATACTTGTGAAAAAAAATCAGCATGGTTTGGAACTTTCAGTGTGCAGGACTGGTAATTAGATTCCAGTGAGTGTGACAGAAGCTTTGGTGTTCTGTTTTCAAGTGCGGGGCTGGCAGAGCCGGCCCAGTGGCATGGAGGTCTGAGGTGCTGCTGCGTTACCTCCTACCACACCAGCAACCTGGGTTTGGGAGCAGATATGAGTCGCTCGGGGGTCAGCCTGGGGAGAGAGGACTGAGCATCCAAAAGACAGTTCTTATCACTCGGGGGAGGGAGGGGTCACCATGACCCACTACAACATTGCTACCCGGAGATGTCTGGGTGGCAGTGCAGGTCTGAGCATGTCAGGAAGTAGGGCCATGGCTAGATATGTTAGAACATCTCCGGATAGGGGAACTTGCCTGCCTCACACATTTCACAGCCCAGGCCTTAGGGGAAACTTACCAAGGTGTAAGACCCCTCCTTGGCTGCCGGATGAAGTCCAGTCCCTAGCAAGCCCCACACTGGTAACCAGGCACCTCGCCACAGTTCAGAAGTTGGAATGTCAGTGAGAAAGTAAGTCGCAGAGAAGCCAGGTGACGGGCTGAGGGGACTGGATGGAAGGGGGTGTGCCAGCTGCGAATGGGGTATAAAATGTATATGGAAATGTGTGGGGCTGGCAGCATTGCTGGTATCACTGTTCCACAGCCGTTGGACCTATGCTCTTTAACGTCCTCCTGACCAACTATTAAAACCAGCTGATGGGACCTTGGTTTAACATCTATTTAATATCTGAAAGATGGCACCTCAGGAGTGCACCCCCATGATGCACTGCAGTGTCAGTATTGGGATTTTACCCCAAGTTCCTAGTGTGGGGCTAGAACCCACAACCCTCTGGTCTTCCAGCCTCAGAAGCAAGTGTGCATCCTCCTGAGCCACTGACACTGATAACTCATAGTAACTTATCAGTGTCCCACAAGGATCAGTCCTAGGTCCCACACTATTTAACATCTTGGTTGCATCAATGGAAGTCTCCGATAATGTCTGGTTATGCAAATACGCTGACAACTGTAAGCTTGGGAGACTTCTTAACTCAATAAAAGACAGCGTAATTATACAACAGCAATTAGACAGGCTTATGGATTGGGCAGTGGCTAACAAGATGCAGTTTAATACAGCCAAGTGTAAAGTAATGCACCTAGGGGTTGGGGGGACAGCAAATTCGGTGCCCTGTATGGGTGCTGACCATCGAGCTGATACAAAAGACCATTAGGCCTCCTCTGCTGGCATTTTAGTATGTTAGGGAAGGAAAGGCAAACTATAAATTAGGAACCATTACATTGCAGGAAGCGGAAGAGAAAAAGGACTTAGGCACACTAATAGCAAAATATCTTAACATTGATTGGAACTCCACAGTTAAAGTTAAGAAATGCCTTAAGATTATAGGATCAATCCTGGGCAGTATCAAAATCAGGGAACCAGAAGTTTTAATGCCTTTCTACTCCAGCCTTGTACGCCGGCTCAGTTTAACCTACCACATACAAAGAGAGGTCGTAATCTTATAGAAGGGGTCCAGAGAAAATTTACTAAAAGGATTAAGCATTAGAAAGACTTAGATTATAATTCAAGATTCAAGACACTAAATCTATTTTCAGCTAGATATAGGCAGACCCGAGGTGACATGTGCCTAATAATAAAGCAGTTAATAGTGATTATCTTAGGGCAACTATTGGCCTGACCTTGGATGAAGGTAAAGTTAATACAAGAAGCAATGGGTATGAGATCAAAGGTGACTTAATAAGGACAACTGAAAGAAGCAGTTTCTTTACACAGAGGGTTGTGGGGCTTTGGAACTTGGAGCTTGCCACCACAGGTAGTCTCAAGAACAAATATAAACATTTTTAAAACTAGGCTCAATAAATATATGGGGGGCAAGAAATATGACTTCCACCCATGAGTACTTGGGTGGCGAGTTCTTTAAAGGGCAAATAGTCCATTGAACTCATATAACTTCTATAAACCTATGAACCTAATATCAGGAGGACTTTAGGGCAAAAGGAGAGACAGATGGGGGAAACTATATCACAACTAGGGGAGCTTTTACAAGAAGGCAGCTTGACTAGCAAAGATCTTGTGCAGAGGAGAAACAAAGAGTAAGTGTCGAAGCTTCTGGGGAGAGTAGGAGGAGGGCAGGAGACAGAACAGAAGGGATCTGAGACATTAGGGGAAGGACCCAAACAAGAATTTGGAAATGAGGGCTATACTGTGAAACAGGTGCATGCCATCGAGAGAAGGAAGCGGGAATAGTGTAAAGGACACTTGTAGGTGCAGGGAGTGTTGTTAAGGGTGAAATGGCAGAAGGAATGGAAGAAGGAGTCCAGTCTAGCCATGGTAGATAAGCAGTAAGGAGCCCCCAATTGTCCCTTTTTTGCTTTAGTGGTTTTGCCTTTGGAACAGATTCCAGCACCCACCAGCTGTTAATTTTTTGTTTGCTATTTATTTTTCTTTCCATGTCATTGTTCTTTAATATCATTTATAATGCCTTTATTTTTTTGAACTTGATATGCTGAGCTGTTACTATTACCAGTTATAGAGCTGACCACTCAGGGCAGTGACAATTTTATCTTGCGCATTGCCAGGGACCTGGGTTCATGCCCTGAGCTTGTATTGTCAGAGGGCCAACAGAAGGATGATGGTGGATCCCAGAGAATGCTCTCCTCTTCTTGGTAGTAAGGGTCATGCAGCCTACTGCACTACCATCTCCTGCACTACCACAGGTGGTGATGCAGTCAGGAGACTGCAGCATGCATGGTGTTAAGTAAGAACACACACACTGGTACATTATACATGCTGGCACCTGATGACAAAAAAAATGCTTTCAGATGGAGGGAACAGAGAGAGAGAAAACTGGCCACTGATTGCGTAAATTACTCTGTACCAGCTCTCCATATCCACCTCAGGCTGTTTTCTTGGATAACCTTGAGAGTCTCCACCATGGGCAGCTGGATTGCATTGGGACCATCTGTCATGGAGCTAAAGGCAAGCCCTTTCCTTTGACTGGAGGTAAACTGAGGGAGCAACACAGTGGTAATCAGTAGCAAATATCCTGGGGTCCCAGAAGAGCCAGACAAGTTGTGCTCCAAGGACTGGAAAGTAGGCCAGGTGAAAGCTGAAGGAAGGCCCCAGTCAGGTCTATGATAACTCGTTCCTGCACAGATTGGCTCCTTTAAAGCATGTACTCTGTAGATTAGCTTGAAACTGAGCTATGCAAACACTGAAAGTTCAACCTGTTGTATGTATGAACTAATAGTTCAAACAGAACCCTGCATCATAACATGATAGAGTTTACTGGCCTGGCCCAAACCATGGTGCTTCCATGTCCCTCATTATCCACATAAGAGAGAGAAGTAGGCGCCGGGGGGGAGGGGTGTCAATTATTGCATGTAGTTAGTCTGGTTCCTTGGTTGCACAAACCACAACATTCTCAACCCTCCAAGTCCAGAACAAATACTATGAGCCAGATAAATGCTCACCTCAAGTTCTTCTTCTCATAGCTAGGTCTTGGGTAGCACTCGCCTAAATGGGGACCTTTGACTGGGAGCTGCAGTGTGATGCCCATGCATGGAATCATGGACAGCCACAGGGTTTTAGTGCTGAAATTAAAAGTAAAAAGTTTAAATGTTGTCACGGAGCTATTAATTAAAATGCATCAGATTCCGTTTATCTTTTTCCCCCAGTAGAGCCGTATTCTTTTGAGCCTCCAGCCCCAAGCCATGGCGATGGTACCCTGCTGAACGACATGGATGAAAGATTGGTAAATATTGACAAGTCTTTATAAACCAGACCCATGGATGGGGAAAGCAGAGATGGGAGAAAGCAGAGTGAAGAGTGCGTCTGAACACAGCAATAAGGTCCAGAAGAAAGAAAAAAATGTTGAGAGCATTTTTATCTCAAAGCAGGTCTTAGCCCAGGATATGGGGAAGTGGTAATGCCATTTTTTACTTATTTTCATAATCTGGTGTTTAGAGAAGGGAGCAGGAGCAAAACGGCCTGGAGTAAATTTGCTGAGGAGCGAGTCTGTGTGGGAGCGAGTTGTCGGGAGCGTGTGTGTAGGGAGCAAGTTGTTGCTTTCCCACCCCAGTCAGTAGGCAATGGGAGGTAAAAGGAATTAAAACAAATGACAACTTACAAAATAGTTAAAATAAACCCAGAAATGTTATTAGTTGGATCTGGCCACATGACAATGCATTTCTAACACAACAGTAGAGGGCAATAATACTTAACTTTCTAAACCTCATGATAGTGTTATAGAGAAAGGGAACTTTCATCTTTTCCAGATTACGTTTTCTTATGCCTTGTTCTTTACCTCTGTGTCACCCTTTTTAGGTGCCAACAAACGTAGCTTGTAGCACCTCTTGTAGCCATGCATACTCTTTTTTTTTTTTTGCATTTACAGAAGACAGGAGTCACATTACATAAGTGATTTGGTTGCTGATATCAGTGGTGAGATCAGTGATAGGGCTTAGTATACGTTTGCAGACCTCTGTGTTGCAGACATTCACTCCAAATTAGTTCCAGCTGAGGTCTGCATGTAGATTTGAATGAAACTGGAGCAGAAAGCATTCAAACTGCAGATAACTTCATTCCAGCTGTGTATGTGGAGATGGGATCTGCACTGAGTTAAAGTTCATATATAAGTTGATATGAACAAAAGCAAGCATTGGTGAATGCCTTATTATACAATGGGATCTCTACATCCTCATTCCTGATTGGCTAGAGGCACAATTTATGTGTAAATCATGCCATCTACCAACAGGAACAAATGCCAGTCACCAAGCCTACCCCCAAACACTGCTCGCATATCAGTCCAACCGATATGTCAAAGAGTGAAGCCGCCATCTTGTTCTTACCGCTACCACCACAGCATGAAATTTAAACATTCAGAAAATGAACTCCTCGTTCAAATTAATAGCTAGCGAAAACTAGAAAACCTCTTCTCTGTAAATGTCGATAATATCACCACAGACACGGCACTGAATGAACCAGTTAACTTACCACAGTTTCAGCTTCAGCTTCCCGAACCACTGCTGGCTCTGGTGCCTCAAGCTGCTGACATCACTGCCCTCAGTACCCGGCAGTCTGACATGCCAGTCCCACCCATAACATCCTCTCCTACCACTGCTCCACCCCACCAGCAGGCCACACCCAATCCTACCAGACAAAATGTACAATGGCATACCACAGTAAGTGAGCAGTAGCTTACAATATTAGAATTACAATGTAATGAAAGCATAACTTTGAAACAAACTTGGTGGGCCACAAATGTTTTCAAAGACTGGTGCACACGAAACAACATAAACATAGACCTCAGCACAATCCCTTTGCCAAAATTAAATGAAACACTACGACACTTCTATGCCAGTGTCCGAAATTCAGAAGGTGAAGAATACTCCCTTACCAGCTATGTTAGACTAAAGTCAGGCCTAAACAGACATATTAACAACCCTCCAATCAGTCACCAGGTCAGTCTCATGCTAGACACAGTATTTACCACACCAAATAATGCCTTTAAGAGCATTGTGAAAAAAATCAGGAAAGAGGGCAGGGACAAAACCAGCCACCACCCAGCAATGACCAAAGCAGAACTTATCTATCTAAGAAACTCTGAAGCACTATCCCCAGATATTGCATCTGGGTTAGTTAGCAAAGTGTAGTTAAACCTGTTGTTGCATCTTGCAAGAAGGGGGAATGAGGACATACGTGCTTTTAATGTCAACTCATTTGAAATTAAGCAAACAGAGCAAGGTGTCAAATACCTAACTAAAACATTAAATGAGAACACCAAAAATCACAAAAAAGTCACAGACCCAATGGGACAACAACAGAGAAATAGTGCTAAACATCCCAGATTACCTCCTCTGTCCCATTAAAAGTTTTGAAAAATATATTTCAAAGTTATCCCAACCCCCCAGCTCTCTTTCTCCTCCGCAAAAGAATACCACAAGAAAAGCTCAACGAACAACCCATTTAGTATTCTAGGGAGCCAATGGGGATAAACTTTTTAACTAAAATGCTACCCAGAATTTGTGAACAAGCTGGACTGCCCAAAAAATATACCAACCACTGCATTAGGGCAACAGCAGTAATACTGCTGTCAGACACCGGCATTGAAGCCCGCCACATAATGGCAATCACGGGGCACAAAAATGAAAGCTCACTGTGCAGCTACTGGCACCCCAATATTGAAAACTACACAAAATGAGAGGCAATAATTGCTGGAAACACCAATCAACAGTCACAAAAATCTGAACTAAAAGAAAGCAACAAAACTACTGCGCAACAAAAATACTTCCTGCCCCAGCACGAAAATGTTTCATGCTCCAGTAAAGACTTCTATACAGAACCAGAGAAAACCATCACACAACCTGAATCCAGTCAAGAATCCACACAACAAAATATCAGAAAGTGGCCTCTAAACCAAAACAATGATCCAGTAGCACAACTAAAGATTCGGTCCACGATCTCCACAGCACTGTTTTGCAGCCAAACAATTGCTGAACTCCAAACCTCGCCACTCCACCACGAAGAAATCCACCAGACATCACAAAGCAACAGCATCCAAACTCAAGAAATACTTAAAATACACCTCCCCTTCCACTCACCAGTTGAAGATGAGCACCTCCATGAAGATCCTTTGCAAAATGCAGAGTCCCGCACAAGTCAATGAGCACAGGAAAAAGAAACCCAGTAAACCAGCCAATCGATGAGGAGACACTGCCTCACTGCCAGCATTCAGCCACTTCATAAACTATGGCACAATAATCAAATACATGCAGCCCAAATAAGAGTGTCATCCTTCAAGAAACAGCACCAACCATACCAAGTAAGTACACTCTGTGCAATATATATAAAAAAAACTTAGCAAAATGCTCAAAACCCCTCTCTCTCTTCTTTACAGGCAAACCCAATATGCAAAGGATCTACAAAGCCAGCAAAGAACCTCTAAGCAATCGGATGATATCATCACCAAAAAGGACAAAGGAACTACAAACAACCATTAAACAGACTTATTTTTTCATCAACAAAATAAAATAGCATGGATGTTGCTTGAGAAATAAAAAATATTTTCAACATACCTAAACAGAGCTCTACTACCAATTCCTCAACAAAAAGTACTTTAAATGAATAGAAAAGCAGTTTATGTCAAATAAAGAAGTTCTGCATTTTTTCTGTAAAGTTATTAAAATTACATAGCTAACAGTTTGTGTAAAATAAAAGTTGTGTACTTGTTGAGTGTACTGAAAAACAATTAAACATTTAATTTTATTGAAAAGACTTTGTTGTGTACTGAAAATCAATTAAACAGTTCATTTTAAACATTAACACATTAAACTTACTGATACTGAAACAGTATTATACAAGCTACTTTTTGGGGACGGAAGAACAAATTCTACTTTTTTACTTTAACAACAACAACAAGAAAAAAAAAAGTTTTAAACACAAATCATCTTATTTTTTTCCCATTGTATAATTGCAATACACCACTTGTGGGTTTGGGTGATGCCAGGATTTACCCACGCCTGGTGTACAACACACCAGGCGTGGGTAAATCCTGCCATGACCCACACCCGCTTGTGGTGTATTGCTTAAACATTTGACTGCATATTGTACATGCTTTCTTTGTTCTGTCTCACTACAGTTTGCAATTCAGTTACCAGGCAGTGGCTAATACTGCAGCAAGCATCTAATTGTGTTCTTGATTGTTCCAAGTTGCAGATAATACAATATTATACGAGAGGTATCCGCTATCAGCCAATCAGAACACAGAACCACTGTCAATTATAGCAGTACAAACTTCAAAAATTACCTTAAGAGTTGTTTATCCACAAGAACACTGCCCACAGTCGTTTAATGACACAGAAACTATGCCCACAGTCATTTATTCAGACCTCGAGCATCACAAGATGGAAAAAAAAAATGGCGTTGGAACAGCCGTCCCTCTCAACAGCTTCCGAACTAAACTGTCAGCAGTTATTAGCACCCTTCAGTTTGTATCAGTTCATATCATTTACTTTCTTTCTCTCTATATATATATACATTTATCTTTCTTCAATATTCTTTTTTTATATTCCCAAATGAATCCTAAACAGACCGCCACATCTGACCCTGCACTGCTTGCATACCGTCCTCCTATTCACCTGTATGCTCCTACATCAGGACATTTTTTTTTCCTAGCCGTGTTCAGGAATCTAAGTAAGGATGAAATTATCTTCCTATTTCCGTGCCACCGCAGTCTCTGTAAGAAGATGGCAAACTTTCTAAGAAACCTTTACCAGGCAGCATCAGCCCCCTCAAGCAACCCCATCCATAGCTCCATCAGAAACGGTGCCAGCAAGAATGACAGGAATCCAGACAAGCATAAAGACGAAGGACAGAACCTGAGGTACTAATTTTTTCTGCCTCCTTGTACTTAAGTGTCTGAGGAGGTGCAGATGGTTAGTGCGGGGAGAGGAAGTCCACTGCTTTCATTTTTAAGGAGCTGACTGCTACCACTCTTGAGTTTAACCAAGCTCACTCACTCCAACTCATATAACATTCAATGAGTTGAAGTATACTCACAATAACCATATTCTGTGGTGATTAAACACCAGGGCAGTTTAATCATCAACAGAAGCTGGTTATTGCTTTGTATACTCCAACTCACTGAATGCTATCACTTAATCAGAGACAGGAAGTGTGTCCAGAAACTCCAGGTTCAACCGTGTGAGCCTATAGCTCAGTGGTAAAGCACTGGGCCTGTATTTTGGGGGCCTGAGTTCAATTCCCAGTAAGTCACAATATTTGTGTCTTACAATTAAAGTTGAACAAGGTAAATTCTTGTACTTAGTAAGTGAAAGAGGGTAACTCTTGTCAGTGCTGTATTTTTTTTTCTTTTTTTACAATTTATTTACTAAGGAAAGCAACATTTTGATTCTAGTGGGGTGCTGCTTTTATTCATTTTTACAGTG
Organism: Neoceratodus forsteri; assembly: GCA_016271365.2. NCBI lineage: Eukaryota > Metazoa > Chordata > Ceratodontiformes > Ceratodontidae > Neoceratodus > Neoceratodus forsteri. The sequence continues at coordinate 1,277,853,230 of CM057456.1, forward strand.
TATTTACCCAATACAGTGCAGCTGAGATGCAGCATCTGAGGGACATCATGTCATGAGAATTACAATGACGGAGGCACACAATTCAACATTAATCTAAGGGGAACATTAAATGAGAGTTGTACAGGTTTCTTTAGCTGAAAAGTCACTACTTTGGTGTGAATTTGGGGGTATACCCCCCAGACTCTATGGGTGTGATGGCCCTGCAATATCCCATTTCCAGTGGGGCTGGGCTGCCATTTTTGCAACTGAGTTAACTGAAGCACTGGGAGGGTAAGTGATTTGCTTAGGGTTACATAGTAAATATTTCTTGCTACCAGGGATTGCACCTGTAATTTCTTGGTTCCTATTGGGGGAGTGTAATGTATTTCCCCAGGATAGCCTAGCTGAGATGCAACATCTAATTGCCAGTGGGGCCCACCTTCTACTTATTTTCATAGGTGGGTGGGTTGTCTGGAGCACTGGGAGGTTAAGTGAGTAGCTCAGGGTCATGCAGTGAGTATGTGGCTATACTGGAGTTTGAATTTGCGATCTCCCAGTTCTCAACAATGCTCTAACCATTAAACCACATTGCCTCCTCTGTCTGGGGTGGAATGGAAAAAGCAGCTAATACATTTTGCATGCAATTCATTTACCCAGCATAGCTCAACTGAGCTGCAGCATCTCATTTACAGGGTAGTCCTGCTTTGACCCATTTGTACACTTTATTTACCCAGGATACTCCAACTGAGATGCAATATTTCATTTTCAGTGGGGTCCAGCTGTTACCCATTGTTACAGTGTGTTTACCCAGGATAGCCCAGCTGAGATGCAACATCTAATTTTTAGTGGGGTTCTGCTTCCACTCATTTCCATAGCTGGGTGTATTGGAGCACTGGGAGCTTAAAGGGACACTGTCAGCTTTCTGTGAAATTGTCTGTGTCTATGTGATCTTGGCGTCTGTTGCCATCTATGTGCCTACTAATGACATATATGTTCCACGATTGGCATGGAAGCTCTATAGATAGATATATTTTTATGTTTGTAAAAAATTAACTTGAAGCGACTCAACATTATGTTCTGCTGTCCAGTGCTCCTGCACATCCATGATTGTAATATGGTGCCAAACAACCATTAAACTCATGCATGAACAAGTTAGTCATTTTTTGAGGCATAGTAGATAAATACATTTTGTAAAACTATGAAGTTAACTGAGCTTGGCAATGTTACTCATATTTCAAAACAAACATTCTAACTCATTAAATCTGAGGTTTGAAAAGTGAAGCCATGATTCCAGACATGTGCAAACCCTGGGGGCAAATACGGCAACACTCGTCTAACAGCCAGCAAGTGGCATTCACATTACTGCTCAGTACATCAGCATATGGGCTACTCCTAAGATACAGATACAGTTGGTCTGGCTCTGTTTGCCTCTCTCCAGCAACTACACTGATAGCCCTAGTGGGCCAAAGAAATGAACACCCTTTTCAGGCCCCATCCAGAGAACCTACTGACCCTAACTCTTTCAGGCACCCTCTGCCTGATAACCATTCATTTGGGGCACTCCCCAAGGGTTACACACTGTAGCTACTACCTAGACCTTTCTCTCCCACATAGCAATTTCAACAAAGGTTAACTTACATACTTGCTCTCTCCCTTGTGTACAGATAATGGGAGTGGAGCCTCATGGATCCCAATGACCTCCACAATTCCCTCTGTGCCATTGGGTTGCAATCTTCTGTTCTATTCCAAGCTGACATAGATGTGGTCTGCTTCCTCCCAGCTGGAGCTCTGGGTGTGTTCTTCCCATACAGAACTCTGACTGATTTCCACGATGTGCTGTGGTAATAGCATAGGTAGGGAGAAATGAACAGACTGGATGGGCCAAGCGTTTCTTATCTGTTGTCAAATTCTATATATCTATGTTTCAAGCTTCCAGAGACTTTGCTAGAGGGGACCAGTGCCATCCAGACTCTGGGACCTGGGTGAGCGTTAGGGTTGACAATCCCAAAGAACACCCTAGGCCTGATTTTGAAGACTCAGGAGAGGTGAAACCATAATGTTTTTTTCTTTTTGCTGCCTGCAGGGTGGGGATGGGGTGTTAGGGCTGGGAACCCTAAAATCACATTTCCCTACTTTTGTCGGTTTAATCAGATCTCTAACTGGTGCACTAAATTTTTTGCAAAGAATTTCCTTACTTTTTCAGATAGTATAATAATATCCTCATTCACGCAGGTCCTGAATATATCCATTTCTCCAAAAAAGCAATTTATTTGCCTGGTTGTATGGCTTGTTAAACTTCCTGGGCTCAATTCTCGAAGAGCCCCTAGATTGATACAAGCTGCCACCAAAGGCAGCTTGTATCAAAGCCTGGTGCGCCAGGGACCCTGCACCAGATTCTGTATTGGGCAGGATCCTGGTGGCAAAGTCCTGCAGCTTGTGGCAGCTGTGGCTGTGGGCCAAACAGAGGGCACAATGAGAGGGTTTGCCACGAGCCACAGGGTGGTGGTACACCACTTTAGACCCTGGTGGTCTAGCACCCCTTCCCAATATGCCCCTGTCTGTAAATTTGTATTAAATATTGTACCTGGTGGTTTAGCAGTCCCCCCTCCCCAATCCCTGATGTTACCCCAATTCATAAGTAGTTAAAGAACCCTTCCTGGTGGTCTAGTGGACCCCCTCCTCAAACCCCGATGTCGCCCTGATTCATAAGTAGTTAAAGAACCCTTTTCTGGTGGTCTAGTGGCCTCCCTCCCTGATCCCTAATGTTGCTCCATATAAGTAGTTAAAAAACCCTTCCTGGTGGTCTAGTGGCCCCCCCTCCTCGATCCCTGATTCCACTCTCTAATATAAGTGTGCACAAAGTCCTTCCCTGGTGGTCTAGCGGACCTCCATCCCCTATCCCTTCAAGTACTACCCACCACCCTGCTCCCACATCCCAAAATAGAGCCGGTGACTGGTACTGTCCTCCATAGCCAGCTGATGACTGAACTGTCACAGAGCATGTACTGTATAGCAGATGCGCTCATTGATTGACAGTCAGTCAATGAGCATGTACACTATACAGTACATGCTCAATGACAGTTGAGTCGGCAGCTGGACGTGGAAGTGAGAGGTGGGTTGTGCCAGTCGCAGGCTGTGTTTCGGGATGGGGCAGGATGGTAGGCAGTACCTGCTGGGTTGGGGGGGTGGAGGTCCACTAGACCACCAGGGAAGGAATATGTGCATATTTATATTAGGGAACTGAGTCAGGCCACTAGACCACCAGGAAGGGTTCTTTAACTTCTTCTTTGGGGCAAAATTGGGGATCGGGGTGGGGGTCCAATTGACCACCATGGAATAAGTATGTGCATAGTTATATTAGGGAGTGGAATCGGAGAGCAGGGAGGGGGGCCACTAGACTACCAGGAAGTGTTGTTATTATTGTAGCTAGTAAGTAAGTACAAGTTTATTGTTCAACACATTAGGTCATTACAATACTGTAGTTAGTTTTAATTATTATGACTATGGGCAACATCATGGCTCGTGAGGGGGACTGTGGCCCATTTCCGCAAACAGGTCAACTCTCCAAGAGAAGAATTTTCTAAGTACCCTTAGACCAGCCCAGGCTGGTCTAAGGGTACTTAGAATTTCTCCCGCTGGGAGAGTTCTGAGAATCCCATTTTTGGGGATGTGGTAGCTTGCATCTGCCACATGCCGCCAAGCACCATGATGTAGCCAATTTTTGGCAGCATGGGTGGCACAAGCCCCATTTGAGGCAGACTGCCTGCAGTTGGTTACCATTGAGAATTGCTCCTGGTGCATCATTTGGTGCAAGGGGCACTTTACACTATTATTGGTGGCACAAGCCCCTTGTGCTGTGCTGGGGGCTTTGAGAATCAAACCCCCTATGTTATCATGTGCATGCACATGGCATTTAGGTAAAGTCTGTAAAAATAAAGCAGGGCATGGCAGATATGGAGATTATTACATCTCTGTACATAGAGGCACAGTATAGGAAGGGGCAAAGGCATGTTGCATGGTTATCCGCAATATCTCAGGGGTGGTCACTGCGGGATTACAAAATGTCGGCTGCTATGGAGCTTCATACCAGTTTTATGAGCATTAAGGTATAAAAACTCTTTGCTTAATATTGTGCCTACAGGGGAAATTGGGGTACTGAAGCCCCAATCACATATGCCCATAGAGCTCCTTTAATAACTGTGCTTTTTTTTGTGTGACTCCTCAGCCCGCCTCACCTCACCCCCTCCATCCCCCGGGACCTTGCTCACCTCTGCCAGCATTCACCCTGGATTCCCCCCTGGGGTGGGGTCCCCACCATAACCCTCCAAGCGGTTTCATGTCGTTAGTCTGGCAGTTGTGGGAATCTCCAAGCTCCGCTTCATGGGGGGGTCAGTGATCGGCAGTGCATCTGTTTTTGTCCCCTGTGGTTGGAGGTGTGGCATGCAATGATGTAGGGGTGCACACATCTGGCACACCTCCTGGAGCTGCTAAGCCTCATCCTGCATGGCCCCCAGCCTCTTCTAGGAGTCAGTCGCAGACTGAATAGTTCCCCACCCACTCCACTCCAGAGGAGGAAAGCAGTCTGTCAGACACTCAATCCTCCTCCCCCCGGGCTGGCTCTCCGACTCCCTGAGCTCATATCCAAACTCGGATCATCTGCATTACAAGCGGAAATCCAACCACTGTGCCAGTGGGCCAACTCTGTGCAATTTTTTTTAGTATTCTGACCCAGAATTTTCAACATAGCCTTGTTATGAACCCACTTCATGAATCCAGTATGTGAAAAATTTCAAATCTCAGCCAAAATGTTCATTCCATGGTACAGGTGCAAAAACACATTTTGGCCAGGTTTTGAAAAATGGCACTTGTTACTTTCATGAGATGATGTGAAAAAATGGCAATGTTGAAAACGTGGGGTAAAAATATTTAAATTTACCATCATGAGCATGCACTGTAAAATTTCAATGTAAACTCATAACTTTGTTGTTTTGTAATATTTGTACCCCATATTTTCAACCCAGCCTTCTTATGACCCCACCTCATTTGGAGCTATTTTGTCAAATGACACCACAGTTATTAAGGTTCAAACTTTTGGGTTTAACATTGAACACCCTACTCAATCCTAACTATAGGGGTGCTATTGCACCCCTATAATAGTGACATGGTTGCGCCACTATAGTTAGGATTGAGTATGCTGTTTAATGTTAAACCCCTAACTTTGCACTTTAATAGCTTCACCCACACTCAACAAATTTGCACAAAATGTTGTATGCATAGTATTGGGGGCAATGTCTCTTGATTTGCCAAGTTTCTTTCTGGTTGAATAGTGAAAAAAGTGAACAAATCAGGGGGTTTTGCTATTTTTTTCCCCATGGCCTAGGACCCAGATGGTTTGGAATTTTAGTCTGAACATTTCAGAGTAGAAAGGGGTTGCTCCACAATGTTGCCTTTCATTAGTTTGGTGATAAATATTAATCTGTTCCAGAGTTATAAGGATCTGAAATTTTGGCTCTGAGCATGCTCAGTATGGTCTTTTGGATAGCTGTTTTAGACAAAAGAAGAACTGTGTGGCGATACGAAACAGGATTCTGTTTCTTATAGGGATAATCCTGTTTTGTAATAAAAAAATTATTCTTTTGTATGATGGTCATTTTGTTTCCATTTCTTTTTTCAATATTTTTGAAAACCCATAAAAATCACATGGTGCAAAGACACCAACACATGTATCTTGCTAAATGGGACCCCATTAGCTGGATTCTGCAGTTAGTTTTGGGAAAAAGGACCCAGAAATGTATTTCAAACGTTTTAAAAATCTTGTTTCCTGAGACAATTTTCTTGTTTCATATGTTCTCACGAAAACAGGAATAGGGCCCTATGAAATAAGATTAGGTTCATATGAAACAAGAATTTGGACTTAGGTTTTTTTTTCGCATTCTTGTTCCGTATGAATGAGTCCTCTTTTGTGAGAACAGCATAATCTTGCAAAACAGGATTGGTTCATACAAAACAAGAGTTTGGATTTATTTATTTATTTTCATATTCTTATTTCATATGAACAAAGCCAGGGAATGAATCATGTTTCATGAGAATGACTTAATGTCATGAAACAGGACTGGTTCATACGAAACAAGAATTTGGACTTAATTTTTTTTTCACTTTCTTGTTTTGTATGGACCATTCCTGTTGCATGAGAATGACACATTGTCATGAAACAGGCTTGGGTCATGTGAAACAAGAATTAGGACTTATTTTGTTCCACATTTCAACTTTAACAAGCCATAACTCTGTTAATATGTGCAGTTAAGGGGCAATGTATATATCAAAAGAAAAGTTTCAGTGCATTCTAGAACACTAGCACATAATAACCCCAAAACATTAGGGGCCATATAAAGAAATATAAAAATTAAAAAAAAAAATTCCCATTGGATAACGCTGAAACTTTAACAAACTGTAACTTTGTCATGTTTTTGAGTTTAAGAGGGACTGGGGCCAAAATTTTTGGCATCAATAAATTCAGAATTTGGATCAGCATTTCCTCAATTAGCCTCATGCCAAAAGCAGATCTGTAAGTTACTTTGCTTAAAAGTTATAACTAATTTTGTAACCCTTAATTCACTACCTGTTCAAAAAAACAAACAGTTTCAGTGAAAAGCTGATGATAATGTCATCTCCTGAACTCACAGCTTAGTCCTCCCTGCAAGCTACCTTATATGACTTATTTCTTCTATGATACCTAAAACTGCAGGTGTAGTAAACATCTGAAAAAGGAAAAGTGACAGCTGACACTGGGGGGAGGGGAGCACATGCATGTCCATAATGTGTATATGCAAGGTAGAGTACTTCAGAATGTGATGGGATGGGGTGGGGGTGGAATGCAGTGGTAAACATGGCTTTAGAATTACAAAGTTGTGTGCAATTTTTAAAATACTGCAGGTATAAGATTTTGAAATGTCACCACATTGCAATTGTGGAATGCAGCAAAGACACAGTCTCAGAAAGTAGCTGGAACACATAATTTCAGAATGTGGCAGTGACACACAATTTTGAAATGTGACAGTAATGCACAATTTCAGAATGTAGATTTCAGATGCACAGCTTCAGAATGTGGCAGTGATGCACAATTTCAGAATGCGGTGGTGATAAGCAATTTTGGAATGCAGCGGTGTTGCACAGTTTCAGAATGTGGCAGTGACATACAATTTCAGAATGTGGCGGTAATGTACAGTTTCAGAATGTGGCAGTGACACATAGTTTCTGAATGTGGTGGTGATGCATCATTTCGGAATGTGGCATGACGCACAATTTGGGAACGTGGCACTGACAATTTTGGAATGTGGCATTGAAACACAACATGGCAGGGTTGTGCAATTATTGAATTTTGGAGGGGATGCACCATTTCAGTCTGACTAGCAACCAAGGAAGGTAAGATGGCAGAAAGTGACAATGAAAAGGCAGGAGTGCTAAACGAGTTCATTTGATCTGTCTTCACCATAGAAGACAGTGGCAAAGTCCCACATTGAGCAGGACAAAGGAAGATACTCAGGGAGCAGATACTAGCCCATTCACAAGGCAGTGGGTCGTAAAAGAGCTTAATAAACTGAAAGTGGAAAAAGCCATGGGACCAGATGGCATACAGCCTAGGATATTGAAGGAGCTCTGAGAGAAACTGGCCGCACCACTGGCTGAGCTCTTCAACAAGTCACTAGACAGCGGGAAAATATCTCAGGACTGGAAACAGCCAACCATTGTGCACTTACACAAGAGTGGAAACAAGGAAGAGGCAGGAAATTACCGCCCTGCCAGTTTGATCTCAGTTGTGGGGAAAATGATGGAGTCACTACTAAAAGAAGGGATAGTGGTATAGTTAACAGATACTGGAAAAATAGACCCAAAGCAATATGGCTTCACAGTAGTATGCTGTTGTCAAACCAACTTGATCGATTTCTTTGACTGGGTCACCAGAACATTGGATCAGGGAGGGGCGGTGGATGTTGTATACCTAGATGTCAGCAAGGCCTTTGACACTGTCCCTCACAGAAGGCTAACCAACAAGCTGGAACATACGGAAGTTGGCCAGAAGATGGTCAGTGTGATCAGTAACTGGCTGAACAACAGGACCCAGAGAGTGCTAGTCAATGGATCATTGTCAGGGAGGTTTGGGTGACCAGTGGCATCTCACAGGGATCAGTACTGGGACCAATCCTATTTAACATATTTATAGCAGACATAGCAAATGGACTAACAGGAAAGGTTTGCCTGTTCGCAGATCATGCAAAACTCTGCAACAGAGTGGACATAAGGGAAAGAGCAGACAACATGGAAGCTGACCTTAGAAGGCTAGACGATTGGTCCAGGGACTGGCAGTTACAATTTAATGCCAAAAAGTGTAAAGTAATGTACTTGGGAAAGAGGAACCCTGGAAAAAAGTATACACTGGGAGGACATCAACTTGAGGAGACACAAATGGAGCAAGATCTAGGCATAATCATCACTGACAAATTATAGGTAGGAAAACAATGTGAGAAAGCAGCACAGAAAGCAAGTGGCATCCTCGGATGTATAAGTAGAGGTATTTTTAATAGAAAGAGGGACATTATCATGCCCCTCTACAGATCCTTGGTGAGTCCACACTTGGATACTGCGTTCAGTTCTGGAAACCTCACCTCAAGAAAGACATTGACCATTTGGAAATGGTTCAGAGAAGGGCTACTAAGATGGTGCATGGACTGCATCAAAGGTCATATGAAGCAAGACTCGGAACTGAAGCTATACTCCCTTGAGCAAAGTAGAAACAGAGGGGACATGACTGAAACATTTAAGTATGTGAGGGGATTTAACGCAGCTCAGACAGGCAATCTGTTTCAACAGAATGTGACAGCATGCATGAGAGAGCATGATATGAGACTGGTAGGAGGAAGATTCAAAAGCAACCTCAGGAAGTATTTCCTCACAGAGAGTGATAGACCCATGGAACAGCCCGCCTCAGGATGTGGTAGCATCAAAGACAATCATGGAGTTTGGACTCGCATGGGACAGACATAAAGGACAAGTTAGGATGAAGGCTGCATAAGAAGGGGGATAGTTTCTATAGCAGACTAGATGGATCATACGGTCCCCATCGGCCGATGCTTTTCTTATGTTCTTATGTTCGGAATGTGGCAGGGATGTGCAATTTGGGAATGAGGAAGGGATGTGCAATTTCAGAATGTAGCAGGGATGCATAATTTTAGAATGTGGCTGGAATGCATAATGTTGGAATGTGGTGATAATGTGATGCACAATTTTGAAATATGGTGGGTACGTATAATTCTGGAATGTGGCAGGGACAAGCAATTTCAGAATAAATGATGTGTCCTGTCACATTCTGACAGCGTGCATCCCCACTATATTCCAAAATTGTCAGTCCCCACCAAATTCCTTGATGTGTGTCCCTGTCGCATTCCGAGACTGATTGTCCCACCACATTTTGAGATGGCACATCCTTGTCACATTCTAAGATTATGTCCCCCCCCCAATATTTTAAAATTGTGCACCACCTTGACATTCTGTTCCTTGGATAAGTGCTGCATTCCAAGACCACCTTCGACATGTTCTAAAGTACAGTGCCATGCATCTGAACATTTTGGAAATGTAAGTACTGCAGCCAACCCTATATCATTTTTTTAAAAAGATTACCATAGCTACGGTTTCTTAAACTTTGGAGAAGCAGGTCCTATAAGGTACTGAAAGGGAGGACTGGAGTGTGAGTACAGAAGATGACATCATCAGTGGCTTTTCACTGAAACTGGCTTTTTTGAATAGGTAGTGAAATTAGGGTTACAAAATAGCTCAGAATTGTAAAACAAATAACGTAGAAACCTAATTTATGGTATGAGATTTATTGGGAGTATGCTTATTCTAATTCTGCAATGTAGCACTTTTGGCGTAGTCCCTCTTTAAGGGAGAGCTATATATCAAAAGAAAGATCTCAAAGAGTACTACCAGACTAAGTCCCTAAAGAATACCAATTGAAAATACTCATATCAAAACATAAAAATTGAAAAAAATTAAAATTCTCATAGGATAATATTGCTACATTAACAAGCTACAACTTTGTCAGTATTTGGAGTTTAAAAACACATTTTTTCACATTGTGTTTTGGACCTAGTGTTGCTGTTTAATATCATTGTTGAATTTACTGGATTTAAAAAAAACAACCTTATTTTATTGGTATTGTATTTTACTGTATTATTTTGTTTAACTATGAGGCACCCAGAGCCCTCAGGAATGGGCACCATACAAATAAAATTGCCTTTCCTTGCCTAACACCTCTTCCAAACTTGTGGCGAAGGGAAGACTGGTAAGACATTACCTATATCCTGTTAGATGAACCTGATTGACTTTTTCGACTGGGTCACCAGGGCAGTGGATGGGGGCAAATGGGTAGACGTCATTTACCTAGACTTTAGCAAGGCCTTTGATTTGGTGCCACATAAGAGGTTAATCAGTAAACTGAAGGATGTGGGGCTTGAGGAGAAACTGACAAGGTGGGTAGCAAGCTGGCTAAGTGGCAGATCCCAGAAGGTGTTGTTGGGGGGAGAGTTATCTAGTACCACAGAGGTAACCAGTGGAGCCCCACAGGGATCAGTGCTGGGACTGGTGTTGTTCAATGTCTTCATAAATGGCAATTGGGGAAGGCAGAAAGGGCAAGATGTGACCGTTTGCCGATGACACTAAACTCTGTGGGAGGGTGGATACAGTTGAAGGGATACAAGACCTATGGGAGGACCTTGGGAAACTTGAGAGACAGTTGGGGATCTGGCAACTTGGCTTCAGTGCTAAGAAATGCAAAGTGATGCAAAGGGGGTCCAGAAATCCTAAGACCAAGTATTTCCTTGGGGGAGTGTCCAGGTAGCAGCACTGAAGGAAGAAAAAGATCTGGGGGTGATAATCACCAGTAACCTAAAACACTCCATACAATGCAAGAAGGCAGCAGTGAAGGTGAACAGGATGTTGGGATGTATAGCCAGGGGATACAGCAGTAGGTGAAGTGAGGTCATAATGCCCCTGTATAGGTCACTGGTGAGACCACATTTATAATATGGAGTAGGGTACTGGTATCTATAATATGAGAGTGACACCAGCTTGTTGGAGAGGGTCCAAAGGAGGACAACTAAGATGGGAGGGGGACAGCAAAGCCTTTTAAGGAGAGGCTGGGAGCCCTGAGAATGTACTCCCTGGAGGAAAGGAGGGAGGGAGGGATATGATAGAGACCTTTAAGTACCTGAAGGGGAAAACAGAGTGGACAGGGAAGGTCTTTTCAAGCTGAGTGACAACAGACCCATAAGGGGGCACAGTTTGAAGTTGCCGGGGGGGGAGGTTTAAGAGGGGTGTTAGGAAGCGTTTTTTTACAAAGAGAGTGGTGGATGAATGCAATGCGCTGCCAGAAGAGGTGGTCTCAGTGAATACAGTGGGAGGCTTTAAGAGAGCCTGGGATAGGCATAAAGGGAACCCATGGGACTATGGGGGGGGGGAGAGTAACTAGCAGACTTGATAGTCTATTTTTGCCTTCATCTGCTGGCTCTTTCATGTGTTCATATATACTGGATGTGACCTTAAGAAACATAGAAACATAGAATTTTCCACAAAAAAGGACTGCTTGCCCACCCAGCCTGCCCAGATGGTTTCTGTGTAGTCTATCTCAGCAGACCCTAACTGGTTTCCGTAGACCCTCCCTACTCCCTGCCTATTTACTAATACCCCGTTATGTCTGCCTGAAGTCCTCTGCTGCTTCTGCCTCTACCACTCCTCCTGGCACTCTGTTCCAGGCATCCACCAATCTTTCAGTGAAGTAGTACTTCCTAACATCCCTCAAATTCCCCCTCAAAGTTCATCACATGCCCTCTGGTCCTGATGCTCTTTCTCATTTGAAAGAGACTTCCTAGACCATGTTCACCCCTGTGAGGTACTTGTAGGTCTGTGTCCTGTCCCCTCTCTCTCTCTTCTCTCTTCTCTCTTCCAGGGTGTTCATGTTGAGATACCTCAGTCTCTCTTCATAGGGTTTTGATGCTATGCCTACATCATTTTATTTTCCCTCCTCTGGACTGCCTCTACTGTATGTCCATTCTGAGGTGCGGTCTCCAGAACTGGATACAATACTCCAGGTGGAGTCTCACAAGTGAGCAATACAGTGGCAACACCACCTCCTTCCTCCTGCTGCAGCTACCTCTCCCTATGCATCCCAGCATCCCACTGGCCCTGCCTACTGCTTTGTCACACTGCCTTGTTAGATATGCTAACCCCAAGGTCTCTTTCCTGCTTAGTGGTTGACAGCACATTCCTCCCCATCCTATAATCAGCTCCTTGTACTTTTTGGCACTGATCCCCTAACTGCCATGCTCTTGACCACCCCTCAAGTTTCTCAAGGTCCCTATGCACTCTCTTCACCCTCTCCCCCACCACCGAGTGTCCACCCTATTATAGATCTTGGTGTCATCTGCAAAGGTATACCTTCCCTTCCAGTTCTTATTCAATGTCACTTATGAAGACATTGAAGAGGATCAGTCCCACTACAGAGCCCTGTGGCACCTCACTGGTCACTCTAAAGTGAGTGCCGTTAACCACCACCATCTGTCACCTGTCCATTAACCAGTTCCTTACCCAGTTCACCCCTTCAGATCCCACTCCTACACTGCTCAATTTCTTTATCAATCTCCTGTGCAGCACAGCGTTGAAGGCCTTGCTGAAATCCAGATACCCCTGTAGGCCACATCCACTACCCCCACCTGATCTATTTCCCTGGTCACCCACCTGCAGTAATCAATAAGATTCATCTGGTATGTCTCACCCCCCCCCATGAATCCATGTTGCCTTTGGTCTTGTAGCCCACTGTATTAAAGATAATCTACCAGCCTTTCCTTTCCTTTAACAAGGTTTCCATTTCCATTCAAACAGATTTCTTCATCTGTGTGAAATAAGCCTTAAACTGTGGTCATGGGTATCCTCCAAGGGGTGGGAAGGGGCATCCACAGAGCAGAAAAATTGTTAGTGTAATATCTTTTTAAAACAATTGCAGATATGGAACTCAGCACTGAAATCTGGAATACCAGAGAGGAAGTCTGGACAAAAGGAACAGAACTGAAGCCCATAAAGGATACAATGAGATAATTTCTACTTTGTTTTTTTTGTAAATCTATCCAAACCACATATACTAACTCTAATGCCTTAAATGCAGACCAAACCATCATGGGTATGAAAATCATGGGGGCCTTAAAAGGAAATAGGATGTAAGATTCCAAAGAAGCAGCTTGGAAGAAGAGCAGTAGCTGATCCAAACAAAAATAATCTTTTAAAAAACAATATTCAAATCAAACAAACCAGCATGTCTGCAGCATAAACTAATACATTTGAGACACAAACTATCTTTAGGCAAAGAAACCAATGAGTTTACTTGAACAAATACATGTAGTGCTGTCCTCTGACACCATCTGTTCCAGCAGTTGCAAGCCAGAACCTGTAAAAGTCATCTGTTTTCACAATATTATTATCTCTATTTACTTAGATTACTCCCTGCATTCAGGTATGAAAGAAAAATATCATTATACCATGAACCTGTGAGGGATGTACAGCCTGTTGAAGGTGGGGGAGGGTGTTCACCAAGGCATGGTGCTGGGACCGCTAGTCTTCTCCTTATTCATGAATGACCTGGGCAGAGGTATACATGGTCCTTTCATGCACATGTATGAGGATGCCTCAGTCTTCTATGGACTGGAAGAGAATATGGCATCCTTGTAGTCAACCCTACAGTGGGGGGGGGGGGTTGACCAAATCCAAATCCAGTATCTCAGAGAACAAACAACCTGGTTCTAAACTCAGCTAACACTCAAACCATAATGTCTGGGACTCTTCACATGCTAAAAGAAAATTAATCACCATTAGTGATAACTGCATGTGACAACATACCTCTAACAAATGTGACCATGTGTAAATATCTGGGAGTCTGGATGGACTATCAGTGTAAACATGAGTTTCATATAAACCAGATAGTAAAAAAGATGATGAGTAAAGTAGGATTTCAGTACAGACATATAGAATTGTGTATGGGCAACCATACACAACAAGGCTGTGTTTCCATTGAGGGATTGAGATGATGTGCTAAGGACCTCGAGAATGAAGCTCCAGTGGTCCCGATGTCATCTCAACCCTGAGATGGTAACACAGTCCTTGTTCATATGTGGCTGACCATATACTATTTCATTTAGTAAATGGCTTAAAAGATTAGGTATTTATTCAGCAAGTGATTGGCACACGCCTTATCCCAGGCTCATCTCCCTATCCAGCTCATCCGCCCGCCAGCCAGCACGATGGTCAAAAGGGAAAGTTTTAATTTTTAAAAGTTTTCCTTAACTAAACTGACAGAGTTATTGTTTTCAGACAGCCACAGTGTGACTTTACTTAGCAACTCCGTCCAGCCATGCTGAGTATGCTGACAGCTGAACTAAACAGTCTTGTGGACAGTTCAAAGCAGAAAAGTTGTAGTATTGTTGTGATGCTTGGAAATGATAGACGGCATCCTTAGAATGGCAGAAAAAGGGGAAATATTGTTGATGGGGGACCTGAATTTGCCAGATGTTAACTGGAGCACCTTTGCTGCAGGCACGTCCAAGAGCAGGGTCATTCCTGATGCCCTACAAGGGGCAAGCCTCAGACAGCTAGTATTGGAACCCACTCGGGAGGGAGCAGTCTTAGACCTGGTACTGTCAAATGGGGATGGAGAAAGAATCTCAGATTTAGAAGTGGGTAGCCATCTGGGAACAAGCAACCACCATACAGTGTGGTTCACGATAAACACAGCCATACAATCAAGCCATACAAAAGCAAGAGTATTGGACTTTAGGAGGGCTGACTTTGGGAAAATGAGAGAGTGCCTCAGAAAAGCACTAGCAAACAGGCAAGAAGGAGGGGTGGAGGAACAATGGGGAGTAATCAAAACAGCTATCACAGAGGCAGCAAGCCTTTGTGTAAAACAAATCAACAAAACACAACGAAGGAAAAAACTGCTATGGTTCTCAAAAGAGGTGGCACGGAAGGTTAAGGAGAAAAGGATAGCATTCAGGAAATATAAGGAAACACAGAAGGAGCAGGACAGAGAACTTTATCAGTTAAAGCAGAAAGAGGCAGGGAAGGCAGTCAGAATAGCAAAGGCCCAAACCGAGGAAAAGATAGCCAACTGTGTTAAGAAGGGGGATAAGACCTTTTATTGGTACATTAGGGAGTGAAGAAAGACCAAAGGAGGGATACTGAGGCTTAATTAAGGGGAAGGAATGTGGGCAGAGGGTGACAGTGAAAAAGCAGGGATACTGAACGAATATTTCTGCTCAGTATTCATAAAGGAAGAGGAGGGGGAGGTACCTAAACCAAACAAGAGAAACACTCTGAAGACGGGCATCGATACCAGTCCATTTACAGAAGAAAGGGTTCTGAAAGAATTAATAAAATTGAAGGTGAACAAAGCAATGGGACCTGATGGGATTCACCCAAGAATTCCAAAAGAACTAAGGGTAGAACTAGTGACATCGCTGACTACTCTCTTTAACAAATCATGGGAGGATGGGATGGTACCTGAGGACTGGATGACGGCAGATGTGATTCCTCTTCACAAAAGTGGGAGCAGGACAAAGGCAGGAAACTACAGACCAGTTAGTTTGACCTCAGTGGAGGGAAAATGATGGAATCACTTCTGAAGGAAAGAATTGTGGAGTACCTAGAGGCCAGTGGGGCACAGGACCCAAGGCAGCATGGGTTCACGATGGGAAGGTCGTGTCAGATGAATCTAATAGATTTCTTTGACTGGGTGATCAAAGTAGTAGACCAGGGAGGGGCTGTGGACATGGCCTACCTAGATTTTAGCAAGGCATTTGAAACAGTCCCACACAAAAGTTTAATACACAAGTTAGCCAGCCTTGGAGTAGGTCCCAAGGCAGTAGCCTGGATAAAAATTTGGCTAGACAACAGGATGCAAGGGGTAGTAGTAAACAAAGTCCACAGTGAAGAAAGGAGAGTTACTAGTGGGGTACTGCAGGGTTCAGTATTGGGACCGGTCATTTTTAATGTCTTTATAAATGACATTGCAGAGGAACTGGAAGGAAATGTATGTCTCTTTGCAGACGACACAACGATCTGCAACAGGGTTGATACACAAGATGGAGTGGAAAGGATGATAAGGGACTTGGCAAGGTTGGAGGAATGGTAAAATGTATGGCAGCTCAGATTCAATGCAAAGAAGTGCAAGGTAATGCACCTGAGAAACAAAAACCCAGGGGAAGAGTACACGATGGGGTGTGAGATACTGACAACAGTAAAAACGAAAAGTGACCTGGGGGTAATTATATCAGATGACCTAAAGGTGGGCAAGTAATGTGAGAAGGCAGTAAGGAAGGCTGGGGGGATACTGGGATGCATAGGGAGCGGCATCAATAGTAGAAAACAGGAAGTTGTTATCCCTCTGTATAGACAGTTGGTGAGACCCCATCTGGAGTACTGTGTGCAGTTCTGGAGACCCCATCTCCGCAAAGACATAGACAGAGTGGAGGGTGTACAGAGGAGGGCAACCAAAAAGGTGCAGGGTCTGCACCAGAAGACATACGAAGAAGGATTAAATGAGCTTAATATGTATACCCTTGAGGAAAGAAGGGGGAGAGGAGATATGATAGAAACTTTAAAGTACCTCAAGAGAATCAACAAAGTCCAAGAGGGTAATATCTTTCAGAAAAAGAGATGTGCAAGAACAAGGGGGTACAATTTGAAGATAGAGGGGGGATGGCTCAGAGGTAATGTGAGGAAGTATTTTTTCATGGAGAGGGTTGTGGATGCATGGAACAGCCTCCCTGAGGAGGTCATGGAGTCAAGAACAGTGGGGGAATTCAAGAATGCATGGGACAGACACAAGGCAGTCCTAGTGGGGGGTAGGAGGAAGTAAGCTGTTGGTTAACTAGGATCTGCAGCTTATCTGTTAGGTAGGAAAATGGGCAGACAAGGTGGGCCAAGCGGTCCTTATCTGCCGTCAAATTCTGTTTCTATGCCAGAATGATACTACAACTTTTCGTGACCTTTGAACTCTACCACAACAGGAATATGCTGTATATGGATTTGCATACACAACAAGGGGCAACAATATACTATAAAAGTTTAGTTTACCTTTTAAGGTTTGGGGAAAGCTGGTGAGAGCTATGTCACTCCCACTACTGGACTATGGGGATATTGTATGGTAACATAAATAAAACCATCCTAAGAAAGCTAGACCCCATGTACTATGGTCTGGCTCGCTTTATTCTAATTGCCCTAAAGAAACCCCACCATTGTGATCTGTTGAATAGGCTGGGATGGACTTCTCTGGAGAACAGCCATAACATCCACATGATTGATTTCACTTGCAAAAGAACAACCAACATAGTTCTGGTATATATTATTGAGCTTCTGCATAGCCGTTTATAAGGCTCAGCAGAGATGATCAAAGCAGTGGCGAGACTGTGATACTGCTAACATTACTATATCTACATATTGTGGTCTCTTTAGTGCTTGTTTTTACCTTCTGTACTCCAGTGGGCTATGTGGCAGTTGGGGCAGCAAAGCCGTGTGAGACCTGTACTCCTGAGCAGGAGATAGCATTAGTAGAATAGAAACATGGAATTTAATGCCAGATAAGGACTACTTGGTTCACATGGTCTGCCCATTTCTCCCTGCCTGTACTGTCACCTCAGACCCCACTTGATCTCCAGCCCCCCCCCTTGTGTCACAGCCAAGATCCCTTGTGATTATCCTGTGCATTCCTGAAGGCCACCAATGTTTTTGCCCCATCACCTCTGCTGGAAGATTGTTCCAGGCATCCACCATTCTTTCAGTGAAGAAATACGTCCTCACAGAAGATTGTTCCAGGCATCCACCATTCTTTCAGTGAAGAAATACTTCCTCACATCTCTCCTAAATTTTCCAGCTTCCTTGCATGTCCCGTTATTCTTGTGCATCTTTTCCTCTGACAAATACTCCCCTCCTGTACCTTGTTCAACCCCATGAGGTATGTGTAGGTCTCTATCATGTTTCCTCCTCATAGGGCTTCTGATGCAGTCCCTGTACCATTTTAGTTGCCCTCCTCTGGACAGTCTCCACCCTCTCTATGTCCTTTCTGAGATGTCTCCAGAACAGGACCCAGTACTCTAGATGGTGTCTCACCAACACTCTGCACAGTGGTAACACCACCTCCCTCTTTCTGTTGGCGATACCCCTCCCTATGCACCCCAGCATCCCACTGGCCCTTCCTACTGCATATTGCACTGTCTTGCCACCTTGAGGTCATCAGATATGATTACTCCAGGGTCCTTTCCCGTTTGGTGACTGTCAGTATCTCGTCTCCCATTTTGTACTCTGCCTCTGGATTTCCTTGCCCTAGGTACATGATTTTGTACTTTTTCACACTAAAATGCAGCTGCCATCTCCTTGATCAATTTTTGAATTTACTCTGGGCTCTGCACATTCTCTACACCCCCTCTTGAGTGTCCACTCTATTGCAGATTTGGTTGTCATCTGGAAAGAGGCATACCTTCCTTTCCAGCTTATCTGGAATGTTACTTATAAAAACATTTTACCACCACCTACTGTTATCTATCTATTAACCAATTTCTTACCCAGTTTACCACCTTAGGACCCAATCTTAAGCTGCCCAGTTTCCTTACGAGTTGCCTATATATGTATAGTGTTGAAGGCCTTACTAAAGTCTAAGCAGGCCATGTCCACCTCCCACCTTGTCGTTGCCAGCCTTCTCCTTGCTATCGGTAATGAAGCAGGACTACATCTGCCCTCCTCTAATCCTCCAGAACCATTCCTTTTTCCAGTGAATTGTTGAATAGGGCTATGAGAGGTGCAGTGTACCCTGTCTGGCTGCATAGCTGTGTCCACTTTTAAATCTGAAAATCCTTTTAGGACTCTCCTCCATAAATGGACTTGGGTGTACCTCTTCCACCGCCCCCCCCGAAACGATTATGCAGATTTTGTGTGGTACATCCCCTTCCTCTTCCACCTTGAAGACTGAACAAAAGTATTTGCTCAGGATATTTGCTTTTTCCTGATCCTCCCTCCACCGTCCCCCTTGCCCGTCTTAACCTCACAACCCTACCCTTATCTTCTTCTTTTCACTTATGTACGTAAAAATGGTCTTATCCTCTTTAGTTACACCTTGAGCTATTCTTTCCTCAGTTTGCACATTTTCCCTCCTCACTGCTTTCACTGCTTCCCTCTGCTTCTCCTGGTACACCTCCCTATCCCTTCTTTCTCTATGTCTCTTTGTATTTCCTTAATGTTACTCCTTTAGCCTTTACCTTCCCAGCCACTTCCCTTGAGAACCACAGCAATCTCATTTTTCTCCTGTTATTGTTCATTTCCTTTGCACACAGGTTTGTTGCCTTCATTATGCCATCCCTTAAACTAGCCCACTGTTCTTCCATTCCATCCAGGTCCTCCTCCCACTGGGTTATCTCTGAGGCATTCACCCATTTTTAAAAAACTCTGCCCTTCTTTTCTTTTCAGGAAAGTCTGCCTGTTTACATATCCACAGGAAGCCAGGAAAGTTGTCACCAAATGGGGTCAAAGACTTTGAGCATAGACATCACCAAGGAGGCAGAGGACTCAGAGGAGGAATCCTGAGGAGCAAGCATTCCATGAGTTAATGACTGATCGTGCAGTGTAGTTATGAGGTGGGACTCAGTTGTGGTGTCAAGGCTACATTCTCATTTGGTTGAATTAACCTGACATTTGTTGTTCATGATGTGGGATTTACTTTGACTTTAACAGCAAAAGTTGACTGTCAGGCAGGGTGGGCTGCAAGTTTCAAGTAGCCTCTAAAAGGGTACCAACAGCATGATCTCCCCCATACTACTGTTACCCTCAGCAGACTGCGTACCACAATGTAGGATGCACATTGCAAGGTGCTAAAGTAACTGATCACAGTTTGGCCCAACATGTTTGGCCAATGGACTGGAAATGCTAGCGCTCAGATCAGTAATATTTTTGATAGCTAGTTTCAGCATTTAAAAGAAATACAACTACACAGCATTTTACAAGTTGTACTAGTGTTCACTCAATCTATTATTTCTACACTAGAATTGGAAATGTCTGGCAGAAGGGGAAGGTGAATGCACATTATCTCTTTCAAATAACAATTATATGATGTCTGACCACTTCAGCTGATAAACACTGTTTACCTGTATGTTGTTAATGTATTTAGGAAATGATCTATGGCATTGCTGTTCAATGTGCTATAAATGTAGAATAAATCATGGGTAGTGTGTGTAATGAGAATTTAAACACACCTGAGGTGCTGGATGCTGCATAAACCCTGAGAGCAAAGCTCAAGGTGTTTATACAAGCATCCAACACCGAGAATATATGTAAAAATTCAAGTTTTACACTACCCAATAGTTTGGTTTATATAATTGCTGGGGAGCAATTTTGCCACAGCAATTATGTAAATACAAATACATTCTTGTACAGCCATGGTCGGGTTGAAGTGCCTGTCCATTTACGTTTTTTTTGTTTGTTTAGCGATTTCCCCAGAAGTGCAGTGAAAAGAACTTAAGCCTTAAAGTACATTATTGTACAACATACTCCGGAGTCTGAGAGCCTGACTGAAAGAGGTGGTGAAGTGTGATGTCTGATGAAGGGAAGACCATAGCTGGTGCATGTGTGGAGCCTGGTGCGTCTTTGCCATTATAACCAGCTGGTTATAATGGCAAATTATAACTGGATTTCCCTACTGGGGGAAAAACTCCCCTGTTATTATAATATTATATTTAAGTTCACCTACAGCACCCTCATATGTTGGCCATAATTGGGCTGCATTTTTAGGTAACCTTCTGTAAGTATGTGGTCTTCATCAAATGTAGTGTACAAGATATATGCTGTGGATTACCTTTGTAAGATGTTTCTTACTAAATTATTATAAAATGGGTTGGGAGTTTTCTGCATCCTGATTGGTTAAGAGGTATCTCTGACTGTGTCCCTATCAGGACATATTATGCCGACCAGCACCTTTTCAGCCAGTCAGGACATTTCACAAAACAAATCACTGTGCCAACATCTCTGTTTTTAGAATGTAAGTAGACCTGCCTGAATGCATGTGGGAGAACCCTGGAGAACCCCCTCCTCCCAAACACACACAGAAGTGCACAGCATACTACCATCTACATCAGTTTCACCCCCCCCCCCCCAAAAAAAGAAATGTAAATGCAAAATGTAACCTGCAATATTCTGGGGGAAAAAGCTCATCCACGGCTCCCTCACTAACTGTCGTTTCTGCGGCTTGTCTCCATTCCCTCCGTGTTTGTCGGCGCTCCCTTCCTGCAGCTCATCTTCATTCCTCGCCCCCCCGGCCCTCATAGACTGTGACCTGAAGTGTTAAAAACATCCATATAATCAACAGTTTATATTCCTTTGTAAAGAAATCATTCCCAGCATGTAGCACACAGAAGGAATCAGACCACGATAATAAAAGACGAACCAGAAGTGGCTCGCTCAGTTAGCTCATTCAGCAACTAGCGCCTTTGTAATCTCGTCATCTTTGCCCCAGAAATAGCATGAATAGGCATAGAAACCACATGTGATAACAACAAATGATACAAATATGAAAAAATTTAGTTCAGGCCAACCGCAAAACCAGAAGTGGTACAGCAGCTGCCAACGGATCCCTGCAACGGACATGCTCATTTCCCACTTGCTCCTACTGAAATCTGGGGAAAAAAACAGCCTAAAACTTAAATGAAACAAAACAAACAAACATGAAAAAAAGTGTGTGTGTGGGGGAGGGGATGGGGGACATAAACACCAATGCCTCTAGTGGCTTCCTCTCATTACATATGCTGTCATTACAAATACTATACAAAACCAGGGACTATTTTTCTATGTATTTATATTAACATACTTTTTAAAACTTAACTGAAATTTAAAAAAAATGTTATTTACAGGGGGACCCATTTTATATGCGGAATAAGACACTCTGAGGTGTGGTCTATGGCCTTCCCAGGTGCTAAAGGCACTCAGTGCAAACGCCTCATGTCTCATCATTCACCTGGGATGTGCTCTTCTTAAGCCATAAACCACACCTCATTATGTCTTATTCCTTACATAAACATAAAATTGCAAAACAAAAAAAAAAAAAACAACCTGACCCTTTTTTTTTCTCTGTATAGATTTTTATGGTGTTTTTTCCCTTTGTTTCTTGTCCCCATGCCCTGGGCATGTACGCACATGTACAGGCACATGCATGCCATTCCTCAAGGTGCCCACCCACTGCTCTGCTGCCCCTCCCACCTATGCTACCTTTCCTGGACCGCCACCTGGTGGGAGTGGAACTACGGGGTAAGCAACAACCACCCTGGGAGAGGAGAGCTGCCTTTCTGCTGCTAAATCCTGCTCCCCCATACTGGCTCTCTGATGACCCAAGGTCGTTCTTGAACCTGGGTCACTGGCATAGCATGAGGTAAGTCATCCAGCACCTCCACTCTCAGCGCCACCAGGCCGGCAAAAAAAACTGCCCCTCTGAAGTCCAGGACAATTGTCCTTGTGTTGCTTGCTTCTGCTGGTGGTCTTATGTTGAGTCACACTGTATGGTTATCACTGGTCCCCAGGTGGTCTTCCACCTTGACATCTGCAAAACTGTCCCTGTTTGTGAGCACCAGGTGTGTTATTGCCCCATCACAGGTAGGCTTCTTGATTAGTTGCCTGAGAAATGCCCCCTGCAGGGAGTCTAGGATGTCCCTGCTTCTAGCTGAGGCTGCAACTGTGGCAGGGAGGCTGCAGTCTGCATCCAGGAGATTGAAGTCCCTCACCAGCAGCACCTCCCCTTTTTCTGCAGTTGTGCTAATGGCTTACACCAGTGTCTTATCTAGTTTCTTCTCCTGTGCTGAAGGTTTGTAGATCATGCCAGTGTGAATAGTGACTCCGGTTCCTGTCTCCAGGGTGACATTCAGTACCACCAACCTCTCCATTCCCCCATGTATTCCCTGCATCTCTGTTGCTTTAATACCCTCCCTTACATACAGTACCACCCCTCCTCCCTATCTTTCCTAAACTGAGTATAGTCTGGTTTGACTGTGTCCCAGTTGTTGTTTCCTGTACACCATGATTCAGTAATGGCCACAATATCCAGGTCTGCTTCTGCCATGATAGCCTCTAGGTCTAGAATTTTATTTCCTAGACTTCTTGCATTTGTACACATGGCTTTCCAACCTTTGTTTCCACTCTGCCTGCTACCCCATCTTTTTTCACTTTTGACCTGCTTGTTCCCCCCTCTCTTTTTGCAACTGTTGTTCCCATGTCCCTTATTTCCTACCACACTGCTTTTTTTCTTTATTTCATTCCCTTGGGGATTCTGCTTCTCTGCTTCTGTCTGTTGGAGGGGCAGTTAATTCCACCCTTTCTTTCTCCTGCCACCCCCCCCAGTTTCAATGTTTATCAAATTAACATTTAAACTATTGACTGATGACTGTAGTTCCCCTCCCAGACAGATGCAGGCCATCACTTCTGTAAAGGCCCATATCCTTCCAGTTTGCTCCCCAGTCCCCCATGTAGTCAAATCCCTCTCTCTATGACATTCCTTCTACCATGAGTTTAAGCTCCTGGTGTGGAGAACCCTATCCTCCCCATAGCTGTAGACAGGCAGCATCTCAGCGAAAGTCACCATGTACACTACCTGCATAGCACCCCTCCCCAGCTTCCAGAAATCTTGTTGCACACTGGCTCATTGGTGCAACTGTAGCACTGCCACTTGTGACGCCAGTGACCTGTGTGGAATATGCCCAAGTCATTGGGGGCCATTGGGGGTGGGAGGGTTGAGCATCCCAGAAAATGCACTTCTTCCCCAAGGGAGTGAGTGTCCCATCTGCCACTGCTATACTGCCCCCTGGATGCAGGAAAAAGTAGGGCTCAGCAAGACTAGGGGTGGGAGGATCCATGCTGGCTGTGGGTGATATCACGCTTGTGTGCGAGCACCCTTGCAGCCCTTGCACACCTGGCTCCTGAGGGAAGTGGAACAGAAAATGTGAAAATGATGCAGTCTGTGCCCGATAATGAAGATCTTCTGGCACCAGAAGATAGCCCTGCCTGGATCACTATGCTGCCTCCTGATAACACCAGAAGTGTTCAAAGATAAGCCCCTCCCACCTCATCCCTGCCTTGGGGTAAGCCACAGCTGTATGTGGGATAGGACCTTGCATCAGACAGGTAAGGGGGAAGATGGATAGTTTTGGAGACTGAAAGAAGATTGGGTGCAGTGAGAAGAGGGCAAATAAATAGAAATTACAAAAAAAAAAAATCTCCCTGCACAATCCCAGCCTCATCCCAAGCCAGGATATTATTCCCCAGGTGGACAGTGACATCAAGTTCCCCCTCCTGCCCATTGCCATAATGATCCTTAGGATCCACTTTCCTCTCCTCTGAACCATGCCATCAGGTAGGCACCTTTCCTCTCTCTTTCCATTCCTTCCTGTTCCCAGTCTACCCCCCTGACAATGGAGCTCCCCCACCCACTATAAGTTGTTTCCTCCTCTGCTGCAATCCTCTGCTTCCCACCTTGGAGCCTCCCCTATGGAGGACTCCCACATCCTCCCTGGAGTCCCGTTCTGCCAGAGTGGTGAATGAATTTCATAGTGGCACAGGTTGATGAATGTGCCCCTGACATGCCACCACCCCACCCTCCTTGAGCCCACCACTGTCCAGCCAGCCCCTCTTCTTCTGGCAACCTCTGGGGCAATGGCAGTAGACTTGATGGCCCGGGGGGGAATGGGGCCCTCCAGATCCTAGCCAACTCAGCCCAAAGGCCAGCGATCTCCTCCCTCAACCCAGAGAGGTGCTTGCAGAGAGCAGAACCTCAGCCTCCAGAAGGTCTGTCTGAAGACTGCAGCTCCACAATGTTATCCATGGACCAGCACCCCTGATCGATCCCCTACCTCACAGACAGTACTACTTATAGGTATATGTACTGTACTTAGGGCATGGGCACTTATTGTATCAGCATAAGTGTCAGGATCTGAACTCTACTGCATTTTTACTAGGAATCATAATACCTCTTTGACCTCATGGTATTAAGTCATCATCCCAGCATACTGGAAATTGATTTTCTTGCACAGCATGGCTGTGTGGTGGACCTAGCTAACAGGTTATTGCTACAGATCAAGGGACAATGTCATGCTGTCACTATACCAGACTCGCATGCGGTGGTAGCCATCTCCTGTAACAACAAGGAGTATGACATCATGGCTGTGTTTGAAAGTCATGACCTGTTTTCTGACCTTGCACCTTTGTTACAGAAACACATTGATGTGTTTGCTACCAGCAAGCATGATTGTGATAGGATGCACACTACCATTGAGATTCAAGGACCCAAGCCTGTGAGGCAGAAGTAGTACCCATTTCCTGCTGAAGCCCTACCTTCAATAAGGGAGATTATCCAATCACTACTACAACAAGGAGTGATTAGGCCATGTGTCTCTACTGTCAAATCACCCATTTGGCCTGTGAAAAAGTCAAATGGTGTTTGGAGACTCACAACTGACTACAGGAAACCTAATCAAGTTACCCCCAGTTGTGCCCCAACTGTGGCATCAGCTCCTGATGTGCTCAAGCTACTGACCCCTGACAAAAAGTGTTTCTCAGCTCTTGACATCTCTAATGGGTTTTGGTCACTCATTAGCACAAGAAAGCCAATACAAATTCACCTTTACCTTTGACGGGCACCAGTATACCTGGACCTGTCTGCCACAGGGCTTCTATAACAGCCCTTCCCTCTTTCATCTCCACATGATGGATGCCCTGCAGGGGTTTTCCACACCCCAATGTCTCCTGCAATATGTGGACGACTTGCTTTTAGCAACCTCCACAAAAGAAGAACATTTGGCCCTTCTAGATGAATTACTGACTCTCCTCAGGACAGCAGGCCTCAAGTGTAACCCCTCTAAAGCACAGTTGTGTGAAAAAGAGGTCATTTTCTCTGGCCTACGCATCACAGACCAAGGGAGAAACCCAGCTGTCAAGAAGATCCAGGGCTTGCAAGATCTGCCACTTACTACAAGCGTGGCAACACTCAGACACTTTCTAGGAATGGTAAACTACTCCAGGGACTTTATCCCTGACTTCACCTTGAATGCCGCTCCCCTGTATGAACTGCTGAAAAAGGATGTCCCATGGACATGGGACCCCACACACACAGAAGCTGTTACACAGCTTAAATAGGCCTTGTCCTCAGCCTCAGCTCTGTTAAATCCTAACCCAAGATTACTTTTTCATTTGGAAACTGCCACCTCTGATGTGGCCATGTCTACAGTGCTGGCACAAAAGTACAATGGGCATCACAGACCCATTGCCTATGCATCCCAGATGCTACCCCCCATAGAGAGAAAATATAGTCTCTGTGAAAGGACACTCTTGGCAACCTCTGGGCTGTCAAACACTTTCTGTACATTATCGGGTATGCCCCTATTATCTTGCATACCTGCCACACCCCAACTAACTTTTTGCTCTCAGACAGAGTAAAAGATGGACCAGTCTCTAACACCAGACTGACCCACTGATCTTTGCTTTTACAGGACAGGGACATCAAGGTACTGCCTGCTAAAATAACCTCAATCTTGGCCCATGGCCTTCTCTACACAGGCACACCTCATGACTGCATTCTCCAGCCACCTGACCTACCTGACCCAGGACCATTTTTACCTGCTACACCTAAGGTACTGGAAGATAATACTATGATTTGTATCTTTACAGATGGCTCTGCCTCTAATGTGGATGGAGAGCAGGTAGCAGGGCTTGGAGTGCTCATTCTGGATCAGGAAGGTGATTTCAAGTGCATTTCTAGGAAATGCACTATCTCCTCACAGTATGCCAAACTGGATACTGTGGCATGTGCATTGGAGATCATGCCCCATGGTGACAAGGATGCCATCATTTTTGCAGACTCCAACTGGGTTTGCTCATCACTCACTGAGTTCTTTCCATTTTGGAAAAAGAACAATTTTACATCATCGGATGGTACCCCTGTCAAATACAGGGAACTGTTTGTATATATACACACACCCTGACACAAATGTTTACTCATAAGCTGTACATTCACAAGATAAGGGCTCGCTGTAAATCTGACCCTTACCATGAGTACAATGATCGAGCAGGCTCACTTGCCAAAGCAGATGCTTGAGGGGGGAGACATGGACAATAACTCATTCACTAGGTGTAGCAGCTACTGTGGCATCTATCATAGCTGCCAGCAAGAAACCGGTACCAGAATCTCCACTGGACCTCTCTGCTGCACAAAAATCAGATCCCAAAATAAGAGATGTGTTCATATTCCTGAACAAAGGAACTGAACAGCCACTGCCCGTTGGCTGTCCATATAAGAGACACTCTGACAATAAACACTTGTCCAGTGATCAGAAGTTCATCTGGTGTCACAAACAGGTTACAGATGACACATTGTGGGTTGCACCACAGTCCTTATGAGCCAAATTTATTTATATGGTACATGACACTCCCATTGGTGGACACCAGGGGACAGAAAACACCCTTCAGAGTCTCAAAACGATGGAACACTACATGGACAACTGCATAGTGTGTGCTCAAAACAATCCAATTTCAGTAAAAGAAATGCAAAATTGCTGCTCCAGAGGCAATCTGGACCATGGAATGTGATACAGATTGATTTCACTGGCCCTCTTACCAACTCTAGTAAAAACAATAAGTATGCACTTGTCACAGATTTGTTCTCCAAATGGGTAGAAGTGTTTCCCACTAGAAAAACATGACAAAGACAACTGTCAAAATCCTGGTAGATTAATTGTTTTCCAGGTGGGGTCTACCCTTAAAGGTAGACTCAGACCAGTGAACTAGCTTTACAGCTGAACTGATGCAACAGACACTCCAACTTCTTGGAGTTGATCAAAAATTCCACATTCCTTACCACCCACAATCCTCAGGCCAGGTAGAAAGAGCTAACAGATGCATCAAACAGATGCTATGAAAATTCATCGATGATAATCCCAAGGATTGGGATTCTCTCTTGCCACTGCTACTGATGGCAGTTAGGGGTACACCTGCAGTCACTACTCAGTGTGCACCTTATAAGATTATGACTGGTAGAGCTATGAGATTACCTGAGCATCTACTTATTGATCTCCACACCCCTACTGCTGATAGAGTATCTGTAGACAAATATATTGAAAAGCTTCATGATGACATCATGAAGACACACTTGTTCGCTGCCAAGCAGATGGGCAAGGCTCAACAACAAGCTAAAGCTCATTTTGACAAGCATGTCAAAGAAGTTGACTGGCAAGTTGGAAACCAAGTAATGCTTCTCCAGTGCAGACAACCCACACATTAATTTGCTAGTAAATGGGAAGGGCCCTATTCCATTGTCAACAAACTCAGCCCTGCTATATATCAGGTCAGAGTACAACAGCAGAAAAAGACAGCTGACAAGTGGTTCCATGCTAACAAACTTAAATTGTATAAAGGCAACTAAATTTACTTTTCCTAACCCCTTTTGGGCAGGATAGTATTTACACTTAACCAATCCTTTTTGTTTTCTTATAGGTATCAGCAAGATTGTTATCTTGCACCCCTTTCTCCTACTGGTGGGACTATTGACTGTGACTGCACCCCCACAGATTCATAAGGAATGTTTGCAAGACTTCCTTGGAAAAATTGAACATTCAGCCCCTATCGGTGTACAGATTAATGTTCCTAACAAAATGGTTAAAGTTACTCAAGGCTCAGATGCCTTTCTTGATGCTGTAGTGGTTGCCCCAGATAAATCTTCACTCTCCATACAATGGCAAGCTGATGCTATGGGCTACACAATCCCTGTAGCTCGCCTGTCCAAAGGTACATTCCATGGCTGGCCTAATACTGATATTTCTAAAAATGGTACTCTTTCCTTCAGACAGACCACTCCTAGACATATAGGTCAGTACAATCTCACTGCTTTAATAGATCCTGCCTATTTTGACTGCCTCTCCCTAGAGGAGGCACACGCTTTCTGTCTTCAAAACTACCAAACTTCTGAAGCTCTTTATCTTTCCGTAGTCCCACCAAGTCAGGAAGAACTGACGGCCTGCCCTCCTCAGGAAGATGGCCCTCCTAATTGTTTGGCTGACACATCCCTACCTGGAGCCCTAATTAATATGTGCAATTCATGCATGTACCAGTTATTTTCAATCTTACACATTGGAATATGGCGGAATTTGGTTTCTGTCAGACCACCAACACCTCCAAATGTTACAGTATGATGCTTACTGATATTGTTGCTGCTTATCAAATATGCAGCAATGATCCCATAGGTTGACCTCACACCACTGAACATGTTGTAGTCTTTAGACCTGTCCTTAAAGACTATGTTATACCCAAATCACTTATACGCACCAAGCGGGATGCAACTGATGTAACTGGTGCAGCTGGATCTGTCTCTGGCATAACCGGAGCAGCCGGTACCATAACTAGCCACTTTGGCTCAGGTATGTCCATTTGGAATAGAGCAGATATTGCTTCCATTAAGGCTCAGGCCCTTAAATTTCAACAAACTATTAACATTGATGTCATGCCCCCTATTTTACAAGGTGTCAATTCTCTCTGTAATGAAGAACGATATACTGAATACAATATGCAAAAGATTGCCCAAGGATTCAATGATACCAAACAAAAACTTAATGATCTTATTTTTCAGAATAACCAAGAGGTGGACAAGCAATATATTGGGCATGAAATTCTATGTTCAGCTCATTTATTTATTTATTTAGTTTTTGTTGACCGGGTAAGTGCACTAGACAAATCCTGCCTATTTTCAGGCACCACCCGGGGGAGGGGGATACAGATGAAAGCCAACTGACCTTGAACCAGATTAAGCTGTTGGTGGTACTTTTAGTGAATGAGGGAAATTTGGCTAGGACACTGGGGAAATTCCCCTACTCTTTTTGATAAGTGTCATGGAATCTTTAACATCCACCTGAACTACCACCAATCCAGGCAGATGGGACCTCGGTTTAATGTCTCATCCGAAAGACAGAACCTCAGAAGTGCAGCACCCCTCTCATGCTACACTACAGTGTCAGTACAAGGATACTAACCCAAGTGCCAGATGTGGGAACTGAACCCACAGCCCTCTGATCTCCCGGCCTCAGAGGCGAGTGTGCTACCTACTGAGCCACTGACACTAGCTGATGGCTCCTTATGGCTCCTATGTTATATCTACTCTTAACGCTCTCTTCAGGGATTTGGAATCAGGCAAAATTCCAGATGTAATACATGATCTGAGTGGGTAAATGGTACTGCTCACATTGCAAAACCACTGGTTGCATATCTATGTGTTTACAGAATACTCTCAACATCTCTGTGGCTACTGTCAGAAATACTGGCTATGTTTCTAGATTTCCTAATCAAGCACCTTGCTATTTTACTAAGCCCTCTTCCATTAAGGATAAAATGTTTATAACATTCACTGTGTCTTTACCATGTTTTGATCCTGCTACAGTTGTCTTTTACAAATTAGCCAGTATTTATTCCATAGGCCATCTTGAAAATGACATTTACTGTGAAACAACTGAATTACCCTCAATGCTTGTTTAACATCAATTCCTCTAGGCTTGGGTGGCACCCCACATGAACTGCTGTGCAAAGAAAGGCTACTACTTCCTATGCTAATGTGATGTTTTCGATATTGTGAAACCTGTCTGTGGATATGCTCCTGAACACCTTCACTGGGCACTGATGTTGGGTGAAGAATTGCCATCCAATCTTACTGATGTTGATTCAGATGATGACATCCCTCCTGCTTCATCTTCAGCGCAAGATGCTGAAACAACTCCATCCTGAAGCTACCTTGAGGAGGTACATCCCTTCACTTCATGGCTTATCAACCAGTCCTTTTCCTGTCCAGTTCATCTACATCGATGGCTGGTGCCCCCCCCGAGAGTTACGTATACTTCTGATGAACAATACTGTATTGTCACCAACCATCCCTTCTTGTATGGTTCCAGAACTTGTCCAATTACTAAACCTAACTTCTGTTTTACTCCACAGCCAAAAACTGTTATTGGTCACTCTGTGATCATGTCTGTTCCTCTCCCTGAACTAGGTTATTGATACCGATCCCCAATACTTGTTTGCCCTGTCTCAATATTTGCATATTTGTAATGTACACATTAATCCCTTGACACTCTCTTTAAAGTCTCTTTTAGCATGAAAAGATGCTCATTTGATTTACATTAGTAATAATATTACCAAAGCTACTAATGCACTTAATGACCTTATCCTTTTTGCAGTTAATTTGTTTATTAAGACTTTATCCATAACGCATAGTACAGCACATGTTACCTGAAACAGATAAAAGCTCTCATGTTATAGTGGGTAATGCAGGTAACAGTATGTTTAACATATTATTATGTCAAATTACCGATATAATAATTGAATATATTACACCCTATAGAAAGGGTCTTATAAATTTACTTGGTACAGTGCATACTTAACAATCTGTACTATACTGAAAAAGTAATAACAAGAAAAAATAAAAGTAAATCAGATTAGCATAGTTATCAATTTTATAATAAACCTAAGGAGCTGCATAGGAGGTTGATTACACAACTGAATTCATACATAAAAATGAATCTATTAAAGAAAAAAAGAGAGGATTTAGTGATATTCATCACTTATGGGTTTGAAGAAAATTTAAATAGTCCTGCCAACACAAATAATACTCATTAAGTCGGTCTGATGTCAGATATGAAATTCTTTCCAAAGAGGCAATATAAGTCAACTTTTTTAAGATGTCAGTAAGAGTAGGTGTTATATGGGATTTCCAGTGCATTAAAATCAGTCTCTTAACTTGCA
This sequence comes from Neoceratodus forsteri, assembly GCA_016271365.2. Taxonomy (NCBI): domain Eukaryota; kingdom Metazoa; phylum Chordata; order Ceratodontiformes; family Ceratodontidae; genus Neoceratodus; species Neoceratodus forsteri. The sequence continues at coordinate 1,277,885,102 of CM057456.1, forward strand.
TGAATAGAATCTGTAGCCACTTGTGCTGGTATTTTGTTAGATTTATATTATTATTTATAATTCCTAATAAGCACAATTTAGGTTCAGATAGGATATTGCGACCAATAATTTCAGAAACTAAGTTATGAATAGTTTGCCATAAGTTAGATACAGGTTTACATGACCATAGTTTATGTAGAAGATCACCATTTGGTGAGTTACATCGCCAGCACTTATTATTAGGTAGTAGACCTATATTATATAAATGAGATGTCGTTTTATACCATAAGTGTAAAATTTTAAATTGAATTAATCCACTACGCATATATTTACAGGAGTCATGACAAAGTTTCCAGCATTTGTCCCAGTGAGAGTCTGATATATTTTCATTTAAAATCCGATTCCATCTATTTCTAGCGGGAAGAGATTGGTTCGACAACGTATCCCTAATCTGTTTATAAATTTTACTAATTAAACCAGAAGGGGTATTGATCCACATATTAATGTATGAGGGACTTGATACCGACTTATTAATTTGTTGAATATTAGGGAGTATAGCAGTTCGAATCTGTAAATATTTCCAAAATTCTCTTTTAGGAACATTCCATTTTATTTGAAGATTACTAAGCGAGTTTAGTGTATTGCCATTATCAATCAGGATGTCGTTCAAGAATAAGATGTTCTTATACATCCAAGATTTACAATATATTGGTTTGTTCTCTACAAGGAATTTTGGATTACCCCAAATGGGAGTAAAAGATAGAGGGGAAGGATCAGATTTAAGCCAATTATGCATTCTGAACCAATAGTAAATAGACACATTAATTATGGGATGCTTTTTTAGTTTAGGGGTTAATGTAAAATAAATGAAACTATTAGGTATATGTCCTGGAGACAAGGATGCTTCCATGTCATACAATAATGGTACGTTATAATTAGACTTAAAAAAACACTTAATAGTTTGTGAGGTTCTAAATACCCAAAAATAGGCTGCATACCATGGTAGTCCAAAGCCGCCGTAAGTCCAATGAGAATGTAATTTAATACAATTAAACCTTGGTATGCGACCTTCCCATAAAAAATTTCCTACAATTTTATCAATACTATTCAGAAGATGAGGAGAAATTTTAAGTGGAATACAAGCAAACAGATAGAGAATTTTAGGTGTAATGTTCATTTTAATTGCAGATATTTTACCAAATAGGGATAGATTCAGATTTTTCCATTTATCTAAATCTGTTTTAATATCTGCAAGTAAGGGACGTAGGTTCATTTCCCATATCCTGTCTAAATCGATTGATATTTTTACCCCTAGGTAGGAGATGCCTTGTGGAGACCAGTGGAATCCGAGATGTTTATTCATAAGGGGATTACAATGTTTATTTAGTGGCAATACTTCAGATTTTTGATAATTGACTGTAAGCCCAGAGAGCCTGGAAAAAAATTGAGTATATTGTTGAGTGGTTGCCCTGATAATTTTAAGTTTTCTAACAAGATAAGCATATCATCAGCATATGACAATGTTGTATATTGCGTGTGCCCAATAGAAATGCCCTTTATATCATTATTCTGTCTGAGAAAGGTGGCGAGAGTTTCGAGAGCTAAAATAAAAAGAGATGGAGAAAGAGGGCATCCTTGCCTGGTACCCCTTGCTAATGTAAAAGGCTGTGACAATGTAGAATTGGTAAGCATCCTCGCATGAGGCTTTGTATAAAGAAGTTTGATCCAGGAACAAAATTTTTTACTAAAACCAAATCGGGATAATACCATATAGAGAAAGTTCCAGTCCAAAGAGTCAAAAGCTTTTTCGAAATCTATAGCAATGGCTACTGCTGGAGAGTTAAGAGATTTGGCCTTATAAATGAGGTTAATTAAAGAGCACAGATGATCAGAGCCCATCCTGCCTTTAACAAAGCCCACTTGAGATTTGTGAATTAGTTTGGGAATGTATGGTTCTATACAGTTTGCCAAAATCTTGGCAAAAATCTTGCCATCTGTGTTAAGTAAGGATATTGGATGATAATTAGCCGGGATGGTAGTGTCCTTGTCTTTTTTTGGAAGAATTGTAATAATTGCATCTGTCATAGTATGGGGTAAATATCCTGACCTAAAAGATTCATGAAAAACCTTACATAGTAAAAGGCATAGTTGCTCAACAAGAAGTTTATAAAACTTGACAGGAAAGCCATCTCCTCCCAGAGATTGTCCAGATTTAAGAGAATGAATCGTCTTCTTTACTTCTTCTATAGTGAGGGGTGTATCTATGGAATGTATTGCATCCTGTGAGAGATGGGGGAGTGCTAGTTTATCCAGAAAAGAAGAGATGTCTAAAGATGATGTTAAGCAAGATGAGGAGTAAAGTTTTTTGTAAAAAGATGTCATAATCTCATTAATAGCAGATTCATTAGTTTGAATTTTCCCTGTATGATCTTTTAGAGCGGCAATATGATGCTCCATTTGTCGCATTCTAAGTCTATAAGCTAGTATTTTACTCCCTTTCTCCCCTCCCTCCCAAAATTTGTGTTTTATTCTTAATAATGCTATCTCTGTTTTTCTAGAGATTAGCTCATTGATTTGCATACGCAATTGTAAAGTTTCATAATGTAAACTAGAGGAGGGATCGGGATGGGGGTTATTCGAATATAATGTTTGTTTGACTTTCAGTAAATTTTCAAGAATATTAATTTGTTGTTCCCTAAGTTTCCTCCTATGGGCAGCATAACTAAATATTTTACCATGTAATGTAACTTTAAGTGCTTCCCATGTAGTGCCCATAGAAGTATCTTTTGGGTCATTGAGATCAACAAATTCTTCAATTTGTGTTTTAATCCAAGGTAAGAATTCTGGGTCTTTAAGCAGTAAAGGGTCTAATCACCATGAGGACGATTTTATGTGAGGAGTACCCCAAGTAAATAAAAGTTTAACCGGAGCATGATCAGATATAATTAACGGGAGAATATCGACTTCTATTATGTTGGCTGTTACTGCAGGGGAGGTTAGCCAATAACCTATTCTACTATAAGTCTGGTGGCAAGAAGAATAAAAGGTATAATCTCTATCTCTGGGGTGGAGGGTCCTCCATATGTCGGATAGGTCTAAGTCCTGCATTAATTGAGAAATTACAATCAAACTTTTAGGGTGACAGTCTAATGAGCCATTACTCCTGTCCATGTATGCATCTAAAGTAAAGTTAAAGTCCCCTCCGATCAATACAGGAGAGTTAACTAAGTTTGATTCGATTAACATTTGAGTTAGTTTCTGAAAAAATTGAGGGTCATCTGAATTTGGTGCATAAATGTTAATTATAGTTAATGGTCCTGAAGGGGTATCAAAAGTTATAACAAGCCATCTGCCCTCTGAATCTTTCTGAATATTAGAGGGTATCCATTTCAATTTTTTATGTATTAATATAGCCACACCTCTTTTTTTTGAGGTGGCCGAGGCCACGAACACCTGACCGACCCAATCACCTTTTAATCTAACACTGTCTGCATCCAGCAATTTAGTTTCTTGCAATAGTGCAGTGTGTACTTTATGTTTCTTAAGATTATTAAGAACTTGTTTATGTTTATTCGGCGAATTAAGTCCCTTGACATTCCGTGTACATAATGTTAGATTAGCCATCATGTATTAAGTTATTGATCTACTATGGAATAAATGTGTTGTCAAGGGACCACAGTGCTCACTTATATTTAACAATATAATGCAGAACAGCTTATTATAGATATTGTTTGCAGTAAGAGTGTTGGCAGAATTTTTTTGAGTTAGCAGATCAGAAAGATACATACTCTCTACCTGGTTCCCTTCGATGCAGCTCTCTCTAACCGATGTAACCTTAACACTATAAAACATCTGAATCTTATAACAATAAAGTAAAACAGTCATCTAAGATATACAGAGGAGATAAGTTCGGTCTGAGCACAGTAAAATGGAAAAAAAAAAAAAACAAGGACCAAGACCACCTCTCTGTATTCTAGGATGTAGCTTATCAGTCAGGAGGTAGGATAGCCCCAAAGAAAATGAGAGAGAAATACTATCCAGACTTCCTTAAAACAATGACTCAACCAGAATTTTTCAAACAGTACCTGAGTACTGTAATTTGGAGTAAACCCCCAAATAGGGTAACGACTATTATGTTCCCTTACTCTTATATAATAAGAGGTAATAAATTCCAATGACATTACCAGATCTAGCATCACCTCTGGTAAAGAGAGAACAAATGAAATATGTGAAAAGAAGGGAAAGAGGAAAAAAAAAATTTCTATCTGCATATATCCAGTTATGCAGTTATAATAAATTGAAGAACATCCATTTGTAAGATAATACATGCATATAATATATAGTGTGCTATGTTTAACCCTGTACTAAATATATGTAGAGGCGACTCAGAACAACATAAGCAACAGTTAATATGTCTTGATCTGATAGATATTAAAGAAAAATAAATGCATTTTTATGATAGGTTAACTATTCTCTTTATCTACCAAAATGTATTCCCCATACCTTTTGTATTACAAAATAGAGTAAAAAAAAAATAAAATCCTAATTGCAAGGACATAAAAACCGTGGTATAACAACATTTTAAAGAATTTCAGTCTGTTGATCCATGGATTGTCTCAAGAGAAATGAAGAATATACTCATACAACAGTTCATCGCATTAACAGATATCCAATGCAGCGATCTTGCCAAGGACATTCTATTGTTTTTGCGAGATCGAATCATATAAAGGCGTTCTCCTGGTAAGATCCCATCCTATGCCCAGGATATAGTGAAGAAATCTATTGCATTGAGTGTAAAACCAGAAAGACTGAGATTCCATGCAGTATAGCTACATTAGATGACCATCCAAACACAAACAAATTCCTTGTCCTTATCTTAGAAGCAATCTGTATAGATACGATATCCCACTGATCAATCTGCCTATTGAAATGATGTTTTAAGCCAAAGCAGAAAGAAAGTCAGTTCTGAAAGTACTAGGAATCTATAAAGCGCAGTAACCAGCGTGTTGTTATCTACCGTAGATCACACATTCAAGTCCCACCACAGCCACTTTCGTCATGATCTCTATATAAAGTCACCTGGACGTGTTGCTTCTCAGTCCCCCCCGAAAGCACAACTTAGATAGGAGTTAAGTCTACAATAAAGGGTAATAGATATAAGAGACCAAGATGTACATTCCCTGATATCACGATTTAAACAGCTGATCCATATAGAGTATAGCTCAGGGTTTTAGACAAATTCCAGTGCATTTATCTCGAATGCTTCAAAGGTGTGGTATCTCCTTTATATTTACTCTTACCACAACGTTTTTTCTTCGGGGGCTCATTTAGTTTAACAGGAGAACTGTCGCCATCAAACGACCAGGAAGCATCCGTCTGCTCGCGGCCTGCCTCGTCTCGCACTGGGAAGTCTGACTCTGCAGCAAAGCCATCGCAGGGAGAAGGTAGATCTTGTAGTAAAGCGTATCTATTTTGTACAGCAACATTTGAGATAGTTAACTCAGCAGCAACAGGTTTGGGAGGCACTCTTACTTAATACTTCAGGGCTATAGCCGTGTTGCAGTGAGCTATACCAAGAGTCAACTTATTATGTGCAAGGCTGGTCTGCCCTTTCGATGGCTTATCAGGAGATTCCAGAGTAGTATCAGCTTTCTCTGAGGTATCAATATTATACATTTTATCAGTACTGATATTAGTCGGGGAGTCCGCTGTGGATTGAGCTTGTTGGGGCGTAGAGTCATTATAATGGGTTGCTGAATAACTGTTCAGAAAGATCATGAGAGATTCTGAATTGTGAAAGTCCTTATATGAGTTTCCTATGTAGATCCGCATAGTTGCAGGGTACCTGAGAGTAAAGCGGAGCCCCATCTGATGCATAGATCGTCTGGCAGCAGTGTAGGCTTTTGGTTTCAGTGACAATTCTTTGGAAAAATCTCGGTATATATAAATGTTATGACCCTGCCAATTGAGTTGTCTGATTTCCCTGGATTTCTGTAAAATTAGCTCTATATTGGCATAGTTTAGGAATTTTGCAATTATAGGCCTAGGTCTTTGCTCCGCAGAGGGTTTTGGGCCTAATGATCGGTGAGATCGTTCTATTATTAAATCATTACGGTTTGGAGGCTAAGTATTTACGGTAACTCCGTTGTAAAATGCTGTGGTGTTCTTGGCCTCCACACCTTCAGGAAATCAAATATCCGGAGGTTGTTTCTTGGTTTCTATTTTCTAGATCCTCAATTTTTGACTGTAATTCTTTAATCACTCGATCTTGAGATCTGATAGTTGTTTTTAGCTCCTGTATAGATTTCTCACTGAGACGAATTTTGTTCTCTGTAAAAGCAAGTCTGGAATCGATGGTTTTCATCATTTGTGTATTTTGCTGAGTGGCGATTTTTAGGTCGCTCAGGTCCTTAGATAATTTGCTAAACATTTCTTCAATTTTCTCAAGTGGATTTAGTTGTTTGTCGCAGTGAGCCATTATGGGGCCTTGCAGTTTCTCTTTAAGATCAACAGCAATATTGAGGATTGTAGATAAATCTTATGCAAAATAATTATCACAGCAACTGTAATGTCTCTCCTTACATTTGCTCCTGAGGGTAAGATGTTATCTCTGACTTAGATAGCAGAGGATGATGCTAGATACTGTTTGCTAGTGAGGAGCTCTGAAGTTAAGCATCCATCTTGCTCGGTGCCAGGCCACGCCCCCAACAATGGCCTTATCCTTGATGGTGATTTGAGTCTTGCCGTAGGCAACACTTGGCTAGAACTCACTTTTAAAGTATTTGTTGTGATTCAAGCAGTTTTGGTTGTCTTTCTCATATTCACTCTGTGCTGCTGTGACGTACCCTAAGACAACATCGAGAACAGCTCAAATTCCTTTACGAAGCTCATGCGTCGGGCCTGTGAACAACCTTTTAGCTCCATCTCTACCAGCTAACTTGGGATTGTTACCCCTTCTGAGGCAACAAAGGGGGATGTTATCTATGGACCAGCAGCCCTGATTGGCCATCTACCTCACAGACAGTACTACATATATATACATATAATGTTGACCTTTGTATGTATGTATACACCCCATTCCTTTGACGTGGAACCTTTGTAAATGAGCAGTTCCTGCTCAAAAGTATTTGTAATCCTAGATTTCAATAAAATAAAATAAATAAAATATATATATATATATACAAAATATATATATATATATATATATATATATATATATATATATGTATGTATACAGTATATACAACCCCTGCAAGAGAACCTGCTTCAGTCTGCTGAAAAACTGAAGCTTGGGAGAAACTTCACCTTTCAGCAGGACAATGATCCTAAGCACAAGGCCAAAGCAACACAGGAGTGGTTAAACAACAAAAAGGTGAATGTCCTACAGTGGCCAAGTCAAAGTCCAGATCTCAATCCCATTGAGAATTTGTGGCACTGTTTGAAAATTGCGGTCCACAAGCGTCACCCAACCAACCTGAACAACCTGGAACAAATCTGCCAAGAAGAATGGGCAAGAATCACTCCCGAACAGTGTGCAAGGCTGGTAGATACTTACTAAAAAAGACTTAAAGCTATTATTGCAGCAAAAGGTGGCTCTACCAAATACTAATGTGTAGGGGTTGAATACCTCTGCAAGCAGCATTTTCCAGTTTTTAATTTTCTTCAAAAGATCTGCTGATGGATAATTAATTTTGGCTTTGACAATATACTGTTAGAGCATATGAGTTTGCAATAAAAATACTGACTGGAATAATATATGTAAGTCTCATTTGTAATCCAGACAAATCTGATAACTTTCAAGGGGGGTGAATACTTTTGCAAGTCACTGTATATATTACTAGGATTTTTTTGACATAAGGGGGCTTAAAAGCCCATTGTATGTGTCTCCCACATAGGTGGGATAATTTATACCAGTAAGTTTTTATTATAATATACACAATCTAAACTATTCTTAAATATTGCCAAACTTGGACTGTCAATTACATCCTGAGTAAGTCTGTTCCATACAAACTATATATATATATATATATATATATATATATATATATATACCGCACTTAGGGCACAGGCACTTATTGTTTAAGCATAAGTGTCAGCATCTGAGTTCTACTGCATTTTTTATTAAGAATCACAATGCTTTTGTTATTATTCTGATTTTAACACCTGGGAGATACTTCTATTTACACTATTGTATAATGATTGCTTAGGCAATACTCCCATCTTTAGTGGTAGTGCAGAACTGTAACTGCATATGTAACTGCAAATGTCCTTCATTATATACAAGACCCTTTGTCTTAGTTATCTGTTACTTTCTGTGAGCACAGCACACTTTCTTGGGCTAGTGAGGAGTCAGGTTATTTACCACTAGCCAATTATAATGTTTTTATAGATCTTTTTAGCTGTTGCTATGACATTAATCAGGGGTATAAGACCCTTTGCATTGCACCTTCTCTCTGTGGAGAGACATACTGCTACCTATACAGTAGGTAAGAAAGATTGGAATTATTCTCCCAGTGATCACACTGTTTGGTTATAAGCCTGCTTTATATACCAGAAATAAATCATGTATTGTGCTGGACACCACTTGCTGTCATTTCTTCACTTTAGTGCAGTTCCAACAAGAACCTTGGAAGGTGATGGTTTTATCATCCCATAACAACAACCACTACACTGCACCACTCCCAAAATGTTTCATTGCTTCACTCTCTAATTTTACTAGAATTTACTTGTAGCTTTGCTGTAGATAGAAACATAGAAACAGACTTTGATGGCAGATAAGGACCACTTGGCCCACCCAGTCTGCCCATTTCCCTACCTACTGGATAAGCTGCAGATTCTAGTTAACCAACAACCTACTTCCTGCCACCCCCCACTACAATTGCCTTGTGTCTGTCCCATGCATGTTTGAATTCCCCCACTGTTTTAGCCCCAACAACCTCCCCAGGAAGGCAGTTCCATGCATCCACCTCTCTCTCTGTGAAAAAAGATTTCCTCACATTACCCCTGAGAGGTTCTCCTCTATCTTTAAATTGTGTCCCCTTGTTCTTACACATCTCTTTTTCTGAAAGATGCTACCCTCCTGGACTTTGTTGATTCCCTTGAGGTATTTCAATGTTTCTATCATGTCCCCCTGTCCCTCCTTTCATCAAGGGTATACATATTAAGCTGTCTCAGTCTTTCTTCACCCTGCACCAATTTAGTTGCCCTCCTCTGGACTGCTTCCATCCTGTCTATGTCCTTGCCTAGATGAGGTCTCCAAAACTGCACACAGTACTCCAGATGGGGTCTCACCAAGTGTCTATACAGAAGGATAACAACTTCCCTTTTTCTACTTGTGATGCCCCTTCCTATGCATCCCAGTATCCCCCTGGCTCTCCTTACTGACTTCTCACATTGCTTGCCCACTTTTAGATCATCTGATATGATTACCCCCAAGTCCTGTTCCATTTTTGTTGTTGTTAGTACCTCTCCTGCTATTGTGTACTCTTCTCCTGGGTTTTTGTTTCCCAGGTGCATTACTTTGCACTTCTTTGCATTGAATCTAAGTTGCCATATGTCTGACCATTCCTCCAACCTTGCCAAGTCCCTTCTCATCCTTTCTACATACCATTGTGTATCAACTCCATTACAGATCTTTGTATCATCTGCAAAGAGGCATACCTTTCCCTCCAGACCCTCTGCAATGTCACCTATAAAGATGTTAAAGAGGACTGGACCCAGTACTGAGCCCTGAGGTACTCCACTAGTGACCCCCCTTTCTTCAGAATGTGTTCCACTCACTATTACCTTCTATGTCCTGTTGTGCAGCTAGTTTGCAACCCAGGCTACCACTCTGGGACCCACTCCCAGGCTGGCTAACTTGATTATTAGTCTTCTGTGTGGGACTGTGTCAAATGCCTTGCTAAAGTCTAGGTAGGCCATATCCACAGACCCTCCCTGATCTATTACTTTGGTCACCCAGTCAAAGAACTCGATTAGGTTCATCTGATATGACCTTCCTGCTGTAAATCCATGCTGCTTTGGGTCCTGTGCTCTGCTGGCCTCTAGGTATTCAACAATTCTTTCTTTCAGAAGTGATTCATTAATTTTCCCTACCACTGAGGTCAAACTTACAGGTCTGTAGTTTCCTGACTCTGCCTTGCTCCCACTTTTGTTAAGGGGAATCACATCGGCCCTCCTCCAGTCCTCAGGTACCACTCCATCCTCCCATGATTTGTTAAAAAGTGCGGTCAGTGGTGTCACTAGGTTGTCCCTTAGTTCTTTTAGGATTCTGGGGTGAATCCCATCAGGCCCCATTGCTTTGTCCACCTTGAGTTTTAGGAGTTCTTTCAGGACTCTTTCTTCTGTAAATGGACTGGTGTCAACCTCCTACCCAGAGTGCTTCTATTGTCTGGTTAGGTAACTCATCTTTATCTTCTTTTGTGAATACTGATCAAAAGTATTCATTCATTATCTCTGCCTTTTCACTGTCTCCCTCTGCCCACCTCCCCTCTCCCTTATTAATCTTCACTATTCCTCCCTTAACCTTTATATGCTCCCTAATGTACCTATAAAAGGTTTTATCCCCCTTCTTAACTGAGTTGGCTATTTTTTCCTCAGTTTGGGCTTTTGCTAGTCTGACTGCCTTCCTCACTTCTTTCTGCTTTAATTGATACAGTTCCCTGTCGTGCTCCTTCTGTGATGCCTTATACTTTTTGAATAAGGTGTTTCTAGTTTTCAAACGAACAGTACAAAGAGTCTTACACTCCAGCAGCCACAAGAGCAATAAATACAAACAAAAGTAATGGTTGTGAAAAACAATTGTCAGGCTTGTTTATTAATATACCAGTGTGATGGGAAACAAACAAATCCACATAGACCACTGCTAGATTCAAACGCCCGGTGCTTCACCATATGAGGCTTCCTTGGGGGTGGGTACCGGAAATCAACAGTGATGCTTTTATCCTGGTTCCCCACATAGTCATCACAACATCAATACATATAGTCCAGCTGTGAAATCAACATACATGAAGGGCATTTCTTAAAGAAAAATAAACAGAGTGGTGGGACTCAAATAAAGAACATTTCAGTGCTGGTAAAATAAAAATGGAAATACCAATTTCAATAACAATCAGTATAAATGAAACATTACTAAACTTCAAAAGAAAGAAGTATTATTTTGTTGTAAAGCCCAGTTTTAACAGTTCTGAAAATATCAGTGTTTTGCAGTGACAGACTGCACACACACACACACACACACACACACGCACACACATACATATGCACATTGCACATACACACACCCCTAAGTGAAAAAAAGAATTGAGATGGAAAATTCATCAGACAGAAAGGTATCAAATGGAGTTGGAAGCTAAACCCAGAACAAAACTGTGGCATCTCCTGGGAAATATCTCAGGTAATCCTACGCTCTCCAAACATTCTCTGTTTTCTGTGGGAAAAGAAAGACAAAAAGAGCAAGCATTAATTTTTTAGAAACTGTTTCATATAAGTCAAGGACGTATACCATAACATTAACCCAAAATCCTACACATCAATGTGATATTGTACACAGGGAACTTTGGAGGGATTGTATATATTGGTAACACCAGACAAATATTTAAGGTAATATCAGACCTGAGGTGATTACAAAAATGGTTTTAAATCCCAGCTAGCAGTCAGATCCTTAGGTTATAGGCTATTCAATGTGAAAATTCCAAAACCTTCTCTCTGTAAGAGACACCTCAATCTGATGCCTCCCCGACTTCCTATTCTAATTTGTTCCAAGCCCATGAATTTTAAGTCCACAACCCCACTATTGTGATGTAATGAAAAATGTTCAGCAACTGGGATATTGAAATCCGATTTCCTAATGCCCCTGACATGCTCTTGAATCCATAACTTGAGGGGACAAACTGTTTTGTCAATACAAAGTTTGGGACAGTTACAATGAAGCGCATAAACAGTACAATTCGTGCCACAGGAAATGAACTGGTGAATCTCTACTTTCTTGACACACCCTGGACATTTAAAAGATTTTCCCTGATCACACAAGTCACAAATATCATAGTTCCAACACTAGCACATCCTACTAGCTTAACAGGAATCCAAATGTGAAGAGTATTTTTTGGTGTATAAAAATGACTTCTGACAAATTTGTCCTTAATGTTTTCACATGTAGAAATTGTAACCCTTGGTTTAGGTCCAGTGGCCAACATATTCAAACAAGATGTGCTGCCCAAAATGGAGAGGCGCAGCACATCTCACAAAATGCGCAGAAGTGCGATATTTGAAAGGGAGAGATGCGTTGTGCATTTCAGAATATGCAATCATGCAGAAATAATGTATGCAGTGCTAAAAAGAGGGGCGGGTACATAAATATGCTGTGCATCTGTATATTCAGCCAAACTGTGCGGCACATCTGCTGCACATTCCAAAAGTGTGCTGTGCAAAGTTAGGCAGACAAAAGGATGGCCTAAATCGGCCAGCCACCCTCAGGAATGCTGCAGAACTGTAGACAGACCATCCTGAGACAGCCTTTGAAGGTGCACCAGGACATGCTCCAGGCACCCATACACAGCAGTCATGCCAGGATGGAAGTACCCAATGCCACAGGTGCTGGCACATCATGGGCACTGCCTAGAGATCCATCCCCCACACCACAACTAGGACGCAGACACCCAGCTGCCACATGCCAATGCTGTTGGGTGCCTTCCTAGCACACCAGCAGAAGAGATGGCCACACTACAGCACATGTACCAGGGGCCATGGCCTGCACCCATGTGGCCTCCAGGGCACCACCTGGTGGTGGCATGTGCCAAGGGTGACATCTGAGGCAACAGTACCCAGGTAGCCTGGTGATATGAGTGGCAGCCTAGCACAGGCCAGGGACTGACCTGTCGCACACACCCACAATGTTACACCATAGGTGCACACGGGTGGAACCCACCCACTTGGGTACCTGGTCAACCTATGCACACTGCCATTCCTTGAAGTTATCACCGTGTTCTTCTCATACAGATGTGTGTGGGGCACTGCAGGTGACCGACGCTGCATACAGAGCTGGTGTATCACATACATGTGGTATACAGCTCAGAGTGTGTCACTCTGTGCCCTTCCCTATTGCTTGTCCAGGTGGGCCCTTTTGGCCACTGTCCAAGAGGGCCCTCTGTATCATAGTCCAGCCCTGTACATGCTATGGATAATAGCACTGTACTAAGGCCAATAGCAGTCCACCCACCCACCCACCCACCCACCTACCCACACACAAGCATTCAATCACACCTGCCTGCTAGGCTGCAGTACCTCCTGTTCACCTTTGTGTGGTGGTGGGGCAGCCCTGAAAAACTGGAACTGCACATGGCTGGGGTATGCAAATGGCCTGAATACATGGGGAATGGGCTTGGAATGTGCAATGAGGCCATTTGCATATCCCAGTTGAATATTGTAATTTTGTGCACCATACATATGGCTGCCTAGCGTGCATTTCCCTTTGCTCTACATAGGGCACAGGTCACCTGCTTTGCCACGCATCTCCCACTGCATGATCGTATGTTTGGGATATTCAGCCAGACTTGTGCGATCGCATCCCATGACCCATCTTCTGAATATACTGTTGTCTTGTGCTGGCGCACCTGAGTTGCGCGGTGCAGGCACTTGCGCGATGCAGACTGGGACTTTTGAATATGGGGCCCATTTGTGTTTAGCCAAAATTGGGTCCCCTAAAATGATAGGCTAAAATTTAGTAACCACATTACCAGTCTCACTAGATATAGAATTAAATTCAGTAATAAAACAGACAGGTGGATTTGAAAATTTATTGTGTTTCTTGGGTTTTAATACTGCTGGCCTATCCAAGAATAGACCTTGTAATTGGGCTCAGGTACATTCTCACTATAACCCCTATAGAGGAATCTATCCCAAAGTTCTTTGCCCTGTTCTTCAAAATCCAACTAATTGGAACATTTCCTCCTGAGGTGTAAAAACTGGCTATAAAGGATAGAGTCTTTTCATGTTTTGGGATGACAGCCAGTGTCAGACAATAAGTTGTTGGTAGATGTCAGTTTCCTATGCCCTTTTGAAACCACATTACCATCTGAGCCTACAGATAAGGTGATATCCAAAACGTTCATGCTCATCAAATCAATGTTCGAGGTAAATCTCAAATTCATTGAATTCTAATGCAACCAGTGCACAAAATTGTCTGCCTCTGTTACAGTGCCTTTCCATGCACAGATCACACTGGGCTCTATGCACTAAGGTGCGCTGGGTACACACAGGAGGTGTGTACATGGCATGCACAGCTCTGCATCTGTGGACTTGCGTATACTGGCCGGCATTCACTATCGCCAGCCAACAGTCCATAGGCCCCCCCAGTAAGCAGCTGTGCAGGGGCGGAACAAGGGACACAGGCGAGCATCCAGTCAGATGCACATTCTGGGTCCTGTAGAGGATCCCCTGCTCTGCGTAGGCAGGGGACTGTGGACAGGCATGGGTCCTGGGATATGCAAAGGATGGACAGGACCATATTCAGATGATGGACACTACTGCCACAGTATGGCCAGCCACAGAAGGGGGCCATGAGCCCATGCCGTTCAGAATGCCAGCACACTGTAATATTTGTCATGTAAGCCTGATACCATACTGAACAGTAGCTATTATAATAACTACTAGTACCATCTGTCTGTGTGGCTACTGACGTAGTGGATGTGGCAGCATAGTGCCCGCATGATTGCTCCCAGCCTTACCATGCAACAAGGTGGGCTGGAGCATCGCAGTGCAGTGAATCCTACTCCTGAAGTGGACACCCCTCCAATGTGATGCCCCAGTTCACCAAGCTGTGTGGTAGGACTGGGGCAACTCTGAGGGTACTGTGTTGCCACATCTGCTACACTGGTAGCCACACAGTTAAGTGGTAGTACTAGATATTGTAATAACTCCCATCCAGTATGGTACCAGTCTTACATGACAAATGTCACAGCATACTGGCATTCTGTATGGCATGGTCTCACAGCCCTGTTCCAATGGTGTCCATGGGTACTTCAGTATCTATGGTGCTGCCCATGGCCTGTGTCTGCCTGTCCTGCTATAGCGGGTGTCTTTGTTGGGGTTATGCATTACAGTTACGGTAGGGTTCCCACAGCCATAACTTGCACCCCCCCCCGTGCCCTGTACTCCATGCTTTTGTGCATGGTGTGGAGTGCGGGCACATCCCTGACACTCCCTCTGATCACCCATGCCCATAGCCACATGGCCGTGTATCAGGGGGTGTGGTCCACTGCACAAGTGGCTTGTACAACTTCTGTGAATGTCACCAGGGATCTACTGGACCCCCCCCCCCCAGCATGGCATTCTGACATAGGGTTGCTATACGCCTCCATGTAGGCAACTTGCACATTTGTACATAGGGCCCATAGTCAATAAAATGATACCACCTGATGATGTAAGATTTAAAGGGTTGACAGATGTATTAAAAACAACCTCTTCCTCCCAAAGTCCTAAAAATAAATTAGCAAATGAAGGGGCCATTGCTACTCCCATTGCCGTCTCACAGTTCTGCAAGTAATAGTCCCTATTAAACTCAAAACAGTTATGTTTTAATACAAATTCCAAACCTTCTGTAATTAAATTGACAGGCATGGATTCGTTATTCAGATCCTGAGCTAAATAATGTCTGCATGCTGTTAAACCATCTGTATGTTGGACGGAGGTATACAGAGACTTCACATTAATGCTCAGTCACAGAAAGTCAGACTCCAACTCTAGAACGTGCATAGTGTCCCGTAAGTGGGAGTCCAGACAGATGACACTCCTGTGCAGAAAAAAATCTATAAATCTGCAGAGGTTTTCCATTAAGGACCCCACCTCTGATACAATGGGGAGCCCAGGTGGATTGTTGGGGTCCTTAGGCATTTTGAGCAGTATGTATATTGTGGGAGTGATGGGAAATTGAGGCCAGAGGCGATCAAATTCTCTGTTACTAATTTCTCCCACCGTATGGGCATGTTCCAACAATTCCAACAATTTCATCTTAAAGGGAAACTCCTGAGAAGCTATGGCTGCCAAAAGCAGTTTCCTTACCATTTGTTAAGGCGATTGATCTCCCCCCTATTTCTTCTGGTCCACGGTGCTCTTCAGAACCAGCACTGAAACTCCCCGAAATCAAACATACCGTCCACTGCATGCTGCATGGCTGTGTATGCTCCAGACACACTGCATATTCAAGTCAAAGCAGTGCAGCGTGAAATAACATGCATGGCTAGGGCAGTGCTTTTACATTTTCCATGGTCACAGAGTCAGAGTGCAAAGCAGGGTCTCAGCAGGAGCGCGCAGACCCAATGCTGAGACCGTGCTTTGTGTTGAATGTGAGACTTTTTTCTTTTCCCCCTTCAAACCATAAAATAGTATATAACTGTTACTGATGTTCTGATATTTCACGTGCAAAGGAAAGTAGAAATTGCCAGCTAGGAAAACACAGCATTTTGCTTTTTCCAGTGTTTCTGGGCTGAGTTTAATTTTCTCCATGCTGTGCAAATCTTGCAGGCTGCTGCATGTTATTTTACTCAATATGTCACCTCATTTGTTGCCAAACCCAATCAATGATATAAGCAAATATGCTGGTACCTACAGAAGGCGCTGTTAATTTTCATTCTGCCAGTTACAACATTTACAGTAACTACTGTGAGCAGCCACAGAGACGGGGAAATGTACATTGAACATATGGATAAATGTCATGTGCAGGAAGAAGTCACCTCTCAAATGTAGTAGCAGTATTGTGACCGAAATGCACTGTGCATGTGTCGATGAACAGCTTGTGTGGCTTGAAGCAATTAGAAGAAATAATTCATGCATTTAAACACTATGTGCAGAGGCAGACAGTCACTTTTACTGTGCTTGTTCAGAAAATGGGCTGTATAGGTTCACGTAATTGCACAGAATTATTTATGAATGTAATGTGCATATCCACTGAAGCAGGAATATGCTGCCCACATGCAAATTAAATGACCTGCATAGACTCAAGGCGCATGGAACACTGTGGTGCACCTCTGGCCAAAACATTACCATGAAGCATACTGACATTCATTATTAGACAGTCAAATGAACAGAAGCACAGTTTTTTCTATGAGAAAACTATGTATGAATGAGGATAAGTTATGCACATCAGTACTGCTGTTTGTGTCATGCAGTTTTTTTAAGGGATCATCAAAAAAGTGTTAACATTCATTCCTGTACTCAAAGTCATGTATAAATGCACAGAACTAAATGTTGTGTGACCTGGAAGAGAATAAGCAATGGCTGTAACAACAAAACAATACTCTCAATTACTCAATCACTGTACAGCCAAGGCATGTAAAGAGCGAAATGGCAAGCAAGCCAAGGGGGTGTGCGTATCTGTGTGTGTGTGTGGGGGGCCTGTGGTGTAAAGAGATATAAGCAAGAAGCATGATTGCACGAAAGCAGCCAATATGGGTTAGTGGACTGTTCAACATTACGTTGGAGGCTGCATCATGGACAAGCGAGAAAATAAGTACCAGAAAAACAGAGATGACTTTACTGCATGTGATTTAATGGTCGACTGATGCTTTTATGAAATTCTGATGCCAGTAGGCAATACTCCTCATCTTTGTCCACTTCACTCCACGGCGTACTTTCCTGCTGTTTCTGCCACTCATAGGCCCCCCGTCCCCGACCAGTTTTACCGTAATGTTTTTCTGCCTCCCGATAAACTTTTGTTTTCTTGTCAGACAGCTTTATCTTTAAGACAATAATTTGGACAATCATAGCCAGTTTTCCTAACTGAAGTGATTAAGGAGGAAGTGGGATCGTAAGGCAAACTGCTCCTGGGCAGGAAGCTAACACCATAAAGGAATTGTAGTTATTGACCAAGCTAGATTTTGAACCCAGACCTTTGGAGACTGGTATTGTGCTCCCACTACACTCATTGGCTTTGGAGTCCAGTTCTGGCATTGTTGATCATGTCAAGTGATAAACTTAACAGCTGTATGCAGGGCTCCAGAAAAGAAATTTTGGCACGAGTATTTTACTCCTCATTATGTTTGCTTGCACGCATGTGCAAGAAACATAGTGCCATCATCCGAGTTTTCGGAGGTGTGTCATCCCCTCTTCCAATTCAGTCAGTGTGTTGGCAGACATGGCCCCAGTCCGTCAATCCAAAATGCAGTGGCGTACAGTTGAAAGGGGGAGCTACGCTTCAGTGAGCAGCGATCAGATATTGCCTGCTCATGAGCGCTCCCCCTACATACACGCACACACACGCACGCATACTGCGTGCTGCCCCCCCACGCACACACTGTATAGCTGACAGGGGTGCCCAATCCCGTCGGCTGAGCTGCGCTCCCCAAAGCCTTCCACATACCACGCTGGGTGCCCACCCCACCATGGCAAATTATCCATATAGCCGACGGGGTGCCCAATCCCCGTCGCCTCCACTGTCCTCCCCGAGGTACTGGGTGGCATGCTGGGACCCACCCAGCTTGACAGCTGATGCTATATTAGCAAGGTGCCCAATCCCCATCGGCTCCATGCCCCCAACCAGCCGTTCTTGTGCCATGCTGGGGACCCACCCCAGCATGGCAAACTTCCATGTCATCATTTGGTAAAAAAACCTGAAAATTAAAACTGTCTCTGGCTTCTCCTGCCCCCTCCACAACCGCACCCACCCTCGCCCCTGCCTCCCACACCCCCTCACCCCATACTTACCTCAGGACCTCGGTGCGGCGATCTTCGGTGGACGGGAACACATCTGCACTCTTCAAAGCCGACCCATGAACTGAGGAAATGCCGGTAAGCTGTATAATGGGATAGATAGGGTTTTTTCAACTTTGTTGCATATCTCAGGCATTTTTGGAATTTTTGCACCAAATTTTCAACATGGGGTTTTGGGACTGCTTCTCATGAATAATAGTCACTGTCATGGCATTATTCGGCCCGAAGGGTGATTACGATCACTCGCAAAATCACTTTTGGCCCGATTAACGAAACAACACTGCCATTGTTCATAGGTGGGCTCAAGAAGCCTATTTTTGAAAATTTGTGAAAATTCCAAAATGGTTTTATGAGTGTGCATTGGCGTAGTTCCTACTACGACGCTGTAAGTTTGTGAATTTTCAATATTTCACTCCAAATTTTCAACATTGCCATTTTATTACACTTCCTTATGAGCAGTACAGCTGTCATTTTCACATCTTGCCCAAAATGTGTTTCATACATACTGTAGCACACAATGGCGCCAGTCGGTTGTGCAAAATCAATGTATGGGACACATTAAGAAAATCACAGTGACACTGTTCATGAGCAGAGGTCTTAAAATGGCTATGTTAAAAAATTTAATTAACGATACAAAACGACTGTTTCTGACGTCGCGTTCTTGTGGTTCCTACACATGCTCATAAGTTTCAATTTCAATATTTTCACTCCAGATTTTCAACATTGCCATTTTATAACACTTCCTTATGAACAGTACAGCTGCCATTTTCACATGTCACAAAATGTGTTTTCACACATGTAGTGCACAATGGTCCAGTCAGTGTGCGAAAGCAATGTTTGGGACAGATTAAGAAAATCACAGTTACACTTTTCTTGAGCAGAGGTCTTAAAATGGCTAAGTTGAAAATTTGGTGACAAAAGTCCATAAAATGACTATGTTACGAGTGAGCATTGCGCAGTTTCCACGCACCCTTGTAAGTTCATGACTTTGTAATATTTTCAGTCCAGATTTTCACCAGTGGCATTTTTCCACACTTCCTTATGAACAGTACAGTTATCATTTTTCACAACATGGCTGAAATGTGTTTTCACACTTTCAGCGCAGAGATGCGTGGTCACTGTGGGAAATCATTTTTCGGGACAGATGAAGTAAATCACAGTGACACTGTTCATGATCGGATTTCCCAAAATGCCTGAGTTGACAATCTGCTGTAAAAAATCTCCAAACTAATTACATTACGGGTGTGCATTGCACAGTTTCTATGCACGCTCTTGACTTCACCAGTTTTTTAAATATTTTTGCTACAGATTTGCAACATTGCCATTTTTTACACCTCCCCATGAACAGTACAGCTGTCATTTTTTACATCCTGTTCGGAATGTGTTTGCACCTATGGTGCTAAATGCCGTAGTCGCTGTGCATAAGCAGCTTTTGGCTAACAAACTGTTATTGCCACTGTTCATGAGGTGGGGTCACAAAAAAAACATGTTGAAAATTTGGAGTGAAAATACCAACGAATGCCTGAGGTATTACGGTTTCCAACCATAACGCCCAACCCTGTAGAGAATGACAGGCATCAGGGATGTGACTTGGGATTCTTGCCTGCAATGCTCATACCATTCCACCCCTGCAGCCAGTGAGACATCAAGGTATGCCTTGGACTCTTTAGCTCAAAGTTCACCCATTCTCCTATACACCCATCTCACCGTGTTCCTGATGGAATGGGGTGAGCATAAGAGCCAAAGACCCCAAGGCACACCGTGACACCTGTCAGTTTCTGCAGGGTGGGGTGTGGTGAAATGGCATGGCCGTTATGCCTGATGACCCAAAGGCACACCCCAATGCCTGTCAGTCTCTGCAGGGTGGTGGTGGGGTTGGCTTCAGTTCAATACTTCACTGCCATTCCTATTACGCAGCTCTGTAACTTCTACAGTACCACTGCCAATGCCAGCAAGCAAACATTCGGCATTGACAAATGCTTGTTTTTAAAATGAGGTGAGTAAAACCAATTACAGATGCGTACAAATGACTTAATGTATTTGGCCGAAGAGTACACTTTTGGGAAAGGAGTGCTGCGTATTTGTGATACATTATTAAAAACACATATGGAGAATAATAATATTACATAGGTGTTTTGTATTTTTTGTCACCTCGTCTAGGAAGTAATGTCTGCAAAGCTTAGGGCTGGAAATTAAGCTTTGCTGCAGTGCAGGATAATTTATCATAGGGTAGCCAACTTGAATGCAGCCTACAGATCTGGCTGGGTATGGTGTTCATGGCTGGTCCAGCACTGCACACCATACACAGCTTGATCAGTGATTTGTTATTACTTATTAACAAGTTCATCCCGTCCGCTGCACCTTTAATACAGCATACAGGTCAGTTATCTGTATGCTGTACTAAAGGTACTGGGCTGGTTAATAATAAATAACGAAAAAACAGTGTTACAATTGAGAGATGGAGGCAGTGCAGGCTGCTGCCAGTGGCTGGCAATTTACATGAGAAGAAAACATGTCAGTAGAAGCCTTTTCGTAGACACACATTGACACATAACACATGATGTAACTTTATACAGCTAAGTAATCAGTGACAATCTGTCACTGAATCTCTGTAAAACATGGAATTACTAGTTTCCCTTTCAGGCAAACTCAAAATCACAACTTAGTGACAGGCGTATTGACTCTAGTACAGAGCAGAGTCAATAGGCTAGTCACTAAGCTGTGAACTTGTGACTGAGTTTGCATGAAAGGGAAACTGTAGTCTCCAATATGTGCAGCCAGCCGAGGCTAGTTACAGACAGGCTCAGACAGCAGTAATGTGTGCTGACTGCATGTGCTTCAGTATAACTTGATGTCTGCAACCAAACCTGGCTGGCTATATTAATTCATACGGTAGGCTGCCTGCAACCAAACATGGTTGGCTATATTAATTCATACGGTAGGCTGCCTGCAACCAAACATGGTTGGCTATATTAATTCATACAGTAGGCTGCCTGCAACCAAACCTGGCTGGCTAGATTAATTCATACAGTAGGCTGCCTGCAGCCAAACCTGGCTGGCTATATTAATTCATACAGTAGGCTGCCTGCAACCAATCCTGGCTGGCTATATTAATTCATACGGTAGGCTGCCTGTAACCAAACACGGTTGGCTATATTAATTCATACGGTAGGCTGCCTGTAACCAAACATGGTTGGCTATATTAATTCATACGGTAGGCTGCCTGTAACCAAACCTGGCTGGCTATCAAATTAATAAATTCATACAGTAGGCTTATTGGTTATTTACAGAGGGCTGCATGACACCATGTGGTCAGGAATTTCACTGGAGACCTCAATGAATTAAACACTGATTACTCCACCTTCGCTCTCTTTGCATACAATTAGACATTTATTCTTGTGACATGAATAAATGTCCAGATGTATGCAAAGGGATCTAAGGTCCATTCAGCACTCGTCACTTTATTGCTATGCAGTATTTGGCTGCACAGCACTAACAGAAATTGACTGGATCACATTTAAATTTGTTAACCACTTTTAAGTTTAACTGGACCAGCAGTTTGTGTGTACATGACGGATAGCAGTACCCCAATCGATCAAACTGTGAAGTTCACAAAAATTATAGAAAAACTGCTATGGTCTACACAGACTGCACTTACTCATTCATGATTCAAATAAAAACATGATACGACCACGGGCAGACTGACACCACAGCAAGCAGCAGTATAAGAACCATCAGCAGTCAAGCGGGTCTGCGGTAGAAGTGGAAGTCTGCATGCATGATTACAATTGTGCTGTAAACTACTACACACTCAGAGTCCGTCATTTCAGATTGCGGTCAGTCTAACACAATGTGCAGCAGAACCATGAGAAGAGTGAGAGAGAATTACAAACCTACACATTCTGGTCCCTGTCCACATAGTCCAGATTACGAGTGAAATTTAAACAAGTCTGGATAAATCATAATACAAGACATTTTTGTGAACTTACCATAAGGTACAGCTTAAAGGATTAGGTTATTTTTTTATCGGCTCTTGTCTCCGTATTTCTCGTTGCCATCTCACGTGCTGCTGCCGCTGACATGGATCAAGCCTACCTGCCCAACATCTGCCTGCCGCACTCTAAGGAGTTCCCGCCCGATTACACAGTGAAGAGAGCTGTGTGAGACACACCATCACCAGCCAATCACGAGACAGCATCTGGGTGGGCTCTGTGGAGGCTGCAAGTGCATGCGTTCCACTACTGTTGTCTGACAATGCATGGCACAAGCGGGGGTGGGGGGGCAGCGCAATGGTGAGAAGAAATATTTTTTTAACCAGAACATTTTTTTCTATGGGGCGGATCCAACATTTGGTGGCTGGGAGTTGGGGAGGAAGTAAACATAAGTGCAGACACTTATATTGGGGAATGCAGATGCGTATTTGATGTGCTATTTTAGTAAAAAACAAAGTGTAATTGATGTTTTTACAAGTGTAACTAGGCAGTGTACGCAGCTTATCTGTAGCCCTGGCTGTATGCCACTGGCAGTAGTCCTTGCTATGTCAGCAAGATGACATGCCAGTGCTGAATCCATGGCCGGCACTCACAGCACTGTTGTTTGTTGGTGGTCTTCATAGGAGAAGGGTCTCAGTATCATTGAGCTGTACAACAGTGCATGGCATGGACAGGGCACTGCTGCAGATCAGAGGAGGGAGAACAGTCTAGGTACCATTGAGCCAGCCCACAGTGCTGAAGCCATAGACAGCAGTGTCAGGGTACATCTAAAGTATGTGGGGACAGAAGAGGGAGCAGACTCACTACCATGCAGCCTGCACACACAGTTCGATTAATATCTGTCACTGACAGATTTGTGCTGCAGAACAGAAGGAGGGAGGAGTCCCAGTACCATGGAAGTTGCCCACACTGTCGGAGACGTAGCTGACACTGACTGACAGCACTGCTGTGGTTATTCAGTAGATTTGCAGGGTGGGCTATTTCACTGAGTGACAGGGAGGTGATGCACACTGCTGGAGCAGTACTCGGCATCAACAGGTATTTGTGTGTGTGTGTGTGTGTGTGGGAGCGGGGGTGTCAGAGGAGAGAGGAGTGTCAGTATCATGTACTTTTCCCACAGTGCTGGAGACATATCTGGTAGTGACTGACATTACTTCTGGTGGCGATTTGGAGATTTTGCAGGGATGCGTGTTTCCTTGAGTATCAGGGAGCTGGCCCACACTACTGGTGCAATATCAGGCATCAACAGGGTGCTGCTGTGGGGTGGTCAGAAGAGGGAGGTATGTCAGTACTGTGTAGGTTGTCCACAGTAGTGGAGCAGTACATGTCATTGACAAAGCACTTCCATGGTGTGTGAGTGGTCAGAGAAGAAGAATCAGGCACAGGTGCAGACAAGATACTGTAGGTTAGATTCGTAGTGCTGCTTTTATAGCGGAGGTGGAGGATAAAGAAGACCGGGTGGAGTTTAGACCACAGATGGGTAAAGGAATAAGACAGTTTGTGTTTCATAGATCATATGGACAGGGCAATGATGCTGGGTGTGGGTGACCTTCCCAGTAGCAAAATAATGTTCCTGTGTGGTATAATGGCTGGCAGTATAGCCTAGAGGTTAGAGGAATGAGGTGTGAACGAGCTTGATACATCCAGCAGACCAGACCTGAGTTTGATTCTCACAACCTCCACTTGCATACTGTGTGACTCTGAGCAAGTCACTTAACCACCCTTGTGCTCCCAGGTCACCCCTGAAAACAGGCACTTGTGCCTAGTGGGCCTTAACCGGTTACCCAAGACAAAAATAAAAAAAAAAAAAATAATCACCATATTTGAGGCATGGGGTTTTCTCAGTAGAATAATGATGCATGATCCATCAAACAACAGGATCAGACAACTTATTTCGGAAGACCTACACAAAACTAAGTACAAAGTACTACAACAATGACTGCTTGTGTGTTGCCTAGGGACAGATGGTATGTGTCTTATAAGGGAGAGGAGCGGTTTTGCATACATGTGCCAGGGACATTTAATCTGTCTGATAAATCGAGCTTGTTCTAGCGGCTTTAACTTGTCTCCTCTGTTGTAAGGGTGTAGGGAGAAATACTGCATTTTCATTTTCCTCTGACCTGTTAGTCTTTCCTCACACATTTCTTTATGGTTCTCTTCCTCTGTGAACTAGCCATGCATTATCCTCAGCATTTATTTAGAGTCAACCACATCTGCTCTTTTTTTCTGTTTATGAAATGCTGTATCTTACCTTCCCTGTAACCTATCCCTGCAGTATTTGCTGCCTTTCTTTACACAATGCTGTATTCTACCTATCCTAACTTCCTGTAAACCCATCCCTGTGCTATATCCTGCTTTTGTTTACCATTTCCTGTTTACTACCCTCCCTGAAACCCTGCCTTGTACAAATTTTGTCATTTTTTATGTTTGCTTGCACACATGTGCAAGAAACATAGTGCCATCATCCGAGTTTTCGGAGGTGTGTCACCCCCTCTTCCAATTCAGTCAGTGTGTTGGCAGGCGCGGCCCCTGTCCGCCAATGCATGCTGGAGCTGTCTATGACAAGCTCCAAAATGCAGTGGCATACAGTTGAAAGGGGGAGCTATGCTGAGTGAGCAGCGATAGGATATTGCCTGCTCATCGCAGCTCCCTACACACACACATGCACGCATGCTGCGTGCTGCCCCACGCACACTCTATAGCCGGCAGGGGTGCCCAATCCCCGTCGGCAGCGCTCTTCCCCAAAGCCTTCAAATGCCACGCTGGGTTCCCACCCAAGCGTAGCAGAAGTTATCGTGCAGCCGGCGGGGGTGCGAATCCCCGTCGGCTCCACTGTCCTCCCCTCCCCTGAAAGTACTGGTGCGCACGCTGGGAGCCCACCCAGCGTGGCAACTGTCTTATAGCCATCGGGGGTGCCCAATCCCCGTCAGCTTCACACCCCCAGCCGTCCCTTGTGCCCACGCTGGAGCCCACCCCAACATGACAAAGCGTCCAGCGTCGTCTTTTAAAAAAAAACCCTGAAAAGCAAAAAGCGGTCCCACGCGGTCTCCTGCCCCGCACAACCGCACCCACCACTGCACCCTGCCTCCCACCCCCTCACCCCATGCCCCACCTCCGAATCAGCGCAATGATCTTGGTGGACCGGGAACACGTCTGCACTCTTCAAAACCGACTGCGAACTGAGGAAATGCCGGTAAGCTGTATAATGGGATAGATAGGGGTTTTTCAACTTTATTGCATATCTCAGGCATTTTTTGGAATTTTTGCGCCAAATTTTCAACATGGTGTTTTTGGGACCCCTCCTCATGAATTCTTGCACTGTCATGGCATTACTCGGGCTCGAAGGGTGATTTTGCAGCCACTGAGCGAAATCACCTTTCCGGAATGATTAATGAAATGACACTGCCAATGTTCATAAGGAGGGGCTCTCAAAAGGCTATTTGAAAATTTGGTGGAAAAATCTAAAATAACTGTTTCTGAGTGTGCATTCGCGGTTCTCACGCCGCTCGTAAGTTCGCAATTTCAATATTTTCCTCCAGATTTTCAACATTGCCATTTTACCACACCTTCTTATAAGCAGTACAGCTGTCATTTTTCACATCTCACCCAAAACGTGTTTCCGCCCATGTAGCGCACAATGGCGCAGTCGGTGTGTGAAATCAATTTACGGAACACATTAAGAAAATCACAGTGACACTGTTCATGAGCAGAGGTCTTAAAATGGCTATGTTGAAAATTTGGAGAAAACATTCCAAAAAATGACTGTTTTACCAGCGTGCGTTGTACAGTTCCTATGCAAGCTCGTAAGTTCGCAAATTTTCAATATTTTCCTCCAGATTTTCAACATTGCCATTTTACCACACCTTCTTATGAGCAGTACAGCTGTCATTTTTGCATCTAACCCAAAGCGTGTTTCGCCCATGTAGTGCACAATGGCGCGGTCAGTGTCAAAAATCAATGCGGGACAAATTAAGAAAATCACAGTGACACTGTTCATGAGCAGAGGTCTTAAAATGGCTATGTTGAAAATCTGATTAACAATCCTAAAAATGACTGTTTCTGACGTGCGTAAGTTCATGAATTTTCAATATTTTCACTCCAGATTTTAACATTGCCATTTTACCACACCTCCTTATGAGCAGTACAGCTGTCATTTTCATCTTGCCCAAATGTGTTTCCGCCCATGTAGCACACAATGGCGCGGTCGATGTCTTGAGAAATCAATGTATGGGACACATTAAGAAAATCACAGAGACACTGTTCATGAGCAGAGGTCTTAAAATGGCTATGTTGAAATGGTGTACTAAAAATGACTGTTTTTACGAGGCGTGCGTTCTTGGTTCTATGCATGCTTTCGTAAGTTTGAGAATTTAATATTTTCACTCCAGATTTTCAGCATTGCCATTTTATTACACTTCCTTATGAACAGTTACAGCTGCCATTTTTCATATATGTCGCCCAAAATGTGTTTTCGCACATGTAGAGCACAATGGTGCTGTTGGTGTCTTGAAAGCAATGTTTGGGACAGATTAAGAAAATCACAGTTACACTGTTCATGAGCAGAGGTCTTAAAATGGCTATGTTGAAATTTGGGACAAAATCCATAAAATGACTGTATTCACGAGTGAGTATTACGCGGATTTCCACGCACCCTCGTAAGTTCATGACTTTGTAATATTTTCAGTCCAGATTTTCACCAGTGGTATTTTTCCACATTTCCTTATGAACAGTACAGCTGTCATTTTTCACAACATGGCCGAAGTGTGTTTTCACACTTTCAGTGCAGAGATGCGTGGTCGCTGTGGGAAATCATTGTTCGGGACAGATAAAGAAAATCACAGTGACACTGTTCATGATCGGAGGCACCAAAATGCCTGAGTTGACAATCTGGTGTAAAAAATCCCCAAGCTAATTATATTACGAGTGTGCGTTGCACAGTTTCTATGTATGCTCGTGACTTCACCATTTTTTTTAATATTTTTACTGCAGATTTGCAACATTGCCATTTTTTACACCTCCCCATGAACAGTACAGCTGTCATTTTTTACATCCTGTTCGGAATGTTTTTGCACCTGTGGTGCTAAATGCCGTAGTCGCTGTGCATAAGCAGCTTTCGGCTAACAAACTGATATTCCCCCTGTTCATGAGGTGGGGTCACAAAAAAAATATGTTGAAAATTTGGAGTGAAAATACCAACGAATGCCTGAGGTATTAGGGTTTCCAACCATAATGCACAACCCTGTAGAGAATGAGAGGCATCAGGGGGGTGTGACTTGGGATTCTTGCCTGTAATGCTTATACCATTCCACACCCTGCAGCCAGTGAGAGGCATCGAGGTATGCCTTGGACTCTTTGGCCCCAAAGTTCACCCCATTCTCCTATATTGCACCCATCTCACCGTATTTCCTAATGGAATGGGGTGCGCATAAGGGCCAAAGACCCCAAGGAACACCGTGACACTTGTCAGTGTCTGCAGGGTGGGGTGTGGTGAAATGGCGTGGCCGTTATGCCTGACAACCAAAGGCACACCCCAATGCCTGTCACTCTCTGCAGGGTGGTGGTGGGGTTGGCTTCAGTTCAATACTTCACTGCCATTCCTATTACGCAGCTCTGTAACTTCTACACTACCACTGCCAATGCCAGCAAGCAAACATTCGGCATTGACAAATGCTTGTTATTTTGTGTGGAAGTAGTGGAGCATTACCTCCTGAAGACGCACGTGATGTGAGAAACTGGTTGAGGTGTCACTGACCTGTTGGGCAGCTGCTATGCATTGAGCACCTTAACACTGAATAAAAGTTTTTTTGCACAGAACTACGTGGTGCTCAGTTTGGGGTTTGGAATGAAATGACCGATGTATGATGGAGGGGTGAAAGCCTTGAAGGCCGATATGAATGTGCACTAAGTAGGATGGCAGGTAGAGTACGGGAAGGATGAGGTTCGATAACGAATGGATGTTGGTATGAAATAGTGGGAGAAATGAGGCAAGTGGTCTGAAATGTAGGACTGGGAAAGAGAAGAGACAAATAGGTATGATGGAGGTGGGGTAGGGAAACATCCAAAAAAGAAAAGATGACGAGAAAGGAGACAAGGCAAGGCACCACCGGCACCAAGAACCAGCAGAGCCAAGCAATAGAAAGTATGCTATGAAAAATAAGCAGCGACCAGGGCAAAAGGCACCTGGAGGAGAAACACATCGAGGCAGGAAGCCAAGGCAAATGACCTGTGAGGGAAAGACCCTGTAGGGTCCTGACTGACCATACCGCTCAACCACATGGCAATAAAATTTTAGCAGTGGCCTTCAAAATCACAGCAAAGGGCCAGAATGTGTAGCACTTCCTATTGGAAACAAGAAAAGTCTACAGATAGTGGGCCCCATATAGTTAGAGATAAGGGATGGTGTATCAACTTAGGTTGATGATGGAAGAGATTGGGTGTCCAGAAATAGCTGGAGCAGTATGAGGAACATCAGAAACCTATGCAGAATGAGGGTAAATGCGAGTGTGAAAATCATAACGCTATGCGAAAGTCATAGCAGAGGAGAGCTATGTGACTTTCTGCCCCAGGCTGACACTCCAGCACCTGGGAGCAGTCCCTGATCAGCAGCCCCTTACAAGTGAGGCAGAAGAAAATGTGGTGCGTTAGCAGGTTGCAGAGATTGAGGTTGCCGGAGATGGTCAGTGAGGAAGAGAGAGCTATGAGAATGCGGAGAGGAGAAACAGAGAACAGGAGTGATAGGAGCTGCAAAGGTGAGGGAGAACAGGATTGGGCAGTGGAGCTGAGATGGCAGGTGACATCACACCCAAACGCCGGCAAGAAAAATGAAGCAGCGGCTGGATGCAGGAGCAAGCCCAGGACAAAAAGACAAGGACGAGCTGTGGATGAAGGAGTTATGGGGAGGGAAGAAGAGGAGAGAAGGGGAGGTGAGAAAACGAGCCAGGTACGAGGATGCCCAGGACAAAAACAGCAAGGTGGGGGAGCAGGAACAAAGCAACAGTAGCTGCGGTAGAGAGAGAGGAGGGCTGCAGTGGGAAGGGACCAGAACAAGCGGCTGGAGGTGCAACAGAAGGGAAACAGAGCCCAGAGTGAAGAAAGGTGGCGCCTCCGGCTGCAACGAAGAAATTAATCCTGGAACAGTCCAGGAGGAGTGGTCTTTTAAGACTTGATGAGGGAGTGACGTTGTTGCTCCACCCATTCAACCACAGGTATAGCCTTTGCAAATAAATGTTTACACAAATACATCATAAT
The DNA here is from genome assembly GCA_016271365.2 of Neoceratodus forsteri. Lineage (NCBI taxonomy): Eukaryota > Metazoa > Chordata > Ceratodontiformes > Ceratodontidae > Neoceratodus > Neoceratodus forsteri. The sequence continues at coordinate 1,277,915,023 of CM057456.1, forward strand.
TCTGATCAGCATAACCATGAATGATGTGCTTGCGCACACACAAGTTAAAATCAACATAACTGAAGTTTAACTACTGGCAGACAACACACACAATGCAGTCGCCTGCCATAGGAGCTACTCCAGCCATGTTTCACATTTGTTTGGCACCATACAAAGTTATAACCTCCATGAAGCCCCCCTACTAACTTCTGTGTACGATCAGAGTGACTGCATAGTGCAGAATCCATGCCCTAACATAAGCAGAATTACGACATAAAGCAGGGAACATGGAGGCATGCACTCTATGGACAGTGCAATGGAATCAGTTCCTAAATGCACCAAAATTCTCTTTTCAGGCAGGTATATAGGTATTTGGCTAATATATAGCATATATTTGATGGTGGCTAATATATACCATATATTATACACACACACACACGTATACTTGCCAGAAAGATAATCAGGGTACATTTTGGCACCACTCATCCCCAGATTCCATTACACTGACCACAGAGCACCTGCAGCCCCATTCCCTACCTCACGTCATAATCAGGCTTGTGTTAGGGTGGGGTATGCAGTGTTTGGAGGATGCTACTCTTGTGCACGGGAACTCAAGAGACAGCCTTTGTGGAGGCTATAACAGGTTTAACAAGTGATAAGAATATGTGAAATATACTGTAGCTGGGATAGTACCTGGGGCAGGCAACTCTATTGCATGTGTTGCCTGCCATGATCTTGTCAGCGTCTGTTTAATGGAATGCTGTACCACCCTTAATGGTACTGTGAAGCACATTGCTAGTTTAACAATATCTTTACCATTATCAACTACCTACATAAATCAACATACATTCAGTGACACCAGTGATGTCCCCATCGACACACTACAAATACGTTAATTAAACAATAATACACCACAGGATGCGCGGCACTCCTGTATACCGGACATATTAAGGGTGCTTACTGATGGCCCATTCAGCTGGTGGAGGGCATTATAGCCCATGGAAGGTCCAGTATATCGCAATACCACACACCCTGACGTGTATGACTGAGCTTAGTAAATGAGCTACAAGTGACATTTTTACATAACAAATACAAACTATATGCTGCCACACTGTTTTATAGATATAGGAACAAGGATATTGCTGTGTAAACAGGCATTGACACCTGGTATTTGTTTCTTACTAGGCATTGTGCTAAAATAACTGCATGGCTATGGGGGTTGTTACTCACTCAGGGTTCACTATTTTTTAAGCCATTTGCTAAACATTCATGTGACTACCACGTAATGTTTACCAAAAGCAAACAGACTATAAAAGATGTGTATACTGCTACTATGGTTGACAACAGAAACTTCACTCATATAACTGAATATGAAGTCATGGTGGAGGATGATATACAGAGTGAAACACAGAGACTACATTAATGTGGGCAAACAATGACATGACATGCCTAAAAAGTAATGATAAAATGCTTTCACTGCCGAGAAAGAGCCATACAGCATACTGTTCACCAGCAGCAACAAAGGAGTGTGTGATACTTTCAGTATTACATCTATCCAGGAAATGTACATGTAAGGAATAAACCATGACAGTGCATGGTTGTATTTAGAATTCATGCCCTCCCTGGGTGTTGTAGGCAGAGTACCTTCATCCACCGGTGGTGTGCATTGATTCTCAATAAACACATGCCCTGTAGTGGGTTACTCCACCTCTGAAATGGGTACCATTTTTTTAATTTTTTTATGCCCCTAACATTCAAAAACAAAACATTTTGTTTCAATGTATCCAATAACAGTTCCTCTGTATGCTCGACCAAGTTTGCTGCACGAATGAAAATGACCTAATGAGGGCACTGTAGTTATGGTTCTCTGTCTGGAAATGTCCTAGTGAGTGTTCCATAGCTGATTGTGGTTCTCTGCATATTATTATTTATTTATTTAGAATTTGGTAACTGGGAGAGGCATGCTGAACCAATGCTCATTTCCAGGTGTGACCCGAGGGTATGGGGAAGTTGAGGAAAGAAAAAAACTATACAATATGGTACGACATAGTGGGTACGCAAGAATGATTTAGCTCAATTTCCCCCCAAAAAACAGGTGATGAGAGGACAAAAATACAGCGACTGATGATGTAGGATATGCTCAAATGTATAAAAATAAATATCTCAACAATCAAAGAAAGCAGGTTAAATGATTCCGTAACAGAAAAATGTGGTGCAAAGAGAGAAGGAAAAAGTGCAAGCAGGTAAAAACAGGTTAAGGAGGAATACTTTAGTATTACAAAAATTAGTAATGAAGGAGGTATATCCCTTACTTAGAAATCCATATCAAATTAATAGGAGGCTTCCATTGATTGTGGGTAGGAGTGGGGGCATAGGTCAATTGGGGATTGCGAGAAAAGAGAAAGGAGGAAAATCAGAGCACCAACAGTGCTTTACGATGGTGGTGGTGGGAGGGTGAGGTACTAAGGTGCAAGTGAGTGGAGAGGGAGGTGAGGGAACAGCAAGGTCAGGTTGAGAAAGGGTAGTAGCACATGGGAGAGAAGGACTGGGAAACAGTGCATTTAAGGACAAAAAGAAATGGAGATAGCCAAGAGGAGCTTGGAAGACAGTTCCAGAGGGAGGGGAGATGGTAAGAGAAGGTGGCCTGGCCTGAGCATGAGCAAGGGTGGGGAAGAGAAAAGGTACAAAGGTCCTTGGAGTGGAACTGATAAGAAGAGGCAGATGAGGGGGAGAGGAGTGATGATAGTTAAGGGGGTAGTGAGCCAAACCAGAATTTGGCAATAAGGGTGGTGGCGTAAAGCTGGCGGCACATTCCAAGGGATGTGAGTGAGAGGGAGGAGTAGAGAGCACAATGGTGACTGCGTGGGGGAGTTGCAGAAGCAAACTGGCAGAAAGCATTAAAACAGATGTCTAACCTTGCAAGGGACAAGGCTGGAGCACAGCCAAGCAGAACATCAGTGTAGTTGAACAGCGGGAGTATCATTTTTGTCATTAACTCCTGACAAACCTCAGAGGAGAGGGCATTCTATTTTCTGTACATGACTCCGAGCTTTGGACAGATGTTGGAGAAAATATAGTCTATGTGTAACCCCTAGGTGGTGCTATCCCAAAGGCTACTACCCCTGCCTGCTTGCAGGTTAAGGGGCCTAGGTTCTGATATGGGTGGTCAGGGTTGGTAGTGGTCAAGCTGACCTGGTCACAGCCCTCTGGGACACTGTAACCCCCCTTTTCTCCTTCTAGTGACCTGAACAGTACACAATAATCACTTTCACAATTACCCTTATTCACCAGGCAATTACCCACACTGTTTGCACTTACCACCAGGGCTGGTCCCTCTAGCTTGACCCTGGGGACCCCCTGTAAAACGAGGTTAAGCACAGCAAATAACAACAGTACAATACTCTTGGCACAAACTGGAACCACAGTCAGGTTATATGCAAAGTTAAATCTGATTTATTCAGGGGACTTGAACAAGAGAAGGGCGTAATCAGGTTGATTTGCTTAAAAGCTATATTAATTAGACAGTTATGCATGCAGTTCAGAGTCCCTATACAGTCACACACTCTGGGTACCCAGGTAGGAGAAGGGTGGGCTAACCAGGAACATTGCAGCTGGTTGGGGCCCTGTGATGGAAGAAAGCAGCATGCACAACACACACTATTTGTAATCTGGAGCCGGAGGGCTTAGTTCATGAAAGAAAAGGCAACAAGACAATCAGATGACAACACTTTTAGATTTAGCTGTTGTTGCAGGGAGCTACCCTCAGGAAACATTGTAGTTCTTTCAAGTTATGGGGCTGGGGCCAAGTAGTCAGTGGGGCTGGGGCCAAGTAGTCAGTGACTCGACCTTACTGGGATCGGTCTCTGTCCCTTCTGCAGATACTATGTGCCCCACATACTTCACAGAGGTTTGAAAAACGGGCACTTATCAATGGACAGTTTGAGGCCGAAGTCTTCCAATCGGTCTAGGACTTTAAACAGTCAGGTCTCATGCTCCTCTAATGTGCGTCCAAACACAATGACATCATCTAGGTATACTAGGCATTCCAGCAAGTTCATATCTCCCACCACACGTTCCATCAGTCACTGAAAGGTGGCTGGGGCACCTGAAATCCCCTGTGGCATTCTTGGGAATTTGTAGAACCCCAAAGGAAAGATGAAGGCAGTTTTCTCATGGTCCTCCATGGCCATCGGAATCTGGAAATATCTGCTGTGAAGATCCAATACTGAGAACCATTTGCTCCCATTCTAGCAATCCAGGGCATCTTGTATGAGGGGCATGGTGTATTGATCTGGGATGGTCTGCCGGTTCAGGGTTCAATAATCAACACACATCCTCACTGACCCATTCTTGTTATGCACAACCATAATGGGAGAGGCATATGGGCTCCTTGATTCCTGTATCACGCCAGTAGCGAGTATTTCCTGCAGGTGTCTCCTCACATCATCTATGTCCGCTGGGGCATGGCATCTCTCTTGAAATGGCTGGTCATCATGCAGGCATAAATGATGCTCTGCACCCTGGACACACCCCACGTCCCATTCTTTTAATGAAAATACTTGGTCTCTCTGGGCAAGTTTCTGGCTAATCCTAGCCTTCCATTCAGCTGGCAGTGGGGAATCACCAAAGTCAAATAAGTCCGGGGGCACTCTCTCCATTTGGCTAGAGTACATGTTATTGGGTAATACTGCAGTGTCTACACAGTGTATTGTAGCTAGAGTGCACCCTCTGTTCACCCGGACCTCCCGATCTGACACATTTCAAATCTAGACCATCACTCTTCATGCATAGGCATGGGCACGGGCAGGCAAGATGCTGGGTTTAACCAATAATCCTACTGGCAACTTTCCATCACCTGGTGCATCCAACATTAATATTTTGTTCTTTACATTTCTCTTTAGGTGGACTTCTCCATGGATTGTGCCCTGGGCGTTGGGAGCCAATACCAAGGAGTCAGGTTCCTTTTTCCACACTATCCCCACTGGCTCATCTTGGTCCTCTTCATTGAGTTTCTGTTGTAAGTCACATGCCCTTTTTACTAGGGTTGGAATTCTTAGGGTCCATCCAGTCAGTTGCCCTTGTTTCTCATGGCAGAGTTGTGCTAGTCTCCTAGACATGTGGGCATTTGTTCCAATTAACAGGGGAACCCCATCACACAGTTCAGTGGGGGGACACACTAGGGCCAGTGTCTCTACTTGCTCCTCTATACCAGTTACAGTTGCAGGAAAAGACAACTAGAGGTGGACATATCCTAGGTAGGGATTAGACTTGTCGCTCAGCCCCCTACACATGTAGGCCTTCCAGGGATTATAATGGCACATCAGATAAGTGTTTGTCATACCAGTCTTGAAATACAGCGGTCACTTGTGACCCACTGTCAAGCACAGCCTGAGTAGGAATACCATTCACAGCCACAGTAGTCTTCATTGAAGGGCCCACTATTTTGGACCAGTCTGAAGGGACAACAGCAGGGGCCTGGACAGATGATTTAGCCATAGAGGGGTTTGAGTTAGGATGACCGAAGCCTTCACTGTGGTCATTTTGTGCACCCCTTGACCACTGATTCATTTTCTGAAGCTCTCCTTGAAGCCGGTTCACCACTTTCTCTAGGTCCTTCTGAGACCTGCATTCCCTCTTCATATGACCATCCTTGCCGCAATTGTGACAAATGACAGGCTTTCTGGGCATCCTTGGGGAGCACATAGCAGGGGATGCTGGAGCATCGATGGGAGATTGTGATCTGACTTCTGCTGGTAGTGTACCATGTCTCAAAAGTTCCTTTAGGATGGCAGTCAATTCTTTGAGCTCAGCCGAGAAGCCACCCTTAGTAGAGGATGCCAGAGGGTGCACCCCATAACAATCACATCCTGACAGGGGCCAGGGTCTCTGTCAGTAGGGCAAACCTCAGTGAACGCACCCGGTTGAACTATTCTGACTTCCTTCGGCAACTCCTCCCCCCACCGTTTAGCCCACAGCGGGACACTCATAGTGGTCACCATTTCGGAAGGGCCTTCCGGTGCCATGATCACTTGGGTTGCATTCACCCCATAATTACAGTCTCCCTCTTCACCTTCTACCTCCTGGAGTTCTTTTATCAAGTCGCAGTAGTCAGGTGGGTTACCTCTCCTATCCTGGAGCCGTAACTGGATAATCTGCAGTATAGAATGCTTGGCATGTTGCAGTATGTGCCCCAGTCTCACACGGTTCAAATCACTGGTGACTACCCAACCTTTCTGGTAAGCTTTCTTCAGAGCTCTTTCTAGGTGAGTAACATACACAGACAAACTTTCCCCCTTCCATTGTTTGGTACCTTGGAATTTCCACATCAAAGTGTCCCCTGACTCAGTGCTCCCAAAATTGCCTTCAAGTACAGATAGGTACTTCTGAGCAGATGCATCAGGGCTCATGAACCTCAAAAATGTAATGGCTTCAAGGGCAGGGCCCCTCAAACTTTCTATGATTCTTTTATGTTTCTCAGCCTCCGCACACTGCCACTCGGGTACCAAGGGGGCAACATAGTTGATCCAGGTCTCCCAGTTGTCCTCCTCCTGGGGGGTTGGGAGGATACCCGAGAAGATTCTCAGCCTTTGGTAGAAGTCATGACTAATGGCGGGTACAGATATAGAGGCCAGCATTTGGCATAGGAACAGAAGGCAGGGAAGTAACAGGTGCTGGAGTGGGAAGGAGTGTTGGGGAAGGAACACCCCCAGGTGGTAGGAATAGTTTCTTAAAGTTTTCTACAGCTTTCCTTTCCTCCAGCAACAACTTAGCAAATTACTTCTCAGAAGTCTCAGATGATGGTGGGAGCTCATCTTCCCCAGGGTCTTTACTGTCTTTTGTTATCACTCTCCAGGTGGCTAGGACCCCTTCTGAGGCAAGAATCTGTGGCACTTTAGAGCTGTCCATGAGGTCAATACACTCTACCAAGGCTATGAAAGTCTGAGTGATCAAATCAGCCTGTTAACCCACCACCACAGGGTTTTTTTAAGGATTCAGCTTTGAAGAGTGATCCCTCTACAGTGTCCTTACTGGTACCCAGGGGAATATCCAGTATAAGCAGAGCATTTTGGGGGTCGATCTCCTACCCAGTACACCACTCCACTAACTGGTGTACAGACATTTCTACTGGGGTAGCCATTAATCTTTAACAATAATTCTTAATTTTTGGCCACTAGAAGGAACAAAATCCCAGTGGTAAACCTGTAAGATGTAATCCTTAGGTGGCACTATCCCAAGGGCTACTTCCCCTGCCTGCTTGGCTAGTTGCAAGTTAAGGGGCCTAGGTTCTGATATGGGTGCTTCCATCTGGAGGTTAGGGTTGGTAGTGGTCAAGCCCTCTGGGACACTGTTATCCCCCTTTTCTCTTTCTAGTGGCCTGAGCAGTACACAATAATCACTTTTACAATGACCCTTATTCACCAGGCAATTACCCACACTGTTTGCACTTACCACCAGGGCTGGTTCCTCTAGCTTGACCCTGGGGACCCCATGTAAAACAAGGTTAAGCACAGAAAATAACAACAGTACAATACTCAGCACAAACTGGAACCACAGTCAGGTTAAATACAAACAAAGCTAAATCTGATTTATTCAGGGGACTTGAACAAGGGAGGGGTGTAATCAGGTTGATTTGCTTAAAAGCTATATTAATCAGACAGTTATGCATGCAGTTCAGAGTTCCTACACAATCACACACTCTGGGTACCCAGGTAGGAAAATGGTGGGCTAGCCAGGAACATTGCAACTGGTTGGGGCCCTGTGATGGAAGAAAGCAACATGCACAATAGACACTATTTGTAATCTGGAGTCGGAGGCCTCAGTTCATGAAAGAAAAGGCAACAAGATAATCAGATGACAACACTTTTAGATTTAGCTGTTGTTGCAGGGAGCTACCCTGATGTTTACTCACCATACCCAATACTGGACACAGGCAGGATGAAATCGAGACTGCAGGCTATTGAGCTGGAGTGCACAAAGAAGCAGGGCCCACACGAATCACTGAGGCATTATTCCTGTTCAAGGCATTGAGCAAGGTGCTGATCCCCAGGCCGTTCTCTCGTTGATGTCTTTCTCTGCATAGCAGGTATTCTGGCTGGGCCAGTGTAGCAGGGCCCAGGTATCAGTGGAGCTGGATACAGCCTCCAGCAAGCAAAACACAGTTCAGACACACAGTGGGGAACCAAATCACAACCCACTATAAGTGTTACGCTTGGGTTATGCCCCTATCGTCCCACATACACCTCATATACACCTCACACTGTATTCCTGGTCTGTTATACTGTGATACTGCTATTTTGCACTTATATATAGATATGAGCACCGCTCATATAAGCATGGGTGCTAGGAATGTGCTTTGCTGCTAATATATGCTAATGTTGTCATGCATGATTTATTATACCTCACTATAATACATTTATCTAGATTATGTTTGTCTTTCATAGATATTCCATATATAATCTACCTAATCACTGATAAGATGACTCAGAGGGATCATCAGTGATTATTGTATACCTATATTCACATATAATTATATGTAGTGTGTTTTACACTCAGATATGCCATGTAATAGGCCTGTCAGCAGTTCTCTTTGTCTCTAAGCAAGCTGACAGAACGAGACAGCTTTTGTTATGTCTCTATGTTTTACACTGTAAGTAAGCAAGAAATGTAGTTTGAACTGTCAGCATTTCTTTTGTTTAAGCTATAATGCTAATGGAAGCATATTCTGTCTCATATGATACTCATTGGTAATTCTGTCTCCTAAATCATTATCCAATAGAGAATGACTTAGGACTGATACATATTGTTTCTCATATCTGTAACTATGTTGTAATCTCTTTTGCTATGCTGTTATCTGTAGTATTTAGCTGTCTGCAACCCATTGTAGCGTGCTTGAGACACTATTGTAGCTGCTCTAGAAGGGCAGAGAGCTGGAGCGTGGGGAGAGATAGAACAAGATCTTAGAGAACATAAGATCTACAATTCTGGAAATTATGTACATTCTTCATAAATGGTGAGAAACCTATCTCCCTTGTGATTTTCTCTGTCACATGCTTGGCGTAAGTAGCATAATAAACTTTATTAGTACTCCTTGCTTGTTTACGAATGTTTCTTGACAGACTCCGAGACACAAGTATCTGTATTATTATTATTTTTATTATTTACCTTACACACCAAGAGTGTTTAGACAACATAATGGCGACCGAAAAATGGAGTCTGGATGTTTTTGCCAAGTTTCATTTTTATTTCCTCTGTAAATTAAAACACTGGGTGAGAAATCCCCAGTAACAAGCAACTGAAAGTGTCTTAATGTTTTAGTCTGCTCTGTGTTCCACAGTGCAGACAAAACAATCTCTTGGCAGATATTCAATTTATGTGTAGTGAGTTGTTTTTTCCTATTCTTTCTTTGTGGGAACACAGCTATAAAGGATCCAAAACAAACATATAGACTACTTTCTTGTGGATTCAATTCCTAATGATTATTTACTCATCTAGGTGTCCACATATGCCAATGGCTGTTTGTGTTCTGTCATGAATTTTGGTTGCAAACAAAGTTTTTTTGATCCACAGACAGCTAAGGGTTTCTTATCTTAAGACATGTCTAAATATATTAGTACTGAGTTGAGGCTGGATGCTGAGGTGGCAAAATCCAATGGTAGTCCTTTAAGGGATATCATAAAAGCCCATTATGTGGAATTGAAAAATGGTACCAATGATCCTGAAGGATTATTAATTGCAACATTGTTTAATTGTTTTGATGCTGTTCTAAATAAGATATCTGTTTCGAAGAGTGAGTATATTGCTTGCAAAATGGAGAATTCTGCCTACAAGCAGGAGATTAGTCTGAAAAGGGCTTCTAATACAGAAAAAATAGCTGGACTACTGTCTGAGCTACAATCTGTCCATCTAGAAAATGAGTCTCTAGTTAATGAGAGAAGCAGCCACGACCTGCATGCCTTAAGAGATAACGCTAAAAAGTCAAAACTTAAAAAAAAAGTTTTTAAAACTAATAGTGTTCTGGCTAGTAACACTGATTCCTTACGTTTTGAAAACAAGGAACTTAGAGATGATAAGTCTGAAGTAATTACTGAAAAAGTTAACAAGCTGGTATTTCAACACCAGACCTTGATGGTACAGCATGATTCAGTATATTTTAATTACAGCAGACTTGAAATGAAGGTTTTCAATATAAACTATGACACAGATTCTGTCAATAATAAGCATGTTTTACAAGATGGGAATGTCTTGAAATCTGAAAACAATGCACTTAATAGCGTGCTAACTCCTGTATCTGAGCAGTTAGAATGTAGGAGTAAAAAGTCAGATATGGAGAACTTGCAGCATCAGCCAGAGGTATTGGTAGGGCATACTAACTTAATGCCCAAGGACCTTGCCTCTTCTCATGTTGAAGAGTTTGATTTTGAACACTCACAGTATGCTGTGGGGTGGACTGGAGCAAAGGCTAGCCATTTGTTTTTATGCGATTCACAAAATGGTGGACACACATGTGATTAGGTTGCATCCCCATACCACCCCAAGATGGCCGCTCATGGTCATGTGATGATGGTCATGACACAGTAACCCATGATGCCCATGAAGTAATCCAAAATGGCCGACCACCATCTCACGGAGGTTCGATCTTGCAGTCACAGGGACCTGTGATTGCTGCCATAACCAAACAAAACAAACCGGAGTTGTTTGCCATGATTAGTAATGTTATCAGTAACACTAGTGTTTCTGAGGGACAGAAGATTCTCATTAAAATGATGTTGACGTACTTTTGAATAAGGTTAAAAAGCAATCTGTCATGAAGTCAGCGTCTGATGCTGCAGAAACAGCTGATGCTCTTAACAATGTTTGCTTTATTAGCAATGTTTATGGTATTTGCGTGTCCTTGGATAAAGAACACATTGTAGTTAATTACTTGAAAGGTTGTTTTTATTTCCTATGCAATGTCACATCAGCTTTCTCTGAGAAGACTGAACTTACTGCTTTCCCTATGAAAGTGCATTAATGCCTTAAGCTGTATCATTAAAAACAATGTTGTTACCATCCAGCAACATTCCGGTGGGGAAACCCACTTTATATTTGATGGGGGAAGGGACATCCCTGATTCTGAAAGCCCCATGGCTGTGATATTTTCAGCATCACAGGCCACATTGAGGGGAGGGTTACAGGTTTGATTTCTGAACCTGAGCTGACAACTGTCTCAGCACTACTTTCTCCACCCCTGATGGCTACTGAACCACAATCCATGGCTGGAGAACAACGTGCAGCTTTCACACTGCATTTCTCCACTGTGCAAGCGCCCTTGATAGTGCCAGCACTGCCTGCATATGATGCAGAACCCCCTCAAGGACCATCAGCGACACCTGAATCATCCCATACTGTGGCTGCAGTAGCAGGCACACGCCACAAAGAGTCTGGGTTATTCTCAGTACATACAATGGCAGGCACTACAGGTAAGAAAGTACAAGGTTTCCTAATACTGATATTGTCTTTTCTTTTGGGATTACTGACCATGGTCCCAACATTGATTAATCCTAAAACAGTTTTAGGACATTATTTTGAAACTGCCACATCAGATAAAGCAATCTCAGCAGTTTTGGCCCAAACATACATTGGACACATCAAACCCATTGCTTATGCATCCCAGATGCTTGCCCCAGTGGAGCTGAAATACAACCTTTGCGAAAGGAATCTTTTGGCTACATACTGGGCAGTGAGATACTTTATGTACATCATTGAGTAGGTACCCATTGTACTGCATTCCAATCATTCACCAACTAACATTCTGTTGTCAGACAGAGTAAAAGATGACTCTGCAGCCAATGCCAGACTTACACACTGGTCTCTCACTTTACAGGATCATGACATCACTGTCCTTCCTATTAAAACTTCATTCTTGTTGGCCCATGGCCTACAATTTACAGGAGAGACCCATGATTGTTCACTCCAACCCCCTGACCTACCTGTCCCAGTGCCCTTTCTGACAGAACCCCAGAAAGTGTTAAAAGACACCACTGTGTGTCATGTTTTGACTGATGACTCAGCCACACATAACAACGAGGGTCAGATAGCAGGGTTTGGACTCCTTATTATACATCCTAGTGATGACAGAGTGTGCATGGCTATTAATTGCGTCATCGTGTGTGTATGATTTTCAGGCAATGTTAAAACATGCCTGGCAAATAAAATGAAAATCAAGGAGGCAAGGAGTCTCCTAATTACCACAAATACTTGTGAATGGTTTAGTTAGCAGGAACGTCATTGAGAAATACACAGTTTGTGTTAAGAAAGGAATAAAAAGATTTTTCCTTACGTAAAATTATACCAGCACTCTATGAAAGGGTTAAGTTCTGCCAGCTTCAAGAAATGTCCTTGAGATAATTACAGAAAGCACTGTAGATACAATGTTTTTATTACAGTTTCTAATTGGGACTGTTTTTCTCTAAACTGAATTTCTTTGGCAGAAGACAAACTTCTGTTCCGATTCTCTGATATTACCTCTGAGAAATACAGTGACTTGTTTGTGTACAACACAACACTAACCAGTTTAAATATTGTACATTCATAAGGTTCGAGCATATTGTAAAATGTGAACCTTATGCTCCATAAGAAGAACCCTCATTTGAGGGCAGTGTATAGGTTCCTTAATAAAGGAACTGAGGAATAACTTCCAGAAATAGCTCTTATAAGAAAGTGAAAATGACATTTGCCTATCCAGTGATGGCCTACTCATTTCGAACATCACTGCTGCAACACTCATGAAAAGTTACGGGCAATTCCTGAACACCTGAGAGTGCATTTTATTTACTCTAGTGAGTACATGATACTCCAACTGGTGGACACCAGTGAGTCAGTAAAACCCTAGACAAACTGAAATCCTCTGTCTTGTGGCCACACATTAGAAATGATGTAGAACATTACATTAGTAACTGTTTGATCTGTGAACAGAACAATCCTATACCAGCTAGGAAAATGCATTGTTACCCTAGAGGCAAAGGCCCCTGGAACAATATCCAGTTTGACTACATTGGCCTTATGCCAACCACTAAAAACAACTAGTTTTCACTAGTGATCACCAACCTAACAGAACAACACAGTCAAAGTGACTGCAAATGTCTTGGTAAACCAGCTATTTACCAGGTAGGGCTTTACCCCTAAAGGTAAATTATGATTACAGGGATCTGGCTTTATAGCCAAAGTAAAGCAGAAAATTCTGGATTTGTTATGGGTAAAACAAAAGTTTAATATCCCTTACAACCCACAGTCATCAGGACAGGTGGAATAGGCTAACAGGCAGATCAAAGTTATGTTATAATAAAGTTGTTCAGAAAACCCAAAAGGACTGGAATTCATTATTGCCTTTACTCCTTATGGCAATAAGAGGGATACTCTCTGCAGGTACACAGCATATCCCATTTTTGAAATCATGACCGAACAGTCCATGAGACTCCAAGAACATTTACTTCTGGACCTGTGTACTGCCACTGCTGATGGAGCATCAGTAGTTAAATATGATAAATATCTCAAACAAGTCATCCAAAGGTACACTTGTTTGCTTCACAACGTATGAGGGGCAAGGGCCAACAACAGGCCCTATCCCATTGTAAACAAACTCAGTCCAGCAGTCTACCAAGTTAGACTGCCTCACAATAAAAGTCATTGATAAATGGCTACGTGCCAATCAAATGAACCTGTTTCAAGGAGATTAAATTACTTTTCCATAACCCAGTGGGAGGAATAGTACTAAACTAACTATGTGTTTCTTTCCTCTTTTCTTTTAGGTTCCAGAAAGATAGGGATGCTTGCTTTTATGCTTATTATTCTTTTTTAAAGGTATGGGTCTTCTTACAAGCCCAAACTGCACATCTTATTGCAGATAAGAACCAGTGACTTAATCCTAAACAGATTGTTGAGGCAAAATACCTCACAAGCCTACATGATTTAACTGCATCTTGTGGAATTCACACTGAAGTCCTAAAAGACATGTTCTTTGTCCAGAAGGGTAGTGAGGCCCTAATGAATGTTATGATCATTGCTTTGGCTCAATTCTAGCAGTCAGGCTTGATCTGGACTCCTGTTTACATTTTATTGAAAATCAGGAATTTTGCATCCAAAATTATATGGCAATAAAAGCCATTAGATCTTAAGGTTTTTAACCCTATGATGCTTCATAATTTGTGACACTTAATACTGAGTGCCCAAAACAGAACCCTGGCCCACCCAGTGGTCTAATAGCCACTTCCCAACCAAGTACCCTAGTTAATAATGTGCAGTTCATGCACATCCCAATGATTTTAAATGTCACCTTTTAGAACTTTAAATGATTTGTTTTATGTTTCACAACAAACATTTCCCACTTTTTTTCCCAAAATGATGTGACTGAATACCCTGGCAGCATGCCAGGTACTCATTAATGACTCCCTATACAGCGACAGATAGCACCACACACACACACACACACACACACACACACAGGATTTTCACATCCTGACTGCTAATGGCACATTCTATGACTGTAAACCTACCCAAGCACATTAGGCATTTTGGTTTTGTTTTTCTTATTTATAAAAAACACAGGTTTAGACTCAGACCTATTTGGCTCTGACACATCTATTTGAAATAGGACTGATATAGCCATTATTCAAGCATGTATGTTAAAGGTTCATAAAAGTATGAAGTATAATATCATACCCCCCCTCCATTGCATGGCACACATGATTTTGCTCATTAAAAGTAATTTACATTTAAAAATTTAAAGGATATTGTGAAGGGGTTTGACCTGACAAATGTTCTTGTTAATGAATTAATTTCTGCTCACATTAAGGAAGCAGACGAACATCATATAGCTAGGAAAGTCCTTTGAACTGCCTACAGCTATTATGTTTTTACAACCCTTTGGTTATTTCTTCTGGGATCTGGAATTAGGATATATCCTTGATCTCATACATGACAGACGTATGGGTCAGTGGCATTGCCACATTTTGCACTTCTATTGCATGTGTTAACAAATGTTTATTTGAATCTAGCACTATTCCCTTGTCAATAGCTAGGAACCTTGGATATGTCACCACACACACCAGTATTGCTCCATGTTTTGAAATGTATTCCTGCACAATCCAGGAAGCCATGTTTGTGTCTCTCACAGTGTCATTGCCGCATTTTCATCTGGCAGCTTCCATCTCTGATCGTCAGGCAACCGTCCATTCTATTGATCATCTTGATGGGAACTTTTATCGTGAAAAGGTTTAAACTACCTCCTTTCCTTGTTTACCATGAGGTCTTGCAATCGTGACTGACTCTGAACATTGAATGTCGTACCTGTAAGGAACATCACCTTTTATGCAGATGTGACATCTTCCAACTTGTTTTACCAACTTGTGAATACAGGCCTACTAACTGAAATTAGGCTTCCATTTGTGAACTTTCAAATAAACTGTACTCAGGCCAGCCAATTAGATTCTATAATCAAGATAATTGTTATGTATACTTTGAAGCAAGTCTGGGGTAGGCACAATCCCCTAACTCAGCAAGAAGACTCTTCTTCATTTTGATCTACAATCAAGAAATCCATTTTCTTCAATGCCTGTTTTCCAAGCCTGGCTGGCACCTCATACAAACTGAGTACTGTTATACACTTTTACACTTTGTGCAGCCGTGTGATCATCATCAACTGAACACTGTTGCTATTCCATTGTAAAACTCAATGTGCAATCTAATGCACCCCCTGCTGAGACATCTGAAAAAAATGTTGCCTCCTGAACATTTTGATCAACCTTTGGAAAATCTGAATGCATCAGATCTGAACTATGAATCTTCATCTAACGCCTGAAGAAACCTTGGATTTATCCCTGGAACTGTTCGTAGTTTATGCCTTGAGGACATTGACATTTTGTGTTCTGTTTAACTTACCAACTCAAAAATGCCATCCTTCAAGGTGGTATAGTCTGCTGATGTGGAACATTGTGTTGTGACGAACTATACATTCTTTTGATGTGGACTAAAAGTTATGCAAAGTGAACTTTTCTAACTTTTGTTTTTATTCCCTAAACAGGTAATAGGTTATACGGTAATCATACCTGTTCCCATCCCGGAACCAGATATCATTAAGTCTAGTCTTAACTATCTTGATGCTTTTTCTCAATTTTTACTTATTTTTAATATCCATATAGGCAATTTAAGTTTGTCTTTTCAATTTCTTCCCAATAAGACAGATACACACCTGATACATATCAGTATTTACTGACTGTTTTGATATTGGAAAACCCCATTGTGAAGTTTAATTCCAAATGTTTATAGTAATACAAGGTTTACTAACATTTTCCCTTATAAATACATTTCGTTGTTTAAGAAAAACCCTAAAACACTACTGTGACCAGTTAATATTCCTCTATCAGGCGCATGCCTTGGGCCTGTAGATGAATGGTCCCTAACCTCCATCTTTTTGTTGTGCTGCCACTTTTGTAATTAGGGCAACAAAGAGGGGATTGTTATGCTTGGGTTATGCTCCTATCATCTGACATACACCTCATACACACCTCACACTGTATTTCTGGTCTGTTATAGACTGTGATACTGCTATTTTGCACTTATATATATATATAGATATGAGCACTGATCATATAAGCATGGGTGCTAGGAATGTGCTTTGCTGCTAATATATGCTAATATTGTCATGCATGATTTATTATACCTCACTATAATACATTTATCTTGATTATGTTTGTCTTTCATAGATATTTCATATATAATCTACCTAATCACTTGATAAGATGACTCAGAGGGATCGTCAGTGATTACTGTATACTTATATCCACATATAATTATATGTAGTGTGTTTTACACTCAGATATGCCATGTAATAGGCCTGTCAGCAGTTCTCTTTGTCTCTAAGCAAGCTGACACAGAGAGAGAGAGAGAGAGACAGCTTTTGTTATGTCTCTATGTTTTATACTGTAAGTAAGCAAGAAATGTAGTTTGAACTGTCAGTATTTCTTTTGTCTAAGCTATAATGCTAATGGAAGCATATTCTGTCTCATATGATACTCATTAGTAATTCTGTCTCCTAAGTCATTATCCAATAGAGAATGACGTAGGACCAATTCATATTGTTTCTCATATCTGTAACTATGTTGTAATCTCTGTTGCTATGCTGTTATCTGTAGTATTTAGCTGTCTGCAACCCATTGTAGCATGCTTGAGACACTACTGTAGCTGCTCTAGAAGGGCAGAGAGCTAGAATGTGGGGAGAGATAGAACAAGATCTTAGAGAACCTAAGATCTACAATTCTGGAGATTATGTACATTCTTCAGGAATGGTGAGAAACCCATCTCCCTTGTGATTTTCTCTGTCACATGCTTGGCATAAGTAGCATAATAAATGTTATTAGTACTCCTTGCTTATTTACGAATGTTTCTTGGCAGACTCCGAGACACAAGAATCTGTATTATTATTATTTTTATTGTTTACCCTACACACCAAGAGTGTATAGACAACATAAGCACACAGCACATTCACATGTAAGGAAATTCCACTGTACCAGGCAAATGGCTCTCTGGTTGAAATTACAGAGTCTCTGCACAATCCAGGAGTTCAGAGGTAGCTGGAAGTCCTGACAGGCTGATTGCATTCAGCAAATCTTCGGTCTTCTTCAGGTTAAAGCCTGGTCAGTTAAAGCCTGGTTACAATTCAGTGGCTTAACTCGCTCTCCAAGTTTGGATTCAGTCAAAAAAAAAAAAGCATAAGTTCCCTCTCAGGAACAGCAGGCAGGCATGCAGGCCAAACTCAGGCCTTTCCACAGTTCTCCCACGTGAATCCGCTATGGATTGCTGCTCGAACTATCTCAAGCTGTTACTTCTTCACTTCCCAACTCAGATCTAACTGAAACTGCAAGCAGTGTGGGACTTTCCCCCAGATCCAAAAGGTTTGGTTGGCTGATCTGTCTGTCAGTCACAACAAGGGCTCCCCCTCCAGGTTATTTTAGGCGCCAAAAGCCCAAAACTGCAATTGCTACAAGTTTTGGCCCCACCAAGCCCCTGTAGGTAGGCTCCATTTTAGAGTCCCAAATGTACTGATTGGCCCATTCTGACAGTACAGGACCAAGATGATGGAAACAAACAGAACTGTCCATGTTGCAAAGAAGGCAGGTTAGAACAAACTGCAATATTATTACTACTCTAACAAATGATCAGCAAACAAGTACATCTTCTGACAGAGCTCCCTATCAGATTAATTATGACTGCAATCCAGGCAGCTGTTAAAGAGATAGTACACAGAGGCTATACAGGCACTCTCTGGCAATACATTTAAACTGCTAAAATGCAGAACACCAGTCTGGCAGTGAGCATTTAGGCAAGCTCAAGAAAGACTTTTCGGGAACCCCCATTTGTAGGGAGGTTACATATGTGCTTACAGAAGTCAAGCCGACTGTTCAGTGAGATGACTAAGTACTTATAGTAGGGTATGGCTTCTACAGTGGAGCCGTCAAGTGAATAAAAGGAGGGAAGGTGGGAGATTTTAACAAATTTCTGTAAGGTGCCAGAGGACATGCATACAGTTTTCCCTAAGTTAATCCAGAGCTGGTTGTCCTGGAAGCAGTGTGATACTCAGGTGCAGTTGCTCTGTTGCTAGGATTCAACCTCTGGGATGTGGGACCAGTAATGTACAGGATGTTGTTGTCAGCATAGAGATGGATCTGAGAGGAGACGTAGATAGACAGAAGGTT
Organism: Neoceratodus forsteri; assembly: GCA_016271365.2. Classification (NCBI taxonomy): domain Eukaryota; kingdom Metazoa; phylum Chordata; order Ceratodontiformes; family Ceratodontidae; genus Neoceratodus; species Neoceratodus forsteri. Next base: position 1,277,933,730 of record CM057456.1, read on the forward strand.
CTTAAGAAAAATAGAGAAAAGGGTGGGGGCCAAGGATAGATCCTTGTGGAAGCACAGGGGAGGGCTTAGTCATGATCTTCAGCCCTTCCAAACCGCTTCTCAAAAGGGTCTCTTCTAGGGTGGGACTGGGGTTCTTGCTGGCTATGAAAGGGGAAAACAGTAGATGAAATGCGATGCTATTGGAGCCACAGAGTGCCATGTAGGCAAGCAGTGGGGAGCTTGTAAAGACAGTAAGAACTGAGCAGAAAACTTCCCCATAGTCAAAAATTCATAATCAAAGGCAAGAAAAGTACATCTACATGACATATCTCCGTTCCTGCATCAACCTACAGTAACTCCGTTCTACATCTTCTGGTTTTACTTTTTACTTTGTTATGCCCTAGGCTTCCTTGGGAGAGCTATACCCGTGGTTCAATGTGGGGAATAGCTCCTCCCACAACCTCTACTTAAGCCCTATGCCAACCACACCTCCCTTGCATAGGAAGTGTTTTTGTTCCCTGGGTCCCTGCATGGCTCATGTGGCTGTGTTACCTGGTGCTGCTGCTCTGCTTTCTTCCTCCTTGTTCCGCTGTCCTTTTCTTTTTTTTTTATACTTCCTTTATTTCATACCATCATTTAGCAAACATACTTTTACATATGAAAGCTTTCACAAATTTTATCCAGTCAAAGTCCATTTCAACTAAAATAAAACATCAAAAACTTAGGTATCTGATGCAAGACAATATCTTACAGCCATTTGTTTCTTTTCCTTTATATTATTTACACATGGTTTCTAAGTTATCTTGTTGTAATATATAAGCAGAAGATATTAATACTTAGGCACTTATAAGAGTGATCTCCCTTCTCTTTATTTAAACAAGGCCTTTGCTACCATTTATTTTTCTTTGGTCTGGCCTCTCTTTTCATGTCTTCATATCCCCTGTGTGAATCCATTTTTAGTAACTTCATTTTCAATATGCTACTTTATTTGATCTTGATAGAGTTCCCACCTAGTCCATCTTGCTGTATAGGACTCCATTCGATCTTGGAGTTGTAGGGAGATCTGTTCGTTATGTTGAATAATTAATATTGCTGATTTCCACTCCAAAATTTGTGGGGTGGATGTCTGTAGCCATATTTTTTGTGATAGATTTATAGGCTGAGCCTAATAGTATTGACCATAAATATATTTTGGCTTAATCTTTAACCTCTACCGGCAGGATCCCCAATAATAAATTAGAGCCCATAAGTTTGCTTTGGATGTCTAACATCAACTTAATATGACCTGTCACTTGTTGCCAAAAACCTGATATTTTCGGGCAGTCTAGAAAAATATGTTTATGCGTGGCCCACGGCTCATCACATTCTCTCCAACACCGGGATGTAACTCCGGGATTTCTTACAGCCACAACCATGGGGACTAAAAAAAAACTCTCACCCTCATCTTCCAAATAAATTCCCTCCATATGGGAGAGGAGGTGGTTGCCCAGGTGCCTCTCCATATTTTAATCCAGTCTTTAGAGGATATTGCCTGCGACAACTCCTGTTCCCATCTTTCTTGAGTCTGTGTCATTGCGTGTGATGCATGCTGTACTAGGAATTTATATATTATTGTTATCACCCTTTCTCCATGGAGTGAGGACCATATATGCTTAAAAGGGGTATTATCCTCTATCTGTCTGGTACTCCTCTCATTATGTCTAATCTGCTTAGAGATATAGGGCTGGATATTCAAACTGTGCCCAAAATGTGCGCAATAGCAGAAGCAAGCACAAGTCCATTGTGCACATGCACAATAGATGCGATATTCAAAAATGGAGCAAGCCAAATTGCGCAAACAGCCAACATCTGAATATCTCACAACCTGCGCCATAGCGCAACCAGGAAGGGGAAGCTGAGCAGATACGATGCACTATAGCGCAACAAGGGCAGCCCAGCCGAGCAGCCCAGAGGCACCATAGCACAAGCAGGGAGCCCCCCCAGCAGCAGAGCAATGGAACTGCACAACCAGGGGGGTAGGCAGGGGCCCACCACCCATGCCACAGATGGGCACAGGAACACACTGCAGAACTGACAATGCACCCCCACACCCCAAGCACAGCACAACTGGGGGAGGGACGGAATATCCACCGGCCCATGGGGACAAGCAAACAAAGCACAGCTGGGCCATGTTTCCCCAGCACACACACCGGCAAGCTGAGACTGCCACACAAGGGGGGCAGACCACCCCATGGCACAGCAGCCCCCCCGTGCACAGCACACCCTGCACCATGACCGCAAGACACCCTCCATGAGCAGTGACCATCACTGCAGGAATCCCCATGCATACCCCCCTCACTGTCACACTGCAACCTCGTGTACCACAGAACCATACAAGCCAGAGCCACCATGAGCACCCAGCAGTGGGTGGCAGCACTCGGCAATGCAACAATGGCAGACACAGTGCCAACATGCACAAACCCCCTGAGGCACAGCTGAGAGACCGAACATGTGTTGCCACAAGAGGTACCCCACACGGGAAAGGGTGTGTCCCTGACACCACTGCCATTGATACAGCACCCTACACAGTAGACAAGTGTCACAGCATGACCCACCATGAGCCACAGCAGCCAGCACAGACACCCACAGTGCTGCGTGGAAGCATGCAGCACACCGGATGCAACACAGTGCAGGAGCAAACACACACCCATACACCAACACAGGGACACAGTAGTGTGGCAACCAAGCCCCCAGTGTGGGCTCATGTAAACTGTGCACACACAGCCTGCAGTCCACCATGGCACAGGGGTGACACCCACCCTGTGCATGAACTGTGGCCCTGTAAACCACCAGCATATGCCTGGATCACAAGTCACAGAAAGTGGTGCACAGCCCTGTAACACACACAAGCCACAGCATGGAGGTGGGACAGCAACTGTGGAGGCCACAGTGTCACCCGAGGCAAACATGCACCTCACCGGTGACAGGAGGCAGCCCAGCATTGTGACGGTCACAGTGGATGACCTGCAGGAACAGCCACCACTGACAAGGCAGCAGACCTCGCAGGCCACAGACATGCAAGGGTGTCAGCTGCACAGGTCAAGGACAGTTTGACAGGGGCACAATGGACACAATGGACACAGAGCAGGCACCATGGACCACTGCACACAGCAATGCAATGCACAAAGAACAACACACACCACAGATACCGACTGATAGCCACTCCCACACCAGAGACACTTCCCCATGCACACACACACACATACCCATGACTGAACCACCCCAGATGCCATGCACGCCACTGCAACTGAGCACCTATAGCCAGCTGCAAATCAGAGACCACCACAGTATTCATATCAAAATCTGTATTATAAAATATATAACAACAACAACAACATCTATTTACATATATACATATATGGGGTAGAGGTACAGGAACAAGGTGGGTCTGGGTAAGGGGCAGGGGTGAACAACTGGGAGAGGGAAGGCGGGGTGTGAGGGTCAGTCAAAGGGGGAGGTAATGTGCGATCAGTGGTGTCCAGCCTGCTCCTCCACTGCCTGGGGCCATTCCCAGGGTCACCTTCTCCTCCTCACCCCATGCTGATCCTGCAGTATGGCCAGGGCTTCGGCCGCCACACGAACCAGCTGCTGGATGGAACGCTCTATGTGTAGGAGTATCTGCACACCTAGGACAAGGGATCAGAGTCAATGGGTGTGACTGTCCATCCCCCTGCAGCCCACCCATCATGCATGGCATACAGCCATGTGCCCCGCTCCTGTGATGGTGTGCACCCACCCACAGTGAATGTGTGCACAAGACATGCCCAACCAGGCAGCAACAGCCATGTGTACCACTGCACACACACACCGCCCATGTCCAGCACAGCACAACCAAGGCTGTACAGTAATGTGGCTATGTGGTGGGCAGGCAGTGCCACAGCCATGTGCCCAGTGCATGCATGGACCACCATTGACACACTCCCAGACATGCAGTGCCACTGGACAGTGCTGACTGTCACATGTCGCGTGCATGGCAGTGGTGTCCATGGATGGTGGCCATGCCCTGCTCCCCACCCTGTCACACAGCATGCAATAGCAATCATGGTGTCATGGCACTCACCCTCATCAGGCTGTCACTGGCATTGGGGTTGTTCCTCGACATGCTCTGGTTCTGCATCCACCACCCTCCACTGCTGATCCGTGGCCCTCCTCCGCTCTGCCATGCCTGTGGGAAACAAAAGGTGAGAAACACATCAGTACCAACCCAAAGCATATTCCCCCTGCCCTAATATGTGTGCCCACCCACCCAGCCAGACCCATCCATCCCATACCCTGTAAACACTGCCACAGCCAACCCTAGACCATCCCTCCCCTATGTGCTGGACACATAAGACAGTTTTACCCATATGGACCATACAGGTGTGTACATGTATCACCCACCTGGATGAGACACCATGCCCCTCCTGGCACATGACCACAGATGTGCCAGTCACTCCAGCTCCCTCCATCGCAGGTCACCATACCGGTGCCTGCACTGCTCAGCTGACCTCCTGTGGCCAGTGGCCACCTCCAGGTCATTGGCCACCTCTTGCCAGACCTGGATCCTGGCCCTGTCAAGTGGCACCTCTGCAAAGAGTGGGCCTTAGTGTGGCTCCTCAATGGCCACAAGGTTGGCCAGCTGGAGGGCACGCTATTGGAGGCTCTCCTGAGTGCCATCTCCAGTGCTATAGTAGGCAATATGGTGCTCTGCAGTGCGGCAACCCCACGTGGAATTGCTGCGCAATACATCGCCGCCATTCCCTATCACACTGTCGGTATAGCGCCGCCATTCCCTATCGCACTGTCACCGAACAGCGTGGTAGAGCTGCAGACATGCTATATGTACAGTGCCAAGGGGGCAACGGTCAGGCACAGGGTCATGGGTCTCTGGTGCAAGGCCACGCACACCGCCATAGGACGTCTATGCGTCTAGTGCGATTGATTGCCTGTGTGCCATTGCCACAGTGAACTATTGCACAGTTGTGCCAGAGCACCATGTAGTGACCGTCGCCATAGTGCCACTGGCACAATGGTGGCCATGCCCTGAATTGCCTACCGTGCACAGCACATCATCAGCACGGCAGACACCTGCGTAAGCTACCTGGGCATGTGCAGTGTGGTGTACTACGCAGTCACAGAACTGCGCCATTGGGTCAGCATGTTCAACCCTATTGCGCAAAGTGCAACAGCGCGATATTCAGCCGTCATATGCAAATTATCTGATCAGCCATTCAATGGCGCAGCAGTGCAATTTGCATCTCATTAAAGTTGCTTCACACCTAATTTGCATGGATTGCGCCATAAAACTGCGACACTGTTCTGCAGTAGCCATATTCGGTTATTGCAGTTTATAGGTGAGTTGCATGCTGTGTGGTGTTCTGGACTGTGGTCTCAGGGACTTGCTTTGTACTGCACAGTCACAAGTCACCACTGTCACCCATTTTACCAAGGCTGAGATGGATGCACTCTTCGAGGCCCACATCGATCAGGAGCCACTGCTCAGTGGACGTCGGGGCACCCCTCAGGCCCATGCTGCTGCATGGGAGGGGGTGGCACGTGCCGTCAACCTGCACAGCAGCCACCAGCACTCTGTGCAGGAGTGTAAGAAGAAGATGGGTACCGACAGGAGGTGGGTGAAGGAGAAGGTGGCTGCCATCAGGGCGGCATGTGCTGCAACAGGCGGGGGCCAGCCGGAGGTGGTGCAGCTGATTCCGGCAGAGGACAGGCTTGCTGCAAGCATGCAGTGCAGTGCCATTGAGGGCGTTCCAGGAGGTGGCTTCCAGACAGGTGGCAGCCATCACTGCATGGTACGTCATGGTCTGGGGGGGAAGGTAGATCACATGCACTAACATGTCCTTACTTTCTTTTATAGATCCTGCATGTCTGCAGGGGTCAGTGGTGGAGGGCCTGTCCACTGCGGACAGCCATCTGGAGTTGGAGGAGGGACCATCCACCTCCGCAGGTAGCCAGTGTGCATTGCAACAGTGGTACCGCCTGCCTGTCAACACTGATGTCATTGAGACAGGTGTGGGGGAGGCCCTTCCTGTGTCTCAGCAGTCTGGCATCCAAGCATGCCAGCATGCTGTGGCTGTGACTGTGGCACAGACCTGCACCATTGATGATGCAATGGCCACTATGGGCAGTGACATGTGTGTGTCACGGAATGTACTCACAGCAGGCCAGCACATGCCCATGGACCTGGCTGTTTACGATGTGTGTGCCAGCATGTCAGCACAGTCCCAGGCTGCGCCTGTCAGCACCGGTGGGGCAGCACCGGTGGCTGGTCAGGTCAGTGGCACTGTTGTGGCCACAGTGGCGGAACAGTCGATCCCTTGGGCACAGCAGGTGGAGGGGCAGCAGCAGCAGTCAGCCACCAGGACTGTGGGTACAGGGCTCAGTGGTGGCATCTGTGCACTGCCTATGGACTTGCCCATACCTGGCCCTGGTGAGTAGCGCCCACCCTCAAGGGGTACTGAACATCAGACCCTTCCATACCCTGAAGGACAGGTTGCCGAGGTGGCAGATAACCTCTTTGATGAGCACACCCACCTGCTGCAGGCATCAGTACAGCCGCAGATGTGGCTTGCAACATCCGTGGAGGCACTGTGTGTGTGGCCCTGGAGTGGGTTGTGGAGCAACACAGCAGGGACACCGAAAGGATCCTGTCATGGAATGACCATTTGCGGGAGGATGTGACCACTGCCATTGACAGACTACCACAGGCGTTGGTCACTGTCGTGGCCATGATCGGCACACAGTCAGGTGCCCATGTGTCGCTCACACTGCGCAGTTCGCTATCCACTCCCCAATCCTGGCATCGTGTGACACCCACCCTGTCGATGCCAGGTTCAGCTGTGGGCATCCTGAGCACTCCTGGTGCAGGTTTGTTCAGTGCGCTGCATACACCTGTGCGGGCACGGTTGCGTTCGTGCAGTGGAACCCCTGGTGGACCATCGGTGCCATCCCATGAGGCCCATGCTCAGCCTGCCAGTGCTGCTGGGTCTCGGCGGGGCCGCCCATGCATCCAAGGTGGACGTGGCACTGTGCCGCATGACTGACCTGTCTCCCAGTGCGGGCCCTGTCTGGTGCTGCCCTGTGTGCATTGTGTGTTTTGGTGGGCAGTGCACCGGTGGGTGCCCAGCCCTACATGCAGACACACGGTCCACCTGCACACCCTCCCGACTGCTGTCCACAGGTGCATGTGCATGATGATGCCTGCATTGCGCTGTACACCAGAGTGTGATGGTGCCCGGCATCTGACACATGCACATAGACAGTCAGTGGATGTGGTGGCCTGTGGACATGTGTGTTGCTAGTGTCTGTGTTCTGGCTCTGTTGTGCACCTGACCCCTGTGCACTGTGTGCCTATTGTGTGTGCATGTGTGTGTGTCCGTCAATGTGGCGTGTTACTGTTCACCCCTCCCTGGTTGTATGTGTGTGCTTGCTGCCACTTCCCTTGCCGTCATGCACCCCTGGTGTGTTTCCATGTGTGTACGTGGGTTGTGCCCTAGCCACTGGTGGTTGCACATGGCCCCATGACTTACCTGTGTTGGCTGAAGTGCTCCTCTGTGATGGTGTCCCGGTGCAACTGGGCCAGCTGGATCAGTTGGGGGTCCCGTCGTCCAAGGGGGGCTGCCCATCTCCATCATCACCGGCATCACCATTGTCCCCATCGCTGTCCCCCTCTTCGACCTGTACAGCTATCCCACAGTCTTTGGCCATGTTGTGCAGGATACAACAGGCCAGGAATATCGCACAGACCTTTGAGGGGCTATACTGTAGGGCACCGCCAGAGGTGTCTAGGCAATGGAAATGTGCCTTCAGCATCCCAAACACCCGCTCAATGATGTTGCGTGTGGCGGCATGTGCCTCATTGAAGCATTGCTGCGATGGGGTCATGGGCCGCCAGTAGGGTGTGAGCAGCCAGGGACGGAGTGGGTATCCACTGTCACCTGTGTGGAAATAGTGGAGGTTAGTGTCTTGTTTAGGCTCAGACTGCCCCTAACCCTGTGTGCCACACCCATGGCACCTGTGGCTTACACCCCCTTGCCCACAATTTGTCAGTTCTACAGGCATACTCACCCACTAGATGTCCTGTGGGGATGTCCCCACTCTCGAATCGATGGCACAGTGCTGACTGGTACCATATGAATGAATCATGTGCTCCCCCAAGGTGCATGGCACAGACGTTGATGATGCATCCACTGGCATCACACACCACCTGGCAGTTGACACTGGCATATCCCTTCCGATTCATATATGCAGCCCCATCAGGGTCAGGTGGCGTGAGAATGGCCACATGGGTGCAGTCTATCTCCCCTAGCATGCCAGGCATACGTGCTACCCTGTGGAACTCCTGTATGTTTGCTGTGCGCTCCGCTGCGGTGCTGGGGAAATGGATGTACTCTGCAGCATGTGGCAGCAGTGCATTGAGAAATTGGGTGAGGATGCATGACGTGGCTGACTGTGTTATGCCTGTGGTGTCCCCTGTTGGTCTCTGGAAGGTACCCGTGGTGAGCAAGCACATGCAGGCTGTTACCTTTGTCTCCACTGACAGAGCATGACTCCGTCATGTGGGTGCCTGCATCACATCACTGCACAGCTCACAGAGCTGCCTCAGTATTGCCCTGTTCAGGTGGTACCAGCCCACTATCTTGACATCTGAGTACAGCTCAAAGCTGGTGCAGGCTCGGTACCGCCTGTTGGGGCATACCGCCGACTGGCCCTTCCATGGCCACGTCCCCCTGCAGCATGCCTTCTCACCCCCCTCATTATGGCTTCCATGTGGAAGGTGGCACTGTCCATGTCCTTGGCTTGTGTTCCTCCCCAGCTGTTGTTGCTTTGCTCCCCCCGCTGTCCTGACTGCTACGTCCCCTGTACCGGGTACACCTACTGGCCTCTGCACTCTGTGGCCCCACACACCTTCCCTTGCCCCTACTCTGTGTTGTGGTTTCCCTGGCCTGCCCTCTTTGTCCCTCTTTCTCTGTCTCTCTCCCTACCTCATGTGGCTTCCCTGTAGCATTCTTGTGCCTCTTCCTTGCTCCTTTTTATTTTGGCTCATTTCCACTATGGCGCAACTTCCGCCTGCTCCACTGTTGCGCATTGCGCAAGTCTTTGAACATCGCACTGCACACTTTATGCATGGTTCCACCCCCTTCGGTTGTGCATGCCTTCATTAGCATTGCGCTGTTGCTCAGCATGTTTTCAGTGGCGCAACTGCCTCCTGTTGAATATCGCAGAATGGCGCATTTTCTGACTTGCGCTGGCGCAACCCTATTGCGCATTGTGCAACCCTTTTGAATATCCGGCCCTTTGTCTTTAATTTGGTAGTAAAATAATCTGTCTTTTTCAGACCATCCATATTTTCTCTGGGCTTCCTCAAAGCCCAATACTGCATTCCCTTTTAAAAGTTGCCAGGGGGCTTCAAGCCCTTTTTTAATCTGTTTTTTGTACCACTGGTTGTCAAATGTCTGGCTTAAAATAAACCACTTATACCAGTAGTGCTGTTGATCAGATTTACATTTTGTTCCCATTTGCCACCCTTTCAGGATGGTTGCCATTGCCTGAGGGGCTACCTGGGTGGCCTCCTTGAGATGTAGCGGGGAGAATAAACAGGCTGGGAGTGGGACTGCAAATGGTCTTGCCAGGTCTGTTTACTTCCATTTGGCATGGTAGTTTTACAATAGCTAAGGGACTTGTTGCCCCAAAGCAGCGCCAGTCACATCTGGGAGGCAATCCAATAGTTTTGAAGCGATGGCAGGGCCACTCCCCCCATTTCCTTGGGAAGAGTCAGTTTCAAGAAGCTAACCCTCGGCCTCTTTTGGGCCCAGAGGTATGCATTCAGTATTTTTTGCCAAGAGAGGAGTTTATTGGAAGTGAGGGAGCACGGGACACACTGAAACACATAGAGAAATCTTGGCAGCACATTAATCTTTAGAGATAGGTTCCTAGTACAGAATGACGATGGGAGTAGTGCCCATCTCCTCACATCCTGCTTAATATTAGTAATCAGAGGGTGGTAATTTTGGGTAAATGGATGGTCTGGATCCTTGGAAATTTGTATTCCTAGGTACCTTATACTTTCATTATCCCACTTATCTGGGTATTGTTTTTTAAGTAAAAGTGTTGGTTCATAGTTAAATGTTAAAGCTTCTGATTTACCCACATTAAGCGCGAAACCAGATAGTGCGGAAAATTCCTGTATCTTCTGAAAAAGGGCCACTAATGATGTATCCGGTTTAGTTAAGAATAGTAGAATATCATCAGCAAACAAAGCTAATTTTTGCTCCATCCCCTCCACCGTCACTCCTTCTATATCTGGGGCCTGCCGCAAACATTGTGCCAGAGGTTCTATGTAATAGGCAAACAATAGCGGGGATAGGGGACGGCCCTGCCTAGTCCCTCTGCATAAGAGGAATCTATCTGATATATGACCATTTGTTCTTACATATCCAATGGGGTTCTTATAAAATTTGAAGATGGTATCTATTAATTGAGTCGGAAAGCCAAATTTTATTAATACCTCTCTCAAGTATTTCCACTATACCTTATCAAAGGCTTTCTCTGCATCCAGCCCCAACAGGACTGCAGGGGTTCTTATTACACGAATATGTTCTATGATGTATACCATGCGCCTTACATTATCCTGGGCTTGACGTCCAGGGATAAAACCACTCTGGTCCATGTTTATTGTAGCTGGGGCATATTGGACCAGGTGCCTTGCTAATACTGAGGCCAATATCTTGTAGTCTGTGTTTAAAATAGATATTGGCCAGTATGAGGAACAACATGTAGGGTCCTTCCTGGCTTTGGGTATAATGGAGACTATTGCCTTGTTCCAGGAAGGGGGAGTCTCTCCCTCCTGTGAGGTCACAAAGGAAAACACTCTCTCCAATATAGGTACCAGTGTTTTAGTAAAAGTCTTATAAAATTCCCCAGGCAGCCCATCAGAGCCTGGGCATTTGCCTGTTTTTAGGTTTCCAATTACAGTTATCACTTCTTTACTAGTGATTGGGGCCATCAGTTGATCACCTTGGCTCCGAGATAGCATCGGGAGCTGCAGGGTTGCTAGGAAATTCTGAATCTCTTCTTCTGAGGGACTATTTCCCTCTGAATAGAGCTCGGAGTAGTAGTGATGGAAAGCTTCCGAGATTGTATGAATTTTGTTCTTGAGTTCGTTCGTGGCTGGGTGTCTTACTTTTATGATAGTAGATTTGACTTTCCAAGCTCTCAGTTGACTTGCTATCAATCTGGTAAACCTAGGACCCCCATCATAATATTTATGCTGGAGATATATTAATTTCTGTTCTATGGCGTAGTCTAAAATAGCATTCAGTTGCTTCCTGAGGCAGGTAAACTCTCGAGATCGAGCCATGCATTGCTTAATTTTTTGCAGTTCTTTAAATGCCCCCTATTTTAGATTCCAGAGAGAGAGTCTATATTCTTCTCTCTGCTTCTTCTTATATGAAGAAATTGCTATAATTTTTCCTCTCACTATTGCTTTAACTGTATCCCAGAGCATGGTGATAGTAGTATCCTGAGTGTCATTATCTAACAGTGCCTGGGTTATGGTGTTTTTAATCATTTCCTGGGTTTCCTTATCCCTGAGCAATGACAGGTTGAGTCTCCAGAATGTTTTCCTATGGGGTGTTTGTGAAAATATTTTACAGTAAATAGGTGCATGATCCGAGAGAGAGTAAAGTCTCCCTGCCACGCTTGCTGTATTGTGTTTAAATATTCTTTCTGAGTCAGCAAAAAGTACAGGCAGGAATAGGAATCGTGAGCCTGTGAGTAGAATGTATGCCTATGTCCCTGACTGCACAAGTACCTCCAGACATCCTCATAGCCCAGTTCCTGCAGCAATTTCTGGACCTTCCTGCTGATTTTGTTTGTTCGGCCCTGAGAGGGGCGATCCCCCCCTACCCCCGTGATATCTAGGTTGAAGTCTCCACCACATATCAGTTTACCTTCTGCCCAGCTCGCCAGCTGGGTGAAAAGATTTCTATATACTTGAAATTCAGTCGCTGGAGGAACATATATTGAAGCAAGCGTAATCACCTGTCCCTTCAGATAGCCCTTAAGAAATACAAACCTTCCTTCTTTATCAATAATCTTATCCTTGACTCTGAAGGAGGTACCCTGCTTAATCAAAACAGCTGTACCCCTGCGCCTACCCCCCTTGTATGAGGAGGCCACCACCTGGGAGAAGCCCAGTCTCTCAAATTTTTTATGCTCGTTTTGAGAAAGATGTGTCTCTTGTAACAATAGGATATTTTCTCCCTGCCGTCTCATTAACTGAAGAATTTTACTTCTCTTAACCAGGTTTGTTATGCCGTGCACATTATAAGTGCAAATGATGTAAGACTGCACCATCTTTATGTCTGGTCATACAATTCTGGACTGTACCCAATCACATATCTATGGTCTTTCGCCCATAATGGTGACCTCCTTTTCCTTAGGCATTTTGTTTCACTCCAATATCTTATAGTGCCTATAGTTTCTAAACATCTTGCTATGCCAATCGTGATATAACTCTTAAACTTAACGAGAAACAGTTGAACAACCATTAACACTAACTTGAACAATTTACTTCCAAGGTTGGGGGCTAGGTTACCTCTCTAACCCCTTTGAACTCCTAGGAGAACGAGGAGGAATTCATGCCCCTCCGTCTCCGGAGGACCTCCTCTAGAGCCTCGTTAACGTAGGGCTCCTATGCTAACTATTATAGTGTGGGTTACTATTACCACAGTATGCCCCATACCCGGCTGACCACAAACATTTAATTTTACCCTTAGATTGTGCCACAGAGGCCAAACATTTAGTTAAAGCCTTGCAATCAGACTCTACTATGATCAATAAACATTGCTTTTCTAAGTTTTGTAAGCCAAGCAATCGAGCATTGTAGACTAGACAATCAGGCCAAAATCTCTTCTGTTTATAGTCAGTACCTTAATCTGGCTCTCTGCGAACGAGAGAGAGAGAGAGCAGAGAGAGAAAAAAAAAGGGGGGGAGCGGGGGATTTGGCCACATGGTAGGGAAGAGATGGGGAAGGGGTGGGGAGGGTATTAAATATAGGTATACAAGACAGTTCGCTTAGACTTATTCTCATTTAAGTTCCCCCTTGATAGTTGATTTGAAGCCAGTTCTTGTTTGTATTTGTTTGGCCACAACTCTCATATCTTAGTTGCCTAATAGGGCTGAAAACATTGCCCATAGTCTGCTGGTTGATACTCATTTCCCAGTTCATATCTTCTTGGCAGTTTGGCTTCTTCGCTCCCCCCTTCCCCAAGAACACGTCTCCAATACAAAGCCCCGTGCTTCTATTCCCGTATAATTTGGATGTATGAGGGGGAAGACACAGCTTCAATACAATTTTATATAGTTATATACTATTGTGTTTTTTCTCCCCCCCCCCTTAAAATACTCATCCTAAGATGCAGCACGAGGAGGAGTGTTTCAGTTGGGGTCAAGATAAGCAGACGAATCTCACTTGAGGTTGCATTACAGTTCTTTCTCCTTACTATCTTCAGGTTAAAGAGCCATTTTGAGATGTTTTCCCTTCGAGGCTCTTTTGGATACTGCGCATCACTTCTGTGTGGGCTTCATTTCTGATTCCCCCTGTCTTCCTGTTGTTTGTACGTTGTTTCGAAAGCCGACGATTCCCAATCTCTTGGTTCCCTCTCTCTTTCACTGGGATATTTTTTCCTCTCAGGGCTTCCATGGCTTTTTCTGCTGTAGCATAAATCTTCACTCCTTCCTCACAAAATACTCTCAGCCTTGAAGGGTAGGGTGTATGGAAGTGTATTGATTTTTCTCGCAGTGCTCTCAGAATTGGTAAGTATTTGGCCCTCTGAACCCGTACTTCATGGGGGTAGTCATGATCGAGAAAGAGTCTGTGTGCAAGGTATTTCAGCTCTTTTTTCATCCAAGCATGCCTTAGTATCTCCTCCTTGACACTGAAGGAGCTCAACTTGAATATGATAGAATGCGGGCGTGCAGCTGGGTCGGCTGGTTTTGTCTGCAGTGACCTATGCGCTCTCTCAATATGGAGAGTCAAGGTGGGTGGTAAGTCGAGTATGTCCTTCAACAAATTTTCCAGAAAAGGTGCCATAGGGGTTGTTTCAGTATTCTCTGGAAGACCATACAAGCGCAAATTGTCTCGCCGAGAGCGTCCTTCTAAATCCAGACATTTAGCCTGTAGGCTTTCTGTATGCTGTACCAGGGTCTGGATTACTTTTGCTAGCTGTGTAGTGGTGTCTTCCATTTCTGATACTCTCTCCTCAATTTGGCCTATGCGATTCTCAAAGGCAGCCAGCTGGGCCTGCATGGCCCGGAACTCCTGTTTGTTCTCTTTTCTGGATTCGGTTATTTCGTGCAAAAGCCTCTCGAATCTTGAGCGCGACAGCTGTTCATTTTCTCCATCAGTATCATAGTCTGGGATCTGTAGGCTGGGTGGAGAGGACGATCTGCTTCATGGCCCGACCTCAATCTAACTGCATCCTTACTGTTTGGCTTTGGGTCCTGTTGATTTTTGCCTCTGTTGGTGCTCTGGAGTGTTCACCCTCAACCTTTTGACATGTTTTAGGCTTGAAAATTCATTTTTTAGGGGATTTTTGGTCTGCCAGGCTAGGAGCTTCACGGATTAGGCTTGTAGCAGCTCAGTGACGTCACCGGAAGTCTCCCTGTTGTCCTTTTCTATTTTTTTGGGGGTTTGTTTGTTCTTGTCTCCCCTTCCATCCCCTACCCTGTGTTTCTCCTACCTTGTGTTGTGTTCCTTCCCTGCTTCCATGGCCGCTCGGCCGCCTCCCTCTTCCTTCCTTCCTTGCTCCCTCCATCCTGGGTGTCCAGGGGTTCCCATTCAGTGTCTTTCCTTTTGGGCTTTTCGTTCCCTACTACCAGCCTCTCTGCCAAAGGCACTTATGAGTGCCCTGCTTCTTCTCCTCATTCAGTTCTTGCCCCCATCCATTCTGGATGCTCTCCCCCTTCCTATATGCCCCCATCTCCTCCTCAACTCTTACGGCCCAGCGGAGTCATTCTCCCTCTGGAAACCACACTCCACACTGTGGTTGCAGCTCATGCAGTATATACTTCCTTCTCGCTTGCAGCGCCTGCCTGACACGTGTAACTACTGCAAATTCCCTATCTAATACACTGTGTTTTGCCCATTCCCTTTCTGGCACACAGTCATGTTCCACACTTTGATGACTATGTGCTGTAACCAACCTTGGCGCACTATTGCCTGCAGATTGGGCCAAGCTACAGTGTTTCTATTCTGTTTGGAAGCAACAACCCCCTTCTTACAGTTATACCCCACTACCATCAAAGCCCATATTTACTCTGCTTGCTATCAGGTTGGTTTGGATCTGTTTCCTATGTATATTGTGCTTCCAGTGTTCACAGGTTACAATGCCAGGGAACAAGTGTTCACACTGGATTCCTAAGACACTCAAATCCTCTTTGTTACTTTGCAACATTGCATTTCTCCCGTTGGTTTTTGGCTGCAGTTGATGCACTTTCTGATACAGTATTTCTGCAAAAGCTAATTTTACGTAGGGTCCTACCTATTCCTAACCTTACTGTATGGACACCAGATGCTTCACAATTTTTCCCTTAAATCCATAGGGATGGCAATCATTGAATCCTGTGAATATTAATGTCAAGGTTTCCCCTCCTACTAACCGTATCACTAGGGCTACGTGCTTCCCCTTTTAGGAGGTAGGGCAACTGAGTGCCCCTGTCCTCCAGCTCCCCAGAACCTGTACATTCCACTTACTCCTTCCATGCTGCCTACATTATTATTGCTACAATACCTACTCCCTTCCCTGCCTCATGCGTCTCGATTCTGTATGTCTTCCTTACTTCTCTTGTTCTGCTCCCTGTCTCTTCCCTTGCTCTCATCATCCATATCTGTGTCTGCCATTCCTACCATTCCCCTATCTCTTATCATGATATGCATTGAGCCATCATCCCATCCCAGTTAATCTCCTACTTTACTCTCTCTCTCTCTATAGCAGTGATTTGCACTTTCTGCCAACCCACGCCAGCAGTAATTTGGACTCCATCCCTAACTGGCACCTTCTGAGGTGTCGAGTGAAGGTAGGCATCCCCTGTCTACCGGGGATGGGATTCTGTTACATTCACTACATCATACTACTTACCAGCTTGACATCCTCTGTCCCTAACTCTTCTTTGCAGAGTTGAGTGAAGGCTAGTTTGCCCTGACTACCAGGGATGGGAGTCATGTCTACAAGCTACTGAGTCTTAACACACTTCTCTACCTTACACCAGTTGCCGCTTCCCCTTGAGAACAGAACTCTTAGGCTCCACATACCCTCCTTATTCCAACTATGACGGGCTGCCTCAAGTCATCATCACCCATCTCTGCCATCCCTGTCAGATACCTGGGTCTATAGGCCACTGCTTCAATGTCTGAGTTCTCAGCCTATTACCTGGATCCTACTTCCCTCCAGGAACATAACTTTGCATGACTTGCCTTCTCCATCTTACCTTGTCTGCAGCCTCGATTCATCATCCTATTTGCTGACTTCCATGGCTGGGGCCTGACTCTGACATTGACTGTTCCGCCGTTTGCATCCTAAACCAGATGCAGATTGCCACTTCCATTTGGGAATGGACCTTCTTCACCATGGACTCTCATCATCCTACTTTCGAGAGTCACATCCAGTCAGGATCATCTCGCTTCGAATGTCCTGCCTGAACGCATGTCCTTCCATTTCACTGCTTCTCATGTGTTCCTTCTCCACCTGCTACTTGATGCCACTATCCTTCCAGAACTGGAGCTTCTACTGCTAGTGGTCTCCATTTCTCCATGCCCACAGCCATTCTTCCAGCCTCACCACACTACCTTGCCTGGTCCTTAGCCTGAGCGCACATCGCTGTGTTCACTGTGTGCTTCCTCTACCGATACAGGTTGCCACTTCCCTTTGGGTATAGGGCCTTTCTACTCCACCTACCTTCCACCTCTCAGCTCTGCCTGCGACTTCAACCGTGGAACCTCATCGACTTGTTTGCCTCCATCCTGCCAATTTGCCACTTCCCTTCAATCACAGGACCCCTCTGCTTTGAATGACTCCACTCGACATCCCACTCTTCCATGGACCTTCATTCTCTAACCCCTTTGGCATCCTTTCTCTCATGATATGGATCCTGCCGGCTTGTTCAGTCCCTCTCTCAATCCAGGTCGACTACCCCATGGACTTCCTTGCTGCTAGTCACCCGTCTGGCTGCTGTACAGACTTGTTTTCTCCTGCAGATTTAGGAACCTCATCCTTCATTGCTCCAGTGCCTTTCATCCTTTTCTCTAGTCATTTCCAGCCTTCATCAGATATGGGACTCCTGTATCTCTCCTCAGTTGCTGACAGTGCTTGGCTTGATTCCTTGGCCTGCCGTGGATCTTCCTCCAATGCCGTGCTTCAGCGTTCCTACATTTCGCTGCTGTTTGCCATGGAGTTGACCTGGTCCTGTACCTTCCTGTTCTGGATGTCATCCAGCTTCACCTAGCCCTCAGCTTCCCAGATTCTTCCTTCAGTACCTCAGGATCCACTCCAGACTTCCTTCCCATTTTGGATGGCTGCCTTTTCATCTTCACCTTGTAGGCTTGGGCTTTGTACTGTTTGCTGTGGCTGTTTTGGGTCTTGTACCCTATCTCTGACCAGTACTCCTACCCGGTCACTTACTCTTTCATATAATCCATCTCATACTCCTACTCTGGCCATTCTATCAGTACCCTTCTACTACTGATTGGATCAATCGTTCATTACTCTGGAGAAATACTCCTGTCAACAGACATTCCTTAGCTAACAAGCCTCATAGACTATTACATCATCAAAGAGTTTTCATACTGACCAATCAGCTCCTTATGATCATTTATCGAATCCCATTCACCTGGACAATAGGAAGATCTTTTCTGCCTCTATTGGATTTACCCTCCGAACCCTGTTCATTCAGGTATGGATTACACATTTCATAAAAAAATTTTATTGACATTGCAATTCTTCTCTCATCTAATCTTACCAACTTGCAAATCTTTAGAGCAACATTATATAACACCTCACTACTTAAAATAATCTGCAGGGCTGTCTTCTGAATTCTCTTGCTCTCTTCGCTGTCTACCTTACTTAACCCAGCCTCCCATACTGTAGCCCCATACTCCAAGATAGAATGAATGACAGTAAAAAAAAATACACTAAATCATCCTGACTCACACCTTCTCACTTTAACATTGTCAGAAAGTTCACTCTAGAATTTCTTTCTTAATCATCTCGGCCACTTGTTCTTTCCAGTGAATTTTTAAACTTAACAATTTAACACTCTTTACTGCCTTCACCTTGGTACCCACAAACATAAGAGAAGACAACTGTGCTTTATTGGTTTTCCCAAATCTAATTTCTTGTGTTTTGTCTGGATTTATTTGCATCGTATTGCTTAAGGTCCAAGCTTCAATATTTTTTAAATCCTCCTGTATAGTACTTGGACTTCATTCAACAAATTTATCAATAGCAGACACATCATCGACATATTTAATACAGAGCCCCTTTGTATGTAGGTCATTGATCATAGTAAGAAAAGGGAGAGGTCCCAATTTAGTACTTTGTGGAATCCCTCCATACAAATAATCACATTCTGACTTACACCCCTCTTTTTCAATCTGCTGTGACCTTCCTTTGAAAAAGTCCTGGGTTCATCTAATAATACAGGCAGGAACAGCCAAAGATTACAATTTATCCACTAAAATGTTGTGTGCTATCAAATCAAAAGCTTTTCTGTAGTCGACTAAGACAGCCCTTACCATTTCACCATTCTCCCATGCTTTCATACATAGCTCCTGAAATTTTAATAAAGCTAATGTAGTAGAACTCCCTTTTAAAGAACCAAGCTGATTGGGATCCACATAGTCAAGTCAAGTCAAATTTATTTCTAAAAGGTGCTTTTCAAAATATCAAAGTGCCTGTACAGAATAAAAAGGCAACAATTTAACAATAAATTACGATAATTAAAATGGATAATAGAATCTGACAATTTTAACTATCTAAAATTGCCTGATTAAATAAATAAGTTTTTAATGCAGCTTTAAAAGTCTCAGTGGTCCGACACTCTCTAATCTGATGCGGTAGAGAATTCCACAGAGTCAGGGCCATGAAAGCAAAGGATCTCACTCCTGAGGTCTTCAAACGGACCCTGGGAATCTCTAGCAATCCCTTGTCAGAGGAGCAGCGTGGGTGGAGGGGGTGATAGGGACACAGGAGGTCTTGCAAGTAATGCAGTCCCTGTTGATATAGGCCTTATAGGTCAATAAACTGACTTTGAAGGTGATCCTCCACTGCACCGGCAGCCAGTGCAGCCCACAGAGCAGAGGCATGACATGGCAGGAACATGGTAAGCCATTCAACAACCTTGCTGCCACATTCTGCACTGGCTGCAGATGGCGGAGGTCACCCCCGGAATCTCTAGGAAAAGAGCATTGCAGTAATCAAGGCGGTAGGTCATAAAGGCATGGATCAATGTAGGAAGGTCATCTGGTGGAACAAGGTGTTTCACCCGAGCGATATTCCTCAGGTGATAAAATGAGGACTTGATGACAGCAGACACCTGAGATTTAAATGTCAGCTTGCCATCAAAAATAACACCCAGGTTCCACACCTGTTCAGAGGATCTCAGATGACTGCCCTCCAGCATAAGTCCAGAGGGCCATACATCTGAGGGCCTCACTGACCCATGACCTGGATCCATGACCAAGTAAGTAAGTAAATAAAACTTTATTTTTATAATGGCTTTCCAAAGCCAAGGCGCTGTATATTTTAAATACACAAACATATTAAAAACTGAATGAAAACAATAAATATGAAGATAATTAAAAACAATCTGGGAAGGCTAATGCAAACAAATATGTTTTCAGCATGGATTTAAAGCTGTTGATGGTCAGGCATTGTCTTAACCGATGAGGCAGAGAATTCCACAGGGTTGGTGCTGCAAAAGAAAAAGCATGAGTGCCAGAGGTTTTTAAATGAACCCTGGGAATCTCTAGCAATCCCTCATCGGCAGATCAGAGAAGTTGAAGGGGGCGTAGGGAGTCAGGAGGTCTTTCAGGTAGTTGGGTCTCTGTTTGTGTAGGGCTTTGAAGGTAATCAAGCCAACCTTATAGGTGATCTGCCACTGAACCGGCAACCAGTGCAGTCCACGCAGCACAGGTGTAATATGACTGGTCCTTGATGTATCAGTCAATAACCTGGCTGAAACATTCTGCAATAGCTGCAGATGACAACCCCAGAAAACCTTAGGTAGAGGGCATTGCAATAGTCAAGACGGGTGGTAATGAAAGCATTGACCAATGTTGGAAGATCATCCAGAGGAACCAGGTGTTTCACCCGGGTGATATTACTCAGATGGTAGAATGAGGATTTAACCACAACTGACACCTGAGATTTTAGGGTCAGACCATCAGCAAAGATAATGCACAGGTTACGCACCCGGTCTGAGGTAGTGAGCTGAACACCATCAAGCCATAGACCCAATGCATGCTCAGCCCCCAAAGCCACCCCTGGGTGACCCGGGTCCACTACCAATACTTCAGTCTTGTCCAGATTCAGTCTCAGACAGCTAGTGCCCATCCAGTCTTTGATCTCAGAGAGGCAGTTGTTAAGCACAGAAACTGCATCAACCTGTCCAGGTATAAAGGACATATACAGCTGGGTATCATCTGCATAGCAGTGAAAACTCAAGCTGTATCATCTAATGATATCTGCCAATGGCAGCATATACACTGCAAATAACATGGGTGCCAATATGGAGCCCTGTGGCACCCTGTAGGACAGGGGGAGGGCATCAGAGGAATAAATTCTGGTGACCACCCTCTGAGACCTGCTCATGAGGAAAGATCAAAACCATTTGAGGACTGTACCTGACAGCCCACAAAAGATCTGCAAAGACTCCAAGAACACACCATGGTCCACAGTGTCAAAAGCTGCTGAGAGATCAAGAAGCACCAGGGTGGTACAAGCCTTTCGATCTCTCACCATTAGGAGATTATTTAATACCCAGACAACGGTGGTCTCTGTGCTATGTCTGTTCCTAAATCCAGACTGGAGAGCTTTATAGACATTGTGGATCACAAGGTGATCATCCAATTGCAATGCAACCACCTTCTCAATAACCTTACCCACAAAGTACAGGTTAGAGGCAGGCTGGTAGTTAGGCAGTCTTGTCTGAGTTCATCCTTAACCAGCTGACACTCATCCAATCTTGGATTTTGGTGAGGCAAGTATTAAAGATGGAGATAGTATCCTCCTGATCGGGTGTAAAGGACATGTAGAGCTGAGTTTCATCTGCATAGCAGTGAAAGCTCATCCCATACTGCCCTATAATGTCCCCTAGTGGGAGCATGTACACTGCAAACAACATGGGAGATAGCACAGAGCCCTGCAGAACTCCACAGGTCAGGGGGAAAGGGGTGGTGGAAAAAATCCCCAACACCATTCTCTGAAACCTGTCTGTGAGCAAAGAATGGAACCACCTGTGGACTACACTAGATAGTCCACAAATCAACCGCAAGTGCATCAGCAAAATCCCATGTTCCATGGTGTCAAATGCTACAGAGAGATCAAGAAGAATCAAGATTGAACGGCTCTTCCAGTCTCTTGCCATCAGGAGATCATTTAGCACCCAAACTAGGGCCATCTCTGTACTATGCCCCTTCCTAAACTCAGACTGGAGAGGATCATAGACATTGTGGGTGGTAAGATGGTCTTCAAGTTGCAATGTGACTGCTTTCTCAATAACCTTGCCCACAAAGGGCAGGTCAGAGATAGGTCTGTAGTTAGCGAGGCAGTCCTTTTTTTTTGTCAATAAAAATTGTTATTGTTTTAAAGATATAAATACATTACATATTTCAAACATTTTCAAGAAAAATATCTCATATCACATAAATAGCTTTAAATAAAATGGTTAAACCATATCTACAATATGTGTATAACTATAATTTACCTTAATATTTGTATTTACTAGTAATTGTTAAACTGAATAAATAACACTCTAAAATTAGATGACCTAATTAGAGAAGGAAAAGAAAAAGAAAAAGAGGAAAGATAAAGACAGAGTAAAAGAAAAAGAAGAAGAAGAAAAACCCGAGGGCCATTTAATATCTCCACTATGTTACTTATATTAACTACAAGTGTGAGGTAGTCATCATAAGAGGTTCAACCATAAATACAGACATGAGTTTACACTATTTAGAACCTAGCTCTGTATGCCAGTGCAGAGATGTTTGTGACTAGAATCCCATTTTTTATAATACCTGGTAGTGTTGTTGTCTCTGAAGTGCAATGCTAATTTTTCTAATCTAAGAATCTCTAACAGGTTGTTTTTCCATTCTTGAATATTCGGGACTGTATCTAATAACCAATATTTCAAAATACTATGCCTAATGGATGCACCTATTAAAAGGAGAGTGTGTCTCTGTTCATTAGACCAATGAGTGTTTTCTTCAGATTGACTTGAAATACAAGTATTTAGTTGAATGTAGTTTGAAATCAAGGGGTCCTCTTGGAAAAGTTGTTTAACTTCTACCCATAATGGTTGAAAAAGTGGGCAATGCCAAAATATATGTAGTAAAGTACTTGAATTAAGCTTACATTTGTTAGATAATGACGTATTAGATAGACTCATCTAAAACTTTTGTAGAGGAGTATAATAAAGATAATGTAATGTTTTAAAATGAACTAATCTAAGATCCACAGTGGAAAAGGTTTGATGTGCCAATAACCACATATTTTCCCAGTCCCATTCATCAGTTGGATATCCAAGTTCTTGAGACCACCACCTAATTGTCTCTGTTGCTGATCCCCTAATCAAATCTACAAATAATGCACAAAACATAGAAATAGATGGACATGTTTTCATGCAACCATGGAAAGATATAGAATTTTCATTTAATGATATTGATAAATCTAACTTGTTCAGAACAGAATTCTGTACAGAATCATAAAATGTACCTTCAGTAGGGAAGATGCCATATTTGTCCACTAGAGTGAGTAATGGCAAGAAATAATCCTTTCTTAAAATATATTGTACTGAATAAATGCCCTTTTGTTTCCATATACTGTTATGCATAGTTTTCCCATCTTTTAAGAAGTTGGGGTTATCCCACATTAGTTGGGCCCTAGCTTGTCCCAAGTTAAGATTTAACATCAGAGATGCTTGCTTAATTTCCCTAAGAGAATTGGCTATTATTTTATTATTGTAAGGCCTCATGGGCTTTGAAAAAAAAAAGAGTTCTTATGTCCATCCCTTGAGAATTCACAACTTCTTGCTCAGTATATACCCAGTCGGGAATATATGTTTGTGTAGTTTCTTTTTTAAACCAAAATGCTAGTTGTGTTATTCTGGCAGCCAAAAAGTACAGATACTGTAAAAATCAGGTACCTTCAAGCCTCATTTGTTCTTGAACCTACATAATTTAGTGTAGGCCAATCTATGTCTTTTATAACCCCATATAAAGTGGGCCACTTGAGACGATATTCCCTGAATCTATCTGTTTGTTAGACTGCATGGGATCATCATGAATAAGTAAAGTATTCTAGATAAGATGTTCATTTTTATGGTTTCTGTTCTCCCCCATAACCCCAGAGGCAATTTGTTCCATTTAATTCAATCTCCTGATGTTCTTTGTCTAATCCTTGCTGTGTTTTTGGATGTTGTCTTGTTAATATTTTTGTAAATAAGAATCCCTAAGTATTCTATAAATTATTTGGACCATGAGATCCCTACATTATCTAGATCTTCCTTAATACAGTGTCTGTTAAGTGACAAGAAATTGGTCTTCTCTTTGTTTAGTTTATAACCAGATATTCTACCAAAACTTTGAATAATATTAAATACCTGAGGTAATGAGGTGGATGGGTCAGATATCATGAGAAGGATATCATCTGCATAAGCAGCTACTAGATGTTCACTCGGTCCTATTTTAATACCTACAATTTCTTTCTCATGTATTAACCTCCTTATCAAAGGATCTACAGTAAAATTAAATAAGAGTGGTGATAAAGGACATCCTATTAGTGAGGCAGATTACTTCAAGAGGGGAATCATGACAGCCTCTTTTAAGGGGTCAGGAAACATTCCATTTTTCAATGAACTCCAGGCTATCTCAGCAAGGACCAGTCCGAAGACCTCCACACACTCTACCAGGCAGCGGGTTGGACAAGGATCCAAACTACAGTAAGTCAGTCGCACACTCTGGACAATCTTCATGATGTCAGTGATTGCTGGCTGGTCAAAGACAGACCAAACAGACCGGGCACTAATGACCTCCCACCGACCACTGTTCTGCTCATTGGAAGTTGCTGAATGGAGCTCTGACCTGATGGTGGCAACCTTATCTTAAAAGAACTGAGCAATCTCCTCACACTTAATTTGTGAAAAAGCTCTCCAATTCTAAAGGCAGGCTGGATTGCACAGCCTGTCAACAGTTTAGAAGAGCTGAACCAGTCGATTCCTTGCAGCAGCAGTCTTCCTGGTCAGGAACTCTGCCATCTTACAGGAGACAGCCAATTGATAATCCCTATAATGGGATGTCAATCTAAGTCTGTCATCCACCAGGCCAAATTTCTGCCAGCGACGTTCCAGCCTTCGCCCTACTTGTCTCAACTCCTTCAAGGTCCCATCATACCTGGGGACTGAGGCCGAAGAGTGAGTGGGTGAACATGGATAGGAGTGATGGAATCCAGGGCCCTCAACACAGCATTATCATAATGCTGTACCAGGTCACCTGGGTCCTTGCATCCCAATGGCATACTCGATTGGTCCAGTATGGCCATTAGACCAGTAGAGGAAACATCCCTTAAAGGGCAGTACCGGACCATCTCCACAGGTGAAGGTCGACTGGGGGGGGCTGTGAAACTGAACCCTATAGTGTGATGGTCAGACCAACTGACTAGTTCCACCACCAAATCAGAGACCTCCATCCCTAGGAGGAATACCAGATCCAGAGAGTGTCCACATTTATGGATGGTAGTGGCAACCACCTATGTGAAGCCCAATGAAATCATCAGTTGGAGGAAGTCTTGTCCAAACTGTGATAGTTCATCATCAACCCAGGCATTGAAGTTGCCCAGGACCAACCACCTGGGTGACTCCAATGCCATGTTGACGATGAAGTATGTGACTTCCTGAAGGAATACTTTCTCATCACCAGGTGGATGGTAAATGAGAAGTATCCTACAGCCCACACCTGCACCCAAGATACACTCAAAGGATCTGGTAGTCCCCACAGGCACATCTACAAGGCTCAGTTCTGCCTTAAAACAAATGGCAACACCCCCGCCCCTGTGATCCAGTCTCAGGCAGTGTATTACTGAGTACCCAGCCAGCACAGCTGCCTCCAAAACAGGACCATAATTTTCATCTAGCCAGGTCTCAGTGATGCATACCAGGTCCGATGTTCCAACAAGATCATCAATAATTGCTGTCTTGTTCTTGATTGACCTGGCATTGCATAACACCACCCTAGTTGGATGGGTAGCCATGGGAGAGCATGTAATTTGCCCACTCGAAGGGAGGACCCCTTTCCTGGACCCATTTTACCCCAGGGTGCCTCCTGGTACCCACCACCCCAATCCGTTTGTCCTGTACCACCCCCCCAGGCCAGGAGCCGGCAGCCCTCCACTCCCTCTGAGCTATCCTCAAGGCCTGACAACACCTATAAACCTCAGGGGGAAGAGGAAGGCAGAAAAAAGGGCACAGGCCCTAAGCTGGGAGGGGGAGTAGTGCCTGACCACCCGAGAAGACTGCCAACACATAACGACAACCAAACAGGCAGCAGTATCAAACCAAACAAAACAAACAAAAATAATAATACACAGACAAAACCTACTCCCAACCAGCCCCCAGATTAACCACTAACAATACGAAAAAATCAGTCATAATCCCCAATTGAAAAAGTCCCAAGAATAAAACAGAGTCAGAGTTCTTAAATATTAAAATAGACCAGTCACTTATGAGTCCACATGAACTCTCACTGCAGTGGGTGAATTCATGAAGAAGGTATCGAAATAAGTCTAACTCTCACTTGGATTCACAGTAAAATACCGAATAGAATTTACAAAATTAAAATTAACAGTCGCAACATTTGAAGGAGAAGGCACTCTCACCGCCTTCAGCCAAAACGGAAAAGTTATTCACAATTTCTAATAACCAGTTGGTAACAAATTCCTCATATACTTTAGATATGATGCATGTTAGTGAAATGGGTCTAAAATCCTTGCTAACCTCACATGGTTTATTTACTTTAGTTAATGGTAATACTCTGGTCTGTTTCCATTAATTTGGAATTTTTCCCAACAACATAGATTTATTGAACAAATTAAAAATCCAGGATGCTACCAAATTGTCTCCCTCATGCCAAATCCAATTAGGTATATTATCTGGTCCTAGTGCTTTATTTACTTTCAACCATTTTAAAGCTTTTGCTACATCCTCAACTGATTGGATATTTATCAGGGACCGTCCACAATTCTCCCTCACTTTCATTCAACGGTTCTAACCCTTTACTAACTTCACACAATACTCTATTTAACTCCTGCACAAATTGCTTCTCTTTTGCCTCCCCTCAAAACCACAATCAATAGCCCACTTGCCTACCATTTCTCCTCGTTGTTACTTTGAATGATAGACTTTGTAGTTTTCCATCATTTTTTTGGATCTGATTTACGTAACCCGTTGACCTTTTTTTACACAAAAATTCTTTCTAATCCTTTTTCCTAATCTGTTTACTTTGTTCCTTAATTTGTTAAATTCAGCTAACTGCCCTGTTTTTAAAGCATTTTTTCTCTTCCTATTATCAATTTTTTAAACTCCTCGGTAACCCAAGATTTGTCCCCTCCCCTAACCTCAACCTTACACAAAGGTGCGATCTTATCCATTATCTCTTGTATCTTACCAGTTACCAAAGTCCAGGTAGAATCAGCAGATTCTAACTTAAACCATTCAGGGTCAAATTCACCTGCTATGGCATCTAACACCCTGTCTTTTTTCTCACTATTCCACTTTCTACTCCACCTCACCTTCCTCTTCTCTCTTTGAGCTTTACACCCTATAACACTAGTGGTGCCAAAAACAGATTTGCGGTCAGATGAACCAATAGGAGGCCCAATATTAGGTGAACTATACCATTCAGCCACATTAGTAACTACTACATTCAGAACATTTTTCCCCCACATCCCATTTCTATCTGCTTCATATTCTTACCTCGCCTGACTTTGGATAACTGCAACTGATTTGCATCACTCATTAAAACAATACCACAGACAGGATATTTTTCCAATATCCTGCCCAAACACCAATTTAAATGTGCAATCATACAACAATTGTTGCCCAAAGGAGGATGGTAAAAACCACCCACAAACAACGGGCCACAATTTCTGGGAAGTTTGGGCATTTTTACTTTTAATCATAAGGTCTCCAAACCATCTTGTTCTAAATCACTATCCTTTCCACAGGAATATTGTCTTGTACATAACATGCAGTCCATCCCCCATGCTTCACTTCTTTATCCTTTCTCATTGTCTTATATCCACCTATCAGTAAAGCATCATTCGGCACCTGAGGGGTATACCATGTCTCAGTAATAACTACTACATGCACTTGATTACATTTCACAATTACATTTAACTCGTCTATTTTAGAAACCAAAACTCTAATATTAGTGTTCAACAGAGTAGGGACCCATGTCTTTTGAATTTCTACCTTAACCACATTTTGCCTTAATACTGATCTACGTTGTTTATTTACTCTATGACATCCACTTTCTCTGTGAGTAATCCGAACAGGAATATTGAAACCCCCAACAGGGGTTACAACATTTAAAAGTGCAGAATCTTCAGATTCACAATTATGCAAATTCCTCCAATTAACATACCCAAGTTTATTTTTTACTTTTCTATGGCTGGTTATCACCAAGGGAATCCCTGCTGGTACATTCATCATGCCCTGTTCCCCACAATACCTTGCCAACCCCCAGGGATAAATTGCTACTGCAAGGCAGTATGTATGCACCAATGACACTAGTAATAGAAAATACAACTGAGCTATATATAATCTCATTCTACACATTGCTTTATATCCTTTTGAAACAAAACCCCTCAAACACTTTCACCCTTCAATGGTAAATTCCTCTTAGATTACTTAACAATCAATTTAGTATGCAAACAAGCATTATTATTTATTTTATAATACAAATTTCATATAAGGTCTTCTGCTGCACCTCCCACCTGTGACTCCCGCCGAGGACTCTCGTCACTCCAGCAAGAGTCACTCACGCAAAAAGCCGCTCCATGGAGAGCCGCTACTGCCAAAATCATTTTATCACCAAGAAAGACTCCCAACCTCCTTCCACAAATATCACAGGCATGTAGCTGTTGCTCCTCCCGGTCCATTCTGCTGCCATTAGGATGAACCCGGGAAATAAACAGCTGTTGTTCAGTCTTCGAGGGGGAGGGGGAATAGCAGCACAGGCTGGAAAGAAGACATGCCACAGTATCTTTTAGGCAGGAGCTGCAGAATTGAATACAGTCAGGCGGCAGCTCATTTTAAACAGTTCCACACACCTCCATCCCCAAACGTCACAAGCACATAGCTGTTGCTCCTCCTGGTCCCATCCGCTGCCACCAGGATGAACCGGGAAATAAACGGCTGTTGTTCAGTCTTCAGTGGGGGAAGTAGCAGCACAGGCTGGAAAGAAGAAGAGTGTCTTTCAGGCGGGAGCTGCAGAATTGAATACAGTCAGGTGGCAGCTCATTTTGAACAGTAAATAACCTATGCTATCACAGTGCATCTCCTAGATGATCACACCACAGAAATACCTGCACTTACTTCAGGCAGCGTACCTGCAGAGTATTAACATATAAAGTCATGATTATCATGACCAAAGAAGCCATCCATCCCTTATACCGAAATTCCAGTCATTGCCTATATACATTAGACTACCATCTGGACTGCTCCGCTTCTTCTATTCATTTACTAATCACTCATGGCATTACTCTCATCAGTCACTCAACCTCTCCTATACTCATTTTACTTTGAGAACCTTACTTAGCGACTTATCATTTACTAATCGATTCTTTACCTCCAAACTACATCGAATATCAAACCTCACACGAATTGGATCAGTCACCCATAACTTTACAAATCACCACAAATCCCACAGTGTACTGTCTGGTCTTATATCAATCAAATCATGCTCTCCCAACTCATTGCACCCCTACAATCCCTTTGGACATGCATCCTTTATCACCTTGGAAATATGGACTGCATTAGCTCTTCTTTAACTGGATCTGCTCCACATATAGCATTCGACCATCATTACGGAAAGAAGTACCCTTCATCCTCAGGATCATCATTTAGTCTGTATCGTCCTTGGATCGAGAATGAACTATCATCTCCAGGGCACTCAAAGACTCTCTTCTACTCATTTCTACTTCATGGATCTTCCTTAGCGACTCCTCGTTCATTACCGAGTTCCTTGCCTCCAGACCTTATCTTTACATTCAAACCTTTTACAAGTTGGATCATTCACCAATGACTTCTGGTGCCATTACATTTCCACCATTCCCAGTTTAGTACCTCATCGATCCAGTCATGTTCCCTCTGCTCATTACACCCTTGCAATTTCATGGGACAAGCATCATTCATCATCTTGGAAACCTGGACTTCCTTCACCCAGATTATTTCATACTTAGGATTCTATCACTCATTCAGAACAGAGCTACTCTTCAACCTCAGGATCATCATGCAATTGGCATCATCCATGGATCGAGGATGGATTATTGTCTCTCTCCAAGCAGCTCACCAACCTCAAATTAGCTATGGTTACTAGAACCTATATCCTTTTCCTTTTAGTATGCCCAGAGGATGGGCAGACCTCTGGCCATGGGTCCTCAGAGGTTTCCTCCACCTGAGGGTTTTTCCTCTCCTGAGTGCCGGGGTCATACTCTCTGTGAGTTAGAGGAGGTATCTTTTTGGGCCTTCTATTCCCTACAAATCACTACCTACATACCTACCTACTACTCAAGGGTGGGAATAGAGTTAAGCCACAAAAAGTACTACAAGTTGCACAAGCTCTATATACCCCATTGCTATTCCCCAGACATTGAATGGGAGGGCTATGCCTGTGGTTCAATGTGGGGAATAGCTCCTCCCATAGCATCTATGTAAGCCCTACGCTAACCGCACCTCCATTGCTTAGGGAGTGTTTTTCATCCACTTTCATCCCCTCCTCCTCCTCCTCCTTCTCCAGCGCTCTTCTCACCCTTGTTTCTGGGCTTTCTATTCCCTACAAATCACTACCTACATACCTACCACTCAAGGGTGGGAATAGAGTTAAGTCACAAAAAGTACTACAAGTTACATAAGTACTATAGACTCCATTGCTATTCTCCAAACACTGAACTTTTTTTTGTAACTGTGCAGAAACAATTTTTCTGGGGTTCTTAATTGCAGAGTTATGCCTGCTTGGAGAACAATACATCATTACAGAGCTGACCAGGCACAGAGCACAGTGGCAGCATTTTTACTTGTGAACTTGCCGGAAGACGGATTGTGGAGTCCAGTAGCTAGGGTGCACATCGGCAACTGGTTCATGGACATGAAATATATGTTTACTTTTTTATTTACAGAGGTGGTTTGTGGCAGTTTTGGGGGAGATCAGACATTTCTAGGTGTGTCATGCACTGGGGAGCACCTTCAGATCAGGCAAGTTTCACAAATTGGGCACCTCTATTAATGACAGAAAACTGACATGGCTCTTTATTGGGGAAAAAATGGATGCCATATGTTTTCAAATTTCACTATGTGGACTGATTTCACCATTTATGCTAAGTAATGCATGGTCAGGTGATGCCTTTTGAAAAATAATATTCCTATACTGTACCTACCCATTTCATAAGGACAGACAATAACTTATTACAGTGTGTAATGGAACTGTAACAAAGGGATGACACACAATGTTAGCAAGTGAATAATGTTACCGTATTCACATGGAGTGGGCAATACAAAGGAGGCCAAAAAATATGCTGAAAAAGTAACTTAGAAAGTATCATGAGAACCATGTAAGGGACCACAGCATATTCATCATCATAGACATGCAAGACAGAGGTGATGGACGACTACTATTACCATCAATGACTGAAGGACGGCAGTATCTAGGAAGTGTGTAATATAAGAAGGACACAAAGTAAAATTTTGACATGGCAGACTGTCTGCAGTTTTCCTTCATGTGTCTCATGAGCGCCACAACATGTGGTCCGACAGTGTGTGAACATCGGTCGTAGCAGTACTAGGTATGTTTCTATGTGTTACTGTTATGTTATATTATGAAAGTGTGGAAGACCATCACAGAACTGCAAATGATTGTAACAACAAGGAACGCACTGGCATACTTTGCTTCAGAAAAATAACACAGTCGTGGCAAACATGTTGTGATGCATGCGGCTATGTGAACAGTGCTAAGCTGATCTCTGGTTGGGCATGTAACACCAGACCATGTTACCATGGCATTATTAACATGCAACAGGAAACATCCTTTTATTTGGTTTTTTGACATATACTGTTACAGGCAACACAAAATGTCACTTGTGAAAAGTGTTGAGTATGAGCACTGTAACTGCTTCGTGGCTATTTATTGACTCTTAAAGCAAGTATAGTGCTTCCTTACCAAATCACAGTTCGCAGGCCATTTAGTTGGTGCAACATTGGATGGTAAGTCTGGAACATGTAACATGCCCATGTTTGAGAATTGACCATGCTTAAACTTAACATCATCCTCAAGCATTGATGCCACATATCAGTATGTCTTCTTCTCCTCCTTAATCTTCTTGACTGCTCACTGTTTTGTTTGTTTTGAGAAGGCAAAGCTATGCTGTTTATTTCCCTTGTTTTTGGCCCTCGTAATGATGACCTGCTCAAGATTATAGTTCCGAGTAGTCCAACATTGCCAACTTTGTTTGTGCTGTCATTTTGAGGTAACTGAAATGTTGTCTTTTAGGGCAATATTTTGTCAACAAGGAATTAAACACTTCCAGGTTTCCCGTGTGACAAAATTTAGTAATTTTTGTAATGTCCTTTAGTAGTCTAGTATCCATGATCACGCTTTTCAGTGCCTCTTGGGCAGGTTCACCCTTTCAAAGCCAATCAGTTGTCCTTTCCTCTTCCTGTGTTAGTGCTCCATGATCGCACTTTCTATATACAAGTTCAACCTCCCAGATGTGAATATTGGTGGTGTGGTCTAACATGGAGAACCACTTCTCTTGCAGCACCATGGCATTTTCACCACACGTGTGAAATGACCACCAAAAGTGGTTCAAGATTGATTGACTCCATGCAGTGAGTTGCTCACAGTGCTTCTGTTTTGATTTTGCAGCTAATTTCTTTTACAATGGATTTAGAGACATGCTACACATCAAACTGATGATCCAATTCTTCAAAATGTCTACCTTTTGCCATCAAAGTGATTATTTTTAGATGTCTGTCTACTGCCACAGTTGTTACTTTCAGTCCACCATGTAATATTCTCTGTAGAGTATGTATGAATCCTTCTTTTTCCATCGCTTTGGAATTAGCCACTTCGAACACTTGAATGATGGATGAGTCTAAAATGTTGTTGCTGTCCATGTTCTTGATAGTATATGTACAGTACTTAGCAGAGTGTCCAGGTGAGTCACATCTTCCATCACCTATCACTGTGAGCTCCTTGTCCAACAGCAACACCCAAATCCTTTTCTTCTCCATCAGCCAAGCATTGTTTATCACCGGGAAAAGATAAGTACATTGTATGGCATGGTACTGTGACTGTGCAAATATATTCAGGCCAAAGAAGTGAAACAATTGACCAACATGTGAATATGTATTGCCGCTGAAAAAAATGCATGCACTAAGCAATCGATTTCCTGCACCCATGCGATTCACTAGTGGCTGAGAATGCCACATGAAGTTGTAGTTCTTTGCACAGCAAAAGTTGGCAACCAGCATTGTGCCACGGACAACAGTGTCAGTCAACATGCGAGGTAGTTTACATATTTGGCAGACCATCATACTCATTAGCATCAAAACTGAGCTTTTAAAAACAATGAACTTTGTATCCTGAACAAGCCCATTATCAGAAGTGAAGGAGTCACTAGGGAACATCCCGTCTTCACTATCTGTGTCGTCTTCTGAGTCAGGTGTGAACATTGATGCTTCAATATCATTTTCAATGCTGGGTTCAGAGTAAATTTCTGAGACATCATCAACTTCTCTCATATTAGGAGAAGCAGAAATGTAAATGGGTGTTGATGTGGAAGGAGGAATATCAAAATCAATGTTGTCGTTCTCTGCATTGTTTTCAATCACTCCAATGCACACGTTTCTACTGCCATCTGCAACTTCTGATTCTCTCAGTGATTTGGACCTTGATTTTGAATTCTGATTGGTGTGCTCCTTATATACATTTTCTGCTGTCTCTGGCCACTGACAAAAGAAATCACGTGTATCAACAGAACACTGGATGGCTATGGAGCATGATGTGATTGTGTTCTTCACCATCATGTGTTGATTGTTGAAATCTGTTTGACTGAAATAATCCTTGCTCTGTAAAACCAAAGTAATAGTTTCACATTGACATTCAACAGTTACATCCAAACATCATAATATGAAGATATACCACATATAATTGACTTTAAAGATCACTTTGCATCTATCGCAGTGGCACATGATATTATGTCATATAGCACAAATGATATTCAGCACATCACTGTCACTCTGTGTTCAGAGTTGGTGGCAAATAGAAGTCAGTGGGACAGGTCCAGCAGGACAATGCAAACTGAGTAGGGTACCAGGGAACTCTGGTTGTCATGTCCAGCACCTCACTGTCAATGTGGGAGTCAGGTCTGGAGTGGGTAGCCTGTGTTTGGGTGGTGGGTTGGCAAATGGAAGTCAGTGGGAAAGGCCTGCAAGGACAAGACAAATTATGTAGGGGACTAGGGAACTCTGGTGGTCATGTCCAGCACCTCCCTGTCAATTCCCTAGCTCCCTGAAGGAGGCGGTGGTGACACCGCTCCTTAAGAAAGCTTCTTAGGACCCTAACTGCTTGGCTAACAATAGACCTATCTCTAACCTTACCTTTGTGGAGAATGTGATCGAGAAAGTAGTTGTGCTGCCGCTGGAGAACCATCTTACCATCCATGATATGTATGATCCTCTCCAGTCTGGTTTTCGGAAGAGGCATAGTACTGAGACAGCTCTGATTCAGATGCTCAGTGATCTCCTGATGGCTAGAGATCGGAAGCACCGTTCCATCTTGGTGCTCCTTGATCTCTCATCAGCTTTCGACACCATGGACCATGGGGTGTTGCTTGAGCACCTGAGCGTCATCTGTGGCCTGGCAGGTTCAGTCTTCAGATGGTTTCAATCATTCCTCTGTGGCAGGTTTCAGAGGGTGGTGTCTGGGTTGTTTTCCTTGGACTCATGCTCCCTGCCTTGTGGGGTCCCTCAAGGCTCAGTGCTCTCCCCAATGTTATTTGCAGTGTATATGCTGCCTCTAGGAGACATTGTAAGATGGTATGGGCTGAGGTTTCATTGTTATGCAGATGATAGCCAGCTCTACCTGTCTTTCGCACCAGACTAGGATAGTGCAATCTCAATCTTTAACAGCTGCCTCACAGAAATCCAGGACTGGATGAAATCCAGCTGGCTGAAATTGAATTCTGATATGACTGAGGTGCTGGTCATAGATCCAGTTCCCCGGACTGTGGAGTCGGTAGCAGGGCGTCCTTCTGGGCTTTGGCTTGGGAGTAGTCAGCTGCCTTCCTCTGAGAGGGTGCAAAACTTGGGGGTGATCCTTGATAATAGGCTGACACTGCATTCACAGGTGTCTGCAGTTGTCAAGTCTTCATTTTACCATCTTAGGAACATCGCTCAGGTCAAGCACCTTGTTCCATCCAGAGACCTTCCAACACTGATCCATGCCTTTGTGACCTCGTACCTGGACTACTGTAACTCCCTTTACCTAGGGCTTCCAGGGGTTGATATCTGCCTCTTGCAGCTGATGTAGAATGCTGTAGCCCGGGTGTCGACGGGGGTTCCTCGTTCAAACCACATCTGCCTATGCTGCGTGAACTGCACTGGTTGCCTGTTCACTGGATGATCACCTTCAAGATCAGTCTTCTGACCTTCAAAGCCCTGTACAGACAGGGTTCAGGCTGCCTGCAAGAGCTCCTGAACCCTTACTGTCCCAGCCGCCCACTCTGCTCAGCTGACGAGGGGTTGTTAGAGATTCCCAGGGTACGGCTGAAAATCTCTGGTTCTTGTTCTTTTATGTTCATAGCCTTGACTCCATGGAATTATCTACCTCATCAGATTCAAGACAGCCAGATCATGGAGAGCTTTAAGACAGCTCTGAAGACCTATCTGTTCTGCCAGGCCTTTGGTGAGTCCATATAATATTCTGCTCCCATCTGTATTTATAGTTCTGTCTGGAATTGATTGGTTACTTTTTTCAGTTTTAACTGTTTTAAAGGTTTGTACAGCGTTTTGGTTTTAGATACTGTGCTTATAAATAAGGTTTATTATTATTATTATTAATGTGAGAGTGAGGTCTGGTGCAGTAGTCTGTGTTTGGGGGAAGGCAAATGGAAATCAGCAGAACAGGTCCAACAGGACACTGCCAGTTATGTATGGGACCAGGGAAGTCAGGTAGTCATGTTTTTGTGGGGCGAGAGTGAAAGACAGTGGGAGAGGTCCCCAAGGACAATGCCAGTTGTGTATGGAATCATGGAAATCCAGTAGTCATGTCTAGCAAGTCATTGTCAGTGTTGGTGGGAGGTCTGAAGTGGGTACCCTGTGTTTTGGGGGGGTGAAAGACAATGGGAAAGGTCTGCAAGGACAATACAAATTGGATGGGGGACTAGGGAACTCCGGTGGTCATGTCCAGCACTATACTGTCAATGTGGGAGTGCGGTCTGGAGGTTAGTAGCCTGTGTTTAGGGGGGATGGCAAATGGAAGTCAGCAGGAATGGTCTGGTAGGACACTGCCAATTGTATATGGGACCAGGGATATCAGGTAGTCATGTCCAGCACATAACTATCAGTGTCAATAGGAGGTCTGGAATTGGTACCCTGTGTTTGGGGGAGGGGGGGATAAAAGGCAGTTGGAAAGGTCTGCAAGGACAATACAAAATTGGGTAGCGGACTAGGGAACTCTAGTGGTCATGTCAAGCACCACGCTGGCAATGTGGGACTGAGGTCCGGAGTGGGTTGCCTGTGTCGGGGGGCAAATGGAAGTCAGCAGGACAGGTCCAGCAAGACAATGCCAATTGTTTTTGGGACCAGAGAAGTTGGGTAGTAACGCACAGCACAAAACTATCAGTGTTGATGGGAGGTCTGGATTGGGTACCCTGTGTTTGGCGGGGGGAGATGAAAGTCAGTAGTAGAGGTCTGCAAGGACAATGTCAGTTGTGTATGGGAGCATGGAAGTTGGGTAGTCATGTCCAGCTTGTTACTGTCAGTGTCAGTGGGAGGTTTGGAGTGGGTACCCTGTGTTTGGGGGGGTGGTAAATGGAAGGCAAGGAGAAAGATATGTGAGGACAATGCAAATTGGGTAGGGGACTAGGGAACATTGGTGGTCATGTCCATTACCTCATTGTCAATGTGGGAATGAGGTCTGGAGTGGGTAGCCTGTGTTTGGGGGGGGGGGAGAGTCAATGGCACAGGTCCACAGGGACAATACAAATTGGGTAGGGGACTAGGGAACTCTGGTGGTCATGTCCAGCACCTCACTGTCAATGTGAGAGAGAGGACTGGAGTGAGAAGCCTGTGTTGGGGGGGGTAAATGTAAGTCAGCAGGAAAGGTCCAGCAATGCCAGTTGTGTATGGGATCAAGGAAGTCAGGTAGTCATGTCCAGCATGTCACTGTCTGTGTTGGTGATAGGTCTAGAGTGGGTACTCTGTGTTTGGGGGGGATGATAGGCACTGAGAGAGGTCTGCAAGGACAATGCCAATTGTGTATGGGATCATGATAGTCACGCAGTGATATCTAGCATGTCAGTGTCAGTGTTGGTGGGAGGTCTGGAATGGGCACCCTGTGTTTGGGGGGGGGATAAAAGGCAGTGGGAAAGGTCTGGAAGGGCAATGCAAATTGTGTAGGGGACTAGGGAACTGTGGTGGTCATGTCCAGCACCACACTGTCAATGTTGGAGTGAGGTCTGGAGTAGGTAGCCTGTGTTTAGGGGTGGGGGTAAATGGAAGTCAGTGGGACAAGTCTGTCAGGACAATGCCAACTGTGTATGAGACCAGAGAAGTCAGGTAGTCGTGTCCAACATGTCACTGTCAGTGTTGGTGGGAGGTCTGGAATGGGTAACCTATGTTAGGGTGTGGCCGGGGGGTGGCAAATGGAAGTTAGCAGGACAATACAAATTTGTTAGGTGACCTGTGAAGTCGACTTGTCATATATGACATGTCACTGTCACTGTCAGTGTCAGTAGGAGGTCTGGAGTGGGTAGCCTGTCTTTGGGGTGGGGGAATGGAAGACAGCAGGAAAGGTCAGGTAGGACAATGATAATTGTGAAGGGGATCAAGAAGATTGGCTTGTTATTTGCAGGATATCAGCGTCATTGTCTGGGAGGTCTATAGGGGGTAGACTACATTTGGGTGTGGGCTGAGTGGAAGTGAATGGGAATTGTCTGGCAGGACAATGGAAATTGATTGATGATGGGAGTCATGTTGTGGTCTATCACTCTATGTCACTGTTGGTTGGGAGAATGAGGGAAGTAAGCTGATCATGTAAATAGATGGCATGTCAGTCTTCTTGGCAGGTTGGTAGATGGTGACCTGTGTTTACAGGGAGGGGGAATGTAGAATGAAAGGCTCCATCATAGGTTAGCAAGGAGAATGGTAATAGTGTGTGAGTGGGTAATGACGTAAATGATCTTGTGATGTCCACCACTGTTACGTGGATGTATCTTTGATGTTGTTGGAGACTAACCTGAGTTTGATATGAAAGCACAATGGAAGGCACTGGAAAGGTGTGGCTGTGGGCAGTGAGTGGATGGTTCTTATTTCAGAAAACAGAATTAATTGCATATCACCTTTGTAAAATAATGATGTAAATCAATAGTAAGCATGCTTGGTACATATAAAAAACAGAAGATTGTGTAGGATCAATCATACAAAACAAGGCTGTTTTTCTATAGAGAGGTTTACATAGTAACAAGACATCTGGAGAGAGAGTGCAGCTGAATAGCTCTCCTTACCATGGAAACATAGACTGAAAAACAGCCTTGTATGTGTATGGTTGCTAACAGACAATGTTTTCTAGTATATAGGCAACCATTACTACAATCCAGTGTCAGGCAGGTATAGAGAAGCCCCCCCCCCCCGGCCAGTAAAGCCTTGCTGTAGCGAGGGCTGTAACCTTTGTTTACGGCGCCGCTCAGTTCCTGTGTAAGCTGTAACTGCCATGACTGCTTCATCAAGTGCGGTGGTTCAATAACGCACATGCGTAAAGATGTTCTATCTTGTTGTGCTGCAGTAATGATGTTGCTAGTGCAGCACAACACTGTGACATCACTACTGCAGCACAACAAGGTAGTTATAGTTATCCAATTACAACAACCATAAGGATCACCCATACAGTACACAGCATTGCTCATTGACCAGTGCTTAGATGTAATCTTATCAACATAACTGAGTAGGGTTCAAATGACACGTGACATGGACAAGAAAATACTGAGGGAACGGAACCTTTCCTCAGATGACGTACAGGGTTGTCTGGGTCTGTAAAAAGGAAAATATGCCAGACGTTACAAAACAATGTTAAATCCATTGTGTCACTGCATTATCATGGGATGAATGAATTTAGAAAAAT
This sequence comes from Neoceratodus forsteri, assembly GCA_016271365.2. Taxonomy (NCBI): domain Eukaryota; kingdom Metazoa; phylum Chordata; order Ceratodontiformes; family Ceratodontidae; genus Neoceratodus; species Neoceratodus forsteri. The sequence continues at coordinate 1,277,972,629 of CM057456.1, forward strand.
ACTTACTGTTCAATAGATTGGCAGCAGGGATATAGTAATTTTTGTCCCTGGAGTGGTCGGAACATACCACATATTTTCTAGCTGGTTGAAAGACTGCAGCATGTATGTCTGTATGACACACTGATTGCAATCATTTTTACATCTCCTCAGGGGCTGAAGGTAAATGATGGGTAAGTAATGAAAACTTACTTTCTTCCAAAGTTTTTCTTGCCGGTGGTGTTACCACACCCTAAGGTCATACATGTTGGCATTTTTACGTTTTTTGCAGACAGACAGTACTGTATGGAATGCTGAATTATAAATTTGTAATGGAGACAGTATAAAGACTATACTAAACCTCTCTAAATCACAAAACTGAACTACAAGAACAGTGGACACTAGGGCAATTGACTGTCTCTGTGCACACACACAAAAAAAAACTGTCACACAACCATTTTCATTAACATGGATTTTATTGGACAAATCCTGTAAATATTTTGTAACACGGTGACAGACAGATGAAGGTCTGTCAAATGACTTGCCATGTTATTGAAAACTGTGAGACAATTTCCTGGGTAGTTCGGATCTTTACATGCACTGACAGCTCTGCAATGCCAATATGAGCCATTTGTAGCAATAGAACCATCAAACAATGCATAATTATGCACTGCTACTTTATGAACACAGTGCATGCAAGACCGCGCCAGAGTGTACGTGAGCACAATGAGGGGCACAGGGAAATATGGCACAGTCAGCAATAGCACAGCTCAGAATAAACAGAGATGACGACTAAATGAAATAACTACAAGCTGGTAAGTTAACTGCTCTAAGATAACAGGATTGCCAAACTGGAGGTCGCACAACATGATAAACCTCAAAACGGTGCTAGGAGTTTTCTTTAAAGACAGACAGAGGGTCCAATGGCAGTTTAGAATAGTTATTCACAATGTTAAGCAATTCAAGTATCTTATTTTTATAAAAATCACTGGTCATCGTAACAATGTTTCCCCCCTTTATCTGAGGTTTTAAATACCACACTGGAGAGACCTTGTAAGTCTTGAATGTCATTAAGTTCATCCTACCTATGATTTCTATAATGTCCTTTATAATTTGTCAAAATTTTGTTAACTGCGTTTTCTGATTGTCTTTTTATAATTGAAACAGCAGGATTAATTGTGGTGACACAGAAGCCTGACTTGGGTTTAAATAATGATACCCGTAATTTTAATAAGGTCTCCTTGTCTGTATCATACTTCACACTACCTTGTGTGCCTAGATGTCCTGCTTCGAGCAGTGATTCCAGAGCATAATAATTCCTCCAATCCTGAAAATTCCAATCCTCTCTAGATGGCTCCAATATTAGATCTTGGCCTGAGTAGTCCAGAATGTCAGTTTCCACCATCAATTGGATATCTCTATTTTCAATGGTTCCAATCTCCTATGAGTTTAAGTTCGGCACTGTAGATCTACCCATAATGCCTTGGTCCACATCATGTACAAAAAGTCCTTCAAATGAATTTTCCAGAAAAAATGTTTCTAGTGCATCAGGTTTAGTGCTTAGAACAAAGGAGAATCCTTTTATAAGCAAAGATATTTGAGAATCTGTAAGTGTGTATTCAGTCAAATTATTTGCCGCTCCATGTCCTGTGGGCAGGAATGCAGTTGATGGATTCTCCCTCTGGCCCCTTTTCCTCTCTGGGCTTGTTTTTTGTGTTTTTTTTTAATTTTTTTTGTCTTTGCTTGACTTTCATACCTTGAACCTTTGAGGAAAAAGATACACTATTAGCAGCACTGGAAGTTGATGATTCCTTGGTGTTGCTATTCTCTGAGGAATTGTTAGAAGTTTGGGAGACCACTAATGTGGTTTGTTCCTGTTGCCTTTGATTTGTATTGTTACCATGTGACCTGCATTTCGATCTGCCCCGGGAGATGGAACAGCCTCCTCTTGTTTTGGCCCACTTAAAAATGTGGTCCTCTTTATAATCAGTACTATCATGGTCTAATTTAGACTCTTTTCCTTTGCATAAGTTCTCTTCCATGTTTGTGCCATCTGGATTATAAGTAATTTTCTAGTTTAATGCAGCTAGGATGTTTCACAAATTTCTGTAACACTTACTTCGTTGTTTTAACCTGATTGGTCAATTTCTCATGCTTGGCAGTGTCCTACTTAATCAGTAATAGAATGAGTCAGCATCACTCTCAACTCCACCCTCTTTTCATAAGCACATAAACCTGGTCTGTAAGGCGGTAAACACCAATCAATCAATCCATCAATCAAGTCTTTATCCAGGTGAACACCATTGAGCAGGCTCATTTACAAATTGGACCTGCATTACACAAGGTCAAGAATAACACTTTTATGTACAGATAATAAATGGACATAATTATACAGAAATAGAAAAAAAAACACAGAGCAATAACAAGTATTTCAGGTATAGGGTTAACAAGGTTAGGGAGAATGGTATGAGAAGGGGAATTAAAACATTCTGAAACAGCCAGCATATTAAAACATTTTCAAACAGTATGGCATATCATTGGTCAGGACATATACAAACTTAAGGGGCAGATATGGAGGGGAGGGGTACAGGACTGCAGCTGTTCTAGGAGGGGTGCTACGGTAGATGGGCTGGGGACATATATGTTAGGAATCTGAGGGTAAGAAAGGTAGTGGATTAGAAGAAAAAAAGGGTGGTATAGGTGGAGACAATCATGGGGCTGGGTTAGGTGGAGATGTAGTGGGCAGGTATGCAGTAGGCACCCTAGCACGCTAAGTGTGCTGGAAACAGCTACATAGCTCCTTAACAGCCTTGGCATACAAGATCTTGAAGGTGGTAAGATTAACAGGGAGACTCAGTTTCATAGATTTCTGTAGTTTATTCAGGAGTGAGGGCAACACAACGCCTATGGCTGCTCTCCCAAAGCATGTATTGGCCCTAGGTACCTTCAGTAGAAGCAGAGAACAGCTTCTCAGTGCATAGTTGCCTGCCATGTATAACAGCAAACAGTCAGAAATGTATTGGGGTGATTTGTTGGTAATAGCTCTGTAAGTCCAGAGAGCAGCATTTCTATTCCTTCCGTACTGAAAGGAGGTCCACCCCACAGCTGCATATAAGGAGCAGTGGTGGGTGATGTTAGGTAGGCCAGTTATAAATCTCAAGGCTCTGTGGTATAAGGTGTCCAGTTTAATAGGACGGGAGGCATTACACTGACTATAAATGAAATCGGCATAATCAATTAGGGATAGAAACATGGATTGAACTAACTGCATCTTGGCATCTTTGATTAAGAGGTGGTTTATTCTAAAGAAGAGACAAAGACAAAGCCTCTACCTTAACTTTTTCAGCAGATCCTCAACATGCTCCATGAAGCAGAGTCTGTGGTCTAGTCAGACCCCTAAGTACTTGAATTTTGTAACAAATTCCAACCTCTCTCCTAGTAAAGTGTTTATGGGAGGTAAGGAGCCAGAGATAGCAGGGTTCACTGAATGAGCAGCCAGAGAGAACAGCATAGCTTTTGTTTTTTTGGCATTGAGTAAGAGCTTTTTCTTCAGGAGCTGATTCTGCAACAAGTTGAATTCTGTTTGTAAATCTCCACAGGCGGCTTCTGGAGTTGGGCGGCTTAGGTACAACACTGTATCATCAGCAAAACCGTGAATATTGGCCTCCTTAATGCCAACATCAATATTGTTTATATAAATGGCAAACAATAGAGGCCCCAGGATGGATCCCTGTGGAATGCCTCTTTTTAGTGGTTTGAGTGGCGAGAACTCCCCTTTGGCCTTGACCTGCTGAAGCATATCTGTAAGGTAATTATTGAACCAACACAGAGAGGTCGGGTCCAGACATATCACTTTTAGGGTGGAAAGAAGCAGGCAGTGGTCGACAGTGTTGAAGGCCTTGCTAAGGTCCAGGAACATGGCACTTACTAATTTTTTGTTTTCCAGCTCTCGTTGCCAATCATAAGTCACTTTGGCCAGAGCCGTAATGGTACTGTGCTTGGCTCTGAAACCAGACTGCATAGGGTTTAGAAGGTTCTTGTTATCTAGGTAGGTTCTCAACTGAGCATTCACAATTTTTTCCAGCAGTTTAGACAATATTGGTAGGAGAGATATCGGTCTGTAATTATTTAGGTCGCAGAGATCTCCTGATTTAAACAGAGGAATGAAGTGGGCAATTCTCCATAGGTGTGGAAGAGTCCCCTGGTACAAGGACAAGTTAAATAGGTGTGTGATTGGTACAGCTAGGAAGTGGTATGCAATGTTTAAGATGTAGGGGTCAAGAGAGTCAGCACCAGAGCTTTTCTTGGTGTCCAACTGTAGAAGGAGGTCCTCAACCTCTTTCAAAGAAGCAGGAAGGAATGAGAAAACTGCATTAGTGGTCCTAGGTTCAGGAATCTGTGCACTAACCTGAGAACATAACACAGATGCTGGTGAATTGTCAAATGCTAGGACTGCCATAGCAAAATGGTTGTTGAAGGCCTGGAGAATCTCCTTGATATCGTTGATAGTAACATTGTCAGAGATGATTTTCGTGGGAAGTACATTTCCTGCTGTATGACCAGACAGCTCTTTGATTGTGGACCAAAATTTAGCTGGGCACCTTGAGTCAGAGTCAAGCTCAGAATGGTAGAAATTGGCCTTAGCCTCTCTAACCAGTTTGGTGCAGGAGTTCCTAGCCTTTCTGAAGTGGCACCAATCCTTGGCTGTTTTTGATTGGTGGGCTTTTTTTCCAGAGTTTATCTCTCGCTAGTAATGCAGCCTTGAGTTCAGTAGAGAACCAATGGCAAGTTCTGGTCTTTATGTGGACTTTTACCAAGGGAGCATGTTTATTTATGGCACAAGACACTATTTCATGAAAAATGTCATATGCCATACTGACCGATTTGGCTAGGTAAAAGTTCTGCCAGTGTACAGATGATTTTAGCTCATCAATGTAGGCAAATGGGTCAGCGTTGTGACTGGACCTTCTGGTGGAGAACTTAGATGTGGAGGGGGATTGGAGAGTCAGATCTTACACTGGCGATGAAGCAGTGATTGCAGACATCTGAGAAAAATATTCCAGCATAGAAAAGGGGCTATGGCTTGCTTGTAAGAAAGACATCCAATTGGGGGCTATTCCTGTTTTTTTTTTTGTTAGGACTCGTAGGTCCTTCAATGAGTTGTGTAAGCCCAAGAGAGCCACAGGAGGATTTGAGGGGTAAGGAAGCCTTGGATAACCAGTCATAATTGAGATCCCCTAGAATAATAGTTTAGAGGGTCCTATGTCTCGTAATAGTCGATAGGTGAGACAGGAGCAGGGACCCAGCAGATGGAGGCCTGTAACATCCTATAACCCTGATAGCCTCTGACCAGGATGTTTCAACCTTAAGGGACAGACATTCAAAGCCATTTGTGATAGAGGAGGAGTCAATGGTAGTGACCGTACATTTTTCCTTGACATAAATGGCTACCCCACCACCCCTAGTCTGCCTGTCGGCTCTGAACAGCCAATAGTTAGGGATATTAACCTCCCTGTCAGGGGTAGAAGACCTGAGCCAGGATTCCAAGACTACCAGCACATCTGGTTCGGTATGAATGACCCAGGTCTGGATCGATGTAAGCTTTTTTAATTGACTGCAAACATGACTGGCCTTCTCTACAGACACAGTCATGCATGCCAGCCGATGCCCTTTGCCTGGCTATAACCAGTTCAGTCCTGTCTATAGTCAATTATGGCATTGTTATCTATGGATCAGCAACAGACACAGCTTTAAGCAGAATTAAGATTTCCTTGAACATAGCATGTCGACTTGTGGTTGGTTGTGATCGGTTCACTCACACATGTGACCTGTACAAACAAGCTAATTGGTTACATTTTTGAGGGAAGACTTTTTTACCAGATCAGCCTGTTAGCCAAAAAGATAGCCACTGGTGTCTCTCCTCCTACTGCCCAACATCTACTAACTCCTGCCCCAGTTACGTGGGCAACCAGAAGCTCCTCTAAAGCCACCTTTCTTATCCTATTTTGTAGGACCTCCTTAGGGCAGAGGGCTTTCATGCACAGGGCTCCTCTCTGGTTGAATGGCCTGCCCTCTGAGGTTTCCTCATTAAATCAATTAGGCCTTTTCAAACAAAAACTCCAGCAGCATCTCCTTGCCTCATGTCACTGCGACTGTTACTAGCCTTCCCTTACTGCTCCCCCCTCTACTTGCCCCCTACTCCTATTTCTCATTTTATTATGACAATGTCACTTCTGACTGCACCAGGTACTATTCCCCCCCTCCTCTTCATCCCCATTCTCTTTTCTCCTGTCTGTCTACCTGTCCTTCTTGCCCTTGTTTTCTGCACTTGCCTCCCCTACCCTCCCCCTACTCTTTGCTATCTTGTACTTAAGCCTGCCTGTCAATTAAACTTCTTGTTTGTAGCTTGCACTGTTTGGCATGTCAACATATTGCTACTTTGTAGATTGTATGCAATCTGTTCTTGCACGTTGTATTTTTGGTTTTTTGCATCATTGTATTGTACAATCTGACTTGGAGCCTTTGTAAAGGAGTGTCTGCCACAAAGGTTTATAATTCCGAGATTTCAATAAACAAATAAAAACAAATAAAAAAAAAATCTAATGCAGCAGTCAGCTGCCATTTACTTCCACTCTTCCCTGTTATCAAATTCCTCCAAGCCACTAGACGGAATTTTGGTAACCTGCAAATCCCTCGGTAAAAGTTCCAATTCAAAATAATTTTACATACTGATAGTTATATGTGAGGTTTAACTCCAGAAACAGGTGACATTCCAAAGTAAGAAATAAGCTCTTTATCTCTCTATCCTCTGTCACAGTGACAGTGACGTTGTCTGCACTCAAATGTCATTTGGCAGCTTCTTTCCTTTTCTTGAGGGTGTTGGTAGTGGTCATGCAAACTAGAGTCTGTTGTCTGGGAACTCCATTCTTGTTCGTGCTCATGGCAGAAATAAATCAGTATCCAAGATTCCAGTCTGTAAATAGCAAAGATGTTTGTTACAGCAATAGCTTGACAATGCAATGACTGATACCCCAAAACAGCAGTGATATCAGCGCCCAGGTCATGAGTCCAAAGCTGTAGGTAAATGCGAAAAAACCAAAATGTCCCATGCTCTCCAGTGTTTGGTGTGGTGAGAGTCGGGGTGGCTAGCCCTGAGCCTCCAAATGAACAACACAAAGAGACTTGCACTGCAACAGTCACAAGAGCAATAAATGCAAACAAAAAATAGTGGCTGTAAAGACCAGTTGTCGGTACCATTTATTAATACACCAGTGTAATGGAAAACAAATCCACATAGACCACTACTAGATTCAGGTGCCCTGGTGCTTTGCAATATGAGACTTTATCAGTGGACAGACACCTGAAATCAACAGATTAAGTTGTCAAGTTGTCAACAGATTAACTTAAGAAGTCAAGTGCCTTCTCACTCTAACCGCTGTAGAATAATCTATCTCTAAATTCTTTGGCCTGTTCTCCAAAATCCAACTGATTGTAACAATTCTACATGAGGTGTAAAAACTGGCTAAAAGGGATAGTCTTTTAATGTTTGGGGATGGCAACTAGTGGCAGCCAATAAAACTGTTGGTAGATGTCAGTTTCCTATACACTCATGTATGCTGATTTCACAGCTGGACTACTGTATATGTATTGACATCATGATGACAATGTGGGGAACCAGGATAAAAGGCGCTGTGTTGGTTTCAAGTTCCCACCCCCAACGAAGGCTCATATGGTGAAGTTTCTGCCATTATTGAGCAATTAAACCACACCAGCACTGTCACTGAGAATGTTATACCTCCCCCACCTCCCCCAAAACAGAAGGAGAGCATTGATGTAACTGAACAAGAAGATTACCTCACTCCTGCCCCTAAAAAAAAAGGGTAGAAGATGAAACCCTAACACAGTGAAAACTGCCCCGCTTCCACTTTCAAATAGGTTTTCAATGTGAAGGAGGAGAAAAATGTGGGGTGATATATAGGAGAAGGACGAGGACTCCGAGGTATCCTCTACTCCCTCTAAGATGGATCCTTCCTCAGACCCTGAGGATTACCAGGCAGAGGCCTTATCCTCATAGACAAAAGATAACCGCACCAGATCCCAGTAATTACACATCCGTGGTAATTCTTTATCGTTATGGATCTATAATTTTATCTATCTTTATGATGTGCAGTTTAATTCTTTCCCTTCTTTTTTGCTTGTACATGTCCATTATTAAGGTTTCACTCTGAATACAAGCAGTATAAAATTTTACAACAAATGCCTCACTACTTTGGAAATTTTAAAACAGCACCCTTGGGACATTTAGATCCTGCAGGATACTAGACTGAAACCCAAATCTGAGATCTTCAGAGCACGAAACAAGTGGATCTTGGGGCCTTTGTATTGGTCCTGAGGTGAGGAGCTCTGTGATGGGGTAGGAATCTTATTCAGAGGTTTTCATCGGCATCTCTCCAGGCTTGTGGATATTCATCCAGGAAGGGTGTCAGCAATTCAGGGTGTTTTCTTTATACAGTATACCTCACAGACTGAAGCTTTGTGGGTTGAGCTCTTTCAGAAAGTTTGTCTTTTCTGTTTCTGTTCACACCACTTACGGTAATGTTAGGTGGTGATTTCAACTGCCCCATTCCCCAGGTTGCTGAAGTAAATAAGACTAAAAAGTGTATTGTGATTTTTACTCATTAGTGGATTGGTCACCACAGCAGGATTGTACGATTCATACTGCTTTCCGCACAGGACAGGAGGTTGCAGATACCATAGAGGTGCCATCGTAACCAGGATTGATTTTATTTTTATCTACCAACATGTTGCTATAATGGATACTAACACTACTGTGGCTGAAACATCAGATCATTTACTGTCAGAGAGCACTGTAGCAACAGCTGAGGCGCCATTAAAACAGAAAGGAGTATGGCACATGAATACATCTCTATTGGCAGAAGATGAGGTTAGAGTAAAATGGAAAAATCTTTGGAAAGCACAGAGATCAGTTCAGAGTGCATATGACTCCTGACGTGAGTGTTGGGAAGAGTCTAAAAAATGGATTTTTTCTCCAAAGTGACATCGCATAGGGCCTGTAGTATGTACAAGAAATATCTGAGTCTGTGTGCACAGCTGCATAGACTTCTTGATTTGGCCAGTAGGAAATAGGGTGATTATTCTGACAAAATAAAATTAGTTAAACAGGCCATGTTTCTATACCAGTATAATAGAGTGTAGTCCCTAAAACAGGAATTGCAGTTTAAGACCTAGGGCAGTATGCAGTCTTATGATGTCTTTAAAGGGTGCCAAAAAAGAACTGAATGTAGAACAGTTATTACTTTACAAGATCAACAAGGGTGTATACAGACACAGAACTGAGAACTATTAGAAACTGTGTAAAACGATACAGCTACATCTTTTGCTCATACATCTGCTACCACATCTGATGTGGAAGATTTTGTAACTGATAATTATATCCCAGTGTTATGTAACTCTTTGGGGCAGGCCATGGTTCAGCCAGTTTCTCGTTCAAACATGAAAACTGCAATAAAATCACTAGAGGGTAATAAGTCTCCTGATTGTGAAGGAATATCTATTGAATTTTATAAAACCTTTTGTCATCTCTTATGTCCAGCATTGGTAGAGTTATATAATTAGAATCTGTCTATGGGGTTCTTTACTTGAATCTATGCATCATAAGGCCCTGATTTTTATTTTTATTTAAAAAAGGAGACAGATCTTTACTGTCAAACTGGAGACCAATCTGTCTTCTAAATACAGACCTAAAGATTTTATCTAAACATTTGGCAAATGGTCTTGTGCAGGTATCTGGGGATTTTGGGGTCCATTCCAGGATGAATGTCGCAACTCGCAGGCATATACAAGTTAGCCATTTGCACACTATGCAGGGGAACCCTGCGCCGTATTCTAAGAATGGCAGGGTCCCGGCACCTACGACATGCAACTTGCGACACGTGTACGCTAACGCCACTGACATGGTGTAATAGCCCCACATGTTACAAGTCTCAGCCCACTGCAGACTGCCCCCCCAGAGCCCTCCCCACCCTGGAACACCACAGCATGCACCAGGGGGCATGGGGGGCTGGACAGGTGGCACAGGAGTCCGGGGGCAGAGTGGAGAATGGATCCCCGGGGTCCTCGACATTTGGGAGTCCATGGGGGCACGGGGAGCACAGCGGGACCATTGCCACAGCGCTGTGGAGTGGGCATCCAATGGATGGCACTGACGGATGCCTCTTAGAGCATCTCTGAGATGCTCTAAGATAGCTCCACCAGTGCGGCTCCTGGAATTGTGGATGAGGGTTACGGCAGCCGCCCTTCTGGAACAGGGCACAGTTGCTGCTGTAACCCACCCTTGTGCCATGTCATTGTGGGTTGCAGTGTAGTGGGCGGCATATCCCATGGTTGGCATAGCCCACAGCTGACATGGCACAAGGTGCCTTTTGGAATAGGGACTGGCGTAATGCATGGCACAAGTCACGAGTTATGCCATGGGGTTTGGTGTAACTCGGCTTGTGCCAGTGTACGCCGTCCTGGAATCGGGCCCTTTGTCTCTCCACAACAAACATGTGTTATTGCGACTAGGTCAGTTCAGGATACCTTAGTAATGGTTAGGAAGATTTGTGAGTGAGAACAGGTATGGTATCTAGCTATATCCTCTCCTTGGATCAGGAAAGGATGTTTGACAGATTGACTCATGTCCATCTGTTTAAAGTCCTTCAGTGTTCAAACCCCAGGAATCTCCCAGTATGCTTAGACATATGCTGTCAGCCCAGAATCTCTGACTGCCCCAGAGCTGTAGTGGCATAATGTGGAATGTATGCGGTAACCCGTGAGGTGGGCGCATGAGGAAGGGCACCATCCTTTATGGCACCTCCCTTGCGCTATCCTTACAGCAACAAGGAGGGTTGGGTGACCTGATGAGGCTGTGGATGAACTGGGAGACAGGATGTTGCTATGTGTACAAGCGCAGGGGGGTGGGAGCAGGCACGCTAAGCGTGGGCTGGGAGGGGGTGGAGAGGCTGTGGGAGGTGGCACTGCGGTGGCTGGCCGAGCTGCATCATGGTGTCAGGGGTTGGCGAGTGGATGTGGCGGGAGAGGTACTGGGTTCGGGCCCGAACCTTTTTTTTTCTCCTTCTTTCACCCCCCCCCTTGACATGCACCCCCTCTGGAGTTGAGAATCCTTAAGTAGAGGGTTCGGGGGTGTGGGGACAGCCCCCACAGAAAGCAGTAAAATAGTGTCCTGGCGCGCGTTGTCCTGAGGCGCGCGGGCTGTCAGAGTGTCGAAAAATGTTTTTGCCACTTGACTGAGGATAACGGTAATCGCCTTTAGGCGTTCTCCGTTATCACATAGACCCAATGTATGCAAATAGTGGAACTAGAACGCTGTTCAAACTGCTGCCTCTAGGTGGACTGTGTTGCAAGTAATAGTCAGATTCATTTTCTCCGCTCAGACAACAAGATGTGCCAAAGAGCTTTCATCAGCAGCTTCGCTGCAAGTTTGTTTATTTCATACAAAAATTTGTACTTTTGCTTTATTTGTTCATTTCTCTTCCTCTAGTTATTTGGTCTACTTATTAGTGTTATTTTGTTTTTTTCTTGGTTCCTGCTGGTTCCCTCACAATTCTGAGGAACTGAGGCCTTCTTAGTATTTGGTTTCTTTTAGCTGTTCCTAACGTCCTTTTGACATTTTTGACAAAGCTCCTTTAGTTTCTTCTTTTTAGGAGTGATTTCTATTTTTTGCGTTCGGTTCCCTTTCTTTTGGGAACTGACTGCATTTTAAGTATTTTATAAAAGGTTTTGAATTAATCATGGTTCCTTTTTCCCTTTTGGGAACTGACCATGAATTTTGCTTTTTTCACTTTTTTGGGGATTACATTTTAGTCTTCTGACATTAAGTCGTGTCAGTTAGACCAAAAAAGAGGATGGGACCTACAGGTTTTAAAAATTGTTTAAAGTGTTTTCAAATCTTTGCTAAGGCTGATCGCTTTATGTTTAGAGTGCTTAGGTTCCAGTCATATTTTTTCTAATTGTGAGTTGTGCAGTAGGTTTTGTCCCAAAACAGTTAAAAAGAAGGCTAAAACAATAGAAGAGATGGCTTCTGCTTCTACCACTATGTCACCAAAGTACCCTGAAGAGGCCTCTTCTTCTTCACACAGTAAAAGCAAGGACAGACCTCCTAAGGATCCCTCGGACCCTAAAACTACTGAAAAGGGATCTTCTGATCATAGTAAACACAAGAGACCCACTGAGTAGGTTTCAGATTCTGTGCCTGCTAAAAAGAAACATAAAGAAAAAAATGTCGCTGTGCCTCCTGCTGAAGAAACAAAGGCGCTCCCAGCAGACAAAAACAAAATGCCCTCTGCCGAGGACATTGCCAAATCCCTGCAAGTCATTCAAGCCATTCAAGCTGCAGGTTCACTTCTGGGTTCACCGGTTCCTCACCCACCATCGGTTACGACAGACCAGGGTTCTGAGGTCTATTTCGAGGAGGAAGAGGAGGATCCAGATTTAGGGGACCCCATTGAGCCTGAAGTATCTCCTGAGCAAGAGTTTGGTACCCCTCCTCATTGACAGGATGATTTTTCATCCCATTTTTCATTTCTCAGGCAAGTGGCTGACACTTTGGGCCTCTCCTCACAAGAATCTATGGAGGATGAGGAGGAAGCAGAGTTCCTTGACATGATGGGTCTGCTCCCCACTGAGAGGTTGTTTCTCCCTATCCACAACTCTCTTAAAAAGATAACCCTAAAAATTCTGCAAACACCATCCTCTGTCCCTGGGGTGGACAAGAAGGTGGAGAAAAAATATCAAGTTGAGAGGTCTACTGTGGAGTACCTGTATTCTCACCCAGACCATGAAGACATTGTACAGGCTGCTGCCTTTGATAAAGCTAAAGTCCCTCTTTCATCTCATCCCCTGAATTAAGATCCCAGAAAGATTGACACCATGTGAAAAAAGGGATACATGCAGTAGCATCTTCCCTTCTCCTCAGGCAGGCAGCTTTTATGACATATGCTGCACAGTATCAGGAAGCCATATGGACTCTGTCTTAGCAATGACTGACAGTTTACCAGATGATGTGGCACATGTCATGGCTGACAGTGCCAGGATGGCATTAGATGCCACCAAATATCAATTGCACATGTCTGTGGATGCCAGTGACACTGTATTCAGGTTATTAGCTTTATCAGGGTCTATGAGAAGGTTTGACTCAGGACAATCAGTCTTACTCAAGATATGCAATTGAAAGCCATGGACTTTCCTTGTGAAAATAATTCCTTCATTGGTGACGAGACTGAGGCATACATGAAAAAGGTGGAAGAGTACAAAACCACCTTTAGAAGGAACTCCACAAGAGAAAAAGCCTCCACTTCTCTTAGATCCACAGGGAGGGGAGGTAGGGGTAGGGGGTATTACCCTAGAGTTTATGCCCCAGTCTCCATTCCCTTATTATTTATTACTGGCTTTTTTTAAGTACATTTTTCTTAATTTTCATAAATATGTAATCAACACATATGACATCATTGTGCATCATAATACAAAAACAATTCCTACTCGTCTTACCACCCTCCCCACCCCCTACTGACCACACAAAACAAATAGCCAATAATCCATTTCCTATACCTACTAGTACAATACAGTATAAAACAATGTTATCAAATGTCTCAATTAATATTACTATATCTATACCACTACCAGCACATTTTACCTTATATTAAACCAATTCCAGCATTATAATCCATTACCTCTTCCTTCTCAAGAAAAAGGGTCTCAAAATGTACCCAGTTATATAGCTTTTTGTATTGGCAACCATTTTTGATCATACTTTTTTAATTGGTTTTGGGTGTAACAGCACCCTCTTTCTAGGTTCGTAGTCTCCAGGAAAAGGTTTCTCCATAATTGCATTGATGGTACTTCAGCATCCTTCCACATCCTAGTTATACATCTTTTAACTGCCATAAATGCAGTATGAACCATAGCTCCTCTATTTATGGGAATAGATTGAAATACTGAAACCTCTAATAAACAGATTTCTGCTCTAAACCTTAGATTTATGTCCAAGGATCTATTCATAATTTCAGTCACCCTTTTCCAAATATCTTGAATATGCAGACACAATACCAATACATGAGTTGCATTTGCCACTTCTCCAAAATCCCTGTTGCACAAAGGAGAAATGGAAGACTCAAATTTATTTAATAAATAAGGTGAATAATAAATCCTATGTAATACATAAAATTGTATCTGATTTAATCTATTACTTATTGCATTGTTCCAAGTATTGTATATTTTATCCCATTGTTAATCTGTTATAGAAATATTCAAGTCTCTCTTCCACTTATTTTTTAATATTGTATCTATATTATTCCTACTACCTTTAAATGTTGCATATAATTTTGTAGTCAATTTCTTCCTATCTCTTGCCTCAATCAAAATTTCCAGCATTTGATTTTCTAGCATCAAATTCCCTTTTCTAGTTATTTCTGTTAATACCCTTCTAATCTGTAAATATGAATAAAACATATTCTTATGAATACCATATTCTTCCTGTAATTGGGAAAAAGATTTTAAATTTCCTCCCACATAGAGGTCTCCTATATTCACTAGCCCCCTATTATTCCATCTATTTAATATTGGTGTATCAAAATACTGATGGAACTTATGTTGATACAAAGGTGTGGTTCCACAAATCATATCCCCCCCCATTACAGCCAAAACTTTATGCCAAACTTTAATAGTATGGCAAAGGAAAATATTACTGCCTTGTTTCTCACTCATTTTGATAGACAATATATGCAAAAGTTTTGTTGAAGTAGGGTTTTGAAGCTTAAAAAATATTCACAAAGGAGGCTCCTTAGCCCAGAATTCTTTCAAGGGTTCTAACATTGCTGCCCAATGATACTGTTGAAAATTAGGTATTTTAAGACCCAGCTGAAAATATTCCTTAGTCAATTTATTTTTACTATTCTGGCTTTATCCCTTTTCCAGAGAAACTTAGCAGTGATCTGATCCAATCTCTTAAAAATATTGTTCGGGATCATTAATGGAATTGCTTGAAATACATATAACAATCTCGGTAATACATTCATCTTTGCTAGCTGTACTCGTCCCAATAAAGATAAGGGAAGAACTTCCCATTTTTTTAGGTCCCTCTTCACTTCCTCTGTCAGAGATCTTAGATTAATATCTATTAATTTATTTCATTTATTAGTTATGTGTATTCCCAAATATATCAAACTCTCCCTTTTAACAGTTGTGGGAACATTTGTAATATCAATATTTCTTTTTTCTGGATGTACAAATAATGCTTCCGATTTTTCCCAATTAACTGAGTATCCTGAATATTTACCATACTTTCTTATTATTTGCATTATAATAGTCATTTCCTGTTCAGGATTTTTAAGATAGAGTAATATATCATCTGCAAACAATGAAAGTTTTAATACTCTATCTTCTTTACAGCAAAATCCTTCTATTCCTTAATGACTTCTAATAACATTAGCCAGAGGTTCCATTATTAATGCAAACAACAAAGGAGATAATGGACACCCCTGCCTAGTACCTCTAAAAAGAGGAAATGCAGAGGAAGTCATAACATTTGTCATAATTTTTGCCCTTGGTGATGAGTATATAGCTTTAATCCATCCTGTATATCTAGGTCCCACAATAGTTTGCTTAAGAATTTCAAAACGATATGGCCATTCAACCTTATCAAAGGACTTCTCTGCATCCAGAGACACCACCACAGCATTTACTTCTTTATTTATTTATTTAGTTAAACATCAGTTTAGAAACCTTTGAGCCAGAGGCTCATTTACAAAGGTACCTCGTCACAAAGAGGACATCAGAACAGTAGTACAAGGGACACAGTACTTACAAACAAAAAAGTTACAGTTCAATTACAATTTTGTTTCAATAGAATACAATCTCCAACGAAGCAAAGATAACAAAAGGTACAAAACTTATGGTCGGGAGAGCTGGTGGGAGAGTAGAAGGGAGGAGATAGGGAGGAGAATTAGTAGGGAAAGGAAGGGGGAGCTTTAGTGAGCATTGTCAAACAGAGTATATATATATATTTTTTTTTTACACTAGGCTAGCGGCAGTTGCATTTGCAAGAGCTAAGCAGGAAGTTTCTGAGCCTGGGCTTAAAGCAAGCTAAGGTTAGTGAGTTTGAGACACTGGCAGGGAGGGAGTTATACCAGTGGGGCTCACGGTAGGGGAATGCCCTCTGACCTTGAGAGGTCCTGGCTCTCGGAATAACTAGGGTACCTCTTGACGAGCTGCGCGTGATCAGGGTCAGTGCAGTACGGCGAATGGAGTTGGATAGGCCTATGGGGGATAGGCTACACAGGGCTTTAAAGGTGAGCTGGCATGTCTGATACATGAGTCGCTCTTCCAGGTTGAGTAGGGTAGGCAGGGTGTACAGCTCACATGTGTGAGTGAGTCTGGGAGCACCAGTGATAAGTCTGCAGGCCTTATTAACTGTGAGGCGAACCTTGTTGAGGGCAATCTGATCTGCTGAGCCATAGACCGGAAGGCAGTCAAGTGAGAGACATGGCAGAGGAGGTGACAGCCAGGCGGAGGGGCATCAGGAGGGAGGCATTTCTTGTGCTGGTAAAGAATGCCTAGCCGTGAGTTGGCGACAAGAATTTAGGGTAGATATATGTCCATGGAATGAAAGTGCAGGGTCAAGGTTATACCAAGATATTTATAGGACTGCACTGGTCAATGACGAGATTGGTGTGGAGTGGACAGCTAAAGGAAACTTGCTGTACTTATTTTGGGGGTGGGAGAAGAGCATCCGTTTTGTTTTCTTAAGGTTGATAACAAGTCAGTGCTCAGTGAACCAGGTACTGCAGAATCAAAGACTAGTTGAGGGAGTTCTGTAGCAGAATGGGGTCATTGTGGAGGCAACGAGAACAGCATCATCAGCATAAAGAAGCATCTTACCCGCATAACTGCTGGGTAGGGAGTTAAGAAAGAGTGAGAATAGTAGGGGTCCAAGAATTGAGCCCTCAGCACCCCAGAGTGAATGGGGCATGTTTCAGAGAGATACCGTTGACTTTCACACATTGGCAGCGGGCGGAGAGATAGCTGGTGCACCAGGAACAGGTCCTGAGCAAAGCCTATTAGGTCGAGGGTGTGAGAGCAAAAGAGGATGTGGAACGGTATCAATGCTTTAGACAGGTCATGAATATAGCACCCAGCCAGGCACCAGAGTCCAAGGAGGCATGGAGGAAGTTGGAAAATTCCAGGAGTGCTGTATTGGTACTATGACCTGCTCTGAACCGTGTTGTTCAGGGCAGAGAACATTGTACTTACAGAGGTAGTCAGAGACTTGGGACGCCACAATTTTCTCTAACGCCTTAGAGAGAGGGGAGAGGATTGAGATGGGTCGGTAGTTACCCGGAAGAGTCCTGTCACCACCTTTATGGACAGGGGTAACTGTGGCAATCTTCCAGGCAGAGGGGAATTGTCTCGGGACAGAGTGATTTGTTGAAAATGCACGTAATAGGTAAGAGGACCTGATCCAGGACCTGACGTAAAAGGCAGGGATCAAGTGAGTCATTACCGATGGTGTTACCTTTCAGGGCTTTTAGCAAGTAAGGCCTAGCTTCGCATGGTGACACGTACACAGGTGGAAAGAGGGGCGGCAATGGGTGGTGGTACAGATGGAGGAGGTGGACTGAAAAAGTTCCCAGGAAGTACTGAGCTAAGGTCGGTAAAGGAGTTATTGAGGTGGGTGGCAATGAGGGCAGGGTCAGAGGAGACGGTACCATTGATGTTGAGAAGAGAAGGAGAGGGGGACTGGGAGTGACCATTCAGTTGCTTGATGTTGTCCCAGAAGCACCTGGGGCTCCCCCAGGAGGAGGTAAGAGAGGCTTGGTAGTATTCCGCCTTTGCTTTGCAGATGGCCCAGGTGCACTGGTTGCGGGCGGCAGCATAGGACTGCCTGTCAGCTGAACGGCCAGTAGCAACAGCAAGGTGCCAAAGATTGTCGCGTTGCTTAAGTTGCCACAGTAGGGCAGGGTGATCCAAGGCATGTTTCACTTTGAACTTCCTAGCAGTATGGAGCAAAGATATCACAGGCAAAGTTGAAAGTGTTACAAAGAAGGCAGAGGCCAAGTCAATGTTGGGTGCCCTTGTCAGAGGGGACCAATCAGTGTGGCAAGGAAGTGCTTAAGGCCTATGAGTCCCCAGGCCTAAGCCGCCGAGAGGTAGTTTTGACTGGGATGAGGGCCAAGGGTTTCCCAGTTGAAAAGCACAGGGAGTGGTCACTGAGGCAGTCAGGAGGATTTGGATGTTGTGGATGCGGATTGGCCTGTTGGTGAGGACCACATCCAGAAGGGTGCTTGTCCCCTAGGGTTTTTCTAGTAGGCTGTGTGACCAGTTGAGTTAGGTCAATTGAATCAGAAGCCTCACGGTGGGAGGAAGACAAGGGGCAGAGCCAGTTTATATTCAAGTCGCCCACCAAGATTTGGTCCGACGAGTTGGGTAGGGAGGTGAGGTAGTCAATTAGTGGGCCCAGGGCCTGAAATTGGTGCTTGGGGGGTATGTAGGCTACGGTTAGGAATAATGGGCCTCTAGCTGGGTCAGGGGACAGCTTTAGAGTAAGTGCCTGGGCCTCATGGTCGAGGTCAGGCGAGGGGAGTGGTAGCCCCATGAGAGAATCCTTCAAATAGAAGACACAGCCCCCACCTTCCTGCTGACACGGGTCCAACCGGTGGAGAGTGTAGCAGGAGAGAGACATGAGAGTTAGGAGAGGAGGAGACAGCTAGGTTTCAACCAGGGCAACAACATCAGGTTTATGAAGCGTCACCCAGCAGTGTAGAGAGTCCAGTTTTTTCAGGAGGCTACAGATGTTCATAGAAGCAATGCGCAGCCCAGGAGATTTCAGGGGGAGGACCAGTGGTGCCAGGCCCGGGATTGGGGTGGACATTGCCTGACAGGAGCAGGAGGAGGAGGGCTGATCTGGGGAGTGCACAATGGCGGGATAGCTTTCGACGATTGGAGAGGGGGTGATGAGGGGGTGATCACCAAGTGAAAACAGCTACTAGAGAGCAGTAAAATGTGACAAGTGAGGTATTGGGAGCAAATTGTTCAAACTTAATCAGGCTCCCTCTAGTGGCAAAACAATATAAGGAGCTAATGGAGAAGTTGGGTGTTCAAAAAAAAAAAAAAAATCAAGCACAGGCAAAAGATTAACTTGCTGGGGGCGGGCTGGTAGTGGGTGTGGGGAGAAGAGCAAATGGGCTGTGGGCTATCAGGTACTATTGTGATTCCAAAAGAAGGTGATTACTAGCAGGGCAAACTGAAATTCTCACACAGGAAAAGCACTTAGAAGTTAAACAGCCCCAAATGAGTTTTTTCACAGGGGGTAATTCAGTTACAACTGGAAATGCACTTACAAATTAACAAACAGTCCCCAGTGAGATTTGCACAGGGGATTTCAGATAGAACACAGGTCCTGGGCTTGCAGTGACTCTAAGCTTTTAAATACAGTTACAGGCAAATGCAAATAGTTTTAGCTGGTTCGTTTTAAAAGTTTCAAAATCAGGCACAAAAGTAACAGTTCTGCTCCGTTTGAGCCTGGGCAGCAACTCGAGGTGGTACTCTGGCAGGGATTCATGCGTTGAGCAGGGGAGCTTGTGGCCATTTCAGAAAAGGCACCAGATGGCCAACGATGGTGGCAGCAGCCTGGATCAAGGTAGAAATTACCTGGTGTGTCTCGGGTTCGGGGCTTCTGCGGGCAGGGAGGGCTTCAGAGCAGGCCCTGTGACCTCCAGTCTCCTCAGGAGGGGTGGTCTCTGGGTGTCTCGGGTTGGGGCTTCTGCGGGCAGGAGGGCTCAGAGCAGGCCTCGTATGACCTCAGTCTCCTCAGAGGAGGGGTGGTCTCTGGTGTGTCTCGGGTTCGGGCTTCTCGGGCAGGGAGGGCTTCAGAGCAGGCCCTCAGACCTCCAGTCTCCTCAGGGAGGGGTGGTCTCTGGTGTGTCTCGGTTCGGGCTTCTGGGCAGGGAGGCTTCAGAGCAGGCCCTCACGACCTCCGGTCTCCTCAGGGGAGGGGTGGTCTCTGGTGTGTCTCGGGTTCGGGGCTTCTTTGGGCAGGGAGGGCTTCAGAGCAGGCCCTCGCGACCTCCGGTCTCCTCAGAGGAGGGGTGGTCTCTGGTGTGTCTCGGGTTCAAGGCTTCTGCGGGCAGGGAGGGCTTCAGAGCAGGCCCTCGCGACCTCCGGTCTCCTCAGGGGAAGGGGGTGGTCTCTGCAGGTCTTTAGCACTGTACAAAAAATGTAATGCATTTCTAATATTATTATGACCCCTTCTTCCTTTGACGAAGCCCATCTGATCCTTTTTAATCAGATTCGGCAAGATTCATTCAAGTCTTTTCGCTAATATTTTTGCATAGATCTTATAGTCTGCGTTTAAAAGTGAAATTGGATGATAAGAGCAACACAATGTCTTGTCTATACCATTCTGAGGAATAACAATAATCAGAGCTTCATCAAAGGAAGAAGGAAGTCTTCCCTGAAACCCATTATAAAGTTTAACTAATCTAGGACTAATATCTTTAATAAAGGTTTTATAAAAATCTATTCCTATCCCATCCAGTCCTGGAGTTTTCACTGGTTTTAATTCTCTAACAGCATTTACTACCTCTTGATTTGTTATATCTT
Organism: Neoceratodus forsteri; assembly: GCA_016271365.2. NCBI lineage: Eukaryota > Metazoa > Chordata > Ceratodontiformes > Ceratodontidae > Neoceratodus > Neoceratodus forsteri. The sequence continues at coordinate 1,277,993,278 of CM057456.1, forward strand.
GATCTAAGAATCTTTGTTCTTCTAAACCAATATGTGGAATATCTAAAACATTCTTATGAGGTATACCTTGATTCCCTTGTGATGTATATACATTTTTATAATATTGTTCAAATGCTAAGTTTATCTCTTTTTCAGAGTCAAGTGTATAACCATTCTTTCTAATCTCTTGAATATACCTCTCACTTTTTTCCTTTTGTGTCATATATGCCAACAATTTCCCTCCTCTATGTTCAAGTAGTTTTTAGCTCTAGAAAAAAACATTAATCTTTCCACTTTTTCATTATATATAAGATTATATTCAGTTTTAAGTTTCTCCAACTTTTCAAATACAAATTAGAATTGGAATGTGAATGTAATGTCTGAATTATCTTTATACCATTTTCCAACTGTTCCATTCTTACTTTTTGCTGTTTTTTTTCCTTTTGATTGCATACAAGGTAGTAACAGCCCGTACAAATGCCTTATACGCATCCCAGACTATTTCATTTGAAACTTCTGGGTCCACATTGCACAAAAAAATATTCAGGGATTCATCTTTCATTTTACTTATATAAGGCTCTTCTCTTAACAATATTGGATCTAATCTCCAGTGCTTGTGGTGGTGTCCCTGGACGCTATTGTAAGGCAAAGTGGGACATGATCTGATATGATTATTGGCTTATATTCCACATCCCTAACATCCTTCAACAATACTTGAGATCCCACAAACATATCTATCCTAGAATAGGTCTTATATCTAGCAACGAAATGTGAATATTCTTTATTACCAGGATAGATATTTTTCCAAACATCTACCAAACCGAGGTGGTCCATCCTGTACCGCAGATTCTCTACATCCAAATCCTTATACTCCCTTTTAACTGCTGTTGTGTCTAATTGTTGATGGAAAATCAAATTAAAGTCCCCACCTATTAGGTACGGTTGTGGGTACTCTGTTAATTTTGTAAAAAAATTCCCTAATGTTATTTTCACCTCTTTATTTGGTAAATAAAATGAAGCTATTTTTAAATAGCTATTTTTTACCTTTATTTTAGATATTGCAAATCGGCCTTTTCCATCAACATAGTGTTCACTAATACTAATATTTGGACTTTTCCTAATCAGGATGGAAACCCCTCTCGATTTAGCAGTAAATAGGGAATGTATTGCTTGGCCTCCCCACATCCTATTCACCATGACCACTTCTTTCTCAATTAGGTGGGTCTTGTAAACATACCACATCCTGATTGTTTTTTTTTTATGTAATTAAATATCTTTTTCCTTTTTGTAGGATTGCTAAATCCATTAATGTTCCACAACATTACTTTTATATGATCTCCCATTATTTTTTATTATTATCCCCCTCCAACCTGGTTGTGGTATATTTATGCTTATAAAGAAGTGCATTCTTATTGAGACAAAAACATCTCTTTCTTTTTTCATTTAATTCTATCTTTCCTGAATATAAAGCATAGCATGTTTTAACAATTTTTAATTTCATCTGGTCAGCACCCCCTAACATCCGACTCAAAAAAATAATACTACTACAATTAGACTCAGTATAACAACAATCCCCCCCATTCAAAATTGAATGCTCCATTGAAGAGCACTGTGTGCCAGCAGTACTCCTCTATACCCCTTCCATAACTAGTGCTGCAAAAATGAAGCCCTGTTATCTTAGTGCAAACTAGCATCGCATCCACCACCCCAACACAAATCATGCCTAAAAAAAAGGGAAAAGGAGAAAAAGAGAGAACAAACAAAAAGTTTCCATAATATTCAAAGCATTTTTTTCCTTCTAGCCCCAATCTTTGGGAATGGCATCTCCCTTCACATTCTCTTCACTTGAAGGAGGGTCCTGAGTAATCCTCTGCTCCATATTCTTACTCTCCATATCCATATTCTGCAGCTGTTCATCTTTCCCTAACTCATGATCATTTACTTCATTTACAGTCTCGTTTTGATCTTGTTTACTTAGGTTTTGTTCTGAAGGTTTTTCTAGTATAATTTCTTTGATTTTTATACCCAAGATTTCTTTAACAAATAGTTCAGCTGATTCTACAGATTCCAAACTGTTGAATTTCTCTTGAAATGCTATTCTTAATATATTAGGATAGCTATGTTGAAATCTAATGTGCTTTTCCCAAAGTACCTCTTTGAGTGGGTTGAACATCTTTCTCTTTTTATATAGTTCTGGTCCTGAGTATGGAAACATCAATATCCTTTTTCCACTAATAATAAGTTCATTTCTTTGGGCATATGTTAGAACCTTTTCTTTGTCTTGTTATCTTAAAAAACATACCATTATTATTCTAGGAAATCTCTGTAGTTGATTATTATTTGGTTTAAATCCTGGTATTCGATGGACTCTACCCAGCTCAATTCTGTAGCCATCAGAAGTTTCATCTTTAAGGACGTTATTCAACCATTCCTCAAAGGTTCTATGCATATTTTGTCCTTCCCAACCCTCTGGTACATTTAGAAATTTTTTAAATTATTTTGCCGTGAATGCCATTCTAAATTGTCAATTTTTTGTTTCATTTCTTTAAGTTCTTTATTATGTTCCATTAATTTAGGTTCTATTTGTGGCAAAAATATCTTCCACGTCTGAAATTTTGTTTTCCATTTTTATTATTCTGTTGTTAATTTCTTTATTTTTTTCCCTTTGTTTCCATTATTTCTGATCTGATTTCATCCATTTTTACTTGTATACCCTTAAATCCTTGCTTGATTTCTTCCAGTAACTGTTGGTATTGATCTTCCACTTTTATATTGACTTGTTCTTTTACTTGCTTATCCATATCACTGCCTTTTATTTTTTCCTGTCTATCCACCATGAACATATGAAAATTCAATATCAGCAGCTATTTTAAATAAAACTGTTGCTTCATCATTTTGTTGCACAACACCTTGGATTTTTTTTGCTTGGACCCTATCTGTGTTCTTGTTGACTTCAACATCCACCATATTTCCCTTCCCTGAATTAGTCTATTCCACATCTTCATTAAGTTCTTCCATATCCTTCAGATTTCTTTTTTTAGCTCACACTTTTTCACCTTTAGTTAATAAAGTTGATTTTCTCATTGTACTTCTTTTGAGTTTATATTTTGGGTTTTCTACCTCCACCTCAAGTTTGTTTTTACTTTTTTCCCCTTATTTCCTAAAGAAGTCCTTCAGGTCAGTCATTTCCTTCTTACTCATAGTGCACGTCCACCATTAGATCTCTCAGTTTCAATGCTCCCGCAGTCCCCTATTGTATCGCCTTACAGAGCTTTTAGATGGTGATTATTTTTCACATTTACAGAATTTCCACTAGCAGCATCCGATTCCTCTCACTCTCCTCCCCCAAACCAGGGGGAAAGCAATACTGCCACTTACAATCTCCACAAAATCCACTCTAGTGTTCGTATAGTCTCTCCATACCAGTTTTCCAGTGCTTCTATGAGTTAAATAAATCTCAATGTGAAAAAAATCATTTTTATTGCTCACACAGTCCCCTTAATTACCAGCTTTCAGATCTTTGATATGCAAGAGTTCTTCCCTTTAATCTTAATAGCAGAACATCCATGTTACAACAATATGAAATTTGAATTTACTTGTGCAGCTTTTAATTTGCTCATGCAGTTCCCACTGTATAGTCTTATAGAGCTGAGAAGCCATTTCCAGCAACTTTAATTGGCCCTGCCATTTATAAATTGAATAAATCTTGTTACCATATTTTTTGAAAGTCACTTTTGGTGCTCACGCAGTCCCCTTGAGTACCAGCTTACAGAGCTTTCATGTGAGAGATTTCTTCCCTTCAAACAAAACAACCATGTTACAATGTTACCCAATTTGTGTTTACTCATGCAATTTTTTTATTTTAATTTTTTATTTGCTCACGCAGTCCCCGCTGTACCGTCTTATCCAAATATACTGCTTTCGTTAACATATATTGCTATCAAGATGGCCGCCAGCAAGCATTTTAGTCTTATTGTGTTTTAAAGTTTTTGTTTTTATTTTGTTTTTCATTTTGTTTTAGTCCTACTTGTTTGCCAGCACTGATTGTTGTTTCTTTGCTCTCTGTTTTGGACCTGACTGAGCTGTGGAGGATTTGCAGGCTTGGGTGGAGTAGGTCGTTCATCCCCCCCCTCTCATGACTGTGGTTCTTGGTGCTGATTTTGAAGTGTTTTCTCCAGGAGCATGGGACAGGTGTTTCAATCACTGACTGCCTTGCTTGTGGTTCCTGGTGTCAACTTTGGAGTGCTTCCTTTTGGAGTGTAGGATGGGTGGTCTGCTTGCCACCTGCTCGCCGTTTGTCTGGGGGAATAGTAGTTCTTGATTTGATACAAGAAGGATGATGTCTTCTACCATATCAGTTCATTTGTGTTGTTATATTATTATTTATACCAGGTACTGAGAGCCCCTGTGCCTCCATGAAGTTCTGGCAGTGAGAGTGCTAAATTCTGGACATTTTGTTTTGTTACTATTTATGTTATTTTTCATTTTATCACAGTCGTTTATGGTAGTGAGAGTACCATTTAGTTTCTCCGGGCTCTAATAGTGAGAGTATTTTATTGCCCAGGGTTTTATCTGGTTTATTAGGTTTATTTTCTGTTCTAGTATCTACATAAGGGTAGAAATGTTTTAGATTTAGTAATTTTTCCTTTCTTTGGGCACCGGTTAGTGAGAGTTCCTGGTGCCCGAGGAATTTATTGTTTGTTTATTGCTCTGTTTTATTTTATTTTTATTTTTTGTTTTGTTGAGTTCATGGGATTTTGGGGTGTTGTGGTTTGTTTTTGAATTTTGTTCTAGTTTTTAAGCTCCTTTTTGGGAGTTTTTATATTTTAATCTTGACTGCAACCATATTTGTGATTGTTTTGAGGAAATTAGTTTTTTTGCTGTTTTGCCATAGTTTGGTGGCATTCTTTGGAATGTGCCTGCTTGCTCCCCCGGTCCTGTGCTATTCATCCTCCTCTCTCCATGCCATCTGCCTGTTCTCTTCCACCCCTGCTCACCTCCACTTATCAGTGCTGTCGTGCACTGGGGATTTCTCGCAGAGGGGTGGGCAGCGTGGTGGGGCACAGACATTGGAGTTCGAATGAGCAGTTCTCTCCCATAGAGGTTGTTAGGATCAGAAGATGCCCTGGGGTGAAATGGTGTCTGGAACATGATGGTCCACATCTAGTCCCCATACCCAAGGGCACCATCTTTTTGGGTGGGCAAGTAGCTGGGGCAGCTCACGAACATCGTCCAACTTGGGTGTTGTTATGCAATGCCAGATCCATTAAGAACAAAACTGCACTTATTGTGGATTTTGTTGGAACAGCAGATCTGGTTTGCATCACCGAGACCTGGTTGGACGGTAATGCTGCTCCAATTTTGGAGGCAGCTATTCCTCTCAGGTACTCGGTGATACATCGCCCAAGATAGGAACACGGGGGGGGGGTAGCAGTCTGTTTTAAGACTGCATTGGGTCTCACCTGTGTACCAGTTGAGGAGGCTGAATCATTTGAGTGCACCATGGTAACTGTTGTGGGGTGCAGAATAGCTCTCATCTACCATTTACCCGGAGATGAAAAGTTGTTCCTGCAGGAAGTAGCAGACTTCACCGCCGACATGGCTTTGGAGTCGCTTAGATTGATGGTTCTGGGTGACTTCAACGCCTGGATCGGTCATGAATCCTTGCTTTTTAGACAACACTTCCTCCAGTTGATGATATCACTAGGCTTCGCACAGGTTGTTTCCTCAGCTACTCATAATGGTGGTCACTCTCTTGATTTGGTCTTCCTCCTGGGGATTGAGGCCTTCAATTTGGGGATGGAACCTGTCAGTTGGTCTGATCACTACACCGTGAGGTTAAATTTTTCTGCCCCCCTGGGTAGGTCTGCCCCTGTGGAGATGGTCAGTTTCTGCTCTTTGCAGGACATGGTCCCTGAAGATCTGGTGGCAGTGATTGACCTCTGGGAGTTTGATGAGGCCTGCCTAGGCCCAGAGCCACTGGTTCTGGCCTATAATAAGGCCATTTCCTCAGCTCTTGACCTGATTGTTCCAGTCCGTGTTCACCCCCTTCCACTTCGCCCTCAGGTCCCCTATTTGATGGGTCATTGAAGGAGTTGCAGAGGCTGGGATGTAGGTTAGAACAATGCTGGCGGAAATCCACCTTGGATGCCAATTGTCTTATTTTGTTGGAGCATTACCAGTGCTACCAATCAGTGATTTCCCGTAAGAAGGCAGAATTCCTGTCCAGGGAAATCGCTGTCACTCAGAATCGACTGGCCCAACTCTTCCGAACTGCAGACAGGCTGTGCAACCCAGCCTGTCTGCAGCTCCGTCGAGCTTTTTCACAAATAGAGTGTGATGAGATTGCTCAATTCTTTGCGAATAAAGTGGCCAACATCAGGTTGGAGATCCGTCAGACCCGTTCTATGGGAGATGCTGTTGGTTGGTGCTCAGTCACCGTGCCTCTTGTTTTCTGGAGTACCTTTGACCTGCCGGAGTTTGTCGATATTATGAGGATTGTCCAGGGGATGCACCCTATGTGTTGTAGTTTAGATCCAGGCCCTACCACCCTGATTCTGGGTTGTAGGGATATTATTGGCCCGGTCTTGGCTCAGATTGTCCGGTGCTCCTTGGAATCGGGTGAGTTTCCAAGCTCCCTGAAGGAGACAGTCGTGACACCTCTTCTGAAGAAAGCTTCTTTGGACCCGGATACTCTAGCAAACTACAGACCTATCTCGAACCTTCCTTTTGTGGGAAAAGTTATCAAGAAAGTGGTGGCAACTCAACTGGAGAACCATTTGACCATTCATAATACATTTGAACCTCTCCAATCTGGTTTTTGCAAGAGGCATAGTACTGAGACTGCTCTGGTTCGGGTGCTCAATGATCTTCTGATGGCGAGAGATCAGAGAAACCATTCCATTCTGGTACTCCTTGATTTCTCTTCAGCCTTTGACACCTTGGATCATGGGGTTCTGCTTGAGTGCCTGAGGTCCATCTGTGGACTGATGGGTACAGTGCTCAGATGGTTTTCATCTTTCCTCACCGGTAGAACTCAGAGAGTTGTCTTGGGAACTTTTTCTTCCGAGTCTTTCTCTCTGCTTTGTGGGGTGCCCCAGGGCTCAGTGCTTTTCCCCATGTTGTTTGCAGTGTATTTGCTGCCCCTCAGAGACATTGTAAGACAGTATGGGCTGAGGTTTCACTGCTATGCTGATGATACCCAGCTCTACCTGTCTTTTGCCCCCGACCAGGCTAGTGCTCTCTTGGTATTTAACAGCTGCCTCGCTGAAATCCAAAATTGGATGAATTCCAGTGGGTTAAAGTTGAATGCAGGAAAAACTGAGGTTTTGGTAATGGACCTGGGCCGCAGGACAGAGGGGTTGAGGACTGATCTGCCCTCCGGTTTATTCTTGGAGGGGCACTCAGATCCATACCTCTGAATAGGTGCGTGACCTGGGAGTGATACTTGACAATGGGCTGACCCTTCATCATCAGCTGTTGGCAGTCATTAAGTTAGCCTTTTACCATCTTAGGAACATTGCCAGGATCAAGCACCTTGTTCCGTCCAGCGATCTGCCTGTTTTGGTCCACGCTTTTGTGACCTCACGCCTTGACTACTGCAACTCCCTTTACTTAGGGCTTCCTGGAGTTGATATCCACCACTTGCAGCTAGTGCAGAATGCTGCCACATGTTTACTGATTGCAGTATCTAGGAGATCTCATATTACCCCAGTGCTGCGCGATCTGCACTGGCTGCCGGTTCAGTGGCAGATCACCTTTAAGGTAGGCTTGTTAACCTACAAAGCCCTACATGGAATTGGTCCCGACTACTTGAAAGAGCTTCTGACTCCTTACACACCTGTACAACAGCTCTGCTTGGCTGATGAGGGGTTGCTGGAGATTCCGAGGGTTAGTTTGAATTCATCCGGGGAATGCGCTTTTATGTTTGCTGCCCCAGCCCTCTGGAATTCTCTGTCCTGTCAGCTACGGGAGTGCAGGATGGTTGGGAGCTTTAAGCAGGCACTGAAAACATTCTTATGGAGTAAGACATTTCCTGAATTTCTGTGATTTTAACTATGTTTTATTGTATTATCTATGAACTTGTGAAGCACCTTGATATTGTGAAAGGCGCTCAATCAAATAAACTTATTATTATTATTAATATTTTTGTCACAACTAGAACCATCGCACCAGAACGTTGCAGTTTAACCAAAATTGCTGAGACCTTTCATTTTTCAGTCTTAGGCCGCTTCACAATCTCCCCGCTATATTCAAAACTTTAATTAAATCACCACCACGGCCTAGGTACTCCTGGCAATAACCACAATTAGTCCCACACTTGCGTTTCCGAACAGGTTCAGATGCATTTAATTCAATCGATGGCATACAAATATTTTCATTAGCATTTTATCGAATTGAGGGGTTTTCTTTATAATTTACAAATACCGAGTCACTTTTATTTACTTCAGGAGCCATTTTCAGCAACTTTAATCGGCCCTGCCATTCCAAGTTTCACCAATTTACAGCAATGACCAGGGCAGCTTCCCAAAACAATTTAGCTAAACCCCCTACTTCCAGCATGAGAGAGCACAGGGAAACAGCACCATTACTCACCCTCAAACTTCCCCTCGTAACAGGTAAGACGCTAAGTCTTTTTCCACCTTCTTCCTTGTTTCTACCAAAGCAGTTTCAGATTTTAAATACAGACCTCCAGGCTGACACCTTAATCGAGTACATTGCCGGTGTCTTATTCTGTATATTAATCTCACAATGCTGCAACTCACAGAATTTGTTCTCCTTTTCCCACTACTTCTCTCGTTTACCATTCAGTGCTATAATTCCCGGGACGCCAACACTTTTTCTCACAGCATAGATGTTGTTTTAGGCATGGGGTTTAGTGTATATTTAAGCAAAATAGCATCACTGGTGATGGATATCAGCTGCCCACTGCACCAAGCCCTCCTCACTCCACTCTAACAGGTGCCATGTTGCTCCGCCCCCCTCCGTCCTGTGAATGATAGGCTTGTCACCCACACTGTGGATTGTATTGGTCTCTTGAAACACCACTTATTACTGTCTTTTGATTGCTGATACCGACTTTAGCTTTGACCAGTCACCTGAAGTTTGACTTTTGGAATCCTCTGTTTTGTTGAATTGTAATCTTGTTATGGTTTTAACAAGATTTTATTATGTTTTTATTTACTACTGTATGCCTTCATTAATGTTCGGTGCCCAGAGCCTCCAGGATTGGGCCCCTTATAAATAAAATTGCCTTGCCTTGGATAATTTCCAGGTGAAAGGCTACTATAGGGGCAGGGGTAGGAAGACTTCTAGATGGGCTGACCCAACTCCACTGTCTAAAGCTCAGCCCAGACAGAACTCCTGACTGCTCAGAACAGGCCACCACCCTTCTCCAAGTAGGGGGCAGGCTGGATCCCTATATCCAGTAAATAGAAAAACATCACCACAGAAAAGCGGGTTATGGAGGTAGTGAGTCAGGGTGTCTGTCTACAATTCAAGAAATTCCCAGAACTTCTGAGCCACAGAGTTTTCCAGCCATCAACTCCTGGAGAGATAATTCTGTTGGAACTGGAGGTCAAAAAGCTTCTGCAAGCAAGAGCAATAGAACCAGTCCTTCCCTTCCCTTTCAAAGGAGGAAGGGCATGTCCTCCAGATATTTTCTAACCAAGAGAAAATATGGGGAATGGCGGTCTATTCAAGACCTCAGATTCCTGAACAAACACTTGGCAAAGCCAAAGTTCAAAGTGGTAACCCTTGCCATTGTTATCCACTCTCTGAGACAAGGATACTGGCTAGCTCTCTAGAGCTGAAAGATGTTTACTTTCAGATCCGAATCAGGCCTTGCCACAGAATATACCTGAGGATCAGTCTTCTCTCAGGACACTATCAGTTCTTGGCCCTTCTTCAGGCTCACTTCTGCCCCAGAGTGTTCACAAAGTGCCTAGTCATGGTGGCAGCTCATCTCAGGAGGCAAAGAATCATTGTATTCCATTACCTGGATGACTGACTAGTCATAGGAGACTCACACCAACAAGTGAGGGACTACATCAGGGCCACCCAAACCACTCTGGAATCCCCAGGCTTCCTCATTAACACTCAAAAAATCTCAGATGGAACAAGTTCAGTCCTTGGAATTCATTGGCACAGAACAAGATGCTGTCCAGGGCAAGGCATTCCTCCCTCAGGAGAGGGTAAACAACTTACTAGCCCTGGCAAATGTCTTTGTCCTGGGTCAGCTCAGGACTGCAAGACAGTTCTTAGCATTGCTGGGACACATGGCATCAACTACCACAGTAGTCTCAGCTGCCAGGTTCCAAATGAGGGACATTCAGTACCATTTGAAAACCCATTGGTCCCAGAGAGGGGATCCTCTTTCAAAATTGGTGCCAGTAACAAGAACTCTGCTTTTGGCTCTGCAGTGGTGGAAGGAAAGGGATAACCTCAAGCAAGGCATCCCTTTTCAGCAACAGCATCACATGGTGGTCCTAACAACAGATGCTTCCCTTCTAGGCTGGGGGCACACACAGGCGACCATACAGTCAGTGGCACTTGATCTCCTCAGGAATCCAGGTTGCATATCAACCTTTTAGAGTTCAGGGCAGTTCTCCTTGCCCTAAAGGCCTTTGTTCTAGGAGGCAATATAGCACAGAGGTTTAGGGCTCTGAACTACAAACCTGGAGACCTGGGTTTCAATCCCACAACCACCACTTGCATACTGTGTTACTCTGAGCAAGTCACTTAACTTCCTTGTGCTCCCAGTTCACACCTGGAAACAAGCTTCAGCTTAGTGTGCCTTTGCTGGCTAAACAATGTCCCCTTTCCCCATCAGCTGAAAGGTCAGTCAGTCCAAGTCAGGACAAACACAACCACCATGTGGTACATCAACAAGCAAGGAGGCACAGGATCCTCAAGGCTGTGCACAGAGGCCATGAAAATCTGGTCCCTCACATACTCCCTGGGTGTGCATTTGTCCACAATTCATCTTCCAGGGAAGGACAACACACTAGCAGATTCACTCAGCAGAATCAGTCAAGACCATCATGAAAGGACTTTAAACAAACATGTATTAGCTACAGTATTCAGGAGGTAGGGTACTCCAGAAATAAATCTGTTTGCTTCAAATGAAAACCATCCCCTCCCTCTCTTTTGCTGCAGGTCTCCCTCAGGGCACAGTACTCATGGAGGCACTAGCCCTGGATTAGACAGGGAAATCCCTATATGCCTTTTCACCTTTTCCGCTGTTGTTAAAAGTACTTCTTGGCTGGCCCGGTGGCACAGAGGGTTGAGGTGCTGGATGCCACACCTCGAACCACGCCAGCAACCCAGGTTCGGGAATGGACTTGGGCACTGAGGGCTGGCAGGGGAAGGAGAGGATTGATCATCCAGAGGACTGCTCTCCTCTCCTCTCCTGGGGTGGGTTAGGGATAGCCCCACTATGTAGCGGCTCCTGGTGGAGACCAGGGGCACTGTAAACAGCGGCACAGGAGGGACTGAAGAGGAAAAATGGAAAAAACAGCTTCAGAGCAAGCCGGATGATGGCTTCCATCCTCCATGCCACCGGTACCTTGGGAGTCTCCTCCCCCACAGCAGCGCCCCCGGGGCCATGAAAATAATAGTGTGTTGGGTTTCCCCCTCCCCAGTGCCTTCCTCCTCGAAGGAGGGGGACCTGCCCAGCAATGGGATATTCCAGGACAGAACTCGGGGGTCGGCTGCAATATGTGGAGGGAGAACTCCTGAAGAGGATCGCTGGAGGTTAGTGGAGCACTAGGAGGCCTGAAGGAGAGGCGGACTCTGGAGTGTTGGTAGGGTAAAAAAGATAATACAAAAAAAAGTCCTTGTCAGACTCAGGAGCCAGTCTGCAGCCATGATACTGGTGGCTCCAGAGTGAGCCAGACAACACTGGTATCCTCTATTACTCACCCTGTCCACCAGACAGCCCATCCAGCTTCCCCAGAGATACAACCTCTTAACAGCCATTCAGGGGAAAGTAGCATTTCCAAATCTCAAGACCCTTCACATGAAGGCGTAGTTCTTAAGGAGTTAGAGTTTTCTGAATTCCAAATTTTTGAAGATGTTCTTAAGGTCCTGAGAGATCCAGGAAACTTACAATCAGGAAAACTTATGCTTCTGAATGGAAAATGTTTTCTATGTTGTGCAAATCAAAGCAAATCAGTCCTCTCCAATCAAGCTTACCTGTACTGCTTGACTATTTAGTGCACTTGCAGACCGTGGGTTTGAGGCCTGCAACCCTTAGGGTTCATTTAGCAGCAGTCTGTGCTTACTTGTCTTCAGGTGCTCAGAGGACAATAGCTTCACACCCTATTATGGAAAGTTTTTCAAGGGTTTGGCACACCTGTTTTCCCCTAGTAGGGCTATGGAAGAGCTAAAAAATGTCACTTGGAAAACAGTCTTCCTGGTTGCTATTACTTCAGCCAGAAGGCTGTGTGAGCTCCAGGCTCTCAGCACTGACCCTAATTATCTCATCTTCCACAAAGGCAAGGTGGACCTCAGAACCAACAGGAAATTTCTACCCAAGGTGGTATCTGAATTTCATTTAAATCAATCAATTACCCTTCCTGTATTCTTCACAGCTAAGTCCAGCTCAGGTGAACTAAAGCTACATAGTCTGTACATTAAAAGGTCCCTCAGTCACTAAGTTAGTCATACCAAGGACCTCAGGGATTCTCTCACAACTGTTTATCACTTATGGTGAAGTAGTAAAAGGCAGGCCTGCCTCAAATAGATCTATTGCATGCTGGATGGTATCCTGCATCCAATTCTGTTACAACAAGGTTGGGAAATGGCCACCTCAGGGCCTCAGAGCACATTTCACTGGAGGAACTGCTGCCTCTGTGGCAGCTGCAAGGGACATCCCCCTGCTGGACATTTGCAAAACAGCTACCTGGAGTACAGTCTACACTTCTACAAAGCACTACTGCCAGGATGTTCAGTCCAGAAGTGATGCTAGGTTTGGCAGTTCAGTATTGCAGAACATTTTTCCTAACTAGGTTCTGTACCCTCCCCCCAAGGCACTGCTTGGTACTCGGAGATTCCTGAGGTTTAAAGAAAAATTACTTACCATAGTAATGTTGTTTCTTCCAGGGGATCTCCCAGTATGATTAGACCTCCCACCCTACCTCCCCTTCCAGAACTTAAGTCAGGTTCTGCAATACTTTTTCTTAGAATTTTAGTGTTACCTTTAATCGTTGGCTTAGTTTACTGTTCTTTACTCACACAAGGGTGACTGATGGCCTAGTTCTTCCTTTGTGGCTTTTTGTTTTATGATAATCTGTATTTATTACTATGGGGCTGGTATTGTTATTGTTGTTTTGAGTTAGAATATCTTAGTTCGGATAGTCTAGTGTTTTTAGCTACAAAAATGAATCTGACTGTTATTTGGAACTCTATCCACCTAGAGGCAGCAGTTTGAACAGCATTCTAGTTCCACTATTTGCATACATTCCACATTACATCACTACAGCTCTGGGACAGTCAGTTTCTGGGCTGACTGCATATGTCTAATCATTCTAGGAGATCCCCTGGAAGAAACTATATTACTGTGGTAAGTAATTTGTTTCTTTTCCCTTCAAGCTTTATTGACTAGATAAAACATTTATATAGTACAGCATGTGTTATACCCCTGATTAATGGGTGGAAGGGCTTAGAAGTAGGAATTTTTAAGGAGGATGAGACAGGGATGTCACCCAAATCCCATTTTATACATTTTTGGGATTGACCCTCTAATATAGAAAATTCAAACTGATAGTCAAATTTTGAGTCTTCAGCCTAGGGTGGAGTTCCCCACTGAAAATACTTGCTTATGGAGATGACATTAGTCTTTTTATTCAGGATGCAGAGGAGTAATTTTGATGTAAAGGATGGAAGGGGACAACCTCATTCTCAACCAGGCTCAGATCACTAGTGCTGTGCTACCCACCAAAAAGTAAACAATCTATGGAAAAATATCATTATTTCTATCAGTATACCTTTGAAAGCTAATACAGGGAAAACATCAAATACAATATTTACAAAGAATTTAGTCTTTATTTCAAGTATATTATGTATGTATTTTCTAATCATTACTGTATGTCTGATGAAGGGTATTTATGTGAAAGAATATGGTTGAATACGTTTCCATATTTTTTGTGCATCAACCCATAGCTCTGTTTTCATTGTTAAAGTCCAAATGCAGCATGGTGCCTTTCATGAGCATCAACAAAAGTATGTACAATGGTGTCCAGACATAGTCCATTAAGTCTGTTTTGATGAATGTGGTGTATAGCAACTGCGCTCAGGTGAGACTGAGTCATTGTTGTCCGCAGCCATGTTCTTAGGTGCCCAAGCACCCTGAAACTGCACTCTGCTTCACAAATGCTTATCATTATTACCAACAAGAGGTGCAGAAACTTTTTTAACTCTGTAAAAAGCCCATGAACATCTGGGGACAGTGCTTTAAATAGGCTTACAGCCTTCCTCAAAGAGGTATACTGTATGTGCTACTGTGCACAAGCATTTCAAACTGAACTTTCAGCAGTCTGGCATTCAGCTCTGGACATTTCTGAGCGCAATCTTCCTCCAACTCACAGTCTCTCCCATAACCCTTTACAGTAGCAAGAAGCAACTGTTCTAAAGTTCAATATTCAGTCAGCCCTGGTTGATGGAACCTGTCTTTCAGCTGCACAGCTTAGATGTCTACCATCTTAAAGAATTCCATGCTGCAATAGTCTTCCACTGTGACAGGATTGTGTTGCTCCCCCTTGCCAGCAAAGCGGGCTGGCAGCTTTTGTTGTGGTGGGTGTGCAATGGGATCCAAGTTCAGCTTCTAGACAAGTTCATCAGCTTGTTCTATGGCATCCAGGACAGTATTTTCATTTCTTAGCCTTTGTAGCTGATCTTGTATGAGGCTTACTTTGGTAAGCATGTCACCCACTGTGCAGTTCTGATTTTGTAGACTCTTATTCAAACATGTCAGTGTTTCCATTACTACCTTGACCAGCAGCAGACATAGTAAAGTGTTCCCCTTGCCCAGCTGCTCTAAGAGACCACATACCCTTGTTGCAGTATCCCCATTTTCCAACTCCATTTGTGTCAGATTCTCCAAGATTCTATCATACTGCTGTGTCACTGCTTCAACTGCTGCTAGTCTTACAGTCCATCTAGTTACACATAAGGGTTGCAGGTTTTTTTTTTGAAGGAGGTGGATGCATCATCAGATGTGGCAATTGCAGAAAAAGGTGTTCTTTTGTTGCACCTGGGTTATGCCCCTATTGTCCCACATACACCTCACACTGTATTCCTGGTCTATTGTACTGTGATACCACTATTTTGCACTAACTTATAGATATAGGCACCCATCATATAAGCATGAGTGCTAGGAGTGTACTTTGCTGCTAATATATGCTAATGTTTAACATGCATGATTCACTATACCTCACTATAATACATTTATCTAGATTATGTTTGTCTTTTACATATATTCTCATATAATTATATGTAGTGTGTGTTTTACACTCAGGCAGATATGTCACATTTAATAGAGCCCAGTCAGCACTTCTCCTTGTGTCTAAGCAAGCTGACAGAGAGAGAAAGTCTTTGTTATATGTTTACATCTTATACTGTACATAAGCAAGAAATGCCACGTGTAGTTTGAACCCGTCAGCATTTCTTTTGTCCAAGCTATAATGCTAATGGAAGCATATTCTGTCTCATATGATACTCATTAGTAATTCTGTCTCCTAAGTCATCATCCAATGGAGAATGACTTAGGATGAATACATATTGTTTCTCATATCTGTAACTATGAGTTAATCTCTGTTGCTATGCTGTTATCTGTTGTATTTAGCTATCTGAAACCTACTGTAGCTTCTCTAGAAGAGCAGGGAGAGAGACCGAGATCTTGGAGAACATGCGATCATACAATCCTGGAGATTATGTACATTCTTCTTTCTAGTGGTGAGAAACCCATCTCCCTTGTGATTTTCTTTGTCACATGCTTGGCGTAAGTAGTCTAATAAACATTCATTAGTACTCTTGCTTGTTTACAAATGTTTCTTGGCAGACTCCGAAGACATAAGAATCTGTATTATTATTATTTACCCTATACACCAAGAGTGTTTAGGCAACATAAATTGCGACCGCGAGTGGAGTCTGGACGTTTGCCAAGTTTCATTTTAATTTCCTCTGTAAATTAAAACACTGGTTGAGAAATCTCCAATAACAAGCAGCTTAGAGTGTCTTCTGTTTAACTGTTTGGTCTGTTGTGTGTTGCACAGTGCAGACAAAACAATCTCTTTGTGGGGAGAAAGGCTTTTTCAGATACATCAGGGAGAAAAGGAAGTGCAAGGAGAAAATAGTGAGGCTAAAATACAGTGGGGAGTGGATGAAAAAAGGTGAGGAGCAGGCAGAAGCACTGAATGAATACTTTTGCTCAGTGTTCATGGAAGAAAAGGGAGGACCGCTACCACCATGGGCTGGGAGGGTGGGAACAGGGGGAGAAGAGGCAACAGATGGAAGAATTGAGGCAAGTAGAGTCCTAGAGGGACTGAGGGCACTGAAGGTAGACAAGGCACCAGGGCTGGATGGTATCCACCCCAGGGTGCTGAGGGAGATGGCGGAGGTGTTGGCAGAGCCGCTGGTGGATCTGTACAGCAGCTCACTGGAGTCGAGAGGTGTGCCACTGGACTGGAGGATGGCACATGTAGTACCACTACACAAGAGCATACCAAGGGATAAACTGGGTAATTATCACCCGGTAAGTCTCACCTCCATAGTGTGCAAACTCATGGAGACAATACTAAAGGAAAGACTGGTGTCGTACCTGGAGGACAATGACCTCCAGGATGTGAGGCAACATGGGTTTGTTTCAGGGAAGTCTTGTCAAACCAGCCTGATACAATATTATGACTGGGTGACAGGTGAGTTGGATAAGGGTCATGCGGTGGGTGTTCTTTACTTGGACTTCCACAAGGCCTTCAATTCCGTGCCTCATGGGTGGCTTGGGGGGAAGCTAACTGGTGTAGGGATAGGGGAAAAAATGATGAACTGGATTACAAGCTGGCTGAGTGGGAGGCTGCAACGAGTGGTGGTGAGAGGGGAGCTCTCAACTCCAAGGCTGGTGATAAGTGGATTGCCACAGGACTCTGTGTTGGGGCCAGTATTGTTCAGGCTCTTCATATCAGACATTGCACATGGGGTGGTGAGCAAGATGAGTCTGTTCACTGATGACACCAAAATCAGAGCAGTGGTGAATGGAGAGGAGGGATGGAAGCAGATGCAGGGGGACCTAAGCAAGCTAGAGGAGTGGTCAGAGAGGTGGCAGCTGGGGTTCAATGCAAAGAAGTGTAAGGTTATGCACTTTGGGGTGAAGAACCCAAGGAGAGAATACTGGCTGGGAGGGTTAAGCTGGGGATCACTGAGGAGGAGAAGGACCTAGGGGTAATGATAACAGGGACCATGGACAACACTGCCCAGTACAGGAGAGCAGCTGCAAAAGCAAACAAAATGCTGGGGTGCATAGCGAGGGGTTTTTCATCCAGGTGAAGAGAGGTGATTTTGCTCCTCTACAGGTCACTGGTAAGGCCGCACTTAGAGTATTGTGTAAAGTTTTGGAGGCCATACCTAAAGTGTGATATCAGGCTACTGGAGGGGTGCAGAGGAGGGCTACAAAGATGATATGTGGAATAAAGGGACAGACTATGACAGCAGGCAGAGAGACCTGAATATGTACACCCTGGGGGATAGAAGGGATGGGGGACATGATAGAGACATTCAAGTATCTGAGGGGAATCAATAAGGATGGGGCAGATGGGGTCTTTAAGTTAAGGGGTCACCAGGGGTATGCACTAAGAATAAGGGGAAGATTTAGGAAGGAAATGAGGAGACACTATTTCACAGAGAGTGGTGGCAAAATGGAACGCCCTACCAGAATGGGTGGTATCATGTAAATCTGTGAACAGTTTCAAAAGGGCATGGGACAGGGAACAGGGGAGAGTAAGGGTGGGGGAGGTGGGGGTGGCTGTGGGATGACAAATTGGAGGTGGGTAGGGCAGCTGCAAACTAGGGGTGCTAACTGCATCCTCAAGCAGACTTAGATAGACCGGGTGGTCTGTTTCTGCTGGCACATTCGTATGTTTGTATATTCGTATATTCAATCTCTATAATGAGTTGTTTTATTTTTGTTTGTTTTTTTCCCTATTCTTTCTCTGTGGAAACACACAGCTGTAAAGGGATCTGAACAGACAGATAGACAGCTTTCATTTGTGGATTCAAGTCCTAAGGGATATTTACTCATCTAGGTGTCCACATACGCCAAATGTTGATTGTGTCCTTTCATGAACTTTGGTTGCAAACAAAGTTTTTGATCCACAGACAGCTAAGGGTTTCTTATCTTAAAAGACATGTCTAAATATATCAGTACTGAGTTGAGGCTGGATGCCTTAACATACCAAACTGCTTATGGTGGTCGGTGTGATTTTGCTGAGGTAGCATAATCCAATGGTAGCCCTTTAAGAGATATCATTGCCCATTATGGGGAATTGAAAAATGGTCCTGAAGGATTATTAATTGCAAAGATTGTTTAATTGTTTTGATGCTGTTCTATGGAATCTGAGTATATTGCTTGCAAAATGGAGAATGTTGCTTACAAGCAGGAAATTAGTCTGAAAAAGGCTTCTCATAAAGAAAGGATAGATGAACTGCAGTCTCAGCTGCAGTCTGTCCGTCAGGAAAATGAGTCTCTCTTTAATGAGAGAAGTAGCAAAGACCTGCATGCCTTAAGAGATAACGCTGAAAAGGCAAAACCTATTAGAAAAAAAGTTTTTCAAACAAGTGGTGTTCTGGCTAGTAACACTGATTCCTTACGTTTTGAAAACAAGGAACTTAGGGATGATAAGTCTGAAGTAATTACTGAAAGAGTTAGCGTGCTGGTATTTCAACACCAGACCTTGACTGAACAGTGTGATTCAGCATGTTTTCAGTAGAGCAGACTTGATATGAATGTTTTGAATATAAACTGTGACACAGCTTCTGTTGATAATAGGCATGTTTTACAAGATGGGAATGTCTTGTAATCTGAAAACAAGGCACTTTACAGTGTGCTAACTCCTGTATCCGAGTTAGAATGTAGGAGTAAAAAGTCAGATATGGTGAACTTGCACTGTCAGCCAGAAGTATTGGCAGGACATACTAACTTAATGCCCATAGACCTTACCTCTTCTCATGTTGAAGAGTTTGATTTTGAACAGTCACAGTATGCTGTGGGGTGGACTAGAACAAAGGCTAGCCACTTTTTTCTGTGATTCACAAAATGGAGAATTGTTATAGTCTCAAAATGGTGGACACACATGTCATCAGGTTGCATTCCCATACCATCCCCAAGATGGCAGCTCATGGTCATGTGATGATGGTCATAACACAGTAACTCAAGATGCTCATGAGGTATTCCAAAATGGCCGACCCCCATTTCATGGAGGTTCGATCATGCAGTCACAGGAACCTGTGATTGCTGCCATAACCAAACAAAATAAACTGGAGTTTTTTGGCATGATTAATAATGTTATCAGTAAGACTAGTGTTTCTGAGGGACAGAAGATTCTCATTAAAAATGACGTTGATGTACTTTTGAATAAGGCTGATACGCAATCTGTCATGAAGTCAGTGTCTGACGCTGCAGAAGAAGCAACTTCTGCTAGCAATGTTTACTATATCATGACCTCGGTTAAGGAACACATTGCAGTTAATTACATGAAATGTTTACTCAGTTTTGTTAGGTAGAAGAATGTCCTAGGACCCATCGAGTCTACCTCTCCACACCATGTGGAGCATAATCTCCAAGTGCTCAAGAAATATTTATCTAGATACCCCTTAAAAAGCTCAAACTCATCAACTATGTACTGCGGTAACTTATTCCATAGTTTGGCAGCTTTTATTGTGAAGAAGTATTTCCTTTTATTTTTATTTGCCATTGGCACAAACAATTGCCTATTATTGCATCTTAGTATACTAATTTTATTTGCAAAGTTAAACCTGCAGTCTGCCTTCAGAGTATTATCTTGTAAGATATTAAATAATAATAGTAGATCACCTCTATTTCTCTGTGTATCTAAATCATATAAATTCAGTGCTTTGCACTTATCCTTATATTAGATATTCTGTAATTTAGGGATCAGTTTAGTTATTTTTCTTTGCACAGTCTCGAGTAAGGTTTTATCCTTTATTAAATATGGTGCCCAAAAGGCAGCACCAAAATCTAAATGTGGCCTAATAAACGAATTATAGATAGGAAGTATACATGCTTCCTGCCTACAAAAAAAGGATTTCTTAACAGCTGATATAATATGATTTGCTCTTAAGGTAATGTGTCTACAGTGTTCACCTGAAGTTAATTGGTAAGTTACTAGAATACCATGGTCTTTCTCCGATGTTACTGATTTAATCTCTGAACCATTAAGATAATATGTAGTGTAATGATTTTTAGGCACATGATGCATGATGACACATATATCTTTATTAAAGAACATTTGGTTATTAATTGACCATTTTTCAAGATTACTAATGTCATTTTGAAGGGAAGAGGATTGCTCGATGGACTTTACCTCACTACAAACCCTTTGTATCATCTGCAGACTTACTGATGAGCTTTTATCCCAATGTGTAAATCAGATATAAAGATATTAAATAAAGTGGGCCTCAATACAGATCCCTTGGGGACCCCACCGGTAACAAAAATAGATTTAGAATAGGTATCTTGGATTTTAACCTTTTGACTCCTAGGGTGGAATATTCAAACGGGTTGCGCATGGTGCAACAGAGTTGCACCATGCGGAACCCACTGATGTGCCCTGGTGCGATTTTCAATGGGGGGAATATGCGCAGCACAAATCCAGATGCGCCGGGGTGCATCGGTAATATATGCAGTGCAGGTAAGGAGGTCGTGCCCATGCATATTCTGCACATCCCGATATTCAGCCCGGGATGTGCTGAGAATATACAAGTGCAACCCCTACATGCGCCGTACACAGTTAAGCCACAAAATAAAGGAGTAACAGCTGGCCACCCACAGGTGAGCTGCCGTAATACAGGGCGCAACACGGCAGCAGCCAGCTGTGGGTGGCCACCCTAGCTCTGGCAGCACCCTCCGGTGGCGTAGCATCCCCCCATGCCCGATCGCGGGCTGTTTGACATAATAGAATCCCTGGTGGTCCAGTGGACCTTTCCCCTTGCCCGATCGTGGGCTGCAATAATGAATAAACTCCCTGGTGGTCCAGTGGACCTATCTCCCCCAATCATAGGCATGCAGTAGTTCAATTATCCCTGGTGGCCAGCAGTACCCATACCCCCCTCCCAGCCCACCCACTCATTCCTGCCACCCCACTCCCCTCAGTCAGTGGCAGGTGGGCTACCCCACAAGCTGCCTGGCCGCCCGCCGACTGACAGCGACAGTGGCTGTATGCCCATTGGTCCACAGCATGGGCCAATGGGCGTGCAGACCGTACTGTACTACACAGTCCCGATATATGAATGGGTCCAGGGGGGAGTGGGGAGGCGGAAATGAGTGGGCGGATTGGGAGGGGGGTGCGGGTACTGCTGGACCACCAGGGATAATTGAACTACTGCATGCCCATGATTGGGCTGGGAGATAGGTCCACTGGACCACCAGAGAGTTTATTCATTATTACAGCCCATGATCAGGCAAGGGGATAGGTCCACTGGACCACCAGGGAGATTATTCAGTATTACAGCCCACGATCAGGCATTGGAGTGCATTGCCGGTGAGGGGCAGGGGGCGTTGGTCCCCGACGGCTGTTGTCTGGCAGGGCGCCAGGCACAAGTCGCCAGGGATTGGCGCACCTGCATGCAAATGGGGCCATAATGACATGCAAATGACTCCATTTGTGCCTTGCATGCATTATGGCCCCATTTGCATGCCCACCACTGAATATCGTGGTTGATGCACCTAGTGCAACAGCACTTGCACTAGCACATCCCCCTGCTCCTCTCTGGCCACTTGCGCTGGTGCAGTGTCAATGCACCATGCGCTATGCGGGTGGCCATGGAGCGATATTCAACGGTGCTGAGCCATGGCACAGCACCTTTGAATATCACCCTGTCAGCGCCCTGGCACATCCCAGTTGTGCTGCACCCAAGTTTGTGCCACAGCCTGGCGTAGTCTGAATATCCCACCCCTAGAATTTAACCATGCTGTAACCCATAAAGTAATATGTTGATCCAGACCCATACTCATTATTTTATCAATAAGGATTTTATGTGATACTTTGTCAAATGCTTTATTAAAATCAAGGATTAAACATCTGCTGGGATATTCTGATCTAATGAATGGCTGACCTTCTCATAAAAACTGATGAGGTTAGTAGTACATGATCTATGTTTTACAAAACCATGTTGTTTAAGATCCCCGAGTCCCTTTATTTCTAGTGCGTTGTCTAATCTATGTTTTATAATATGCTCCATTATTTTACATATAACAGATGTTAGGTTGATTGGTCTGTAGTTTTCAACAACACTTGTGTTTTCTTTTTTTGTGGATAGGGCAAACCACTGCTTGTTTCCATTCAGTGGGTAGCTCACCATGTTGTAATGAAAATATAAACAGATGTTTTAAAGGAGTACAGAGTGAGTTTGCAGTATTTAATACAAAATTTGGGCTAATGCCATCAGGTCCTGGGGCTGAATGAGGTTTAACCATTCTGAGGGCTGTTAGTATCTCAATCTCAGTTAACTCTGAGGACAATGGTTCATCAGTTTTGCTCAGATTAATATTCTCCTTTATATTAAACACAGAACCAAAGAAAGAGTTGAATTTGTTTGCTATACTTGGATGTTCAATGATAATGTTACCATTGTCATTTAATTTCTCAATACCCCATACCTTATGTGTTCCATTATTTATGTATGAGTAAAAAGCTTTGGGGTTTTTGGTAACTGCAAGCTTAAATTCGATTTTCTTCCTTTCCTTTTTTTGTTATCGTTTGTTTGGTATATTTTAGTTCATTTTTATAGTTTGAAAGGTTAATCTGACTGGGATGTTTTTTTCATGATTTTATAAGCCTTTTCTTTATGAATTTGTGAGCGGATGGAGTTAGTCAACCATGATGGACATTTACCTTTTTTATTATGTGTTTTTTTACTCAGTACATATAGTTTCTCAAGCTCATTGATAATTGATTTAAATAATTCCCAGCTCTGTTCAATATTAAAATTTTCAAATAGACTTTCCCAGTTATACCCACTTAAGGCTTTATTAATGTTATTATAGTTAGCTTTATTACAGATATATATATATATATATATAGATATATATATATATGTATATATATATACACACTGAGTCCTACCAATACTTGTTTTTTGTCTATTTACTGTGAACATAATAGATTGATGATCACTGTTTCCAATCAGACTAGTTATGCTAAGATTATCTATGTCCATAGGGAAATTTTTCATTACAAGGTCCTAGATGTTATTACCCCTAGTCGATTCATGTACCAGCTGGTCTAGTCTTGCAGTTATTATACAATCTAAAAAAAGTCTCTCGTGAGGTTTTTGTTGTTAATGTATCCCAGTTTATCCCTGGGTAGTTAAAGTCCCCAACTATTATGACTTCAGCTTCTGATGTTAAACGATTAGTTTCCATTTGGATAGATGCATCATAACTTAAATCTGAAGATGGTGGTCTGTAAAAATTAGCCAGTAGGAATTTATTACCATTTTGTTGTATAATCTGTTGTCATATAATCTGAATGCATAGTCCTTCAATATCATTATTGTAAAGGGGGTATTCAGTTGCTATGATCTTATCAGAGACGTAAAAGCAGACTCCCCCACCTTTTTTATTCAGCCTATTTTTAGAATAAAGTGTGTATCCAGGGGTAGCGTAATACAGATTTGAGGTTTCATCCCACCATGTCTCACACATTGCTACAATATCTATTTGATTTCTAATAAGAATTTGTTAATTCTGTAATTTTTGTCATATTTAGACTTCTGGTATTGGCTGCCATAATCTTGTACTTTCCTTGCTTTTCAATACTGTAATGTGACTTTGATATGGAAGCCGACCCTTGTTGCCCCCTGTAATTTAATTTAAACAGGATTCAATTGTTGCTGCAATTGACTTCCCTAATTCAGCTGCACCTTTCTTACTCAGGTGCAGTCCATCCCAACTAAATAGACTATAGTCGCAAGAGAAATTTTTCCCAATGGGTAATACACTTGATGTTTTCAAGCAAACACCATTTCCTCAACCATTCATTCAATTGTTTAATTTTGTTTTGTTTTGTAATATGAGCCCTTGGTGCAGGTAAACTTTCAGAAATACAGAATTCACAGCCTCTTTCCCTTAGTGTTGATACCAGATTTATAAAGTCTTCATTAATATTATCTAATGTAAATTTGTTTATGTCATTGGTGTCAACATGAGATACCATTAGTGGGTCAACACCTGCATGTTTGATAATATTTGGGAGCATTCTATCTATGTCTCTAACCCATGCTCCTCTGTATCTTGAACAGGTTATATTTGTTTTATCTCTTTTACAGATATGTCCATCTGAGTATTTGATTATTGAATCGCCTAGAACATAGACCTGTCTCGTGCACTTATCAGGAGGTGGTACTGTATTACTTCCTGGTACACTGTTCATAACTGGTAATGAGTCTAAAGTATCAGAGCGGATGCTAATTCTGTTATGCAAAGTTTTAGTGGTAGGGGCCACATTGTTATAGTTAATTTGTGAACTGATAGGTATGTCAGGGCTAGATAATTTGTTAGGTGATGCATGTGCAGTGACAAGTTTAGTATTGTTGGGCACTATACTAGTGACACCTGATGTTTTTTGACTTTAAGTATATAATATATTTGCTTCATTATTGTCCTTGGCAATGTTAGTAGTGTTTAGGTTAACAGTTTGTTCAATAACATCAGTTAAGTCATCTGGTTGGAGTACTGAGAAACTATTGTTAGTTGGGATAATAAAATCCATGCAATGTCTACCCCTTTTGGCCTTCTTTTTGGTACTAACCGAGCTCCAGTCCTCTGTGTCACTACTATCACATTCTCTACTTTGTTTGAGTATCATCATATGCTTTATTTAGTTGCAGTATTCCAGTATTAGTAATGTCCTTGAGTGTCTCTGTATTATTCATTGCACTCTTCTTTATATTTGCTATTTCTTGTTCTAGGCCTGCAATTTTGACTTTAAGCTCCATGATTTCTAGACACTGTGGACATTTTAGCCCTTCAAATCCTGCCTGGCTTTCCAAACAGAATTTATTACAAAGAATACAGAGCATTGCAATTTCACCTGAGCTCAGCATAATGAACCCTTCCTGAATGTCCATATTGATTTACCTGGTCGGGTTTGAGATGCAACAATTTTGTACACGATTTTACAGGTCCAAGCTCCAAGCTCCCACAGTGGACACAGCAGACATGCACAGGATGCATGTGTCTCTGCACGCATCTCTGCATGCAGCCTGTGCACACTCACCCCGCTTGCTAGAGTGCTCTGCTTTAACGCTGGAACCTGAAAGCAGGAGAGTTGTAACCTCTGGTTCGGCGAGTGGTACAGGTGAATATAATTAGTGTTTAAAAACACTGTTTGGGGTGCAGATAACAGAAATTAGTGGCAAACCTGCAACAATAACACTGTGTGTATGGGAAGATGTGGTCAGTAACCCGATGTGGATGCCTCCACAGTCCCAAAGTACTAAAGTGATAAAACACTTAGTAATTCCCAATATAGCAAAATAACACTCTAACACAGGTAATGGTTCATTATTGCAGGTACATTCATTAAAAAGTCATACCACCTCTCTCCAGAGGTATGCTCACTCCAACTGTATTTAACATCCGCTTTCCTTGAGAAGACTGACTATACTGTTCTAGGAACGCGGATATGTTGTTTATCCACACTGTTTGGCATTGTCCCCTTCCACTTTAAATCTGCCGGAAGTCTTCAAGCTGGCTCCTCCCACCCACCCGGATGATATATACATCGGCTCCACCCCATGACACTAGATCTTCCTTTCCGCTGGAAGATACAGGTTGCCTCCCTCGTGCTCTCACATTTCATAGGCCCTGGCTTTCAAATTGTTGGTTTTACCAAAACTCAAACTTGTTTGAGTTAGCAATCAAGCTTTTACAGCATCGATCTTGGAGGAGAAATCTTCCCCGGGATTTTGCCGGTGTCCCTGTGGCCAAAAGATGTCGTGCACTGATCCCCACCTCACGTGGGTCTGCTGCCTAGGTGTTGGCCATGACACCTCGTTGTGCAGCTATTGCTTGGCCTTCCATCCCAACATCCTGGATGACTACAAGGCACACCTGAAGCTGGGGAGACCAGAAAAAAGGAACCCTCCGGTGAAGTCAAAGGAGGCTAGGTGGGCGGTTTCCATGGCTGCGGGTTCCACCGAGCAGCTGGAACAAATGAAGGCGTTCATGGAAGAAGCCACTTGTGCTTCAGCCTATCAAAGCTTCTTTGTTCCTCCGAACCTAGGCTCCATCTTTACGGGATATTTTAAGGAGTTGTGCCAGTCTCTCCCCACCCGGGGTGTGGCGCCCTCAGGCTCGCACTCCTCCTGCTCTCGGAAGAGAGGAAAAAAGAACAGTCGTCTTCATCTCGGTGAAGACATTCTTGGGACCGAGAAAGGTCCGAGTCTCAAGAACACACGGTCTCCATCTCGGTCGAAATCGCATCCTCGGCCGCCGGCTTCATGAATCTTTCA
The DNA here is from genome assembly GCA_016271365.2 of Neoceratodus forsteri. Taxonomy (NCBI): domain Eukaryota; kingdom Metazoa; phylum Chordata; order Ceratodontiformes; family Ceratodontidae; genus Neoceratodus; species Neoceratodus forsteri. The sequence goes on from CM057456.1 coordinate 1,278,020,002, forward strand.
TCTGGCCAGGGGACCGAGGAAGTGGCCAACAAGGTTGAAATTATCCTCGACCCAATTGACCCCTTGTCGCTGGCCGTAGCTGATGACTCCTTAGAACGGACTCTGGTCCTGGTATTTCCTGATGAGGAGACCCAGCCCGCTGGTGTCCCCATCAAGGACCCGGTCCCGGACCCTCGGGTTTCACCGATCCCTCCGGTGTCTCCCAACCGACCAAGTCGGCCTCCCCGATCTCAGTCAAGGTCTAGGACCCCCTTGGCCGATCAATCGAGGAAGAGCCATAAGCGCTCTAAGAAGAAGTGATGCCACAGGTCATCCTCATCCTCCTCCTCAGATGAGGAGAGGCTCCGGCGGAAGCTCCGTTGGTGCTATGAGGACCTTTTGTGGCAACAGCTGATCTCAACTGGGCAGAAGCCAGCTCCGCTGCCTACCCCGGCCATTACTTGGCTCTCACCTCCCAGGCCAAAGCCGACCCTTCCGGAATGGAAGCCTCTGGTTCCTCTGCCCATGGGGCCGGCCCATCCCCCGGTTCAGCTTATTCTGGTCTCTCCATGCATTTGGGTGGAACCACCGGCTAAGCAGCCTGCGAGAGGGGCTGCCTCAAAAGAGGACAGACTGGACACTGGACTTCCCTGACATCTATTGGTTACAGTCACCCTGGACCGCCCTCAGCAGATCAAGGGTGATTTCGGTGATAGACCGCTGTATCCCGACTACTCGGACTCTGATGTCACTGGGCTCCACTCTCATCCTGGGGATGAGGAGTCATCTGTTGGCACAGAAATGGAGGAAGGCCCTTCATCCTTCCAAGGGATTCTCTGTCTCATTTCCAACTCCACCGGAATGCCCCTGGAACCTATCCAGAAAAAGGCGGAGTATCCTTTCACAGATATTCTAAAGAGAGGGGATACCCTGACAGAGGCCTTTCCAGTGGCCGAAGCCATTGTTGGCCCAGCCTTTAAACTTTGGCAATGCCCTGCCTCATGTCCAGCACCATCTACCTGCATGACCCACAAGTGCGCGGTGCCCATGGGGTCCCTTGCAGGGTTCACAGAGCACCCTTCAGCCGAGAGCCTGGTGACTACCTCTGTCTTCAGGTGTACTGGTAGTTCAGCCGACACTGACAGACCTCCGGACAAAGAGTCCAAAAATATGGACCACACAGCCTGAAAGGTCTATGGGGCCTCTTGTTTGGGCCTTCATCAGGTCAGCTCAGCTGTCATTGTGGCACACTTCTCTCATGCCCTTCTCGGTCATTAGACGAAGTCCTCCCTCATCTCCCTGCGTACATGCAGACCACGGTCAAACAGGTCCGTGATCAGGGCCGTGCTGGTGCCAAACAGCAGCTCCAGATGGCACTCGACATCGGGGATTTTTGATGGCTGCTGCTGTAGCCTCTTGCTGCAGGGCTTGGCTGAGGCTTTCCTCCTTTCCAGTGGATACTCGGCACAAGTTAGCTGATGTGCCTTTCCTGGGGACTGACTTGTTTGGTCCAGGAGTGGCTGGTCACCTATGGCCATAGAGCAGTCCAATGCCACCTTGGACACCACTTCTGCCAAGGGTTCTTTGGGTAAGAACCAGCAGAAGAAGAAGAAGCCTTTTTGGCACTCTTTCCCTGCAGTCCAGTAGCCCTCCTATCAAGAAGGACAGCAGCACAGGCAGCAAGCTCAAGCTTGGCACCCTCGGCCCAAGCCTGGACCCCAACAGGCATGAAAAGGGGTCTGAGGCTCAGGTCCTGGATCCAGCTCCTCCTCTAAGCCTGCCCAGTGATGGGATGGGGGTTGCCACCCCTATCCCAGTCATGACAGCTCTGGGTCCTCCTGTGGGGGGGTCGGCTCTGCCACTTCCTTTCTGCCTGCTCCACTATCACTTTGGACAGGTGGGTTCTCAAAGTGGTCAGTCAGGGACTGCCTGTAGAGTTCAAGCAGTACCCTCCCAGCCGAGCCCATGCCCCTCGGGAGGAACGGATTTCCACGTGCACCCAGTCAGCTCTTCGAGACAACATAGCTCAGCTCCTCCACAAGGAGGCAGTAGCTCATGTGCTGGATCCTCCAGCAGACCCAGGCTTTGTCTCCAGGTACTTCCTGGTGCCCAAGCAGACGGGGGTTGGCGCACCATTCTAGATCTCCATGACCTGAATCAGTTTCTCAGGTCTTGCACCTTCCAAATGGTCACTCTCTCCCAGATCATACCATCCTTGGAGCGAAACATGTGGCTCTGTTCACTGGATCTGCAGGATGCGTTCTTTCACAACCCAATCCGTCAGTCCCATCAGTGGTTCCCCCATTTCAGGGTCGAGGGGACCCTGTACGAGTTCTGAGCCATGCCGTTTGGCCTGTGATCAGCCCCACAGGTCTTCACCAAATGCACTGCAGTGGTGGTGGCCCATCTTTGTCGTCGAGGAGTCAGAATCTACCCTTACCTCAATGATTGGCTCCTGGCACGGTCCACCCAACAGGAGGTGGAGATGTCCAGGGATCTGGCCCTCTAGACCTGCTCCAAACTCTGTCTCCTGATCAACAAGGCCAAGTCAGAACTCATGCTTTTCCAGGTGATGGGCTTCATTGGGGCAGAGCTAGACTCTTGTCAAGCCAGAGCTTGGCTCCCCCGGTGGACAGAGTGGAGGTTCTCTCCTCCTTTGCCCAATCATTTCTGGTTGGGCACTTGCGCCCTGCCCAGGACTTTCTGTACCTTCTGGGTTACATGGTGGTGTGCACCTTAGTGGTCCATTGGGCCCGGTGGCACATGCGCCCTCTCCAACGGGAGCTGGCTGCCCAGTGGACTCAGTGATATGGTCATTTTGACCAGCTGATCACTGTAACCCAGAAGATGTGGGATGCTGTCCAATGGTGGACCGTCCCAGACTGGTTGCAGGAAGTGATCCTGTTTGTCCGCCCCAAGCCAACTGTCATCCTTATGACCAATGCCTCTCTCATGGGCTGGGGAGCCCACAAGGGGGGACAACAGGTTCCATGGGTTCTGGACCCCTGAGGAGTCCTAATGCCACATCAACCTGTTGGAGCTCAGAACAGTCAAACGCACTGTCAGCTTTCACTCCTCAGCTCAAGGGTCAAGTGGTTCAAGTCCAGATGGACAATACCACGACCATGTACTACCTCAACAAACAGGGTGGCACACACTCCCATCTGCTGTGCAAGGAGGCACTCAGCATGTGGACCCTAGTAAGCCCTGGTTGGAGGCAGATCTCCTAGCCATTCATGTGGCAGGAGCCTCGAACCAGCTGGCAGATGCTCTCAGTCACATAGGCCAGGCATCCCATGAGTGGTCTCTCCATCCAGAGGTAGCTTACAGCCTGTTCTCCCATTGGGGCAAACTGATGGTGGACCTGTTTGCCTCCAGGGAAAACACCAAGCTGAGGTTGTATCATGCCCACCTCCCTCAGCAGGGCTTGCTGCAGGGGGATGCCTTCTTGAGGCCATGGACCCCAGGCCTTCTCTATGCCTTTCCTCCATTTCCCTTGACCCACAAGGTGTTACTCAAGGTGAGGAGGGACAAGGTGAAGGTGATTCTGGTAGCCCCAGACTGACCGCGCCAGTTCTGGTATCCAGAGCTCCTCAGCCTCAGCTGCAGGCCCCAGGAGTGGCTTTGTACACGCCCGCACCTGATATCTCTCAACCAGGGGAAGGTCTTCCATCTGGACCTTCAGTCCCTGCACCTCACAGCCTGGTACCTGAGTGGTTAGAGTTCCAGGCTTTGGGTCTTTTCGAAGATGTCTACACCGTGGCGGAAGCATCTAGAAAGGAATCAACCAGGAAATGTTATGCCTTCAAATGGAAAAGATTTTCCATTTGGTGTCAGGGTAAGGGTCTGGACCCCTTGTCCTGTTCTGTGGCTAACATTCTCAACTACCTTTGGTCTCTCTCCAAAGGGGGTCTACGGTCATCGACCCTTAGGGTGCACCTGGCACCCATTTCTGCTTACCGGGCACAGGCCGGTCAGCTGACATTGGTGCAGGAGGCAGTGGTCAGGTGCTTTTTCAAAGGCCTGGATCACATTCCCCCTCCGGTGCGTGAACCTCCACCTCCATGGGATCTGCTGCTGGTTTTGGCAAAGCTCATGGGCAAGCCATTCGAACCCATGCACAAGTGTGAGCTGTCACACTTGTCATGGAAGATGGCCTTTCTGGTGGCTATCACATCAACCAGAAGGACAGGGGAGCTCCAGATGCTTTCAGTGGACTCCCGTTATCTGGTCTTTCACATGGACAAAGTTGTCCTGCGTCCGCACCTGAAATTCCTTCCGAAGGTGATGTCAGAGTTTCACCTTATCCAGGGGTTGACTCTGCCAGTATACTACCCTAATTACACCTAGGACGCTGAGTACAGGCTCCATACTTTGGACCTGAGATGTGCTGTCTCCTACCACAAGGAGAGTACAGCAGAAATTTGTGGAGAGGTTCACCAGCTGTTTGTCATCTACGCTGAAGTCACTTCCGGCAGACCTGTAGCCAAATGGACCATTGCAAGGTGGATTACATCATGCATAGGTCTGTGCTATGAGTTGGTGGCAAGGAGCCTCCCAGAGGGATAAGAGCTCATTCTACCCGCCATACTGCTGCATTGGTGGCTGCTTCCAGGGACATCCCTATCCAGGAGATCTGTCAGGCTGCTACCTGGAAGTCAGCAAACATCTTCATTACCCACTACCACATCAACCTTGAGTCACGCCGGGATGCTGGTTTTGGGGCTTCAGTTCTCCAATCTCTGTTCCCTAAGTAGGGGGTGTGCACCTTGCCTCCCTCATCCCGGAGAACTGCTTGGAGTCTGCCAAACAGTGTGGATGAACAACATATCCACACTCCTAGAAGAACAGGTTACTCACCTGTAACAGTAGTTCTAGGAGTGGTATATGTTGTTCATCCACTTGGACCCACCCGACCTCCCCGGCTGTGGACGCACATAACCTTGCTTCCAGCAGGCTAAGATCTGGTGTCATGGGGCAGAGCCGAGGTATATACCACCCAGGTGGGTGGGAGGAGCCAGCTTGAAGACTTCCAGCATATTTAAATTTGAAGGGAACAATGCCAAACAGTGTGGATGAACAACATATACTACTCCTAGAACTACTGTTACAGGTGAGTAACCTGTCCTTTCTAACCCTAACAGCATTAAGCATATGCAGCCCATTAATACTTTAAGCTGTAACATTAGAAACAATGTTGCTATCATCCAGCAACCTTCCAATGAGGAAACCCACTTTACATTTGATGGGGGAAGGGACAGCCCTGATTCTGAAAGCCATGTGGCTGTGATATTTACAGCATCACAGGCCACATTAGGGGGGAGGTTTACAGGTTTGATTTCTGAACCTGGGCTGACAGCTGTTTCAGTACTATTTTCTCCACACCTGATGGCTACTGAACCAGAATCCATAGCTGGAGAACTATGTGAAACTTGCACACCACTTTTCTCCACTGTGCAGGCACCCCTGATAGTGCCAGCACTCTCTGCTCATGATGCAGAACCCCTTCCATCACTGACACCTGGATCATCCCATACTGTGGCTGCAATAGCAGACACAAGTCAAAAACTGTCTGGGTTATTCCCAGTACACACTATAGCAGACACTTCTTGTAAGAAGGTGCAAGGTTTCTTAGTTCTGATATCATTTTCTTTTAGGATCACTAACCATGGCCCCTGCATTGGTTAATTCTAACACAGCTTTCGGACATTATTTTGAAACTGCCACATCAGATAAAGCAATCTCAGCAGTTTTAGCCCAAAAATACAATGGACACATCAGACCCATTGCTTATGCATCCCAGATGCTTACCCCGGTGGAGCTGAAATACAACCTTTGTGAAAGGAATCTTTTGGCTACATACTGGGCAGTGAGATACTTTATGTACATCATTGGATATGCACTCATTGTACTGAATTCCAATAATTTGCCAACTAACTTTCTGTTGTCAGACAGAGTAAAAGATGACTCTGCAACCAATGCAGGGATTTATTTAACTCTAAAAATTGATTAGCGTTTTGCTCATAAAAGTGCTAAATCTTTGATAAAATGCATAGCTCTTGCCTCACTGTGTTTAACAAACACAACACTTATAGAAAATCTATAAAAATACTTTCTGTAGAGTTAGTATACTCCCAAGAAAAAAACTGCTAATCAATTATTTAAAACCCTGCAATGCCAGACATACACACTGGTCTCTCATTTTACAGGATCATGACATCACTGTCCTTCCTATCAAAACTTCATCCTTGTTGGCTCATGGCCTACAATTTACAGGAGAGACCCATGATTGTTCACTCCAACCCCCTGACCTACCTGTCCCAGGGCGCTTTCTGACAGAACCTCAGAAAGTGTTAAAAGACAAAACTGTGTGTCATGTTTTGACTGATGACTCAACCATACATACCAACGAGGGTCAGATAGCTGGGTTTGGAATTGTTTTACATTCTGGTGATGACAGAGTGTGCATGGCTAGTAATTGCATCATCATATATGTACGATTCACAGGCATTGTTAAAACACGCCTGGCAAATAAAATGAAAAGCAGAGAGGCGAGGAGTCTCCTTATTACCACAAATATTTGTGGATGGTTTAGAAAGCTGGTAAGTCCTTGAGAAATACACAGCTTGTGTTAAGAGAGGAATAAAAAGAGATTTTTCCTTATGTAAAATGATACCAGCACTCCATGACAGGGTTAAGTTCTGCCCGCTTCAAGAAATGTTCAAGTTCAAGTTCAAGTTTATTGCAGGAAACCTCTGTTGAGCAAGCTCATTCACAAGGAGGTCCTGGGACAGATATACAGACAAGTATACAATACATAAAGAAAATTACATAACAATACATAGCATACATAAAGAGTTCCACTGGGTACAAAATATTCATGATGAAAAGTAACACTGATGATATAGAGAGCGAGAACCTATGGTACCTTGTGGTAGCTGCATGGGAACCATGATAAATGTCCTTGAGATAATTACAGAAAGCACTGCAGATACTATGTTTTTATTACAGATTCTAAATGGGTCTCTTTCTCTCTAAACTGAATTTTTTTGGAAGAAAAACAAACTTCTGTTCCAGTACTCTATAGTATCGCTGTGAAATACAGTGACTTGCTTGTGTACGACACAATCCTAACCAGTATAAATACAAACTGTACATTCATAAGGTTCAAGCATATTTTAAACATGAACCTTATGCTCCAAAAGAAGGACCCTCATTTGAGGGCAGTGTTTAGATTCCTTAATAAAGGAACCGGGGAATAACTTCCAGAAATAAGCCTTTATAACCCAATTGTATTGTATTATAAGAAAGTGAAAATGACATTCACCTCTCCAGTGATGGCCTACTCATTTGGAACATCACTGCTGTAACACTCATGAAAAGTTATGGGTAATTTCTGAACACCTGAGAGTAGATTTTATCTACTGTACCAAGAACATGATACTCCAACTGGTGGACACCAGTGAGTCAGTAAAAACCCTAGACAGACTAAAATCCTTTGTAACATGGCATAGAAAAGTAAAAGAAAAGTAAGCAGTCAGATAGGTGCAAACACACCATGAGGTACACCAGCAACCGTGGTCTAATATATGGATCGTGGTGATATATAGATCATGGTAACGAGCGGGTGCGTGCAAAAATAATTAGACCACGGTTTGCATGCTGCTGGTGCTCAACAGCATCAGTGAGGAGCAAGCACCATGTACGCAGCAGCATAGCAAGTGCTCTGTTCCCCAACCTCCTAGTGGCAACTGAGTGACCCATGTCACACAATGTGCAGATTGGCAGAGGTAGAGTAGCAAACAGCAATAGTAAAAGAAATGTGTAAATAGTAGCACAGTAGCATGGGTGAGAAAAAAATATCACCAGAAGGAATTGCAGCAGGGGCATCATTTCAGAAAAATCATTGGGGTAGCAAGGTGGGGGGGCACGAGGTGGGCGGGGCCACGGTGTGGGCGGGGCCAGAGAGGGTGGCATTTGTCAATGTGACATACAGCTAGTTGCCAAGTAATTTAAAAATGGGTATGAACTGGATAGTAAATTTTGAATATAAATCTGAAATGGGTGATTACAGATGTTGATTCAAATTGAATAGCTAGTTTTCATCAAATTATGGAATCAGTATAGTGAAAGGCCCATTCCTCAACTGTACAAATATTAAACAATATTATAATGTATGGGTAGCCCTTATTACCCATTGAAGTCAAACAGATTACAACCTTATAGTGTATAGTGGAACATCGTTCACTGAAATCTAGCGCTCTCAAAATGTTGTTCTGCTGCACTAGTGACATCCGCAGGACAGCAGAACAAAAAAGACTTTTCTTTCTGCTGCAGTGCGGACGTCCCACATGGTGTCCTCGAGCAGCAATCTGACAGTTAGTCTTATTTTAAAAAAAAGATGTCGTTTTTTTTTTTTGGAGTCAATGACGTTCCACTATACACTATACAGAACAGTGCATGAGTACCAGTTAACAACAGGGCTGTTCTTTCACCTCGTTGGTACTATGACGACTGATTACTAATCTGTCGTCATAGTACCAACTCGGAAAGAATAGCCCTGTTGTTAACTGGTACTCATGCACTATCCTATATGTAATCCCACTGTTGTGATGTCAGAACCTTATAAACCTATCTCATCTATGTTATAGCAGTGGGTTTACAAAATGGAATGCCAGTGTTATTCAGTATTGACACCCAGAATGTGATTGTTAGTCTCAGTTCAGTATTCAAATAACATTCCAATTGTCACAATTTACTGTTACTGAGTCTAGCAATCACTATGTCTGATAGAGATTTTAACTCTGGTGGTATTCTGGCCCGCTGTCATTCAGTCCGTGTATCCTAATAATGTAGAAATGCCTGGCAGGTCAGAGGAAAGAGAATATTTGGTTCAGACAAATGACAGAAATGTAAATCAATGTATTTGGAAGGATACATATTGGGAAGGCAAAGATGACTAGAACAAGGGTTACCTATTAAGGCACAGAACAAAAGTCAGGAAAATAAAGTAATTTCTGTTCTAATATAAGCAGCCCTGTGTTGGGGAGAATTATTGCCTAAAAATACACTAAACTAAACCATTTAACTCATAATTTTCAAACTTGTATGGGGGAGCATGCCCCTGGACCCCCTAGAAATATTTGGAATCCCCCAACAAATCCTGACTATGTCTCTGGTTTAACCTTATGCAGTTAACACTTGCACATCTCTTGGGCCTATTGCCAGTGAGAAAAAAACAGAATGATAGAAGATGCAGGAAACTTTTATTTATAAAAAGCAAAATGATTGAAGTTTTCAGACCTGCCTTTAAGGGTTTGTGCCACTTTGAAAATATATGAAATTTAGATATAAATTACAGAAGCATGAGAACAATTTCTATTACAATTTATATTTTTGAACCCAGCTTTTAGAAAACCACCATTAATTTAGCTAATTCTGGCCTCACACAAACATGTACAGTATATGATACCAGCCTTTGAAGATATGTCTCCTAGAATACAAAATTGAATTATGTTTTACTGATCAAAATATTTATTTATTTAAATCGCGGATAACACCTTTGAGCTATGCTGGCTGGCTGTGCTGAGGGCCACTTTCCTCTGCTACTGCAGCTACTCACCTCGCTCCTGCTCCTCTGAGGCTCTTGCTGGCTGCTGTACTGCCTGGTACGGTGCCGTGCCACTGTCCGGACTGAAGAGGACACTTAAATGCCACCACGCCACCCGGAGAGTCTGTCTGGCCACTTGTAGGCCTCAGCCTGCCACCTGCCTAATAAACCAACCTCCCTCCTGACCCTAACCCCACCCAGAGTGCTCGAATCGCCACCCAGCCCAGTCCACTCACTCTACTTAACTTCCCCCGGCCATCCCCCTCTACAACAGCACCACTAGTCTCTCTGCTGCTCAGCCTGCAGGCCAGCCACTGCTAGGCCTTCTCCCCTTGCAACCTTTGCTTGCTGGTGCTGCCTGATGGTGTGTGCATCCTGCCGGACTCCCGACTTGTACTATGACAGTCCACAGACAACACGATAAAACAGCTTGGTGCCCTCGGCTGATTCCTGAATCCCGCCAGTCCTCACTCACGGAATCGGCCAGAGTCGATGCTGGCGTATCGTGCCTAATAAGCTGTCCCCTCCCAGCCAATCACAGTGGCACAAGTGGGACTTGCCAACCCCAACCAACCAGTAAGAATGATTTTCGGGGGGGGGGGAGGCGAGCCAAGCTGACAGAAGGCACCATCCATGATCTGTGCCTATTTTAAGTAATGTGACGCCAGCACAGACAGAGTATTCTCTGAAACCAGCACAAGCGCACGGGCACGTAATGCCGCTGGGGAAGCAAAAAAGAAGGTGTTTTTTTTAAATTCAGTTAGCCAATGGCAGCCAAGTGTGTCCATTTTAACTAAGCCATGGCAAAGGCAGGCAGGGGTCGCAAGCCCTATTATAGGGTCGCAAGAATTTTCATAGGGTCGCGAATGTGACCCTGGCGACCCCTAAATGACACCCCTGAATTGCAGACAGAGGAATCTGTGTCAGCAGAACACTCATCAGAACACAAGAGAATCACTGCAGTAATGTAAAGACGTGAAGAATGAGGTGGCTGTAATCGGTGAAATAGTCTCAGGTGCATGAAAAGTGTCCGCATGGCATAGCTGTAGCGTGCTCTGTATGGCAGCATGCAAATCTGGAGAAATACCCAGAGTGCAGCAACAAAGAACAGCAGAAATGTTAGACAAAGGAGCTGAAATGAAGGAAAAAAGACACATAGAAAGAAAATCATGCACAGCGAGCAATGCGAATCTCCGGGCTGCATATTTTAACCAGTTCCTGTATAGGTACAGAAAAGCACATCACTATATTAATACATGGCAAGTCTTCAACGTGCACGCACACATTTTGAAGTGCATAGAAGCATATAGAGAGACTAGTGAGAGACAGAAAAGTGATAGTTTGACTGCAGTTTCTTACTCATAATATTGTTGTCTAATAATAATAAAGAGTAACCTCCTAAATTGCTAGCCATGTTACAAGCGGATTAAGCCACTCGAAACGATGGGTCTACTGTGGAATTAATCCATGGTCGGTTGGTTGGACACACTCAGCCTTTGGCCTCGTGCCCCAACCCTCCCCCCCAACCATGGATTAATTCCACAGTAGACCCATCCTTTCTTGTGGCTTAATCCTTACCTGTCTTGTGGCCACACATGAGAAATGATGTAGAATACTACATTAGTAACTGTTTGATCTGTGAACAGAGCAATCCTATACCAGCTGGGAAAACTACATTGTTACCCCAGAGGCAATCAGATCCCTGGAACAACATCCAGATTAACTACATTGGTCCTATGCCAACCACTAAGAACAACTAGTTTGCACTAGTGATCACAAACCTAACGGAGCAACACAGCCTAAGTAATGCAGGAAATTCTGGATTTGTTATGGGTAAAACAAAAGTTTCATATCCCTTACAACCCACAGTCATCAGGACAGGTGGAATAGGCTAACAGGCAGATCAAAGTTATGTTATGATAAACTTGTTCAGAAAAACCTCAAAGGACTGGGATTCATTATTGCCTTTACTCCTTATGGCAATACGAGGAACACCCTCTGTGGGTACACAGCATACCCCATTCTTGAAATCATGACCGGACAGTCCATGAGACTCCCAGAACATTTACTTCTGGACCTGTGTACTGCCACTGCTAATGGAGCATCAATAGATAAATATGTTAAATATCTCAAACAAGGCATCAAAAAAGTGCACTTGTTTGCTGCACAATGTATGGACAAAGCCCAACAACAGGCCCTATCCCAGTGTAAACAAACTCAGTCCAGCAGTCTACCAAGTTAGACTGCCTGGGCCAGATTCTAGAAAGGTTACGCCTGGTGTAACAGCAGTTGCGCCAAGTAGAATGGCACATGTAGCAACTTACACCAGCAGTTGTGACATGTGCAGTTCTACAAAGTGGCCTGTGACATGTCGCAGGCCACTTGCTCTGAACAGCAGTTACGCCACATAAACCCCCTGCAACATGGCGCTAGGGAGTTTATGGCAGCAGTTGAGCTCCATTCCAGAAGGGCAGCAACAAAGTCCCCAATATTGGGATTCTACAAGAACCCCAGGAGGAGAACTAGCAACGTAAGTAACACCAGCATTTTGCTGGTATAACATACGGCTGCCCCCCCCCCGAGGTCCTGTAGACCCACCTGCAGACATGTCACCATGCCCACCCCATGCCAGCATACCCCTGTGGGGCCCCACAGGGCTACCCATACCCCCAGCCCCCCGAATCCCCTGTTGGTTGAAGCTCCACAGGGCAGCGCTGCCATCAGGGATCGACAAATTTCAAAATGGCATGCTAGTCCCGGGCAACTGGTCTGGTCAAAAATGGTAGTCCCAGAGTTCTGAGTGGTAGTCCAATACGCTTATATGAAAATTTTAACCAAACATCTGTAGAAATAAATTACATGGTGTGTCTGGGGTTGTACTATTGTATTAGGATGGATGTAGATGTAGAAGAACTGTGTAAATCGGGAAAACAATATTGGTGACTGACTCTCCATCCAATTCCTTTCCTTTCTAATACGGCAGGTCCAGGGTGGGACCGGTGTACCGTGTGTAGGGGTACCGTACCCCGTACCAGATTTTGGGATGCCAAAAAGAGGACACCTAGTTCCCCGATGAGCCCTGGTGCCACTGCCAGACCCCGAGTAAACAGGTTTAAAATCTCCACTTCCTTCCTTCACAGCTTATATACAAGGGAAGGTCCTAGGTACGGTAGGAGAAGAGACAGAGTAAAAAAAAATATAAAAAATAATAATAATAATACAGGATATTGAATTGAACGTACATGAAGAATATTTGGCAGCTGGGAAAGAGGACATGTGCTCGTAAAAGAGGACATCTGGTGGTGACCCTAACTAACCATGTGTGCATGCAGGGCAGGCTGAAGTCTGTTTCAGAAGAGATTGGATAATTGTAGTGAAATGAAACCAAGGCCATCAATCAACAAGCCATTCTGTGAATATAGCATGACTGTCACATCAAGGGGATGGGGTAGACTGACTAGAGATTGGGAAGACAGGAAGATGATGATGGAGCACTACTAGGAGTACTTGCATCGGATCATCATCACTCATCAGGAGAAGAAACGGAAGCAGCAGCGACACCACCAGCAGTAGATGTAGCAGCAGTAGCGGCAGCATGCCCATGAACATGTCTAGTTCCTGGACCACAGAGCAGCCAGTGGTTAATTGCAGGATCAGGATTAAATTCATGCAGTTCAGGACCTTCTACCGCTATCTGCAGGAGAGACTGTAGTGTGTCATCAGAAAGCCGTGTCCGTATTTTTTGTTTTGATAAGGTTCTGGATAGAAAAACTCTTTCACACTTAGCAGTTGAGACACTCATAGTTATTAGTATTTCGACTAAGTGAAGAATAATGTGCCCAATCTGTGTGGTTTTTCTTTTAGTAATTTTGTGTAGACCTGAAAATACGGCTTGTCAGCTGAAGATTTAAGCAGCATTTTAAATGCAGCATACTCAGACTTTATATGTTCTTGCTGCTCTTCTGTGAAAAAAATCAAAGTATTTAACCAGGTTTGCCAGTTCACAGGTCCCAAACACCGCTAGTTGGTCTCTCGGCAGATCAAACTGCTTGAAATCTAAACAGCTGAACCATTTGAGAGGCACCTCTGAGAAATTTTTAAACCTCGCGTCTATGTACGTTATCGCTGCATCTATTAAATTCTGCAATTGTGTATCTCTTACAAAACTGACTTCTGGGCAGTTGCCTCCGAATGGGAAAGGAACAGTCCTCTCCTCCTCCTCCCTCCCTCTTTGACACAACATACTCCATCCATTTCTGTTCAGGTTTGTAATGGCTAAGGAAAGTTGCCATGTATTTCCCTGGTGATGTTTTCAGCTCCGTAAGCTGGAGTAGGCAGGTCTCAACAAGTTGTGGAACTTCCAGTATTACTATGTCATCTCTTTGAAACTGGAGTGACAGGTTTTTTAGTATTGGCAGGAAGTCTTGTAGTATATATAGGGATTTTACAAACTGTACACTCTGTACTTCCTTTAAGAGGGCCTTTGATCTAGAGCCTTCATCACCAGCAGCAGAGGATGCATGTTCTAGGTGTTGAGCGACACTGGGTAGATTAACCTGAACTGCATGAACTGACCGTGACCTACTGGCAAGCCATCTCACTTGTTTTATAGCACTAAAGTGAGCAAGATCAGTATCCATGACATTAGCAATTTCTTTTAGTTCTCTCATTTTTTTGGGACTGTAATGATAAAACTTAAATATTCCCTTGAGAGTACTTTCAAGCTTTGAGACAAATGTATTTTTTTACCACATCAAGAACTGCCAGCTCTAACTTATGGGCAACACAGTGCATTGCAATTATTTGAGGACAGTGTTCCCGCAACTTTGCTATGGTTCCTCCTCTTTCGCCCATCATGACACTGGCCCCATCAAAATTTGCTGAAACAAGGAATGGCCCTGGATTGTGAACATTTTGTAGGTTACTTAGGGGAAGATTTACTGACTCAAGTGCAGTTGTTATTGCGTGAAATACACCTTCTGCATGTGCATGTTCCAGTGGCACAGCTTGGATAAGCACTGTACGCACCTGTTTTAAGTTTGGGTCAACAAACCGTATGAAAACATTTTCCCACTCAGTTATACTAGAATCTGTACTACCGTCAGCAAGAACTGTCACATATTTAACATCAGTAAGAGTCTGCATCTGGGTTTGGGATATAACTGCTGATATAGCACCACAGAAGTCCCTGGCTCGTTTATCATTGGTATAATTAGAACCAAGCGTTATCCCATTTCTTTCTTGCAGTTCACAGAGCCACTCCATGTCCGAGAAAGGGCACAGATTTTTGGCAATGGAATATGCTGTGTTGAACAGGTGTTGCATCTTGACCTTAGTGCCCTGATCCAACTGCGTAAATGCTTGATACAGTGGGGACTCAGTGATATCAAAATGTACCACACGCTGACCACTGTCCGCAATATGTTGATTCATGCACAGCAAATGTGGATTGGACTTGTCATGAGCACGAACCGACTCAATTGAAAAGTATTTGAGCCAGTGGCAAAACATTAGGTTTCTTTGAAAAGGCTGGTACTGCAATGGTTGGATATTTTTAGCACACAGTGCAATACATCAGTTCTTTTTTCATCATATCTCAGCCAGTTATAAATGGTTAACCAATGCCTCTGAAACAATCGGGCCCTTTTCTCCTGATCATATTTCTTATCTTTATTTGGCCTCTCTGGCCTCTCATCCTGCTCATGGAGCACTAAAATGCGTTTTTAGGGAGTGGATGTAAACTTTCAGTTAAGCCGTCACTGCTTAATTCAAGACACTGATGATCAGCAGTTATATCTCCTGACACAGCTATAGGCTCATTGTCATTGTTATTACTCTTATCTGCACTAGACACACTGACAGAGGTGGATTGTGTTTCTGTTTCAGGTGCTGGTGTTGCTGCTGATGGAGTCTGTTACTCGTGAGGCTACTGACCAGAGAGAAAAAAGAGTCTGCTGTTTACTACTCCTACTCCTGTTCTGCATATTGGGTGGCACTTATTTTCTTCCCCCAATGATAATAAAATATATTTTATTAATTAGGTGTGTCTGTGTGAGTTTCTTTTTTGGGTGGACTGGTGCTGGACGGCTGGCCTGGCAGACAGTGATGACACTGGGCGGTACCAGGAGCCAGAAGGATGAGGTGCTTATTTGCCTAGCCTTTTCAACAAGTAAAGGCGATGGATCTTTATTTACAAATGTCTGAAACTTTCAGAGTTATGATTGTGCAGACTATTAGACTAAGGCAAGTCACTTATCCAATTTGGCAGGGGAAGAAGCTGGAAGGGAATGGGACTGGGTCTAAAAGCAGAGGTTACACACTTTACACAGGGTTGGACTCTGTGACCTGGTCCTGTTACTTACTAGTAATAACATGGATTGGAGATGCATGCACACAGCATGATAACTCCCTAAGGCAGGCTGTGCCTATTATTGATTTTATTTTTTTTTTATAATAATTACTAGTCTAGTTAGTTGACTGACTCACACACTCATCACACAGTTTAGGGCAGCTAGCTACAAATACAAGGTCAAGTTCAAATACAGTAGTGCAGTTTTGTAAGTACTGCTCTACTTCTTCACCAGCTACTGTGCAGTTATTACAGTTTTTACTTTATTTATTTGGGCAGCTAAGCTACACTTAGCAAGTCCTCCGCCCCTCCCTCCCTTCCCACTGACTCCAGTCCAGTCCGACCACAACCTGGGGCTGGCCTCAAGAATTTAGCACCAGACAGAGCAAACCCAGCCAGACAGACTAGTGTGTGCAGACTGCAGAGCAAAGTAAAAAAAGTTGCACTGTGTTGTTTCCTTGGATCTCACACTGCACTGCAGCACACTCCCTGTTTATTTTAGGTACTGTAACTGTAGGTATACCCTGATTTCCTCTCAATAACTAATGCTCCTTGTGTTGTAGTCCCTTCTTGGGTCCAGTGACCCTTCAGTTAAGTTGTGTTAAATACTGGAACAACAAATGCACAGCACAAGCAGTATAATGGCTTTACTCGTTTTTTGTTTTTGTGGCTTCTAAGTTGTGAACAAACTGAACACTCATCAACAGATTCAACAATAACAGGCTACAGCTGAAACTAATGGGTGGTTTGGTTTCCACTTTCTACAGCGTTCTCCTTCTCAGGCTCTCGCTCTCCAGTCTCTATTTTTGTTTCTGGCAATAGCATGGGCTAAGAAAAACAAACTGCTGCTTCCCCAATCCCCAACCCTCCCTGCCACAGCGCCCACCTGCGATCTCAGCAACCTCCCAGTACCTCAGTCTCTCAAACTCTCTCTGAGTCCCTGACTTTTTTATTTTAAAACAAAATTTAAAAATGCTGAGGCAAGACAATGTAGTCTACAGTGCACACTGCACTTCAAGTCTCTCTCTCTCTCTCTCAGTGTCCAAAACAACTGCAAAGTCTGCACACATCCAGAAACAACGACTTAGTGAACTGCTCTCTCTGGGAACAGCACGCCGCGTCCTTTCTCTGTGAAAATGAGAAGAGAGTGTGTGTGTATTAGATAAGCTCCCTTAAGTCTCTGGCGAGGAGCCAACCTCGTCAATGTCCGTCTTACCCTCCGTGAGCCTCCCTTCCATTTGCTGCCACATATGCCCGTCTCGTCTCGGCTCCTCCTCTGTGGTTGATGTGTTCACTGTTCCTGCTTTCTTGGCACCAGCCGCGCTCACCCAATGGTTCTGCCCCCACGCTCGCTGCGGTGCTGCTCCGAGGGTCAGATGACCCAGTACTCCCTCCAGTATCGAGCGACAGCACACCCAGTGGCAAAAGCTGGTAATGCAGGCAAATTGGGCAATTTTTTTTTTTTTGTTTAATGCTTGTCCACGGGCAACTGGCGATCTGAGGCAGCGCTTGCCCTGGCTGGAAAGTTATAGCCCGGGACGTCGGGCTATCCTATTTGTCGAACCCTGGCTGCCATCCCCCCACCCGTGCCCCGATTCCCAAGTTGCCATCTGCAAATGTGGCAATTACCCTTCCCTGGTAGTCTAGTGGCCGCCCAATCGATATTAAATAAATATATAGCTCCAATACCCTGGTAGTCTAGCGCCCCTCTGATCATTGTAAAGTACAAAAATATCTCCTCTCCCTGGTAGTCTAGTGGCCCCCGATCATTGTAAATTACAGTAATAACTCCTTTCCCTGGTAGTCTAGCAACCCCCTGTTCATTGTACATTACAGTAACAACTCCTTTCCCTGGTAGTCTAGAGGCCCCCCGATCATTGTACATTACAGTAATATCTCCAAGTCCCTGGTAGTCTAGTGGCCCCCACACCCCCACCCAGCCATGACAGCCCACCGGCACCCCCACCTAGCCGTGCCAGTCCACCCAGCACCACCCACCTGTCCCCAGCCGTGACTGGCACAGCCACCTCTCACCTCCATGGCCAGCCACTGACTGAGTGCAGTATGGCGCTACAGGAAAGACATGCTCAGAAATTAATTTTTGAGCATGTCTTCCCAGTAATGTTCATACTGCACTCGGTCAAGGCTGGCCGTGGAGGTGAAAGGTGGCTCCGCCAGTCGCCGGCTGGGGATGGGTGGGGGTGCTGGGTGGGCTGCCACGGCTTGGTGGGGGTGAAGTCACTAGACTACCAGGGACTTGGAGATATTACTGTAATGTACAATGATCAGGGGGGCCTCTAGACTACCAGCGAAAGGAGTTATTACTGTAATGTACAATGATCAGGGGGCTGCTAGACTACCAGGAAAAGGAGTTATTACTGTAATTTACAATGATCGGGGCACTAGACTACCAGGGAAATGGGGAGATATATATTTAATTTACAATGATGGGGGGTACTAGACTACCAGGGCACCAAGGGATTTATTTATTCATTATGCATTGATCAGGGGGGCACTAGACTACCAGGGCTTCACAGGGTATATGCTGCATTTGCGGCTGGCGAATTGGGGTCAGGGCACGGGTGGGGGGTTGACTGCGCTGCCCTGTGGGGCACATTGCAAAGGGAGATTCAGGGGTTGGGGGTGTGGGCAGCCCTGTGGGGCGCCTATGGCTTGCTGGGCTTGGAGGGGGCATTTACGCCCTGCATTGAGGCTTGTGACATGCTCGCTAGGTGCGTCCGCAGTTTGGCTTACCTGGCCACATGTAGCAAGTCACAGGACTTAGCTGTGATGACCCTGCCCCTTCCAGAATAGGGCGCAGGGTCGATGTCACAGTTGAGGGTGGCACAAGTTGCGTTCGGTGGCAACTTGTGCCACCCTTCTAGAATCGGGCCCCCTCACTATAACAGTCATTGGCTATATATCGACCAAATGAACCTGTTTCAAGGAGATTAAATTACTTTTCTATACCACAATGGGCAGAATAGTACTAAACTAACTATGTTTTCTTTTCTCTTTCCTTTTAGATTCCAGAGAAAGAGAGAGATGCTTGCCTTTATGCTTATTATTCTTTTTAAAAGTATGGATCTTCTTACAAGCACAAACTGCACATCTTATTGCAGATAAGAACCAGTGACCTAAATCTAAACAGATTGTTGAGGCAGAGTAACTCACAAGCCCACATGATTTAATTGCATCCTGTGGAATTCACACTAAAGTCCTAAAAGACATGTTCATCATCCAGAAGGGTAGTGAGGCCCTACTGAATGTTATGATCATTGCTTTGGATCAATTTTAGCAGCTAAACTTGATCTGGACTCCTGTTTACATTTTATTGATAATCAGGAATTTTGCATCCAAATTTATATGGTAATAAAAGTCATTAGACCTTAAGGTTTTTACCCAATGATGCCCCATAATTTGTGACACTTAATACTGAGTGCCCAAAACAGAACCCTGGCCCAACCAGTGGTCTAACAGCCACTTCTCAGCCAGGTACCCTAGTTAATGTGCAGCACATGCACAACCCTGTGAATTTCAAATCTCACCTTTTAAACTTGGAATGATTTGTTTTATGTTTCACAACAAACATTTCCGACATTCTTTTTAAATAATGATGCTATTAGATAACCTGGCAGCATACCAGGTACTCATTAATGACCCTCTATACAGGGACTGATAGCACCACACACACACAGGATTTTCATATCCTGACTGCTAGCAATACATCTTATGACTGTAAACCTACCCAAATGCACTAGGCATTTTGGTTTTCTTTTTCTCATTTGTCTTTTTTATAAAAAAGAAAACCCACAGGTATTGACTCAAACCTATTTGGCTCTGACACATCTATTTGAAATCGGCTGATATAGCCATTATTCATACATATGTTAAAGGTTCATGATAGTATGAAATATAATATCATACCCCCCCCCCATTGCATGGTATACATGATTTTGCTCATTAAGAGTAATTTACATTTACGATATTAAGGATATTGTGAAGGGGTCTGACCTGATAACTGTTAATGTTAATGAATATATTTTCTGCTCACATTAAGGAAGCAGATGAGCATCACATAGCTAGGAAAGTAGTTTGCACTGCCTACAGCTATTAAGTTTTTACAACCCTTTGGTTATCTCTTCCGGGATCTGGAATTAGGACATACCCTTGATCTCATACATGACAGACGTATGGGTCAGTGGCATTGCCACATTTTGCACTTCTATTGCATGTGTTAACAAATGTTTATTTAAATCTAGCACTAGTCCCTTGTCAATGGCAAGGAACCTTGGATATGTCACCACACACACCAGTATTGCTCCATGTTTCAAAACTTATTCCTGCACAATCCTGGAAGCCATGTTTGTGACTCTCACAGTGCCATTACCACATTTTCATCTGGCAATATCCATCTCTGATCGTCTAGCAACTGTCCATTCTATTGGTCATCTTTTTTTTTCGTTAATATAGTTTTCATTAACATTTTTCCATAAGGTACAGGGGAAAAGCAGTCACAAGTTCATCTTAGTATATATTGTTAAACATGTGCAGGTTAGGAGAGCAATAAACAATCAGACTTATACAGAGTTCATTAGAGTCAATATTTCATCTTATCCTATTAAATATTTCACGGACACTCCAACTTAATACAGACCTGTATTATCTAGGTAATAGTCTGCTCCACTTCCCCGCCCCTGTGGGGCCGTCCATTTCCCCTTCACCTTTGCCTTAGTATATTGTCTCCTATGGTACTAATAAGCTATGTGATTTTGGCTTTCAGGGTACAAAGCTTGGGTCCCTTGCCATTATGTATATGATCCATTTAATCTATTTCAACATACCTAGTTCTGGGCAGTCATTCAGGAAGAATGAGATTCTTTCCGCCTTGTATATAAGGGTCACTATTTCTCTCCATTCGGGTATTGTGGGGATTTGAGGTGAAAGCCAATGTCTTGTTAGGGCCTTTATCACTGTCAGAAGGGCTATCCCCAGTAGGTAGCGTGTATGAGGGTCCCTTAATTCTTGCAGAACAATTTTCAGTATGAAAAATTCTGCTGTTAGGGTGATTGGGTGCCCTATTAGTTCAACTAACTCTGCCTGGAGGGAAGTCAGGAAAGGTTGTATAGTGGGGTATACACAGAATACATGAGTGTGGTGTGCCAGTGGTTCGGCGCATTGGCGCCAGCATTCAGATGTCCCTGTCCTTAAGCAGTGAGCCATTATTGCTGGACTATGGAAGTATCTAATTATTAGTTGCCAGGCAAAGAGTCGCCAGCTATGTGAGTATGTGAGTTTAGATGCCGAGAGGCAGCCTTTGTCCCACTGTGGTGAAGAGATCTCCGTTCCCATTTCTACATTCCATTTCTCTAATGTCCCCATTGTGTTCATTCTTAAGGTTTCGTTAAGTGCCCTATATAGATTAGAGATAATATGTGGGGTCTTGGTGGAGGCTATGGTGGTCTGCATAAGGGATATTAATGGGGGGAGGTCCTCTAGTCTTCGTACTCCTGGAGGGAAGGAATACAAAAAGTGTCTAAGTTGCAAGAATCTAAAAAAGTCCTCCTGTCTCAGGCCATAGGTTTGTCGTAATTCTTGGAAAGTATTAACATTTTTTCCCCTTTAGCATCTGTGTTATGAAGGAGAGTTGGAGGCGGCTCCACTGACTGAATGTATGATCCAACCGGGCTGAGTGAAAATGTTCCAGTAGGGCTATCGGGCATAGGTAAATCAAGTAGGGAGATAAAGCAAGCTGTTTACGAATCAGACTCAAAGTTTTGGTCTGATGCAAAATCCATGGGCCTGGATTCCGTAGGAAACTGGTGTGTTGAGTCTGGTGTAGAGTAGTCCTTATTAGGTCATTAACTGGAAACAGACCCTCTTCAATCTCCCTCCACACAGCTGGACTTGTCCACCTAAGGCGTATAATAATAAAGGAGAGGTGTGAAGCCCAATTGTATAGTTTAAGATTCAGGAGGGCAAGGCCTCCCACTCGCCTAGGGAGAGAAAGGATCAAGGCCCTTTTTCTAGGGCGTTTACCAGCCCATATAAAACCCATTATGGCTTTGTTCCATATTTGGAGTGTTTTAGTTGGGATATGTATTGGTACATTTTGAAAAAGGTATAGGGCCCGAGGAAGGATCACCATCCGAACAACCTCCACCCTCTGAAGCAAATTAAGTGGGAGGATACTCCACTTGGCCAGATCTGCCTGAAGTTGGGAGTAAAATGGGACATAGTTATTTTGGATGGCCTTCCCAGCATCGTGCGCTAGGTAAATGCCTAAGTATTTCAATTTCTCCAGATCCCATCGGAAAGGGTAGGTCTGTCTAAACTGTAAGGGGGGGTAAAGTTAAATGTTAGTGCATCTGTTTTGGAGGTATTTAGTTTATACCCTGAACATTGCCCGTAGTCTTCTATTATTTTAAACACTACTGGTACTGATTTTGTAGGGTTCGAAAGAAAAAGCAAGACATCGTCTGCGTATAAAGCAATACGGCATTCTATCCGCTCCAGTCAGACCCCAGTAATTTGTGGGGAATGCCTCATAGCTTGGGCCAATGGTTCAATAAAAATGGCGAATAACCCTGGGGATAGAGGGCAACCTTGCCGGGTGCCCCTGTATAAGGGAAAATAAGCGGAGTGATGACCAGAAACTTTAACACAGGCCTTGGGTGAAGAGAATAAAGCCCTAATCAGGGAGATGAGGGGGAGGGAAATCCCATCCTGGACATGGTGGCAAACAGGAAGGGCCAGGAGACCCTGTCAAATGCCTTCTCAGCATTTAGGCTGAGAAGGACTGAGGGGGTTCTGCTGGTGTTCTTTTTCTGTGCCAAATGCAAGGATCTCCTAGAATTATCTGTTGTGGATCTAGAGCTGACAAAGCCTGTCTGAGCTAGGCCAATCAGGGAGGGCAGGACTCCATCCAGTCTCTTGGCCATTATGGACATAAGAGTTTTATAATCTACGTTTAGCACTGATATGGGACGGTAAGAAGTACACAATTGGGGGTCCTTATTAGGTTTGGGGATAACTGAAATCACAGTGTATGACCAACTTGGGGGTGGGTCAGCCACACCCCGCATTACCCCGTCATAGACCTGTTCCAGCAGGGGACTGATCAAGTGCTCTGTGTGTTTATAGAACTCTGTACCATAGCCATCAGGACACTGTGCCTTCATTGTTTTTAATCATGATATGGCTGTTCATATTTCCATCTGTGTTACAGGGGAGGTCAGTCCCGCCTGTTGGTCCCTGCTGAGTTTAGGGAGATCTAGGGATGAAAGAAAGGTATCAATATTATTGAGATCTGATGGATGGTCAGGGGTATACAGTTTATTATAGTAGTTACAGAATGCTTGTGTGATGTCTCTAATCTGTACTTGTTGGGTGTTGGTTTCCGGATCCCTAATACTAGCTATATTGGTGAGCCATCTCTGCTTACAGAGATGGAAGGCCAGCAAACGTGAAGCCCTAGGGCCTATTTCCGCCATACTGTTGCCTCAAAAAAGCTAGAGCTATTTCTGTACGTTGTAAGCACAGATCATCCAGTTCCTTTTGGTCTGTTTAAGCTGTGCTGCCACAGTTAAATCACCTTGCTGGTGTGCCTCCTGGAGGAAACCAAGGGACCTCTCCAGATGTAGCTGTCTTTCCCTACATTGCCTTGCAAGGCATGCAGTGTGTTGTATTAAATATCCCCCGAGTACTGCCTTCAGCGTGTCCCACATGATCACTGGGGAAATCTCCCTATCTGAATTATCCTCCAGGATTTCCTGTATCTTATCTTTTAGGAACTCCTGGAAGGATCCGTTTTTAAGGTGGATTGGGTTGCATCTCCACAAGGTGTCCCGTCTTTCGAGTCCCATATCCCATGCCGTAATCATGGGGGCGTGACCTGAATGGGCGATGTCTCCAATGATGGCCTCCCTAAGCAACCCCAGATTTTCTTTTTGTGTATAACAGTGATCTATCCTGGTGTATGTTCCATATACAGCTGAGTAAAATGAATACCTTCTGTCACTTGGGTGGAGGGTATGCCATACATCCAGCCAGCCCACCTCCTGGGTAAACCTTTAAAAAAAACTTATGTGGGCCGGGTTGTCTACCTCTAGTGACACCCGTGGTATCCAGATTGGGACTTGGGGCAAAATTAAAGTTCCCTGCTAGGATCAAGGTCCAACACTTTCCTTAGGAGGTATCTTATTGTCCATGTTTTCGATCCTGGGGAGAGGTAGGCATTAGCCAGGGTCACCTCGTTGTCCTGCAGCAACCCCTGAACTATCACCAGGTGACCCTCTGCATCTGTCCACTCCTGTGTGGCCCGAAAGGGGGTTTGGCTCATGATCAGTATGGCAACACCCCTCCTCCTCCTAACCCCATTATAGAAGGATGCAAAAACCTGAGCAAATCCCCTACCCATTAGCTTTTTATGCTCATTTTCATTCATATGTGTTTCTTGTACATAAATAATCCCCACTTGACTTTTTTTAAACAAAGTTAGCATTCTGGAGCGTTTAACTGGACTACCTAGCTCATTTACATTTAGTGAAAAAATCCGTAATGCTTTATCCGCCATTTAAGTATTTTTATTTATGGAGAGACTTAACAGAGTCCCACCTCTGTATCCTAGTCTAATGTCTCTGCGGTGTCCAAAGCCTGCTTTGTAAATTGGTGACTGCCTATGGGGGAAGGAGGGAGACAAGTCACCCTCTAACTGCAAACATTCAAACAATCTGAGTAGTTTAACAAACTGATTAAGCAACAAAGTGCAGGAGCCTACCAACTGGGCTGGCCCTGCCAAACTATTAACGGCTTCCATGGGGGCTGAGAGCTGAACGTGCCCAAGCTCCTGAATGTGCCAAGTATGGCTTGGTCCTATCCTGCAGAGGACCAGACGAAAACGTCTCAGGGGGGTTATAGTCATGCCAAACCTCCTCCAGGGGTATGGATGGACATTGCAAGTGTTTCCCAGCTAATTGCAATATTTTGAGTGATTTGGGCCTATCTTTATGTTATTCCATGGAGGGGGAATTACTCTGAGTTGATATGTCTGGGGTGGGATCTATTCATCCCTCTCGGGGCCCAATCATGGAGGGAGTCCCCCTGCCCATCCCCCCTGCCCCCCGTACAGTGGTAGGAGGGCATATGGGGAGAGGGCCAATCCAAATCCCCCTACACAAGAGAGGAAGTGGAGGAGGCAGTTCCTAACCCCAAGACAGACCCCTCCAGCCAGCCAGGAAAATGGAACAGGTAGGTGGGAGAGGAGGTCCCCCCCCCAGTCGGTCCTACTGCTCGACCCCACCTAACCATCCACCCCGCCAACCCGCTTAGGTGAAAACAAAGTTCAGACTCCCGTAGGGGTCTCCCAGAGCAGATCGCCCCACATCCTACCATTATCAGTGTGGGGTAGTGAGTTTGAGTGTTCGTTTAGGCTGGTAAGGTGCCACCGAACTGTCAGTTCATCGGATCCTCGTATTTGTCTTGGCTACAAGGAAGCCAGAGGGTTAGCCAGCCTAATCACTCCTATCCCTGTTACCAGCTTGTGCCCCCCAGCCCTTTCTCTCCCTTCCTGTATTTGGGTTTACCACGAGGAGGTTTACCCCTTGAGAGTTCCCAGGTGTTTATTTCTCTGTCTCCTAAGGGGAACTCCAGTATAGGGCACCTCCGCATGGCGACGATCCCATAGATTGCTTTTAAAAGATTGCTGTAGCAGGGGAGAGATACTCAGGGAAGGGGGCAGTGTGCATAGGGGTCTCCAGGGGAAGTCAAAACATATGGGGAGAGATCGTGGCCAGCCTACCTGGTAACAAGTAAAGTTGAGATAATGGTGTTAGTCCAATGTTCCTTCATTTGACAGCCTGTCTGGAGGGTTCATTCTCTGGCTTGGCTGTTGCTTGCCTTCTCAGACTGGTTACTATTTGCTGGATCGAAGATTCTCCTTCTCTACACTGCTGGTCCCTCACCGCCACTCTGTTCCATGCCTTCAGTACTAGTTTAGCCGCCAACGATGGATTAGCAGTTTTTTGGCCTGATAGAACCTCGATCCCCATCTTAATAAGCTCCTGTGCTGCTTCGTCTGCATTTTCAAAAAACTTTTGGGGCCTTCTGCAAGGTAAACCACCAACTTCACGGGGTATGGTGTTCTAAACTTTATCCCGGTCTCCTTCAGCTTCCCAAGAATCGGGCCATAAGCTCTGCGCTTCATAGCGATAGTTGTGGGGTAATCATTGTCAGTAGAAATCCTTTGGCCTTGGTAGACGAGATTCCCCTTCTGCCAGGATTTATGCAGCACCATTTCCTTTTCTTGATACCTTAGAAAGCGTGCCAGAATTGCGCGTGGGTGGTTAGATGATTGAGGCCCCAGTGTACGATGCACCTGGTCCATCTCCAAGGAACAATCCTCTGGTATGTCTAGTTGGGTTTTAAAATATTTCTGCAGGAAAAGAATGGGGTTATTTCCTTCTACTCCCTCAGGGAATCACGATATTCTGAAGTTGTTTCTCCTGCTCCATGCCTCCGCATCATCTGCCCACTCTTGTAGGCCTTTCATTTCCTGGTGTAACTGAACAATTGCTCATTCGGTGTGGTCTACCCTAGAGTCGGTAGCTGTGGCCTGTTCTAGGCCATCAAGCCTTTTTTCAATTTTGCCCACATCCATTCGTAAGGCTGCAAATGTGGATTTTGTCTCCTTATGGAAGTCCCTTAGTTCTTTTAGGACTATATCCATTTGTCTGGCTATGCTGCTTGAGTTGGCATGGTCAGTCGCCAGTGGGTCGCAGTGGCCCGACATCTGAGAGCTGTCACTATTAGATTGCAATCCCTATTGATAATAGGGATCCGGTGGCGATTTTTGGTTCTCTGGCTTTCGTCGGGGCATCCCTGTGTTGTTTTTTGCAGGTTTTGCCCAGTATTTTCCTTAATATTCACTGGAAAATGATAGTTTTATGCCCTGGAGGAGATGGAGCTGAGTATTCAGGCTGCAGCTACAGGCATGACATCACCGGAAGTCCTCTCTATTGGTCATCATAATGGGAACTTTTATCATGAAAAGGTTGAAACTACCTCCTTTCCTTGTTTACCATGAGGTCTTGGAATCGTGACTGACTCTGAACCTCTAATGTCGTACCTGAAAGGAACACCGTCTTTTATGCAGATGTGACATCTTCCAAATTATCTTACCAACTTGTGAATACTGGCCAAATAACTGAAATTAGGCTTCCGCTTGTGAACTTTCAGATAAACTGTATTCAGTCCAGCCAATTAAGATTCTACAATTGAGGTCATTGTTATGCATACTATGAAGCAAGTCTGGGGTAGGGGCAATCCCCTAACTTCAGCAAGAAGACTCTTCTTCATTTGATCTGCAATCAAGAAATTCATTTTCTTCACTGCTTGTTTTCCAAGCCTGGCTGGTACCTCATACAAACTGAGTACTGTTATAAACATTTACACTTTGTGCAGCTGTGTGATCATCTTCCACTGAACACTCTTGCTATTCCATTGTAAAACTCAATGTGTAATCTAATACATCCACCGCTGAGGCCTCTGAAAATACTGCAGCCTCCTGAACATTTGGATCAACCTTTAGAAAATCTGAATGCATCGAATCTGAACTATGAGTCTTTAACACTTGAAGAAACCCTGGATTTATCCCTGGAACTGTTCGTAGTTTATGCCTTGTGGACATTGACATTTCGTGTCCTGTTCAACTTACCAACTGAAAAATGCCATCTCCAATGTGGTATATTCTGCTGATGTGGAACATTGTGTGGTGACCAACTATACATTCTTCTGATATGGACTAAAAGTTATGCAATGTGAACATTTCTAACTTCCAATTTTTCTCCCTAAACAGGTAATAGGTTATACAGTAATCACACTTGTTCCCATCCCGGAACCAGATACCATTAAGTCTAGTCCTAACTATCTTGATGCTGTATCTCGATTTTTACTTATTTTTAATATCCATACAGGCAACTTAAGTTTGTCTCTTCAGTTTCTTCCCAATAGGACAGATACACACCTGATAGATACATATCAGTATTTACTGATTGTTTTGATATTGGAAAACCCCATTGTGATGCTTTATTCCAAATGTTTATAGTAATACAAGGTTTGCTAACATTTTCCCTTATAATTACATTTTGTTGTTTAAGGAAATCCCTGAAACACCACCGTGATGAGTTAAAAATTCCTCCATCAGGCTTGTGCCTCGAGCCTGTAGCCGAATGGTGCCTAACCGCTATCTTTTTGCTGTGTTGCCACTTTTGCAATTAGGGCAACAAAAAGGGGACTGTTGCACCTGGGTTATGCCCCTATCATCCCACATACACCTCACATACACCTCACTCTGTATTCCTGGTTTATTGTACTGTGATACTGCAATTTTGCATTAATGTATAGATATAGGCACCCATCATATAAGCATGAGTGCTAGGAATGTACTTTGCTGCTAATATATACTAATGTTTATCATGCATGATTCATTATACCTCACTATAATACATTCATCTAGATTATGTTTGTCTTTTACATATATTCTCATATAATTATATGTGGTGTGTGTTTTACACTCAGGCAGATCTGCCACATGTAACAGAGCCCTGTCAGCACTTCTCTTTGTGTCTAAGCAAGCTGACAGAGAGAGAGAAAGCCTTTGTTATGTCTTTATGTCTTATACTGTACATAAGCAAGAAATGCCATGTGTTTGAACCCATCAACATTTCTTTTGTCCAAGCTATAATGCTAATGGAAGCATATTCTGTCTCGTATGATACTCATTAGTAATTCTGTCTCCTAAGTCATCATCCTATGGAGAATGACTTAGGACCAATAAATATTGTTTTTCATATCTGTAACTATGAGGTAACCTCTGTTGCTATGCTGTTATCTGTAGTATTTAGCTGTCTGCAACCTACTGTAACTTCTCTAGAAAAGCGGGGAGAGAGACTGAGATCTTGGAGAACCTGAGATCCTATAATCCTGGAGATTATGTACATTCTTCAGGCTAGTGGTGAGAAACCCATCTCCCTTGTGATTTTCTTTGTCACATGCTTGGCGTAAGTAGTCTAATAAACATTCATTAGTACTCTTGCTTGTTTACGAATGTTTCTTGGCAGACTCCAAAGACAAGTATCTTGCTAATCCTGAAGAGAGGGTCTACCGGATGTCGCGAGAGCCTTGGACAAGCCATCCTCCCCCACCCCCCAAAACAGCAGTATCTTGCGGATCCTGAAGAGAGGGTCCACCAGAGGTCACTAGGGCCTCGGACAAGCCGCCCTTCCCCACCCCCCCGAAACAGCAGTATCTTGCGGATCCTGAAGAGAGGGTCCACCGAGATCATGAGAACCTCGGACAAGGCATCCTCCCCCAACCCCCAAAACAGCAGGTATGGACAGACTAAGTGCACGGCATGCCAAGGAGCTCCATCTTACTGCGCAGTGAAAGAGTGTGTATGTGTATGTGTGTGTGTGTGTGGCGCCATTTTCAAATTGAACTTTTAGTTGGCGTATATGTGGAGATAGTTTCTTGCCAGGGAAATGTGTGCCTAAATTGTAGTCTTAACCTCTGTGCCTTAAGTAACCTGACTGCAGTATACCTTAATTCATACTACCTGTGTTTCACCTTAATTCATAGTACCTGTCTGCAGAATACCTTAATTCATTTAACTTCAATTAGTCAGAATTTTCAGTTTGTGCTACTGCACATGGCATTTGGGTTTTCTACAGTGCCTTAAAGCGTTCGCACAGCTCATCTGGTTCCCTATGCATCGGGGAGCTCCTGAGTCTGCTCGGTTCACCCTAACTGAAAAAAAAAAAAAGAAAAAAAAGAAAAGCGAGTTTTAAATATAATTTGGGAGCTCCTCAGTCTGCTAATCCAGAGTCTGATAGCTGTAACATGGACAGAAATAACAGCAGAATTCCTGGTGTGCTGGATCTGACTTAAAAAATAAAAACAAATATATAAAATTACCAGTACTCCTGCTAGGTTTAAGTGGGACAGGACTCGACTTTAAATCGAATCAAACTGGCAGGCCCCTTGGTTGTCTGTGCCCCCTTCCCCATACCTGCTCCCAAACTATAAACTCATACCTTCTCTACTTTCCTCCACATCTATCTTGCAGATCCTGAAGAGAGGGTCCACCAGAGGTCGCGAGGGCCTCAGACAAGCCACCCTCCCCACTCCCCGAAACAGCAGGTACGGATGGACTGTGAGCGCATGGCATGCCGAGGAGCTCTATCTTACTGCGCAGTGAAAGAGTGTGTGTGGCGCTGCCGCCCCCGCCACCACCCTTGGTGAGCACACCCTTTTATAGGGTCTGGGGAGTGTGAGTGAACCAATCAGCCCACTTCTCCATCTGCAGCCTATATTATTCCTCTACTAGAGGCAACGCTGTCCCTTTTCACTAACTGCTGGCTTCCCTTGGTTCTGCTTCACGTCTTTAATACTATGCTTCGTTTAGTCCTCCTGCTGTCCACTCTGCTACCCCATATGGTGACTCCCCCTGCCACCCTCCCTGACTACTCACCACCTCTATGTCACAGAATACTGCCTGACTGGCAGCCATCCCCAACTGCAACCCCAGAGACTATCACAAGTCATGTCTCTCTGGCCCCCTATGTCATTTGTGCTGATGGACCCATCCTTACAGCTCTCCCTCCTTCTTTCATCTCTTATACACACCACACCACACATAGAACCCTCTACTCTCCCTGCTACTTCTGGCAGCTTCACCACCTGCAGCCCCAGCTTCTGCCACTTACTCCCTCTCCTCGACTCCTCCTACTGGCCATCCCCTACATACTTAGCCTCCCCATTCCCTCATTCCCTACCCTGAAAGGGCACCCAGCTCGCACTTTACCAAAAAATCAAACTGGAATCCAGTCCTCAGGCTTCTCCTCCTTCTCATGTCTGGAAATGTCCACCCAAACCCCGGACCTTCCATACCTTCTGCACCTGCTTACTTCTCTACTAGCAGACTGCACATTGCCACCCTTAATGTCTGTAGCTTATTAAAAAAGTAGGACTCCTTCCTGGGCTGGGTTCAGCAGCACCAGCCTGACGTCATTGCAGTTGGTGAAACCTGGCTCTCCTCACGGATTCCAGATTCATCATTAACCCTTTCTGGGTACAACATGTACCGTGCAGGGTAAGCGAGGGGAGCAGCTGTGCCATTTATATTAAAGACATTCTACGAGGGCAGCTACTTCCCACCCCCCAGCTGGATCCTGGACCCCAGGCCCTCACTATCAAAATTACCCTGGGAAGTTCCAAAACCCCCCCTTCTCATCACTGCTGTCTACATTCTCCCCAGGGACCAGAAGGTGGCCTTTCACTCTGTACTGTCCTACCTGGCCACTCTTCCATCTCAAGCCGAGAAAATCATACTTGGAGACTTTAATATTAATTGGCTAGATAAAGCCACTGCACCGTTCATAGATGCTGCCACTGCCCAAGACCTAACACAAGTAGTCACATCCCCGACCCATCTGAACCAGCGCACAGGGTCCTCCTCATTGCTGGACCTGGTATTCACCAACCGCCCCCTTAAAATCACCAGTACTACTGTCCTCCCAAATGCCGTCAGTGACCACTCCCCATCTTCTGCTCCTGGACATGCAGATCACCAAAACCCCCCCCCCCCCAAATAATCCAACAGCACAAACATGGCTCTGGCAAACTTGCTCAACTCAAAGCATATCTCAGTACTATGGACTGGTCCCTCATAACTAATACCCCCGACCCTGACAGAGCCCTTGACCTCTTCATTCTCTCCTTTAACACCATATGTGACAAATTTGCCCCTATCATCAAAAGGGTGGTCAAAGGCAATCCAGTGCCTTGGATCACTGACCACCTCCTGGACCTCATGTGGACCAGAGATTCTTTATGGCACCTCTCCAACGAGACTAGCCTGCCATCCAACAGACAGAGGTACAGAGAGGCACAGAACAAATGTACTTGGTCCTTGTGCAAAGCTAAATCTGAGTATTATAAGGCCTCTCTAACTGCTACCTGGGGCTCAGGGTGAAAGTTCTGGGCCAATATTAAGGACCTTTGTGACAATGAAACCAACCCTGTACCTAATCAGATCGTGGTTGATGGGTGCCTGACCTCTGACCCAGTCCGTATAGCCACAGCCTTTAATGACACCTCCACAAACCTCAGCCAGGTTCTTCCTTCTAACTTCCTTGACCCACCCCCAGCCAGCTCCCCACCACCCCTCCAGTAGCCCCTCCCTTTTGACTGCACAGCATTACACCCAAGTACACTGCGCCATATCTCAGAATAGCTCTAAGCCACTCCCGTTATAGTAGTGACTCCTTAGACCTGAAACTTCATCTCTCTCTCTCCCCGAGGTACTCAACACCCTCACTCGTATACTAAACCGTTCCTTATGCCTGGGGAAATTCCCCTCCAATTGGAAATCCGCATCCATTACATCCATATTTAAAAGTGGGGGCTGTACTTTCACTAACAACTACTGTCCTATCTCCATTCTCCCTCCCCAATCCAAGGCCCTAGACAGGATTGTCTCTGATCAGCTCACTGACCACCTCAACAAATACAGCCTACTCTGCAAGCAGCAACACGGCTTCTTGAAGGGGCATAGTACTACTGCTGCCCTCCTGCAACTCACCATACACATTCACTCTGCCTTAGACAGAGGTCATGTCACTGGGGCTGTCTTCATTGATCTCACAAAGGCGTTCAACACAGTCAACCACTCGCTCCTGCTATCCACACTGTCCAAAATCGGATTCTCTCGGGATACCCTTGGCTGGTTCACTGATTACCTGTCTAACCATTTCCAATAGGTCAAAATTGGTAACACCCTATCTAATAGGCTACCTGTATTCTCTGGTGTCCCGCAGGGGTTCGTCCTCGGACCACTACTGTTTAGCCTCTTCCTTAACTCCCTTACCAGGTCCTGCTCTGGGAACCTGCTATTCTGTGTGGATGATGCTGTCCTATATACCTCCAACTCTGACTCTATGCAATGCCACCTCTCCCTCCAATCCTCCTTTAGTGGTGCTGAAAAATGGTTCTCCACACAACACCTCATCCTGAACTATAACAAGACCAAGGTTATGTTCTTTTCATACACCCTTAACTCTAGGAAGGAACTTTGCCCCCAAGTACGAACTGCCAACCTGACCCCTCTTGAGAAAGGGGACTCCTTTAAATACCTGGGCATTACTCTAGACCCTGCACTTACTTTCCACCAACATATTCACCTTCTATCTACCACCCTCAATGTTCGGCTCGGGCTACTGTATCACTTCAAATATTGTTTAAACCCCAAATGCCATGAGGCTCACTGTCTCCTCCTCTGTCCTCTCCCTGCTTGATTATGGCTTACTTATCTATAGTGTGGCAAACACCTCAGCCCTCCATAGACTTCTTCTCTCCCTAAATAAAGCCTGTCACCTCACCCTGGGCTGTGACTGCCTAACTCATACACGCTCTCTATATATTGATACCAACTGGCTTAACCTCGACAACAGAATTAGGTTTCACACCTGCCTCATGGCAAAAAAATTGCCCTAGGCCACTGCCCCCAGGACTCACACCCCTAATCTGCCCAGCCCCAACACCTAAGCATACTCGTAGCTCTGGCAAACAACTCCTCTCTGTCCCTTACTGCTGTACCTCCCAACTCCAAAGGTCCTTTAGCTACAGAGCCCCTTCTTGGGTGAACAGCCTACCCAGCCCACCTGTCAATGAGAGCAGACTTGGACCCTTTAAAACTTCTCTTAGAGACCACCTCCAGTCCTCAAACCACTGTGACTGCCACTGAAACACCTCCCACTACCTTCTTGACTAAGGCCATTGGTCGGCTTCTTCTAACCTACCTGCCCCCCACCTGAGTCCCCCAAGCCTAGCTCTAGACCTGAGTTTTTATCTGTATTGATTGATTGCACTAATTATCCCCAGTATTTGACTGTTAGCCTTACAATTGTACTTGTAACAACCTGACTGCGTACTGATGAACAGTGATGTAACTATATGTTTTTGTATGTAATTTCTGTGATGTGGAATCTTTGAAAAGGAGTCTCCGACTCAAAGGTACTTTCCGAACCCTCTATAAATAAAAATAAGAATCTGTATTATTATTATTTACCCTACATACCAAGAGTGTTTAGGCAACACTGTACTTCAATGATTCACGGAACAGTTTGTCCAGTTCATGGACACAGTGCAAGGAATTTCTCAGTACAGTATTTGCTCCACAGCTCTCTTTCTCGACAAGACTGAGGCAGTGAGCACCACAATGCTTGAATATGACAAGTGGCTGACTCTCCCTGATGATAGCCTGTGCATTTCAATAGCACCCTGACATGTTTGCAGCAACATCAAACACCATACCCCGGAGGAGTTCAATGGACAGAGGAAGTCCAGTGAGGACATTAGTTATGACTTTTGAGGTTGAGACTCCTGTTGTTTCCTGTGGCTCATAAAACCTAACAAACTCCTACTGGGGCTGCATGTTTATATATATATATATATATATATATATATCTATATCTATCTATAGCTATATATCTATATCTATCTATAGCTATCTATATCTATATATCTATATATATATATATATCTATATCTATATCTATATCTATATCTATATCTATATCTATCTATATATATATCTCAATGGCAACTGCTTTCTTGTTCTTTTCCTTGGCAATCTTGTGTTCCATCAACAATGACTGAGTAGTGTGATGACTTATTAATGTCCTTCTCAACGGAACAGGAAGGTTTCATGACTCATGAGACCAACTAGTTCACTTGGAATTGCTGGACTTGTGTAGTCCTGCTTTCCTTTGAGCCAGGTTCCCAAGGATGTCATTTTTATCACGGATTAGATGTAGGAGCTCAGCAAAGTTTTCCTCATAAAGCTGATGACCTCTAATTGCCAAGCCCTGTCTGACCAAGTATCTTAAAGAAGCTATTACTTTTAATAACCACTTGCAAGACACATCTTGTGATATCTTTTTTCTGTTCCAGGAGTGCAAGTTTATTAAATACATAAAATTCCCACAGAATTATTACATTGAGTACCATGAGTTACAACTATATAGAAGCTAAAGAGAAAAAAACTACAATACAGTACTATATCATCTTTTACTGCCCGCTCGACACATTACATTATTTAAAAACCTTGCAATACCATACATAAAGCTTTTTGTCAGTCAAAGACAATAAATATAAAAACTTAGCATCATTCATCATCTGTAAAATGCTTTTTAATACAATAGAGGCTCTATGCAGAATTCTTGTTCTTTTTAAATAGCTGGACGATACAGAATTAAGTGCTGGACTGTTATAAAATATGCATTCAGTTATAATACTTTTAGATGAAAAATGGTCCACAATGCTTGGTAAATAGCCCCACAACGTCCCCAGTCTCACTAAACAAAGCACATTTTTATGTAACTCATTTTTTGAGAAAAGTAATTATTGTTCCGTTCCTGCATTTGTTTTAAAGGGAACATTCACCTATGATTGGGCTCCACCTCAGTGTGAGTCAGGGCATGATTATCATTTTCACAGAAAGTTGTTTTTTTTTTTACTTATGGTGCCTTTGGTTTATATTGAATTTATCTGGTTGATCCTGTGTAGTGTTGATGTTCAAAAATGGGGTGGGGGAACCAAAAAAATACTCCACTCAGGCTGTTGTAAAATTTCTCAACGTTCTTTATTTATTTTTGTTAATTGCCCTGACGTTTCGCATTCTTGTGCTTTTTCAAAGGGCTTTTCATATATTCATATATTCTGTAGGAATAATAGGTAAATATTGTTTATAAATCTTACATTTTTGAATTCCATTTCTTTTCATTATTCTTCTATTAAGGTTTTCTATTATACTTCATTACCACTGTGCTTCTTTCCCATGCTACTTATAGTACACACTCTGTACTCTATTCACTCTTATAACTAAAACTTTACAAAAATAATATACAGTAATAAAGAATATGTACCCTGTATTCGTGCACTGGCCAGACGCTTTTTACTTCTGCCTTTGCCTGTTCTACCGATTCTTCATTGCAAGGAATTGCACCAAACTTGTGTCTTAACTATAATAATATGAACAATATGTGAAAATGCCTTCAGCAACCTTATTTAGCAGGTTATTTTCAATACAATAATCAAACAACTTTCCCTTATTGCTACCTTTTCTGTTTTAACAGTGTACCATTTTAAAATATCTTAATTGGCTACACTTTACCTTTTGCAGCTTTATCTTTCAGCTCAGCATGTTCAGTTTCCTTTGTTCTTTGTCTTCCTTGAATTTTAGGTTCTGTTTTTAAAACATTTAAAGTTTTAATACAATCAAATTTCTTGGTAACTATTTAAACACTTCTACAATGGGGCCCAGATATTCAAACTGCGCCAGTCTGAGGCGCAAGCCCCTGTGCCGCTCAAAATAGTTGCGCTGGGGTGTGGCCGAGGTGATATTCAAAGGAGTTGCGCTGTTGAGCAACTCCTTTGAATATCACCCCGAGCCACACACTTGGCAAGATGGCGCAGTAGAATTGCGCCACCCAAGTTGCCAGAGTTGAGCATTAAACTTGGCGTGGCGCAGTACCATTGCGCCCATGCGCAAATCTCCGATATTCAAAAGGTGACATGCAATGGGGCCATAATTTATGCAAGGGCAGGGGGCCATTTACATCTATTTATGGCCCCATTTGCATCCATTGCATGAGTGCGCCCGATCCCCGAGGACTTGCTCCTGGCCACCCTGCCAGGCAGCAGCCGTGGGACCGACCATAATGCAAGCAATCGCAGGCATCACAGTTACATGACACCCCCACATCTCCCACAGCCCGATCGTAGGCAGAACACGTCATGTCCCCCCCACACACATCTTCCACAGCCCGATCGCGGCAGAACCACATCCATGTCGCCCCCACATCTCCACAGCCCGATCGCGGGCAGAACCCTATGACCCCCAGTGCCCGATCAGGGCAGAACCTGATGACCCCCAGTGCCCTGAGTCGGGCAGAACCTGTATGATTCCCCAGTGCCCGACTGGTGGCAGAACCTGTATGACCCCCCAGTGGGGGTCCATACAAATCTGACTGTCATGCTCACAGTATGGGCTGCATGCCCATTGGCTGTAACTCTGCACCAATGGGCGTGCAGCCCTACCGGACTGATCCAGTCGCGGGGCAGGCAGAGGCGGCAGGCGGGTGGGATACTGTCGCCCGCCCGGCTGCGGGGAGCAGGTGGAGGGCTTCGTGGGTGGGTGGACACTAGAGCACCAGGAGATGTTTGGGGGGTTGTGCTGTGACATTCTGCCCGCGATGGGCTTTACGGTCCACTGGACCACCAGGAGTTATTCGAGTTGGGGGAGGGTTACATTCTGCCCGCGATCGGGCACTGGAGGGGTCATACAGGTTCTGCCCCGCGATCGGGCTGTGGGAGATGTGTGGGGGGGTTCATGTATTTGTACTGCCCGCGATCGGGCTGTGGAGATGTGTGTGTGGGGTTCATGGACTGTGATGCCCGCGACCGGCTGGTGGGGGGCACAGGATCCGAAAGTTAGGGCCAGCCAGGGTGGCAGCTGCTGTGTTGCGCCTGCAATACAGCAGCTCACCTGTGGGTGGCCTCAACTTGATCTTTTTTTTGGCTCAGGTTGTGCAGGCGCAGGTTAGTTGCATACACAACTCTGCACAACCCGACTGAATATCAGGTTGCGCAGGTTATGCATGGTTCCTCCCCCTCCTGTTGAGCATGCATTCATTTGCATTGCTCTTTTGCGCAACCTGTTGCCAGTGGAGCAACTGCCTCCTGCTGAATATCGCAGAATGGCGCAATGTAGGACTTGCGCATGCGCAACCCTGTTGCGCATGGAGCAACCCTTTTGAATATCTGGGCCTGTGTCT
This sequence comes from Neoceratodus forsteri, assembly GCA_016271365.2. Taxonomy (NCBI): domain Eukaryota; kingdom Metazoa; phylum Chordata; order Ceratodontiformes; family Ceratodontidae; genus Neoceratodus; species Neoceratodus forsteri. The sequence continues at coordinate 1,278,057,833 of CM057456.1, forward strand.
TTACCTGTATAACTGGTTTTAACACTTTTTACTCTCTTTTGTGCTGAACGTTGTTTCCAACTCCTTATTTCTTTATTTTTTTATTTTATTGTCAGTCCCTAAAAAGAGAATCAATCCTTTCAGTACCCTTCAATATTTTATTTTTCAGTCCTATTAATCTTCAATTGTATGTTACTATCTCACTTTACCTGGCTGGTATGTGTAGATACTTTGAGTATAGTGTTAAAAGTCACCTTCAATTCTTTCTTTAGCTTTATTATGTGAGCCCTGTATCTGTATGTAAAGAAAATAAGCTCTTTTAGTCACATTTTAAATTTATTTGACTTAGCCACAGCTCCTAGATATCTAAATATTTGTCTTTTCTTACCTTGTGCTGATTATGTTGTTCCTTACATTGTTTGGTGCAGCTACTGTGTGTATATGTGTGTGTGGTGCAAACCTCTTGTTAAATACCTCTCGCCTGATCACCACATGCAATTCACCTGCAATGGATGAGCTCCAATTAAGCTCAACTCATGGTCGCTAGCAACCTTTGTTGTGATCAGGCCATTGCCTGGCCACAGTGTGTCTTTTTTATTTATTTAATTACTCATTTCTATGTTTAGTTTATTGAGAAACTAATGATGCCTTGAGGTGTTGGGTTTTCTTAATAAGTTGTGATTCTTCAATGTGTTTAAGTTTGTGTTTAGCTAATGTGTTCTTTATATGGGGGATAGTACTATGGGGTTGGGGGGAAGGACCTCAGAATGTGAAGTGTTCTTAACTTTATAATTTCTTACTTTACCATGTTTTTGTTAAAACTTGCATGCATATCCCTTCTCTTTCATGAACATTCAACTAATTGTGATGTTACTTTCATGTTTCTGACATATAATTTGTTGGTAGAATGTTGCTATCTTCTTCTATTAGATTCCCATATACCATTTGTATATTAAAGTGGACGACAATTTTCATTACGGCTTACTAGTCACATTTTATCATGTTGCCATTCTGTTTTTAGGAAAAAGAACCCGTTTTGTAAAATACACATTTTTTAATGTGTCTAACCTTACTATTTTATGCTTGTTTTTTATTTATTTTTTTATTTTTTTTATTTTTAGTTTTTTGTCTATGGAGGCATACTCCATCTCTCTTACTTATTTTAACATTACCAACAAGCATTCCAGTTTGTGTCCTTGTTCATCCCTATATTTCTTTCCAGGGTTTGTAACTGAAAAATCCATTTCATTTCTGCTCTGTCCAACTGTGTAGTGCCCTGGAGTAAGGGGGCACCACAAGAACAGGGACCATTCCCCCTGAGTCAGAAAAAGTTAAAAAGTTTTTTTAAAAGGGCTCCGTTCGATCCCTTACCCCTTTTGCCTGCTTGGGCCCCAACCCCGCTACATCCTTTGTCTTTTTCACACCATTCAGTGCAGAAAAAAGGGGACCATGGGCAGAAGACCCTCCCTCATGTGTGACAATGCCCCAATCCCAGGGGCTGCGAAGTGCAACCTCCCACCTTACAAAAGGGCCGGGGAGTGGCAAACAGGTGCAGTTGGTGGCTCAGCAGGAGGACGCAGCGAGTATGGCCAAAAGATATACCTTCTTGTGTGGTTGTGGCTCCTCCAACAATGCTTCCCTCCAACCAGAGTCTGGGTTGTATGGCAGCAGCAGCAGCAGGGTTGGTCGGATGGAGTGTGACTCCCTGATGCGACCTGTCTTCCCTGGGCAGAGCCCTGATCAGTGAGGGGGAAGCAAGTGTGGCCGGACCAAGTTGTGCAGCAAAACAAAAGGGCCGGGGAGTGGCTAACTGGTGCAGTTGGTGGCTCAGCATGGAGGGAGAAGGATGCGGGGAGCATGGCCAGAAGATATACCTTCTTGTGTGGTCATGGCTCCTCCAACATTGCTCCTCTCCAGTCAGAGTCTGGGGTGCATGGCAGCAGCAGCAGGGTTGGTCAGGTGGAGTGTAACTCCCTGATGCGACCTGTCTTCCCTGGGCACAGCTCCGATCAGTGAGGGGGAAGCAAGTGTGGCCAGACCAAGTTGTGCAGTAAAACAAATTGGTCCAAGTGGCAAACTCTCACCGGACCTTTGAGTTCCACCCCAGCAGCCAGCAGTACAAAGATGAGCCAGGTGGGAGTGTGGCTCCCTGGCTAAATGCCCTGACCTTCCCAGCAGCACTGGAGTCCCAGGCTATGGGGTTGAGTGGGCCGAGTACCTGATTTTTATCCATACTCCACAGGCACCAGGAGTGGGAAGGGAAAGGGAAAGGGAAAGTGGGATTTAAAGTGACAGTGCCTAAATATCCATGAGGGAGTTACAGTTGGTTCCCATGGAGGGTGGACAGCCCTAAAAGAGGGGGAACCCATGACAGTATGCCAAATGTACAGAGAGGAAGAGGGGAAGGCCCCAGGAGTGACTAGAGGCCACTAAGTTATTTTATTTTTTATTTTAGTTGAAAGTGACTCCAGAGGAGGCAGGCTGAGCCAAAAGTAGCTTACCTCTAGGTAGGTAGGTAAAAAGAAAGGGGCACCATGATTTAGAAGCCCCGAGAGGGGGTAGAAAGGATAGTAAAGTTTGGGCCTGAAGACCCCTTTTACTCTGTTGGCACCATTCTGTACCGGGGCAGGGTTAGAAAAAAAGACCGATAGCAACCCCTGGAAGGGAGGGAGGGGTGAGCTGCAAGGATCCAGGCCCTCAAGCATGGTAATCAGAGGGCAGGGTTATGCAAGGCCCTCCACATGGCAGACCCTCATTAATATTCATGAGGAGATGGGACAAGGCCCAGGAGCTCCCATTGACACAGGCATGGGGTAGTTATAAATATTAATGAAGTGGGTTTGGCTCCGCAAGGACAGCCTAACACTAAGGACAATTAAAGGGCAGCACCATCTGGGGAGGGAAGGGAATGGTCCAATGGCTCTAGGTTGCCCACAGTGTTACATGGATGTGACCTGAGCCCCACCTGTCACTGGACTGTGCTGTAGCCTGTCTGGTGCCTCCTAGAGACTACACCCTCTCCAAGAACTGAAATGTCTGCTTAACATTGGAACTGTTTGCCTAAAATCTAAACTGTCTGCCGAGAAACTGAACTGTTTGCTTGTCACCTCAACTGCATTACTGTACTGCATCCTTTCTGTACTTGTTGCCTAGCTTTGCCTTCATTGCCAGGACCAACTTCTTCAAAGCCTGATACTGACCCAGGGAAGTCCCTCGGCCCATCCTCCATCTTCTGCAGACCTGTCTCCAGTGATGCTGACCTGCTTCGAAGTGCTGCCACAGTGTTCCAGCATCAGTCCTGCGATGGTAAGTTGTAGAGAGCCATTAGCTAGGTATCCAGTAATGAGTTAGCTTAAGAGCTGCTCTAGCTTGAGAGTAAGGGACCGTAGTTAACTTCGTGCATGCCCTTTTCTTATTTTACCAAACATCTATAAGTGCGCACGTACCTGTATTGCTCCATAGAGGCCGCCAGAGGATCATCTTGTCAGCAGTCTTCTTGTTGGGAGGTGGCCTGGGGTGCTGGGGACCAGTCAGTGGTCATGGCTGCAGATTTTCTAAAGAACCATCTGCCCAACCAGGAGTCTTCAGCTCCTTTCCCAGAGCCACAAAGTACCATCAAGTTCTTCATTGTCCAGCTAGCAGTGTTCCTCTTTGTTTTCTGTTCATCCGGAGGGTGCACCATTATTGCTTGTTTATAAAATTGCTTTATGGGGTCAATTCCCATTTGCTGATCAACCAACGCTTAGTAAAGCCCAAGTTTGGTTCATAAGTTGTTTCGTCATCTCAGCAAAGTGCATGCAGGACTTGGACTAGAAGTGGTTAACCCCTGTTCTTGGTTCAAACAATTGTTGGTCCCCATCATATTGTTTTGTTGTTCATCCTAATATCCTGTAGTGTTGTAGAAAACAGTTATCTTGTTGTCTTTTGTCCCTTGTAAATAAACCTTTTGCTCTTAGTCCCTGAGTAAGCTTCCTGTCTCTCGTTCCAGATTCATCTGGCCTGTCCCATAATTGTTAGGGAGTCATGCATCCCATTCCATTGGAACCTTTGGCCCCCTACAAAAACTTGCCACTCCAGACTGCAGCCTTGAACCACCTCAATGCCTCAGCTGCAAAGCGTTGCTCCACAGGTACGTTCAGCACCAAAACTGCCTATCAGCCAACAAAGGAGTTTGAACTTATGACACCTGATCGCTGATTGGTCTAGGCTTCCAGTGACTCTCTTAGGATTGGCTGGCTCTTGTCTTTCAGCTCTCCACCTAAATTTCTATAGCCATATTATAATTCATCTTTCGCTACCTTTGCTCCTCTGCCTAGCTCTCTGTGTGATAATTACACTCACTTGTGTAAACATGGCTCTTCGTTACATATTTGAGATGCTCCTATTACTTCTACTCCTACTTTGCCTTAACTGGGTTTTTATAACTTTCCCAGGATCCTATCCCTTGAGTTCTTCGAATGCCCTACATGCTGATTTCAGTTTCTCTAACCTAATTACTGCATCTCAACCTATGCATGCTTTTAAGAACCTCCATTCTGTAAGGGCTATACCTTTTATGCGGTGACCACACTTAAAAAATGCCTGCTGAGTCAAGCAGTTCCTTTCTTGTTTGGCTATTGAAAATTATGGTTCCTTGCCATCTTAGCTATCCTTCTTGCAGGGGATGTTGAAATGAACCCGGGTCCACGTGCCCTCTTCTCCCCGAGTGACATCTCTGCAATTTCTAGCAAAGGGCTTTTCATTGCCCATATGAACGTCAGAAGTCTCTCCTGAAATTTCAGTGATCTTGAGGCTTGGGTGGGTGTCTACAAGCCTGACGTACTCTGTTTGTCTAAAACGTGGCTAAAGCCAACTATCCCTGACTCTGTATTCTCCCTGACTAACTACTCCCTTATCCATAGGGATAGGCTTTCCTCAAAGCATGGCAGAGGGGTTGCCATGTTCTATAAAGATCATCTAAACATCACGGACACCCTGTTCTCAACATCCTCCGCCTGTGAGCCCCTTCACACTACTCTCACCCTGGGAGCCAAGAAACTCCACATTATCTGTGCCTACAGTTCCCCAAATGGGAGCACTGTAGGTCTGCAGGACTTATTTGATCAGACCTCTTTGCACTCCAAACATAATGAGGTCATTATATTGGGTGATCTTAACCAAAATTGGCTAGGGACTGCCCATAGCACACTGCTCTCTCTGGTACAAAATTATAACCTCCACCAGCTGCTAACGGAGAATACCAGAGTTGCTCCTTCACTAAAATCCTCTTCCCTTATTGACTGGGTACTGGTAAACCCATCTGGATCATGTACACCAAGCAGGCATCTTGGCAGTTTTGCTTACTGATCATTCCCCTGTCTTCTGCATCTGGAGTACTGAGGCTGCTCCATCCCCTCCACTGCGCTATGTCACCTTTATAAATTTCGCCAACCTGGATATTGAGGCTTTTTGTCATGATGTCTCGAGGATAAACTGGTCTGGTATTTACCTTTCCCATAATGTTGAGTCTGCACTAAGTATCTTCCTTAATGAATTCCTGGTCATCCAAAACAAGCATGCCCCCAAGGTGACATGGAGGGTGAGGGGTAAACAAACAAGATGGCTTCACAAAGACTTGCTGAAAAATCTACACTCTAGGGACAAATGCTGGAAAAAGTACAAAGCCTCGGGGCTACAATCTGACTATGCTACCTACAGAACCCTACATAACTTCTGTAAAAAACAGGTCAGAATAGCTAAGAGTGCCTATTGTGAAGAATTGCTGCTAGACTCTGCTGGGGACCCTAGGTAATTCTGGGCCCATGTCAAGACCTTTCTCGGTGCATCCCAGTCAACTAGCACCAGTGACATGGTATTGAATGGAGTACATTGCAATGACTCCAACACCATTGCTAATTCCTTCAATCAAATGTTCTCGAACCTGTCTCAGTATACCTCTGCCTTCCCATCTCCCCAGGCAGCCTCTCTGCTTGCAACATCAGCACAGTCCACTACCCCCAGCTATCCTTTCCAACAAATAGCTAAAAATACCCCATTCTACTTCAAGGCAATCTCAAGGACTGAGGTCTTAAAACTATTAAGGACTGTCTCTGACAGCACTAGCTCTGGACCAGATACACTTGAGCCTCAGCTCCTGAAACTAGCAGCACCATACATAGCCTCCCCTCTGGCTAGAATTTTCACCTTGTCTCTCTCTAATAGCCAAGTTCCTGACCTCTGGAAGATTGCTTATGTAATGCCAGTCCTTAAAAAAGGTGATACCAAGGAGATTACTAACTACTGGCCTATAGCCATCCTATCGGTCCTAAGTAAAATTCTGGAAAAACTTGTTGCAAATCAAACCATTGACTACCTCACAAAGTACATCCTTCTCTCTGACACACAACATGGCTTCCATAAAGGTCACTGTACCTCTACAGCACTTCTCAAATTCACTACCAATGTGCTTACCAGTATGGACGCTGGCCAGCTGACAGGGGCAGTTTTTTACAGACCTTACAAAGGCCTTTGATCTTGTTGATCACCCCCTGCTCCTCTCCACTCTTTGCAATCTGAGCTTTTCACCCCCAGTTGTTGCCTGGTATGGAAGCTATCTATCAAATAGAACTCAAATTGTGAAATTCAGCTCCTCTTTATCTGATGGTGCTGCCATCAATATTGGGGTTCCCCAGGGCTCTATTCTGGGACCTCTTCTTTTCTCACTTTTTATCAATAATATAGATGAGTTTTTTTCTTTCATGCTCATCTATTCTCTATGCAGATGATCTTGTACTCTGTTCAAGCTCTGATAAAGGTTGCCAGCATAAATGCATCCCTTTCTTCAGATTTCATAAATGTCCAAAATTGGCTTTCTGCACATAAGCTTGTACTTAATGCTAAAAAAAAACAAGCAATGCTACTTGGATCTGCCCCTAAACTTAGGACATGTCAAATGCCTCTATTGGTGCAAGACTGCAGTGGCACACAGATAGAATGCATTACATCTTTTAAGTACCTGGGAGTTCTTCTGGACCAATCCCTTGACTTCAGCCTGCATATACAATCTGCCTGCAAGGCAGTGAATGCCAAGCTGGGGGTTGCTTACAAGTCCAGTTTCATGTTGGCTCCCTCTGCTAAACTTGCTATTGCCAGAGGCATATTACTCCTTGCACTCACCTATGGCATGCCGACCTTTGCTGCCACACACAAAACCATCCTTCATAAGTGGGATGTCACTTATAACATTATCTGTCAGTACGCCTCCTCATCACCACGGCTTAAGCACCGCTGCCAACTGTACAGGGACCTGGGCTGGTTATCCCCCTCAGCTTGCCGTCAATACTCTCTTGGCTCCCTGATTGACTCTATACTCAGAAACCAGACCCCTTCAATGCTCACAACATTGCTGGTACCTCAAACCTCCTCCTATAGACTGCAATCGGTAGATAAATCCCTGCTGAACGTACCTAGATGTAAAACATCAAAAGGCTCTGTTGCCTTCAATCACTCTGCTTCTAAGTTTTGGAACTCTCTCCCCCATGCACTTTGAATATCTGGATCCCATGACAGCTTCAAATAGGAGCTGCGCTTACATCTATCTCTTGCTGATCTCTGCACTTGTTTTAATCCTCCCTAATCCACTCACCCACCAGATGCTGCCTGGCCTAACTTTAACCTCCCTACCTCATAGCACTTCTTACCCTTACTATCTCCTTGAGATCTAATGTACCCCAACTCCCCTCCCCACACACACACCTGAGTCTTGTTTCAGAGGCCGTGATAATGCATCCTGCCCGGTCAGGAATTTGCCCTTGCCTTGTTTTGCTGCCTATTTGAATCTTCATTATTGTGACTAATTTAAACAATATTTCTTTGCTGTTATGTTGTGGTATCTCTTCCTAGACTGTGTAGGTTTTCTCTGCCTAAAAATTCTATGTAAATTGCATTGATTGTTATTGTCCTGGCTGCATGTATTCATTACTACTAACTGTATTGACCTATGCTATTGTAATTTCATTGCACTGATGCTTTGTACCTGTCTTTGATTGTTGTACTCTCCTGGGTTGTGCCTGAAAATAGTCATTTCATGGCTAGTGCACCTACCCCGGTTAACAAAAACTAAATAAATAAAAGGTTCCTTTTTGCATATACATGAAAAATGGTCCACAATGCTTGGTAAATAGCCTCACAATATCCCCAGTCTTGCTAAACAAAGCACATTTTTATGTAATTCATTTTTGCAAAAAAGTAAATATTGTTTATTTCCTGCATTTGTTTTAAAGGGAAACGTCCACCTCCGATTGGGCCCCACCTCAGTGTGAGGGAGGGCGCAATTAGCATATTCACAAAAAGTTGCCTTTTTAACTTACAGTGCCTTTGGTTTATATTGAATTTATCTGGTTGATCCTGTGTCCCTCCCTGCTGGCATTTTAAAACACAGAGCTCCTAGTGTCGTGCCCACCACTTCCCACGGCTGTCCCAAGAATGACTTATCATGCGGGGAGCAGCCGTGTGGGAATGTCCATAGGATTATTGTGCAGTCAGAGCTTTTAATTGCTCCAGTTTGAAATGTACATGTCTTGGTGCTACATCAAGTTCAGTTATAGACTGGCAGACAATCCAAATGCTGAGGTAGACAGGTACATCAGAGGTAATGTCAGTGGATGCTATTCAGAAGGCATCTAGCCCCAGAAAGTCACAGCAATCAGAGGGAATAGCACTCCAGGACACAGTTATACAGGCAAAACTCTAGAAGATTAGATGCAAAAGTACTTTAATCCCATCTCAAACATTAGGACTGGAGACAGTTTTTCTCCAGCGCTTCAGCCCCACAAGTCAACTGCTAGTCTATACTTGGTCTTTGTATAGCAGCCAGGCATGTACATTCCAAACCAGAGCTATTCAAAACTCTGGCTGTACAGTAATCCTATGAATACTCCCGCAGCTGCTCCCCACGTGGTACGTCATTCTCGGGACAGCCACAGGAGGTTGTGGGCATGCCGCCAGGAGCTCTGCATTTTAAAATGCCAGTGGCAAGGGATGCAGGATCAACCAAATAAATTCAATATAAACCAAAGGCACTGTAAGTAAAAAAGGCATTTTTTGGGAAAATCCTAACCGGCCCCTGCCTCACACAGAGGTGGGGCCCAATCATAGATGGACATTTTTCTTTAAAAATAACTTTAATCTGTCAGATTTATTTTTTTCAAAAATCCCTTTTAATGAAAATATCTTTAACCCTTTGCATGCCTTCAGAGGCAAATGCAGATGGATTTGAACATGCTTGGCTGGACCAAAGATTACATAAACAAAACTTTTTGAGACTAGTATCTAATAATGTAAACCAGTTTACCATCCTATTATTCTTCACAGTATGGTTGTACATCATATCACTCCAACGGATCTTAGGTAGGTTGTCATCATCCATTGTGTGTATTCTTTCCCAAAAGCAAATTGCCCCTGTAAGAATCTTGGCTTCTATTGCTAAGCTTCCAGTTCTAACCTTAAACATGACGTTGGTGTGACTCTTGGGACACCCAGTACAGTTCCTAAAAAGGCATTTTGGACTGGTTAAAGTTAACAGATTCACCCTCAATCCCCAGATTTCACTTCCATGCAGTATTTGACCTATTGTTTTAGCATCAACTGAAGTTTTTAAAGCTTTAAAAGAATTATTAACAAATGTATTTGCAAATCTAAGAATAGTTAGAGATGAGTGCTGAGCATTCTTTTTCACATAGGCCAGTTGATGCTTCTGTACAAGCCTGGAATAAAAAAATCACACCTAAATATCTATACAGTATTTATTTATTTAGATTTGTTAACCAGGTAAGAACCCAAGAGCATCAAATGCCCATTTTCAAGGGGGAACCGGGTACAAAGTACAATAAACAGACAAAATATAAACCAAAATGAGTGCAACTACACAACATACAAACACAATCAAATAAAACACGGACATTTTGACATAGCCAAAACATGTCCTGTCAGTGTGAATTTAACCTGGTAAAGGAGGCAATGTGATAAAATTCTGTAGGAAAAGAGTTCCAGTATATTATTGACCTGTACAAGAAACAACATTGGCCAGCAGTAGTTCGATATCTTGGGAGTCTGAGATCAGTCTGAAAATAAGAAAATGTTTGGTGCCTTTTTTCTTTTCAAATATGCAGCCTTCACACTGGATTCTCATCAAATCTTTACGTTATTTCCCCTGTGTTTCATTCCTTCTAGAGCTTGTTCATGGGGTTATAGTATTCTGTTGATACAAATTCTTTGTCAATATTTATCATTTCTATACTTGTTTGAAAATGCTTTACATATCTTTTAGGTAACAGTACTCATAGATACCACTTTTCTGTTAAACCTTACTCTTTTTTTTTAGTTGCTTTTAAGTTTTTTTGTTGAAAGACAATCTCCTGCTAACACAGCCTAAGAAGTAACCAAAAACAGTGGTGTATTTATCAATGGCTTATGCAGGAAAATCTTTTATGTTATCTTATTTTAAATTTAAGTGTGCCACCAGTCACCAAACAGTAGTGTACAGTTTATCACCTGCTAATGCCTGTCGCCCAGTGTCTACGAAGACAGGTACCTGGAGTTCTAGAGTTGTTCAAATGCTCTTTTAAACTATTTTAAGCTTTCCATTTTGCTTTCATGTTTCCATCATAATTATATCTATAACATAAATAATTTATTTCTCAGATGAGTGTCTCCACTAGTCTTTTCTTAAGTCAGTTATGGTCTTTTTGTTGTAGACAACTTGTTTTTTACCTTAAAAATTTCAATTTAGCTGCGTGCTGTTCTAGTTGCTAATGGCGTCCATCCTGTTGGAATGCGTTGTCCTGTCTTCATTACTTCTTGAGCCTGTTTGTAAACACTGTGGTGTGTGGCAAGCCACTCCCCTGTACTCTTGCCATGGAAGAGATCCGTTGCTATGCAACTGTACAACCACGACCCAAAGTCACTACTATAGGCTATTGCCCGATTTCTTAAATTACCTATTTGATATAATGACTGTTCTTATACCTCAGTGACCATGGGGGAAGGGGGTCAGCAGGGGAGGAACATGAGAAGGGGTTCATCTAGACAGAAAAACATTTAGTACTTTTTATTGCTCATCCTCCAATGTCCCGGCTCACACTGTCACTTTCCGTTTTGGATTCTTTTACCTATTCACTCCATGTAGAATCTATAGGTTTAAATATATATGGGTGTTGTTTTTTTCTCCATGGATGGTACCCCTTCAATTAGTTTCAGTGGGGTCAATGTGAGCCATAGTTTGGAGCTGAACATCACATACTTTAGTTATAGTTACATTTCATTTGTAAAACCTTTCCTTGTGTACCCAATCAACCAAAAGACTTCCAAGTGCCATCTATATTCATTCCTATGTTAGGATATAAAGCTTTTAAATTAAAAATCCAACACATTTTTGCTCTTTCTAGTTTTTTCTTCTACTCACCTCATCTTTCTGGTGGTGTAACCATCTCTAATCCCAAAAACCAGAGGGATGCTCCTGTGTGTCCTTCCTGACTAAAATGATGTGCTGCTGGTAACCTTTCATCATCCCACATATAAATGGTCACAGGTACACTGTATAATATACACTACCCTTGTGGTGGTGCAATCTATATGTTGTTTTATGTAACATTACTCACTTGTATGGGGTGTTCAAAAGTTTGTTTCTTATTAGTGTACCCACACACCAAGCATCTCCCACACAGTTTCATTCCCAGTTGTAAGGGACCCAAAGGCAGCTGCCCTTCATTTCTATTCTGAGTTGTAAACTGTGATCTCACCAGTTTGTCTGTCAAATGTGATACCCTCTTCGCTGCTATTATTGGTCTTTGTTGTAAGCTACATACATTGGGATTGTCCATGGCTACAAGATGCCAATTATTATTATTATTAATTATTTTCCTGTTATGTGGCATTTTGTAATTGTACACTATTTTACTGCTGCATAGTACAACACAGTCTGTTGGTGTCCTGGGTTGACCTGTTGTGAGGAGCTCTTCTCTATCTTTGTTTTCTGTTCTGTAGTATTCCCTCTTGAGTGTTTTGTGGGCATAGCCCCTGTATCTGAATCTGTTCAACATTTCCTGTTTATTTTTGTCAAATTCATTCTCTGTGCTACAGTTGCCCTTTGCCCTCACTAATTGGGAATATGGTATACTTTTTTTTTAGTACCGGTTCATGGTAACTTGTTTCATGTAATAATGTATTCCTATCTGTCATTTTCCGGTATAACATTGTTTTAAATTTCCCTTTGTTTAGCTTGATTACTAAATCCAGGTGCGCAATATTAATTGTACTATACTGTGTTACGAAGTTGAGTTTCCTGTCCCACATATTCAGCTGTGTGTGAAATTCTCTTAATTGTTCTTCTGTTCCCTTCCATATGCACAGAATGTCATCTATATAAAAAAAACAAGAAATTATATTGTCATACAACTGATTTTGGTCTGGGTTCAGAACAGTGTTGCTTTCAAAGTTGAACATGTATGAATTAGCATATGTGGGTGCCATGGTGCTACCCATGGCTGTCCCTTTGTTTTGTTGGTAATATAGACCATTAGATTTGAAGTAATTGTGTCTAACAATAAATTCTGCTGATTTCTGTAATAGTCTGGTATTGTGTTTAGCCTGTTCCCCTCTTGTATTAAGCATTTTTCCCATGCTATCTACTCCTTCCATGTGTGATATGCAAATGTACAGATCTGCTACATCAAATGTTACCGGTATTGTTCCTTCTGGTGTGTCTCTTTCTGTTAACTGTTGGAGTTTCAACATTATGTCTGTCGAGTCCTTAACATAAGTAGTCATTGTTTCCACTACTGGTTGTAAATGGTAGTAGATGTATTTTGATAAGGGTTCAAATACCGAACCAGTGCCCAATACTATAGTCCTCCCTGGTGGTCTGTGGACATTTTTGTTTACTTTTGGGATATTATAAAAGTAGGAGCTCTGCGGTACTCATTTTTCAGGATATCTGCTTCCCATTGGTCCAGCCATCCCATATCTACAAATTTTGTTAGTATTTCTTTAATCTGCTCCTTCAAATTTTGGGTTGGGTCCCTCTCTAATCTTTGGTAGTTTTCTACATCCTTTATTAATTCTAAACACATACATTTATATTGTTTGACATCCTGTATAACTATTGCCCCATTCTTGTCGGCGGGTTTTATAATTATTCTATTGTCCTCACTTAATTTTTGCAATGTCTGTCTTTGATGATAGTTGAGATTTTTTTGTTTTGATCCAAGTTTCTTCCTATGGTTAAAAAGTTCCATCACTTGTTTCTCTACTAGTGTGCAGAAGCAAATGATTTGATAACTTTTAATGGACCAACATAGATGTAACAACATCTATGTTGGTCCATGAAAAGGTATCAAATCATTTGCTTCTGGATCTGTTCTTGCATAGACCAATATGGCAAATACTAAATCTAGATTTCTACTAGTGTGCAGAATATTTCTATACCCTTGTTTCTTCCCCCTGGTGGGCTGAACTGGGATTTAATATTCAACGCTCATTTTACCTGTTGTTGGTACTCATTTCCTCCTTATTCCTGTCCAAACATGTTCTTAAGTCTCAGTGTCCTAAAAAGTCTTTGGAGGTCAACTTCTAGCTCCAAGAGGTGAACAGGTTGGGTTGGTACAAATTATAACCCTAGACTTAAGATGTATTTTTCTTCCTCTGATAAGATTTTGTTACTTAGATTAAAGATGGGGTATCATTTCTGGGCCACTGATCGCCCCTGTCCTGTGTATGTTTGTCTTGTTTGTCTTCCATCTATCCCTCCTTGACTCCCCCCCCCCCGGGGGCTCTCCAAAATTTCAAATCCCCACATTCTGCTTCTTGAGGTCTCAAAGGGTTCCTCAAACCATATCTTTGCTCCTGTGTCTGTATGGACGAAGTGCTAGGTTGTTGCAACTCTCCTGCATGTCCCTGCTGTTGTCTTTCTTGTTGTCGTGGTATCTGTGGATCTCGAGTATAGCTATTGTAGCTATCTGTGCAGCTTTCTATGTTGTAGGGTCCCTGTCTTTTTTTAATGCTATATCTTTTGTATGTGTATACTCGATTATCTCTGTAATCGTTTGTATCCCTTTGAAATTTCTTAATTTTCTGTTGCTTTAATCATTCTTCATAATCCTATCATTTCTGTTTTATGTCCTCAAGATTTTTTTCTAAACTCCTGTGCCTCAATTTTCAGTTTTAATGATCCTCCACTAAATTTGTCTCCACAGTAATGTTTTGTCTTTCATCTATTACTGCCTCTATAAAGGCATACATGAAGTTGCAACTTGCACAATTTCTTATTCCATCCCATTCCATAAACAATTTCACAGAATTTATGCCTAAGTTTGGTTTCACATTTATTCTAAGTCCCCTGAGTAGTCTATATGTTCCAGGTATTGGGTCAATGTAAGCCCATGCCATTCTAGTCTACAATTTCTAAACTTTAGGAATTTCTATTTTCTGCACTAGACCTTTAGAGGTCTCCCCCATTTGTGCAGAGAGCTCCCTTTATCCCCTCATGGTTTGAAATAACTGCTATCTTTCTTCCTCAGAAAAGGTTGTTAAATACAATGTGTTTTTTACACTGTTACCAATATCATTAAAGGCTTCCACTCCTCGGTCTTCCAACGTGGATAAAACATTTTTTTCTTTTCTTTTTTCAGCAATGCTATAATAAGTGACTGTTTACACTGTTACTACTGTGTATTTAACACAGTTTACTATTTCCTTGTGTATTTATTAGTTACCAACATCCACAAATATCCACTTGCCCTCTGAAGCAGACCTCCATAAAGTTTGGTATGTCCTTGTGGATAATGGTGCTTATAAAATAATATTCTGGCTCCCTGAGTTGCTGTCATAGCTTGTAAAAAGGAAAATGTTGGGTGCCTTTTTTCTTTTCAAAAATACATCCGTCACACAGGATTCTCATCAAATCTTTACTTTATTCCCCCTATGTTTCGCTCCTTCTGGAGTTTGTTCATGGGATTATAGTATTCTGTTGATACAAATTCTTTGTTAATGTTTATCATTTCTATGCTTGTTTGAAAATGTTTTACATATCTTTAAGGTAACAGTCCTTACATTTACCACTTTGCTGTAAATCTCGGTCTTTCTTTTTAGTTGCTTTTAAGTTTTTTTTGTTTTTTTCATTGAAAGACAAGCTCCTACTAAAACAGCCTAAGAAGTAACCAAACACAGTGGTATATTTATCAATGGCTTATGCAGGAAAATCTTTTATGTTATCGTATTTTAAATTAAAGCGTGCCACCAGTCACCAAACAGTAGTGTACGATTTACCATCTGTTAATGCCTGTCACCCAGTATCTATGAAGACAAGTACCTGCAACTCCAGAGTTGTTCAAATGCTCTTTTAAACTTTTTTAAGTTTTCTGTTTTACTTACTTGTTACCATTGTAATTATATATATAACATAAATAATTTATTTCTCAGATAAGTGTCCCCACTAGCTTTTCTTAAATCAGTTATGGTCTTTTTGTTACAGGCAACTTGTTATTTACCTTAAGAATTTCAATTTAGCTGTGTGCTGTTCTAGTTGCTAATGGCATCCATCCTGCTGGAATGCATTGTCCTGTCTTCATTACTTCTCGAGCCTGTTTGTAAACACCGTGGTGTGTGGCAAGCCACTCCCCTGTACTCTTGCCATGGATGAGATCCATTGTTATGCAACTGTACAACCATGATCCTAAATGGATCATAGCTGGTGTTTTACAAACAAGCTCTAAGTCACTACTGTAGGCTATTGCCCGATTTCTTAAATAGTATTGCCATATGTTACCTTTTCTTCAGATTTGTCTTATTTACATATAAATATTTCAGTAGCTATGTATTCAAAACATGCTGGGGATAAAAGATTAGCTATTTGATATAGTTACTGTTCTTACACCTCAGTGATCATGGGGAAGGGGGTAGGCAGGGAGGACCATGAGAAGGGGTTCTTCTAGATAGAAAAACATTTAGTACTTTTTATTGCTCATCCTCCAATATCCCGGCTCACACTGTCACTTTCCTTTTTGGATTTGTTTGCCTATAAACTCCATGTAGAATCTATAGGTTTAAATATATATGGGTGTTGTTTTTGTTTTCTCCATGGGTGGTGCCCCTTCAATTTGTTTCTATGCAGGTCAATGTGAACCATAGTTTGGAGCTGAACATCACATACTTTAGTCACAGTTTCATTTCATTTGTAAAACCTTTCCCTGTGTACCCAATCAACCAAAATACTTCCAGTTGCTATTTGTATTCATTCCTATTTTAGGATTTAAAGTTTTTAAATTAAAAATCAAATGCATTTTTGCACTGTCTACTTTTTCTTGTACTCACCTCCTCTTTCTGGTGGTGTAACCATCTCTAATCCCAAAAACCAGAGGGATGCTCCTGTGTGTCCTTCCTGGCTAAAATGATGTACTGCTGGTGACCTTTCATCATTCTTCCTGATATCCCCTTTATATTCTTGTATTCTTACTTTGAACACTCTCTTATTTGTCCCACATATAAATGGTCACAGATACACTGTATAACATACACTACTCTTGTGGTGGTGCAATCTATATGTTGTTTTATGTAAAATTTCTCACTTGTATGGGGTGTTCAAGAGTTTGTTTCTTATTAGTGTGCACACACACCAAGCATCTCCCACATAGTTTCATTCCCAGTTGTAAGGGACCTAAAGGCAGCTGCCCTTCATTTCTATTCTGAGTTGTAAACTGTGATCTCACCAGTTTGTCTGTCAAATGTGACACCCTCTTCGCTGCTATTATTGGTCTTTGTTGTAAGCTAGATACATTGGGATTGTCCATGGCTACAAGATGCCAATAATTATTATTATTATTTTCCTGTTATGTGGCATTTTGTAATTGTACAGTATTTTACTGCTACATAGTACAACACAGTCTGTTGGTGTCCTGGGTTGATCTGTTGTGAGGAGCTCTTCTCTATCTTTGTTTTCTGTTCTGTAGTCTTCCCTCTTGAGTGTTTTGTGGGCATAGCCCCTGTATCTGAATCTGCTCAACATTTTCTGTTTGTTTTTGTTAGATTCATTCTCTGTGCTACAGTTGCCCTTTACCCTCACTTATTGGGAATGCGGTATACTGTTTTTTTAGTTTCAGTACATGGTAACTTGTTTCATGTAATAATGTATTCCTATTTGTCATTTTCTGGGATAACATTGTTTAAAATTTCCCTTTGTTTAGCTTGATTAGTAAATCCAGGTATGCAAGATTAGTTGTACTATACTGTGTTATGAAGCTGAAATTCCTGTCCCACATTTTCAGCTGTGTGTGAAATTCTTTTAATTGTTCTTCTGTTCCCTTCCATATGCACATAATGTCATCTTATAAAACTGATTTTGGTCTGGGTTCAGAACAGTGTTGCTTTCAAAGTTGAACATGTATGAATTTGCATATGCAGGTGCCATGGTGCTACCCATGGCTGTCCCTTTGTTTTGTTGGTAATACAGACCATTAGATTTGAAGTATTTTGTAATTGTGTCTAACAATAAATTCTGCTGATTTATCTAATAGTCTGGTATTGGGTTTAGCCTGTCCCCCTTTTTTAGTAAACATTTTTCCCATGCTATCTACTCTTTCTGTGTGTGATATGGAAGTGTACAGGTCTGCTACATCAAATGTTACCAGTATTGTTCCTTCTGGTGTGTTTCCTTCTGTTAACTGTTGGAGTTTCAACATTATGTCTGTCGAGTCCTTCACATAAGTAGTCATTGTTTCCACTAATGGTTGTAAATGGTAGTAGTTTTAGTTTAAAGTTTAATGATCAACTTTGTTGTAGTTAACAATCAAAGTTTTTATGGATAAAAATAAAACAAAAGATACACATGACACTAATAAAATCACAATAAGACATCATACATAACTTACAATGCAAGATATAAATAAGTAATTACATATACATATTTTAAAATGCTTTGCCAAACTCATTGTACCCTATGACTAAAAACAAGCATATACTGGAAATAAGATTTCCACAAAGTGCATTATCCTCAATTCAAACATGGATTAGACTTAAGTCTCAATAGCTCTAGTATATTTTTTCTTTATCTTGATTACAGATGCAAGAAATTTGGATATCATCAGAGTGTCAACTACATTTCCAGGATGCAAAAGTATAAATGCAGGATCATAATTAGTTTTATCATAACATCTAAAAACATTTCCAAGCAAATTGTTTTTTAGGACCAGAATAAAGAGGGCAGAACCTAATTATATGGCTTAACGATTCATTCTGAATTAAAGTACATCAACATAAATTAGATGTACTATCAGGACCCTTATTAGTAGGAAGACCTTTATTAAAAAATACATAGCTAGAATTAATCAGTCCAGCTCATGCCCACATAATTTTAATTTCCTGTCTGAAAATGATATAGGAAGAGTTAAATAGTCTTCTAAACAATAGCCAATTTTATTGACTCTAAACCAAACATTAAGCCTAAGCCCTCCTACTTTTAACATTTCTTGTTGTTTCATGTAATCAAATAATTTATATTTTATCAATTTTTTAAAAGATATAGCAATATTTATGTATTTTTTATAATCGCTCAACAGATGTAACATATTCAATTGTGCCAACTGCTTTTCTAAAGTTTTTAACCAGCAAGAGGTGTAACCAACCCTTAACCAATTAATTGTTTCTTTCAGGCATTTATGTGGAAGAATATTAAATGTAATATTTATTAATCTTAACCAGTAAACCAATAATTTCAAAATGGCTAAAGTACTGGAAGGCATTTTCCCTAGCTCTGACCTAACACATTGGATACAGAATTTGGAGCTCCTAAAAGGACTTTATAATAATATGAAGAAGCTTTTTCAGTCTCTTTAGTAATGTTCGAGCCCCAAATTTCAGCACCATATGTTATCACTGAATTGATCTTTGCATCACCTGCTTTAAGAGCAGAAAGAACAGTATTTCCTCCATAGGTCAAGTTAAATTTTAACAGACCTTTAGCAATCACTTTTGCTTTTAAATACTGCTCTTTTTGATGAGCAGACCAATTAAATATATTTGTCAAATTGACCCCTACATACTGATAAGTATTCATAATTTGAATTTTACTTTTACTGAGAAAAAAAATGTGATTTATTATTTCTCCTCCCAGAATGATTACAAATCATTACTTTAGTTTTATTCAGATTTATAGATAATTCTAAATTCACACACTTTTGTTGGAATATATCTATTTTTTTGAAGACATTTTATTGATAGGGCAAACAATACCATATTATCAGCATAAGCAACAGCATGCAGAGGGGAGCCATTAATATTAAGAGAATCAAGTGTATTTTCATTTTTAAAAGTGAGTAGCTCATTAACATATATATTGAAAGGTAATGGGGCAAGTAAACACCCTTGTTTTACCCACTTCTGGATTGCAAAATAATCTGTTAAGTTACCTTTATTGTCATACCTAACTAAAGAAACTGTACCACAATGAAGTAAATAAATCATTAATAATGCATTATTCAATTTTAGGGAATAAAGAGTTGACCAAAGTTTACATCTATTTAAGGCATCAAAGGCAGAAGTAAAATCATTGAAAATTGCATATATGTTCATTTTTCGGCACTTAACATATTTCTCAATTAAATGTGTAAATACAAATACATTGTCAATTGTGGAGAAACCCTTATGAAAACCTGCCTGGAATGGAGAAATAATGCAATTAGTCTCAACCCACCCAATCAATCTATCCAATAATATTCTGGAACATATTTTGGAGATTATAGTAAGCAAACTTATTGGCCAATAATTAAAGGGTTCATATACTGAGACCTTTTTGTGCAAAGGCACGATAATAGTTTTAACCCACGAGCTAGAAATATATTTATATTTCAAACATAAGTTAAAATAGTAGGTCAGTAGGGGTTTCTAGAACATTTTATATTCTTTAAAGACTTCTGCTGGAATACCATCCTCGCCTGGCGCTTTATTATTTTTCAAATTTAAAATTGCCTGCTCAACCTCAAACTCATCAAAGATAATAGGATCACCTGTGGCTAAACATAACTCCATAATAAGTTGGCAGTCCATATTTTCTGGTCCAGAAAAAAATTGCTTAAAATGTGCAATCCAGACATTCTTTGGAATATAAATTGAAAGGGTAGGTTTGTATTCCTTAACACCTTGAGCCACCAATTTCCAGCATGAATGCATATCTTATTTTGTATTACATTATACATCTCAGCCCATAATTTTTGTTGAAATGTTATTTTTTTCCTTTAGCCATTTATTATAGCTTTTCCTCATTTTATTTAAATGCAGAAAGTTTAATTTAGAGGGTCTTGATTTAGTCCATCTAATACGTTTATTAAGCTTAGATTTAGCTTTCCTGCATTCATTATCAAACCACTTTTGGTTTGAATGATTGTCACATGTGGCATCACTATAAATGATTGATCTAATATTTTGATTTAAATGATCTAACAGATTATGGATTTTATCGGGGGATTCAGAATCCATACAAGGTATCTCAAATTCAGACATAGTGTTTTGAATAACATCTCCCAATTGGTTGTTAATTATTTTGCCTCTCCTAAGAACATTTTTACCAATTTGGCATAGATCCTTTGTGTAGCCGGTCTAAATGGTAGTAGATGTATTTTGATATGGGTTCAAACAATGCCCAATACTATAAGCCTCCCTGGTGGTCTGTGGGCATTTTTGTGCATTTTTGGGATATTATAAAAGGTAGGAGCTCTAGGGTACTCATTTTTCAGGATATCTGCTTCCCATTGGTCCAGCCATCCCATCTCTACAAATTATGCTAGTATTTCTTTAATCTGTTCCTTCAAATTTTGGGTTGGGTCCCTTTCAAATCTTTGGTAGTATTCCACATCCTGTATTAATTCTAAACTCATACATTTATATTGTTTGACATCCTGTATATCTACTTCCCCACCTTTGTTGGTGGGTTTTATAATTATGCTATTGTCTTCACTCAATTTTTGCAATGTCTGTCTTTGATGATAGTTGAGATTTTTTTTTGTTTTCATCTAAGTTTATTCTATGGTTAAAAAGTTCCATCACTTGTTTCTCTAATAGTGTGCAGAATATTTCTATACCATTGTTTCTTCCCCTGGTGGGCTGAACTGGGATTTAATATTCAACACTCATTTTACCTGTTGTTGGTACTTATTTCCTGCTTGTTCCTGTCCAAACATATTCTTAAGTCTCAGTGTCCTAAAAAATCTTTGGCGGTCAACTTCTAGCTCAAAGAGGTGAACAGGTTGGGTTGGTGCAAATGACAAACCTAGGCTAAAGATGTATTTTTCTTCCTCTGTTAAGATTCTGTTACTTAGATTAAAGATGGGTATCATTTCTGGGCTGCTGATCACCCCTGTCCTGTGCATGTTTGTCTTGTTTGTCTTCCATCTATCCCTCCTCGACCCCCCCAGTCTGGTTCTCCAAAACCTCAAATCCCCACATTCTGGTTCTTGAGGTCTCAAAGGGTTCCTCAAACCATATCTTTGCTCCTGTGTCTGTATGGATGAAGTGATAGGTTGTTGCAACTCTTCTGCATGTCCCTGCTGTTTTCTTCCTTGTTGTGGTGGTATCTGTGGGTCTTGAGTATAGCTATTGTTGCTATCTGTGCTGCTTTCTATGTTGTAAGGTCTGTGTCTTTTTTAATGCTATATATTTTGTATGTGTATACTCGATTATCTCTGTAATCGTTCGTATCCCTTTGAAATTTCTTAATTTCCTGTTGCTTTAAACTTTCTTTATATTTCTGTTTTATGTCCTCAAGAATTTTTCTAAACTCCACTTCCTCAATTTTCAGTTTTAATGACTCCTCCACTAAATTTGTCTCCACAGTACTTTTTTGCCTTTCATCTATTACTGCCTCTATAAGGGCATACATGAAGTTGCAACTTGCTCAATTTCTTTTTCTATCCCATTTTATAAACAGTTTCACAGAATTTATGCCTAACTTTGATTTCACATTTATTCTAAGTCCCCTGGGTATTCTATATGTTCCAGGTATTGGGTCAATGTAAGCCCATGCCATTTTAGTCTACAATTTTTAAACTTTAGGTTTTCTATTTTCTGCACTATACCTTTAGAGGTCTCCCCCATTTGTGCAGAGAGATCTCTTTATCCTCTCATGGTTTGGAATAACTGCTTTCTTTCTTCCTCAGAAAATGTTGTAAAATGCAATGTGTTTTTTTACACTGTTATCAGTATCATTAAAGGCTTCCACTCCTCGGTCTTCCAAGGTGGATAAAACATTTTTTTCTTTTCTTTTCTTTTTTCAGCAATGCTAAAATAAGTGACTGTTTACACTGTTACTACTGTGTATTTAACACAGTTTACTATTTCCTTGTGTATTTATTAATTACCAACATCCACAAATATCCGCTTGCCCTCTGAAGCAGACCTCCATAAAGTTTGGTATGTCCTTGTGGGTAATGGTGCTTATAAAATAATATTCTGGCTCCCTGAGTTGCTGTCACAGCTTGTAAAAAGGAAAATGTTGGGTGCCTTTTTTTCTTTTCAAAAATATATCCGTCACACAGGATTCTCATCAAATCATTACTTTATTCCCCGTATGTTTCGCTCCTTCTGGATCTTGTTCATGGGGTAATAGTATTCTGTTGATACAAATTCTTTGTTAATATTTATCATTTCTATGCTTGTTTGAAAATACTTTATATATCTTTAAGGTAACAGTCCTTATATTTACCACTTTGCTGTAAACCTTGCTCTTTCTTTTTAGTAGCTTTTAAGTTATTTTTTTTGTTGAAAGACAAGCTCCTGCTAACACAGCCTAAGATGTAACCAAACACAGTGCTATATTTATCAATGGCTTATGCAGGAAAATCTTTTATGTTATCTTATTTTAAATTAAAGCATGCCAGCAGTCACCAAACAGTAGTGTACAATTTACCTTTTGTTAATGCCTGCCACCCAGTATTTATGAAGACAAGTACCTGCAACTCCAGAGTTATTCAAATGGTCTTTTAAACTTTTTTAAGTTTTCTGTTTCACTTTCTTGTTTCCATTGTAGTTATATCTATAACATAAATAATTTGTTTTACAGATAAGTGTCTCCACTAGTCATTTTTTAAGTCAGTTACTGTCTTCAGGGTTGCCCCTGAAAAAGGGACTTCTTGTCTCAGTGGGCCTACGCAGTATCCAAAATTCAAATACATTTTTGTTACAGGCAACTTAGTTATTTACCTTAAGAGTTTCAATTTAGCTGCATGTTGTTCTAGTTGGTAATTGTGTCCATCCTGCTGGAGTGCTTCATCCTGTC
The DNA here is from genome assembly GCA_016271365.2 of Neoceratodus forsteri. Taxonomy (NCBI): domain Eukaryota; kingdom Metazoa; phylum Chordata; order Ceratodontiformes; family Ceratodontidae; genus Neoceratodus; species Neoceratodus forsteri. The sequence continues at coordinate 1,278,081,105 of CM057456.1, forward strand.
TTCATTACCTCTCAAGCCTGGTGTGTGGCGCCTGAGATCACCACTGACAGACAACCTAGTAGAGTACCCTGAAGAATAAGGAGTTAAAAGATTCTTGAAACTAAATAAAACCTGACCTCTATAGAACTTCTAACAAGTAAGACGTCGAAGATATGAACATAGCACTTCAAAATTAAATCAATTCAATTTCAAATATAACTCACAATGATGAGTACATCATGGACTTAATGTAACACATCAACAAACCTGGTTATAAAGTAGCTCAATCCTTCTTAGAGTAGTCTTATTTGCTGCAGTATAAATAGGGAGACCACAATCAATAATAGTAACATGGATTGGGCCAGGACTTTCCTAGAATGAAAAGCTAAGCAATGTCTGACTTTATATAATAAAACAAGGCTAGAATGAAAATGTTTAACCAGAAAATCAGTATGACTAACATAAGACAGTGAACTATCCAACATAAATCCTAAATACATAAAATTGTCAACTCTCTCAATAATTGTATTGTATATAATTTTAATTGCCAAAGCTGCCAAGCCAGGAAGTTGCTTTTGTGCAGGCCCAAAATGCATATACTTGGTTTTATCCACATTTAAGACTAATCTATTCTAGCCAGCCTGGTGGTGCTGAGGGTTGAGGTGCTGAATGCCACACCTTGAACTAAGCTGGTGACCCAGGTTCAGGAATGAGCCTGGGTTGTCAGGGGTTGGCAGAGGGGGAAGGACAAGGAGCAGGACTGAGCTGCCATGAGGTGGCTCTCCTCTCCTCTCCTTGGCAGGGATAAGAGATTTTCCTGGCCCTTGGCTGCCACCTGGTGGAGGACGGGTGGCAGTTCAGGCAATGGGGAGCCCGGAGACAGGCACGGGGTGGGTGTGGGGTGGAATGGGCCAAGCTGGAACCAGCATGCATGTGCACCTCCACATGCACGCAGAGCTGTGTCTGCATTGGATTGGGGAGAAAAAACAGGGGGGAAACGCAATACTGGATGTTTAGATAAAAAGACCAATCTATTCTTAATCAACCATTGCTGAACCATCAAAATCATACTCAACCTGGCACATTAAAGAGACACAAGTATTATTAGCATATAAAATGATTAAAGTGAAGATATCACAGAACCCAAAGCCACCCTTTGCTTATGATCAGTTAAATAATTTGCAACCCAAGAAACTACAGTGTCAGACAAACGTAATAACCTAAGTTTTAAAAGTAGACAACTGTGGTCAACTAAATTGAATGCCTTAGACAAATCTAAACAATAGCTATCACCATATCCTCATTATCCAAGGTGCTATGCAGAAAATCCATCAGTTCAGTCAAAGCTGCCAATGTACTCTCATCAGATCTAAAGCTATGTTGGTAGGGTGTTAAAATACTTTGCTGAAATAAATAATCTTTTAGCTAATCCAATACTATTCTCTCAGGTTCACCCACATCGGTGCAAACAACATTGTACCGCTGTAAATGAGAACGCATTCAAAATACTGAGAACAACCATCGTGGCACAAGATTATGCTGGCAGAAAAGCACACTGCCAAATTCCACCATGCAAACCCTGTAAACTGAGACAGAACTATGATGGTCAACAAGTCCTCACCCCAGAACAGCACATTAAGCATAAAATAAAGTAGTTATCTTTTGCAGGGGGCTTTGCCGTTGCACCCCCCAATGCTGGGGCTCCACCCACCACACTCCCAAACTAAATATAACAAACTCCAGGGCCGAACTTCACAGAAAAGAATGAAAATGAGACAGAACATGGAAAGTATGGAAATAGATCAAGGAACACACAGCAGACATAATGCCGTACATGTTTCAAATTTATTGCGGACAGAAAACAGTTACACCGCTACAGAAATGAAGCAGTGCAATGCATTACTAACCAGAAGAAAACATGAGAATGAACCCACCCAAAAGTATACCAATTAATAAGAGATGTGTAATTTTTAATGAACATCCCCTTACACTTGCAACTGAAAGTTCACAGTAATTCCTATGAAGTAAATAAACATGTTAATGTTGCGCTCAGGTTTATGGATGGTTGGTGTCAGAAAGGACAGCCAGTCCAAATACTGTAAATAAATAATACCAGCACTCCAGAAGTCACTTATTCCACTTAAAGTGTTGGTTTATTCCATGGTACAATACCAAAGTCGAGAGTTTAACAGAAAAGAAGCAAACCCCTAGCGCCTTGACCGTTGGGTCTTCCAGGGGATATGAATCAGTACTGACTAATTTCTCCTTATATACAAACCATTTCATTCAATTAAATAATTAGTTCAATGGTTAACACCTTGCTCATAGTAATACAGAGCTAAAATAGACTCAGCACTTAATATAAAATGTTAATCATTGAAAACAGTGCTGTCTAAATGAAAAAAAAATGTATAAACAAGAATAAAGCAAATGAAGATGAAAATAGCATAAATCCATAAGTTTAAACACATAACCATAGTGAATATTATCAAGCATGTCTAATCACATAATATTATTTAATTTACTTGAATAAATAAAATTCCTATAAAGTAACCTGCCCCTTGGGTACTCGACACACTTCCAGTATGTCTTGTCACCAACAACAAGCTCCTTATGAAAAAGAAATCCCTCATGGATAAACACAACATTTCCTTTAAAACTGTCCACATATTCCAGTGGCATGATGATCATGTAACCCGCGGAACTGTGACCAACAACACACTGCAGAAATATGACCAAACACCAGCACCTGCCCTAGCACAACTAAGAAAACACACCATGAGCAATGAGACATAAAGACACCAGTTAACAACCAGAAGTACACACACCTGACAGACCATTAAGCCATGGCAAAACCACGTGCATCTGCAACCCAGAAGCCCATTAGGACTCCGACACACACCTGTCACAGCAAGCCTAACACGCTGTAACTAAACTGCGTGGTAACATCCTCAATGGCAAGCACGCACTAAATAAGCCGCACTCTGACATCCTCCACAGCAGTATTCCAAATGAACCGGTTCACTCGACAACAGCATGGAGCCATCTTTTTGGTGCCTTCACAAAAGGTATACCATTCTCTCAAGGACCTTGGATAAAGGGGACAAAAGAGAAATAGACCTATAATTCCTGTCCAGGGTCCTGTCCCTAGATTTAAATATGGGTATGACAGTGGCCTGTTTATGCAATCTAGGCACAGTTCCTGTGGTTAAAGAAAAGCTAAATAATTTAAAGGAACAATTATGAGGTCCCTTACAAGTGGCAATAGCTTTATATCACTAGAATCATCCCCATTACAAGCCTTTATATTCATTTGGTTAAGATAACAGGCAGTATCCTCTAAAGAAACAGCATGAAATTTAAACCTATCAGGCATAGGTGAAACAAAATCAGCAAGGGGAACCTCATCTGACACAGATCCCAACATCGATTAAGCTACATTACAAAAGTTAAAGTTCAACTCATCAGTCATATCTCTAGCATTAACTAGTACACCAGTAGAAGTAATCAAAGAACTTATAATAGTAGTCTGCGGTCTACTTAAAAGTTCATTTAGAATTTTCAAATTTTCTATAGATGTATTTGAACTGGAGAATTGTTGATTCAGGAAATAATCCACTTTACACTTCCTTACAGCACTCTTACAATAATTTTTCAAACACTTGTAAGCAGGGCTCAGATAACTGTATTTTGGATGTATTTTATGTCCTAAAATTTGTCAAAAATGTCCAGAAATAGACTCCTAAGAGTCATTTACATTCCTATGTAACATCCATGTTTAAGGGCTGACATCTGTTTTATTTCAGCTGTGGACGTCGTTTTCTTTTGGATGTCCGCTAGAGATCGCAGCAGCTGCAGCTGCAAATTATATTTTTGGTTTCCTGCACCGAGTCCCCCAGCCCCACCCTTGCCAACTGGAGTGAATTGCTGCTAGCACATTTCCGCATACACAGACAGCTTGGCACCATTGTGTGCTGCCACTCATGGTGCATATATGTGCGCTGGCTGGGGGAAGAGGACGGTGGTTAGGTGGAGGAAGGCAAGCAGGCTAGTGGTGCCGCCAGTTTGCAGAGAAGCAGTCAGGACTTGGGAGTCAGGACAGAAAGACCATGGACCAGACGTGCAGCGGAGGGGCTGTATTACCCTTATGGTCAGCCAAGGAGCTGCCGAAAACAGAACTTTAGTTATTTTTTTCTCCAAGTGTGTGCTGCTGGTACTGGGAAAGCAGAAGTGCGTGGAGGGGGCAGGGGCCTATTAGCAGGATTGTTAGTGCCTCAGTGGCCCGGCTAGATCGGACAGAGGCTGGAGTGCATGGCGAGCCATGCAAGATTGAGTCAGCCATCTTCAAAGGTGCAAGTATGCAGGCCTTTTAAAAGCAGATCAAATGCATGGTGGAGGTAAGTGAAACAGAACACTCTGTAAAAATAAAATATCCAGAAGATTTTGCAGACATGTTTATCCTTTATAAATGAGCCTCAGCTCAATGGTACATGCCTTGTCCATGCTTGAATAAATATTTTTATTACTAGTGTACTACTACTAGCAAACATCCACTCTGGTTCAAATGTTCAGGATGTTTAATTTTCCTGATGTTTTTATCCATTATAGAGAGGCTTTAATATCCCCCCAAAATTACAATTTGGGCCCCAAATTCTTTGTCCAGAGCAGATAACGAGGAATCTGTCATTTGCTTTACCTGTTGTCAAGACTATCCAGGACTATGTAACCAAAGTTATCTCGGTCTTATACTAATATTGGTTAGGACAGATACACTTTCCATGTAGTGAGAATCCACTCTAGAAAATGTATCTATGAGTGTGGGGCTCACTATATTGACTGAAAATCCTGAAATCTGTGAGAAAGTTTCACAAACTATTCTGGCATTTCTGTTTGATAGCTGGGTAGGCAGAGGTCCCAGAAAAGGAAGGTTATTTTCCTAAAGAGCTGCTGACGTCTCTGGGAAAACTTTGGAAAACATAATATTAAGACACAATTCAGAGTGTATGTATATGATATAGATTTCATTTCCCCTTGTTTATTACTCAACTGAGAGTGGTGGATGCCTGAACAGCCTGCCACAAGAGGTAGTAGTGGCAAACACTGTGGGGATGGGGGGGTCAGACATGCATGGGCTAGACACAGGAGAATACTTTTGAATAAAAAGGGTGGGAAGTGTCACAGGAGACCACTTAAGAGTCTGCTGGTGCAAAATAAAATGGGCAGACTGGATGGGCTAAGAGGTCCTTTTCTGCCAATACAGTCTATGTTTCTATGTTTCTGCTACTGAGTTAAGGGCATTGGACTGAGCTGTATCACTGCATAATTATACAACAGGAGTGGGCCACAGGACAGGGAGCTGAGCTGGCCTGTGTCAATGCTTGATTATACCACAGGAGTGGGTCTCTGGATAGGGAGCTATGCATCCCATGATTATACCACAAGATAGGGTCTCTGGATAGGGAGCTGTGCCATCCCATGATTATACCACAGGAGTGGGTCTCTGGATAGGGAGCTGTGCCATCCCATGATTATACCACAGGAGTGGGTCTCTGGATAGGGAGCTGTGCCATCCCATGATTATACCACAGGAGTGGGTCTCTGGATAGGGAGCTGTGCCATCCCATGATTATACCACAAGAGTGGGTCTCTGGATAGGGAGCTGTGCATCCCATGATTATACCACAAGAGTGGGTCTCTGGATAGGGAGCTGTGCCATCCCATGATTATACCAAAAGAGTGGGTCTCTGGATAGGGAGCTGTGCCATCCCATGATTATACCACAGGAGTGGGTCTCTGGATAGGGAGCTGTGCATCCCATGATTATACCAAAAGAGTGGGTCTCTGGATAGGGAGCTGTGCCATCCCATGATTATACCACAGGAGTGGGTCTCTGGATAGGGAGCTGTGCATCCCATGATTATACCACAGGAATGGGTCTCTGGATAGGGAGCTGTGCATCCCATGATTATACCAAAAGAGTGGGTTTCTGGATAGGGAGCTGTGCCATCCCATGATTATACCACAGGAGTGGGTCTCTGGATAGGGAGCTGTGCCATCCCATGATTATACCAAAAGAGTGGGTCTCTGGATAGGGAGCTGTGCATCCCATGATTATACCACAGGAGTGGTTCTCTGGAAAGGGAACTGTGCATCCCATGATTATACCAAAAGAGTGGGTCTTTGGATAGAGAGTGTGCCATCCCATGATTATACCACAGGAGTGGATCTCTGGATAGGGAGCTGTGACATCCCATGATTATACCACAGGAGTGCTGAATGAATGTTGTTAGCTAGTATGTTGGGGTAAGACAAAAAATAGTGTGGAAATACATTTTGGCACAACAGGACCTGGGAATTTCTGTCAACAACTTATTTGCCAGTCAGTATAGCTCAGTTGGCAGCACATCTGCCTCTTGACCAGAAGGTTATAGGTTCTAGCCCCACACTGGGACTTGGGATCATACCAAAAACATTGGCACCCTAATGAAGCACTAGTGTGTGTGTGTGTGTGTGTGTGTGTGTGTGTGTGTGAGTTTGCTGTACTGTTGTCCTGCAGATGAGATGTTTAACTGAGGTCCCAGTTCTGCCCATCTCTGGTGCTGTCCCTGGTGGCTGTCCAGCAAAAAGTAAAAACCAAAGGTACTTTAGTGAGAGTAGAGAATGTTCCCTGATGGCCTGACCAATAATCTCCTTCCCTTAAAACCTGTTCTAGCCAGCCTGGTAGCACTGAGGGTTGAGGCACTGGATGCCACACCTCACACCACGCCGATGAACCAGGTTCGGGAACGACCCTGGGTGTTGGTGGGTCAGCTGGGGGGGAGGAAGGATCGAGCATCCAATGGACTACTCTCCTCCTCCTCCTCTGGGGAGGGTGGGGAGGGACATCCATACTCATACTGGCTCCTGGCGGTGACTAGGGGCTGGTGCGCTGATGTGATCGAATAGAGGGTTCAGGGCAGGCAGACAGCTTACGTGCAATGCATGGAAGCATGCATCACACTGTCACTGACATCCTGCATGCCTGTGCCAACTGAGGCTCAAAGAGGAAAATTGGCCCCAATCCTCTGGCGTGAGTGAAGGTCTGCCCCCACGTCACTGTGCCGAGCACTCCTATGTAGCTCCCTCTGGTCCCAACTCCTGTGATCGCAAATTCTCTCACTGTAAGTATTACCTGAGCAACCACTCCCGTCGTCACGGGGCCAAAACCACACCACTGGGTTTTGTCTTAACGTCGCTTTATTTGATCAAACCTTACACATGCATGCGGGAGATTCTGCAAAGGAGAAAGCTCTCTGATTACAATTTACAGCAGCTTTTTATAAGCTAGATTTTGCACATCTTATCTTGAAAAATACCAACATTTTAGTATAAGCCAATCATAAGACAGCATAACAAGTTTTCAGCAATGTAACAGAAAAAAAAACAAGCTGATATGTATGAGGTACTTTTCCACTGCTTATTCCATTTCTTTCCCAATACTGCTTGATACATATGCCTGGGTCAAGCTGACCTGAGAGAGACAATGAGTTTCACTCACACCATAGCAACGTACAGCTTGCCTTCAATGCCTCTACATGCTGTTATTTTTATATTTTGCCCAGGCATGCTCTTATCTTTATATTTTTGTCCGAGCCTGTTTTTAGGCTGGTATAAATCCAGTTTTGCTCAGTTTTATCTAGCTTTTTTTACAAATGTACCTCAAGTAACCTCAGTACAAATTCTATAACCCTTTAAAAAAAACATGAACTCAGAAATTTCTACTACATTCATTATGACTTTGTTACAGCATGGCTTTCAAAGTAAGCATAACTTCAAGGCATATAATAGCAAATATAGCTTTAGGATATATAAAAAAAGGCATATATAAAAATTCCCTCACACTCTCCCCCCTTTTGATACTTTGTATCAATTATCCACTCATTTATATTGTAAAATTCCATTTGGCTCGCTATAGAACAGGAATAGTTTGTTAAGTTCTATGGGGTCCTTTTGGTCGGGTTGTAGCAAGGGGCAAGGGGTGGTCCTGACACCATTATGTTGCACAGGCATCGTGAGGAGAGTTTGATTAGGACAGTCAGTAGCCAGAGTGCCAGTGACCACTTACAAGTACCTGTCACCCAATGGAGAAGAGTAGCACCAGTCACCAACTCACGCTTGTCTCATGACCATGGGTCCCATATTATGTGTAGCAAACTTAGAAAAAAATGTATAGGCTGGAATTTCCCAAGAAACTATGACAGCATAGCCTGGACACCTGTACATTAATACATTTTCATAATTAAAGTTTTTTATACATGTTGTAGCTACAATTTCTGAGACATCCTGTAATTACATTTTTTGGTTACGAGATGTACCTGACATTTTGCCAAGACAGGGGAGTTATTTTCACCCTTGGAGGGGAAAACAAATGGTGACAGAATAGTATATTTATCTCAAATAATTTTTGTTTTGGGAGCCAGAAAGCATATGAGAGAAGTGACTAGCTTGCTACAAATGTCAAAGTAACCTTGTACCAGCAACCAAATGAGGTATCTCATTATTTCTTATCAGTTTTCTGTTAAACATATTATTTTAACACGAGGAATTATATGATGAGAAACTTTTAACAGTCAAGGCTAAACACAGCTGTGTGCATATCTCGCCACAGCATCACCTTATGCTTTTAGCTATTTTTTTTTCATTGTATAACATTTTACAATTAACCCTTTTAAAGTCTTACACACACATATATTAAGTGACATGGTGGTATTTAGCCATTTGCAGCCTTTTGCTACTAGATATACTAATTTACATGTTGGCATCATTTAGTCATTTACTAACCATTTTTACCTTTTACTAGCCCTTTAGCAATTTACACTAGCCATTTTACACCTTTCTATTTCCTCAATTTTTGGTTAGCTAACTACATATTGTTGACAAAAGTTTGGTCACTGATTACTAAAACCTTGGCCACTGACCACTTTTAATATTTTACCCTGAGATAGAAGGCCCCTGAGGGACTCGAACATTTACAAAATTGAACATAAATGTAAGATATTAGTTAATAACTGAAGGTTAAAAAAAACTAAATATTTCTACTTTTAGACTGTTAGACTAGGTGGATAGGTATATGATTTAAAACGGTTGCCAACATACAGATAGTCAAGGCATTTATAAAAAGCATCCTGTTCTGGAGTTGGTACGGGTGTGTTACAGACGGAACACAAATTGTGAGTTTGTAAACATAATACAGAATTGAGGACGTCAACACCACAATTGAAATATGTGAAAAAATGCTAACATGTGACACCACATATAATACAATATAACATAACAATTTTGTTGATGAAAGAAGTTTATGGAATCCACTTTGAGAGTGAATAAGGTAGATGCTACCTTATGTTGAGTGTTGTACACCCTTGGAGCTTGATTGAAGAATCTGTTGATGATGTCTCTTGACAGATAAGTCCTTATAAAACATAACAGTCCATGAAATTAACAGTTCATAAGTCTATATAAGTAACCACAGGTTGGTGTAGTTACAGTACCGGTGAAGTAGTCATTTGCAGAATGGTGGTAACCCCACAAGGCATATAGGGACAATGCAGACAGTAATTTAAAAACAAAACACCAGCATAGTAGAAAAGTCAGTGTTCATTTGCTGGCTGCTGGATGGCTGATTAGCAGACACACTGGCCAGGGTGCATTGAGTCCCTTTTAATGGAGTAACCACCACACACTGGCATGGCATTTGTATTGTGGTAGTTGATTACACCCCGGCATAAAAGATTAACAGTCCATAAAAAGTAACAATTGACAATAAACCATTAAGAACACAGTCCATAACAGAGCAATAGGGTTGTAGAAAGTACCAGCCATGTTTGGAAACAAGCAGCAGTAAGAAAATGGATGTATTGTGAGAAGATCAATTGAAGAAGAATCTTCTTGCGAATTTAGGGGATTGCCCCTAACCCAGACTTAACTTTATAGTAAGCAGAAACAATAAGCTTGATTGCAGAGTCTGAACTGACTGGACCTTCTTCAGTTGATTTAAAGTTCTACAAATAGGTGTAATTTTGCTGAAAACATTACACTTGCAGAGGTAATAATAACTGGATTCATGCAATAGTCCTTATAAGGAACCAGTCAGGCACAAAGATAGTGATGACATCAAAGCTGTGGCAGTTGTTTTCTTTTTAGGAAAAAGATGAAGGTCTTGGCAACTTAGATGAAAATATTACTGCTGTTGAACGTGGAGATCTTATGTGTGCCACACCGTGGAAACCTGCAAACTTGCAAAGTGTGTTAGACACTGAATTAAAAACACATAAATAACAATCTTTTAAACCATTAACTTTTTGTTTTGTAAAGAGTGGTGTGACAGAGCCTAAATTCTGGCAATTAGAAAGAAAAAAAATAAAAATGGGACATTAACCACACCTGGGGGTGCAGGCGAGTTCAATTATACCATTTGACCATTTGTAAATCATGACAATGTTATGGTTACCTCCTGCTTTTAAATCACAGAAGCAGTTATGACAGTGATGAACATTATTTCCTGTCTGTTGCAAGCAGGCCTGACTGAGACCTGAGTTATAAAATCTTGTAATGTTACAATAACACGCTTCAAACATATAGTTCATAGCAATATGCCTGTTACACAATGCAATTAGTGGGACAATACATATGTTGTTGGCCTATGCAATTTAATAACAGTGCCTATTGCACTCTGTGACAAGTGAAAGGTCTACCTTCTTTACCCTGTATAGTGAAATACTCCAAAGTACTGAGTGGGGTAAGGCTTGAAGTATAGGTTTGGAGTACAATCTAAATTCTGCATATTATAATTGTTAAAATTTAAAATGAAAAACCTGCATAGAGTACACTCATTCTTCAGGGGTACCTGTGAGTAATAAGACAAACAGACATTAATTTTACTTTTGGTTTTGCTTTGGAACATATTGTAGGGGTGGGTCAGCAATGCTGGCCCCAGTATTTAGGTTTGGTTATGAGCATTAAAAACATTATACATGTGGAGCACTTTTCTGAACACATGCATGATACAGTGTAGCAAGATGTATATCAAAACATTATAACATAAACATGAAACATAAGCATGTTTGTAATAGAACAATTTCAGTATTGAGCATAATGCATAAAATACATTTTAAACAACACATATAGACTGTAAACTTAGCTTAGAGTCCAGAAATGTTAGAGTACTGTGAATTTACTGGTTGAAAAAAAATGCATTCATTGCTGTAAGGCAATGACAAAAGTTAATATAATAATAATATTACAATTAGTTGTTTTACATTTGTTTTAACAGGATAAGAAAGCTGAAAAGACAATCAAAAGAATGAATATTGTGGACATACATACACAACTTCACCCTCAAGCGTAACTGATTACTTGCTGAGGGCGAAACCCTGTACCAATAATAGGTGTGAGATTTAACTGTTTGCACTGGAAAAAAGCAGAAGGGGCTTGGGCTGGGTTATGCTGTTAAAATACCTTGGGTCTTTTTTAAAACCTGTAAATAAGAAACAATTATTGGCAAATACACATTTTCTTTATTTACCCCTCTGGGGGGACAGTGATATACACCATGCAACCTTTGTGGGTGTTACACTGGAAGGGAGGAAGGGTAGCTTACCCCCTCCCTCCAAGCTCCTACTGGTGGAAGAGACAGCTCGAATACTGTAGCAATAAAAAGGTTAGCTGTGGATGGTGACATGATCCCCACCTACTACACTTTAAATTATAACAAGATAATATTACAATTAGTTTAGTAAGTTTCATACCTTGCTATAAAGATGGGGAACTTCTTTTTCTCTAGAAGAAAGAGAAAACACAGACAAACAACAAAAACAAACACACACCAGTTTAAAAAAAAACAAGATTATTTCCATAGGATAAAGAAGCCAAAGCGTCCCTGGGTTCCCTTATCCTAAGCATGACAAAATGTCAGCTGAGTTTATAAAAAATCCAGATTGATGGTAATACCATACATACGTATCTCTTAGAATGCATTTTAAAAAGACAAAAAAATGATTACACCATGGTCACACATAAAAACAAAAGCCATTGTTTTTAACTGCAGATGGTAAACTCTCAAAAATAGCTGCAAGTCAGAAGAAATGAGAAGAAAAAAAAAAGTTTGTTTCTTTTTACTTAGAATACTAGTTTTGCAATAAAAAGTCAAATTACATGGTTCACTCTTGGTGTGCTTTCATGAAAACATACATTTTGTGTGAAAAGTTTTGCTTTAGGTATGGAATACACATCAAGTTTGAACTGGTAGTAACATAAAATGTTGAAACACAAGAAGGTCAAATAACGTGCAAAAGGTCACAGTGTGCATGCAAGGGTCGTTCAAACCCAGTTATTTTTTTTTTTTTTTTTAGTGTCCTTGAACACTACTGATATAAAATATATTTAAATAATAATAAAGCATACAATAAAACTGCTGGCCAAGACAGTACACACACATATACATACACAAAAAGAAATACTTAACACAAAATAAGACTGACATTATTTGACACCAATTTGCTGAGGTAATGCCCATAGTTTCATTAGAAAACTGTACGTGTTTTAGATATATGTGCTGCCTCCCCCTGTCTTGTAACACTGACAATTTATTTTTTTAAACCAACAAATTTATACATATCTCCATGCCAAATCTTTCCAGAACAAAACACTTTTAAACACATTCTAACTCCTTTAAAATGCAGTACAACACACCATCTGTAAGTGAACACATTTAGTATAACATGGTTACACCTTTTGGCGCATAGCGAAAATATAGCACCCTGCCATTTTGCAAAAAGTTTCTGGTTTTAACTAGAAGTATGATAAAGCCATTTATAGCTGTTAACACATTACATTTTCACCTAGCAGTGGCTTGGCACGTTGCTTGCAAACTACAAATCTTTTTGCACATTGCAATATATATGACGTCATAACTCTTCACCATCAACACTACCTGCTCCAACCAACAACTACAAACAAAAGTTCTTCACTAACCCTATCTAGGCAGCACAAATGTTCCATTAAAAATAAAACCAATTAAAACAGTCAGCTATGAGGCAAAGAAACTTCTTTTCTTTTTTCTTTTTTACTGTAACATGTGCACCGAAGGCAGTCAATGCTATCTTGCAACCTTGACAACAGAACATAATTACAGAACACAGATATACGCTGGAAAATATGCACGAGAGAGATGGAGCATTACCTTGTTTAGTATATGTATCACAGAAATAAAACAGACAGACATAAAACAACTTTAAATAAAAAAATTCAGACTTACCCGGTGCCAAGGTATTTTTCTTCTTCTTTTCTGATACACTGGTCTGAGTGAGAAAACTGACTGCAGAACCCTCATGATCATTTCCAAATGCTGCAGCTATTAACCCTTTCAAAGGTTTTCTTTTGGCCATTTTAGTAACCTGCCAAACCAAGTCTTTTTCCAGAGCTCTGGTTTGCAGTTTAAAAACAAAACAAAAATCTCTAACAGTACTAGGTTGAGATCCATCTGGTAGAGGTCCCCAGTACTTGGGTTTGGGATCAAATGTTTCAGCCTCTAGGGAGGCAGGGAACTTGAAATTGATACAGAAAAACTTGAAACTACAGACAGATATGGGGATTTTCAAATCATCCCGTCTGTAGTCACCTACTGTGCGTACATCCACAGTAGTTTATTTTTCTTTCTCTAGATGTTGCTTATCTAACGTTACTTAATCAGCCGCTGCTTTTCTCCTAAAAGCAGCCTGAACTGTGAAAGCCATCATTGGCTCTAACAGTATATACTTGCAGCAAGCACAAATTACAAGTACAAAGGGCAGTGCAGTTGCCCTTGTAATTTGTTTGGCCAAACTTGTCAAACATACATTTTGCCGGTCCAGATAATACTAACTCTGGACCCAGCTATTTTTTCCCTTGTTTCCCATATTATCTAGGCCTGTCCTTTATAGTGCACACTCGCTCCAAGGTATTCTTGTGCCTTACAGTGATGATGAGTCGCCGGCCCTAAGCGTCACGTCCGATGGGGTTCCACAAAATGTCCTTTTGTCCAAGGAAACAACCCGATCATGAGGTGACACGGACTGAAGAACTCATCCTGCCGACTACGCCCAAAACTGTGATCGCAAATTCTCTCACTGTAAGTATTACCTGAGCAACCACTCCCGTGCCACGGGCAAAACCACACCACTGGGTTTTGTCTTAACGTCGCTTTATTTGATCAAACCTTACACATGCATGCGGGAGATTCTGCAAAGGAGAAAGCTCTCCGATTACAATTTACAGCAGCTTTTTATAAGCTAGATTTTGCACTTCTTATCTTGAAAAATACCAACATTTTAGTATAAGCCAATCATAAGACAGCATAACAAGTTTTCAGCAATGTAACAGAAAAAAAAAAAACAAGCTGATATGTATGAGGTACTTTTCCACTGCTTATTCCATTTCTTTCCCAATACTGCTTGATACATATGCCTGGGTCAAGCTGACCTGAGAGAGACAATGAGTTTCACTCACACCATAGCAATGTACAGCTTGCCTTCAATGCCTCTACGTGCTGTTATTTTTATATTTTGCCCAGGCATGCTCTTATCTTTATATTTTTGTCCGAGCCTGTTATTTAGGCTGGTACAACCAGTTTTGCTCAGTTTTATCTAGCTTTCTGTTTTTACAAATGTACCTCAAGTAACCTCAGTACAAATTCTATAACCCTTTAAAAAAAACATGAACTCAGAAATTTCTACTACATTCATTATGACTTTGTTACAGCATGGCTTTCAAAGTAAGCATAACTTCAAGGCATATAATAGCAAATATAGCTTTAGGATATATAAAAAAAGGCATATATAAAAATTCCCTCACACTCCCCAGTGGCCTTCTGCACTGATGGGGAGCATGACGCGGCCAAGAGGGTGAGCACACAAAGGGGCAGCAGCTTGGACACCATGGTCAATGCAGGGGCCACCAGGGTTTGGACTGGAAGCAAGGGGAACCATAGGATTACCCCCCCCAGCCACGGAGGTAAGGCCACACAAAAGACCATCAACTAAAAAAAAAAAACAATTGTTCAGGCAGTTAAGAAATGTATTTCTGAGAATGTGGTATGGATGGGGTACAATGAGGTATTCAGAAGGCCTATGACTTCAAAAAATATAGGACTTGGAGTATTTCAACTTCCAGAATTTGTGGACTGGGAATTATTTTGACTTCCAAAAACTGATAGCTGGAAGTATTTTGACTCCAGTAAAACTCAAATGACTTCTATATTTCAACCCATGGAAGTATTTGACTTCCACCCAAAAATAATTATCTGAAGCCCTGCTTGTAAGCATTCAAAGACTGCACTGTTTTCTCCTTTTTGTAAACTTTCCATGCCCTATGTCGCTCTCCCATCAATGATAAAAAGTCAGGTGTTACCAAACATGATGACAATTTTACACACATAATTTACGAACGGGAGCAGATTGGTCACAAACTTGGCCCAATTCAGTACCAATAAAATCTAACATTGTGTCAGTGTCAGCAGTACAATACAAATATGTTCAGTCTAAAGAAGCAATGTGCCTTCTAAAACCAATGACATCCAGAAGCTGAAGGGAACGTGAGTATATATATGTAGGTGGTAAACGATGCCTCTTCTGTGAAGTTATTAGAGTGCAAAATTTTGAGTTTAACATAGAAGTGACCATTGAACCCTAACTATAGGGGCGCGACTACACATATATATATACATATATATATATATATATATATATATGTTATGTGACACGGTAGTGCCACTATAATTAGGGTTGAGTACCCCATTTAAGGTTAAAGTGTGAAATTTTGCAGCTTAATAACTTTACCACCGTATGACAGATTTGCATGAAATTTGGCAGACACAGAGCAGTACCATCACTCTCAGTATGTGCCAAGTTTTGTACCGGTCAGATATATGGTTGCAGAGTTATAAAGTGAAATTCCATAGCACATTTACACTTTTTTGCACATTCTTTGCTCATGCCTACAGGTCGCACGGTTTGCACGACCGGTCCGAAACCTTCGGAGAACATGCAGCCAGGATCCCTGATGTGCCTCTCAAAGATTTCGTGAACAAAATATTAAACGGTTCAAAAGTTATTCAAAAAACAAGTTTCCCATTATAGTCAATCGGAAAAGTTAACAAAAAGTTCGACAGTGTTGCAAATGCAGTTTTTAGTGTCGCAAATGACCCTGTAAGTGTCTTGAGTCAGCCATTTTTTTTTCAGTTAGTGGTCACAGAAATACTTTGCATTTAAATTTGGGACCCCCTAGGGACACAATTCTTTTTGTGTTCACCTAGTCGAGCCCTGAGGATGCTAGCCATGTCTTTTTTGGGGGGTTAAACACCCCAGAAATATGATTTTGAAGTTTTTGTAAACTGTAGTGTCACAAAGTAGTGTCACACCTGCGACACTTTCATGATTTTTTTTGCGAAAGCGTCTTGATTTGCGACACTACTTTGCAACACTATGCCCAAAATAACAGGAATTCTTTGCCACCCTGCTGCAAAAGAACGGTTTGGTCTTTTGGGCTGAAATTTGGAAGGAAGAAAGCCAACATCCAACAGATGTACCTTTTGGTGGTTTGGTGACAAAATATTATAGGGATACAAAGTTACGGTACTCCAAAGTTGCCACTTTTTCCCATAGACTAACATTACGGTGTCCGCCGCGCCTTTCGGGGCCTGTAACTCGGAAATGTATCGAGATACATACTTTTCATTGGGAAAATGCTTAGCCACACATCCCAATAGGGGCCTAAGTACAAAACTAGCCAGGAAAGTCATAATTTATATGAAATTTTATTTTTTTTTCTACGTCGTAAGGTTAATGAGATATAAGCAATTTAGTATTCCAATGCTCATTTTCTGCTCCGATGCCCATTATTATGCATACATTCTTTGTACTCACTGTGTTTCTCTATGTAGCTGTTGGTCAAAAACAGGATGTGTGCTTCCATTACTGTTACAGTTAGCGTTCCCACTTGCGTTTCCATCCCCGTTTGCGTTACCATTCCCGTGTATGCCACTGTGTGCGTTTCGCTTTGCGTTTTCGTCTGCGCATGCGTTTGCATTATTACTGTTACCATTTCATTTCCACTACTGTTTCTGTGTGCATTTCGTGTTGCGTCACCATGTGCATTACCAATTGTGTTTGCGTATGCGCTTCCATTTGTGTTTGTCTTTCATTTTGTGTCATTGTTGCTGTTACCATTACCATTTATGTTTCCAATTGCGTTACCGTGACCGTGCGTGTTACGGTTTGCGTTTACATACCCGCTGGTGTTTGCATTTTTGTTTCCATTACCATATGCATTTGTGTTCCTATTACCGTTTGCGTTATCGTTAATGTTTGCGTCACTATGTGCGTTAGCGTTTGCGCTTGTGTTTGCATTACTGTTACCATTTGCATTTCCGTACATGCTTCTGATTGCATTTGCGTGCGTGTTTGTCTTTCCTTTGGCATTATCTTTGCTGTTACCATTACCATTTGCATTTCCAATTGTGTTACCATGACCGTGTGCATTAAAGTTTGCATTTCCGTATGCGCTTGCGTTTGCGTTTGCGTTTGTCTTTCCTTTGACGTCATCGTTGCTGTTACCATTAGTATTTGCATTCCCAATTGTGGAACCATGCCCGTGCGTTACCATTTGCGTTTCCATATGTGTTTGCATTTGCGTTTCCATTTGCGTTACTCTTCGCTTTGGCATCATCGTTGCTGTTACTGTAACTGTTTGTATTTCCAATTGCATTTCTGTTGCCCTTAGCATTTGCATTTTTGGTTGCATTTCTGTTGTCGAGTGCATTACTGTTTCCTTCTGCAGCACTGTTGCCTTAACCATTTGCATTTCTGTTTACGTTTGTGTTACCATTTGTCTTTTTCATACCGTTTGTGTTTCCATTGGTGTTACTGTTTACATTACTGTTTTCGTTAGTGTTTGCGTTTTTGTTGCCATTAGCGTTTGCATTACCATTTGCCATACCATTTCTGTTTTCATTAATGTTCGCGCTTGCGGTCCTCTTACCGTTTGCGTTACCATTTACATTTGCGTCACCATGTGCGTTACCTTTTGCACTTGCATTTGCATTACCATTAGCGTTACTATGTGACAAAAAATCACATGGTGGGCGGGCCCCGCGCTCCCACCACCACATTCATTCACTCTTTATAGTGCTCATTCTCAAAAAGGAGGGAAATTCATGGCAAAAAACTCCATTTAATGGATCAGTTAGGGTTTTTCCACAGCGACAAAAGCGAGGAAATTCACTGTTAGGGTTGCCACCCTTTGCACCCCAAGCCCACCCCGTTCACACCAACAGGCATTGGGGTGTGCATTGGGGTCATCGGTCCTAACTCTCACCCCATTCTCCTATACTGCACCACCTCAGCTTGTTTTCACATGGGATGGGGTGAGAGTTAGGACAGATGACCCCAACGCACACCCCGATGCCTGTTGGTGGGGACAAGGTGGACTTGGGGTGCAAAGGGTGGCAACCCTAACACCGAATTTCCTCACATTTGTCACTGTGGAACAACCCTAACTGATGCATTAAATGGAGTTTTTTTGACATGAATATATATATATATATACAGGGATTTATTTAATTCCAAAAATTGATTAGTGTTTTGCTCATAAAAGTGCTAAAACATTGTGAAAATGCATAGCACTTCTCTCATTGTATTTAACAAACACAACACTTCTAGAAAACCGATACACATACTTTCTGTACAGTTAGCATAGTCCCAAGAAAAAAACTGCTAATCAATTATTTAAAACCCTGATATGTAATAGATAACCCACTCTGAGGTGTGCAGTCGTGCTCTGATATACTCACACCTTGGTGTGTGTTGTTAAGCATGAGGCTACAGTCCCTAGAGTGGGTTATCTATCTTATAAAATGGCAAAATTGTTTTGGAGGGGGGTGAAAGTGCAGTGTGCAGTCATGCTCTGATATACGCATGGTCATGTGATGTGTTTCAACCATTCAACAGACATAATTTCTCTCTCGGCCTACAACCAGGCATCCTGTCCAGTACGGGTGACTGCCTCCTCCTGCAAGCCGCAGGAGCTGCTCTGAACCCAAAGGCTATTCTGCTCTGACCCGCCTGCCTCTTGGCCTACAACCAGATACACATTTGGAAGAGCAGCCCAGAGCTACCAACGGGATTGAACTTGGTGCTTTTTGCCTTTCAGGCCACTCGGCTGCACTACTACTACTCCTGAGCTTTAATTAGGCATAACGCTAGTCCCCCTTCTCTTACTGGCTCTTGACTCTACCATTCCTGAGCTTTTTTTTTTTTTAAAACAAGAACTGCTAATGCTGAGTTTACCAGTATCAACTGTTTGGTGGAACAGGATTGTTAATTTTCTAGCTTGTTGATTTTTACTGCTTAGAATAGTTAGTAACTGCAGTTTGTAGATGTTACCTACATAGAGCATGTAGACTGTTTACATTCTTCTTCCACTAACTAACTATAGACACCTGCACTTTTTTTCCCCTGTCCTACTCTACAAATCCTGTCTGTGTCTAAAGTGGGCTGTAAGGCACCCTAAGGACTCAACTGCTTGAACTAAGAGCTTGATCATTATTGCTCTAGTCCCTGTGTCCAATGCGTTTTGCTTCTGAACTATCAGACCACAATTCCTGTGTGCATACTCTCTCCCCTCCATGTCCTGTGTTTTTTGTTCTTTTTCCTGACTTTGCAGCTAGCTACAGTAAGCACCCCCCCACCCAAATGTCTACATTTCCATTTGCAAATTATACTGCAAAGCCACTGCAGGGCAACAACTCTTGGAGGTTGCATTCCTCTTCCTCTTCCCACTGCTCTCCCCTAAGCACTTCTCATCCTGGGTCCTTCTTCCCTAAAGCAAATTACTACATCCTAACAAACCATAGACAGTCACCCTATCACTGTGCCATAGAGACCACCACAATTATGGGTATCAGAGTGCCCCCCCTTATACTGACACTGGGCCACTGCCCTCTTATTGCCACTTGCTGGGCACCCATTGTCACGTGGACCACCCAGGCTCCTACTGATCGCTCTTACTATCCTACTTCTCGGACCCCTTAGCCTTCCCCACAAGGGTCTTCTTCCCACACCTCCCACCCCCACGAACCACCACTGACTGCCACCCACACTGCCACTACCTCTCATGCATCCCCCATCCCCCCACATATCTCCCTGCAGTCATGTGCCACCATCAACCTCCATGCTGGATCACATTCCTGTCTTTTCCAACCCTTATCACCCTGGCCATCCCTTGTACTACCTGCACTATAACTAGGCGGCAGCTATCCTTGACAATAAGGCAATGATCTTTGCTCTCCTCAGAGTCTTTGCCATACTTGTACTAATTTTGGGAAATGTTCATCCTAACCCAGGCCCCATCTCACCCAGCCCTAGCCTATCACACCATGGGCTTAGAATAGCTGCAGTGAACATTTGCAGCTTAACCAAAAAGACAGCAGGTCTCCCTTGCTGGATACTGCAACATCAGCCAGATGTGCTAGCACTGACAGAAACCTGGATCTCCAGAAAAACACCTGACTCTTTGGTTGCCCTCCCTGGCTTCATCCTTCACAGAGCCAACAGAATGGGCAAACGTGGTGGGAGGTGTGCTGTGTACGTCCGTGACTCCATGATATGCCAAGCCCTTCCAATACCTCCATTAGGCCATGGTGCCCAAGCCTTATCATTAAAACTTACTCCAGATCCCTCCAGAGCCCCTGTAATTCTTACTGTCGCATATATCCCCCCAGTAAACCAAGCTCCTGCTATACAATCCCTTGCTAACTACATCTCCGGCTTCCCCCCCAAAACGGAACACATCATAGTTGGAGACTTTAATGTGAACTGGCTTGCTAGTTCGGCTTCCCATGCCAAGGACACCTTTGCTGCACTGGACCTGACCCAGCTGATCAGCCAGACTATCAGGGTGAACCCCACTAACGGCTCTAGCTCCCTGATCGACCTTCTCCTCACCAACCGTCCCCACAGAATCTCTGACCTGGTGGTCCTTCCAGACTCCCTAAGCGATCACTCACCCATCCTCTTTTCCTGGTCGTATCTTCAGCAGATACCCAAACCAAACTATATTGCCCGGCATCATCTCTGACCCGGAGGCCTCACAAAACTAAGAAAATACTTACCTAAATGGGACTAGTCCCCCATCTCCCGGGCCCCTACTATAGATAAATCCCTTGTTTATTTCACCTATTCTTTTAATAAAGCATGGGACATCTATGCCCCACTAGTAAAAGTGCAATCCAAGAAACGTAATACCCCTTGGGTCATGCCTGCACTGCTCCAACAGCTAAAGCACAGAGATGATCTCTGGCATAAAGCAGTCACATCTGGCACACAGGTGGACAGGCAAGCCTATAAAGCGGCTCATAACAGATGCACTTGGGCCATTAAACAGGCCAACTTGGGCTACTACAAAATGACCCTTGCCTCCTCCTGGGGGAATGCTCGGTTGTTCTGGGACATTATCAAGGAACTCAATGGCAAATCCTGGCTCCCCCCTCCCTACTAACTGTCAACAATGTCCCTACCACTGACCCACTGGCCATCACCAACTGCATCAACTCATCATTCTCTGACCTTAGTGCAGTACTCCCAAATAACTTCTTCGACCCCACTCCTGCAACACTGCCCACTAACACCCAGCATCCCCCCCTTCCATCTCAGGGTGATCACTACGAATGAGGCAAGGCCTTTTCTCATTAAACCACTCAGTGGCTCTTGCTATTGCAAAGATTCTTTTGATAAGAGAATCCTACATCTAGTATTAGATACAGTCCTCTCCCCACTGACTGACCTCATTAACTGCTCCTTAATTCTGGGGCAGTTCCCAGCAGCCTGGAAGACTGCCACAGTCACCCCAATACTGAAGAGTGGTGACAGCACCTCCCTCAATAACTACCGTCCCATATCCATTCTCACACCACTCTTAAAAGCCCTCAAAAACATTATAGCCACCCAACTCACTGAGTACCTGCTTGCTCAAAACCTACTTTGCAAGGAGTAGCATGGCTTCAGATCTGGGCACAGTACAACTACAGCTCTCACTGAGTTCTCTAATTTTATTCACTCTGCCCTGGATAGAAAACACCTAGCTGGAGCTGTTTTCATCGACCTGTCAAAGGCCTTTGATACAGTCTCTCACCCCTTACTCTTAAGCACACTCTGCCACATAGGTCTGTCCCAAGGACCCGTCTCCTAGTTTACCAGTTATCTCACAGCTAGATCACAATAAGTCAAAATAAATAACACCCTCTCAACCACCCTGCTAGTCCACTCTGGGGTTCCCCAGGGCTCCATCTTTGGCCCTCTATTATTCAGCATCTACCTAAACACCTTGCCCAATTTCTGCTCCAGCAACCTACTGCTCTATGTGGATGATGCGGTTCTTTTTTGCCTCGCACCCAGACCCCACAGTATTGCAGTCCTCCCTCCAACACGCATTTAACCAGATTGAAAACTGGTTCATAGACCAAAGACTTGTGGTCAATGTAAAAAAGACAAAGACCATGCTGTTTGCCCACCGACAGATTAAGGCCAAGAATGCACTCTAACAATCCTCTCCCACTCTCTCCTTCCTCTAGAACAGGCTCATACATATAAATACTTGGGCCTTACATTTGATTCCAGCCTCTCCTTCCATTCACACATTGACACTTTATCAACAGCCATAAATGTCCGTTTAGGCCTATTGTATCAGCACAAGGATTGCCTACCTCCGGAAGCCCTTAATCTGGCTATCACCTCCTCAGTCCTCTCCCTAGTCAATTATGGGCTCACTATCTACTCAGCTGCTGACCACACAACCCTTAAAATCCACCTTGCCATAAAAAAGCATGCAGACTCCTCTCCGGGGCAGACAAGCGTACCCATACCTGTACCCTATATGCCCTGACAAATCTCTTCACCCTGGATGAAAGGCTATTTTATCAAACATGTCTCCTCACAAAGAAAATGCACCTGAGGCTTACCTCTTGAGGGTTTCTGCCTCTCTTCTATCCTTCCACACCTCGGTGAACACCCGCACTGCCAACCGACAGGTGTGGTCCATCCCGAGGGTTAGAACCCCCTTAGCCTAAAGGTCATTCCCACACAGGGCTCCAGCCTGGTACAATGAACTCCCCTCCAATGTCTCCTCCATCTACAAATTAGGACTTTTCAAGTCAGCCCTCAAAGAGCACATTATCGCTTCACGGCACTGCCAATGTACCAACTAGTGCTGGGTCATCTATCTATCATCTTACAGGACCTCCCTGCCACTGACCTCCTACTGATAGGGCTACCAAACATTACCTATTAACAATGCCCCCTTTGCCTGCACTCACAAGATATCTGTCTAATTCTCTACTTTGCTGTAAATATCAAACCTGTTACTCCCTCCCTCTATCTGCAAATTTATTGTTCTCTTGAAAACTGTAAAATACAGCTCTTGGTAACACGTTCAATGCAATGTACAGCTGATCTTGATTCTGCAATATTGTATAACTAAAAAAAAACTGTAACTTTTAGTTGCCATTGTATGTCTATATGTATTAAGTGAGTATGTTTGTTTTTTCTGACGCGGATCCTTTGTAAATGAGTCCCTGACTCAAAGGTTGTAATCCTAAAGTCTGTTAAATAAATAAATAGAATAAATAATTTTTCCTACCCATTTATATATATATATATATATATATATATATATATATATATCTATATATATATATATGTGTGTGTTTTAAACACAGAACTGTCAGGTGATGTGTGGAGGAGGGACAGCTAGACCAACAGGAATGAGGGTTCTGCATTTATATCATGGACAGGATAGATGCTGGGGGGGGCAGGGTGTGCATGTTAATGAGCCTATAATGGGCAAGCTAATGGCCCCTTAGCACTTTGCATGCCCATTGGGCTCAGTAGTATGATAGGGGCTGCATATGGCCCACATAAGCCCTGTCACTATCCTGTTTGGGATGCACTATCTGCATTGGGCTCCTGTGGATCATCTTCAGCCTGGGGCTGTGTCAGCACAGCCCATAGTTACTAAGTGCTGTGCTGGTAAAGTCCCATATTCAGCTCATTAGCACACTGTGGACAGAGTGCACTAATTGTCTGAATATTGCCCCAAGCTGGACATGCACTAATTGTCGCAGCACACATGGACAGATCTGAATATGGGGGACATGGGGTATGGGGTCAAAACACAACATAGTTTTACTAGTGGGTATTCATGCTTAACAACTCTGTTATCTTTTTATGAACCAGTTATAAAATGCTTAGGTGGGGAACCCCAGTAGATGTTTATTTGGATTTCAACAAGGCCTTCAATTAGGTATTGCATGGGAAACTGCTTTATAGGTGTAACAGCGTAGGGGTAAATAGAAAGTTAACCAAATGGACTGGCAGCTGGTTTTCAGGAAGAAAGCAGAGGGTAATAATTTAAGGCATTGAATTGGAGGGGGAGTGTGACAAGGGGGTACCTCAGGGATCTGTGCTTGGTCCACTATTATTTACAATTTTCATTCAGGAAATGAATAAAGAAGAAGAAAATTAAATTAGTAAGGTTTCTGATGATACCAAAACTGGAGAACTAGCTGACACAGAGAAAGATACCAGAGAAAGCTAGAGGGATTTGGATTGGACAGCAGACTGAACAAGGAGGTAGAACATGAAGTTTCGTAAGGAGAAAGGCATAGAGTTTCACCTAGGAAAGAAAACCAAGAGGGCTAAATATGTGGCATTGCTCACATTGAGTATGCCACATAACTAATTTATTCTCAGTGTGATTTTTTTTATTTCCAATGTGCTGTGCTGTCCCTTGATTGTATCACTGTATGCGATTGCTATGTATTTTTATACTACCTTATATGCTGTGCTATATCATTTTTTCACTTTGTTTGCAGTCCTACCAGGACCACCTCCTTGTAAATGAGTTTGCTCAATGAAGCCTTATCCTGGTGAAATAAATAAATACAAAATACTCTTTCAATGGCACTGAGTTAAGGGAGACAAATAAGGGGATTTAGATAGTACAGTAACAGTGGACATCGAACAGGGCAGACAGTAAAATAACATCAAACAAGGCAACACAAGTATTAGGATACATCAAGAGGAATTCTGTGAGCAGAACAAGGGAAGAAATGGCACCATTGTATAGGGCTTAAGTGTAGCCACAAACTGGAGTACTGCTGCCTGTTCTGGAAACCCTATCATAGAAAGGACATAGACAGACTAGGGAGAGTCCAGAGAAGAGCGACTGGGTTAATGTTAACCTGAGAAAGAATGGGATACAGGGACAGATAGAATAACCTTAACATGTTTACCTTATAGCAAAGGATATTAAGAGGGGACTTAATTGTGGTGAATGTTTTTTAAAGGATTCAGAGCTATGCAAAGAACTGGGGTTAAATATCAAACATAATGAAAATGTACCAAGGGGACATAACACATAATTGCAAGGGGGAAATGTTCAAGGGGACAGATGAAAGTATTGGTTCTTATAGAGGATGGTGGGCATTTGGAATGCACTACCAACTAATGAAGCACAGTAACAGAATGTAAGAAAAGATTTAAGAAAACATTTGATGATAATTTATGGGAGTCAAAAGTAAGTAGATACTACCACTGAGAAGTGTGAAAGTGTGTGTGTGGGGGGGTGGGGGCAGCGTTCTCAATGGGCAACCAGCATTCTTCCATTCTGAAATTTGAATGTTTGTAAGGTCTGGTCTTAGGGCTATAAGCTGCCTGCAGTTTGAGCTCTCCAGAATCAAAAGCCGACAGGGCCCTCACACTTTTTCCTGTATCTGTCCACATATGTAGAACTCCCTACTGGCCCAGTGGAGACCCTTCCCCTGGTCCTATACTGGCAATAACATCTGTGAAAAAATTGTACCTAAGCCAATATAAGGCAGAATGTGATTCTGGCTCAGGTCTGAAATCCTGCTTAACATCGACACAGAACTGCTTTACATGAATGCTGGATGCCATTTACTGCCAATGTGGATGGGATGCTATGATGGACCTAGAACTGTGCTGGATTAATATTCTTGTAAAATTTATTTATTTATTGAATTTTGTTGACCTGTAGGCCCACTGAGACCATGGGTCCCTTTTTCAGGGGCGACCCGGGATTAGTTACATAGAAGAAAAGACATAATACATTGGTCGTACATGGTCCAGATGATGTTACACATTATAGGTATTGTGTAACCTTTATTAATATTTCATTACCTTTATTAGTATTTTATGTGTTCACTAACCTTTAGTACCTAAACACCTGAGTTCTCATGAAGGGCACCATTGAAATTGAGCCTTGGCTCAATGGTTGTAACATCCTTCCTTAATGATGATGATGATGATGATGATGGTGATGATGAATAATTGCTTTGTAGTGACTTCTTAGTGTTAAACGACCTTGCAAATAATGTTCTGCAAAGGCAGCAAATAGCACATCACAAACACATTCATCTTTTTTAGGACCCACCAGTTTGTTTTACCTGTTGCCTTAGGTCACTTGGAGCAAATAACTATGCACATTATAGCTCTTTTTATTTATGCTGTGAGCGGAACAGGGTTACATGATTTAATGATCAGAACCACCCTACGAAAGCATTGAAGAATGGGTTACCCATACTGTCATACTATAGTACAGCTGATTAAAATTATGCTCATTATACTTAGCAGAATTTAGAGAAGGTCCCTAATTCATGCTGTTGAATTTGTGCTCACTTTTCCCCTTGGCTAACAGCTGGATGTCAGCTGTCATTACATTTAAACAGAGGCTGACTCACTGCACCTGCTTGCTGCCCAAACTTGCCGAGCTGTCAGACTGTCAGGAAACTGTCAGTAGTGATATTTCTACTTGGCTGGATCCAAAGAAACTTAGTTGCTGCCAGAGTACCCACTTGATGTAGACAATTTAAAAACGAGTGACCTTGCTGAGTGTTCTGGTGTTGGGCTTTCTTTTGCTGTCACTGCAGTCTGCAAGCTGTCAGCTTCATCCCTCCTCAAAACAAAAAAACAAATGGCCATCCACATGTGCACCTATATTCCCAAACTCAGATTCAAACTTGAAAAGTATGCCTGCAATCACAGGGTGATGGCTGCAGTTCACTGTTATTCCACCAAATACAATGGCACAATAAATGAGAGTTCTGTCTGCAGATTTAAAACGGACTACCTACACTAGCTGCACCCTACTCCCAACCCTACTAACCTGTCACCAAAGCTTCATAAAAGTCACAGGATCACCCTATGCTTCTGGTTGAGGAGCTTGAAAATTAGCTGAAAAAAATTGTGAGAAGTTTGTGCTCAGAGGGGGTCGATGTCAATGCCCAAGTTATATAGTCAGTCTCCCTGGGGATTGTCAAAGTCAATTCACCCCAACTACTGTGTGAAAACGAGGGTAATGTACAACTGAACACCAAGTGGGCATGGACCTTCCTAAGCTGAATGGGTTTTAGCCATAGGAAAGGAACAAGAGCTGTCAGGAAAATCTCACCTGACTTCACTGCTCTAAGAGCTGGTTTTCTTTCCTGTATTTGGAGAGCTGTGGCACAGGAACTTATCCAGCCTGAGCTGATGATAAACATGGACAAGATGGGTTAAAATGGTTCCTGTGGCAGAGTGAACCATGGAGGCAACAGGTTCCAAACAGGTGCCAGTCACAGGGCTAGGTGACAAGACGCATGTGACATTGGTGTTAGCTTGTACTCTAGCTGGCTATTTCCTCTCACCCAAAGTCATCTACAATACTAAGACACCTGCCTGCAATCCTGCCCATAAATCCCCTGATGAATGGACAATAACACAGCCCCCCAACCACTGGGCAAACAAAAATGCTATGATCAAATTTATTGACAGAATTCTAATTCTTTATTTTGATTTTACTAAGCAGAGACCAGGGCTGCCAAGTGAGCAGAAAGCACTGTTCATAATGGATTTGTTTCAGGGGGCACTACTGCCAGCACAAGGGAGCATCTGGAAAGCTGCAGCATTGTATCTGTTTACGTCCCAACCTCTTGTACTGACTTGCTGCAACTGCTCGACATAGCAGTTAATGAACTTTTCACAGATTCGCTGAAGGCACAGTTTACAGCATGGTACGCTGGTGTAGTGTCTGCTTAGTTTGAAAGTGGAACTGCCAAATGTGTGGTCAATGTGGACTTAAAAATGGGCATCCTTAAAGAGCACCATGCACAGTGGCTCGAGGGGAGTTTCAGTGAAGTTTGCCACAGATGTGATGACGTGATTTGGGGATTCACAGAGGCTGGGGTCCTAGAAGCTCATGAAGCTTGCCTGAACACAGAGGAGGTAGAGTACAGCATCACCAGGTAATAAATCTATTTAGCCATGTGTGAAAATGAAATGCAGTTTTTTTATTTCCAGGTTGCACTCAGTGAGAATGTGGCAGAGGACTTTTCCAAGCATGAAGATGTGACTAAGTGAAACCACATGTCAGCAGGAATGCCATGAATGCCTAAGAAGTGATTTTTAATTTTTTTTTTTCATTTTTATATTTCACTATCACACCATACTATACGCTTTAATGTCTGAACTAAATATAGTTTCCATTATGCACTGGGTACTTGTGTGAAGACAGGGGAGCAATTGCGAACCCTGTATAATCAGGAGATCAAAAGGACGTGTCAGTCAGTGAACGCCAAAAATGCCAAGGATTTGTTTTTTTAATTTACTTGTTTTTGAAACATACATTAAATAAACATACTGTATATAGCATGTCACTACTTTGAAATAAGAGACCAACCTCTGTTGTTTTGTCATGATACTACACATATCTCCAGTGAAGTTACACATGGAATGTCATTGCTTTAACAGAGAAAGATCTCTGTTGGTCAGTCATTGTACTATACACAACTCTGATACAGAGCACTAAGCTCAGTCCTTAAAAAACCTTCTTCAAAGACTACAATTTGCACACCACAGGCACATCTGAAAATATATGTTTTTGAAATGACAAACAGCAAAATAATATAGAGGCATCTACAAAGTATTGTAATATGCTTTGTAAATATGTATTTTTTCCTGTACTGATATTGTAATTATTATATTTCTGTTCATTCTTATTGTGTTACGAACATACGAAAAGAGCCAGCAGAAGAAGGCCTATAGGTCTATCAAGTTTGCTCGATAACTGGTACAGGATTTTTGGCTTATGTGAATAACCCTGCCCCCCGTCATCCTCTCTACCTCATCTACCTCTCCTTGGTCTCATTGGTTCCCTATGCGTTTGTCCCTGGCCCTGTTAAGGGCCCCCACTGTCTTTACTGAGGCCACCCCTTCTGGCAGCACATTCCATGAGGCCACCACCCTCTCCATAAAAAAATGTTTCCTGACATCCCTCCTAAACTGCCCCATCAACTTTAAGTTATGCCCCCCTGTGGTTCTGTTGTCACTCATTTTAAATAGACATTTTCTTTCCACTCTGTTAATCCACCTTAAGTATTTGAAGGTCTCTATCATCTCATCCCTCTCTCTCTCTCATCTCTTCCATGGAGTACATCCCTAGGGCCAATTCTGTTGACCCCTGGATCATCTTCCCTAGATAATACTACTAGCTCACTCTCTATGCAGCTAGTCACTCCCTATGCAGCTAGGTTTCTTTAAAACTTGTTATTCTAATGCCTTGCTTTCTATTGTAATTACAGGCTATGTTTTTCTCAAGTGTATTTTTCCATCCAAGCCTTAGCCCAAAACTGTTAGCTTTCTGCATTCTCATTATTCATTGTATAGCCTATCCTATCTATTGTATGTATTCATATGTGCATTTTTTGCTCCTTATGTCATGAATTTATACCTACTCACTATATTCAATTCACTGTATATGTTATATGTTTTGTACCAATTCACTGTATACAATCTCCATGCTCCCCTTCTCCCAGCTTGCACTGGGAGATGAGCAACTTGTTGATCAGTGTGCCTTCCTGATGAAACATTTCAATAAATAAATAAATAAATCTTGGTTGCTCTCCTTTGGACCCTTTCCAGCATGTTGATGTCTTTCTTAAGGTATGGATGCCAATACCACTGTCCATATTCCAAATGTGATCTTATTAATGACCTGTACAATGGCAAAATTACCTCACTCCTTCTACTGATGAATCCCCTGTCTATACTCCCCAGTGTTCTGTTAGCCTTTGCCGCTGCCTTTTTGTTTGTGTGGTGTGTTTTAGGGCTGTAGTAATTACCACCCCCAGATCCTTTTCTTCCTCTGAAGCAGCTACCTGAACCTTCCCCAAGGCAATACATTGTCCTAGGATTCCTGGCCCTGATGTACATCACTTCACACTTTTTGGTATTGAAGCCGAGTTGCCAGATTCCTGACCATCTCTCAAGTTTACTGGGGTCCTCCCACAGGTCCTGTATTCCTTTCTTTGTGTCCACTCTCCCAGAGTTTGGCAATATCTGCAAACAGGCACATCTTTCCTCCAACGCCATCCTTAATGTCACTAATGAAGACATTGAACAACACTGGCCCCAGCACCGATCCTCGGGACCCAGCTTGTGTTATCTCCTATGTCTCTCTCCCACCCACCCCTCCCCAGGTCACATCTGTAAACAAGATTATTTTGTATCTCTGTGTGTTTACCTGGTGAAACAATTTAATGAGCATACTAGAGAGATTAAACAGCTAATTAATGGGGGTAGTTATTTCTCAGTGGAGCTATCAGTGGTGTTCGCAATCAATGTCCTAGGAACCTGCCTGGATGTTGCCCCAAATTATCCTCTTAGTCCACTAAAGAAAGCCTACCACAATAACAGCTACACTGATACACAGACGTAGAAAGACACAAAAGCACTGGTTTAAATGAAAATAGCATTTGTTAGTATAATATTGCTAATGTGTGGCTTAATTTAAATAGTTAAATTCAGTAATAGCCAAGTAAGGATTAACCCATGACAGAGTGTGGGTCTACTGGGGATTAATGTATGGCTGAGGGGTTGGACCACAAGGCCGAAGGCTGAATGGTTCCAACCACCCAGCCATACATTAATCCCCAGTAGACCCACACTCTGGAGTGGGTTAATTCACTTATAACATGGGGAAGAGAAAGGGTTCAGCGCTTTTTTTATACGTTTCTCTTCCTCATGTTACATTTGCGTAAAAGTAATTTTAAAGTGCAAAATTACAAAGGTTCCTGGAGGATATTAATGTTCCTACCATGGGGAAAAGAAAGGGGGTTGCACCTGACTGGAGAAACTACATGCTGAACAGGCTGAATTTTTTTATATTGGGACTGCAATGGTGAACAATTACTGATTACATGCAGATGTGATCAACATTTCAGAATATGTACTCATTTTTTTTAATATTCTTTATTTTCTTTCCTTGATATATATTTACATATAAGCAGCAGACGTTCAAGTTTATAGTCATATACATTTCCAAGTCTCTGTAACTTATCAGAGTAGATACAGTACTCTATTTATATTTTTGATATATTTCTAGAGAGAGTATAAAATCTCATATTCATTATTTAATCTAACAGCTTTTTCTTTCAACATT
Organism: Neoceratodus forsteri; assembly: GCA_016271365.2. Classification (NCBI taxonomy): domain Eukaryota; kingdom Metazoa; phylum Chordata; order Ceratodontiformes; family Ceratodontidae; genus Neoceratodus; species Neoceratodus forsteri. The sequence goes on from CM057456.1 coordinate 1,278,112,641, forward strand.
TCAGGGAACAAATGATGCATCTGTTGGAGTTATGTAGAAAACCCTGGGTCTACATCTAATCTCAAATGAGGGTTTTCGTGCCAATCTATTTGTAACTATGCGTTCCAGCTGATAGACTTCTATCATAGCTTTATGCCAGTGGGATAATGTGGGTACTGAAGTTCTGTGCCACAACTGTGTAATGGTCTTTTTGGCAATGGCTAAATAAAGATATAACATACTTTTCTGAGGAGGGATTTGTCCCTCCCATCCAATATAAAGCAGTATCATTTCAGGTGTTAATTCTAGGTCTGGTTCTATTAGTTGCCTTAGGCTTTTAGTGATATCCTGCCAATAGGGCATCACTTTAGGACAGGAGCATATAATGTGAGTAAAGGTTGCTTCTGATTCGACACATTCACTCCAGCACATTCCATAGTTTGCTGGTAAATATTTAATTAGTTTATCCGGTGTAATAAAACATCTAACGTGACATTTCCAGATATATTCTGAGCAAAATGGTGCTTGGGTTGCTTTCATCGAATGTTGGATAGTTTCCAGCCATTTCTCATATGTTGTTTGAGTATTTAATTCTCTATTCCACTGGGTCTGTATGTCTCTAGATGATTCTTTCCAAATATCTCTTAAGTGATTTATATATCAGGTTAATCAATTGGGTTTGTTCCGTTCCATCTATAGTTTCCAATAGAAGATTCATCAGTGGTGGGATTGGATTTGGTATGTCTTTCCCTATCAATTCCCTTTTTTGTCAATACTTCCTAACTTGTAAGTATCTATAGTGATGGGTGCCTGGTAGACAAAATCTAGCCTGCAAAGCTGCAAAAGGTAAAACTCCATGCGAGTCCAAAAATTGATAGGTCAGCTGTAGTCCCCGTCTTCCCCATTCCCCATATATATGACCGAGGTCGGTTGCCACAACTTCTTGTTCTAATGCCAAAAACTTAAAATAGGGGAATATGCCTTCCAGTCCCTGAAGGTTCTGAATTTCATCCCATACTTTTAAAGTGTTACTAGTTTCATAAGTATATTCCCTAAGATTTGGTAAAGAGTGTGATGGGGCAAAAGTAATAGGGAGAGAGTCATGCAAGTCATTTAGTATAAATTATATGGATTTCCATGTAGCTTCCAACTCTTTGTTTAGCCAGGACTGTACAATATTGCAGGTTACTGCTCTGTGGTATTCTCTCAAGTTCAGAAGATTTAACCCTCCTCTAGCCACTGGTAGCTGAAGCAATGTCCAATGAATTCTTGGCTTTTTTCCAGCCCAGATAAACCTGGACATCACTCTATCCCAGGAGCAAAAGTAAAATTTAGATGGGGTGAATGGCAGTGTCTGAAAAAAATATAATATCTTTGGAAAGATGGTCATTCTTATAGCTTGTATTCTTGAGGGAAAAGAAAGAAAGAGATGTGTCCAGGACGCTAGTATTCTTTCTATATCTAATGTAAGAGGTTCCAGAATATGTGCTCATTTTGGCTGACTTAGTTTTGTAAACTGTGGAATCATCTCCATTTTTCTGCTATGTTTGATGTTTGGGATTTGGCTGCTGTGCATTATGGGAAATGCATATATTTAAGTGCAGAGGAGATTTGAGATGTCGTAGTTGTTGCTGCAATTCCCTTGGCCGACCAAGAGATGATATAATGAGGCTTACATTCTTTATCTGTGAATTTTACAGCCAGCATTGCACATTAATAACTTTGTCCCCTTTCAACTGATTTATATGAAATTTAGAAAGCACAGCCTCTGTGTCAGGAGCCCTTGATCCTGTAAATTCCATGTAGATCGGTTCTGGAGAGGCAAAGTTACAGAGGTACAAAAAAATGCAAAAGTCTCAGTTTTTGAAAATGTTAAGCCTATTTTTGCCACTTGAAAACTAAAATAAAATAGGAGACTTTGAAACCCGAAACTTTCAGGTTTGATAGAGATTGGTCCAAGGTGTGTGTGCTTTTATGGTTTTTAGGTCCCACTGTTAAAGTATTTTTTTTTAAATATTTAATAAAATCATGGAGGCAATCTGGAAAATCATATGTGGCATACATTACTGTGTAGTTACTGAGTGGGTATGTGTTTCTGAACCAATACACCAAGTAAAAAAATAAGCACTTTACATAGTCATATAGATGTTTTCAAGCTACTTATGATGGAACTACCAGAAATTTCACTTAAACGGGAACTGTCATCAGCAGGATTTCTTAATGTCTGAAATCCCATAAAAAGCTAGTTTGATTGAGCTATTGTGTTGATTTGTGAATCTTTGCAGTCTAGAGTTATTCATATATAAATCACCCTGTAAGTAAGGGCTGGTGGCAGCCATATGTTTTGGGCTCCTGACAGGAAATGATGTCACCAAGGGTCTCGGTCCTCCTTTGGCTGTATTTAATCCAACAGGTTAAATAGAAAATTGACTGTTTTGTTAAGTGTGTTTTAAGGTGTTATTACAACACTTTCTACATCTACAATAATTGTTTTGTATATGCACTGAAACTAGTGAGTTATCATCTTTACATTTCAAACTGTTAGTAAAAATAATCCATCTTCAGAATTGCTTTAATCTGTAGGCTATACTGCCAGTGCCTGCTGATCATCAGATACTACACATCTCAAGGCTGGTTCTGTGGTGCCAACAGGTATTGGGGCCCCATATCAGGATTTCTAAACCCTGGCTGTGTTCATGTCAGTACAGATTTCTGGGACTGCCACAGCACCAACTTTAGTCTATTTCTGTTCCCTTTCTTGCAGCCTTTTCTCTTGCAATTTCAGGTGTGAACTCAGGTCCACAAGATGCAAACATGACTACATACCTACTGGCCTGGCATCATGGGGCCAGCCTTGAAATGTGTAGCTTTTGATTATCAGCTGGCATTACAACCGTGAACAAGCTTTGTTCATCCATCAGAATGGTTTTGAGCATGTGTTAAGATTCTGAAAACATTATACTCTTTCTATCCTGATTTGACTTGAAAAGGAAAAAAATGGACACATTTACTTGTTTATTAATGGCAAAAACACATAGATGGACAACATTGTTAAAACATGCATAACCTGAAATGCATTATTAAAATATAGGATAATATATGGGTGTGTGTGTACAATCAGAATTTTACACAAACCTGAGGTGTGGGCTGCAACATAAACCCTGAGGGATTGATAAAGCATCGCACACCAAGTGTGTGTGTAAAATTCTGTTTTTTACACACACACATACACAGACACAGACACACACACACACACACAATTTTATTTAATTAATGGTGATATTTTTTCCCTGTTGGCATAGTTCAGTTAGTGCAGCACTTCTGTCAGAGATAGACACATACACACACACACACACAGCCTGTCTCTCCCTTTTGTTTTTTTCTTTTTATGTTTGCTTGCACGCATGTGCAAGAAACATAGTGCCACCATCCGAATTTTCAGAGGTGTGTCACCCCCTCTTCCAATTCAGTCAGTGTGTTGGCAGGTGTGGCCCCTGTCCGCCAATGCATGCTGGAGCTGTCTATGACAAGCTCCAAAATGCAGTGGCGTGCAGTTGAATGGGGGAGTTACGCTTCAGTGAGCAGCGATAAGATATTGCCAGCTCATGCGAAGCTCCCCCTACACACACACACACACACACACACACACATATATATACACGCATGCATACTGCATGCTGCCCCCCCCACGCACACACTCTATAGCCGACGGGGGTGCCCAATCCCCGTCAGCTGTGTTGCGCCCCCAAAAGCCTTTCGAAATGCCACGCTGGTTGCCCAGCCCAGCGTGGCAGTTATCATAGCCGACGGGTGCCCAATCCCCGTTGGCTCCACTGTCCTCCCCGAAGTACTGGGTACCACGCCGGGAGCCCACCCCAGCATGGCAACTGATGCTATTGCTGACGGGGGTGCCCAATCCCCCATCAGCTTCATGCCCTCCCAGCCATCCTTGTGTCATGCTGGGAGCCCACCCCAGTGTGGCAAATGTCCCGCATCGTCTTTTTAAAAAAAAAACCCTGAAAAGCAAAAACGGTCCCACGCAGTCTCCCTGCCCCCCCCACAACCTGCAACCACCCACTGCAAGCACCCTGCCTCCCCTACACCCCCTCACCCCATACTACCTCCTGGAACTCAGCGCACGATCTTCGTGGACTGGGGAACACGTCTGCACTCTTCAAAGCCGACCGCGAACTAAGGAAATGCTGGTAAGCTGTATAATGGGATAGATAGGGGTTTTTCAACTTTATTGCATATCTCAGGCATTTTTTGGAATTTTTGCACCAAATTTCCAACATGGGGTTTTTGGGACCCCTCCTCATGAATTCTTGCACTGTCATGGCGTTACTCGGGCCTGTAGGGTGATTTCGCAGCCACTGTGCGAAATCACCTTTCTGGAATGATTAATGAAACGACACTGCCAGTGTTCATAAGGTGGGCTCTCAAAAAGACTATTTTGAAAATTTGGTGGAAAAATTCCTAAAAATGACCGTTTTACGAGCATGCGCTATGGTTCCTAAAGATGCTCTCTGGGTGTAGTTTGCTAAATTTCAATATTTTCACCCAGATTTTCAACATTGCCATTTTACCACACCTTCTTATGAACAGTATAGCTATCATTTTCACATCTCACCCAAAATGTGCTTCTGCCCATGTAGCGCACAATGGCGCAGTTGGTGCGTAAATCAATGTACAGGACACATTAAGAATCACACTGACACTGTTCATGAGCAGAGGTCTCAAAATGGCTTTGTTGAAAATTTGGTGAAAAATTTTAAAATTACTGTTTTACGAAAGGCATGCTATAGTTCCTACGCACGCCGTAAGTTCAAGATATTTTCAATCTTTTCTTCCAGATTTTCAACATTGCCATTTTACCACACCTTCTTATGAGCAGTACAGCTGTCATTTTTTACATCTCACCCAAAACGTGTTTCTGCCCATGTAGCGCACAATGGCGCAGTCAGTGTGCAAAATCAATGTACGGGACAAATTAAGAAAATCACAGAGACACTGTTCATGAGCAGAGGTCTTAAAATGGCTATGTTGAAAATTTGGTGAAAAAATTCCTAAAAATGACTGTTTTACAAGTGTATGCTTGCACAGTTCTATACATGCTCGTAAGTTTGTGAATTTAATATTTTCACTCCAGATTTTTAACATTGCCATTTTATTACACTTCCTTATGAACAGTACAGCTGCCATTTTTCATATGTCACCCAAAATGTGTTTTCGCACATGTAGCGCACAATGGTGCTGTTGGTGTGCGAAAGCAATGTTTGGGACAGATTAAGAAAATCGCAGTTACACTGCTCATGAGCAGAGGTCTTAAAATGGCTATGTTGAAAATTTGGTGACAAAAGTCCATAAAATGACTGTGTTATGAGTGAGCATTGCGCAGTTTCCACGCACCCTCGTAAGTTCATGACTTTGTAATATTTTCAGTCCAGATTTTCACCAGTGGCATTTTTCCACACTTCCTTATGAAGAGTACAGCTGTCATTTTTCACAACATGGCCGAAGTGTGTTTTCACACTTTCAGCTCAGAGATGCGTGGTCGCTATGGGAAATCATTGTTCGGGACAGATAAAGAAAATCACAGTGACACGGTTCATGATCGGAGGCACCAAAATGCCTGAGTTGACAATCTGCTGTAAAAATCCCAACCCAATTATATTACGGGTGTGCGCTTGCACAGTTTCTATGCGTACGCCGTCACTTCACCATTTTTAAATATTTTACTGCAGATTTGCAACATTGCCATTTTTTACACCTCCCATGAACAGTACAGCTGTCATTTTTACATCCTGCTGGAATGTTTTGCACCTGTGGTGCTAAATGCGTAGTCACTGTGCATAAGCAGCTTTAGGCTAACAAGGTAGGAAACAGTGTGACAAGGCATCAGGTAAAGCAAATAGGATGCTGGGATGTATAGGCAGGGGCATCACCAGCAGGAAAAGGGAGGTCATAATTCCGCTATACAAGACACTAGTGAGGCCCCACCTGGAGTACAGTGTACAGTTCTGGAGACCATACCTCGTAAGGACATAGACAGGGTAGAGAAGGTTCAGAGGAGGGCAACAAAGATGGTGCATGGGTTGCATCACAAATCCTATGAAGACAGGTTGAAGGAACTGAACATGTACTCCCTGGAGGAGAGGAGGGAGTGAGGGATATGATAGAGACATACAAGTATCTTACAGGGAGGAACAGGGTGCAGGAAACACTATTTTAGCGAAAAGATGTTTCAGGACTAGAGGCATGGGATGAAGTTGGAGGGAGGATTATTCAGAGGAAACATGAGAAAGAATTCTTCACAGAACGGGTGGTGGACAAGTGGAACACCCTGCCAGAGGAAGTGGTGGGGCTGAAACAATCAGGATTTAAGAATGCATGGGATAGACATAAAGGAATTCTAGAGGTCAGGGGTAAGGGGAAATAGACTTCTAGGAAAACAAACTGAACTTACAAGCTCAAATGGGCAGACTAGGTGGGCCATAGGCCCTTATCTGCCGACACTGTCTATGTATCTATGTATGTATCTATGTATCTATGTACAAACTGATATTCCCCCTGTTCATGAGGTGGGGTCACAAAAAAAACATGTTGAAAATTTGGAGTGACAATACCAACGAATGCCTGAGGTATTAGGATTTCCAACCATAACGCCCAACCCTGTAGATGATGACAGGCATCAGGGGTGTGACTTGGGATTCTTGCCTGTAATGCTTACACCATTCCACACCCTGCAGCCAGTGAGAGGCATCGAGGTATGCCTTGGACTCTTTGGTCCCAAAGTTCACCCCATTCTCCTATATTGCACCCATCTCACCGTATTTCCTAATGGAATGGGGTGCGCATAAGGGCCAAAGACCCCAAGGAACACCGTGACACTTGTCAGTGTCTGCAGGGTGGGGTGTGGTGAAATGGCGTGGCCATTATGCCTGACAACCCAAAGGCACACCCCAATGCCTGTCACTCTCTGCAGGGTGGTGGTGGTGTTGGCTTCAGTTCAATACTTCACTGCCATTCCTATTATGCAGCTCTGTAACTTCTACACTACCACTGCCAATGCCACCAAGCCAACATTCGGCATTGACAAATGCTTGTTTCTTTACACTACAGTGGTAACGACATTCTGGAAAGTCATGGTCCATCAGCATTGCTGCATAGTGTAAGACGTGCTCGAAGGGTATGAGTGGCAGGATCAACCAGATTATTTTTTTTCATTTTCAAGGCAGGATCAACTAGATAGATATTTAAAAATATTTAAAATCGGACTTGTCTTAACAATGTGTGGCAAAGCTTGAGTGCTGGTACCTGTGCTCAGTAATGGAGCCACCATGTTGGGCAAGATGTTCAGCCCACCCACAGTGAAACTACACCCCAGTTAGCTTTCCGTGGTGATGCTTGATTGACAGGTGTTAATTACAATCTTCTGGTAGTAACCACAAATATCAACTGGGAGGTTGTAACTGGAGACAAATGTGTCATTATCTGTATGTAAAAAATGATCACCATTAATTAAGGAGTATTTTTTTTTCATTTGTAATTTATGGTATTTTTCAGTTTTTTCTCTCCTACTCCCCTTCCCAGGGTCAAGGTCTACATGTGTGTTTACACACACACACACCAGGATCTTATGGCCCCATCCACCCCTCCCCAGACTTGCGTCACCACTCCAACCGCCTGCGCTGCCCACCGGACCTCCACCCAGTGGGAGTGGGACTACAGTGGAGTGGACATCCATCCCTTTGAAGGGAAGAGCCACAGCTCAATTCCACTCCAACTCCCCCCCCCCAAGCTGGCTCCTCAGCAACCTGAGGTCGTTCCCGAACCTGGGTCACCGTCATAGTGCGAGATAAGGTGCCAGCGCCTCAGCCCTCTGCGCCACCGAGCTGGCCACTATTAAAGAGTATTTTATTTCTTTTGATGAAGCTAAAATTGTAACAGTTTCTTACTGAAATGCTTTGGATGGAATGGGATTTTCTACCATAACAATGCCGGAATTCTATTGGATTATTAGGAGGCAGTATAGCACAGCAGTTAAGGGCACTGAGCTACAAACCTGTACTGACATGGACACAGCCAGGGTTTGGTAATCCTGATATGGAGCTCCAATACCTGTTGGCACCACAGAGCCAGCCTTGAGATGTGTAATTTTTGATGATCAGCTGACACTGGCAGTATATCCAAGAGATTAAAACAATTCTGAAGATGGATTATTTTTGCTAACAGTTTGAAATGTAAAGGTCATAACTCACTAGTTTCAATGCACATACAAAACACTTATTACAGATGTAGGAAGTGTTGTAATAACACCTTAAAACACACTTAACAAAACAGTCTATTTCTTATTTAACCTGTTGGATTAAATACAGTCAAAGGAGAACCTAGACCCTTGGTGACATCATTTTCTGTCAGGAGCCCAAAACATATGGCTGCCACCAGCCCTTAGTATTACTTACAGGGTGATTTACATATGAATAACTCTGGACTGCAAATATTCACAGATCAACACAATAGCTCAATCAAACTAGCTTTTTTCTGGGCTTTCAGACATAAAGAAATCCTGTTGATGACAGTTCCCATTTAATCATATTCATTCTGGTTTGACAGCCATCTGTTGCCTGGCTGTGAACTGCAGGCTAAGACTGTTTTAGCCACTATATACTAAAGGAATAATGCATGACGGGGTGTGTGTTGTGCTGGGATAACGTCACGCCTGGGGTGATTAGGCATGAGGTCGCAGGCCGAGTGTGACTAATCACCCCAGAAGTGACGTTATTCCAGTACGACACACACCCTGGAGTGCATTATTCCTATTATACAATGGCTCGTTTGTAAAAAAGTAAATAAAAAATATTAAAAAGGTAATTTAAAATTGTTTTTTTATTAATTTTTTCAATGAGTAGGTATACTTACATAATGGAAACTGCAGCTGTTTTGGTGTAACTGCAATTCTGCCAGCTCCAGCCCAACAACCTAATCTCTTTAATGCTGCTGAATGTGTCTCTGTGTCATGTCCATTTTCTGTAAGCTACTTTTCTGTCCCCATCCCCATCTCCCCCTTCACACACATGTGTATTTATCTGGAGTTTCTTTGATTTATTTGGGTCTACACTATTTGTTTTTCATCATGTTTGGGCAGAAACACTGAGCAATAGGGGAGCTAACCAGCAACATGCATCATGCACTCTGTTTTAATGTTTGGTTCTCCCGGTACAAACAGCGTGACCATGGAGAAGTTCTTCAGAAATACATATTGAAGCTGCCATCCGGAGCAGCCAGTGCCATTTCCCTTGTGTAAGTAGAGTGCGGGGTGCTGTTTAAAAACACACGCGCACGTAGTAGGGGCTGTACAGCAAGTAAAGTCGATCACGGAGATGGCTTAATTTTCATTTCCTTTCCTTTTTTTTGGAAGGGTGTTACTTGGAAATGCCATTTATTTTTACTTGTTAGGAAACTTGAGAGGTTATAGCAGCCAAGCAAGGTTAGTGAAACCGGAGCGAGAATTGTAAAATCCGTTGTCTGATACCATGTGAAGCCGATCGCGATGATGGCTTTGTTGCACTTCACTCCTTTTCATTCAAAAATGTGCAAGTATTAGAATTACTATGTTTTTGTATCATGTGTGACACATTACTTCAGTTTTGGTGGTTTGGGGGTTAATTTTGTGAATGTGGTATGGAGGGATTTCTGTTTAAAAAAAAAGTGAAGTCCTGGCTAACTGCGCAGTGGCCATGCCAAGTGAGGGCAGCTTGGACATGGCATGAGCAGTGATCTGTTTTATTTTGATGTGATTTTCTGTGTTCTGGGACTAGACCCGTGATGTTATGCTAGGATAACATCACGGGTCCAGCCCCAGACTCACCAATGAGAGCCCAGCATTCTTTCTTGTCATTGTATAATAATAGTTTTAGCCTGCAATTCACGGCCGGCCAACAAGTGGCAGTGCTATGTAACATAGCAGGGACAGGAAACAGACATGGGGAAGACAAAGTGTGTGCATTGTTCCATTGATTAATTCTCCAGCAACCATGGATTATTTGAGAATTAGTCAATGGTCACCTGATGCTGTTGGACCAATCCTGCACAACCCTTTCTCTTCCCCATGTTACAAGTAATGTCTGAGCATTAGGAGATGCTTAGTATTTGAACAATTTGTCATGCAGCAAGACTGAGTAAATCAAACACTGAAAATCAAAGCAGTGTTCTGGAAGAAATGCCTGAAACTCTACAAGCAGGTTTGAAGCTAGCACCTCATTACAGTGAATGTGTGACACCTTCATTTGTGCCCTTTGTTTAACAGCTGATAGCCATTGCTTTGTGAACTACAGACTCTGTGATGATGAAACATACTGATTTGCTCAGGGGGGAAATATTTTTACACTGGATATGGCTCAACCCAATTTTAAGGAAAAGCTTGGATTCTGTAGCATATAGATACAACCCTGGAAACAGCTTCAACCGTGTTCTAATTTGTATCTGTGGAAAATGAGAATTCTCCACATTTGTGGATTTTTGATGCTCTTCAAACAAAGAAATATCATGATCTACGCTAAGAAAAAAATAAAGTGCGTTCTGGGAGTAAATGCTCCTGTAATTCTTTTGACTTGGCACATAAATTACAAGATCTCAGATAGAAAATGACAGTTCTAAAGACCCGAGCAGGAATCACAGCTGAGTTTGAACCGATATTGATGCAGCTTAACTAAGTCAGTTATTCACGAGGGCAGTTTACATGGCTGCATTTGCACTGCAGCAGCCCAGCCACTGAGGTTACTGTGGTGAAAATGCAGCTGTGTGGACACTTACTGGATTGCAGTAAGTCATTCACTAAACTACTTTGCATGCCACTGCAATCAAGGGAATGCATTCTGGAGTGAGCAGTGTAAGCAGCCATGTGGACAGGCTGCACAGTACTGGTCACTCTGGCGAACAGTATATGCTACTGTGTGTTTCAGGATGCATCCTCTCGCTCAGCCCCTGGACTCATGGTCCCTCTGCAGTGAGGCTGATACTGGTGCTGAGAGGGGCCATATAAATATGCAGCAAAATCAGTATGGGAGATTTCAGCAGCACAGGAGTGGTCAAGAACTTAAATGGAGCAGCCATGTAAACAAGGCTAAGGAATTGTAGTTCCCAAGCAGTTCTTGGTATGAGACTTAAATTACAGAACCTTAGACAGAAAAGTAGAGTGCCCATTAATTTAAATTATTTATTATTATATATTTATTTATTTCAAAAGATTTACCAGGAAAAACTTACTGAGCTGAAATAGCTGATCTCCATCTGCAACCTGGAGGAGGGGGAGATGAGGAGAGTATAGCAATAAGTTACAACAGTTGGTTATACACATCAAAAATATAAGTTAAAAAGTCTGCCCCGGTGGCGCTGAGGGTTGAAGTGCTGGATGACATTCCTCACGCCACACCAGCGACCTGGGTTCAGGAGTGAGCTAGGGCTGCTGGGGGTCAGCAGGGGAGAAAGAGGATGGAGTGTCCGTCGGACAGCTCTCCTCTCCTGGGGAGGGCTGGGGCACAGTGACCGACATAGCCTGACACCTAGTGGAGGCTGGGTGCCAACAGACCTGGTCCTGCATGAGGGGGTCAGAAGGTGGGGCAGCTGGCAGGTGTCTGACATGCAAATGCATGTGTGGTATGCCCTCTGCTGGCATTGCATGCCCCACCTCCAAAGGCCAGAACAAGAAAAAGGCACCCCAGTCACTGTGGCTTGATGGCCGTTGGATTGCACTGGTGTCGTCTCCAGAGGGGATCACCAGTGTGGATCAGGTCTTGGTGGGGGAGTTAGTCAACCCCTGCCACCCCGCTATGGAGGGTAAGCTGTGGGGTATGTGGCAGTTGCCCTCAATGAAGACTGGCGCTGGTCAGACGGCGGCCAGATGATAAGGATGCATGGATAATAGGGCCGACTGGGGGACCCAGGGGAGAAAAAAATATATATAAGTTAAACAATTAGCAACAAAATGGACAAGATGGGGTAGGCAAAGCCTTTGAACAGCAATAAGTACTATAAGTGCAAACTGGAACACAAGTGGAGTATGAACCAGGCACTGCTAGGTACAGCATTAAAGTATAGATGGCAGAAATCTGAAGGGTGAATGAGGTGCTGTTTATGCTTTGCTCAGCAGGGAAGGATGGAGGAAACTAGGGGAGCAGGGGGAATTAATTAGGGCAGGAGCAGGGACAGTGGGTGGGAGGGACTTGTAGGGCAGCAAAATACAGAAGATCAGACACAACTGCAGGAGTGAGTACAGGCAGTATAATGCGGTGGTTTAAGGCTCTGAGCTGCAAATCTGGAGACCTGGGTTTGAATCCCACAGCCCCCACTTGCATACTGTGTGATCCTGAGCAAGTAACTTAACTTCCCTGTGCTCCCAGGTTGCACCTGTAAACAAGCTTTCAGCTTAGTGTGTCTCACCTGGTTAAACAATTGGAAAAAAAAAAGGAAAAAAAAAAATAAGTTGGAGGAAGGAGCAGTATGATTTGAATGGCAAGCTTCAATATAAGCCAGTTAATGTCTGAACATCAGGAGATGCTTAGTAATTGAGCAATTTGTCATGCAGCAAGACCGAACAAATCTCACACTGAAAATCAAACCAGTGTTCAGGAAGAACAAACGTCTGAAACTCTACAAGACTGATTTGCAGTTAGCACCCTGCTACAGTAAATGTGCGACACCTTTATTAGCGCCCTTTGTTTATCATCTGATAGCGATTGCTTTGTGAACTACAGGCTCTGTGGTGATGAAACAAACTGATTTGCACAGGGGGGAATATTTGTTACACTGGAAATGGCTCAACCGAATTTTAAGGAAAAGTTTGGATTCTGTAGACTGTAGATATAACCCTGGAAACAGCTTCAAACATGTTCTAATCTGTATCTGTGGAAAAATAATTCTCCACATTTATGGATTTCTGATGCTCTTCAAACAAACTAAGAACTATCTAGATCTACACTAAGGAAAAAATAAAGTGCATTCTGGGAGTAAATGTTCCCATGATATTTTTGGCTTGGAACATAGATGTATTCATTTAAACTCTGGTGACCAGGAAAGGCACACTGAGTCAGGGCTCAATTCCAGGTGTGACCTAAAGAGGAGGGAATACAACAGGGAGTGAAACAGCAATATAAAGTGACAACAGTAGGTGCATGAACATATACAACAAAATCACAGTACAAATAGCAAACTTCAGAGAAAGACAGTGTGAAAAGCGTAAATAAATGTTGGTTATGGGTTAGCTAGATCGAGGGTTAATGGAGCGTGCTGCCAATGTAGGGCAAAACATTTGTACAGAACCAATGAGGCATAAAATTCGGATTACACTGAGCTACAGGCTATTTTTTATTTATTTTGAAACGTTTCACCGGGAAAGACATATTAAGCTATAATAGCTCATTTACAGATGTGTCCTGGGGGAAAGAGGAAGAGGGGGATACAATATAAATACAGAATCAAATAAAAATAATACATAGAGCACTCGGTGTATAAAACATTAAATCAAATAACATTTTTAGTACTCACATATGTAATCATAAACATACTCACAAAACACGTCAACACAGAATATTTGCTTTGTTATACTTGAGGGAAGAAAGTGAGGACTTTGTATAATAGGTGGATGGAAGAGAAGGTTGGAAAGCAGATTGGCCTGCACCCCTTCGCGATGTAAACCCCACAAGGGGATTGGCAGAGGGGAGCAAATAATGGAAGTACTGGTGGACAAAATAATGGCATAAATATATGGAAGTGGCTAAATTGAGGAAAAGGTTGTTGATGTATGTGATCAAGAGAGGGGAGGGTGGAGACAGGAAATTGCAAAAGGGAAGAATTTAAGAGAAGTGAGGTGGGGGGAGGCAAGTCTTACCCACAGGAGTGGAACCTGAGGGATATGAACACTACTCGATGCAAACCCAGCTAGTGTTAGGGGCATGTGGCATGCCTAGGGAGGGGTAGAAGGGAGTTGAACAGTGGAATAATGAATAGAGGAAAGGGCAGAGAGGAATAAAGAAAAAGAGATGAATCAGATGCATTGTAGGAGGGGGAAATGTAGTGCCGAAGGAGATGGGATATTGAATGAATGGATGGAAGGGGAGGGAGCTCCAAATGACTGGAAAGTGATAAGAGAAAGCTGCTCACTCCGATGTGGAAGACCGTGAAGGGAGGGTAGGGTCCTATAGGGGGAGCTGCAAAGGGAATTGGGGGGATAGGAGGGATGGAGAGGAGGTAGGGTGGCAGGGAGCCAAGCCAGAACTTTTCAATTAATGCACTATGGGCAAGGCATCTGTCTCCAAGAGAGGGGAAGGAGAGAGTGGTGTAGAGGTCACAGTGATGTGTACGTGGCAGACAGGCAAGAGCAAAGTGATAGAAGGCGTTGTAGAGAATGCCCAGTCTAGTAAGGGTGGATTTGGGGGCAGTACTATAAACTATGTTTACAAAGTCAAAGATTAGGAGGATCATCTTCTGGATGACCTTCGGCAGGCTGGTGGGGCAAGGCAGCTACAGTGTCTATACAGAGCTCCTAGTTTGGGAAGTTACTTTTTGTGGATAGCATCCACATGGGCAGGTTCCTGTTGAGCCAGAGTCCAATGTATTTGAAGGAAGAGACATCCTCTGGTACAGACCCATTGAGAGTATGGAAAGTAGGGGTGGCAGTAAGCCTGGCAAGCTTTTGCCTGCTGCCAAAGGTCATAGAGACCATCTTTTTAGCATTTAGTGACAGCTGATTTGCACGAAACCAGCACTGAACATTATTGAAATCAAGTTGGAGGTTGGTCACCACGTCAGAGGGGGAAGTACCTGAGGCATACAAAATGGTATAATCTGCATACATATGGAAGTTTGCAGTTGAGCAGGCAGTAGGAAGGTTGTTTAGAAATTTTGAGAAGAGTGCTAGACTGAGAACCAAGCATTGAGGGACACCTGTGTTTATGGGGGAAGGGGTGGAAGAGAGGGAATTGCCAATCCTGACTGATTGGGACCTACCTACCAGCTAGTAGTGGACTCAGAGAGACCAGCCTCTGCAAGCTTGTTGAGGAGAAGGGAGTGGGGCAACAGTATCAAAGGCTTTGGACAGGTCGACCTCTCTTCCTCCTTTGCTCAAGGGTATACATATTGAGCTCTGTTAATCTGTCCTCATATGTCCTCATATGTCTTCTGATGCAGTCCCTGCACCATTTTGGTTGCCTTTCTCTGGACTGCCTCAATTTGGTTAATATGCTTGTGAAGGTGTGGCCTCCAGTACTGCATGCAGTACTCCAGATGGGACCTAGCCTGTGTCTTGTAAAGAGGGATTATTACCTTCCTCTTACGACTTGTGATACCCCTACTAATACACCCTAACATCCACCTAGTCTTACCTACTGTTTTAGAGGTCTGCTTGGATGATTTCAGGTCATCAGTGATGATGATGCCCAAGTCTCTTTCTTCCCTTGTGACTGCCAACAACTCCTCTCCCAGGCTATAGGTGGCTTCAGGGTTTCTCTTCCCTATGTGCATGATCTTGCACTTCTTTGCATTAAATCCCAGTTGCCACTCTTCTGACAATTTTGCTAGTTTATTCAGATCTTTTTTCATTCTGCTCACCCCATCTGCATCATCTACTCTGTTGCAGATCTTGGTGTCATCTGCAAACAGACAAGCCTTACCCTCTAGTCCATCTGCAATGTCAGTAATGAAGATATTGAAGAGGACTGGCCCCAGGACTGATCCCTGAGGTACCCCACTTGTGACTTGCATCTCTTCTGACTGTATACCATTTACCACCACGCTCTGTTTTCTGCCCATCAACCAGTTTGCCATCTAGTTGACCAACTTCTGACCCACCCCAAGCCTACCCAGCTTATTTATCAATCTTCTATGTGGCACAGTGTCAAAAGCTTTGATGAAGTCAAGGTAGGTGACATCAACTGCTCCCCCTTGGTCCACCACTCTGGTTACCCAGTCAAAGAAATCTATGAGATTAGTTTGACAGGACTTTCCTTTTGTAAACCCATGCTGTCTTGGATTCTGTGCCCCATGGATTCCAGAATCAATTTTTTTTTTAGTTGTTTAACCAGGAGTAGCACACTAAGCTGAAAGCTTTTTCACAGGTGCAACCTGGGAGCACAGGGAAGTTAAGTAACTTGCTCAAGGTCACACAGTATGCAAGTGGAAGCTGTGGGATTCAAACCCAGCTCTGGTCTGCTGGATGTCACCAGATTTGCAGCTCAGAGCCTTAAACCACTGCACTATACTGCCTCAAAACATTAGGAAGGACATGGTAGGTGGGTGCAAGTGGGTGTTGTGGGTTTCAAACCCAGGTCTGCTTGGTTTCCAGGTTCATAGGTTAGTGTTTTAATGCTCTAGGCTATACTGCCTCTGAGCATTAAATTATACACTGGGCAGTGTTGGCCATGGTCCCTGTTATCATTACCCCTAGGTCCTTCTACTCCTCAGTGATCCCCAGCTTAACCCCTCCCAGCCAGTATTCTCTCCTTGGGTTCTTCACCCCAAAGTGCATAACCTTACACTTCTTTGCATTGAACCCCAGCTGCCACCTCTCTGACCACTCCTCTAGCTTGCTTAGGTCCCCCTGCAGCCGCTTCCATCCCTTCTATCCATTCACCACTGCTCCGATTTTGGTGTCGACAGCGAACAGACTTATCTTGCTCACCACCCCATGTGCAATGTCTGATACGAAGAGCCCAAACAATACTGGCCCCAACACAAAGCCCTGTGGCACTCCACTTATCACTGGCCTTGGAGTTGAGAGCTCCCCTCTCACCACCACCTGTTGCAGCCTCCCATTCAGCCAGCTTGTAATCCAGTTCATCATTTTTGCCCCTATCCCTACACCAGTTAGCTTCCCCCCAAGCCACCCCGAGGCACAGAATCGAAGGCCCAAGTCCAAGTAAAGAACATCCACCGTATGGCCCTTATCCAGCTCACCTGTCACCCAGTCATAATATTGTATCAGGCAGGTTTGACAAGACTTCCTTGAAACAAACCCATGCTGCCTCACATCCTGGAGGCCGTTGTCCTCCAGGTACGACACCAGTCTTTCCTTTAGTATTGTCTCCATGAGTTTGCACACTATGGAGGTGAGACTTACTGGGCGATAATTACCTGGTTCATCCCTTGGTCTGCTCTTGTGTAATGGTACTAAATGTGCCATCCTCCAGTCCAGTGGCACACATCCCAACTCCAGTGAGGTGCTGTACAGATCTGCCAGTGGCTCTGCCAACTCCTCTGCCATCTCCCTCTGCACCCTGGGGTGGATACCATCCAGCCCTGGTGTCTTGTCTACCTTCAGTGCCCTCAGTCCCTCTAGGACTCTACTTGCCTCAATTCTTCCATCTGTTGTCTCCTCTCCCTGTCCCCACCCTCCCAGCCCATGGTGGTAATGGTCCTCCTTTTCTTCCGTGAACACTGATCAAAAGTATTCATTCAGTGCTTCTGCCTGCTCCTCACCCTCTTCCATCCACTCCCCACCCCTTTTTATCCTCACTATTGTCTCCTTGCACTTCCTTTTCTCCCTAACGTATCTGAAAAAGTCTTTCTCCCCGCCCCTCCCCCGTTAATTCCCTGCGCTAATCTCAGCTCCCTCTGGGCCTTGGCTTCTCTCACTTTTCTGGTCACTTCCCTGGACTGTCTTGCATACTTCTCCCTGTTCACTTCCTTCCCTGTCCTTCTATTCCTCTGGTGCACCTCTCATTTTGCTCTCACCACCTCCACTACCTCGCTGTTCAACCAGCACGGTTTTCTTGCTCTGCTCCTCTTACTCTGTGTCTTGGTGCAGGCTTCTGTTGCCTCTGTAATTCCCCTTTTAATAATATCCCATTTCTGTTCTGCATCCATCTCCTGCCTTATGCCCTCTAGTTCCCCTTTCAGTATGTTTTGCATCCTCCCAAAGTCTGCTCCCCTGAAGTTTACTACCTGAGTAACTGATTTCTCGGGCTCCCCGCACATCGTGATATTAAACCACACCATTTGGTGATCGCTGTCGGCTAGTGGGTCCTCTACCTTTATTTCCCTTACTGCCTCCCCATTCGACAACACCAGATCTAAAGTGTTCTTTAGCCTAGTAGGTACACTAACCAACTGTGTCAGGAGACCGTCCTGGATTGCATCCAGGAGCACCTACTCCCTAGCACTGGAGGTGGCTGGAATGCTCCAGTCAACCCCCGGCAAATTGAAATCCCCCACGATGACCACCTTCCCTTTTCTACATACCTTTCTGATTTGTCCTGCTAATTCCTGTCAAGCTCCTTAGACTGGGACGGTGGCCTGTATACCACCCCAAACCTCAGTTTCCTACCCCTTGAGTCTAGGAGCTGCAGCCAGATTGCCCCTGTTCTCCTTCTTCCCCCTCGTCCCTTGTTCATTTGATCCCGTCCCTCACAGCGACTGCCACCCCACCACTCCTCCCTTCCTTACGGTCCTTCCTGTATACTTCATATCCTGGGATTGCCAGATCCCAGTCCCGGTGCCAAGTTGCCCACATTTCTGTGACAGCTGCAATATCCACCCTCCACACTGCTAAGAGTGCCTGTAGCTCAGCAGATTTGTTGCCTAAGCCTCTTGCATTCAGCGAGACCATCTCCATCCTGCCCCCTTCCCTTCATTGGCCATTTCCTTCCTTCTACTCCCTCCTTTTTTGGCCACCCCAAGTCCTTCCCTGCTAGCCGGGAGGGGGGGGTAGGCTCCACTCTATCAGATCCCTGCCTACCTGCTGTCCACTTGCCACCCCCCTATATAGTTTAAATCCACCTTTTTCGCAATATACCTCTCCAGTCTTTGCTTTAATACCTCCTTCCTCTCTCCACTCAGGTGTAGCCTATCCCTTGCAAACAGATTGTTATTATTCTAGGTACCGCCCCAGCCATCAACCCCATATCCCTTAGTTTGACACCATTCTACCAACCATGTGCTCAACTCTCTAATCCTCTCCTTTCTCACTGTGCTTGCACAGGGTACTGGGAGGACTTTGGAGAATGCCACAGACTCCTCAGTCTCCTCACACAACCTTCCCACTTCCACAGTCCTCTCCATTGTTACCTCCACTGTTTCCCCTGCTAGGTCATTTGTCCCCACATGTACCACAATGTGTGGTTTCCTCCTATCCCTTACGCACCTTAGGATTGCCTGTCCTGCCTTGTCTGCCTTTAATCCTGGTATGGACTCCACCCATATCTGACTGTGCCTCTCCTCTTTGCTGCCCCTTCTGATCCCCTTGAGTATGGAGTCCCCAACACTAGTACACCTCCTCCTCTTTCTTTGCACCCGTCGCCACCTCCCACCCAGGTTCTCATTTCTGGGACCACTCAAGATGGTGCTTTTACAGTGTGTCCCAGTGTCTTCCCCCCTGCCCTTCTCAATTAATACTCCTCTCCTCCTCCTGTTTGACTGCCAAACTTCCACTACCTCCTCACCTCTCCGAGTATTATCCCTTCCCCTGCCATGCCATACTCAGTCTCTCCACTAGTAATGCCCCTCTCTCCCTTCTCTTTGTGAGTACTATCCCTTGTGCAATCTCCTCCTGCATCCTCGTTCCCATGCGTTGCTAGTACGGCAAACATGTTCCCTCTTCCCTTTGCCCTATTGTGTGTTTCTTCCTCCCTTCTGCCTACTGCTGCTCCTCTTTTTCTAGGTCCTACCAGAGCAACCCTTCATTAACTGGCTTCCTGTCTACTGTGCCTCCTCCCCCTGACCTCTCCCTTGCCCCACTGTCCTTCTCTGTGGTGCTCCCACAATACTCTCAGATGTCAGCCTTCCTAAAGATGCAATCCTCCCCTCCTCTCTCAGCCTCTCCAGCTCCTTGCCAAGCCACTGAACCTATTCCTCAAGCCTCCTTAGCCTGTGGCATATTGGACACCTTCCCAGTCTCCACAGTATGTTCATCTGCATTGCTGCCCCACAACCATTGCACCCTACAGTCCTACTCATGGTCCACACTACCTATGCAGCCTCTCCACACCACTCTCCCTACAGCAAGTAGAACTAACTAATCCTAGCCCAGCCTCTAACAGAAATTGTTATCCTAAATGCCCTTGAATGCAGCATAAGACACTCAACTACAGTACTAACTGGAAACCACAATCCTACTCATAAGGACTATAGATCTACTCACACATTTTGTATATTTATATGTCCTTAAGACTTAGCTCATATGGCTGTTCCTTGTTTCCTCCTTCCTGGTCTGTTCTGAGGGCTCAGATTGGTTTGCAGCTCCCCAAGCTCCTCCCTCACAGCCTTCAAACCCAACCCCCAGTGGTATTTCAGTATTTAAGAAAGGTTGGTGGAAGGGGTGGGTGACAGGGCTTTTACAGTCACTCCAGCTACAGAAGCCTTTAAGCTAAATTCTACTTTAAGCTAAATTAAAAAGAAAATAAAACAATATCAAAACTTACAAAAATCCTTTATACATTAACTCCCTCAACAGTAAGTAGAATTAACTAATCCTTCTCTCCTGTAGTTTAAAAAAAATAGGAAAACTTACAGAAATCTTCTCCACAGCCAGCAAGCAGACTTAGCCAATACTTCTATTTGAGACCTCCATTATAAGACAGAACAGTTTACATACATAAAAGTGGATCAATCACAGTTTAAATGGTGTAGTACAGGTAATTTACATTTCTGTAACCGTATAACACTGCTAATCCAGACATTTAGCCTTGGGAGTAGCAAAGGAATTTACATACACATGAACATATGATCATGCCAGCAGATAAAGGTCTTATGGTTTATCCAGTCTGCTGAAGTGTGCAGTTCCCAATGTGTTTACAGAGGAAGCTGTCCCCCCCTTCTTGTTACTCTTTTGACCTCCCTCAACTTCCCCCTCTACCCCCACACTTGCCCCCTCTTCTGCCCGCAGGTTTCATCTTCACCTGATCCCATTCCCTCTTGAAGCTGTCCACTCCTTCAGCAGCTCATTCCACTTAGTCACTACTCTCTTGGTGACAAAAGTGCCTCCTCATCTCTCTCCTGAACCTTCCTCCCCACCAGCTTTAGGTTGGACCCCCTAGTGGTTTTGTTCCCACTAAAGCTGAAGAGGCCCTTAGTGCTCACTCTGTTTGTACCCTTAAGATACTTGAAGGCCTTAATCATGTCTCCCCTCTCCCTTCCTTCTGCAAGAAAGTGCATGTTGAGCCCCCCAAGCCTCTCCTCATAGGTGTTGTCCTGCTGGCCCTGGATCATCTTGGTAGCCTTTCTCTGGACTGTCTCCAGCAAGTTGATATCCTTCTTAACATATGGGCACCAATATTGCCAGTGTACTCCAGATGTGGTCTTACAAGTGACCTGTAAAGTGGTAGAATGACCTCCACCTTCCTGGTGGTAATTCCCCTGGCTATGCAGCCCAGCAATCAGTTTGCTTTGGCTGCTGCTCCCCTGCAGTGCGCAGTGTTGGGCAGGGTGTGAGTACTGGGTGGCATCCAAAAGTTTCCACAAAAAAACTAAAGTTGTACTCACACTCCAGAGCCAGAAGCTGAACAGCCCCAGTGAAGCACATTACCAAGGAAGAAAATCTCCAAAACTGGAATAAATTCAATTAGTATTTATTTCTTGCTTGAATAGCAGTTAGCAATAACACAGGAGGAGAACTCCATAAGGTCTGGTACCCCAGTGCTTCGCCATGTAAGGCTTCATCAGGGAGTGAGTGCCATGACCTATTGGCTCATTTTATACAGAAAATCCCATGATGTCATAGACAAAATCAGTTGAACTAACAAAGTTTTAGCATTGTTCCTCATCATGTACAATTTGTTACCATATTCTGACTCAGATCATTACAGGAAACCATGATAAGAGACTGTAGTAGATCAAATAAAAATTTAATAAAAAATATGTAAGCAAAAAATAAGCCTGGCATATAATAATTTCTTGGTGGTCTTAAAGTCATAGCTCTTCAATTTCCATAGAAACATCCTAGCTACTGTAAATACAAATTCTACATTTTAAAGAACTTTCATAAGAGCTATGACAGACTTCGACATTCTTCTGACCAAAACTGAGAAATGGAAACTAGACATATATATATTATATATATAATATTTTCAATTAATTTCATTGGTAATACAATTAACCATTAACAATTTATTCAGGTACATACTAATCATGTGGTTGCAGTGGAGTAGTGAGCAGTTCCACAAATTAAAGACATAAAAATAGTCATAATGTGTGCATCACTGGACATTCCAATGCTCACTGACCACCACCAGCTAAAAGACAAAAGGAGAAGTAACTGTTAGATCTAGACATAAGTAAATTTAATGAATGTTTCTATTACAACTATATTTTTTCCCCAAAATGTCAGGGCTCAGATTTAGTTAAAGTATGCAGGCCAAATACAGGGTTGGAGCAGGGGAGGGATTGGAGGTGTTTTAGAGGAGGGGATAAGTTTCTTCAAAAACTTTATATTAAATCAATCATTCAAAAATCTTTTTGATGAACCACTTTACTTCCTAGTCTGAGTTAAAGTGCATAATTATTCAGAATAAAATTCCTACAACTAGGGTTTTAAGTCCCATTCCTGATTCATTCCCACAAGGCTTAATGCACTTAAAGAAAAAATCCAAAAACTCTCACTTTGTGAGAGCCTGTTGAGTCAGTCTCCCCTCTTTTTCTCCTCTGACCTGGTTATCTGCACATGACTCAACCAGTATTTGGTCCCTGGCTCCCCCCCCATCCAAGTGCATAACTGTACACTATTTAGCATTGAACCCCACCTGCCAAATGCCAGACAACTTTTCTTGCCTAGCCAGATCTTCCCCTAGTTCCTGTCCTACCTCCCTCCTCCATGTCTTCCCTCCCACAAAGCTTGGTGTCATCTGTGAACAGGCAGATTTTACTCTTGATCCCATCCTTGATATCACTTATGAAGATGGTTAACAACACTAGACCAATCACTGTACCCTGTGGTACCTCACTGGTCACAGACCTAGCTTCTAAGACTTCCCCTCCTCCCAACTACCACTTTTGTCTTCTATTCTGTAACTAGCTTCTGACCCATCCCGCAAGCTTATCCCCATGTCCCGGTCTTCCAGCTTCCTGACCAATCTCCTATGAGGCATCGAGTTGAAGGTCTTTCTGAAGTCCAGATATAAAACATCAGCTGCCTGGCCATTATTCACCGTCCTAGTGACACAATCGAAGAAGTCAATTAGGTTAGTTTGGCAGGACCTCCCTGACACAAACCCATGCTGCCTCATGTTCTGGAGCCCAGTTTCCTCCAGACAGTTTATCAGTCTCTCTTTCAAGATGGTCTCCATCAGCTTACCCTCTCTTGAGGTCAAGCTAATCAGTATATAATTAATATGATGATGTCAAGATGTGGAGAAGATGATTTCATTTTTCCATTGATTTGTTTTCACTAAATATAGTGCTTTCACTTGTTTATAATCTCTAAAACAGTTTTCAAAATATAATGTATCCAGAAATATCTTTTTCCATTCAGCTATAGGGAATCCAAGGCTGTCATTAGACTCTTTTCTGTATTTAAGTAAACATTTCATAGTAGAAATTAGTGCTGTTAGTATTAACCCAAGTCATTTTTATGAAAGAGCAACATTTACTTGCTTAAATGTTGAAAATAGTATTACTTCAGGGATTAATGGTATCTTTTTTCCTGTTACATTCTTTACTGTATCTACTGTATAGGTGCTCCCCCTACTTAGATATCAATTTGCAATGCCAAAACACATGCAGCACATCTGAATTCAGAGTACCATAGTTCCAACATCTTTCCTCATTCATGAGTTCTATTCTGTTGAGTCTTATCACAGTGAAATATGATCTTTTTAAAATGTTGTAGTGAATGGTTTTATTTATAGTACTCTTGAACAAATTAACCTAAGTAATCAATTGATCCCGTGTCTGACAATCTATGACTGCATTGACTTCCTTTTCTCATTTTTGCTTAATACTTTGATATGTAATATTTCTATTACTTAATAAACTGTTTAAAATTCATAAAGACAAAAAACCTCATTGCAAAAGCACTGAGGCAAGGGTTACCCCAAAGGGCACTGGACTAAAAACTGGTTAGATAACAGAATACAGATAGTAAGAGTAT
The DNA here is from genome assembly GCA_016271365.2 of Neoceratodus forsteri. Taxonomy (NCBI): domain Eukaryota; kingdom Metazoa; phylum Chordata; order Ceratodontiformes; family Ceratodontidae; genus Neoceratodus; species Neoceratodus forsteri. Next base: position 1,278,136,693 of record CM057456.1, read on the forward strand.
TAGGGGACTGCTTTGCTCCTGTGGAGGTTACTAGTGGGGTGCCACAGGGCTCAGTTTTGGGGCCAATGTTATTTTCTTTATATATTTCCAACCTTAAAACAGGTATTGGCAATACCGTAATTAAATTTGCAGATGACATCAAATTAAATGGGCCAGTTGGTACACCAATGCAACAAATGAAAATGAGACATGATCTAAAAAAATTGTAGACTCATCAAAAAGAAATGAAATGCCTTTTAGTATTAATAAATGCACAGTCACGCACTTGGGTAAATCCAATATGTTACAGACTTACACATTAAATGGCAAAAGCCTGAATGCCACAAGTCATGAGAAAGACTGTGGTATCATAGCTGACAATAAATTAGAGTTCAAGCAACACAGGACATGTATTATAAAAAAGCCAATTTCATGATCAAAAATATCAGAAAGAGTTTTATTAACAAAACAAAGGGATGTATGTTGCCTCTGTACAAAATGTATGTAAGATCGCACTTAGATTTTGGGTCTCAGTTATGGAACCCTTATAAGAGAGGTGAAATTGACAGAGTGGAAAAAAATTCAGTGTGCGTTTACTAAAATGATTGGGTCAATGAAAACACTGAGTTATGAAAATAGACTCAGTAGGACCGGCCTATTTTCATTGCAGCAAAGAAGGGTTAGAGGGGACCTAATGTTGATGTTCAAAATTATGATGGATCAGGGGTTAATAAATGATATGGAGAGTCAATTACAGGACAAATCCATGAGCTTAAGGGGACATCAAAAACAAATTAAATTGGAAACAGCAAAAAGAATGTTAGACTGTTTTTCTTTATTCATAGAATGGGTAGACTATGGAATATTTTACCAAGCAATATAGTGGGCAATAATTCTGTGTCTACCTTCAAAGTAAAATTGGATCTGTGGCTATCAGAGAATGGCTTAAAATGGTCCCACTGATGTGGGGGTGGTTAAAATGGGCTGCACAGCCTTCTACTATCCCAGACCAAGTATAAACACCCAGTATAAACATCCAGTATAGAGCCATGTTTCAAAGAAATACAGAATCACACATACCCCCATTATGCAAAGCATCATGGGATGTATATGCAAATTACCAAGACATTTTAGACTGGTTCAGCTTTAAGCAGGAATGTATGGTGCCAAATGACCTCTCACACAATATGCAAAGGGTGCAAACAGAAGACACAACAACATGTTTCATCCTACCCAGGACTCATCAGTGTGCCTCATCTGTATGACACCTCAGGGGAAATGAACCAGCCCCTAAATTGGTCTTACAGGTTTGGGTCAAGATGTATTTCTTTAAATGTTGGCTTTGTGGCCACTTAGCTAGCTTGCTACCCACCTTGTCAGTTTCTCCCCGACCTCCAGATCCTTCAGTTTGCTGATTAACCTCTTATATGGCACTGAATCAAAGGCATTGTTAAAGTCCAGGTAAATGACGTCTAGCGCATTGCCTCCATCCACCGCCCTGGTGACCAAGTCAAAAAAGTCAGTCAGGTTTGCCTGACAGGATATAGGTAATGTCTTACCAGTCTTCCCTTCGCCACAAGTTTGGAAGAGGTGTTAGGCAAGGCAAGGCAATTTATTTGTATGGCACCCATTCCTGAGGGCTCTGGGTGCCTCATAGTTAAACAAAATAATACAGTAAAATACAATACCAATAAAATAAGTACATGTTTTTTAAAATCCAATAAATTCAACAAAGAAGTTAAACAGCAACACTAGGCTCAAAACACAATGTGGCTTATGCACAAAAAACAAAGGGCACCTACGCGCTGTGGATCTGCAGAGCATAGTCACCTTACTTGTGAATGCCACACACCGGGGGGGGGTCCTGTGGATCCCCCACAGCATTCACATACAGTGCACAAGCCTGTAGCATGTAGGATCCCCTGGCCATGCAGACAACAACATGCAGGGGTGGTTGGGGTGTGTGTTGGAGGTGTGCCTGCACTACTCACCATTCATTAAGGCATGTAGTGCCATGCACAGGTGGGCACAGGTTACGGCAGCCAGAACCCAGCTGTAACCTGATGCTCACCCCCACAGACTTCACCCGCCAGTCACAGCTGGACCAGGAACCTTCCCCCCATGCTGCCCCAGCCCACTAGGCAGATGGGGAGGGCTGGGGCAGCAGTTTGGCATGTGCCCATTTAGTTGCAGCTTTGCAGACATACCAAGGGTCCACAGGTCCTATGCACCACTGCCCCATGGGCGCAAGAGATCCACTCAGTGACCCAGTAAGGCATCCGATTGGATGCCTGCCGGGGTCCACATCTCTGCACTGGCCCCCCCCCACTGCAAACATGCACACCAGGGGGGTGGAGTCATGGACAGGTGCCTCACAGGTGCCTGTGGTAGTGAATACCATGCACCCTGCACCTGTCCGGGGCCATGGAGCTACGTGAGTGGGGTACGCACCTCTGGTGCATAAACCCCATCCATTTGTGTATAGGGCCCATTGTGAATAAATGTGTTTTAAAATGGGACTTGAACATAATCAGGGGCAAAGCACCTCCTACCTCCAGGGGAAAGGCATTCAAGAGAATTGGGATAGCCACTCCGAACATCCTGTTCCTCAGATAACTTTAAATGGGCTAGTGGAACAGATAAGAGGGCTGCATCTACTGACCAAAGGAGGAGGCAAGGAGCATATGGGACCAGGCGGTCTTTCAGGTGGCCCAGACCTAGACTGTGCAGGGTCTTGTATGTTACCAACACACCTTGAAGTCGATGCATACCACACCGACAGTCAGTGTAGAACACCTTTATGGCTGGATGCCATTCTAGCAATCATGTCCATAAACTTCTGTACCTGGTCTCTGCGTCCGGGGAGGGCAGGGTCCCAGTGATCCTGGTCTCCCTGGATGCAGAGAAGGCCTTCAACAGGGTCTCCTAGCCCTTCTTTCTTCTGGTGTTGAAAAGATTTGGCTGTCTGGACAATTTCTGCTCCTGCGTTCAGATCTTGTATTCCAATCCTATGGCTCAGATTCAGTGCAACAGGGTCTAATCTGAGCCAGTGAGGCTTCCGCGGGGTACTAGGCAGGGCTGCCCTTCTCTCCCTTTCTCTTTAATTTGTACCTAGACCCTCTCCTCTGGAAGATACAACTGAATCCAGAAGTTATAGGAATCAGGGTTTGGGGCTCCAGATACACATTTTCAGCCTATACAGATGATATTCCCTTGCATCTTGAGCATCCTGCTTCCTCCCTCCTTGCAGTATTGACAGAAATCCAGGCATTTTCTGACGTTTTGGGCTACTGGCTCAAATGGAACAAATCCCAGGTGATGTCACTGAATGCTTTGGTCTCCAAAAAACATATCCTAGAGATGGGTCTGGGCTGGGCTCCTCAGGTTATTTATCTTGGAATTCATATCTGCTCCACTCTTTCCAATTTAGTTAAATTGAATGTTACTCCTCTTCTCTCCAGAATTAAAGAGGACCTGGCAAGGTAAGTTACTTTACCCATTTTGTTGTGGGGTTGAGTCAACATTGTTAAGATGAATATCTTGCCCAGAGTCCTCTACCCCCGGGTCTGCTCGGTCTCTCAAGAAACAAGTTCCATGCGGGATGCAAATTAAATCTTCACACTATTTCTTATGTAATTCAGATTTATTCATCCAAAGTATTGGTTTTATAATACTGCCCTGACTTTTCACATCCTACAATAATGCTTTTTCAAAGGGCTTCTGTATTTTTCTAAAAAACAAAATACAAAATAGTTTTATTAAGTCTCATTTATTAATACATATATACTTCTCTTTATTTTAATTTGATATCCTAATAAAGTTTGCCATAATTACCAAATCAATCTTTGTTTCTATGTTTTCCCTGCTTTTTCATTGATAATCAATATCTTCATTCCTGCAACTATATATATATATACAGTATATATATATATATATATATATATATATAAATATATATATATATATAAATATACAGACATATCACTTTATATTATTCCTATTACAAAATATATATTGTAACTTTAATCTAAAAATGTGTTGCTGTTTAGTACCTTTGTTAATAATTCTCCTTAAATACTTATATTTCAGTAGAAGTTTTCTCCACAATGTGAAACATTTTGGGACACCTCAGGGATGCTTTAATCAATAATTTCTACTGAACCATTTCCTTGGAATCCTATACATTTAGGAAATGTTTGGAACTCTGCTCGGTCTCTACCTACCTAAAGTATGGTTTTCCTGACTTCAAAGATTAATTTCAGATTTCATATGGCAACAGGGCGATGCGATGAGCTTACTTTAAGTTAATGCAACTGAAGGAAAAGGGCGGACTATGTTTACCGGGCTTTTCCCTATATTATTGTGCACTTCATAGTAATAAGATTTTCCAGTGGAGCTGAGCTTTGCATGGCCCAGGGGATGGGGAATATCATCCTTCATGACTTCAGTTGGAGTCCCAGCTCTGCCTTCAACATGGTATTCAGCTTCCCAGTCTGCTATATTCTAGGCCCTTTGCTATCCCCCTACACTTCTGGAACACCCCATTAAAGTGGTCTTTGCAAGCCATTGCACAATTACAGTCATATCTTCAGAAGAATTGGACTCGGGATCTCTCTAAATCCATCCCAGGGAATCCCAGTATTGGAATTGCTTACCATCCTATCCCATCCAAATTTTGTCCCCAGATGTGGGATTCTCCTCTGGGGGTCTTCTTTTTAGTGATAGACCTGCACCATTGGCCATGATACAGCAGCACCTCACCTTACCAGTCTATCGTCCATTTAAACATTTACAGTTATCGAATGCCGTGAATGCTTTTTTGGGACCGCCCCCATGGTTAATACCCACCTCCCTTCTTTTGGAAATTCAGTCAATTGCTCTTAATTCATATTCTTTTGCCAAGTTCTATGCTTTCTTCCAGACAAATGATCCAAGGGGACTGCATGGTATGGCTTTTTGCTGGCAACATACTTTGAATCTGCAGCTAGAAGCTAAGGATTGGCAATTAATTTGACAGAGACTGTATCATTTTGTTAAGCAGGATCGGTACTGTTATATCCAATTTTGTATTCTTCATAAAATGAATTTCACCCCCTAAAGTTATTCTGCATGGGCTATCTCTCTTCCCCAGATTGTTCCCATTGTGGGTCTGGGGTGGGCTCTCTTAAACATATGTTACGGTATTGCCTCAAAGTGTCCCTATTTTGGTCTAATATACATAACTCTCTCAACCCCTTGTTGTCCATGGATCCCTTTTTTACTCCTGAATCCTGTCTAGTCAGCTATTTCCCAGAGGAACAGCTTGGGCCCTGCGAGGCATATCTTTCTTTAATTGCCATCACTGCCAGACTGGTACTCCTCATGCACTGGAGGGATGATAGTATTCTGTCGCTCTCTGAATGGTGGCAGGAAATCCTTCTAGCTCCTTCTAGCTCTGGCAATTTGAGAAACATACTGCCAAATGGCAAGAGAAATGGGACAGATACTTGGCTTTCTGGGGGCCTTTGGAAGCTCTTATTTAGTGGGCCTAGGATTGTTCTGTGCTGGGAATGCATAAGGGGGACAGTTTAGGACTATAGCCTCCTCGCCTTTGTGCTCTCCTGTGGCCCCCCTTCCCCTCCCCTTGGAATTGTTTTATTGTACACCATTAGTGAGTTTTCTTTCTGGGGCTGCTGCCTTGAGGGATATCAGTGCTTGGGATGGGGTGGGAGGGTGGTTGAGTGCTGAGTAGGGGTGGGAGTGGATTTTGTGGGGGGACTTTTTTTGTTTAGGTGTTTTAAGGGTCTGATACGTTTTCATTGTATGACATGGATGGAATACATAGATGGTTCCTTGACACATTGTTTTTCTTTGTTCTGTTTGCTCTATTTTTCAAAATCTTAATAAAGTATATTAAATGGCAAAAATGTCAGTGAGGAACACAGAGAACTGGTGTGATATGCTCGAACAGGGATGTACCAGCCACCAGCCACACTGCTGCATTCTGAAACAGCTACAAGCGACACAGCAACTTCATGGATAATCCAAGGTATAAAGCATTACAATAATCCAGTTTTGATGAGACAAGGGTGGATACCAGTGTTGCTAGGTCAGTTGTTTCCAGGCGTTGCTTTGAAAACAGTAGAAGCCACTGTGGACAACAGCTAACATCTGGGGTTAAAATTGGAAAACAGGCTAAAGCAGAGTGCAAAGCCCTTACCCACGACCCTGAGGATGTGATATTCAGTTGGATAGCACATTGGCACTATCCAACTGAATACAGGGCCATGTCAGGGCAGTGCAAAGTCAAGCAGTGCTGCCCCAATATGGATCTGGGCTGTATGCAGCCCTTACTGAAGTGCACAGAACTGGTGCACCCCCAGACCTGTTAGTACCGGGAGCCTCTGGAGCGATATTCAACCAGCAACATGCAACTGAGTCCATTGGGCATGCGAGGTGCTAAGGGGCCATATGCATGCCCATTATGGGCTCATTTGCATAGGAAGTGGTGGCAGGTTTGCACCCCTCCTGTGACTGGCTCCCCCAACCCAATCACCCATTTTGTAACTGGGTAAGTATGTCTTGGTGTCTAGTGATAGCCCTACCCTCTGACACCTGTCTCTGTATAAATCTAAATATTTCCTGGTGTCCAGTGGCATCTCCCACCCTCTGATCCTCATCCCTGTATAAATGAAAATATTCTGTGTATGCACATGGCATTTAGGCAAAGTCTGTAAAAATAAAGCAGGGCATGGGACATACAGAGATTATTAAATCTTATTACATAAGGGCATAGTATAGGAAGGGGCAAAGGTGCATCATCATCTTGTGTGGTTATCAGCAAGATCTCAGGGGGTGGGCACCGTGGGATTACAAAATGCCAGCTGGTATGAAGCTTCGTACCAGTTTTACAAGTATTAAGGTATGAAAACTCTTTGATTAATATTGTACCTGCAGGGGGAATCGAGGTACTGAAGCCCCAATATGTGCAGCAGTCAAGGCTTCACGTATCCCCGTAGTTCTCTTTGAAGGTACATTGACTTATTTATTTATTCTTTATTTAGTTTTTGTTGACTGGGTAGGTGCACTAGACAAAAATACTGCCGCCTATTTTCAGGCATGATCCAGAAGAGTTACAGACAGTAAATGAACATCATTGCAGGGACACAAAGTACAATATCACCGTGTGTGCTGACAAATTACAGGAAGAACATAAAACAACGGGCAGTGCATAGAGATAACAAATATGAGAATACAATTACGAGTGCAGAAAGATAAAGCCAAGTTAATAAGAATACAATAGATCAAGTACATGTACATTTATCATTTGGCAGGAGGAACTTAAGAAATTCTTGCCTAAAGACTTGGTGCCACTGAGAGTATCTAGTGGGCATTGGTAAGGAGTTCCAGAGCTTTGGAGCAAATACTGAAAAAGTCTGTTCCCCCATCTTAGTAGCACATTTTGGGACTAGTATACAGTGCCATGTCATCTGTGTAAAGTAGGGCTGAGCAAGAGCAGGCCGTTGTGGGCAGATTGTTGATGAACAGAGTGAACAGCAAAGGACTAAGTATGGATCCTTGAGGGACACCAACATTAGTGTGGGACAAGTCAGATTTTACTTTATTGATTTCTACAAACTGCTGCCTCCCAGTGAAGTAGCTTGCAAACCAATTCATAGCAGTAGATGAGAAACCCAAGGTGGTCAGCTTATTAAGTAGCAAGGTGTGGTCCACAAGGTCAAATTCCTAAGTTAGGTCAATGAAGACAGTCATTGTAAGCAAGACTTTATCCACTGCCATCTTTACAACATTAGTAAATTGGAGGAGGGCAGTGGATGTGCTGTGTGCACGCCTGAAACCATGCTTATCTGGGGATAATAAGTTATGCTGCTAGAAGTGTTCTGTTACCTGTGAGGCCACAAATTTCTCGAGTAACTTGTCAAGCACAGACAGGATGGCTATGGGGCAGTAATTATCCATACACTTGGTATCACCCTTTTTTTGAACAGGTACCGCTCTGGCAATCTTCCAGGGCTCGGGCACTACCCCAGTACGGAGGGACAGGTTAAACAGCCTAGTGATTGGTGCAGCTATGAGAGGCACAACAATTTTGAGGAACTTGGGTATTAGCCCATCAGACACTGCACTTCCACTAACTGGTATAGTCTTCAGGATGGGTAACACATCAGTTATAGTGACAGTCCTTAGATTAAGTGGAGGGGAGTCTGATTCCACTACATTGGACCTAGATTCAGGAACTATACCAGCTTAGTGTATTTGGATAGGTCAGAAAATTGAGAGTTAAGGGCGTTTGCAATTAAGACAATATTATTATTTGTGCCATCAAGAGTCATGTTTGATATGTCTTGGTCATTGGAACCCTGTTAGGTGGATTCTGCTCTTAACTGTTGGAAAATTGACCCCCAAATGTGTTTTTCTTTTCATTTTAATATCCTTTTTTGGGACCCTATTTTTTTTTTGTATGGCCATACAAAAAAAGAATTTAGCCATATGAAAAATGATCCCTTCACACACTAGAAAAGAATCTGGAAAAAAACTAAGTCCAAATAACTTTTTCGTATGAGGGCATCCTTTTTTGTGTGAACCAAAAAAGCCAATGAAAAAGGATTCCCTTATATGAAAAAATAATTCGGAACTTTTTTTTCTGGTTCTTTTTTCATATGAAAAAATCCTTTTTCATGAGCTTTTTTTGATTCATCCAAAAAAGAATGCTCTCATATGAAAAAAAGAATGCCTTGGTCTTGTCAACCCTAACAGTCACGCCATTCCATCAGTAAATAAGCTGAGATGTGTACAGTATATATTGTAAGATGGGGTGAGCATTAGGTTTGACAACCCCAAGGCACATGCCACATCTGATTTATGAAAGCACAGGAGAGGTCAAACCATAATGTTTTTTTTTTTTGTTGCTGCCTTCAGGGTGGGGTGGGGTGTTAGGGTTAGCTACCCTAACACCACATTTCCCTATTGTTGTCAGTTTAACCCTAACTAATGTATTAATGAAGTTCTTTGCAATGAATATTTGCAAATAATCGCAACTGTAACAGAAGCAGCCTACTCCATTAACCAGAAGAACACAGATAGGTAGCAGCTAGGACCTAGTTGTAGTATACTCAACAAGCAATGCAGTTACATTTGAGTTTTACCTGTGATGCAACAGGCAGTGTTCCTGGTTACACAGCGGCTTCCTGATTTCAAAAGAGTCCAGACACCAGGAGTGGCCCCCATCATCCAACTCGCCTCCTGATCAAGAGTATCCACACACTCAGGGCATGTGCCCTGTGTCTCCCAGCTCCCTGATCCTACCCCCACAAGATAAGGACTAGCAGGTCCCTTACATGGCTTCAGAGCAGCCCGGGTTGGATGCAGGTCTCTGATTCTACTTTGTACAGCTCAGCAGCTTCAGTCTGCAGAAATTCTCCACAGGCACAGACTCTCAGTGGTTACTTTCAGCAGGTGTCCATCTGGCACAGTTTTGCAGCTTTCACTAAACAGGAGCATTTCCCTGGCACAGCCTCCAAAAAGTATAAGCCCAGCATAAAGCTCAGCGTGATACTGCAGGATGAACCCTGGTGATGACTTGCAGGAGTTTTGGACTGGCTAGGCCGTCAGCTTGATGCCACTAGCAGCAGGTCTGAAGATCTCGGTGTCTCCTTCAGTTTGCCTCAAGCTCCTCATGAGCCCAGAAACTTCTTTCTCCCACTCAGTGTCTGATTCCCCAGGCAGGGTTGTCCATTGGTTCTTCTGTCTGATTTGCTGTCTAAGCTCACCAGCCCTTGCAGGAGGGCTGGTGATGTCAACTCTCTCCACAATCCTTTGTGGCTGCTTGCTGGGCATTCCCAGGGTCAGAGGTTGCCAAGATGGCCTCAACCATATTGTATAGGAACCATGTATTCCAAAATTATTTCACCTGTTTGTCCCACCATAGTGTGCTGACCCCCTAATATTGTAGCAACCTTTCTGAGCTATTGTCCAGTCAGTCAGGGGTGGCCACTGTGCAGTAGGTCTGTGAGCTGCGGTGTACTGGGGTTGGTAGAGCAGGAGTGCTGGGGAGGAGCTTCTTTGCAGCATGTGCTCTTGCTTGAGGTGTGTTCTTAAGGTGCCGATGCACAAAAAAAGAGACAGAAGTGCTGCCATGGTTGGAAATCCTAGTCCCCACTGCCAGGATTGAGGGACTGAGATTGAAGAAGGCAGGCATAGACAAGCAGTTGCTGCAGGTGGATGTAGGAGGCACCAAAGACCAGTGTCCAGGGTGTCTTTCTCTTGCCACACCACACATGTGGTCGAGCAGGAGAGCTATACTGCAGTGACAGAATGAGCAGCAGGAGGAAGGGTGGTGGCAGACAGTCCAAGTAAGCTCCCTCCCAAGGAGGGGGTTACATATGTCATTACTATAGTCTTTTTCAAACTCCCCCCCCACCCATGTTCATCCCTGCAAGTGTTTTTGTTTCCAAATCCGTTTATTTGGTGACCCATTTTATTGTATGTTCAACATTTTAGAGGTTATATTTTGTGGCCTGGCATTAGCCCCAATATATCAAGTGCCTTATAATGGCAGGGGCAGTGTCTGCTTTATGCTAGTTCACCTTAGCCACAAGAAAATGACTGTTAAACTATAGATATTAAAAAACAGCTTGTTGGGCTGGAGCCCCAGCAAGGTACATTGCAAGACCTGTGCCACTCTCTCTGCATTGAAAGCCAACATTTCCATTGGGTAACTTCACTCTAACTGATGCTCCTCATTGGCTAGCTCCAGCTCAGCTATCCTTTCATTGGCTCATGGCTGACACTGTAAGCACTGTTCCCTCTAGCTTTTCTATTCTGTCTCTCCTCTTTCTCCACTTGAATTTTACCGCTTGCTGAAATGCCTTAATATTTTTATGTTTACTGTATTTATTGTATTTTTATATTGATTGTTAAAGTAGGATGCCGTCTGTTAAAAAACTAGGAAAAAGTTTGCTTAATTGTTTTTTCCCTGTTTGACCTGTAATTTTAAAGCCAAATTGTTTTCTCTGCCAGACCTGTAATACCAAAGCTTGTTCTCCTGTTCTCTCTCTACCCTACTGAACCTGATCTCTCTTCCTGCCCTCTCACTCCTACTCTTCTTTTCTTCCCTTGCCCCAACTTTAGACACCCACCGCTAGGCTGCCATTTGCATGGTGCCAAACCCTCCCTCCACTCCACTCTCTTCTGTCTGTTGTTCCCAGACCCCCCAACTGATTAAGTCCCTGGCTGATTTCTCTGCCGACCTGGACAATTAGCTAATCTCTCCCATTTTTCTCTCCTTCTAGATTTATGCCCCCTGACAGGGCACTAACCGCTGTTGCTGTGGTTGCAGCTCGGCATCTGCCACCAACCATGCTCTCCAGACTCACCTGCCGAAGCCCCAGCAAGGTACGCTGCAAGACCTGCACCACTCTCTTGGCATTGAAAGCTGACATTTCCATTGTGTATCTCCACTCTAACTGAAGCTCCTCATTGGCTATCTCCAGCTCAGCCATCCTCCCATTGGCATGTGGCTGATACTGTAAATGCTGTCCCCTCTAGCTTTTCTATTCTGTCTCTCCTCTTTCTCTGCTTGAATTTTCTCCCACCCTCTCCTGCCCCCTGCACCCTGCACTCTTTAAATGGTCTTCCTATCCTGAAAGCACTACCCCCTTCAGCCCTTCAACCAGTAAGGGCTATACCGCTTCCTGCCCTCCTAAAAGTTCTATGCCCTCACCTCTTTTTTGGTAATCTCACCTAGTATACTTCTCACTCCTTGTGCCCCCTTCTGCCCCTCTCTCCTACTATCCAGTTAAACTTAACAAAGACTCCTTCCCTCTCAGTTTTTCTCTGCTCCCTGCTCCACTAGGCTTGCCTTATTACTACATTCTGATCCCACTTTCCTCTCAGCTTTTCTCTCAGTTTTTCTCTGCTCTCAGCTCCGCTAGGCTTGCCTCATTACCACCTTCTGGTCCTACCTTCCTCTCGCTCTCTCCACATTACCCCTTAGCTTTCATAACCTTTTGTTTCCTCCTCTGCTCGTCAGCCTCAGTTCCTCTATCAGCCAAATGGCGCTGGTAGCTCTCTGCATCTTTGTACTCCTATCTACCTGCTATGTTTATCCCAACTCCTCTTTGCAACCCCCTCCTACTGCTGGGTTCCTTGTGCCCCATGGTACTAATATTTGCATACTCCCCCCTTGTCCGGTGTGGCCCAACTAACACACTACTACCGTAACTTGGCACCCCATACTCTCTGCTTACCCCTCGCTTCATCTACTGTCGGTCTCTAATCACCAATGCAATTTGGCCCGCCCCACCCAGGTGTAAGCACCCTCTCTAATGCAAACTACTCAGGCTATATTTAGCCAGAATTGCCCTGCTTCTTCTACTCCTCTTGGGCAATGTCCACCTCAACCCTGGCCCACTACCTAACCCACCTGAACACCACCACAAAAACAAGCCCTTAACACTTGCCTCTATCAACATCAGGATTCTACTACTCAAACTAGCCAAACTCCAAGTCTTGATGAGACAGCATTCTCCTGATGCTCTCTCCGTCAATGAGACGTGGCTCTCCCCAAGGGTCCCAGACACTGTAATCTCCTTGCCTGGATATAACCTATATAGGCAAAACAGGACTAGTTAACATGGTGGGGGCTGTGTATTATACATCAAAGACCACCTAAAAAAGTCTCACCCTCCAGCATGGTTCCCAGTGCAATATTACTTGCTGTCAAAATATTACTGGGGCAACTTGGGAAATCTCTTACCATACTTGCGGTCTATATCCCCCCTTGGGAACAGGCACCTGGGTTCAAAATGGTCACTGACTACCTTGAAATCCTTCCTCACAAATCTGAGATTGTGATAATGGGTGATTTCAACATAAATTGGCTCACCTTTGAATCTAATCCTCACCATGCATCCGAAAAAAGATTACAAGTACTCTGGTCCTTCCTGACTCATTGAGTGACCACTCCTCTGTTTTGTGTTACTGGACAAATAAGGCCAACAAACTTCCAGTGAAAACTGTATACTGTAGGGTCCTCAAAAAAAGGACATCTCGCCAACTTTATAGCCTATCTAGCATAATGTGGCTGGTCTTCCCTCAGTAGTTCCACCGATGTGGATGAGGCTGTTTCTTACTTCATCTCCAAATTCAACAAAGCCTGTGATCTCTTCGATCCCTTCCGGAAATCTAAGATTAAAGGTTCATCTAACCCCTGGATCACTGCCTCCTTAATTAACCTAATGAAACATAGAGATAATCTATGGCAGCAGGCTAGGGTCACCAGGAAACCTAGTGATATGCAGCTCTACAGGGCTGCTAGAAACTGCTGCACCCACAAAATTCGAGAGGCAGAAAAAGAATACTTCAAAGGTGAGCTCACTAACTCATGGGGCTGCAGCTGTAACTTCTGGGAAAAACTCAAGGACCTCACTGGCAAGCCCAATAAAGTTCTCCCTCTCTACTCCAAGTAAACAGCATTAACACACGAGATCACAATCTTATAGTGAATGCTTTTAACAATGCATTCACGGACCTAAGTGGATAACTCCCGCCAGATTTCCAAGACTCTCCTAGCTCCACCCAAGCTTGCTGCCTCTTCTACCTCCCCTCCAAATATCCCACCCTTTTATTTTAGGCATGTAACACAGTCCAAAGCCAGCAAATACATACAAAGGGTCATTGGTAAGACCAGGTTCAGTGGTGACACCTTGGACTTTAAGCTCCTCCACCTCTCACTTGAGGGCATCATTGCCCCCTCACCAGGATCCTTAACTCATCTCTCGACCTTAAACAATTTCCTAGTCACTGGAAAGCAGCAATTGTCACACTAGTCCACAAAAGTGGGAAAAAGACCTTAAGTAATAATTATCACCCGATTTTCATCCTTTCCCCACTCTCTAAGGCCCTCGAATGTATTGTTGCCAACCAGCTCACGGAGTATCTTACCAGATATGGAGGAGGGTGGATGTGATTCCCCTTCACAAAAGTGGGAGCAAGACAGAGGCAGGAAACTACAGACCTGTCAGTTTGACCTCAGTGATAGGGAAAATTATGGAATCACTTCTGAAGGAAAGAACTGTTGAGTACTTAGAGGCCAGTGGGGCACAGGACCCAAGGCAGCATGGATTCACAGTGGGAAGGTCATGTCAGACAAATCTAATTGATTTCTTTGACTGGGTGACCAAAGCAGTAGACCAGGGAGGGGCTGTGGACATGGCCTACCTAGACTTTAGCAAGACATTTGACACAGTCCCGCATGAAAGATTAATAAACAAATTAGCTAGCCTGGGAGTGGGTCCTAGGGTGGTAGCCAGTGTAAAACACTGGTTGGACAACAGGACACAGCGGGTAATAGTAAATGGAGTCCACAGTGAAGAAAGGAGGGTTACTAGTGGGGTACCACAGGGTTCAGTACTGGGGCCAGTCCTTTTTTATATCTTTATAAGTGACATTGTAGAGAGACTGGAAGGGAAAGTATGTCTCTTTGCAGATGACACAAAGATCTGCAACAGGGTTAATACACAAGGTGGGATGGAAAGGATGAAAAGGGACTTGGCAAGGTTGGAGGAATGGTCAAATCTATGGCAGCTTAGATTCAATGCAAAGAAGTGCAAAGTAATGCACCTGGGAAACAAAAACCTAGGGGAAGAGTGCACAGTTGGGGGGGGGTGAGATACTGACAACAACACAAATGGAAAGAGACCCAGGAGTAGTCATATCAGATGACCTAAAGGTGGGCCAGCAATATGAGAAGGCAGTAAGGAGGGCTGGGGGATACTGGGATGCATAGGGAGAGGCATCACCAGTAGAAAACAGGAAGTTGTTGGCACTCTGTACAGACAGTTGGTAAGACCACATCTGGGGTACTGTGTACAGTTCTGGAGACCCCATCTCTGCAAAGACATAGACAGGGTGGAGGCTGTCCAGAGGAGGGCAACCAAAATGATGCAGGGTCTGCATCAGAAGACATATGAAGAAAGACTAAAGGAACTAAAGATGTATAGCCTCGAGGAAAGTAGGGAGAGGGGGGACATGATAGAAACTTTCAAATACCTCAAGGGAATCAACAAAGTCCAAGAGGGGAGCATCTTTCAGAAAAAGAGATGTGCAAGAACAAGGGGGCACAATTTGAAGATAGAGGGGGGATGGCTCAGAGGTAATGTGAAGAAGTATTTCTTCACAGAGAGGGTTGTGGATACATGGAACAGCCTTCCTGAGGAGGTTGTAGAGTCAAAAACAGTGGGGGAATTCAAGAATGCATGGGACAGACATAACGCAATTCTAGTGGGGGTAGGAGGAAGTAGGCTGTTGGTTAACTAGGATCTGCAGCTTTTCCGTTAGGTAGGGAAATGGGCAGACTAGGTGGGCCAAGCGGTCCTTATCTGCCGTCAAATTCTATGTTTCTGTTTCTATGTAAATATAACCTACAATGCCCACAGCAGCACAGCACCACCACTGCCCTTCTGGCTTATACCAATTACATCCATAAGGCCTTGGATGATGGCCACTTAGTTGGATCAGTCTACATTGATCTAACTAAGGCATTTGATACAGTGAACTACTCCTTCCTGCTCCACTCCCTCCCCTCACTCGGGCTCTCCTCAGAAGTTACTGGATGGTTCAAAAGCTACCTTGAAGGAAGCACTCAACAAGTTAAGATCTGTAACATGTTCTCAGTCTTCCCGTATGGTCTGGCGTGCCACAAGGCTCCATCCTCAGCCTCCTGCTCTTCAGCTTGTTCATCAATAATCTCCCTATTGCTTGTAACAACAACATGGTCCTGTATGCGAACGATGTCATCCTCTTCTCTCGCAGCCCTGAACCACATTCACTTATGACTAACCTTCAATCTAATTTCAGATTGTCGAAGACCTGGTTTGAGCAACACAAGCTGCTCATGAATTACCCTGGTGGTCATTCTCTTGCAAACTCCCATAACTCTCACAAGGCAGCTAGCCTAGTCATTTGCAACAACCAAAGCCAACCCCTACAGCAAGTTAAAATGTTTAAATACCTTGGCATAACACTCGACTCTGCACTCTCCTTCAATCTACATATTAATCAAATTGCCAAGGACATCAGCTCTAGGATCGGGATTTATATCGGCATTGACACTATATGCCCACTGATGCTCTGAGACCGGCGGTTACCAGCTCAGTCCTTTCACTTGTCAACTGGTCTTAATTATCTACAGTGCTGCCTCTGACACACAATTTCACTTGCACTGAATATGTTCTGCAGACTGGTCTCTGGATCAGACTTGCAGACCCACACCTGTGAACTCTATGAGAAAACCAATTGGTTCCCTCTCAAGGCAAGGGTCACTTACCATACGTGCTTGCTCGCAAACAAGATCAACCTTGGCCTGACCCCTCCTTTCACTAAGACCTTAATCTTGCTGGTGCCTAAAACAAGAAGTTCATCTAAGCAATCCTACCTGGTCCCTTTCTATAGGACCTCTCTCGCCCAGCGGACGTTCACTTATAGAGCACCCACTTTTCTTAACAGTCTCCCCTGATGTCCTTCCTGTAACTAAACTTGGCACCTTCAAACTTATGCTTCATCAACACCTTCTTGCAAAAACCCACTGTGATTGTGTTACCTAGACCAGTTTCTGCCCCGCCTCCCTTCTACTCCACCTCCTCTCCCACCTTCCCCTTCCGCATCTTCTCCTTCCTCCCTTCTCTCCCGCACATCTCCCTCTGCCCGCCTGCCCACTGCCTCACTCACTGTCATACACACACCCTCTCGTACTCCTCCCTTCCTGACATCTCCCCCATTTTTCTATTCTCATCCTCTTCATACTACCTGACTTCCCAGGTCCACTTGATCACCGCACACCCTCTTCTCTGCTGCTTCCTCCCTCTCCCCCTCTCTCCCCACCTCTCTCACCATCGTTTAGCACTTTCTATCCAACCCCTTGCACTTTTACTGATTAAGTCAAACTTTGACTTCTATAAGAAATTGCAACTTGTTCTGTCTTTCTAACACTGTGCCTTTGTAACTGCAACTGCCTTGTATGTACGTTACTTTGTTTTGTTAATTTTTGTTTTCCACTATTGTACAACATGGAACCTTTGTAAAAGAACCTCTGGTTCAAAGGTATTGTAATCCTAGTTCTCAATAAATAAATAAATAAATGAAAATATTGACAAAAATCTTATGGCAGTCATATTAAATGATGTGTACCATTAATTATTACAAATCTAAATATGGTAAGGCAGACTCAAAATGGGGGAAAGCTCATCCTACAAGACAGGAAAAATGTTCATATAAATTGGAATAAAAAGGTAGAATCAACATTTTTTACATATGATGAAACTGCTGCATTTACAAAAATTGCACAGGTCACCTACTCTCTGCTTAAATGTCAGGGGCTAGATTCATCAAAAAATCGCAAAGCACAGCTCAAAAGTTTGCATTGCGCTTTGCATTTGCCCTGGTGTCAAATTTTGCTAGTCTCAGTCGGATACTGCACCGAGCTCTATGACTGAGAATAGGGCCAGATGAAGTCAGCGCTAACCCCAATACTGCTAGTGCTAACACCACTAGTGCCACCCCAGCACACAGCCTTGAGTATGGCCACATAAGGAACAGTGCAGGTGCGCTATTTGGAAGTCAGATAAGCAGCCATATAAATAAGCCCATTGGGCATGTAAGGTGCTATGTGGCCATTTGCATGCCCATTATGGGCCCATTTTAATGGGCTGCACTGGAGTGTAGCACGCCCCACCCCCAGCACTTACCCCACAGGTAGCCCTGTGCCCCTGATGCTAGTGGTCCCCCCCCCACCAATCGTTGGCTCGATTCAAATGTAATATATCATCCTGGTGCCAGTGCCCCCCCCCTTGCCAATTGCTGGCCTGAGTAAACTATATGAAGTTTCACTGGTGCGTAGTGGTCGATCCCTGTTTATCACTGGCCAGTAACCTGTATGAAGTTTCCCTGGTACCTAGTGGTCCCCCGCTGATCACTGGCTCTAGTAAACTGTATGAAGTTTCCCTGGTGCCTAGTTGCCCCCCTCCACCAATCGCCAGCCCGAGTATATACATATAAGTGTCGCTAGCATCTAGTGTCCCCCCTCTTGCTGATCGCCAGCCCGATACCAAAACTGTTTCCCTGGTGTCCAGTGGTCCCTCCCTCCACCCAATCCCTTTTCCCCACATCTAAGACATTATTCCCTGGTGTCCAGTGGTCCTTCCCCCCAACCCGCACCCATGCCTGATATATTAATCATTATTTCCTGGTGTCCAGTGGTCCCTCCCCCTGCCCAATCCATGTTCCCTCATGGTTCAAGCCAGCCAGTTAGACCAACCTCCCTCCTCAATTGCTGGCCCTTTATGAAGACATACACTGTTCCCCCCACCACCACCGCTGATCGCCAGCCTGACCTGAAGGAGGTAACTTTCTCTGGTGTCTAGCAGACCCTCACCCCCCACCCCAGCAGGTAGTGTCCCACCACTCTGCTCCCTCCCATCCTGGACCCGAGATGGTGACCGGAACAGCCCTCCTCTCTTCACCATGGCCAGCTACTGATTGAGCTGTCAATGTGTGCGTACTGTATATTGTATGCGCACATTAATTGACAGCTCATCAGTGAATGAGCATGTACTGTATACAGTACGCACACTTTGACAGCTCATTCGGCATCCAGCCATGGTGGTGAGAGGAGGGCTGTGCCAGTCGCTGGCTCAGATTCAAGTTGGAGGGGACGGGGTCATGGGGCACTGCCTATCAGGGTGGGGGGTCCACTAGACCACCAGAAACAGGTCTAATTCACTATACAGGGATCGGGATAGGAGGGGGTTCAGACCACCAAGAAAATGTTTCATTTACTACACAAGGGTTTGAGATGGGGAACGGGGTTGGGGCACTACCTGCCAGGGTGGGGTGGGAGTCACTAGGCACCAGGGAATGTTACCTCCTTCATATCAGACCTTCGATTGGCAGGGGCAGCAGTGCATGTCTTCAATTTGGGCCAGTGATTGCGCACACGGGGGGGGGGGATTATTCTACCCGACTGGATAAAGCCATGATGGGGATGGGGATCGGGCAGGGGGAGGGGCCACTGGACACCAGGGGATAATGATTACTCAATCAATCTTTATTTTGCCAGGTGAAACACCTTTGAAAAAACTCATTTCCAAGGTGGACCTGGGCAAGGTACAAGTAACAACTGACATTGAGTTCATACATTAAATACAGCACATAGAAACACATTATACATACATACATACATATATATATATATATATATATATATATATATATATATATATACATACACACACACACAAACACATATATATATATATATATATATATATGCATGATATATATATATATATATATATATATATATATATATATGGATCTAGGCAAGGTAAGTAACAATTGAATTGAGTTCTTAGGTTTGATTTTAGTTCATACATTATATACGGATTATAAAAACATGTTAGACAATATATACATATCAGAGAATGAACAGTCAAATAACATTGAGCTAGTAATAGTACACACAGGGTTGTGCAATAGATACAGGTCACCAGGAAGAGAGAAATAAGGTTAGCAATATTAGGTACAATTGGCAATATTAATTACAATAATTACGTAGGTGGGTTACTAAAGGATCAGCCTACCTTAGTAATTAAGGAGTGGGAGATGAAGAGAAGGGAATGGAAGATGACAGGAGGGGTGGTATATAGGGTAAAGGGATTAACTGAATGGGGTGAGCATGACAGATAGAAACTAACCATCAATGACTGCACTTGCAGGTCTCAGTAAAGGACTGATTAAATAAGGTCTTGAAGGTTGACAGTTTTACAAGTGTAGGGAGTTTCAGGACTTTGGGGAGTTTATTCCATAGTGAGGGCAGAGCATAACCTATAGATGAGCTACCAAACTTGGTACTGATTTTGGGAATAAGAAGAGTAATATAGGAAAGATTTATCAGGGTGTACTTGCCCAGTACGCAGGTGGGCAAGGAGTCCAAAATATATTGGGGAAGCCTATGAGTAATGGCTTTGAAAGTCCATATGGCTGCATTTTTTTGCCACTGGAATGCGAATGAGGTCCATCCTATAAGGGAATAAAGAGTACAGTGGTGGGTGGAATAGGATGCACCAGTAATAAAACATAGTGTGTGGTGGTAGAGGATGTCTAGTTTGGATAGGGCAGCGCTAGTACTTTGGGCATACAGAATGTCCGCATAGTCTCAGAGCAGTAGAAAAGTGTCTTGAACTAGCCTGGTTCTCGCTTCTTTAGAAAGTAAGTGCCTGATTCTATAGAAAAGTCTGAGTCTCTGCTTTAGCTTTTTTGTAAGTTCCTCTATGTGATCCATAAATATATCTTTAATATATCAAACATGGGTGTGGGTCTGGGGCAGGACCACTAGGCACCAGGGAATAGTGTTTTAAATGTGGAGTGAGGGATCGGGTGGGGGAAGGGACCACTGGATACCAAAGAATAGTGTCTTAGATGTGGGGCGAGGGATGGGGTGGGGAGCCACTGGACACCAGGAAACATAGAAACATAGACTTTGATGGCAGATAAGGACCACTTGGCCCACCCAGTCTGCCCATTTCCCTACCTATTGGATAAGCTGTAGATTCTAGTTAACCAACAGCCTACTTCCTCCTACCCCCCACTATAATTGCCTTATGGCTGTCCCTGCATTCTTGAATTCCCACTGTTTTGACCCCACAACCTCCTCAGGAAGGCAGTTCCATGTGTCCACTACTCTGTCTGTGAAAAAATACTTCCTCACATTACCCCTGAGCCGTTTCCCCTCTATCTTCAAATTGTGCCCCCTTGTTCTTGCACACCTCTTTTTCTGAATGATGCTCCCCTCTTGGACTTTGTTAATTCCCTTGAGGTACTTGAAAGTTTCTATCATGTCCCCCCCCCTTCTTTCCTCAAGGGTATACATATTAAGATCTTTTAGTCTCTCTTCGAATGGCTTCTGTTGCAGACCCTGCACCATTTTAGTTGCCCTCCTCTGGACTACCTCCATCCTGTCTATGTCTGTGTCCATAGTTTTGATATCTAGCCAGCAATCAGCAGGGGTGGGGCACTAGGCACCAGGGAAACTTCATGCAGTTTACCTGGGCCAACTATTGGTGGGAGGGGGGAGACCACTAGGCACCAGAGAAACTTCATACAGGTTACTCGAGCTGGCAATCAGCAGGGGTAGCCACCGCAGTACCTCTGCCAACCACTAGGGTTGCACAGAATAATGCAAGGTTTCAGTTGATGGTATTTACTCTGTGCAAGGGGACCGCACATGAAGCCCTTGTGTGGAGCAAATGCTTTGTGAATTGGACATCGCTAATATTTATGTCCCCTTCCCTCATTTGCAATGCGGCCCCCACCACACTTTGCCCCAGAGTAAACCCAGTTTGAGTGTGCAAACTAAGCTTTTCTGAATACCAACTCAGTGCAAAACCGGGTTTGCGCAGGGGCAAAGTTTTGTGAATCCTGGCCCAGGTCACATGATGTAGTCATTATCACATTTATTCCAATACAGAATACTCAAACATGTTAAAGAAACAAATTATTTCACAACCCATAATGAACTTTCAACCATAGCCAAAAGCAAAAATGCTCATTCAAAATAGTGAGGCATCATCAACTTACCTGTTTCCATGCAATAGCTAGGCACTCGGGACAGAAACAGATTCCAGTATTCTCATTCATTGCTATACCAGTACAATATAGATCTGCAAATCTTTTACTTGCATAGCCAAATCATTCTTTTCCAAAATGATTCTCCTTTTATTTAAAACTTCTGCCCTACTTATAATTTATTTATTAGTATTTATTTATCATCTTTGACCAGAAAAGTCACACTAGGCTGTGACAGCTTGTTTCGAGGTGCATCCTGGGGTATGGGTTACATGAACCAGTTATTGACAGGGTGAAGCTGGCCATGCCACCAGGGAAATGCCCCTCTTCTTTGATAAGGGTCATGGGAACTTTTACTTCCACCTGGACAGTGACCAATGATTGGCAGAAGGGACCTCAGGTTAATGTCTCATCTGAAGAATTGCACCTCAGCAGTGCATCTTCCTCCTCATACTACACTACAGTGTCAGTTATGGGAATTACCCCAAGTACCTTGTGTGGAGCTAGAACCCATGACCTTCCAATATACCAGCTCCAGAGGTAAGCATGCTACCCACTGAGCCACTGGCCCCACCCCAACTCCCCATCACATCAAAGTGCTCTGACATCACAATGGAAATATTAGGGAAACCATTTTTAGACACATTTCTGCTTGTACTGTGTATCACATCTTCTCTGTAATTTGGATCCCAGTTTTCATGTTAGCTGCAGATGTTAGCATAAAAACAGGATCCGGGTCCCCAGACTTCATCTGATGTGTCTGCTGGTCTTTACCTGACATGATAATGCTCTACTTGCAACATCACACTCTGTTGCTGTGAAAATTGTTATGATGTCATAAAAAGAGTTTTATGACATCAGGCATAGACAAGCAGCCAGAGCAAATGATGTCTAGGGGGATAGAGATTTTGTTTTCATGTTGTTTTTTTAATATAATTTTGTTTACCCAGTATAGCCCAGCTGAGGTGTTACATTTCTTTTCCAGTGAGGTCCTACTTCTAGACATTTCTGGACTGGAGCACAGTGAGGATAAGTGACCTACCTGACAAAGTCCACACAGTGAGTAGTTTGGCTCTAGTGGGGATTGCATCAGTGATCTCCTGGTTCTCAAGCCAGTGCTATAGCCAGTAGACCAACTGCCTTCTCTTCTGCACAGTTATAAAGAAAACATATAAAATATAGACAGAAACACTGTCTAAAAGTTATGTTTATTTTTTTTTAAGTTTCTCTAATGATGTAAGGGTCTCTTTAAGTGCAGGCAACAATCCAAATGATAAATCCATTCACCGTCAAAACACAACATGGGTTGAATGAGCGCAGCACGATTAAAGGCAATTTCTAGTTTCCTGCAAAGAAATTACAGTTGGCATCGGCAGGACTCAGATTTTATAACATTCTCCTATAAATTACATTTCCGGAGATCTGATTCTTTATTACTAATGACAGTTACATATAAAACAGGCATTTAGTGCATTAGCCTTCCTCTGTTCCTGCTGCTTTTCCTGCTCTGAAATCATAGCCTCTGACTGTGAGATCAGTGCCCTTTCCATGGCAACAGGTTGTGATGTCGTCGGCAAAGGATTATGATCTCATGGGAGCAATAAGCAATGGGAACAGGTGAAGACTAAGGAAAAAAGATTGCATTTCAAATGACAATGTCTTCAGTATTAAAGAATGAAAGGTCCTGAAATTCACATTTGGGGGAATTCTGTGTACCTGAGTTCTGCCAATGCTATGAATTTTTTATGATTCTTTTTTTCTGGAAACTGAAAAATCAGTCCTCTGTTAATTCTGCCCACCATCTAACTTGGAAAAAAAAAACCACGAGCTTAAATCCAAGCAGCTTTAAAAAGGTACCAAAATCTATTGAAGCAGCAGCTCAGGTTAAAATCTTTTTGCATACTTTATTATGCTCTCCTCTTTGCAACCCGTGATGTTTGTGCCCGATGTTTCCTTTTGTTTTCAAATCTGCTGATATGGTGCCATATTTCAGGTAATGTCACCAATGCTGACATTTATGTTTTGTGGGCTTGAGTTGGTCTGCTGCCACCAGTGTCTCATAAAATTAGGGAACAGTGGCCCCGATATTCAAATGGATAACGCAGCACTAATCATGTTAGTGTTGCACTCAGTAAGTGCAACCCCCCCTTGAGGGGGGCTTACATTGGACTGCTTGGGCCACCCTCCCCTCTGGAACACCTGTTGCTGCTGTATTGTTGCAGCACAGCTCTTGCTGACCCATGTGTGTGGAGCGGCGAGAGAGCTGTGCTGTCAGGATTTCTTCGGCACCTCATGCACCCTCCCTCTTCGAAGCTATGCTGCTCATCCAACCCGGGTCCCCAAATCTAGGCAGAGGGGACAAGGAAACAGACAGAGACATATCTTCAGTGTCTCCTGCACCCACCACAAGAAAGCTGCCACAAGATCAGGAGGGTGTGCTGCAAAGGGATTCTGTCTCTGCACTGCCTTTTCTTCCTGACCCTGCCAGCATGCCAACTCACAGTCCCACTGCCCGATCCAGGTCATGGACAGACCAGATAATAGCCCAGGAGGGCTACAACAGAACTCGGGGAGGGGGAGCACACACATGGGGACAAATAAATGTCACAAAATAAAGACTTTGGACCACCATGATCCATCAGCACTTGCCATGGCCATCTTGCTGCCTCTTGACTCCACCAGCCATCCAATCAGATGGCTAGGAAACCTAGAATATGTACCAGGGAACTGTGGGAGGGTGAGACAATCAGGGACCATCCCACATGTACCGATGGGCTTAAGGAGCCAGTCAGAAGGCAGGACAGGGCAGAAAGAATGATGGACAGCCCTGCATGTCCAATGGGATATTGAACTGGAGAAAGAAGTTTCTGGACTCTTGAGGAGCTTGTGGCAATTGAAGAGAGACACTGAGGTGTTCCAGCCTGCTGCTGGTGAGACAAAGTGAGAGAACTAGCCAGGCCAGCAAGCCTTTGAGCGCTCACCAGGGTTCATTAAAAAAATTATCTGCAAGCCTTATCCTGGCCTTGCACTGTTCAGCGACTGTGCCAGACAAGCATCGGTGAGGAGAAATTAATGAGAGTGTGAGCCTGTAGGCAATTCCTGTATACCGAACCTGCTGAGCTGTATTGAGCAGAGACAGACCCCTGCATCCTACCTAGGTTGCTCCAGAGCTAGGTAAGGGGCCAGCTAGCCCTTCTCTAGTAGAGTGGATCAGGGAACAGGGAGCCATGGGGCATGTGTCCTGAGTACTTGGGCACTCTCAATCCAGAAGGGAGTTGGATTGTGGGGGTTGCTTCTGAAGTCTGGGCTCCTTGGGAAGTGGGAAGCTACTGAATAGTGTTCCTTTATCCTGGGAGCTGAATCAGAAGAGGTGTGAGCCAGGAGGGCCGTGCTGCTGCAGACCAGCTAAGAGAAGTCAAAGGTTACATCCCTAGGCCACTGTGGCCTGTTCCTTTTTTTTTGTACTTTATTTTTATTCCTTAAGAGAGGAAAGAAATTCCACTTTTAAATTTTAATTACAATCCAGAAAAATTCATTAAGAAAATTACATTTAGGGAGGCAGTATAGCGCAGTGAGGGAGGCAGTATAGTGCAGTGGTTTAAGGCTCTGAGCTGCAAATCTGGAGACCTGGGTTTGAATCCCACAGCACCCACTTTCATACTGTGTGACCCTGAGTGAGTCACTTAACTTCCCTGTGCTCCCAGGTTGCACCTGTAAACAAGCTTTCAGCTTAGTGTGTCTCACCTGGTTAAACAATTGGGGGAAAAAAAAACATTTTCTCTAATTTCTCGCGTAACTAAATAAGGCACAAACATTTTTGTGTTGTTTGCACACGTGCAAGAAACACATTGCTTTCAGCAGTCAGGGAGAATGTCTAAATGTGCCAGGAAATTTGGGCCATGTCACCATGCAATCAGCTGTTTTGGTGCATCACTAGCTACCAACACAGCTGATTGGATGGTGTCCCCAATCCCCATGGCGATGGCTTCTCCATCGGTCTCTCACAGTCTCCAGGAAGCTGACAGAAAGCCGCCGCCTGCAATTCAGTGTGCCTTCCCAGAGCCCCCAAGTGACCTGCATTTCATGGGTCTGACCCAAATTAGGGCTTTAAAACCTGCTCACCTGCAAGCCCTCATCCAAACCCACTTCGACCCTTTCCAAGTCCACGCATGTGCAGAATGTAGCACACGCCCCCGCTGCGCTCGTTCCCGCCTGACTCTACTTCACTCCAGCATAATTGCAATTTGAATAACAATGACTGCGCTGCCACAGAATAACTCTGCGGTCTCCATGTTTTTGAGCAGCAAATGACAGGCAAGCAGCTGACAGTGACGGCACGAGTCTGTCAGCTGAGTCGTGGTAGACTGAAAAGTGTCATGACTCGGGTTAAACTAGGAAAGTCCGAGATGCAGTCACCTGACAACATTAGTCAAAGTCTAGTTAGTGACTTAGAGGAGGGGGACCAGCCTGGCCTGGGGTGGCAGTGTTTCTGCTGGGCTTCAACAGTCATTAATATAACTAATTTCCTGTAAATGTGGAGAGAGTTGTTGGCTGAGAAAAAACAAAGTCCCAGCACTGTTTCTCTAATTTTTCTGACAGTGAAGGAGATCATTAACATTTCCTCCTGTTATGAGACAGACAGAAAAGACTTATTTAATAAATGAAGAGAGCTTTTTGGCTGAGAATTTATTTTGAGAGAGAAAAACAAAGTCCCTGCTCTGTTTCTTTAATTTCTGAGACAGTCCTAACATTTCCTCCTGTATACTGCATGTGAGCTGACAGATTGAAGAGACTTAATGGAGAGAGCTTTTGGCTGAGAACATTTTGAGTGAGACAGAAAAACAAAGTCTCTGCTCTGATTCGTTAATTTCTGACAGTCAAGAGAGAACATTTCCTCCTGTATGTGAGAATGACACGTCAGATTGAAGAGAGTTAAGTTAATAAATGGAGAGAGTTTTGGCTGAGAAATTATTTTGAGAGAGACAGAAAAACAAAGTCCCTGCTTTGTTTCTTTTCTGACAGTGAATCGATCATTTTCTGTATGTGAGGCACATGACAAGATTGAAGACTTACAAATAAATTAATAAATCTGGAGAGAGCTTTTGACTGAGAAAATAAATATTTTGAGAAACTCAGAGATACACTAAAATTTAATTTCTGTGCTGCAGCAAGAATCTGAACTCACAAAGCTGCTGGCTGGCTCAGTTAAACTATAGCTGACTCGACTCCCAGCAGGGAAAAACAGACAGCTGTGGTGGTTGTGAGGGCCCCCGGTTGCCTCGCCCTCCCCCCAAGCCGGACCCCTGCTGACTCGACTCCCCACAGGGAAAAACAGACAGCTGTGGTGGTCATGAGGGCCCTCGGTTGCCTCGCCCTCCCCCCAAGCCAGACCCCTGCTGACTCGACTCCCCGCAGGGAAAAACAGACAGCTATGGTGGTCGTGGGGGCCCTCGGTTGCCTTGCCCTCCCCCCAAGCCGGACCTCTGACGACTTTACTCCCCACAGGGAAAAACAGACAGCTGTGGTGGTCGTGAGGGCCCTCGGTTGCCTCACCCTCCCCCTAAGCCGGACCCCTGCTGACCCGACTCCTCGCAGGGAAAAACAGACAGGTATGGAGCTGTGCACACTTCGGTGAACCTGCTCAGTTGAACACAAAGGCTCCTGGATCCTTTGGCGCCATTTTCAAAAGACTTGTTTGAATTAAATGTCGCCACAGTAGTGAAGATAGTTTTTGTAGCCCTTAAATCTGCTCAGTTTGTACTGAAATCCTCTCTGTTTAACTTGGAACCTTAAGTGAAGCTATTCAGAGAGTAAAAAAGTCTCCATTTGCCTCAGGTGCCTTAAATGATTTTAAACAGCAAAAGTTACAGCATAAAATTGATTAACTAAGCTGCTACAGTCTCCGGTTGCCTCAGGTGCCTTAAATGATTTTAAACAGCAAAAGTTACAGCATAATACTGATTATCTAAGTTGCTAAAGTCTCCATTTGCCTCAGGTGCCTTAAATGATTTTAAACAGCAAAAGCTACAACATAAAATTGATTAACTAAGCTGCTACAGTCTCCGGTTACCTCAGGTGCCTTAAATGATTTTAAACAGCAAAAGTTACAGCATAAAATTGATTAACTAAGCTGCTACAGTCTCCATTTGCCTCAGGTGCCTTAAATGATTTTAAACAGCAAAAGTT
The DNA here is from genome assembly GCA_016271365.2 of Neoceratodus forsteri. Taxonomy (NCBI): domain Eukaryota; kingdom Metazoa; phylum Chordata; order Ceratodontiformes; family Ceratodontidae; genus Neoceratodus; species Neoceratodus forsteri. The sequence continues at coordinate 1,278,164,479 of CM057456.1, forward strand.
ACAGCATAATACTGATTACCTAAGTTGCTAAAGTCTCCATTTGCCTCAGGTGCCTTAATTTTATTTCTTGCACACATAGTAATTTTTGGGAGTGCAAAGCAGCTAGTCCCAGGCCCAATCCGAATCAGTACAACTGTTGCATTGCTCGCTTTGTTTTCTCAGCCCCTCCCTCTGCCTACCTGTGTATAAATTCTGTGTTTTTTCTCTTCTTCCTTAGCTGTGGTGGTCGTGAGGGCCTTTGGTTGCCTTGCCCTCCCCCCAAGCCGGCCCCCTGCTGACTCGACTCCCCACAGGGAAAGCCAAACAGGTACGGAGCTGCGCACACTTCGATGAACCTGCTCAGTTGAAGCCTCGCTGGCTCCCCACCACCACCCTTGGTGAGCATCTACATATATAGCTGAGATCACGTGAGCTCTAGAACCTATCAGCTCACTTTCCCATTTGCAAGTTCTCAGCTCTCTCCACTAGAGGTCGCATCTCACTTTCCTGCCCGTTCTATCCTCATCAGATGGCTGAAAGGAAGGACCCTGTTACTTCATAATCAGGCTGCAGCTTGCCTCGTCAGAGCAGTCAGTGGAAATAGCCGTAAAACAATTTTTGAAAACAAGATCAGCTCGCCACGGCCCCATCCCCTGTCCAAACTGGGGACCTGTGGTAATAAATTGCTCTACAATCTGCATATACCCAGCCCCATTTTTTAACCTCATCCCTGTCTGTAGTGCCCTCATCAAAATCCTTCTAAATCAGTTACAGCAAAATTGCTGCTTGATTCTCTCTTACTATTGCTGATTCCTTAACCCAGTTGACTGATGCTTGTGGTTGCAGCCATAAACCAACTACCAACCCACTCTCAACTCATTATGTTGCCTCCTCAGTGGCAGGAGATAAAGGGTCTAAAGATTGCCCACCTCAATATTCGTAGCATCCTTGCCAGTCACTCAGATATAATGGCATGGGTTGCCTTCTACAAACCAGACATCCTCGGGGTCTCCGAAACATGGCTCAAACCTGTGCACCCTGACTCTGCCTGTGCTCTCCCTGGCTACCTTGTGATCAGAGAGGACAGGGCGGGTACAAAACATGGGGGTGGGTTGTTGCTGTATTACAAATCTCATCTAAAAGTGACTGACATACCCACCCCCTCCCCCCTTGTGAGTTTATACATGCCCTCCTCCTATTAGGTAACACTAAGAAGCTTCACCTAGCCTGTGTATATAATACACCAAAAGGTGGCGTTCGTGGCCTCTCCTATCTCCTTGACTGCCTCAGCCCAAAGGTGAGGACTAGTGAACTCCTAATGTTTGGGGACTTCAACTTAAACTGGCTGAGTGGGAATGCTAAAATCTGCAAACCCCTTCTATCTGGCCTTGCCCTCAGCCAACTCATCACCAAACCCACCAAACCTTCTTCCTCTGGGGAAAATGGCTCTCTGCTTGACTGGATGCTGTATAATAGGCCAGACCGAATATCAGCCTCTGGCCTCCTCCTTGATTTGATCTCAGATCATTCCCCCAAATACTGAATCTGGAGGGTTCTTAATCACAGGGTCCCACCAAAAGTCATACAGATGAGAGATTACTCAAACTTTGACTTAAACAACGTTCATACCGACCTCAGCCTGATGGACTGATCCCCGGTATTTGCAGACCCGGACTTCTCAGTTGCTCTGGACAGCTTCCTAACCATTTTTACCCCATTAAAAAATAGACATGCCCCACTCATTAAAAGAAGAGTGAGGGGCACAGTCACAAAATGGTTACAAGGGGAACTGTTTGCCCTGATGAAGCTTAGGGACAAAAGTTGGCTTAAATATAAGGCCTTTGGAAACAGATCTGACTTCGAGGTCTACAGGCAACTTAGGAATTCATGCAAACAGGCGATTCACTCGGCAAAGAGTGATTTCTGCAAATCATCCCTCGAAGTGTCCGCCAAAAATCCAAGGAGTTTCTGGCACACTATAAAACACACTGTAAATGGTCCAGCCTGTCAGCAGGTTCCTGACTTGCTAATAAATGGAGTCAGTTGCAATAATGCCCACACGATAGCAAATGCTTTTAATGGCCTGTTCTCGGACCTGTCTGATTACACCTCTGTGCCTTCAGTCTCAAATGATCTGGGTCCCACTCCTGGTGCTCCACCCCATCCTCCTCTCCCTCCCTTCTACTTTAAGTCTGTCTCCTCCAAAGAAACCCAGAAGCTTCTAGTAGGTTTCTCCCCTTACTCCAGTGCTGGACACGACAACCTTGTGCCCAAACTGCTAAACCTGGGGGCCCCCTTCTTGGCCCGTTCCGATCTCCCACATTCTTAACTCCTTGCTCATATCGGGGTCTGTCTCTGCCATTTGGAAGGTGGCCCATGTGATCCCTGTCCTCAAGCATGGCAATCCCAAATTACTTAAGAACTAGCGACCCACAGCAATTCTATCTGCAGTTAATAAGCTGCTTGAAAAAGTAGTGGCCTCCCATAGAAACATAGACTTTGATGGCAGATAAGGACCGCTAGGCCCATCTAGTCTGCCCATTTCCCTACCTACAGGATAGGCCGCAGATCCTATTTAACCAACAGCCTATATCTTCCTGCCCCCCACAAGAATTGCCTTATGTCTGTCCCATGCATTCTTGAATTCTTCCACAGTTTTAGACTCCACAACTTCCTCAGGAAGGCTGTTCCATGCATCCACTACCCTCTCTGTGAAATAATACTTCCTCACATTGCCCCTGAGCAGCCTTCCTTCTATCTTTAAATTGTGTCCCTCGTTCTTGCAAGTCTCTTTTCTGAAATATGCTACCCTCTTGGACTTTGTTGATTCCTTGAGGTACTTGAAAGTTTCTATCATGTCCCCTCTCCCTTCTTTCCTCAAGGGTATACATATTAAGCTCCTTTAGTCTCTCCTCATCTGGCTTCTCTTGCAGACCTTGCACCATTTTAGTTGCCCTCCTCTGGACTGCCTCTATCCTGTCTATGTCCTTGCGGAGATGGGGTCTCCAGAACTGGACACAGTATTCAGATGGGGTCTCACCAACTGTCTGTACAGAGGATAACAACTTCCTGTTTTCTGCTGCTGATGCCTCTCCTATACATCCCAGTATACCCCGGCCCTCCCTACTGCCTTCTCACATTGCTTGCTAACCTTAAGGTCATCTGATGATTACCCCCAGGTCCCTTTCCTGTTTTGTTGTTGTTACTACCTCCCCACCCATTGTGTATTCTTCCCCTGGGTTCTTGTTTCCCAGGTGCATTATTATGCACTTTTTTGCATTGAATCCTAGCTGCCATACATCTGACCATTCCTCCAACCTTGCCAAGTCCCTTTTCATCCTTTCCACGCCTCCTTGTGTATCAACCCTGTTGCAGATCTTTGTGTCATCTGCAAAAAGGCATACTTTTCTTTCCAGTTCCTCTGCAATGCCACTGATGAAGACATTAAAAAGGACTGGACCCAATACTGAACCCTGCGGTACCCCACTAGTAACCGCCCTTTCTTCAGAGTGGACTCCATTTACAATTACCTTCTGTGTCCTGTTGTCCAGCCAATGTTTTACCCAGGCTACCACCCTGGGACCCACTCCCAGGCTGGTTAATTTGACTAATAATCTTTGTGTGGGACTGTGTCAAATGCCTTGCTAAAGTCTAGGTAGGCCATGTCCACAGCCCCTCCCTGGTCTACTACTTTGGTCACCCAGTCAAAGAAATCTATTAGATTAGTCTGACATGACCTTCCTGCTGTGAACCCATGCTGCCTTGGATCCTGTGCTCCACTGACCTCTAGGTACTCAACTATTCTTTCCTTCAGAAGTGACTCCATCACTTTCCCTACCACAGAGGTCAGACTGACAGGTCTGTAGTTTCCTGCCTCTGTCTTGGTCCCACTGTTTCCTACCCAAGAGATAATTAGAGAACCAGGCTAGGATGGGGGAGAGAGGCCAAAAGACTTGAGAGCAGAGCCCAGGAGGGTGTGATCAATCAGATCGAAGGCCTTGGACAAGTCGATGAAAACAGGCCCCGTGAGTTTGCCTTGATCAGTCGCAGTTTTGATTTTGGAGGTGACCTGTGTGAGGGCAGTGGAGGTGCTGTGTCCTTTTCAGAAACCGTGCTGCTCAGGGAAGAGAAGGCCATAGGTTTGTAGGAAGAGGACAATCTGGGATTGTACACGAGGTTCCAAAATGCCATCTCCGGCCTATCACCAGTAGCCTGTGGGGTACCTCAGGGGTCGGTCCTTGGTCCCCTATTGTTCTCCCTCTTTATAAACCAGCTGCCTTCAATCCCAACCTTTGGACATGTTACTCTGATGATATGGTGCTCCTCGTCAGTTCACAAAATATTGATGACATAAACTTTAGACTCAACTCAGATTTTGGTCGCATCCAAACCTGGCTCAGGGCAAGTAAGCTTGTCATCAACCTGCAGAAGATGCAGGCGATGTTATTCGGCTCCCATCCCAAGATGAGAGCATGCCCAGCTGAGCTCAGAGTCATTGGCACTGATGGCACCCCTGTGATGATGGTGGAATCGTTCAAGTACTTGGGGGTGACTCTTGACCCCCAACTGGATCTCTCCCTGCACATACTTAACTCCCGTAAGACAACAAACTGCAAATTGGGACTCGCGTACAGAGCAAAAAGTTGTCTCACCCCAGCTGCCAGACTTGCCCTGGCAAAAGGGGTCTTCCTCCTCTCACTTTGCTATGGGCTCACCTCCTTCCTGAATGCCCCCAAAGCCTGGCTCTCCAAATGGGACACCTCGTATAACAACGTATGTCGCTTCGTCCTATCAGCCCCTCATCTCACCCATCGTTGTCTACTCTACTCTAGACTGGGTTGGCTCTCCCCTAGTAACCATCGTTCATTCGATATGGGCAACTTTACAGATAACGTCATCCAGTCACCTACTCCTCCAGCACTTGCTGACCTTCTCCAGCATGCCCCCTCTGGCTACCAGCTGAGGTCCACCGAATCCCAGGTACTTATGGTCCCTAAGACTCACTCCCTTGCAGGAGATCAAGCCTTTGCAGCTCTTGCCCCTAGAACCTGGAACCTCCTTTCTCCTCATGTAAGAACTGCCCCCTCCCACAGCTGTTTCAGGTCCTCCCTCTGGGGCTACCTAAAACAAGCATCAAGCTGCCTCTGTCCCCAGTAGTCCACTGTCCCTGAAGTGTCTGCGAAAAATCCTGGCTGTGGGTGTGCACTTATTCCAAAAATAACAAATAAACAAATATCACAAATGTTGTTGCTGCTGACACTGGTCCTAATTTCCCTGGCTGCCCCCGGGTTGTCATGCCTCTTACTGATTTGCATTAAATTGTTCACTGCCTGTTACCTGATTGTAGTTGATTGCTTATACCTGTCTGTACCATGCCTGACAGTTGGACCCTAGTCTCTGTACTTTGTTTCTGCTGGTCCTTCTTGCTTGTATTCTTACTGTACCTTTGTATAATTTGTTGCTAGCCTCTGTACTGTTTATTTGCCTGTACCTTTGTAACCCTCCCGGGTCGCACCTGAAAGTAGGCAGTTGACTGTCTAGTGTGCTTACCTGGTAAACAAAAGCTAAATAAATAAATAAATAAAATAAAGTTTTACTAAATGAACAGAGACTTTGAAACACTACAACATGACTGCAAGGGCTAAATAAAAATCTAAGCTGCAGGCTGATGATCTCTTAAGAATAATAAGCTCCTACTTTTCAGAGTCAAGTAGACGGTGCTCTGAGTCGGGCTTGATACAGACTGAGAGATTTAAATGGAGCTGGTGTGGAAACTTAAAGGACCAGACTGGACACCAGTCATACATTGGGATATTTTTTTGTCAGTCTGCTCGTGGTGCTCTGACAGTTGGGCTTGCTCACTGAGACCCCACTGAAATGAGACCACACAGTCACTGCGTGGTCTCATTTCAGTGGGATCCTGCTTCCTAATCATTTTAACAAAAAGGGACTTACCCAGGGCAAGTGGTTTCCCTCCCAATGATCCCTGATTATGTGGGATGTGCCTCATTTTGTTCCTCAATATTGCTGTCTCAGCCATTCCTCATGGACCTGGTGCAGCCCGCATAGATAATGTGCCATAAGTTTCACACAAATTCATAACATTCCAAGGTGCCAAATCAGAAATAAACTTTGTACCAGTAAACACAATGGTTTCTAAGCTTATATGTTCTGTGTTTGAGATGCGTTCCTCAGTATGAGAGAGCTATGGGGGTTGGACTGAATCATGACTTTGAAAGTTTCATGTAAAAATGCCTTGATTCCCCCAGAATAGGCAGAGAAATGACTTCTGTTTTGCAGTATGTCACAATGCTTGTGAAGACAGTGACTCAATCCATTTCTCTGAATGAGAGAGTGGTGTGATTGGTCAAAGCCTGAATGAGCAGAGGCAAACCTTTATCTCTCGCCAATTCAGGCTGGCCAGTGCACACCACTTGCCCTCTGTTCAAGAGAATGGGTTCGGTCACTGTCTTCACAAACAATGTGACATACTCCTGGTTGTTTGAGAGATGGGCTGTCCAGCACTGAGCTGGTAGTTCTATCCCACTAGTCAGCTAATTGCCTCAAGTCTACTGATACTGATACTAATACAAGGTCGCAGGCTCTGTCCCAAACCCTTTACTCTTGGCTCCACAGTGCAGTTGCACTGTTTTATGTGTCGCTGCTCAAGTGAGAACAGGGAAACCAGAACCAAGAATTGAATGGGAGGGGTTAAGCTGAAGTCTGGATATTAATGATGCCTCGGCAAATGCTTCACCATGTAACCCTACCCTGGCACTCCTAGGGTGCAAGTGCCCCCCCCCCCCACTGTCGTCTTCCCAATATGAGTTAAAATAAAAGATTGCCCCCAGCTGGTAGCAGTGGTACTACTTCCTCTCTCACCACGTCCCAGGTTTGTCATTAAAAAACGACCTTGTAGTATAGTGGTGATGCTCATTGTTGGTAAGTCAGTCACCCACCACAGTTACATGCAGCCTTGCAGGCACAGTTGCATATTGTATTGCATATGGGGTGGGTGGTTGATGGCACTGTTGGACAGCCAGTTGTTCACAATATTGGAGGTTCTGCAGACTATAATGCCAGCCAGAGTCTCCACTCCCACACCCTTGATTCCATGGGGAAAAAAAATTCCACTGAAATTAGGGGTTGGGTACATGTAACAAAAGTGTGTTTTTTTCTTCAAGAAAATCCCCAAAACTCACCACAGAGCACGCAAACCCCTTGCGGCCACCAGATCCCAGACCACAGCCTTTATATAGAAATATTTCACAGATCACAGTATGTTACGAAAACTGCATATGGGGTCAGTGGTTGATCGCACTATAGCCAGTTGTGCACAACCACTGGAGGTTCTGCAGACTGTAATGCCAGCCAGAGTCTCCCACAACCCTGATTCCATGGGAAAATAAAAATTCCCATGGAATTAGGGGTGGGGAACATACAATAAAGGTGTGTTTTTTCTTCAAGAAAAGCCCCAAAATTCACCACAGAGCATGTACACCCATCGAAGCTTCTGGGGGCCGCATTTCCAAAATGTCATATCTAAACACCCCCTAAAAACATTCCTGGCTATGTCCCTGCCCCCTCTCCACTCCTCGGCCACAGTGACCAGCATTCCAGTTGCTGAAATTTGGGACCTATGCTTCCTGGTGAAACATTTCAATAAATAAACATAAAGCTGACCAGGGGTGCCTAATCCCCCTATTGGCATGCACCCTACCCGGTTTGCCGATGGGGTAGCCCAATCCCTGTTGGCTTGTTGCCCCCCATTTTTTGTGTGCCTAGGGGGTGCCCAATCCCCCTCGGCTAATGCACACTTCCCCAAGCACAAGCACAGTGTATGGCCGATGGGGTGCCCAGTCCCCATTGGCTCCAGCATCCCCCCCAAAAAAGAAGCACCCAGGTGTGCTGGCACACTGGGATGCCACCCCAGCATGCAAAAAAGTGTCCCACATCATCTATTTATTTGTAAAACCTATAAAAACAGAAAATGGTCCCTCGCGGTCTTTTGTGCCCCCCTTCCCCAACCCACATCCACCCACTGTGCACCCACCTCCCCACACCACCCCTTACCCCATACTTATCTCTGGAGCCCAGGGCTGACGATCTTCAGTGGACCGGAACACGCCTGCACTCTTCAAAGCCGACCGCGAACTGAAGAAATGCCGTGTAAGCTGTATAATGGCATAAATGTTTTTTTCAACTTTGGTGCATATCTTGCTCATTTTGGGAATATGTTTCACCAAATTTTCAACATGGAGTTCTTAGATCCCAACTCATGAACTCAGTCACTGTCTTTTTGTTATTCGGTCCTGAAAAGTTATTTCGCGGTCACTGCGCGGAACCACCTTTTGGGACCGATTAATGAAACGACAGTGTCACAGTTCAAGAGGTAGGCCCCTAAAAATCCTATGTTGAAAATTTGGTGAAAACATTCCCAAAAAGGACTGTTTTATGAGCATGCATTGTGCAGTTCCTACACACACTAGTAACTTCTAGAATTTTTAATATTTTCACTCCAGATTTTCAACATTGCCATTTTACCACACCTTCTTATGAACAGTATAGCTTGTCATTTTTCACATCTCACCTGAAATGTGTTTTCGCACATGTAACACACAATGGCGCAGTCAGTGTGCAAAATCAATGTTCAGGACAGATTAAGAATATCACAGTGAGACTGTTCATAAGGTAGGCCACCAAAAACCCTATGTTGAAAATTTAGTGAAAAAATTCCTCAAAATGACTGTTTTATGAGCTTGTGTTGTGCAGTTCCTATGCACGCTCGTAACTTCGAGCATTTTTAATATTTTCACTCCAGATTTTCAGAATTGCCATTTTACCACACCTCCTTATGAACAGTGCAACTGTCATTTTTCACATCTCACCCAAAGTGTGTTTTCGCACATGTAGCACACAGTGGCGTGGTCGGTGTGCAAAATCCATGTTCAGGACAGATTAAGAAAATCACAGTGACACTGTTCATGAGCAGAGGTCTTAAACTGGCTATGTTGAAAATTTGGTGACAAAAGTCCATAAAATGACTGTGCTACGGGCATGCATTGTGCAATTTCCATGCACCCTCATAAGTTCACGAATTCGTAATCTTTTCAGTCCAGATTTTCAACTCTGGCATTTTTCAACACCTCCTTATGAACAGTACAGCTGTAATTTTTCACACCCTTGCCGAAATGTGATTTTGCACTTCTGACACAGAATAGCATGGTTGCTGTGGGGAATCAGTGTTCGGGATAGATTAAGAAAATCACTGTGACACTGATCATGAGCGGAGGTCCCAAAATGCCTATGTTGAAAATCTGCTGTAAAAATCCCAAAACTAATTACATTATGGGTGTGTTTTGCGCAATTTCTACACACAGTTGTGACTTCTAGTTTTTTTGTATTTTCACTGCAGATTTTCAACATTGCCATTTTTTACACCTCCTCATGAACATACAGCTGTCATTTTTCACATCCTGTTCAAAATGTGTTTTCCAAATGGTGCAGTCACTGTGCAAAAATCACCTTTTGGCTAATGAACTGATAGTGTCACTGTTCATGCGGTGGGATCACAAAAAGGCCATGCTGAAAACTTGGAGTAAATATATCAAGAAATGCCCAGGGTGTTAGGGTTTTCGACCATAACGCCCTACCCTGTATGGACTGACAGGCGTCAGGGGTGTGACTTGGGACTGTCGACAGTAATACTCCTGCCATTCCACCCCCATCCTGCAGCCAGTGGCAGGCATCGAGGTGTGCCTTGGACCCTTTGGCCCCAGAGTTCACCCCATTCTCCTATACTGCACCCATTTCAGTGTATTTCCTTATGGAATGATGTGAGTGTAAAGCCCGAACACTTCAAAGCACACCTCAACAGTTGTAAGTGTCTGCAGGGTAGGGTGAGGTAAAATATCGTGACCGTTATGGCTGATGACCCAAAGGCACACCCCAATGCCTGTCCATCTCTGCAGGGTGGGGGTGGAGTTGGTGTCAGTTCAATACTTCACTGCCATTTATATACTGCATCTGTCTAACTCCTGCACTTCCACTGCTAATGACAGCAAGCAACACTTGGCATTGACAAATGCTTGTTTCTTTTATTTTGGGGGGAATTAAAAGAATATTAACAACTATACACATGGCCATATAACAATTAATAAAGAAAAGGAAAGAAATATATAAGTTCACCAGTCCTCCAGATTTTTAGCAGCCCTGCTAAATATTTAAATCAACAAAGTAAGGCATCAGTCCACTCTAATTCATTCAGTATCAGATCCTTAGTATAAGGAGGTCAATTATTTCAAAGTTCACAGTTAATACTCATATAAGAACTCCATCCAAACTTTAACTTTAAACAGGAAGATATTCGGTCACCTCGGCTACCTCCTCATCCTCAAAGTCCCAACCGATATCATCAGGAATTATAATGTTGCTTTCATAAAAAAACTCTTGCAGCATCAGGATCATCAAAAAAATAGTTCTAATTCTGAAAATGTACTTTCAAATGAGCAGGAACATGTAGAACCGCTGCAATTCCAATGTCCTTAAATTCAGAGAGTATTGGTAAAACCTGTTTCCTTCTACGCTGAGTCTGCATACAGAAGTCTGGGTACAGATGAAAACGATGCCCTTCATAGAACAGCTGCTTCTTTTGCCTCATTAATTGGAGGATTTTATTCCTCTCTGTGAGGGATTGAAAAGTAATTATAATTTATCTCGCCCTTGATTTCGCTGCACTTAAGCTTCATTGTGTGCCCTAGCTGAACAAGTTTCTTCCCCTGCCAAGAGGCAGGTGTATTTTGTTATACAATGTGTCTCTCTCGACCTTGCATTGTGCTTCGGTGCTCATTTGTATGTTGCTCTGTATACTGCCTTGCCCTAAATCCCCTGCCCCCCAGGACGCATCTAGAATCGAGCGCTACACCGCTCAGTATGCCTTCCTGGTAAAACGCTTAAATAAATAAGATTGCTGACTTGTATCCCTGATTTGACGTGAGGCTGGACGAAATACTGACTCAAAAATGATAGAAGGCTCAATAGAAAACACTGCAGTCAAAGCCTTCTGCACAGGATCCTTCAACTCAGCATTCACAACAGTTCTAGGAAACCCAATTAAATGTAAATTTCTCCTCAGCATACTATTCTCTAAATGCTCTAATCTTGACATTTGAGCCAGCTACTCATGTAAAGCTGCATTTGTAGTTCCCTCTAGGGTAAGAACTCAAGCCAAAATGCCTTTTATCTCTCCTTCGTTGTTTTCAATCAACTTCTCCACTTTCTCCACTCATGCCTCCAAAGCCATGCAACGAACAGAAATATTCAAAAGTGAAGTTTCAATATGAACAGTTGACTGCCTCACCTCAGCCTGAAACTCAGTCAACAAAGTTTGAATCGATGCAAGAGTGGGCTTCTGCGACGCCTTCGGTTTCACTCCCGTATCCGAACAGGTTATTATAGCAGGAGAAGCTCCTGTTCTGACCCCCACCACAGGACCTCGGGCTGGAGCACCTCTTCCAACTGGTTTTGGGGATACGAACTTATCCATATCGGAAGACGGAAATTCCATCTGAGTAAGTAAGCCAGAGAAAACCAAAGAATAAAGTTTATGTTTTACACAGAATGTTCCGTCTGAAACCACGGAACTCCTGACAAATGCACCTCACTCTAGTAATGGCTCGTTAGTGCCCCCACTGTGGCCTAGTCCTGATTGCTTCCCTACCTGCTGCTGTGTGCTGTAACCCACCTTGACTGAACTGCTGCATCTGTGGGTCATGTGAGTGCTGGCATTGCTGGCTGGGGTCTTTGTACTTTTCCAACTCTGGATTACAAGTTTAATTTTGAGCATTTTCTATTTGGATTTCAATTTCTTTAAATTGTGTTAGTACACTATGACCTGTTTTGGGGGGAAGGGTTAAACTGCAGGCTTGCTAACATTCATCAAGTGAACCACTGAAAGAATCCCAGCAATATAGCTACCAGACCTGCACTGGGATTCTCGTGTAATACATGGGTACCTAGAGTCACTGGTATTTGTGTCATACTTGAAACTGTAGTTGTATTACTGGCACCAGTTAAAGAGTTCACCACACCCTGTGTAGAATAATTCATCTTTTTGCGCCCCTTGATTGGGTGGGTGCTTCCTCAAACTGTGTGAGATTTGCGAGAGTGGTAGTGACCCACAGTGCAGTGGCTTTCAGGCTGCACTGCTATAGGATGTTAGTGCTCAAGATGACTTGCAACTATTTAACCCCTTCATTTCTCCCAGCAGCCAGGCCTGTGTTCTTAAATAAAAGCACTAATTGTTTCAGTTTTACTTCTGTGTGTGCACCCAGTTTGTGCAACCTGATTGAAGAGTTCATTAGAGAAGGTAACAGTTCACTTAATGATCTCCAGGAGTGGTCCTGTCCAGTGTAGGGAGAGGGGTAGGAACTGCATCCCAGGAGGTGGTACTGCACTCAGCATCTGGTCCACGTATTCTCTCTGGGTGGAGGCACCATGCTATTTATTGTTTGTTCTGAACTCCCCCCCCCCCACAAGAGAAAGAAGGAACCCAACCATCTCAACCTGTTGGGCCCTGTACAGTCACCAGGCTGGAGTGTGAACCTGGACCTGGCATCCTGGGGACCACACAAGAACAGTTGGAACCAACAGATCAGGGTCTATGTTCAAAGGGCCTTGATGTGGCCCGGTGGCATTGAGGGTTGAAGTGCTGAATGCCACACCTCGCACTATGCCGGTGACCCGAGTTCAGGAATGACCTTAGTTCGCCGGGGTGCTGGCATGGGGTGGGGGAGGTTGGGAGCAGGATCGATCGATGGCTCTCCTCTCCCAGGTAAAGGGGTAGAGTCACCTGCCCGTAGTCCCACCATCACCGAATGGATGTTTGGCGCCGGCTCACTTGGTTAAAGGCATGACTGAAAGGGAGGGGCATTCTGAACAGCATGTGTGCACCTGCCTCCACATGCATGTGCCATGTTGGGGATGCGTGGGTGTAGGGGCCGGGGGAAAACCCACGAAAACCCAGAAAAACTGTATATATAAAAAAAAAAAAAAAAAAAGGACCTTGATGCATGGTGCTGATGACAATGTGATATAATCATAGAATCATAGAAATGTGATGGTAGAAAAGGACCCTCTTGGCCCATCGAGTCTGCCCTTTACCCCTCCCTACTTGTACCTTTTCCAGAGATCCCCTTCACCCCCTGGTCAACCCCTTGTGTCTGTCCCGTGCCCTCTTGAATCCCTCCACCATTTCGACCCCCACCACCTCCTCTGGCAGATTGTTCCAGGGCTCCACCATCCTCTCAATGAAGTTACGCCCCCTCACATTGCCCCTGAACCTTCCTCTCTCCAACCTTAGACTATGACCCCTAGTTCTAGCACCTACTTTCCCTGTGAATAAGCTCCCTCCTATTTTATTAATCCCCTTCACGTACTTAAATGTTTCTATCATGTCTCCCCTCTCCCTTCTAGTCTCCAATGGGTACAGATCCAACTCCCCAACCTCCCCTAGTACAGCTTCCCATTCAACTCCTGCACCATCTTAGTGACCCTTCTCTGAACCCTTTCAATCCCATCTATGTCTTTGCATAGGTGAGGTCTCCAGAATTGAACCCCGTACTCCAGGTGAGGTCTTGCCATGAATTTGTAAAGAGGTATCAGCACCTCCCTCCTTCTGCTTGTTATTCCTCTCCCTATGCAAGCCAGCATTCTATTGGCTTTGCCCACCGCCTTACTGCATTAAGTCCCCACAATAAGGTTATCTGAAATTATAATCCCCAGATCCCTCTCCTGTTCAGTTGCCTTCCTCCCCCCCAGTGTGTAATCTGCTTGTGGGTTATTCCACTCCATGTGCATTACTGTGCACTTTTAGGCATTGAATTTCAGCTGCCATGTTTCTGGCCACCCCTCCAGCAATCTTAGATCTTCCCTCATAGCCTCCACTCCCTCTGGAGTGTCCACCCTATTGTAGATCTTTGAATCATCTGCAAATAGGCAGACCTTCCCCTGCAGCCCCTCTGCTATGTTACTGATCTAGATGTTAAACAGGATGGGCCCCATCACCGACCCCTGGAGGACCCTGCTCATCACCCTACCTCACTGGAATGTGCCCCACTTACCACCACCATTTGGCTTCTGCCCAGCAGTCAGTTCTCCACCCACCTTGTTATTTTCTGTCCCACCCCTAAACGTTCCACCTTATTTACCAGCTTTCTGTGGGGGACAGTGCCAAAGGCCTTCCTGAAGCCCAGATAGGCCACGTCCACTGCCACCCCCCCTCAATCTACCACCCTCATCACCCAATCGAAAAACTTGATCAGGTTCGTCTGGCATGACCTCCCTTGTGTGAAGCCATACATGATGGACATTCTGCAGCCCGCTTTCCACGAAGTAGCTGACCACCCTTTCTTTTAATATCACCTCCATCACCTTACGCACCACTGAGGTAAGGCTGACTGGGCGATAATTGCCCGCCTCCTCCCTGCTTCCACTCTTATGAAGTGGCACTATGTCTGCCCTCTTCCAGTCTTTTGGCACCCACCCTGTATCCAGGGACAAGTTAAACAACCTCACTAGAGGTGCCGCCAGCTCCTCCTTTAGTTCTTGGAGTACCCTAGGATGCAGGGCATCCAGACCCATAGCCTTGTCCACCATCAACCTACCTAATTCATCTCTTACCCTGTCCTCACTGATCAGGCTAGGATCCACCCCATGTCATCCCTTCCCCTCACCTGTAACATCAGCCCCCTTCCTTCCCCTTCCACTGTGAAGATCGAACAGAAGTACCTATTTAGCACCTCCACCTTCTCGAAGTCCCCTTCCACTTGTACTCCCCCTCCCCGTTCACCCTTACTATCCCCTGCCTTGCTTTCCTCTTCTCTCCTATATACTGAAAAAAGTATTATCACCCTTTTTGCCCTGCTTAGCAATTCTCTCTCCTCTGTTTCTGCTTTTACCTTCCCAATCTTCTGCTCTGCCACCCTCAGCTTCTCCCTGTAAGTCTCCCTGTCTTCTTTACCATGTGTCCTCTTACGTGCTCTGAACGCTCTTTTTCTTTCCCCAATTGTCCCCCTCACCTCCCTGTTGAACCAGAGCGGTATCTTTCTTTTTCTGTTCTTCCTCACCTTCCTTATGCAGATCACCATGGCTTTTAGTAACCCCCCCCTTAATCATATTCCATAATTCCTCCACCTCCCCTATTTTCTTCTTTCCTCCATTTCGTTCCTGAATACCTCTCTCATTCTGGCAAAATCTTCCCACTTTTGAAGTCCAGGACCTCTGTGATGGTCCAACTTGCTTCATTCCCCACCCTAACCTTGAAGCTCACTGTATTACGGTTGCTTCCACCTAGGTTGATCCCCATTCTAACTCCTTCCACATTATCCCCATTGGTGAGGACCACGTCGAGTATATTGTCACCCCTAATGGGTTCCCTAACCAGATTTTGCAGAAAAGCTCGCTGGAGGGACTTGTGGATCTCTCTGCTCCTGGCTGACCCATCTGATGGAATATTCCAGTCAATATCTGGGAGGTTAAGGTCACCAACCAGCAGAATCTCCCCTTTGAGTGCCATCCATTGAACAGCCTGCAACATCTGCCTATCCACTTCCTCCCCCTGCGTTGGAGGCCTGTAAATCACCCCCAGCCTTATTGATGCACCAGACCATTTTTCTAGCATGACCCACAATATTTCTGCCTCCCTTTGCTCCTCCTGCCCTTCTGTCACCTTAATGTCATCCCTAATATACAATGCCACCCCCCTTTCTGCCAGCCCTGTCTCTCCTGAAAAGCCTGTACCCTGGGATACCTACTTCCTAGGTCTGATGCTCAGACCACCAGGTCTATGTTACAGCTACAATATCCATACCCCATTATGGCCTCCAAGTACACCATTTTGTTCCCTAAGCTACTGGCATTTGTGGAAAATCATTTCCACCATATACACCCCTCCTTTCTGCCAACCCTCCCTTCCATGCCTTCTCCCTTTCTTGCTCACTTATGCAGGGGAGTGTTAATCCATTCTCTCTTCCTGTCAAACTCTCCCCCTTGCTAGCCTTGCACTCCCCCCCACCAGTTTAAACCCCCCTTAAGACCTTATCAATATATCCTTGTAGAGCCCCTCAACACTCCTGCCCCCTTCTCATTCAGATGTAGCCTATCCTTCCAATATAAGTCCTCATCCTCCCATGTGTCCCCCCACTCACCTATACAGGCAAACCCTTCCTTCTCACATCATTCCCTGAGCCATTCGTTGCATTCCCTAATTGTTTTCTGCCTAGCGATGCTGGCACAGGGGACTGGCAAGACTTCTGAGAATGCCAAGGATCTTGCCTCTTCCATGCATCCCTTTACCAGTGCCTTAAACCTCCTCCACTTCATTACTCGCTAGATCATTTGTCCCCAAATGAATTATTAGGTGTACTTTCCCCACCACCCTTGCACACGCCCTGATTTTTTGCATTGCCCTCCCAGCCTCCATCCCCAGTTCAAAAAAGACTGACCTCTGCCTGTAGGTAGGCCCCCTCCTGATCCAATGTATCCCCTTGATGATGGAGTCCCCAAATACCATGACATTCTCCACTTCTACAGCTAATGGATCTGTTCTTGTTTCTGGTGGGCCCTCCTTCCTGGTCCCTTTCTTCCTAATTGCACCCCTCTGTCCTGAACTGCATACTTGTCCCCCCCCGGTTCCCCCAGTTCACCACCTGTTTTCCCCCTGGCAAAAGATTCCAGCCTTTCATCTGCTGAACCCCTCTCCTTCCCCTCTGTTCCCCTATTTATACCTCCCTGGCCTCCCCTATTTTCCTGCTTACATTGCTTGCCTTCTATCACCTGCTGTACTACCCCTTATGAACCTGTACAAGACTATGAGACCCCGCCCCCTTTTCCTCCCTTTGCTCCCCTTCCATGCCTCGCTTCTCACCCTGTGCCTTCTGTACCCCTTCCTCATTCATTCTTCCCCCCGGATCTCCTTCCACTGTTCTTCTATCCCTTCCCCCTATCTCTCCCACAAACCCTTTTCCACTGGTTCCCTGGTCCATACTAGCTTTACCCTCTCCATTCCCTCCAGAACGCCCTGATCCATCCTATCTGACAAAGGTATGAACCTGTTGGACACTGTAATACCCTTCCTCAGTGGAAGCTCTTCTTTCTCTTGGTGCCGTGGTACTTGTCCTTCCCTGAGCCCCTATCCCTGGAATCTCCTTCCTCTTCCTCCTCACTTCCTGCCATCCATAGCTTTCCCCACAGCTTGGTCTGAGCCCCTTTCCTCTATGTCCCCCTCTGTTTTGCATTCCTCCATGCACCCAGTCTCTTCCCTTCCTCTTTCCATTTCTGCAGCTCCCTATATCTCCCTGCTACCATTGTAGTGCCCCCCTTTGCCTGCCACTTTCTCGCCACCTCCCCCATAGACTGTTTATCTCTGTTTCTATTTGCCTCTGTCTGATACATACCAGACAACTCCCTAGCCTCCACAGTGTTTCCATGAACACCACTGCCCCACAACAATTGCGGCCCACTATTCTTCCTGTTCTGTGTACCCCCCGACCTCCCCCCATCCTAAGAGACCCCTGTCTTCCCCATTTTCCAGTATAATCCATTTTATTTCTTGCTCTTCCTCCCCCCTCCTCTTCCTTCCCAGTGCAGTCTGCAGTATTCCTTGCCTCCCCACTCTTTTAAGGCTCAATGAACCAATAAGAACACACCATGAACAGATAAGAACCCGTATATACTTATGGCCAACCCCCCCCCCCCATTTCTCCCTTACTTGCCGTTTACTGTAATTAAGCAGTGAGATATGAGCAGAGGTTAGATTAAAAGTCTGTTAATCACCCCCTTGGAGCATAAAGTGGAACGAGGCTAGCCTGTCCTTCCAATATAAGTCCTCATCCTCCCATGTTAACAGTCAGTGATTAACTAACTATTAATCTAACCTCTGCTCATACCTTATTGCTATTATTATAAGGTCATTTTTTTGTGTATTAGTTTGGAGTTCTCTATAAATACTTATTTTACCAGTTCAGTTTGTTTTTAGGTGAAATAGTCCTTCCATGCTGAATTGTTTATGCCTAGTCAGTAGCATCCATGGGGACAGCTGCTCAACGTTCTGTGGTTTGTAAGATTGCCATGATACCAGTGCTTTATAGTGATTACTTATGTCAAACAAGTGAAGTTTTAATCCGTCATGGTGTAGGGCAGGTTTTGAAATAGCTTTGTAAACTGTGGCAGGACATGCTGTTAGTTTGTGCAGCAAATAGTTAGAAATTTTTTTTTTCATGATTTTTTTTGGGGGGGGGAGTTCAGTCTGTGGGCATGCACAGTAGACTTGCTTTCATGATGTGCGTGATATGCGGCTGTTGTCAGATTCATTCATTTTTCCCTAGTTAATTGTTTTATGTGGGAACACGAAATGTAAAAACCAAAACAAGGTGCAGCGTCAGCATGTGGTCTGAAAGCAAAACAAAATGGTTATATTAAATGCACGCTGAAAATAGAAAATGGAGTTAAAAATCTACGTTTTGACCTTAGGTCTTCTTCAGGAAATAAAAAAACAAAGTTAGTGAAGAGGGGAGATAAAATAAGGGATATATATGTGGGGATAGAAGAAAGGGGAAGGTTCAGGGAGAAGTGATGAAAGACAAGATTAAGAGAGAATCTCTGAAACAAAAGGGTGAAAACCAATTTATTGATGCTACAGTTATACAGAACCTAGAACAAATTATCGATAGTCCCACCAGAGGAAATAATATTTTAGATCTAGTACTCACTAATAATGTCGACCTTGTAGAAAATGTTGAGATTATGGCACCCTTGGCTGATAGTGACCATAAACTTATCTTCCTAGAATACAAAATAAAACATTATACTAATAATGGAAAAACTACATTATTAAATTATAACAAAGCAAACTTCAAAAGGATAAAAAATTATTTAAATAATAGGAACTGGCAGAAAGAACTAAGGGTCACTTGTCTCACCGAAACATGGAAAATAATAGCTAATCATATTAACTTTTGCATTAAAACATGGGTACCTACTAGACAAAAGTACATTAAGTCAAGGAGAGTTCCTGTATGGTGGACCCATAAGCCAACCAAACTAATAAGGAGAAAGAAGAGATATTACAGGGCCTATAAAAAGAAAATGACTACAGATAATTGGCAAAAATTTAAAACTATTGCTAAAAATATTAAAATCTTAATTAAGAAAGCTAAGCAAGCTATGGAACTTAATTTGGTGAATAAGGTCAAAGATAACCGTATGAAATTCTTTAGTTATATAAGAAGTCTCAAAGGTAAACAGCTCTCAATAGGCCCCTTAAAAATTGGAGAATGGGTTTTAACTGAAGAGAAAGACATGGCAACTGAAATTAATACATATTTCCTGAGTGTGCATAACCCTACAATCCATACCCAAGAATATATTGATTCAAACTACAATGAAATAACGTTTCAAATAACTGACATTATTGGTGGTATCAATAGTCTTAAGACCAATGGTTCTCCACAGCCAGATGGTATTACACCCGACTTTCTAAAACAACTGCTGTTTCATCTTGCTGTGCCACTGACAGTCCTATTTGATTGATCTATCTTGGAAGGCAAGGCCCTTGATGAATGGAAAATGGCTGAGGTGATACCAATTTTCAAGGTGGGTAGAAGAACAGAGGTAGGAAATTACCGCCCCATAAATTTGACTTCAGTTATAGGAAAATCTATGGAAAAATTAATTCAAAAATATATTTCCACTCATTTACTAAATAAGGGACATGTAGACCCAACTCAACATGAATTTATTTCCAGAAAATCATGTTCATCAAATTTAATCCGTTTTTTTTTAACCTTAGGCAAAAATATCCCTGTTGACATCATTTTCCTTGACTATTCGAATGCTTTTGACAAAGTCTCCCACAAAGTCTTAATAAATCAACTTGTAAAAATAGGACTAAATAACAATGTCATTAGATGGATCTCTTCATGGTTAAGTAATAGGATTCAGCGAGTAACCATTAAAGGACATTCATTGGCCTGGGGGTGTGTCAGCTGTGGTGTCCCACAGGGATCTGTGCTGGGTCCAATACTATTTAATATTTTAATATCATCCCTACTTCGCTCTACTAGAGTATGGGTCAGAAAATGTGCTGACGATTGCAAATTGGGATGTTTGATAAAAGATTAAGAGGATGCAGGTTCCTTACAAAATAATTTGAACAGCATAGCGAACTGGGCAAAGGAGAATGAAATGTATTTTAATCTGGATAAGTGTAAAGTGATGCACCTGGGGAAAAAAATCTCATGTATACATACCAAAGAAACGGCATTACACTGTCGACAGTTAAAGAAGAAAAAGACCTTGGAGTAATTGTTTCTGGCAATTTAAAGTTTGATACCCACACATTAGTTACGGCTAAAACATGTCAAAAACTTATGGGATGTATACTGGGGAATATTAAGAGCAGAGAGGTGGAGGTGATGGTTCCACTGTACAATGCATTGGTGAGACCTCATATGGAGTACTGCTCTCAGTTTTGTGCTCCTACATCTAAGAGGACTCATATGAAAATACACAAAGGAAAATGACAAGATCTATAAGACTCACTAAGAACATGAGCTATTGAAATAGGTTGCTTAAATTAAACCTTTACTCGATAAAATATAGGTAGTAAAGAGGGGATCTTTGTCTAATATACAAAACTTTACAAGTCTCTTATATAACAGAAACCCTTGGGCTTAGGAGGAATCCAGGTATTAATAGTACCAGATCTCATAAACTGAAATTAATGGGTGAATCAAATAACACAATTAAACAAAGTAATTACTATACACACCGGATGATAACTTGGCAGTATGTTCCATTAAGTTATGTCACTGATGGTCCCAACATGAGTACTTTTAAGGTCAACCTGAACAACTTTATGAAATATTAAGAACTTTTTGTTCCACCAATGAACTGGTGGTGAGTTCATCAAAGGGCCATGTGCTCACTGAACTTGTAACCCACTATGAAACTATGAAACTATAATGAGAAAGATAAGGCATAATAGGAGAAAATGAGCTGGATAAGTCCCCAGGTGGGACTAATTAACAGGCCCAGTAAGAAGGCTGAAAGAAGACAAATATGGGGGAAGGAGATAGAGTTGGAGACAAATGATGAAAATGAAAAGAAGTTGATTACAGATACAAACAGACTTTAGGAAAAACAAGGGCTGAAAGGTGTTAGTGGAAAATAAGTCTATCATTTAAACCAGAGTGCTGCTGGGAGCTAAGGCGGATGATCATCTTGATTTTCATGTTTTTCCTATGGTCAGAATCCTGGAAGCCCTGCTGAAGGACACAAGCAGAAAGGTCATTGGCAATGTGGTCCCTGGAAATAAAGTGGGATACAATGGGTTTATTAGTGTCTCCATTCCTGACTGCCCTATAATGATCCCTGAAATGGTCAGAAAGGCATCTACCAGTCTCTCAGTTGAAAATAGCTGCACACTTCTTGCAAAGAATACAATATACCACATTAGAGCCCGACTGCTGGCTTTCCAAGCTGCTCCTGCAGCCCTGGCACTCTCCGAGCAGCCTGCAGCTAACAGACTGCCTGACTGACCTCTGGATAGATTCAGACAGCCGATCTGCAGGCTTCCCAAGCAGCTCCTGTGGCCCTGGTACTCTCCGAGCTGGTTGCAGCTAACAGACCACCCGACTTACAGCTAGACAGATTCAGATAGCCCATCTGTGAGCTTCCCAAGCAGCTCCTGTGGCCCTGACAATCTCTGAGCCTGCCGCAGCTAACAGACCACCCGACTGACCACCAGACAGATTCAGACAGCCCATCTGTGGGCTTCCCAAGCTGTTCCTGTGGCCCTGGCACTCTCTGAGCTGGCCACAGCTAACAGACCACCAAACTGACCCCAGGACAGATACAAACAGCCAATCTGCGGGTTTCCCAAGCTGCTCCTGTGGCTCTGGCAATCTCCAAGCTGGCCACAGCTATCAGACCACCCGACTGACCCCTGGACAGATTCAGACAACATATCTGCGGGCTTCCCAAGCTGCTCCTGTGGCCCCGGCACTCTCCAAGCCAGCTGCAGCTAACAGACAACCTGACTGAGCCATAGACAGATTGAGACAGCCCATCTGCGGGCTTCCCAAGCTGTTGCTGTGGCCATGGTACTCTCCAACCTGGCTGCAGCTAACAGACCACCTGACTGACTCCCAGACAAATTCAGACAGCCCATCTGGAGGGGCTTCCCAAGCTGCTACTGTGGCCCAGGCACTCTCCGAGCCATCCGCAGCTAACAGACCACCCGACTGACCCCCAGACAGATTCAGATAGCCCATCTGCCAGCTTCCCAAGCTGCTCCTGTGGCCCTGGCACTCTCCAAGCCGGCCGCAGTGAACAGACCACCCAACTGACCCCCGGACAGATTCAGACAGCCCATCTGTGGGCTTCCCAAGCTGCTCCTGTGGCCCTGGCACTCTCTGAGCCAGCTGCAGCTAACAGAACGCCCGACTGAACCCCGGACAGATTCAGACAGCCCATCTGCGGGCTTCCCAAGCTGCTCCTGTGGCCCTGGCACTCTCCAAGCTGGCCGCAGCTAACAGACCACCTGACTGATCCCTGGACAGATTGAGACAGCCCATCTGCGGGCTTCCTAAGCTGCTTCTGTGGCCCTGGCACTCTCCAACCTGGCCGCAGCTAACAGACCACCCCCCGACTGACCCCCAGACAGATTCAGACAGCCCATCTGGGGGGCCTCCCAAGCTGCTACTGTAACCCTGACGCTCTCCGAGCCATCTGCAGCTAACAGACCACCTGAATGACCCCCGGACAGATTCAAAAAGCCCATCTGTGGGCTTCTCAAGCTGCTCCTGTGGCCCTGGCACTCTCCGAGCCGGCCACAGCTAACAGATTGTCCAACTGAACCCTGGACAGATTGACACTCCATCTGCGGGCTTCCCAAGGTGCTCCTGTGGCCTTGGCACTCTCCGAGCCATCTGCAGCTAACAGACTGCCCGAATGACCCCCATACAGATTCAAACAGCCCATCTGCAGGCTTCCCAAGCTGCTCCTGTGGCGTTGGCACTCTCAGAGACAGCCGCAGCTAACAGACCGCCCGACTGACCCCCGGACAGATTCAGACAGTCCATCTGTGGGCTTCCCAAGGTGCTCCTGTGGCCCTGGCACTCTCCGAGCCATCTGCAGCTAATAGACTACCCGAATGACCCCCAGACAGATTCAGACAGCCCATCTGTGGGCTTCCCATGCTGCTCCTGTGGCCCTGGCACTCTCCGAGCCATCTGCAGCTAACAGACCACCCGAATGACCCCCAGACAGATTCAGACAGCCCATCTGCGGGCTTCCCAAGCTGCTCCTGTCAGTCTCCAAGCCATCCGCAGCTAACAGATGCCCAGCTTCTCCACAGACAGATTCAGACAGCCCATCTGTGGGCTTCTCTAGCTGCTCATGTGGCCCTGGCTCTCTCCAAGCCAGTTGCAGCTAACAGACCACCCAACTGACCCCCACACAGATTGAGACAGCCCATCTGCGGACATCCCAAGCTGCTGCTGTGGCTCTGGCACTCTCTGAGCCAGCTGCAGCTAACAGACCACCTGACTGACCCCCCGGACAGATTCAGACAGCCCATCTGTGGGCATCTCAAGGTGCTCCTGGTAGCCCTGGCACTCTCCAAGCAGGCCACAGCTAACAGACCACCTGACTGACCCCCGGACAGATTCAGACAGCTCATCTGTGGGCTTCCCAATCGGCTCCTGTGGCCCTGGCACTGTCCGAGCCGGCCACAGCTAACATACCACCCGACTGACCCCACAGACAGATTCAGACAGCCCATCTGTTGGCTTTCTAAGCTGCTCCTATGGCCCTGTCACTCTCCAAGCCGGTCACAGCTAACAGACCACCCAACTGACCCCCAGACAGATTTAGACAGCCCACCCTGCGGGCTTCCCAAGCTGCTCCTGTGGCCCTGGCACTCTCCGAGCCAGCTGCAGCTAACAGACCGCCTGACTGACCCCCAGACAGATTCAGACAGCCCATCTGCGGGCTTCCCAAGCTGCTCCTGTGGCCCTTGCACTCTCCGAGCCAACTACAACTAACAGACCACTTGGCTTAATCCTGTACAGATTCAGACAGCCCATCTGCAGGCTTCCCAAGCTGCTCCTGTGGTCCTGGCACTCTCTGAGCCAGCCGCAGCTAACAGACCACCTGACTGACCACAAGACAGATTCAGACAGCCCATCTGTGGGCTTCCCAAGCTGCTCCTGTGGCCCTGGCATGCTCTGAGCTGGCCACAGCTAATAGACCACCCAAACTGACCCCCAGACAGATTCAGACAGCTCATCTGCGGGCTTCCAAAGCTGCTCCTCTGGCCATGGCACTTTCTGAGCTGGCCGCAGCTAACAGACCACCTGACTGACCCCCGGACAGATTCAGACAGCCCATCTGCAGGCTTCCAAAGCTGCTCCTGTGGCCCTGGCACTCTCCGAGCTGGCCGCAGCTAACAGTCCACCCGACTGACCCCTGGACAGATTCAGACAGCCTATCCGCAGGCTTCCCAAGCTGCTCCTGTGGCCCTGGCACTCTCCAAGCCGGCCGCAGCTAACAGACCACCCGACTGATCCCTGGACAGATTGAGACAGCCCATCTGCGGGCTTCCCAAGCTGCTCCTTTGGCCCGGGCACTCTCCGAGCCGGCCACAGCTAACAGACCGCCTGACTGCCCCCCAGACAGATTCAGACAGCCCATCTGCGGGCTTCCCAAGCTGCTCCTGTGGCCCTGGCACTCTCCAAGCCAGCCGCAGCTAACAGACCACCCGACTGACCCCTGGGCAAATTCAGACAGCCCATCTGCGGGCTTCCCAAGCTGCTCCTGTCGCCCTGGCACTTTCTGAGCTGGCCGCAGCTAACAGACCACCTGACTGACCCCCGGACAGATTCAGACAGCCCATCTGCAGGCTTCCAAAGCTGCTCCTGTGGCCCTGGCACTCTCCGAGCTGGCCGCAGCTAACAGTCCACCCGACTGACCCCTGGACAGATTCAGACAGCCTATCCGGGAGGCTTCCCAAGCTGCTCCTGTGGCCCTGGCACTCTCAGGGCCGGCCGCAGCTAACAGACCACCTCGACTGATCCCTGACAGATTGAGACAGCCCATCTGCGTGGCTTCCAAGTTGCCCTTTGGCCCGGGCACTCTCCGAGCCGCCACAGCTAACAGACCGCCTGACTGCCCCCAGACAGATTCAGACAGCCCATCTGCGGGCTTCCCAAGCTGCTCCTGTGGCCCTGGCACTCTCAAGCCAGCCCATGACTAACAGACCACCCGACTGACCCCGGGCAAATTCAGACAGCCCATCTCGCGGGCTTCCCAAGCTGCTCCTGTGGCCCTGGCACTCTCAAGCCAGCTGCAGCTAACAGACGCCTGACTGACCCCAGACAGATTCAGACAGCCCATCTGCGGGCTTCCCAAGCTGCTCCTGTGGCCCTTGCACCTCCGAGCCAACTACAGCTAATACAGACCACTTGGCTTAATCCTGTACAGATTCAGACAGCCCATCTGCAGGCTTCCCAAGCTGCTCTTGTGGTCCTGGCACTCTCTGAGCCAGCCGAGCTAACAGACCACCTGACTGACCACAAGACAGATTCAGACAGCCCATCT
This sequence comes from Neoceratodus forsteri, assembly GCA_016271365.2. Classification (NCBI taxonomy): domain Eukaryota; kingdom Metazoa; phylum Chordata; order Ceratodontiformes; family Ceratodontidae; genus Neoceratodus; species Neoceratodus forsteri. The sequence goes on from CM057456.1 coordinate 1,278,190,117, forward strand.
GTGGGCTTCCCAAGCTGCTCCTGTGGCCCTGGCATGCTCTGAGCTGGCCACAGCTAATAGACCACCCAAACTGACCCCAGACAGATTCAGAAGCTCATCTGCGGGCTTCCGGCTGCTCCTGTGGCCCTGGCACTTTCTGAGCTGGCCGCAGCTAACAGACCACCTGACTGACCCCCGGACAGATTCAGACAGCCCATCTGCAGGCTTCCAAAGCTGCTCCTGTGGCCCTGGCACTCTCCGAGCTGGCCGCAGCTAACAGTCCACCCGACTGACCCCTGGACAGATTCAGACAGCCTATCCGCAGGCTTCCCAAGCTGCTCCTGTGGCCCTGGCACTCTCCAAGCCGGCCGCAGCTAACAGACCACCCGACTGATCCCTGGACAGATTGAGACAGCCCATCTGCGGGCTTCCCAAGCTGCTCCTTTGGCCCGGGCACTCTCCGAGCCGGCCACAGCTAACAGACCGCCTGACTGCCCCCCAGACAGATTCAGACAGCCCATCTGCGGGCTTCCCAAGCTGCTCCTGTGGCCCTGGCACTCTCCAAGCCAGCCGCAGCTAACAGACCACCCGACTGACCCCCGGGCAAATTCAGACAGCCCATCTGCGGGCTTCCCAAGCTGCTCCTGTCGCCCTGGCACTTTCTGAGCTGGCCGCAGCTAACAGACCACCTGACTGACCCCCGGACAGATTCAGACAGCCCATCTGCAGGCTTCCAAAGCTGCTCCTGTGGCCCTGGCACTCTCCGAGCTGGCCGCAGCTAACAGTCCACCCGACTGACCCCTGGACAGATTCAGACAGCCTATCCGCAGGCTTCCCAAGCTGCTCCTGTGGCCCTGGCACTCTCCAAGCCGGCCGCAGCTAACAGACCACCCGCGACTGATCCCTGGACAGATTGAGACAGCCCATCTATGTGGCTTCCCAAGCTGCCCTTTGGCCTGGGCACTTTCCCCAGCCGGCCACAGCTAACAGACCGCCCTGACTGCCCCCCAGACAGATTCAGACAGCCCATCTGCGGGCTTCCCAAGCTGCTCCTGTGGCCCTGGCACTCCGGCCAGCGAGCTAACAGACCACCCGACTGACCCCCGGGCAAATTCAGACAGCCCATCTGCGGGCTTCCCAAGCTGCTCCTGTGGCCCTGGCACTCTCCAAGCCAGCTGCAGCTAACAGACCGCCTGACTGACCCCCAGACAGATTCAGACAGCCCATCTGCGGGCTTCCCAAGCTGCTCCTGTGGCCCTTGCACTCTCCGAGCCAACTACAACTAACAGACCACTTGGCTTAATCCTGTACAGATTCAGACAGCCCATCTGCAGGCTTCCCAAGCTGCTCCTGTGGTCCTGGCACTCTCTGAGCCAGCCGCAGCTAACAGACCACCTGACTGACCACAAGACAGATTCAGACAGCCCATCTGTGGGCTTCCCAAGCTGCTCCTGTGGCCCTGGCATGCTCTGAGCTGGCCACAGCTCATAGACCACCCAAACTGACCCCCAGACAGATTCAGACAGCTCATCTGCGGGCTTCCGAAGCTGCTCCTGTGGCCCTGGCACTCTCCAACATGGCCGCAGCTAACAGACCACTCGACTGACCCCCAGACAGATTCAGACAGCCCATCTGCGGGCTTCTCAAGCTGCTCCTGTGGCCCTGGCTCTTTCCAAGCCAGTTGCAGCTATCAGACCGCCCGACTGACCCCTGGACAGATTCAGACAGTCCATCTGCGGGCTTGCCAAGGTGCTTCTGTGATCCTGGCACTCTCTGAGCCATCTTCAGCTAACAGACTGCCTGAATGACCGCCAGACAGATTCAGACAGTCCATCTGCGGGCTTCCCAAGCTGCTCCTGTGGCCCTGGAACTCTTTGAGCTGGCTGCAGCTAACAGACTGCCCGACTGACCCCCGGACAGATTCAGACAGCCCATATGCGGGCTTCCCAAACTGCTCCTGTGGCCCTGGCACTCTCCGAGCTGGCCGCAGCTAACAGTCCACACGACTGACCCCCTAGACAGACTCAGACAGCCCATCTGCGGGCTTCCCAAGCTTCTCCTGTGGCCCTGGAACTCCCCGAGCCATCCGCAGCTAACAGACTACCCGACTGACCCCAGACATATTCAGACAGCCCAACTGCGGGCTTCCCAAGCTGCTCCTGTGGCCCTGTCAGTCTCCGAGCCATCCGCAGCTAACAGACACCCGACTGCCCCCCAGACAGATTCAGACAGGCCATCTGCAGGCTTCTCAAGCTGCTCCTGTGGCCCTGGCTCTCTTCAAGCCAGTCGCAGCTAACAGACCTCCCAACTGACCCCCAGACAGATTCAGACAGCCCATCTGCGGGCTTCCCAAGCTGCTCCTGTGGCCCTGGCACTCTCTGAGCCAGCTACAGCTAACAGACCGCCCGACTGACCCCCGGACAGATTCAGACAGCCCATCTGCAGGCTTCCGAAGCTGCTCCTGTGGCCCTGGCACTCTCCGAGCTGTCCGCAGCTAACAGACTGCCCAACTGACCCTCGGACAGATTCAGACAGCCCATCTGCGGGCTTCCCAAGCTGCTCCTGTGGCCCTGGCACTCTCTGAGCAGGCCACAGCTAACAGACCACCCGACCGACCCCCGGACAGATTCAGACAGCCCATCTGTGGTCTTCCCATGCTGCTCCTGTAGCCATGGCACTCTCTGAGCCAGCCCCAGCTAACAGACCGCCCAAATGACCCCCAGACAGATTCAGACAGCCCATCTGCGGGCTTCCCAAGCTGCTCATGTGGCCCTGGCACTCTCTGAGCTGGCCGCAGCTAACAGACTGCCCGAATGACCCCCAGACATATTCAGACAGCCCAACTGCGGGCTTCACAAGCTGCTTCTGTGGCTCTGTCAGTCTCTGAGCCATCCGCAGCTAACAGATGCCCAAGTGCCCCCCAGACAGATTCAGACAGCCCATCTGTGGGCTTCCCAAGCTACTCCTGTGGCCCTGGCACTCTCCGAGTTGGCCGCAGCTAACAGACCACCAAACTGACCCACAGACAGATTCAGACAGCCCATCTGCGGGCTTCCCAAGCTGCTCCTGTGTCCCTGGCACTCTCCGAGCTGGCTGTAGCTAATAGAACGCTCAACTGACCCCAGACAGATTGAGACAGCCCATCTGCGGGCTTTCCAAGCTGCTGCTGTGGCTCTGGCACTCTCTGAGCCAGCTGCAGCTAACAGACCACCTGACTGACCCCCGGACAGCTTCAGACAGCCCATCTGTGGGCTTCTCAAGCTACTCCTGGTAGCCCTGGCACTCTCCAAGCCAGCCGCAGCTAACAGACCACCCAACTGACCCCCAGACAGATTCAGACAGCCCATCTGCGGGATTCCAATGCTGCTCCTGGTAACCCTGGCACTCTTCAAGCCGGCCACAGCTAACAGAACGCCCAACTGACCCCTGGACAGATTGAGACAGCCCATCTGCGGGCTTCCCAAGCTGCTCCTATGGCCCTGGCACTCTCCAAGCCAGCCACAGCTAACAGACCGCCCGACTGACCCCCAGACAGATTCAGACAGCCCATTTGCGGGCTTCCCAAGCTGCTCCTGTGGCCCTGGCACTCTCTGAGCTGGCTGCAGCTAACAGACCGCCCAACTGACCCCCAGACAGATTGAGACAGCCCATCTGCGGGCATCCCAAGCTGCTGCTGTGGCTCTGGCACTCTCTGAGCCAGCTGCAGCTAACAGACCACCTGACTGACTCCCGGACAGATTCAGACAGCCCATCTGCGGGCTTCTCAAGCTGCTCCTGGTAGCCCTGGAAGTCTCCAAGCCGGCCGCAGCTAACAGACCACACGACTGACCCCCGGACAGATTCAGACAGCTCATTTGTGGGCTTCCCAATCGGCTCCTGTGGCCCTGGCACTCTCCAAGCCGGTCACAGCTAACAGACCACCCAACTGACCCCCAGATTTAGACAGCCCATCTGCAGGCTTCCCAAGCTGCTCCTGTGGTCCTGGCACTCTCTGTGCTGGCCGCAGCTAACAGACTGCCCAACTGACCCCTGGACAGATTCAGACAGCCTATCCGCAGGCTTCCCATGCTGCTCCTGTGGCCCTTGCACTCTCCGAGCCAGCCACAGCTAACAGACCACCCGGCTGACCCCTGTACAGATTCAAACAGCCCATCTGCGGGCTTCCCAAGCTGCTCCTGTGGCCCTGGCACTTCGTGAGCTGGCCGCAGCTAACAGACCCCTGACTGACCCCGGACAGATTCAGAAAGCCCATCTGCAGGCTTCCAAAGCTGCTCCTGTGGCCCTGGCACTCCCGAGCCAATGCAGCTAACAGTCCACCCGACTGACCCTGGACAGATTCAGACAGCCTATCCTCAAGAGGCTTCCCAAGCTGCTCCTGTGGCCCTGGCACTCTCCAAGCCAGCCGCAGCTAACAGACCACCGACTGATCCCTGGACAGATTGAGACAGCCCATCTGCGGCTTCCCAAGCTGCTCCTTTGGCCCGGGCACTCTCCGAGCTGGCCACAGCTAACAGACCGCCTGACTGCCCCCCAGACAGATTCAGACAGCCCATCTGCGGGCTTCCCAAGCTGCTCCTGTGGCCCTGGCACTCTCCAAGCCAGCCACAGCTAACAGACCACCCGACTGACCCCCGGGCAAATTCAGACAGCCCATCTGCGGGCTTCCCAAGCTGCTCCTGTCGCCCTGGAACTCCTCGAGCCATCCACAACTAACAGACCACCCAACTGACCCCAGACATATTCAGACAGCCCAACTGCGGGCTTCCCAAGCTTCTCCTGTGGCTCTGTCAGTCTCCGAGCCATCCACAGCTAACAGACACCTGACTGCCCCCCAGACAGATTCAGACAGCCCATCTACGGGCTTCTCAAGCTGCTCCTGTGGCCCTGGCTCTCTCCAAGCCAGTCGCAGCTAACAGACCACCTGACTGACCCCCAGACAGATTCAGACAGCCCATCTGCGGGCTTCCCAAGCTGCTCCTGTGGCCCTGGCACTCTCCAAGCCAGCCGCAGCTAACAGACCACCCGACTGACCCCCGGGCAGATTCAGACAGCCCATCTGCGGGCTTCCCAAGCTGATCCTGTCGCCTTGGAACTCCTCGAGCCATCCACAGCTAACAGACCACCCGACTGACCCCAGACATATTCAGACAGCCCAACTGCGGGCTTCCCAAGCTTCTCCTGTGGCCCTGTCAGTCTCCAAGCCATCCACAGCTAACAGACACCTGACTGCCCCCTAGACAGATTCAGACAGCCCATCTACGGGCTTCTCAAGCTGCTCCTGTGGCCCTGGCTCTCTCCAAGCCAGTCGCAGCTAACAGACCACCCGACTGACCCCCAGACAGATTCAGACAGCCCATCTGCAGGCATTCCAAGCTGCTCCTGTGGCCCTGGCACTCTCTGAGCTGGCCGCAGCTAGCAGACCACCCAACTGTCCCCCAGACTCAGACCGCCCATCTGCGGGCTTCCCAAGCTGCTCCTGTGGCCCTGGCAGTCTCCAAGCCAGCTGCAGCTAACAGACCACCCGACTGACCCCCGGGCAGATTCAGACAGCCCATCTGTGGGCTTCCAAAGCTGCTCGTGTGGCCCTGGAACTCCCCGAGCCATCTACAGCTAACAGACCACTCGACTGACCCCCAGACATATTCAGACAGCCGAACTGCGGGCTTCCCAAGCTGCTCCTGTGGCTCTGTCAGTCTCCGAGTCATCCGCAGCTAACAGATACCCAACTGCCCCCCAGACAGATTCAGACAGCCCATCTGCGGGCTTCCCAAGCTGCTCCTGTGGCCCTGGCACTCTCCGAGATGTCTGCAGCCAACAGACTGCCCGACTGACCCCCAGACATATTCAGATAGCCCATCTGCAGGCTTCCCAAGCTGCTCCTGTGGTTCTGGCACTCTTCAAGCCAGCCACAGCTAACAGACCACCCGACTGACCCCCGGACAGATTCAGACAGCCCATCTGCGGGCTTTCCAAGTTGCTCCTGTGGCCCTGGCTCTCTCTGAGCTGGCTGCAGCTAGCAGACCGCCCGACTGACCTCCAGAGAGATTCAAGTACGCACTGGACCTCCAAAACTCGTGGTTTTGAATGCCACTGTTTTGACTGGATGCCCAGTGGAGGAGCCAGGCACTGACTGGCAGTTTTTGCTCCTTGGCTGATTTTCCAACGCCTGGCACTTCCTGATCTCAGGGAAATCTCTTTCTGTGCTGTATTCTGAACTGAATTTTTGTAAATGTAATTACTTATGTTATGCATCAATTGGTCTTACTTTTCCTGCCAGTTTAGCTAGTCTATTACAAGCCACTAGTCTAGCCTCTTGGTGTTACTAGCTGCTGTGAGACTAGTGCTGGACAAACTGTATTGTATAGTAGCTGATGTTTTGACTGCTTAGACCTAGCTACTGAGCAAGATTGCTGCAGTTTTTCATTTCTGCCTCTACTGCCAAACCCTGTCTTTTTCCCCACACTGGTCACTCTGCTAATTATTAATTTCTCTGCCCCACTTGTAATGGTGTTTCTCTAAAGAGCTTCATTTCTTCTCTGCCTTACCTACAAACCCTTCCCTTACACCCCCTCCTGCTGCTGCTGTCCTCCTCAGTCGTCCCAGTGCCAAAGCACAGCACCCCATTAACTCCTCTTCTATCTCTAAATAATCGCCCTGCATTTGACACCTCTTTATCTCGTGCTTTGTCCTTCCCCATTGCCTGCCACCCACTGAGCTTGCTATTGTACTCTAGCTGTATTTAATCTTCTGTCTTTCCCTCCTTGTTCCACAGACAGCCCATCTGCTGACTTCCCAAGCTGCTCCTGTGGCCCTTACACTCTCTGAGCCAGCTGCAGCTAACAGAATGCCTGACTGACCCCTTGACAGATTCAGACAGCCCATCTGTGGGCTTCCCAAGTGGCTCCTTTGGCCCTGGCACTGTCCGAGCCGGCTGCAGCTAACAGACCGCCCGACTGACCCCCGGACAGATTCAAGTACGCACCGGACCTCTGAAACTTGTGGTTTTGAATGCCACTGTTTTGACTGGACGCCCAGTGGAGGAGCCAGGCACTGATTGGCAGTTTTTACTCCTTGGCTGATTTTCCAATGTCTGGCACTTCCTGATCTCAGGGAAATCTCTTTCTGTGCTGTGTTCTGGACTGAATTTTTGTAAATGTAATTACTTATGTTAAGCATCAATTAGTCTTACTTTACCTGCCAGTTTAGCTAGTCTATTACAAGCCTGTAATCTAGCCTCTTGGTGTTACTAGCTGCTGTGAGACTAGAGCTGGACAAACTGTATTGTATAGTAGCTGATGTTTGACTGCTTAGACCTAGCTATTGAGCAAGATTGCTGCAGTTTTTCATTTCTGCCTCTATTGCCAAACCCTGTCTTTTTCCCCACACTGGTCACTCTGCTAATTATTAACTTCTCCGCCCCACTTGTAATGCTGTCACTCTAAAGAGCTTAATTTCTTCTCTGCCTTACCTACAAACCCTTCCCTTACACCCTCTCCTGCTGCTGCTGTCCTCCTCAGTCATCCCAGTGCCAAAGCATATCACCCCATTAACTCCTCTTCTGTCTCTAAATAATTGCCCTGCATTTGCCACCTCTTTACCTCGTTCTTTGTCCTTCCCCATTGCCTGCCATCCACTGAGCTTGCTGTTGTACTCTAGCTGTATTTAATCCTCTGTCTTTCCCTCCTTGTTCCACAGACAGCCCTTCTGCAGGCTTCCCAAGCTACTCCTGTGGCCCTGGCACTCTCTGAGCTGGCCGTAGCTAACAGACTGCCTGACTGACCCCCAGACAGATTCAGGTATGCACCGGACCTCCGAAACTCATGGTTTTGAATGCCGCTTTTTTGACTGGACGCCCAGTGGAGGAGCCTGGCACTGAATGGCAGTTTCTACTCCTTGGCTGATTTTCCAACGCCTGACGCTTTGTGATCTCAGGGAAATCTCTTTCTGTGCTGTGTTCTGGACTGAATTTTTTCACACACACCCCCGCCACCTCCTCACAGTATTAAATAGATCCTTGCTCCGCCCCGTTCCTCAGCCTAGCAGCTGACTGGTCACTCCACTGCTGTACATTCTTATGGCTACTGGCCTCCCTGTCTTCAATACTTGACTTGACCCACTTTATTACCGCCCCTTTTTAAAGCAGTCTCACCCACAGGGTCACACATTTGCTCTCAAGTTTTTCTGCAGCCACTCCAGTTAACTCCTGTCAATTACTGCTCTAACCTGCCCTATTGTTAGGGACCTCACCCTAATTCGAATATATACCCTTTCAATTCTTACACTTCCGCTGCCTTTGGTGACATACCCAGTCACAGCCAAAGCATCCCAGTAGCTGTCACCTTTGTCTGAGCTGAATTTTCAACTATATCACTAAATTAGAACTAGTGTCATTGCCATCACGCAGTAAAGCAATATTACAGTGACTTTTTCCAGGCATTTTACCAGAATTGCCCTGTGCTTTGGCTAATTTCACAGCTGGCACACTACTGCTGGCTCAGTTTTACCTCCAGCTACCTACTACACCCTTTTAACACCCTTAACTGCATCGCCCCCCCCACCTACCAGGTACTCATAATGACCCCACCTACTGGTGCCGCCTCAGCCTCCTGGCTTGCACTGCTAACCCTAGCCTCCCTCATTCTGCTAGGTCACTCGCCACATGTCCACCAACATAATGAGTTGAAACTGCCTCTCATCAGGCCTCTCACCCTAAACCCCCCCCACATCTACCATGGGGCCACCACTCTCTCTCCACCGATGGGCTGTACCCATATCCCACCCCACTGATGTTGTCATGTTATGGCAATGGACTCTACTTTGCCTTGCCTCTCCCACTCTACAGCAGCTACCCAGCCCCACATCCTTGCGATGCTTCTCCCCCTCCCTGATGGCACCTAAACTGGTGCAGAAGCAACTAAAACTAGCATCTATGCATATCCTTCTGCTCCTTCTCCTCCTTTCAGAAGACATCCACCCCAACCCTGACCCCACCCAACCCCCTCCCCAGGCTACTGCTCCTAGGGATCTTAAAATCGCCTCCCTTAATATATGCAGCCTCCTTAACAAATTTGACTCTTTTCAGGGCTGGGTTGCCCTGAATCACCCTGATATCATCTCAGTAGCAGAAACATGGTTCAATGACTGTACCGCAGACTCCGTGGTCTTACTTCCCAGGTTTACTGTATACCACGCTGACTGTACCTCTAAAAAAGATGGTGGATGTGCGCTATACATCCAGGACTCACTATAATGTCTTGCTCTCCCACACCTATCTCTTGAGCATGGGGCCCAGGCCCTCACTCTGAAAATCACTATTGCACCTAACAGAGCCCCCCTGTTCCTCTCTTCTATATACATTCTTCCCCAGACTCAGAAGAGTGCTTTCCAATCTGTCCTCACCTACTTACAGTCTCTCCTAGACAAGGCAGAAATGATTGCCCTTGGAGACTTTAATATAAATTGGCTAGCTGACACATCGGCACCCTTTAGGGATGCGCCAGCCTCTCAAAACCTGTCCCAGCTTGAGACCACCACCACTAGACTGAACCAGAGGTCTGGCACTGCCACTCTCCTTGATCTGGTGCTCACCAATGCACCCCATAAAGCTACCCAGGTCAGGGTTTTACCTGATGCCCTGAGTGATCACTCCCCAGTGCTTTGTCACTGGTCATATATGCAAGAAAGCCCCCCCAAAAAAACTATCCTTCAATGCCGTCTAAAACCTGGCAAACTTCGGGCCCTTAGACAATACCTCTCAACCAGTGACTGGTCCCCCATTACAACCGCTTTGGACATTGACACCGCTCTTAACCACTTCATTGACACCTTCGATTCTGCCTGTGACCGGTATGCACCCCTAAGCAAACAGGTCGTCAAAGGGGTTGACACATCTTGGATGTCACAAGCCCTATTAGACCATATGCATGATCGTGACAATCTATGGCATATTGCCCTGGAAACTGGCAAACCCTCTGATAGACAGCGCTACCAAGCGGCACATAATAAATGTACTTGGAATCTTCGGAAGGCCAAAGCTGAGTACTACCGAGCCTCGTTCACTGCTACATGGGACTTGGGGCTCAAGTTCTGGGACTCTCTCAAAGAACTCAGTGGTAAAGCCTCCTCTGCACCTCCCTTCCAACTCTGGGCAAATGTATCTATCACCACAGACCCTGCCCTGATTGCAAATACATTAATAAATTTCTCCAACCTTAGTAGTGTTCTCCCCCCAATTTCTTCTCCCCCAACCCCAGCACCCCCACCTCTCCCACTGCCCCACGTTCCACTTTAAAGTAATATCGCAATGTGTAGCTGCCCCCGTTCTCCTCAAGGCCCTCAACAAGTCACAATTCAGCAGCGACACACTAGATCTTAAGCTGCTTAGGCTCACCTTTAATGAAGTTCTTCTCCCACTCACCATGGTCCTGAACAGCTCCCTATCACTGGGCCAATTCCCCTCTAAATGGAAATCAGCTCTCATTACACCCATCCTTAAGAGCGGTGACTGCACCCAGCCTGGGAACTACCACTCCATCTCAATCTTGCTCCCCCTCTCCAAAGCCTTGGAGAAAATTGTGGACACCCAGCTTACAGACTACCTCTTCAAATACAGCCTTCTGTGTCCTGAGCAGCATGGCTTCTGGCACAACCACAGTACTACTGCAGCTCTCCTGGAGTTCGCTAATGCCCTCCACACATCTCTGGACACAGGCCACATTGCCGGTGCCATTTTTATAGACCTTTCCAAGGTGTTTGATATGGTACACCACACACTACTACTGGATTCCCTCACACAAATTGGCTTGTCCTTTGAGACCACTGGCTGGTTTGCCAGCTATCTGTCAGAGAGAACTCAGACAGTCAGACTTGCCCAAATCCAGTCCTCTCCCCTCCAAGTCAGGTCAGGAGTCCCTCAAGGCTCTATTCTTTGCCCCTTACTTTTCTCCCTGTTCCTCAGCTCCCTACCCAAGGATTGCTCTGGGAAACTACTCCTGTATACAGATGATGCTGTCCTCTACAGCTCCCACACTGATTCTACTGTTCTCTGTAATGCACTCCAAAAACCTTTTACGGAAGCAGAATCCTGGTTCTAGTAGTATGCCTCTAAACTACAAAAAATGAAGTCTATGGTGATCACCTCCAAAGCAGGAACAGTGGGCTACCCCTGTGCATACTGAACTTCCTCAATGACCCCCTTGAGCAGGTTACCTCTTTCAAGTACCTGGGTATCACTCTAGACTCAGGGCTCACCTACCATGACTACATCTGAAAACTGAACACCGCCATTAATGTGCGTATTGGTTTACTTCACCGGTACGAGCACTGCCTCCCACCTGAAGCCCTCCACCTAGCTGTCTCATCTTCAGTACTGTCACTCATAGATTATGGTATCATAATCTATGGGGCAGCTGACAACACACACGTAAACAAAATCAGGCTGGCTCTTAATAAGGCACGTAGACTAGCCTCCGGTTGTGCCAGATGCACACACACCTGCTCCCTGTATGCCTCCACCAACTGACTTAACTTCAACGGGAGGCTCAAATATCAGACATGCCTCTTTGCTAAAAAAATAACAGCAGGCCTACTCCCACCTGCCCTTACCCCCCCCACTACAGGCACCCTTGTCCTCCCACCACACCCAGCAATGTACAGCAACCCACTTCCGGGTACCCCTCTGCAAGACCTCCTCAGGTCAATGAACATTTAGGCACCAGGCCCCTAGCTGGCTTAATTCCCTCCCTAACTCCCTCCTCTCAGAACCCAGACTTGGACGGTTCAAGTCCCAACTTCGTGACCTAATCTCTCAAGGCTCAGCCTGTGACTGTCCTTGATTTTTTGCTTTACCCATGCCCCCCCTTGTAATTGGACCTGACCCTGGTCCTGCCACCCCAGGGCATGTTTATACCTAGACAATGGACACCCCCAGTCCAGCCTAGACTACTAAATAATGACCAGGGCATGGCTGGTGCCACTATCCTGCAGTGTATGTACCCTGTTAACTGATTACCGTCTTTACTCTGTAACTGTTTTTGCAACTTTCTGTAACCACTTTTGCTAATGTACAAGCTTCTTTGTAACTATTGTGTCTTATTTGTTGCCATTGTATCTGATGTCTCTGTATATAATGACATGGAACCTTTGTAAAGGAGTCTTTGACTCAAAGGTATGTTATCCGATATCTTCAATAAGTAAAAAAATAATAGAGGAGGTACAGGAAAACTCCTTGGTCATGTGAAAAACACATGTGGGACCCCAAATTTCAGTCACACTGGAAACAAAATTGCAGGCGTAGCAGCGAGTTCTGTTGCAAGGTTTGGTACCTGGTAGAGAGAAACTGTTGGGAGTAGGTAGGCTGCTTTTTACAAGGAGATTTTGCAGATTGGGTGGCCGGTGGTAGGAGGCAATAGGTGGTTCTGTAAAGGAAGCACCAATGATTGCGTCAATTTGCAAAATAGGAATGTTACTGGTGATGATCCTGTGAAGAGAAGGTGTACTCTGACGAAAAGGAAGCACTAGGGGAATTCACCGTTGTTCTTGCGTGACAGTATACTTCTTGTGGGGGTTGAGGTTACGGGGCATGTTACTGGCCCGGGAGAATGCCCTGTCCACTGTGCTTTTAGGGTATCCCCTGTTGATAAAAAACTATGCATTATTTGGGCCTGCTCGCAAAATCATCCTCTTCACTGCATAATCTGCGAAGTCTAAGAAACTGTGAATAAGGCAGGCCATTCTTGACATGTTTAGGATGGAAGGAGCTGTGGAGGAGGAAACTGTGAGAGTCAGTGGGTTTGTAATAAACTGATGTCTTCAGTCCAGTGTTCTGTACTGACGGTTGGCTATCCAGCAAAGGCAGTGTACAGGAGGATACTTCAACAGTGTACTGAAGGGAAGGATGGGCCATGGTAAATTTGTTGAGGACGACTTGAAGAGGGCCTCCCTGGAGCAGGAGGTGGCCCCCACACAGCCATCTATGTAGCATTTGTAGAGTTCAGGCACAGTCCCTGTGAATGAGAGAAAAAAACTGTTCCTCCACCCAGCCCACAAATAGATTAGCAAAGCTGGGACCCATCTTGGTACCCATGGCCACTCTGCTGACCTGCTGGAAAAAAATGTTATTAAAAGAAAAAGCACTGAGTTTCAGAACAAGTTCTGCCAGACGAGTTAGTGTGTGTGTGGGTGGCTGCTGGACTTCCCGCTTATTCAGGAAATGCTGCAAAGCTGTCAGGCCATCATCGTGGGGGATCACTGTGTAAAGAGATTTGACGTCCATGGTGAAGATAAGCTGATGAGAGCCATTGAATCGGAACCTGTCAAATAACTGGAGAGCATGGTTAGTATCCTTAACATAGGAGGGCAGGGACTCTACGAGTGGTCTCATGAGGCTGTCCAAAAATGCAGAAATGTGGAATGTGGGGCAGGAGCAGGCAGACACCATAGGATGGCCAGGGGTACCAGTTTTGCGGATTTTGGGAAGGAGATAAAACCTGGATGTCCGAGAATGCTGAACTACGAGTCTTTTAGCAGAAGCAGGGAGCGCTTTGTTTTCAATAGCAGAGGTGATGGTGGTGGTGACCTCAGTCTGATAGTCAGCAGTGGGGTCAGGGGGTTATGTGGGAAGTTGACATCTGGGCATCGGCTGCAGAAGCCATTCTTTACACAACAAAAATATGCACTGTATGACTTACTGCTAATTGTCATTCACAGCGCAGGAAACTTTGACAGTTGTATTGCTGGAATTGTAACATTTTCACAAATGCTTTCTCTGTTTGAGCTGTTGTCTGTAGGGCATGCAAGCAGTATGAAAAAAACATGTGGTAAAATTTTGTGATGCTCCATGGCACACCTCCAGGAATGGCTGCAGTTTTTGAGTAAGAACTGGCTAGTACAGGCATGTTACATTAGAATACTGAACAGCATGGCTAACTTTGACTAACAGACTTCGGGGAACAAAAAAAAATTAAAAATGCCATGGAACACCATAATACAGGGAACTGTAGCCGTACAACCACTTTTCTTTTATTTTTTTTGCTGATGTAATTGTTTAAATTTGCTTCTCATAGCTGAAACTGATATGCTTGGCCAGACTATATGGTTGGGAGTGCCGTGATTTGACTGCGATGTCAGGGCGTTGTCTTGAATATCCACATTGCCATGCTCAAAATGCCTGCATTGTCTTCTAACTCTATATTTAGCAAAAAAGTGTTAAGTACCAACAGCTGTTTTTCAACTGTTTACTTAAATATGATGTGGGTTTCTCTGCTACAGCCTTGTGTTTTACAATACCGGTGGCTAATTATTTTGGTGTGAACGGTGATAGCCCATTTTTTTTTAGTGTCTCTGGCCACTTACTGGCACTTGTTTATTTGCACAGGTTAAATCTAGGGGCACTAGTAATCAGGCTGAAGATAGTAGGGTAATGTGGGTTAATGTAACCCTATTGGAATTGTGTTAGCCAATTGGATCGTTTATATTAGGCTCACCTTATAATAATATCAATTAAGCATCACCCATTCTCACTGTACATAACGTTTGTAGATGCTGAACTTTAAAAACACATTTCCCAACTCTGCTGTATCATATTCAAATTCTGCACATCCCCGCTTGCCTCATGATCTCACTGTTCCTTGTTTCAGTCCAATGTACCTTCCAGAAAAGCACTCATCTATGGCTTCTATTGCATTATCTGCTCCTTGCTCTCCTCTTACCAAAAATAATGCACAATGCTCCACCTTCCCTCCCTTGTTGCCCAATGGCATTGGTGCTTTTTGAGTATTTAATAAGGAGTGCGGAGGGGACGGGTTGGTAGGAATTTTTTTCTCCCTCTTTCTCCTTGTTCAGAGCATGATTGTCTGGTGATGCTGTGGGTGAAGATGGAATCCTGTGCAGGGACAAAGCCAGCACTCCTTCCCCCATCTCATTGCCACTGAAAAGTTTAAGCACCAATGGGCACCTTATAAGCTGTGTGTAGGCTTATTTCCAAGTTAAAATGTTGGCATCTCTGCAACCCAGCCTAGGATTGGCCACTGGATTTCTGTAGGCTGTTCCCTTTTCAGAGTGAAATTCTGCTCTGGTGCAGCTTTTCTCCACAATCCCTCTTGCTCCTTGTTTGGAATGCTGTCCTCCAGTGGTGCTGCAGGGAAAGAGGGGGTCCCAGGCAGAGACAAAGCCAGCATTCCTTCCCCCATCTCACTGCTGCGCTGCTGTGATTGTGTAGACTATACCACTGTGGCCATGCAAATGAGGAATCCCCCCTGTATACAGAGTGCAGAGGTATATTAGATTATTGTGGCAACACTAAACAGCTGATGTTGCAGTACTGTTTGACGCTGACAAAACCCTGCCCTTATCCCTGCACACGAATGACCCCCATCGCCATTCGCCATATCAATCCATGCTACTAGGTAAGCAACACACACTACAGGTATGAAACTGAGCCATTTATATTTATAAGATGGTATGGGGAGATAAGGCCATATTTTATTATTTTGGGACAAGTTTTATGTATTTTTTTATGTGAGAAATGCATCAGATGCTAGGGTGGCCCTACGTAAGTGCAAGGGATCATGGGTATGGGCACATGGGCCCTAGAATAATGTTGGAACTCTTATTACTGGGCAGGAAAACTGTTTTGATGCTAGCAGAGGCTAGAGTTAATTAAATTACCTAAAAGGAGACAAAATAATAATTAAACCTAGCTGGGAGACCAGGTAGGCCCATTTGCTTGTGAAAGGACAGGACCTCAGGAGGAGTCTGGATGTCTTGGCATCCTTTTGTGTTGAGATGTCTGCAGTGACTTAATCTTGTTACCAGATGAATAGGTCACCATTAAGTTAATTGACTGTATTTAAGTGCAGTTTAACTAGGGCTATCTCCCAGCACGGGGGCTGAACTATCCCCCAGAAATCTGGTTTGAGCTGGCTAACCTCATGTTTTTGTTTTTCTATAGTCAGAAAACTGCATATCTGTGTTATTGTAATAAAATACTGAACTTTGGTTGGGTAACCATAGAAACTGAAATGCTAGCCGATCGTAGGGCAGCCACTATCCACTGGACCTGCCCTTTTGAACCCCTTTAAAACCAGGATGCAGAGGGGTATCTGAGCCTTTTGTTGACTTTTTGCTTGTAGCCTGTGGGACCCTCTCTGTCTGTCTGTTGGGAGGACAGAGACAATTTCTTCTGGATCACTGAGAGCCAAGACTTCAACCACCACACTTCTAAGGACACTTTTGCACTTCAAAATTCCAACTAAGGACTCAAGGTAGACTTTTAGCCTCAGAGTTTAAGTGTAGGTTTTTATATATACTTTCCTTTTATTTTCAATATCCTGTACCTAATATCCAAATTACTTTGCCTTTACGTTATTTACTGTTTTCTAATTAATTTAGTTAGTAAAGCCTTTGGCCTATTTTAAAACAATTCTGCCTATGTCATTTGTGTGTGCTGCCTGAGTAAGAGTTGTTCAGACTATACTATGACTGTGTGATCGCTTAAGGGCCGAAACACTACCAAAAGTGAAGTAACAATAGGAACTTTGCGATGAAAGGAGGGGAGAAAATACAAAAGGTCTCAAGAGGAGCCTGTGGGAGGTTGAAACAAGTGCTGCATTTCTGGGGAAAGACACAGTAATAAGGTGTATAGGGTCCCCCTTAGCCTATTAACACCTGTGGCTTTCTGGTACATGGTACAGTGGCCGAGGGAACTCTACCTCAGGAACACAGACTCAAGACTGTATTTGTATCCCCTTGCATGGAGAAAGGGTATCTCTGACCCTATTCTCCCCCCCCCGTTCACAAGAGGGATTCGCTGAGATGCAAAGAATTCCACCCCATGGGAGTGGACTTGTGACAGATGGGTCTAAAAATCAAAGAAATTAATTAGGTGAAAGCAGTCAGTTGACCATGCATTATTACAGCATAATGCATGGTCATCCTTGTCCTAAACCTCAGCAGGTTTGTTAGTAGCCACATCACACAATGGGCAAATGAATCCCCCTACAACTAGAACTGACTTTACATCACATACAGTACATAGCTGCTATTGTTATTTACTTAAACCTTCAACTAGGCCCTAAAAATAAAACTACCTTTAAAAAAAAAAAAAAAAGTGAATTAAATTTTGTTTCCCTTATCACTCTTTCCTTACAAACGTAAACACATTAGAAAGATTAAGTACTGTGCATAGTTTTCATTACTAGTGTATCTTGGCTGACAATGAAAAATGTTCCTCCTGTCTTTACCTGCTTATCAAGGAAATCTCTGCTGCATACACTGACAGACTTGAAACTGAGGTTGTGGCTGCACCTGAGGCATTTGTTTGTGTGTGTGTGTGTGTGTGTGTATAGAGTATATTAGGAGAGGAACATTCTGCCATTGGAGTTGTGCAGAAATTTGAATCCCTGTATTCTATTGTAAACATTCCATATACTGAATGTGGGAAAGGCAGAGAAAAAAGAAACAGAATGAGGAAAGGAAGCAAGAATGTAAAATGGGCAAGGAAATCCCTGTGTCCTGATTGGCTAAGACTTGGTTCCAGCAATTGCCTTCAGAGAGCATCACCAATGGCTAGAAACAAGTCCTTGCCAACCGGGACAACTCACACGTCACATACAGAATTCATAAGAAGGCAGTAAGAAGGGCTGGGGGGATACTGGGATGCATAGGGAGAGGCTTCACGAGTAGAAAACAGGAAGTTGTTGGCCCTCTGTACAGACAGTTGGTAAGACCACATCTGGAGAACTGTGTACAGTTCTTGAGACCACATCTCCGCAAAGACACAGACAGGGCAGAGACTGTCCAGAGGAGGGCAACCAAAATGATGCAGGGTCTGCAACATAAGACATATGAAGAAAGACTAAAGGTACTAAAGATGTATACCCTCGAGGAAAGGAGGGAGAGGGGGGACATGGTAGAAACTTTCAAATACCTCAAAGGAATCAACAAAGTAGGGTAGCATCTTTCAGAAAAAGAGATGTGCAAAAACAAGGGTGCACAATTTGAAGATAGAGGGGGGACGGCTCAGAGGTAATGTGAGGAAGTATTTCTTCACAGAGAGGGTTGTGGATACATGGAACAGCCTTCCTGAGGAGGTCGTAGAATCAAAAACAGTGGGGGAATTCAAGAATGCATGGGACAGACATAAGGCAATTCTAGTGGGGGGTAGGAGGAAGTAGGCTGTTGGTTAACTAGGATCTGCAGCTAATCCATTAGGTAGGGAAATGGGCAGACTAGGTGGGCCAATCGGTCCTTATCTGCTGTCAAATTCTATGTTTCTATAGGCCACTTACTTCCTGATTTCTGTCACAAACATGGCTGCAACCTTTACTCATGTATAAAAACCTTCAACTAGGCCCTAAAAATAAAAGGCCATTAAATTAATTAAAGTAGCCAGCCCAATGGCGCTGAGGGTTGAGGCGCTGGATGCCACACCTCGCACCACACCTGCGACCTGGGTTCGGCAGCAAGCTCGGATCGTCGAGGGTTGGCCGGGGGGAGATAGGCTGGAGCGTCCAGGGACAGCTCGCCTTCTCTGGGGGGAAGGGGGACTTCAAACCTGGCAAGCGGTGACCCCTGATGAAAGCTGGGGGAAGCGACAGCAAGCTGGAGTCATAGGGGTATGATTGGTTGCAGGCGTAGGCCGGCAGCCAATCAGCCTTGGGGACTGCTCCTTCACAGAAGGGGGGGAAGTTGAGGATGCCGGCAGATGCCTTGATGCAGGGCACATAGTGTCCCATGAGGAACGTGGAAAAAAAAAAAAAACTCAGAGCCAGGATGACAGAACGCTGAGCTGGGTCCCAGTACCCGCCTGCAACCTAGGACCCTGACGTGATGCAAGATTCGGGGGGGCCCCCGCCCCCGCCCTGGGGTTTCCCGTGGTTAGCTGGAAGGACCAGAGGTTGCAAGGTAGGTGCTGGCAGGGGCAGGCTTAATGGGCGATTCCTGAAGGAAGCAGCTCTGTGGAACAGGAGAGAAAAACAGAAATTTCAAAAAAAATTAATTAAAGTAAGTAAACAATTTTATGTTATTTTCACTCAAGAGCCCCTCTTTACACACTTACACAAATTTAAAAAATCAAGTACTATTCAGAGTTTCCATTGCTGGTGTTTCTTTGATGACCATGAAAAAAAAAAAAAAAAAAACTTCTATCCCTACCAGTTTGCCAGAGAACTCCCTGCTCCTTACCTGGCAACAGATACAATTGAGGTTATGGCTCCATCTGTGGCCTGTGTGTGTCTGTATGCCAGTGGAACTCTGAAGAATTCTGAATTATAAAATGGGTAGGGAAAATCCTTGTAGGTGATTGGTCAGACTTGGGTTTTAGCCATGTGTATATCTCACAACAAACACACAGCTAAAGTCCCAGCTGACTTGTGCTCACCTGATCACATGTGCAAAAACATGTAGATCAAGTGGCAGAACGTTGAGTATTTTAAAAACCATTTGTTTTTCGTACCAGGGTACCATTTTCGAGATAGAGGTTTTCTCCGAATTAAAGTACCACAGAAGCGTTGCGTGTCAAGAGTGACCAGAAACCCATATAAAAACAACAAATACCTTTTTTCAGCCTCTGCCATGGTTCAGTGGAGGTTCAACTGTACAATCCATTGTGAAATCACCTCAGCAGCACCTAGCGAGAGTAACAACTGTCCGGGACCAACAGCGACCAACAGCATAGCACAGCAGACACATATTTTGTATTTTGAAAACCTGCCACCACATAATGCAGAAGCAAGCAGCCCAGCGGTTAGTGAGGCTGCTCTTTCCCATCCTGGCATGTCAGACTCTGTCAGTGGCCATGCTAGTGATGACAATTGACCTATTCCTCCCTCAGGCACTACCTCAGTAGGAGGTGAACAGAATCCAGAGCAAGTCACTGAAAATTGCTAATGGAGGTGGGTGCTCACTGTGCTGCCAGCCCAAACTTGAAACAGAAGTCCAAAATGTAAGCACTCCCAGTAGAAAATGTCATGACCCAGTGTTCCAAATCAAAGAGAACAAGCATTTGTCAATGCCGCATGTTGCTTGCTTGTATGTGCTGTTTAGGTATTTGGAAGTGACAGTGTCATGCCTTCCTTCCAAGACATCCACTGTGTCTTTCTGCTCAGTATTCACAGAAGAGTGGGAGGAGCAAGGGCCACAGCAGTACAGCAGTTGCCAAGGGGGTGAAGAGGTGGACAAAAGAGTCCTGCAGGAGCTCACTAAATTGAAGGTAGAGAAAGCGATGGAACCAGATGGCATACGCCCAAGGATATTAACAGAACTGCGAAGGGAGATAGCAGTACCTCTGGCAGCCATGTTCACTGAGTCATTCAACATGAGTGAATTGGAGGAGGGCTGCAGGGCACATGTGGTCCCTCTACACAAGTCTGGCAGTAGGGAGGAGGCAGGGAACAATAGGCCATTCAGCCTCACCTCAGTAGTGGGGAAGATCATGGAGACATTGCTTAAAGAAAGGATAGTGGGGCATCTAGATGCCATCGGAACCCAGGACCATAGACAACATGGACTCACAGTGGGGACATCATGTCAGATAAATCTGGTTGATTTATTTGACTGGGCGCAAAGGAAGTGAATCAGGGTGGGGCAGCGGACAATGCTTACCTTGATTTCAGCAAATCCTTTGACACCATCCCATATAGGAGGCTGATAAACTAGCTGGGTAGGCTGGACATGGGGGAAAGGGTGGTAAACTGGGTTAGAAACTGGCTAACAGACAGGAGGCAGAGAGTGGTGGTAAATGGTATACAGTCTAGGGAGAGGGGGCGACCAGTGGGGTGCTGCAGGGATCGGTCCTGGGGCCAGTTCTGTTCAATGTCTTCATTAGTAATATTGCTATACATCTGAATGGAATTTTTTTACCAAATTTTCAACATAGCCATTTTAAGACCTCTGCTCATGAACAGTGTCACTGCAATTTTCTTAATTTGTTCCGAACATTGATTTCGCACACCGACTGCGCCATTGTGTGCTACATGGGCGGAAACACGTTTTGGGTGAGATGTGAAAAATGACAGCTGTACTTACCATAAGAAGGTGTGGTAAAATGGCAATGTTGAAAATCTGGAGTGAAAATATTGAAAATTCGCGAACTTACGAGCGTGCGTAGGAACTGTACAACGCACGCTCGTAAAACAGTCATTTTTTGGAATTTTTTCACCAAATTTTCAACATAGTCATTTTAAGACCTTTGCTCATGAACACTGTCACTGTGATTTTCTTAATTTATCCCGTACATTGATTTCGCACACCGACTGCGCCATTGTGCGCTACATGGGTGGAAACACGTTTTGGGTGAGATGTGAAAAATGACAGCTGTACTACTCATAAGAAGGTGTGGTAAAATGGCAATGTTGGAAATCTGGAGTGAAAATATTGAAAATTTGCAACCTTACGAGTGTGCATAGGAACTGTGCAACGCACGCTCGTAAAACAGTAATTTTTAGGAATTTTTTCACCAAATTTTCAACATTGCCATTTTAAGACCTCTGCTCATAAATAGTGTCACTGTGATTTTCTTGATTTCGTACACCGACTGCACCATTCTGTGCTACATGGGCGAAACACATTTTGGGTGAGATGTGAAAATGACAGCTGTACTACTCATAAGAAGGTGTGGTAAAATGGCAATGTTGAAAATCTGGAGTGAAAATATTGAAATTTCATGAACTTATGAGCTCAGTGAGGAACTGCGAACGACGCCAGTATAAAGTATTTTGATTATTTACATTTTCAACATGGTTTTGGGACCCTTTCATGAATGATGTCACTGTCATGGCGTATTCGGGCCTGAAGGGTGAGTTCATAGTCACTGCGCGAAATCACCCTTCAGGCCTGAATAACGCCATGACAGTGACATCATTCATGAGAAGGTGTCCTAAAAACCCCATGTTGAAAATTTGGTGCCAAAATTCCCAAAAATGCCTGAGATATGCAACAAAGTTGAAACCCCCCTATCTAGCCCATTATACAGCTTACCGGTATTTCCTCAGTTCGCGGTCAGCTTTGAAGAGTACAGATGTGTTCCGGTCCACCGAAGATCGCCGCGTACCGAGTCCGGAGGTAAGTATGGGGTGAGGGGTGGGGGAGGCTGGGTGCGCAGTCGGTGGTGCGGGTTGTGGGGGTCGGGGAAGCGCCAAGGGACCGCTTTTGTTTTACAGGTTTTAAAACACAAAAAGACGTCAGGATGTTTGCCATGCTGGGGTGAGCTCCCAGCGTGGGCACAAGGACGGGGGATTCAGCCGACGGGGATTGGGCACTCGTCGGCCAGGGATTGATTGCCACGCTGGGGTGGGCTCCCAGCGTGGCACCTACACTGGGGGAGGCAGCAGCTCAGCCGGCGGGGATTGAGCTACCCGTCGGCTACACACACAGCACGTCTTGAGGCGCCTGCACGCCTGCGTGTGGGGGAGCTACGCTTTATCGCTGCTCACTGGAAGCGTAGCTCCCTTTCAATCTGAGCCACTGCATTTTGGAGCGTGTCACAGACAGCTCCAAAATGCATTGGCTTACAGGGGCCACACTGCCAGCTCACTGACTGAATTGGAGAAGGAGGTGACACACCTCCGAAATCTCCGATGATGGCACTATGTTTCTTGCACATGCGTGCAAGCAACATAAAAAACAGAACCCCGTTAGAAGGCTGCAAGTCAAGGCACTAGGGGTTGCCGGCACCTGATCAATGCTTTGAAATTTTCATAAATGGATGAACATGGTACGCTGTCATGAATAAATTCTCCTTGATTTAGAACATTAAGTCATTACTGGGAGTGCTTACATTTTGGACCTCAGTAGGAGGTGCACTGTCAGCCCTAGGTTTCATTTTCTCATGTTGTTTTAGGAGTCTGTTTTTCTATTTTTACCTGTTAAAACTGCTGGGGTGTTGAAGGAAGGAACCTGTGGATATTTCATTTTTGCACATTAACTCAGGGTCTTCAGCTGAATGGCAGACATGGGAACTTTCGCCATCTCAGGGCTCC
This sequence comes from Neoceratodus forsteri, assembly GCA_016271365.2. NCBI lineage: Eukaryota > Metazoa > Chordata > Ceratodontiformes > Ceratodontidae > Neoceratodus > Neoceratodus forsteri. The sequence continues at coordinate 1,278,213,072 of CM057456.1, forward strand.
TTCCTGATCAAATCTCCAAGTTCAGGGCTCTGCACATATTTGACTTGCCATGAGCACCTGAGTTGTTAATAGTTACAATGGTTATTATGCTTTTTCCGAATTAAGATTTGTCTTTTTTTCGCTGATACATCACTGTTTATTTACTATGATTTGATGGTATTTCTAATTAATTTGCTTGTAAAGAGGGGAGTTTCTTATGGGGTTAAATCATTGTTTTTGTTCTCCCTAGCAATTGACCAGGTTTAAATAGCAGTTAATTGACTGTGTTATTCTCCCTTTTTCTCATTCTCCCTGTTGGACAGACCTACTACCACTGAAGACAGCTATCAGTTCGCCATTAATGCCAAATTGATGGGACTATTTTATCATAGGCAGAAGAACAAAACCTTTTAGTTCATAAAATTAATTAAAACATATTGATTTGTTCTCAATGACAAACACATTTTGTTCTTTATTTCATTTTATAATCGCAATAATGCACTCCAGGGGGGTGAGTAGTTGTGAGATTTACACACGCCTCGGGTGGTTTATGGCACTCACCCTGCAGCCTCATGCCACACCACACCCAAGGCATGTGTAAATCTCACAAAAACACACACCCTGTCGTGCATTATTACTTAATTCATGTATTCCATTGTATCATTCCATGTGTGTGTATGGGGGGGGGGGCATTCTACTACTGGAATAATGCAGAGCTTTGAATTGTTCTATTCCAAGGTACAAATCACACAGGGTAGTAAATGTGAAAAAAGACAGATGACTGACAGGTGAAAAACATATGTGGAGGGACTATTTTACATACTCTAGCAACATTTTATTATATTTTTTTGTGGCTTTTAAAAGTTTTAGAGTGTTAGTTTTTAAAAGTTGCCAATGGGCCAATTTTATATAAGTAATAAGGCACTCTGGTGGTGTTGGTGATACTAGGTTCCCCCACTGTCAGAGGGCTGAAGACACTTAGCTTCACCTCATGCCTCACTATGCCCCGACTGTGGGAAAAACCTAGTGCCACCAATGCCCCGTAATGCTTTATTACTAAACTATTATATAAACAAAGAGTGAAAAGGTGGGAAAACATAGCTACCCCCCCCGCAAACAACATCCTGATAGGTTAAAAAGTTATGAACACATTTCCATTAAATACTGTACTATATTGATTTGAAATGCAAATAAGGTAAAAAAAAAAAATGTTTCTTTCAAAATGCATGAATACATGGTTTTCATTGTCTTTTATTGTTTGGCTACCCCAAAACAGAATAAGGACTACTTTTTGTCTTAAATGTTAAAATGAAAGCATATTTCAGTAAACGGTCCTATTTTTTATGTTTTTAAAATAATTTCTTATTTTCATTCATTGGAATTCAAATAGTCAAGTCAAGTCATGTTTATTTATAAAGCGCCTTTCGAAATCAAGGCGCTGTACAGGAATAAATAGAACAGCAAAATACAAACATTAAAACAACCATAACTAGACAGGATAGGCCAGAGCAAAAAGATATGTCTTTAAATCAGTTTTAAAACTATCAACGGTTGGGCATTCTCTTAACCAACGAGGTAGAGAATTCCACAGGGTTGGCAGCGAAAGAGCAAAGGCACGAGATCCCGATAGCTTCAAACGAACCCTGGGAATCTCTAGCAATCCCTCGCTGGCGGAACGGAGGGGGCGGAGGGGGCAATAGGGAACCAGAAGATCTTTCAGGTAACCGGGTCCCTGGTCATGTAGGGCTTTAAAGGTTAGTAAACCAACCTTAAAGGTGATCCGCCAGCGAACAGGCAGCCAGTGCAGTTCGCGAAGCACAGGCGTAATGTGGCTGGTTCTAAGTGTCCCAGTCAGAAGCCTGGCTGCAGTGTTCTGCACCAGCTGAAGGCGGCGGATATCAATCCCTGGTAGCCCTAGGTAGAGGAAATTGCAGTAGTCCAGACGGCTAGTGACAAAGGCGTGGACCAAAGTTGGAAGGTCCTCCCGGGGAATCAGATGTTTCACCCGGGCGATATTCCTCAGATGGTAGAAAGAGGATTTAACAACAGCTGACACCTGAGATTTCAGGGGCAGACCATCATCAAAAATAACGCCCAGATTTCACACCTGTCGAGAGGTAGAGAGTGGTACGCCACCAAGTAATAAACCTGATGGTCAGCCCAACACCCAAACCACCCCAGGACGAACTCGGATCCACAACCAATACCTCAGTCTTATCTGGATTAAGTCTCAACCAGCTCGAACTCATCCAAATTCTGATCTCATCCAGGCAGTTGTTAAGTACATAGAGTGCATCACTCTGTTCGGGGAGAAAGGACAGCTACAGCTGAGTATCATCTGCATAGCAGTGAAAACTCAGACTGTATCGCCTGATGATTTCTTTAAATGGCAGCATATACACTGCAAACAACATGGGAGCTAAAATGGAGCCCTGTGGTACCCCACATGGCAGGGAGAAGGCGTCAGAGGAATAAATTCCGCTGACAACTCTCTGAGACCTGCCAGTGAGGTAAGAACAAAACCACTTGTGGACTGTACCAGACAGCCCACAAAAGACCCGCAGTCGCCCAATAGCACCCCATGGTCTACAGTGTCAAATGCAGCAGACAGATCAAGAAGGACCAGAATGGTACAAGCCTTCGATCTCTGGCCATTAGGAGGTCACCAATTCCGAACAAGGGCAGTCTCAGTACTATGCCTTTTCCTGAATCCAGACTGAGAGTATCATAGACATTATGAGAAGTAAGATGATCATCCAATTGCAATGCAACAGTTTTCAATAACCTTACCAACAAATGGCAGGTTAGAGATAGGTCGGTACTTAGCTAGACAGTCTGGGTCTCATGAGGATTTTTTAAGAGTGGTCGAACTACTGCCTCTTTAAGGGGTCAGGAAAGACCCCTCTCCAAGGATTTCCAGATAATGTCAGCAAGGATTGGGTAGATAACTTCTACACAGCCTACTAACAGCGGTAGGACCCGGATCCAAACTACAGCTAGTTGGTCGATTGTTTGGATGATCTTCACAATGTCCACGTAATTCTGGCGGAAAATCTAACCAGACAGGCAGAGGATAAGACACCACCGTCACACCACAGTCCCCGTAGGAGAGGTCGGACCGATGCGGACCTGATGCCGCAACCTTATCTGCAAAGAAACGAGCAACCCTCGCATCTAGTTGAGAAAAGGCTTTCTAGGCTGAAGACAGACTGGATTGCACAGTCTGTCCACAGTCCGGAAAAGCTGAGCCGGTCAATTCTTGCAGCAGAATCTCTGACAGGAATTCTGCCTTCTTACGAGTGATTTCTGATTGGTAGCCATCATAATGGGCCAACAATCTAAGCCTGTCAGCATCAAGGCTCGATTTCCGCCAGGCTCTCTCCAGCCTTCGGCCTACTCGACTTAATTCCTTCAAGAAGCCATCAAACCATGGACTCCTTGGACGGATGGTGAGAGGCCGAACACGAACAGGAGCAATTTTGTCAAGAGCATCTCCCACAGCCTTATTATAGGCTAATACAAGACCATCTGGACTCATGCATTCACCCGACAGACTCGATAGATCCAGCATCGCCATTAGGTCATTGGGACCAATACCCCTTAAAGGGTGGTACTGGACCATCTCCGTAGGGGCAGACCTATTAGAGGGGGCCCTGAAACTGAACCTTATGGTGTAATGGTCTGACCAACCGACTGGTTCCACCCCCAAGTCAGTGATCTCCATACCCAAGAGAATGACCCCCTATATGGGTAGAGGAGGTAACAACCTGTGTCAGGCCAAGTGTATTCATCAACTGGAGGAGATTTTGACCAAAATGAGATAGTTCATTGTCGACTCAGGCATTGAAGTCACCCAGAAGTATTAATCTGGGAAACCTCAATACCAGGTCGACAATGAAGTCTGCAATCTCCTGTAGGAATTCGCGTCCGTCACCTGGTGGACGGTAGACGAGGAGAATCCCACAGCCTGCACCCTCACCCAGGATATTTTCAAAAGATCTGGTGTTTCCCAATGGCACATACACAAGGCCCAGTTCAGATCTAAACATAATGGACACACCTCCGCCCCTACGATCCAGCCTTGGACGGTGTATCACCGAGAACCCAGCTGGAGTTGCCGAGGCCAAAATAGGGCTAGGATTTTCATCCAGCCAGGTCTCATGATGCAAGCCAAGATCAGATGACCCAGAGCAAGATCAGCTAAAATAGCTGTCTTGTTTTTTTATAGATCTGGCATTGCACAACACCGCCAAGGCAGGATGAGCTGTCAGGAAGACCTCGCACCTGTCCGATTTCTTCGACTTGGTATGGGGACAAGATAAGAGCAACCTCTATCCTGACCCATTTCACCCCAGGACGCTCTTCTGGACCCTAAAACCCCAATCCTCCCCTTTTCCTGTCCCCCACAAGGCCCAGCTTTCCACCTTCGCTCCCCCTTAGAATGCTCAATGCTCGACACCTAAAATAGGTGTCGATGACAATGGTGGGCACTCAAAGGGACGTAGTTCTCTGAGCCTAGTGGGGGAATAATACCCAACTGTCATTGATTAAACAAAACAACAAAAATAAACCTACAAATATCAAGATTATAAATAACACACTCTATAATAACACAATCTCATCACTCTTTCTCGCTGAGGGAGGGCAGATAAACAAAAAATAAGTTAACATAAACCAAAATAAATCCCAAACTCAGAAATAATCAAAGTAATAAAAATAATATAAAATCCAAAAATCCAATGATCTTAAAATACAATAAAATATACTACTAGTTATTAACAGATTTGTGTTTAAACAATGCAGCACCTCTCACATGCAACACTGCAAGAAATGTTATACAATCTCCCACTGCCACCTCTCACATGGCAGGGAATCAAGTAAGTAAATCAGATTTGTAATAAAACAATTTTAAAATAAATAAATATACATCACTCTCACCACCCTTAGTCCAGGAGTTGGTAAGAACCAAGAGAACGGTTCTCAGGCAGTCCAAAAGTGAATAAAATCCAAATAAGATCAAAAAATTCTCAGCAGAAAAAAATCAAAAATGTTCAAAACAAACAAGGAAGCCCAGAAGTGTCCAACAGATCTTCCAGCAGCTGCTCTTCAAAACCAACAGTTCAGACAATTACTTATCCAGAGGCAACAGAATACTTCAGGAGGCAGAATATATTTCTTCAGGGAGAATACCCCACTCTTCAGGGAGAATACCCCATAATTAAATGTCATTTTATAAATGCAAAAAGACACTCCCGGGTATGTCACTGTGGTGATATAGTAACACTTCTCAGGTGCATTTAATGGCACTTGGCCGTGTTTCATGCATAACAGACAAACATCCAATGATATCACCATAATGCATATCCTTTCATGTCTTGTTGCTTACATATTATACTTGCATGGTAGCACAAGTATAGTAGGAGTTGAGCGGAGGTCTCAATTTTAAATTCGTCATTCCACTAAAATAACTTTAGTGGCATTTAGCAAAATTGTGTGAAATTTGGCATATGTGGTCCGGGTGGCAAGTTCTCAAGATGTGAGAAGTTTTGTGACAGACGCTTGTTCAGATTCCAAGAGCTGGATATGTCAAGAATTCGAAAAAAGCATCACTATTGGCCATTTTTTTTATCTCACAGCCAAGAGGGTATATAATTTTACTTGAAACTTTCAGAGCTGAAGGGGCTTGTGCCAAGGGTATACCTTTCAAAGATTTTATGAAAATACATTTTCATTGGTTTCAGTTATAAGGATTTGAAATTTGGCTTCTGAGCATGCTCAGTAGGGTTTTCAGGATAAATCTCTGATACGTTCCATAAATTTATCTTTAACATACCATATTTGGATTGTGACTTCAGGTAATGAGAAAACATTTTTAGGTCTTGACGGCCATCAACATTTCAACAAATAAATGCTAGCTTGTAACAGTGGCAGTGGGAGTGCTTCCTCTTCCAGGACATTAATTGGCTGTTGGTCTGTGTGAGTGAAGCTGGCTTTTTTATAGCAGTTGACAATAGTCTCCAACTTCACCTCACACCATGCATTGTTGAGCATATGACACCTAACATCAAGACCTTCTTTGCAAGGTCTGTTGCCGAGTTCTTGCCACCCTCATCGATGTAGAGTAGGATCTTCTCCACTATCTGAAAAACATAAAGGTAAAACACAATTAGCAGTTATCTAGTAGCAGGACTATACTTATACAGACCACAAACAAAAACAGGAACACACAGACCAGGCTTAATATTGTCACTACTTTCTCTGCACATACAAAAAAATAATCTGAAAAAATAATCAAATAATCAAATAAAATTGGCATATGTTAAAAGGGGACCCAGTTTTAACAGAGACCCATAACGCACTACCGAGAATGTCCTACTGTAGGGCACCATAGCACACTACTGAGAATGTCCTACCATAGGGCACCATAGCACATTACCAAGAATGTCCTACTGTAGGGCACGATAGCACATTACCAAGAATGTCCTACTGTAGGGCACCATAGCACACTACTGAGAATGCCCTACTGTAGGGCACCATAGTACATTACTGAGAATGTCCTACTGTAGGGCACGATAGTACATTACTGAGAATGTCCTACTGTAGGGCACGATAGCAATTACCAAGAATGTCCTAATGTAGGGCACCATAGTTATCATCATGAGAATGTCCACTGTAGGGCACAATAGCACATTGCCAAGAATGTCCTACTGTAGGGCACCATAGCACATTACCGAGAATGTCCTACTGTAGGGCACCATGGCACATTACTGAGAATGTCCTACTGTAGGGCACGATAGCACATTACCAAGAATGTCCTACTGTAGGGCACCATAGCACATTACTGAGAATGTCCTACTGTAGGGCACAATAGCACATTACCAAGAATGTCCTACTGTAGGGCACCATAGCACATTACTGAGAATGTCTTACTGTAGGGCACAATAGTACATTGCCAAGAATGTCCTACTGTAGGGCACCATAGTACATTACTGAGAATGTCCTACTGTAGGGCACCATAGCACACTACTGAGAATGTCCTACCATAGGGCACCATAGCACATTACCGAGAATGTCCTACCATAGGGCACCATAGCACATTACCGAGAATGTCCTACCATAGGGCACCTACTATAGTTGACTCATTTGTTTGCAGCAGACATTCGATCAGGAAAACAAACACTTGACTTTCAAACAGTCTGTGGGAGTGTTTCCTCTATGCAAAATGTGTTCATTGTATGTCAATTTCACAGGGCAATACTTTTACCAACCCACAGACAATGACATAAAACAAATGATTACATGTGACACTGTAGGTGTTACATATGTGGCTCTGTGTAAATGTGGTGCTTTTTACATAGGAAAAACCAAAAGGCAGTTTCAGGTAAGAGATGGCGAACATTGTTGAGCCATAGCTACTAAAAATGATATGTAGGTAACTGCAAGACATGTACAAAATACCCAGAATAGAGTGGAACATGGCTTTGTCTTCACAGCCATAGACAGTCAAAACACACGGGGTGGAGACTGTGACAATTTGCTACTGAAATGGGAGGCATTCTGAATTTTTAGTTTGGGGGCATGCAAGCACCCTGGACTAAGAGATGATTTTGAATTGGCACCCTTTTGGAAAAAGAATGTGGACATTATACTGTGGCTCATATATACATGTTGGCTTATAGTCCTTTAGTGATAAATTGGTTGCACTGTATATATAATATAATTAAGGCAAGAAAAACAGCTCCAGTACCTGTCGTGCAGTGTAATATTGATAACTGAATACAGAAAAAAGCAGCACCGACACCAAGTCCAGTTCCAAAGTAGACGTGTAATCCTTGCAGTCACAAGTCCAGCACCTTTGTCTCATCACAGCAAAGTGGTAGCCAGCTCAGTAGCCCCGATCGGTTTCGCACATGCGCGCTTCCTTGGGGAAGATATTTTTTTTTATTTCAACCTGAAAAGAAGAAAACAGTCTCTCATTGATCTCTGACCCCCTCGACCCCACCCAGCACCCTCCACCCCACAACTCCCCCACTCACCCTCACTCATCTACAGAGGGACCCTTGGTGTAGATCTGCTGTCACTAAAAAAGATGTCCTCCTCCTCCATGAAGAGTGACTGTGAAATGAAGAAACAATGTAAGTGCTGTCAATGTATTTTCAATGCGTTTTGGACTTTTACTTATAACTTTGTCATTTTAAAATATTTTTTCAAAAAATTTTCAACATGCCCTTTTTGGGACCCCGCCTCATGAACTAGATAGGTGATTTTTTCAGATCTGGGGGGCCGAAAGGGGATTTCATAGTCACTCTGCAAAATCACCTTTTGGGCAGGATTTGAAAATGTTCACCTACTGGGTCCATGAAGTGGGGTCATGAGAAGATTATGTTTAATATTTGGGTCAAAATATTAAAGAGTAACAAAGTTATGAATGTACAAGAAATTGTTCCATGCTGGCTCATAACTTTGGTAACTTTAAATAGTTTGGCTCCAGATTTTCAACATATCCATTTTTTCACACTACCTCATGAACATGACCAGTGTTGTCTTTCAAATCCTGGCCAAAATATGTTATTGCACTTGTGGCATGAAATGATGTTTCAGTCAATATGTTATAAATGTCACATGCAATATTTATAAGGAGGAGGCATAAAATGACTATCTTAAAAATATGGGGTCAAAATGTCAAAACAGAAAGTTATTAAGGAATGTTGTGTGCCTTTGGCTGAGTGTTTATTGCATTGCGATCCCATGCTAGTGAGCTGAGTTCAGCAGTGAACTCAGTGAGTCAGCTGGATGGACCGAGGTTGCCCTTACTCTAATCAAGCTGCTCCCCAGATTTATCCAGTTGAGCCTCATGGCATGATCAAGAATTCCCCCACCCTGTTGCTACCGCTCACTAACACGTTCTCTGTCCCACGTACAGGGCAGTCCCCATTTTAGGTGCAGCCAAGAGCCATGCTGCACATAGGCTCAATGAGTGCCAAACTCCTGTAGCTTCTTGCTTCTCTTCCCAGTGTGACTCTGGAACCCCTGAAGGTGCTCTGGTGTCCCCTTGGGTCAGAGCACAGTACAGAGCCTGATGTCTGTTGCAGCTGTGGCAGTGAAAAGTTCAGTCAGGCAGGCACACTGAGCACCAAAAAGAAAACAGCCAGGCAGTTGCATCACAAGAGTTGCTATTGTCCCCACAAAGGCTGCAGTCCACTCCCGGGAGCTGGAGTGATCAGAAAATGATGGCAGGCAGTTCGGGGCAGGGCACTGGATACACAGGTAGACCTCATCATTTGGGGGGGCTCATGCTAGCAATAATACCCAACAGTGTGGGCAGTATTAGGCTACACCTGCCCACCCGGTGGGCATAATGAGGCCCAACACCACAGGTCGTGGGCCTTATGACCCCTGGAAGGGAGGGTAAAGCCCATACTACCCACTCTGGAGGGCATTATTATGCTTAGAAAATTTGTTTTTATAGTAAAATAAAAAAAAAGCTAAAATGAAAAACTAAAAAAGAAAAAAAAAAGCATTTTTTTGTAAATTATGAAATGGGTAAGATGAATACTGTACTGTGATTGGTGGAATCTAGTCACATGACTGTGCTGTTATCCCAGCACAACAGCACAGGTCAGAAATGCTTAGTTTTCTGAACCTCATTACTTGGTCCCAAAATAAAAGAATTAGGTAAGCCATTTTATAATCACAAAAAGACATTCCAGGGTGTGCATAATTGAGGGCTAACAGTATTCTTCAGGTGTGTAAAGCCCTCGGCTTTGTCTTGAACTTCACTTTCCAAGGTGTGCCATTATCCCACAATAACGCACACCCTTTCATGCCTTATTGCTTAAGTAGCCCTTCTACTGATATACTTGCCAGTAGAAGACACTGCTGTTATTTGCTGTTGTTTTTGGAGGTTTTCTTTGACTTCTCCATCCCTGCTTGCCCACCTGCTCACCAGTAAAAATTTAGCACTGAGAGGCACTTGGTTTTACCTTTTGTCTTTTAAGATGTCTGTTTTTTTTTTTTTTTACCATAAGCTGGAACTGGTGTGGTCACGGTTGTAATCAGGACCAGTACTAATGTAGATGAGTAGTGATCACCGGGGAGCACAGTCAGCTGGAGTAGAGCATAGATCTGACTTTTCATGTTTAATAATGATTTGAAGAACATGAATGCCGCATGGGTTTAGGCACATTGGGGAAAGCTGCCAGCAGCTGCAAATTTAGCACGAGTGTCAATCCAGTGTTAAGGTAAGCATGCGACCCCAGCATGTTGGTGAGAAATAAATAAGGAAATAATGGTTTGTGTGCCAATATGAAAAGGAATTTAGAAGAGAACTGGCATAGTTTTATTTGGCAGGTCAACAATGTACAGCAGTTAGGTTTGGGTTTTGTTCACAGGGGGGCAGGGGTGTTGTTTGACTAAAACCACAGGGGTTGCAAGATCACTGATAAAAGGACTGAAAATGTAATCTATAGTTCCGGGGTCTGTGGGCCTAAGTGGCCCCCATCAAATTTTTTTTATTTGGTGCATTCTGGTGCATTTTGGGGGTCATTTAAAACAGAATTTGCTACACTGTTACCCCTTTCCCCATGCCTAGTAAGTTACACCCTAGCCCCCACCCCAGTGTCCACACAGTCCAGTATGTTGCCCCAACCACCCTCTCCATAGCCTAGCCACCTGCTCCAGTGCGTGGCCCCCAGCCCTCCTGAAGCACATCAAGCTGCATTGTAGCCAGGGCCGGATTTAGGAGGTCATGGGCCCTATGCACAACAGCACCCATGGGCCTCCTGCACCTCCCCCATGGTGTCTAGCAACCAGCCTATGACTTCTATCATCCCTGCAACACTGGGCAGAAGCACAGCATGTGGCCCACCAATTAAACCAGCAAGTTTTACTATCACAAATGCAGACCCTTCTGACCAAAGGACAGATGAGAAAGTCCCAATACTAGCAGAGCTTTAATCCTCCTTTGTGTAGGGGTGTCACAAATACAATTGCTATACACATGTACTGATAGTTTAACTGTTCCCTCCATAAGTGAATACTTGCAGAAAATGTCACTTCCCACATACTATCTCACCAAATCCTCAATACATAGTCCCATAATAGTAAATATTTGATAGCCACATTACCAGCATATTCATTATTTGTTTTATTTACTTGCTTCACATACTGTACGCCACGTGCCGCAGCCTGGCTTACACAGAGAAATAAGGAGTAGCCGTAGGCTGATTAGTGGACCGTGGACAGACAAACACAAATCCCCACCCCTGTATTGCCAACAGCACTTTCTCTCACAGCAAAAGTTAAGTTAAGCAAAGCCATTCACACTTATTTTTCTAAAGTTTTTAAAAATGAAAAGATACTGCTATAAAATAGTACAGCCAGGTATTTTCTGTACAGCAGTCCTTCTGTGGTAGTAGTGAGGCAGTGTTGTGGATGGTGCACAGTATTCAGTACACCAGAAACATAAGCAATTAGGGGAACAGATAAGGAGATTAAAGGAGTATTTTACTGTCATGTTTGCATGATGTACTCCCACTTTCTGATTTTAAGAATTTATTTCCCACCCTGCCTATTTGCAGTACAGTATATTGGTACACATTCACAAAACTGACAGCACTGCGTGATGCTAGAAGCCCTGGCATGGTGCACAGAGTGGAAGCAGTAGGGATAAGAGCAGAACACAGCATCAATCAAGCTGTGTACTGTGCAGCAGACAGTGTCGGGAGTTGCTCCCTTTCTGGCCAGAAAGGTTATAGCAGCCTTGCTGTGCCATGTACTTCTAAACACCTCCAGAATTCCTATACATTCTAAATCTACTGGCACAGATCATAGTGCTACTGTATATAGCAATGGGAAGTACATCACACTTCTTGCAGTATCAGGCCAATAGTTAGTAACTGCAGCTGTCCCGTGGTATTTTACTGTGTTACAGTTTATTTACCCAGGACAGCCCAGCTGAGAGGCATCATCTTGCTTTCAGTGGAGTTCAGGTTCTACTCAGTCTCCATCTGGGTGCATTGGAGCAGTAGAACTTGCCCAAGGTTTTACAAGGAGTGTCATGTTTTGACTCTAGTGGGGTGTGAAACTGCAATCTCCTGGTTCCCAAACTGGTGGTCTAACCACTAGATGACAATGCCTCCTTGGCTTGAGACTTGATTTAGAGGTGGGGGGGCAGAGTTCCGAGCCAGTTCTGCAAATGGCATTCCTGCAGTTTAGATGAAAATACAGCCATGTTGGAAGAAGCTTGCAGTAAATACTTCCCAGTCCCCCCAAAAACAAAAACATCTGGATCCCTGCAAGCAATGTAACAATTTTTTTTCATTGTTTCCCTGTAGACAAAGAACCAGCACTGCATACCTCACTTAGTCCCCTGCTTCACAAACCAGGAGGACAAGACTTGAAAAAATACAGAACACATCTTAAGGAAATATAATATCAGCACCAGAAGCTGTAACAATGAGTGACTTAGTGAGAAAAAGGATTTTATATGCTAAGCAGAACTAGACTATAGCACCAATGACTGGCACTATTTAATGTTTCACATCAGTATTCATAAGTGATAGAAATGACAAATTTATTGTAGGTGGGGCCAAGTGAGGCAAAATCATGGACAGTTGAGTGAGATATGCAATACAACAGTAATATTGATAGTTCACTTCAACCCTTGCAACTGCCCCATATTAGGAGGGACATCCTTTATTTTACTCCTCAGAACCCCTCTGACTATACCTCTCACATGGCCCAAATTAGGTGGGAAACCTCTCACTTTGCAATTCAGAACCCCTCTCCATACCTCTCGACTGCCCATCTTAAGGTGGGACATCCCTCACTTTACCCCTGCGGTGCTGCTGTACCATATTCCACAGCAAGCTGTTTTTTCTAAACTTATATTTATTGATTTTAAAATGCAATAGATACAAGTATAGCCTGTAGGACAGTGCATAGATTCTGTACATACAGATTATAAAACATTCAGTATCATTAGCACTCCTAATTTGTTACTACAATGAGAGGTTATTCGCAAATTGTATTCCAAAAATAGTTATGTATTATTTCTTAGACTATAAGCTGCCATGAGGAGGGAAATACATTACATATCTAATACTGTAAGGCAAATCAGGTCAGCAGGGTGCAGAGTGTGCAGTAACAAAAATATCAAGCAAGGGGCAGCAAGAAACCGCACCACTCGGAGTGGGCTTCAATATAGCAGCTTTTAATGAAAGTAATATAAAATTACACCGCCAATAGCGCAAAATGCATCAGAGATGCAGCTACAACCCTCTAATGGTTTTGCATTCAAACATGCGTCATCGGGAGGATAGCAAATCAAACATGTGGATCCTTTGTATACAAAACAAGCATAGTGAATTTAAAGTGGCAATGTAAGAAAAATACATACAGTACATCTCACACAAGAAAACAGAATCCATAGCCATTTAAAATCAGTGGTAAATCTCATATACTGCAGGAGAATATTATCAGGATTTACTAGCAGATCTGAAAATATAGCATGAATATTGAGTACATTGACTAAAAATATAAAGCACAGGCATAAGACTTCATTTACAACATATATATGTAAATTTATGCTATATCATTTTAAAAAACTCTAACTTATCAAAAAATACTTAATGTTACCACCACACTTTCAACATGAACTGTATGGTCTTTCAATTAGAGAATATGGTATTGCATGTATGCAGATAACAATTAATCCTGCAACCTGGAAAGCAAACAGAGAAAAAATCAGAATGACACATTGGCATGAAGGAAACAAGTTTAGCTTAACAGAGACCAAATAAATTATGTCTTTCTCTTAATGCATGGTAACAGTTCAGTTCTGTCTTTGAGTCCTGGTGGTTCGAGTCCCCCTAGTGTGAAGATCCAAAATGACTCACGATGGAGTAATTTGTCATCGAGGTTACCACCACGTGATCCTAGCGTAACCCTCTCAAGAGCACACAACTTAAAAGAATGTCTGCCACTTCTATTACTATTCACATGAAATGCTAATGCATTTTTGGCATCTTTATTTGCAATCAAGCAAAGATGTTCTCCTATTCTGATCTTCATAGGCCTGCTGGTCTTACCTATATAAAAGGAACCACATTCACATGTGGCAAGATAAACAACATTCCCACTAATACAACTGAATTCCCTAATCTTAAACAATTTGGTGTTGTTACATGTAGTGAACGTATCAGTTCTAAGAATGTAAGGGCAAAACTTGCAATTGCCACAACTGAAATTACCAGTAGGTAAAGGATGTAACCAAGTGTTACCTAGTGTGGTCACTTTTTAGTGTGGTCACTGTTTGAGATAGTTTTTCCCCAATCTAAGGAATGTCTAATATGCACTTCACGGACACCATCTTGGGGGAAGCATCAGGTTCATGTGCTAATAGGGGTTCTTTTACCTGCAGAGAACAAGATTGTTTTCAGGATTCTGAATGTGATATTAGCAACACTCACCAGAGGGACAACCTGACTGATACGGATTTAAACTCACATCCTCTGGACATTAAGGCTGCATTTATTGCATTGGAAAGGGCGATTGTAAGGGGAAGATGCCATTATTAGGGAAAAATAACTTTGGAAGCATATCTGAAGGTGGGCTGCTCACCTCGCGGTCTGAGGGTAATTAAACATCCTGGGTATGTTTGGGACAGAGTGTTGCTCATTACTGATTGGAAATGAGTACAGCAGTTGGCAACTGATGAATTTATGAGAGTGTTAATACGTGATTTCGAAGCCCAGCAACTGGAGGTTAGTACTGACATTGTGAGTAAAGAGGCTGTGGCTTTGGAATTTAAGGATCATCTTGAGTTTCAGTCCTTTCAGAAAAAGTTAAAGGATAATGTAAGGAGAGAGCATAACAAAATCAAAAAGATCAGACTTCAGAAATTTGAGAGAGACAGGCTAGACTACCTCCACGACAGGGTTTTTGATTGGAATCATAAGCAGAACCATTCACAAGGCCCAAGCAAGAAGCATGGTGGCAGAAAGCACATGGACCCATACCCTCATTCTCCTAAATCAATCCTCAGAAATAGAAGCAATTCGCCCACCTACACTACTGATAACAGTGGGTCTGAAGTGGAGGACCCTTTTTTAGATGAAGATCAGCCTGAGCAGGCGGATTCACAGAGGACTGTCCAATTCCAACTGCCAACTACATATGCCAACATGGGCAGCAGAACAAGAGGCCAGGGGAACTATCAGAAGATCAGGAACAACAAGGACCCAAAAGGAAAACAACCTGATGTGGGGGGAGAAAACATCGGAAGCAGGGTCCAAGGGAGATGACTGATTTAGGATTTGAACAGGGACATAAGGAAGAGAGCATCGTTATTAACATCTCTGGACAGGAATTTTCAGAAAACCAATTTAAAATACTGTAGAAGGGGTTATCCTTTGTACCAACTCAGGACTCACAGCCTTTTGAACTGTATGTGGATTTGCATCGCTTTACCAGGACCTTAAACCTTAAGACACTTTTCAAAAGAGCTAATATGTGTCGTGGCAACTTAATAACAGAATCATCGGGAGGGGGGGGGAGCAGTCCTCAGAAGGAGGTAAGTGCTTTCCATACCCCATCAAATTATATGCCCCCATATAATGAGACTGTACGAGTTTTTGAGAAGGTCTGTGAAAAAGAATTTCAACTAAAGTTTGAAACTAATTCAGCAGCAAGTTATGTAAACATTACTGGTGAAGAAGCAGCTGCTTTGAGGGAATTGGAAAATAATCACAATATTGTTGTTAAGCCAGCTGACAAGGGGGATTCAGTGGTAATAATGTCCAGAGAGACATATATAAAAGAGATTACTAGACAACTTAGTGATGCAGACTTCTACATCCCTTTAAAAAGTGACCCTACTGCTAAGTTTAAACAGGAGATAGATATATTCCTTAATGATGCTTTACTGTCATGGGTTATCACTACATCTGAAATAGGTTTTCTGACTCTCTCCAGTCCTGTTAGGGCAAGTATTTACACACTGCCCAAAATCCACAAAAATCTCTATAATCCACCTGGGAGACCTCTTGTTGCAGGTATCAGCTCAGTTACTGAGCCTCTGTCAAAATTTGTGGATGCACACATTAAACCTTATGTTATGGCACCACCATCCTACATCAGGGATACTACCCAGATGTTAGGTATATTACAGGAGATGCAGACTGAGATGGAGTAGTACCTTGTCTCTATGGACATTACATCCCTTTATACCAATATCCCCCATTTGGGAGGTATTTCAGCCCTTGATTATTGGTTGTCCCTGGATGAAAGTACAGAGGAACAAAAAAAGCAGTTTCTTCTAACATGCAGTGAACGTGTATTATTTAAGAATGTTTTCATGTTTGGCAAGGATATGTACATGCAAATTAAAGGTACGACCATGGGGGCTACCTTTGCTCCCAATTATGCCAACCTTTATCTGGGCAGGTGGGAGAAAATATCTGTTTATGACGCCCAGAACAATCTTTTTCATGATAGGATTGATATCTGGCGTTGTTTTATTGACAACATATTCATGGTATGGACAGAAACACTGGATGAATTGGGAGAATTTGTTAAGTATCTTGAATCTTCTGACCAAAACTTTAAATTCACAGTACAAAGTGACCAAAAGAGTGTTTCTTTTTTGGATTTAAAGATTTCTAAACTTTCTGATGGGACTCTAAAAACTGATTTGTTTCGTAAAAAAACTGACCGCAATTCTCTTCTCCATGCATCCAGCTGCCATCCACGCCATTTGATTAACAATATTCCCAAGGCCCAGTTATTGAGAACACGCAGGAATTGTTCGGAGGTCAGTGATTTCACTGCAAATGGCAATGATATATGTAATAGATTCATTGAGAGAGGTTATTCCACTAAGCTTGTGGAAAAAGCTTTTTTAGAGACCCTGGACACCCAGAGAGAGAGAGAGAGAGAGAGAGAGCCTATTAACTGCCAAACCTAAAAAAGATGGACCACCCAGAGTTAACTTTATTACTAACTACACTAGGCATACACATGCAGTACAAGCTATTGTAAATAATAATTGGCACATTTTGGAAAATGAACAACTACTGATCGAGGATGTTAAAGAGAAACAACGGTTTGTTTTTCGTAGAGGCAGAAACTTGCAGAACAAATTGGTGCATAGCTACCTATATGATAAAGAAGAGACCACACTAGGTAACACTTGGTTACCTCCTTTACCTACTGGTAATTTCAGTTGTGGCAATTGCAAGTTTTGCCCTTACATTCTTAGAACTGATACGTTCACTACATGTAACAACACCAAATTGTTTAAGATTAGGGAATTCTTCAATTGTAGTAGTGGGAATGTTGTTTATCTTGCCACATGTAAATGTGTTTCCTTTTATATAGGTGAGACCAGCAGGCCTATGAAGATCAGAATAGGAGAACTTTTTCGTTAGATTGCAAATAAAGATGCCAGAAATGCATTAGCATTTCATGTGAATACTAATAGAAGTGGCAGACATTCTTTTAAGCTGTGTGCTCTTGAAAGGGTTATGCTAGGACCACATGGTGATAACCTTGATGACAAATTACTCCATCGTGAGTCATTTTGGATCTTCACACTAGGGAGACTCAAACCACCAGGACTCAAAGACAGAACTGAACTGTTACCATGCATTGAGAGAAAGACATAATTTCTTTGGTCTCTGTTAAGCTAAACATGTTTCCTCCTTGCTAATGTGTCATTCTGATTTTTTCTCTGTTTGCTTTCCAGGTTGCAGGATTAATTGTTATCTGCATACATGCAGCACCATATTCTCTAATTGAAAGACCATAGAGTTCATGTTGAAAGTGTGATGGTCATGTTAAACATTAAATATTTTTTAAATATTTTTTGATAAGTTAGAGTTTTTCAAATAATATAGTATAAATTTACATATATATGTTCTAAATGATGTCTTATGCCAGTGTAACCCCCCTTCAAATGGGGGTTCCCGAAAAGTCTTCCTTGAGCTTGCCTAAATGCTCACTGCCAGGCTGGTGTTCTGCATTTTAGCAGTTTAAATGTATTGCCAGAGAGTGCCTGTATAGCCTCTGTGTACTGTCTCTTTAAGAGCTGCCTGGATTGCAGTCATAATTAATCTGAGAGGGAGCTCAGTTAGAAAATGTACTTGTTTGCTGATCATTTGTTAGAGTAGTAATAATATTGCAGTTTGTTCTAACCTGCCTTCTTTGCAGCATGGACAGCTATGTTTGTTTCCATCATCTTGGTCCTGGACTGTCAGAATGGGCCAATCAGTACATTTGGGACTCTAAAATGGAGCCTACCTACAGGGGCTTGGTGGGGCCAAAACTTGTAGGAATTGTAGTTTTGGGCTTTTGGCACCTAAAATAACCTGGAGGGGGAGCCCTTGTTGTGACTTGACAGACAGATTAGCCAACCAAACCTTTTGGATCTTGGGGAAAGTCCCACACTCCTTGCAGTTTCAGTTAGATCTGAGTTGGGAAGTGAAGAAGTAACAGCTTGAGATAGTTCTAGCAGCAAGCCATAGTGGATTCGCACGGGAGAACTGTGGAAAGGTCTGAGTTTGGCCTGCATGCCTGCCTGCTGTTCCTGAGAGGGAACATGTACTTTTTTTGGACTGAATCCGAATTTGGATAGCGAATTAAGCCACTGAATTGTGACCAGGCTTTAACCTGAAGAAGACCGAAGATTTGCTGAATGTGATTGGCCTGTCAGGACTTCCAGCTACCTCTGAACTCCCGGATTGTGCAGAGACTCTAATTGCGACTGGAGAGCCATTTGCCTGGTACAGTGGAATTTTCTTACATGTGAATATGCTGTGTGCTTATAGTGGGTTGTGATTTGGTTCCCCACTCTGTGTCTGAACTGTGTTTTGCTTGCTGGCAGCTGTTTCCAGCTCAACGGACTGAATCCGTATCCATTTCCATTTGCCTGGGCCCTGCTACACTGGCCCAGCCAGAATACCTGCTAGGCAGAGAAAGTCATCGACGAGAGACCGGCCTAGGGATCAGCCCCCTGCTCAGTGCCTTGAACAGGAACAATGCCTCGGTGATTCATGTGGGCCCTGCTTCTCCGGGCACTCCAGCTCAACAGCCTGCAGTCTCGATTTCATCCTGCCTGTGTCCAGTATTGGGTATCATGAGTAAGCATCAGGGTAGCTCCCTGCAACAACAGCTAAATCTAAAAGTGTTGTCATCTGATTGTCTTGTTGCCTTTTCTTTCACAAACTCAGCCTTCCGGCTCCGGATTACAAATAGTGTGTGTTGTGCATGTTGCTTTCTTCCATCACAGGGCCCCAATCAGCTGCAATGTTCCTGGCTAGCCCACCATTTTCCTATCTGGGTACCCAGAGTGTGTGACTGTGTAGGGACTCTGAACTGCATGCATAACTGTCTGATTAATATAGCTTTTAAGCAAATCAACCTGATTACGCCGCTCGCTTGTTCAAGTCCCCTGAATAAATCAGATTTAATTTTGTTTGCATTTAACCTGACTGTGGTTCCAGTTTGTGCCAAAAGTATTGTACTGTTGCTATTTGCTGTGCTTTAGGGTCAAGCTAGAGGAACCAGCCCTGGTGGTAAGTGCAAACAGTGTGGGTAATTGCCTGGTGAATAAGGGTCCTTGTGAAAGTAATTATTGTATATTGTTCAGGCCACTAGAAGGGAAAGAAGGAGGTTACAGTATCCCGGAGCACTTTGCCCAGGTTAGCTTGACCACTAACAACCCTGACCTCCGGGTGGAGACACCCGATTCATTACCCAGGCCCCTTAACCTGCTACTAGCCAAGCAGGCAGGGGTAGTAGCCCTTGGGATAGCACCACCTAGGGGTTACACCTGTGCTTTATATTTTTAGGCATTGTACTCAATAATCATGCTATATTTTCAGATCTGCTAGTAAATCCTGACAATACATGTTGTCCCTCCATGCACTGCAGTTTCTGCTTCTCTTACTCTCAGCCCTCTTTCCACTTTTCTTCCTCCCTGGAGCTTGCTTCCCCTCCCCCCCCCAGCATCCTACTTGGCACTGCCTATCATCACTCAGGTACTCTCCATCATGAGCTTGCCCCCCGGTGCTCCCTCTGCAAATGGATGGCAGTCCCTGCCTACCACTGCACAGACCCTGGACACTCTCATCACTCTCTCACATGCCATCACTCTGGGATCATTGCCACCAACCTAATGTAAGTTCCTGCAAAACGGTGTAAACTCATGCTCAGGGACTTACACTGGTGCACCGTGAAGCTTGTGCTCCTCCTCCTGCTGCTGTCAGGAAACATCCATCCTAACCCTGGCCCAATCACCTCAGCTCTATCTATTAGGAAAAAACCTCAGGAGCACTCTCCATAGCATCTCTCAACATCTGTAGTCTACTCCCCAAGCTGAATGCCCTACAAATCTTTATCAATCAGCACAGCCCGGATATCCTGGCAGTTGTAGAAACCTGGCTTACACCCAAAATCCCCAACCTGGCTATCACTCTTCCAGGCTACAATGTTTTCAGGCTGGACCGGAAGTCCAAAAGAGGTGGTGGATGTGCAATTTACCTTACAGATTTGCTACTGGGACACCCCATCACTGACCCCCTCCCAGCCACTGATGCACAGATTCTCCCTATCAGAATCTTATTAGGTGCCCATAACAAATCCCTGACAGTTGCCTCAGTGTATATCCCCCCGAAGGAACAAGGGAATGGCCTTAACACTGTCTTGGAATTCACCAGGTCCCAACCTCCTGACTCTAAAATGATTCTGCTTGGAGACTTTAATATAAACTGGCTCACGTCTAATAAAGGGGTCCATAAGGATGCCCTTCTCATCTGCCAATCTCACCCAGATGGTTGTCTCTCCAACCAGGAAAAACTACAAATCTGGCACCAGCACCCTCCTGGATTGGATTCTTACCAGCCACCCAACTCGTTTCACAAATACCTCAGTCCTCCCTGGCTCGCTTAGCGACCATTCCCCTGTCATCTGTGAATGGTCAAACAAATTCTGCAAGCCTCCTCCTAATATCATCACTAGATGAATCCTACCACGTGGGCAGTTGTCACACCTCAAAACATGCCTCAACCTCCAAGACTGGTCCCCTATCTACAAAGCAACAGATGTAAATACTGCACTGGATTACTTCATCAACAATTTCAATGCAGCCTGTGACTCCTACGCTCCTTTTAAAAAGCGCAAAGTCAAAGCCCTTTGCAGTCCCTGGCTCTCAGCCGATCTCTTACGTCAACTAAAATCTAGCGATCACCTCTGGGATCTGTCCAGAACCACTGGTAAAGAAACCTGACATCTAAAACTATAAATGTGCATGGAATGACTATACCAAATCTATCCGGCAAAAGAAATCAACCTACTTCAAGAACGCTCTCACGGATACCTAAGGTAACAGGCGGGCATTTTGGAACAATATTAAAGAGGTCACTGGGAAGCAGCCAAAAACCTCCCCTGCCTTGCTCAACATAAATGGATCTACTACACTTGACCCTAAAATCATAGCAAATACCTTCAACACTGCATTCACTGATCTCAGCAATGTTCTCCCTTCTGACTTTTTCAAGGACTATGACTCTCCTTCTCCTCCCTCCAACGCCTCCTCCTCCTCCTCCTCCTCTAGCCACCCACCCTTTTATTTCAAAGTAGTCAAGATGCACGATGCCAGCAAATACATTACCAAAGCCATCACCAAATCCACATCCAGCAGTGATACACTTGACCTTAAACTGCTGTCCCTCATCCTTGATGAGGTGTTACAGCCACTGACATATATTTTCAACCTCTCACTTAGGCTCAGCCAGTTCTCTGACAAATGGAAATCCGCCACTGTTACCCCTGTCCATAAAAGTGGTGACAGGGCCACTCATGGAAACTACCGTCTGATCTCTATATTGCTACCCCTCTCCAAGGCCCTTGAACGTATTGCAGCAGATCAGCTCACAGATTTCCTGGACAAATACAATATCCTGTGCTCACAGCAACATGGCTTCAGGAAAAGACATAGCACCTCATCTGCCCTACTGGAATTCTCTGGTATTCTTCACAGCTCACTGGGCAATGGTCAGTTAATTGGGTCCATCTTTATTGATCTGACTAAGGCGTTCAACACTGTCCATCACCGCCTATTGCTTGTGCAACTTCAGAAAGATGGTCTCTCTCCAGACTCCTCTGCCTGTTTCAAAAGCTACTTGGAGATCCGGTATCAAAGAGTAAAAATTGCAGATGTCCTCTCTGATACCAGGCTTGTTCACTCAATTGTCACCCAAGGATCCATTCTGGGCCCCCTACTATTTACCTTGTTCCTGAACTCCCTTCCAAATTCTTGCTCGAAAACAATCATCCTCTATGCAGATGATGCTGTAATTCCTGCCTCCCACAAGGATCCTAAGCCTCTACAAGACAACCTTCAGCGTGGCGTCACATCTGTTGAAAATTGGTTCTCAAATCACAGTCTGGTCCTCAATAATAAGAAAACAAAGTCTATGATGTTCAGCAGCTGTCATAACAAGCATAAGCTGCACCCCTTATCCATCAAAACCAGTCATGGAGTCACCCTGAAACAGGTTCAAGCCTTTAAGTACCTTGGGATCACTCTAGACCCTCATCTAACTTACAGTGCCCACATTGACTCTGTAGCCAAAGCAGCAAATACTCACCTTGGCCTTCTCTTCCGGCATAGGCAACATCTTACCCCAGAAGTTTTGACTATCACCGTTCAGAGCTTTGTTGTCTCCATTATTGACTATAGACTTATCATCTATGGCTCTGCCCCCACTACTGCTCTTAGACGCATATCCACCTCCCTCAATAAGGCTTGCCGACTTCTCACTGGATCCCACCACCTCACACATACGTGCGACCTCTATACACAAACTGGATGGCTGCAACTCACCAATTGGATAAAGTACCTAACCTGCACCATGCTGAAGAAAATAACAATGGGCCTTGCACCCCCTGGAGTGTGTGCAGTCCTGCACCCTAGCAATAACCCCCACTCAACCAGGGGGTCAGAATCACAGCTCCTGCAGGCTCCACATTGTCGTACCTCACAAGGTCAAAGATCTTTTGCCTACAGGGCACCCAGCTGGCTAAATGGTCTAAACAGTTACATCTCCTCCACTCCTACCCTTGGTGCATTTAAATCAAGGCTACGCCTCTCTCTCACTGCCTCTAGCTCCTGCGACTGCCTTCACTAGCTGAGCCCATGAATATTTCCGTAACCTTATGCAGTTCTCTCTCCTATTAGCACTTGGTTACCCCTTAGCATGCACTTCCCCATGTTATGTCTACGACAATGCCTCTGGCTGCGCTTCTCCTCTATACAGTAGCTCGCCACCCCCTTCTATTCTTCCTCTCTCTTGTCCTCTATCCTCTCTGCACCTCATCCAATATCTCCTTGTAACCTAGCCTCCAAAACTTGTTTTGTTTCTCAGATGCTTTGTAACTCTGTGTGGCTTACACTTTTGTAACCTTGTCCTATGTATTGAATTTGTAATCTGACATGGAACCTTTGTAGAAGAGCCCTGGCTCAAACGTATTGTAATCCTAGACCTAATAAATTAAATAAAAAAATAAAATAAAATAAAAATTCTCCTGCAGTATATGAGATTTACCACTGTTTTTAAATGGCTATGGATTCTGTTTTCTTATGTGAGATGTATGTATTTTTCTTACACTGCCACTTTTAAATTCACTATGTTTGTTCTGTATAAAAAGGATCCATATGTTTGATTTGCTATCCTCCTGATGACGCATGTTTGAATGCGAAACTGGTAGAGGGTTGTAGCTGCGTCTCTGATGCATTTTGCACTATTGGCGGTGTAATTTTATATTACTGTCATTAAAATCTGTTATATTGAAGTCCATTCCAAGTGGTGTGGTTTCTTGCTGCCCCTTGCATTATATATCTAACCAACTTTTCCCTTAGCATAAGCTACCCCTTTAAAAGGTGAAAAAAAAAAACCTTATCCTGTATCATAATAGACAAGAAATGTAAAGCCCTCTACCAGCTTCACAACATTTCTTTCCCTTTTCCTGACCTAATTCGGCCAGGAACCCTCTTAATATAATTATAATTATGCATCTAAAACAGTGAACCATTCAGACTTCAAATAAAGTTATCCTTATTAGAGAAAACATTCGGGAAAATCCCAACTGTGTCACAAGAACGTGAATAACTTTGCTCAACTTTAAAGTCCAATAAGCCTTGTAATGAATGATTAACAGAATAAGTGTTCTCAAAAGTCAGTTAGACTTTACCCAAGAACTTTTCTTTTACTCTTAAGAGAAAACTACATATTTTCTGTAGTTCCATTTCCAACTTACTGGACCATATCTCTGCAAGAGAAAGCTCATGTGGTGTTCTCATCTTCTGGTTCAGAGTCGGGTCCCCATTTTGCATAGTCCAGTTCTATTTTTGCTAGTAGCTTTGCCGCTTCCATCAGATCACCAGACTGGTAGGTTTTTGGCCCGTGCACTACTTGTAAGCTGGCAGGCATTAGAAGAATGTGATGGACCCCCAATTGCTGCAGCTTTGCTCGGACCCCATCAAAGGCCTTGTGGCGTTGGCAGGTGGCGAAGCTGAGGTCGGGGAAAATGTAAATGTGCATTCCCTGCCACTGTGATGTGTCTTGCCTCCTGGCTACCTGAAGGACATAATCTCTCTTTCACTGAACTCAAAACTGCTAAAACAGCTCTGGTCAGCAGGTGCGCTGTGTCCACATGTAATCGAGCTCCTCTAACATTTACCCGATAGGCCCTCATAATTGCAGGCAGTGAATCCAAGTGCAGAAGTTCTTGCAACCACATTTCTAGGAAGCTTCCCAGATCTTCTCCTTCTGACTCCTCCGGCAAACCTAATATCCGAATGTGGGACGCCCGTGCCCCATTTTCAAGGTTCTCCTGTCTTCATCGAAGAAGGAAATTCTCCTTCACGATGCCTACTGTCACCACCATTGCCTTGTCGGCTGTCTTAATGGCCCCTTGAGCCGCATCATCCACTGCTTTTAGCTTGGTTTCCACCACCAGCATCCATGAGGTATATTCGTTCATCTTCTTAGGTGTCAGCGTGGCTCAGTTGGTAGCACATCCGCCTCTGGACCAGAAGGTCGTGGGTTCTTGTCCCACACCGGGATAGGACTTGCACCTAAAAATCACTGGCATCCGAGTGCAGTACTGGGGGGTGCTGTACTGCTGGGGTGTGCCGTCCTTCGGATGAGACGTTAAACCGAGGTCCCTTCTGCCCATCCTGGTGGGTGTCCAGGTGGAAGTAAAAGAACCCAGGACACTCTTCGCAAAGGGCAGGGAACATTCCTGGTGTCCTGGCCAACATTCCCCTTCCCATAAACCGGTTCATGCAATTTTCCAGACTGTGTGTGGGTGATGATGTGCGATATGGCCGCCACCACACATTCAGTCACTTCACTACCAGTCTAGCATTGCTTGTAAAGCGCTTTGGATGTATGAAAAGCGCTATATAAATGCTGATTCTTCTTCTTCTTCTTATCTATCACCTGAATGGCTTTTAGCAAGGCTGCATTTGAGGATTGGTTCGAGTTAGTGTTGGATGGCTCCTTCTCCTTTTCAGGGCCTGTTCTGATTTCTTTTTGCCAGGCCCTTTCACCTCCAGTCATCGTTTCAGTGTGACCCATAGCCCGCACTGTTAAGTTTTTTATACCTTCATGATCTGCAGTAGTTGTTGGATCCAAATATGACAATTAAAAGTAGTTATAAGCACTTTTTAGCATTTTTAAATGCGATTCAAGATTCAGTGTTGCAGAGCTGGTAGAGTGCTGCTCTCCACTCAGCTGCTAGCCACACCCCCCGCAGTGAGCTGTTTAAGTGGGAAAACATAGTAATGCATGTTACTCACTGAACAAGCAACTTTTCTAACATGACGGCACAAATAACCATACTGTTTTGAGCTTGTCTTAATATTTTTATCGATACTATATTATTAATAATAGTAATTAAAAATTGACATGCATAATAAAATAAAAAGGCTTAGCACAATCAGCAAGATTGGGAAGTCTCCTGCCCACCCGCTTGCTTGAGGAAAGGCTGAGGGGGATACTTGGCTGGCTTACCGGCACAGAGGGCCAGACACCCCAGCGTGCAGGACTCCAGTCTTGTTGCTCTGAGCTGGTTGGAGAGAGGAAATGGGTGTACCAACAGCATCTTTGGCAGTAGCGGGTGGCTCAAGCCTCTCAGTTGCACTCTCCTGGCTCTGTTTTCTGCTCATCAGCTCCAGTTCAAGTTAACAAAATGGTAAATCAACTCCAGAAAATCAGCCCACAGGATATTGGTGAACATAAAAGAGGTGAGAAAAACACTCAGCAGTGCATGGAACCAGTTCAATCACACAAGGTTCATCAGAGCAAATCAAAGAAATCGCTTACAGGCTTTGAGGGAAAAAAACGAGACAGTTCTATCTTCAAGCTAGTTTTTTTTGTTTTTGTTTTTGTTGTTGGGAATGACTCCTGAGCAGTAAATGGCCACAAGATCGGGTCTTCTGGCTCGACTCACACTTAGTAACACAAGAACGGTGCCAGGCTCTTCAAACTTAAAAAAAAAAAAAAAAGAAGAAAACTTTCATGCAATTGATTGGGACTGTCCCCGTCCCAACCAATTGTGTGAAAGCTTTCTGTTTTGGGACTGGAGTAGGACTGGATGCTGACAGGGGAGTGGAGGAAGGGGACACAGCAGAGGGCCAGCAGGCAACAAATACTCTTGTAAAGTTTTTACAGCCAGGCAATGTAATGACTGAGAACAAAAAGAAAAAAAAAAGCAGAATATGTGAGCCAGACTGCAACCACACAGCAACAGGTGAGCTAGGCCACTCGCTAAGAGGATAACGGACTGAGACAGCCCCCCCATGTGAGAGAACTGACCTCCCCATACCCCATATAGCCAACCCAAGAAAAGCATACACAAGCATTGCAATGTACCTGCTTTTTTCAGGCTTAGTTTTCTTTCAAAATATGCACTCCTTCTGTCCAACCTCGGCATCTCCAGTATGGGTGCCCGCCCACCACCACCACTCCTCAGACTGATTCTTCTGCTAGATATGTATTTTTTTATTATATAATAGGGCCCCGAAAATGCTGCTTTCTCATTGGCTTGTTGGCACTTCAAACCCATTGTAAATCCTGACTAGTACCAACGGGAAGAAGTACCAACCAGCCTTACCAACTAGCCACCTGGCATGTATCACTCCAACCCACCCCCCCATCACTACACATGCACAACAAATGCCACACTGCTTCTTTGAAGTTGCCGACCACAGAAACAGAAAACAGTGATAAATGCAAAAAATGAAACCCTCATTTTATTTAATTGATACAGATGAACTCGAAAAACTATTCACACTGCACTCTGACAACTCCAATACAGAAAATAATTATACTTATGACATTCCTGTGACAATAAACATACCTGGCACACTTGAAATGGAAAGTACCCCAGGGCTGAGTCACACCACACAGCATCGCGTTGAAACAACCCGCAAACGCCACACTGCTCTCAGCCAGTAGCCCAGGAGCCAGTCCTCCAATGAAGCAGTTCCACCACCACCAAATAACAAT